>JAZHEH010003259.1:7457500-8707500 GCA_036589455.1 Ateles fusciceps
TCTGACCTAGGGCTTGAGGAATGAGTAAGAACCAAAGAAGAGATTCAAAATTATTCCAATGAAAGGAATAGTAACAGCAAATTTCAAAGTAAGTTTGAAATGCCCTGAGCTTCAGGGAATGGTCAGTCATCTGATGTGGCTGCCTCACTGCCAGTCCACCCTCCCTACAGCCCAGATCACATGCTTCCAGATTATGGCCTCTAGTACTTTGACTTGAAAAATTCTTTTATCATACCAGGGCCAGGAATTCCTCAAACCCTCCAGCCTTCCACTGCGCCTCACTCCCTTTGTAACCTCAGTTGCTCAAATTAAATCCCATGAGTCATCATTAACATCATTTTCTGGTAAAGACCCTCAATGTGCCCACCCTTCTCTAACTTTATCTTAAAGACTCAATAACCCGCAACTCTGATTTGCTGGAACTCTGTCTGCTCCACCGTATGCTTGAGCAGCTGCCTTTGGCTGGACAAGAGGACATATCCATGTGCTTTGGTCTTATTTGGGACCACTAGATGCAAGAAAGCTCTCAGGGGAGCCAGATCATCCTACAACAGTTTCCTAGTCCATTCACTCCCCTGTGCTCCTAAACCATTCGACACCTTCTACTCTCTCCTCAAAATACCAAGATCTGCATTCTCACTCTCGGATGAAAACTTAGCCTCTGATGTCAATGAGAAAATAGAAGCAGCCACAAGAGATTCTGCACTCTTCAGGCCACTTCTTTCCACAAGCCTGCGTCTGAGCCCACAGAATCTACATTCCCTCCCACTGCTACGCATGAGCTCTCCCTGCTCCTATCGAAAACCATCTTCTTTACCTGTGCATGCTGTCTTTCCCCTCTTCAAGGACACGGCTCCAGTATTTTTTTTTTTCTGGTTCTTTCTTCCATCATTAATTTCTCCCTCTATGAAATAATTTCCATCATCCTGAAATATATTGCAATATCTCCCATCTTAAAAAAAAATCAACTCTCTTGACCCCACATACCTATAGACATCCTTGTTACCTTACTCCCCTTTATAGCAAAACTTCACTAAAGATGTGTCTGTCAATTTTAGTTGCGTTTATTTCCGTTCTTTCTTAAACCTATTCTAATCTGTTATTTCCCCTAATCACCTCCCTGAAATTTTTCTTATCATTAACCAAGACCTGGATGCTGTTAAATCTCATAGGAGATCCAATCTTCATTTTCTTACCTATGAACAATATTTGATATTGATCATTCTCCTTCCTTGAAATACTTTATTTCCTTTGGAGACCAAAATTCTCCCAGTGTTTCTCCTTTTTCATGGGCTGCTCTTCCTCAGTTTCCTTCGCTCCATCCTCCTCTTCTCACCAACCTGTAAATGATGACAGGGCCTCAGGGCTTAGTCCCTAGACCTTTCTTTTCTGTATGTATATTTCTTAGATGATCTTACCTAGTCTAATGGATTTAAATGTCATAATACACTGATTACTTCCTTTCCCCCTCTTTCTTTTGCAGCCTGGATCTCTTCACTGAACTCCAGGCTAAAAAATCTGCCTACCTGATGTTTCCATTTGGATCTCTGAAAGGTACCTCAAACTTAGAACTGCTTATTGTTACCTCAAGCCTGTTCCTCACATTTTCCCACTCTTACTTCTAATCTATCACCAAATCCTGTCAATTTCATACTCAGTAAATGCCCCAAATCTGACCATTTTTGTCATCTCTCTTACCAACACCCTAGTCTGAGCCACTAGTTACGCTTCTTGGATGATTATAACAGCTTCCTAACTGCTTCCGCTCTTACATCTCCACGCCTGCACAGCACAGTCTCAACTCAATATGACAGTAATCTTCTTACAAAGTAAATAAGAATATTTTGTCACTCTTCTGCTCAAAATCCCCCACCAACATTCCATCTCATTTAGAACAACACCTAAAGATGTTACCATGGCCTAGAAGGCACGGGGTGATGGGAACCCTGTTTGCTCTCTGACCTCATCTCCTACCAGCCATCTCATTGTTCACTGCACTCCAGACGTCCTGGCCTCTTTGAGGTTCCTTAGACATAGCAGGTATGTTTCCTTCTTGGGACCTATAGTCTCACTGTTCCTTCTTTCTGCAAAGTTTTACCCAAGAGTTTCACATGGCCTGCTTTCTTACTTCCTTCCAGTCTCTGCTCATGTCAGTGGATCCAGTGAGGTCTTCCTTGACCACTTCGTTAGGTTAGCAGCTCTCCCCACCATCACATTTGCCATTATTCAGCTATGCATTATTTTTCTCCATAGTGCCTATGGCCGCTGGACATACTGTTAGTTAGGTTAGTGGTGGAACCTGCAAACATCAGCTCCAACATTTCTGCAGGTGAATACATTGTAGATATTTTACATGCTTCCTTACAGTTCAATGCTAATGTTCCTAATTGGAGTTGGTTTTCCTTCCAGCCTGAAGGATCAGACACTCAGGTCCTTCCATCTTGAGGCTCTGCCTTCAGGGCTTTGGTGTACTCTGTGTCTAGCAGAAACCAGGGAAAGAATAGTAAATGGAGGAGGCATATCAGGCTCTTACGAAACCCTGTCCTGTAAGTGACACATATCACTTCTACTCACATTGCATTGGTAAGAATTAGTCATATGGACACAGCTGGTTGCAGTGGAAACTGGAAAATTCAGTCCCTGTCGGGGTCACTGCCTGCCAGGGACAACTCCACTCTGGAAATTTGGTGCACAGAAGGTCATCCCTGCCATACACACTATACCTTTACTTGTCTAGTAACTGTTCCTTCATTAGAATGTAAGCTCTATGGAGAAGTGATCTGTTTCTATCCCTCTTATAACTCTAGGACATAGTACAGCTTCTAGAGCATGGTAGGTATCCAGTGATTATTTGCTTCAATTTTTATTTTTTTTAAAGGTTATAGTCTGAAGGAGGGTAGGAGTTATAGTAGTGTGGGAGCTGAGGCTGAAAAGATAGAGTCAGGTCGTGAAAGGTGTATGTACTTGTAGCCATCATGAATATGGGCTATCCTAATGCATAAATGTGCCCAGATCACACGCAAATTGGACTAGAACCAAAACATTTGGTCACATTTTTTTTTTCCATAAGACCATTTGGACAATAGTTACACAACAGGAATTTCTCTATTGCCATCCTGTGGCTTTGTAGATAAGCAGCAGTGAATCAGCCAGGTCCAAAAAATGTAGTTCTGTTTGATTTCACTGCACTTGCATACACACGGCCCATGTTCCTCCATGGGAAAGTTTTACTATGTTCAGTGAACTGTGTGTTAAATCTGTGGCATAATTCCAAATTATTTCTTTGGATTTTTCCTCTACATGTTCTCCTAATTTAGTGTTGAGCTTATTAAACTAAGTGTCAAGCATGAAATACTGTCAATGTACTTTGGCTTCCAGTTGTATGTCTTAGTCCATTTAGTGTTGCTGTAATAATACTTAAACCTGGGTATTTTATAAAGAAAAGAGGATTATTTGGTTCACATTTCTGAAGGCTGGGGAATTCAAGAAGCACGGTACTGGCATCTGCTTGGCTTCTGGTGAGGGCTTTTGTGCTTCCTCATAACATGCTGGGAGGTCAAAGGAGAAGCAGTTATCAGTGAAGAGGCAGAACCAGAGGGGCATCCTGGCTTCATAACAACCCTCTCTTGCAGGAGCATTCCCATGAGAACTAATCCAGTCTTGGGAGACTGAGAACTCACTTGCTGCCATGAGAACACCACCACGCCATTCGTGAGGGATCTGCTCCCATGATCTAAACACTTCCTGCTAGGCCCCATCTCCCAACTCTGTCACATTGGAAATCAAATTTCAACACGAGTTTGGGTGGAGACAAATGTAACCATAGCGTAGTGTAATGGAGATAATTTCAGACTTTAAGCCAAGCTCTCGCCCCAGTACAACCTTTCCTAATACAATCATTTGAGGCCAAACACTGAATTGGATGGGCTGTGTTTTTTTGATTAAGAAATAGGTGTTGGGTTCTTTTAAAATACAGCTTGGCTATTATATCTCAAATTGAGAGAAGAGACACATGTATATGCTGACATAAGCTTTGTGTACTTGAAGATTTGTTGTTGTTGTTTTGTTGTTTTTTTTCTGAGACAGGGCCCACTCTGTTGCCGAGGCTGCAATGTTGTGGTGTGAACACAGCTCACTGTAGTCTCGGCTTCACAGAAGCAATCCTCCTGACTCAACCTCCTGAGTAGCTGGCACCACAGGCAAATGCCAACACACCTGGCTAATTTTTAACTTTTTTGTAGAAATAGGGTCTCGTCATGTTGCCTAGGCTGGTCTTGAACTTCTGGGCTCAAGCAATCCTCTTGCCTTGGCCACCCAAAGTGTGGGATCACAGGCACTATCCACCATGCCTGGCCTGCAGGTATTTTTTGTTGGTCACATAGCTTATCATTGCATCGTAAAAATCACCCATGAGATGTGTCCCCAAAACAGGTTACATAATGTCAATGATCAAAATATGCATAAAATGTTGGCTTTATAAATTCTTTTATTAATATTGGAAAGTGTGCTTATTACTTGGAGAGGAATTAGTCCACAGAACTTGTCAAGCAAAACTGGGCATGTGTTTTCAAGGAGGCCATACAGAGCTATCTGAGAGACAGAACTCAGCAAATGCCTCACAAACCCCTCATGCTCTTACTCAGAAGCATTTTTGTTTGAAAGACCAAGACATGTTTGTTAGGGTCAATTTACTAATTAAATAATTTTCATCTCTAGGCAACATTCTTTTGGAAATGTCTCCATGGACTTTGGGACCCATCATATGATGTTTACCATATAGTTGAGACATAGCTACTTCTATACCTCAGATTAGAAGATGGGAACAAATAGGAAGCACCCTCATCTCAAAAACCTGAGAGTTCCAGGACATAATATTGGAATAGGTGGAATAAAGTTTTGCTTCTGGTTATCTATATTATACAACTCCCTTAATCACAAATGGAGACATACAAATGATGTATTTATACTAAATAGTAGGTAAAAAAAAAAATTAAGGGTAAGATGTGTGAGGATTTTCTTTCATGTTTTCTTTCTTTTGTATTTCTTTCTCCAGTACACCAAAAAAAAAAAAAAAAAAAAAATTGCATTGAACAAACTGTTTCTCTGAGTTAATTTACTGTAGAGATGCTTGCAACTCCTAAGACCTATGACTATCACAATTGCCTTTCAGAAACCTGTTGATAAATGAACTTACTTGCTGATTTTTTTTCCTCTAACATAAATGGTAACTAGTAATCTGATCATCTAGGGGAAGGTGTCTCCTATCTGTGTCCATTTTCTGCAGTTGTTGTCACAGTACCATGAGCTGGATAGTTTAAAGAATGGCAACGTATTGACTCTCATTTCTGGAGGTTAAAAGTCTGAGCTCAAGGTGTCAGCAGGTTTGGTTCCGTCTGAGGCTATGAGGAAGAATCTTTTCCATGCCTCTCCCCCTGGTTTCTGGTGGGTTGCTGGTAATCTTGGCATTAACTGACCTGTAGACAGAGGTCACCCCATCTCTGTCTTCATCTGCACATGGTGTTCTCCTTGTGTGTGTCTGTCCAAATCTCCTCTTTTTATAAGAACACCATTCATATTTGGTTAGGGGCTCTCCCCCTATTCCAGTATGATCTCATGTTAACCAAGTACATCTGTAACAATCCTACTTCCAAATGAGGTCACATTCTGAGATACTGGAGGCAAGGATGTCAACACATGAATTTTGTGGGGATACAATTCAGTCCCTAACACTGTCCATCCAGTGCTCCAAGAGAAAGAAGAGGAGGGAGGGAAATCTAACAAGTGACATTTACATTCTTAATGCTGCATATCTAAACTCAGTTTGGTTTTCCCTAGGTAGTTCATTTTCACCTAAAAAGGTGAAAGAGGATATTTCAAATTTTCCTTTCCCATCGAACTTGGTTTCTACTTTCATCTAAGGAGGATAAAAAATATCTACCCCACATTCTGCTCAGCAGGTGTATATCAAGGTGAAACAAAATAAAGGATGTCACAATACACTGAAAAAATATACTGTACTGGTAGTGTTGATTTTTCATCACTATTTTTGTGTCAATGGTTACCTAAGTGACTGATTATGATAACTGCCTTGAGAGCTCTGTATTTATAAAGACTCCTGGGCCCATCCGCAGAGATTCTGATTCAGTAGATTTGAAACAAAGCCTATGAAATCTCTTTTTAAGTGCTCTCCAGATTATTCCGGTGATTAGCCAGGTTTGCAACCACTGGTCTTGAACAATTTCTTAAGAGTGAGCACTGTCATTAATGTCTACTTAACTAGATTACTCACATGACAGGAAAAACATTCATTAGTGGTTCCAATAATGGCATCAATTGGTTTTAGGAAGGCAATATGCATTTAATGGGCAAGTTCCAGTTTGGGTGTTCCTGGATTTGAATCCCGATGTGATATGTAGTGTATAATGCTTATATATTCATTTCATAAATGTAAATTGGGGCAAGTAACTTCTCTGATACTCAGTTTGATTATCTGTGAAGTGGGGACAATAATGCCTATCTCGCAGGGCTGCTGAGAGAATTAAATCGGACAGGTTATGAAAAATCACTGCAACTAAACAAGTCTTCATTCAAAGATCATTTTTTTCCTTACTCATCTAATACTTTGATTTATTTTGAGTCACCATCTCTACGTTTTTGGTAGTGGGAAACTGTTAAAATTGATTAATAGAACTATACACAGCATACTAATCCAAAAGGATAAAATCTTGGATTGAAAGGTTGAAATGAGGAATTTTGATTGCTGGATATTTTCAGAGTACACCAAGTTCTAATAATGCTATATTAACTTTATGGAAAAGTGAAAATGTTGGTAGAGCAAATCCTGGATTCTAGAGAGGTGAGTGAGCTAAGAAAAATCCAGTGTGATGAATGACCCATTAATTTATAAGAGGCTTGGGTACATGCTGCAGGGCAGGACAGTACTGAAAGCACTGGACCATAGTGTGGTTAAGCATTAAACTTTGAGCGGGGTGTAGCAGCGGTCCCCATAGCATACCTGTGGAATGTTTTAAGTAAGCATCTAGCTTTTAACAAGTCACAATTATGGCTGGGCTTTGGTCTTTTCCTCCTTAGAATCTTCGTGTTACTTATCCTCCAACAATGCCACTAGTGTACCAAGAGTTTTCCAAGTTGGAAAGAAAATAGTGGAAAACAAGAGAACTGGGAAGTTTATTTGCAATTGGTCGGGTCTTGACAGAGCCATCAACTTTCTAATCGCTGAATCTATTATTCTCTTTCCAAATCAGTTAGGCACACTTTAGGATGCCCAATCTGAAATTCTAAGAGAAATCAGTTTGATTCCGCTTTCCTTCTATGCACATTAAAGGCAGATGTTAGCACCCGTTTTGATTCCAAAACTTCTCTTCGGAAGATGTTTCTGCCTCTCGAGCTATTCTACATTCTTGCAGAAGCAAACAGGAAGCCTACTCACTACATAGACTAACAAACTACTTCATTATTGATCATGAATTAATTATAATTTGGACAACCTCAAATACTGTAGAAACTTCTATATTTATTGAGTGGTTCTAGTGTGTATTTCAGAAGTTATTGCTCCATCTTCTTAGTGTGATCAATAAGATATGTGGCAGCACTACGCTGATGGATATTAAATGTGTACTCAGGTTTTTCTCCACCTATGATGGCCTTTCCCCACTGGCAGAAAACAACCAAGGGATGAGTTTTGTAAAGGAAATGCATAAGTAAATAAATAAAACCAAAGAGGAGGGGAACTGTTTTCAGGGAGACGACCTTTGTAAGAAGACTTTGAAGTGAAACAGTATTTTCCTCTCTAAATCCATGGGGCCAAGATAAGGAACACCTTTGATGTGTTTCTAGACAATACTTAATCTAAGAGTTATTATGGTAGTTATTATAGCAGTTATAGCAGGTTATCGGGATTTAGAATCTGGAGAAGGCATGGATTAGTTACTGCAATCATTGCAGATCGGAATTGTCAAGCCAGGAGGTAACACTCTATGTGAGACAGGTTTTGAGATCAACCTATGTTATCTGTGCATTTCAACCAGAATGTTTGAAGTATTACCCACAAAGGAGAGAAGGCTGAACACTGAAGAGCTTGACCCTCTGAGGTCAAAGGTAGGGCTCCCTGATTGACCAGGTGGCCTGACGTCTGTCTTTAGAAGAAATGCAGCCAAAGGCAGTGCTTCTCAGAGAAGAAACAAAGAAGAGAGCATGAGGGAGCCTGAGCCCATCATAGAGTAATTAAATCCGTGTTGAGCTGAAGTGTTGACCTGGCTAGTGGCCAGAATAGCAGAAGCAGAGAGCTTTTAAGGTCAGGCACATGGAAAATGGGGAAGCTGAGACCTTTGCACTGACCCACATCCCAAAGATTGACAGCATAGGTTAGAGAAGAAAGAAAATCATGTCTAAAAACAGGTCCCAGAATTTTGCCTTTAGATACTCACTGGCTTAGTTAGCAACATCAGGGCTTAATTTTCTTGATTTCAGAAAAATGGAATTACAATTAAACAAGACCATGGTTGTCCTATCACTTGACGTGAGCAAATACTGGGAATGCTCCAAATGTGACTCTCCTGCAAGGCATATTGGTACCTTGGGTGCCTTTTGCTCAGATGTCTGCTATAAAATGCCTGTGAATGTCTGTGAAATTATAGTATTGCTGGTGAGGGGGAGAGGCTTTCTATAACTTCTTGCCTTTAGTGTTGACATAATAACTCTTAGATTAAGTGTTGTCTGGAAAATCACCTCTCATTATTCCCAAACAAAATATGTTTTCTGCTGCAACAGCTCATTGCTTCACTGTTGAACTATTTCATCCATTCAACTAATAACTGGGCACTCACTGTCTAGCGTGCACGGTACTTTCCATGTACATGCAGATTGCATTTACACTGATCATGGTCTTGTGAGTGGACGTTAATACCATTTAGACAGGGATAGAATGTAAATGTGGGGCACATTGCAGATAAAGCTGCTGCTTCTTAGGATGAAGGAGTCTAGAGATGTAATAACATCAATTATTTCTATGAAAAACCAGAACATAAAAGGCTGACTTCCGTCAACGTAATTTGAAGAAAGAGATTTATTTATAGCTTATCAGGGCTCATGGCCTGGATGGACGATTCATCTTTTCACAAAGAAATTCCCAGGAGCATCTGCCTGATTTCTAGTCTCTTCACGTTCACAATGGGAGGATCCATCTAACTTTTTATTTACTTCGTAAATGTCTTTCAACCATGCATAGCTTTTCTAGAGCATAAACCTCAAAATATTTCTCATGCCTCCAATGCAACATTAAACTAAAAGAAAACTTGAGAGCTGTATCAAAGAGAAATAATTATTTAAGTTCTAGTTTTTTTTTGACAGGGTTGGGTGGGGAAGTAGCAACTTATTTTTATTTTTGAGATGGAGTCTCGCTCTGTCACCCAGGCTGGTGTGCAGTGGCATGATCTCGGCTTGCTGTAACTTTTACCCGCTGGGTTCAAGTGATTCTCCTGCCTTAGCCTCCCAAAGAAGTAGCTGGGATTACAGGCACATTTCACCATGTCCAGCTGATTTTTGTGTTTTTAGTAGAGACGGGGTTTCACCATGTTGTCCAGGCTGGTCTCAAACTCCTGGCCTCAAGATCCACCTGTCTCAGCCTCCCAAAGTGTAGGGATTACAGGTGTGAGCCACCATGCCCAGCCCATATTAAGTCTTTTAATCTTTATAACAGCCCTCTGAGATGGGTAGTATTGCTTTCCTATTTTACAGATGAGGGAATAGAGGTGCAGAGGCCAGGGAAAAGGGTCAGCATCTCGATGCTAATAGTAAATGAGAATTTGGGGTATGAACTTGTACAACATGGACTCAGAATCGGTGCTCACATCCACCACTCTAGGAAAGGGGAAGCAATGAGAGCAAAGTAGGTGGTTATTATGCACAAACTTTCCTCCTAACTTCGTGTCTTGATTTATTTCCAGTCACTATATCTGCCTTGTTGAAAATGAGTGCAAGTTAAAATATGAGAACTAAAATGATACCCGGTGTTCTGTTCTTCGGTCAAGGGCTCCAGTGTGTGAGTGTGTAAGGGGCTGAAGGAGGGAGAGGACAGAGGCAGAAATAGGAACCAGGTCAGATGCCAGCTCCAGAATGTGATCATATAAATGTGAGCCCTGTAAAATTCATAATAGGCCTGGTTCTTATCTCATTGACTTATCTGCAATGCACCTCAGCCTTTATCCTGTTGTTGGTAGTGGGGATCGGGGCAGGGGGAGGGATACAAGAGAAAGACAACTGATACCTGGATAGATTCAGATCAGATGCCTTTGATAACAGAGTGATATGGAAAATCTAGGTGGAATGGCAGAACTAAAGAATGATTTTTTTTTTTCACATTCAGGGGAGTTGGAACATTGGGCAGGGGAATGTCTTTGGTGTTAGAAAAAGAGAGAGCAGGCAATTGAGGTTTGTTTGGAGCCAGATTTGCCTTCTCAACCTGCTAAAGGCCAAAAGGATCACAGCCAGAAATGCTTCCCCGAGCCCCTCCCCCAGCAGAGGGCTTTTTGAGCTTTGCTGTAGAAAGAACGGGAGGAAAGCTGAGAAAACTGCCTCACCAAAATGAGGTTTTTCTTGGCCTTCTGAAATATCCATGCCAGTCAGCAGGTATGTGAGCTCCTGGTCTGTGCATCCACTACATGAATGCCTTTAAAGCCATAGCCTTCTGAGGCTTCATTGCATTGCCTAGTTAGCACGGCTGGACGTCACATTCAGGGCTCTGAATGAAAATTAAAGCATTGGCTGCGTTACGTTTGTTTATTTACTTACTTGAGACAGAGTCTTGCTCTGTCGCCTAGGCTGGAGTTTAGTGGCTTGATTTTGGCTCACTGCAACCTCTACCTCCTGGGTTCAAGTGATTCTCCTGCCTCAGCCTCCCAAGTAGCTGGGATTATAGGCACCTGCTACCACGCCCAGCTAATTTCATATTTTTAGTAGAGACAGGGTTTCACCATGCTGGTCATGCTGGTCTTAAACTCCTGAACTGCCTGCCTCAGGCAGATCTGGGATTACAGGTATGAGCCACCACACCTGGCCTGTTTATTTATTTTTTTGAGACTGGGTATTGCTCTGCTGCCCAGGCTGGAGTGCAGTGGCACGAACGCAAATCACTGTGGCCTCGACCTCCCGGCCTCAAGGGATTCTCCTTCCTCAGCCTCCCTAGTAGCTGGGACTACAGGCATGCACCACCATGCCTGACTAATTTTTTAAATTGTTTTGTAGAAACGGGGTCTCACTTTGTTACTCAGGCTGGTCTCAAACTCCTGGGCTCAAGCCATCCTCCTGCTTCGGCCTTGCAAAGTGTTGGGATTACAGGCATGAGCCACTGCACGTGGCCCAGTTGTGTTACTTTTTGTTACCCGTACAGTACACAGACCTCCAAGAGAGGACTTCTGTACATCTGCATCTCATCTTTATTTCTGTAAAAGGGAAATTTTCATTGCTTGGAAGGACCTACATGCAACCTACAAGCGATTGACCTCAACTCTGGCAAGCCAGTCCCTGAACAAGCTTCGTATCACTGAGTAAAGAAAAAGTCAGCTGTTTGTTTTATTCCTTCATTAATATCTACAATGTTTGCATTTTTCCATTTAGGTTTTAAATAAATAAACCTAGTGATAGACATTTACGTCAGTCACTTAAATTTTCCTGAGTATCTCAAGCCTGTGAAAGGGGCCAGAATGAAAGGCAATTGTTTATCAAGGTCTTTCTTCTCCGGTTGTCTCTCACAGTCTCTGATCTCCTGAGATTTGCTGTGATATGAAAAACCAGCTCACAGTCAGCCAGGGGTGCCGTGCCTCACTTTAAGAGAAAGGAGATGTTAGAGCATTTCCAATAGTCATCTTTGCTTTAAAGGTATTCATGACAGGTCTGTTCTAAATAAAGCTTCTCTTTTGCCTTTAGAGATAATTTGCATGTACTTTTTCATAAACAAGTTTACTTACTGCGTGCTGCTTAGATTTAGAACTTCTGAGAAGAAAGTGACGATACCAAAACTCTTTGGTGAATTTTAAGGGCACTCTTGTTGGGGGCCTTGTGGCTTAGTAATAAAATCCCCCACGGCTCTGATGACAGCATTATTCTGCTCTCCTTTCTGGCCAAACATTTCCATCTTGACAGAGGCTTCTCTGGGAGCCTGGAACAGGTGAAGTGGGGGAGGTGCAGCCAGATGGCTGGGGTGGTGGTGTGAAGAGCCAGCCTGGCCGTGGGCTTCTGATGTCCCGAGGACTGAGTCTTGCATCTACCACAGGCTAGATCTGTAGTCTTGGGTAACTTTTTCAGTCTCTATGAAGCTTGGTTACCTTACTGGGAAAGTAGACCTGGTCACACATACTTCACATGGTTGTGGTCAAGAGTCAACTTCCGCTGGGCGTGGTGGCTCACGCCTGTAATCCCAGTACTTTGGGAGGTCGAGGCGGGTGGATTGCCTGAGCTCAGGCAGTTCAAGATCAGCCTGGGCAACACAGTGAAACCCGTCTCTACTAAAATACAAAAAGTTAGCTGAGTGTGGCGGCATTCTCCTGTAGTCCCAGCTACTCGGGAGTCTGAGGCAGGAGAACTGCAAGAACCCGGGAGGCGGAGGTTGTAGTGAGCCAAGATCGCACCACTGCAATCCAGCCTGGGCAACAGAGCGAGACTCCATCTCAAAAAAAAAAAAAAAAAAAAAAAAAGTCAACTTCCCCCCTCCCTCTCAATCCCTCCTTTTGCTTGGATAACCCCTCCCAGCCTGTCTTCCCCAGCTGAAATGTCACTTCTTCCAAAAACCTTTTTGAATTGTCTGGATGAGAATCCCCCCTAAGGGCCCCAGCTTGACTTTCTCCCATCATAGTTCCTTTCAGGCTATATTACATTGTGTCTCTTGCCTATTAAACTCTGTGAAGAAGGGAAACAGATGTGTCTTGTTTGCATTTCCTGGCACTACTGCCTCTTGCTATTTGTTGAATGGATGCACGACAAACATGTGGCCTCTGGTGGTGATCCCTCTCCTATCCTTGCTCTCTCTTTAACAGGTTACCACTCTAGGCAGATGACTAATACTCTGATAGTCACTTGCTCACACAGCTGGATTTCTCTTCTGACCAAATCAGTATCTAAAGCTAGAACTTCTTGGTTTCTCTGTCTCTATAAGCTTCTGTCTGTATAAAATTCCTTCCTGTTGGCATCAAGCAACTTGGTTTTGGAGGTTTTCTGAAACTAACTTTTTGTTTTGAGATGGAGTCCCACTCTGTCCCCCAGGCTGGAGTGCAGTGGCATGATCTCAACTCACTGTAACCTTCGCCTCCCAGGTTCAAGTGATTCTTCTGCATCAGCCTCCTGAATAGCTGGAATTACAGGCACGCCCACCGCCCCACCATGCCCGGCTAATTTTTGTATTTTTAGTAGAGACGGGGTTTCACCACGTTGTTCAGGCTGGTCTCAAACTCCTGATACCTGTTGCTCCTGATACCCATCTGCCTGCCTTGGCCTCCCAAAATGCTGGGATTACAGGCGTGAGCCACCACTCCCAGCGGTTTTCTGGAACTTTCTTAAAAACTGACCATTTGATGTGCTCCTCTGAGAGTGCCTGTCTTAGGAACCAAGAAGGAGCTGGTTGTTTGGAGATAAAAGAACCTGGATAAGTCTATCTCAGTGATGGGGAAAGGAGAAGAGAGGAGCAGGGCAGAGGCTAGGGGAGAGGCCATGTTGAATCATGGGGGAGACACCACGCAGAGGGGAGGGAAGATACTTGACAGGAGGGATACTGACCTGGCACTCCCCATACATGTTTAGCAAGTGGAAATAGTGAAAATAAGATGACATGTGATCGTTTATCATAGATGTCTTCCGAATTAAAAGGGCGAGGACTAGGAAGAGGTAAAATAGAAGAGCTGTGGTCAGAGGGAAGTGAAAACTATTGCTGTACTGCCATTTGGCCTTAAAACCACATGGGACCTGTGCTGAAAACCAGTGGTGCTTATTTTTACCATGCTGCTTGGCCTCCCCTGGGCCTGCCCATTGTTGTCACCTGGCTCCTATGGCTGCAAAACTTGGCCGGGTTGGAAGAGCGTAGAGTCAGTTCTATTGTCAATTGTTATACTGACCTTCTTTAATAGCAATGATTAACTTCATGGCTATCAGTGAGAGATGAAAATTCAAGTAATTCTCAGGCTAGCAAGGTAAACCCTACCTTTACCATGGGTTATTGGGAAAATTCAGTGAGCAAAGGTAAAGGGGAAAATGCAGATAAGTCAAAACACCCTCAGAGGAGGGAAAATGAAGGAATTTCCCCTGTCGCTACAATTAATAAATATCACTGACAAACATCTACATGTTAAGAAACGGTAGAAGTGGAGAAGCAAGTTTTAGGTTTCAGTGACCTGGATTTAAGTGAGCAGTGGATGAGGGTTGAGTGGCGGGTACTCAGTTGTTAACTGTGTATGAAGAAAGTGATTTCATCTGGCAATGTGCCCTTCACTCCTTGATACAAAAGCATAAAGGAAACAGCTCTCCTTAGCTTTCTTCACTCGTGTTTCCCATACGCTTGTTTCCATCTCTGTTTTTGGTTGTTGTCTCTCCAGTTTTACATGTATTTCTGAATTAACTGATTTTCTCACATATATATTTGTGTATTCCAAGGACTGTGGCCACCCCATCCCAATATTCATTGTTATTCTCTCACCTTCACTGACTCGGTGCAATTCCCTACCCTGTACTCGTTGAGCTGTCTCCTTTAGAGGCTTGCTTCTCTGTGCTTAAGGCATTACATCTGGTTTCCAGTGCAAATACCTCCAGTGACCAACACCTTTAGTTCATCTCACTCATCACTGTGAATGAACATCTGGATGACCCAGGTCTGCGTACAGAGGGCAAGGGTAGAGACAAAGGGAAAGGGGAAGGTGATTTGGGACCCTGGAAGTCTTTATATGACAGGTGCAGGTCACAGTGGACAGAACATGTTGTGTTCAGCATAAGAACTGGGTGCCAGCGGCAACCTGAAGCTTGGCCAGAGAGTAGTGAGCGGGAAAACATGGGCCAGCCTAGCAGGAAATGACCCTGCCTTGCTGTCCCCTGTGGATGGCCCTTCTCCTTTGGATTGGGAATGGTTAAATGAACATTGCTTGTCTGATGACCTAGCTGCATTGTGTATTCTCCAGTGTTGAGAAAATGTTCTTATGCCTTTGATCACCTCATCTTTTTCAGAAATGCATTCCTTAAAATGTTGAAGAGTTGTCTTCAGTTGAGGGGGATTCTGATTTATTTATACTTGAAAAAGAATCCAAAGGGGAAAAAGGTCAAAGTTCCCTGTGTAGAGACAAAGGCAGGAAAACACGATGGATGTCTTCTAAAGGAATATCCCATGTTATCCTACAGCTCTCCACAGTTCTGGCTGTAAGGAGATAATGAGGAGAGAGAAGATTTAAGAAGATGAGAAAAAAGATCAGAGGGAAAGGTCCATGTCGTACTCCAGGGTGGGCACAATCCCAGAACAAAAATGCAGTTCTCCCAATACTGGATGTGATTTCATTGGGAGGCCTAATGTCCCATAAACTCCTATAGCTCCTCTAGGTTGGGCTTTGCATCCTAGACAGTTACCTTGTTATTTTTTCGTGTTATGGACTAAGAACTGACGGCATTCTGCATTCCTTAGCATCATACAGTGGTTTGTTAACATTCGTTGTCTACCAATTAGTGGTAAACACACTAATGGCTTATAAAATCAAAGCACACCTTTCCTTTTTTTATTTTTGAGATGTAGTCTCTTGCTCTGTTGCCCAGGCTGGAGTGCAGTGGTGTGATCTCAGCTCACTGCAATCTCTGCCTCCCAGGTTCAGGCGATTCTCCTGCCTCAGCCTCCTGAGTAGCTGGGATTACAGGTGTGCACCACCACGCCCGGCTAATTTTGTGTATTTTTAGTAGAGACGGGGTTTCACCATGTTGGTCAGCCTGGTCTTGAACTCCTGACCTCATGATCTGCCCACCTCGGCCTCCCAAAGTGCTGGGATTACAGGTGTGAGCCACCACGCCTGGCCTAAACACACCTTTCTAACTAAAATAGTCTAACCAATATGCGATAAAGAATGTAACTGAAAGAGTTTAAAATATAAATGAGAATTAGGTTCAAATCTCTCTCAGTTTTCACCATTTGGATTAAGGGTGAGGCAGACATCGTGAAGCTTGCTATTGTGTTCCCCAGGTTAAATTTTTCATTTCTTCAGTCAACACATATTTATTATGTGGGTAAGGACGTGGCACAGTACAAGGCACAGGAGTGTGCACCCTGGACCCTGTGCTTACCCTGTTCTCACATATGTCCTGTTGGATGAGACAGACATTGATTAAATAATCACACAAGTCTATGATTACAAATGGGAATGAGCTATGAAGGGAAGTGCTCTCCACTTATTTACGGGAATATAGAAACAGGTGCTTATGTTTCTGCAATGCCAGCCCTGAATGGAACAGGCTGGGCTCTGAGGAGACCTATGTCTAATGGTTACTCTTTCTGCTGCAAAGTTGGAAAGAGAGGAATGAGGATGAGCTGAATTGCTGAATATTTGATTGGACAGTAAGACTTTTGTTAGACTCAGGGCAATATACTTTTGGTCAATAAAGCTGCTAGTATTCCTCTTCTTGAGTTGCTGAGTGTTCAAGTTAAACTGACATTACTTTGGCTACAAATGCATTTTTAAGATCCATCCTTGCAGAAAAATTAGCTTTACAAAGCCTCCACAGAATTTCAGATGACATTAAACTGCTTTCCATTCATTAGGTGTAATATTTAATGCACTGACATGAGCATTAGTGATAAAAATTTAATAAAGATAATTAGTGTCACAGGCAAAATAAAAATATCTAATTAAAATAAGAGTGACTGTAAACACATATTTTGACACTTCAGTGGGATTTTTAAAATGTCTTCAATAAATTCTCAGGAAATTAGATTCCAAATTTATGGCAAACTGATACTATATTTATTTATTGAGATGGAGTCTTGCTCTGTGGCCCAGGGTGGAGTGCAGTGATATGATCTCGGCTCACTGCAACCTCTGCCTCCTGGGTGCAAGCTATTCTCCTGCCTCAGCCTCTTGAGTGGCTGGGATGACAGGTGCCTGCCACCACACCCGGCTAATTTTTGTAGTTTTAGTGGAGACAGGGTTTCCCCCTGTTGGCCAGGCTGGTCTCGAACTCCTGACCTCAAGTGATCCATTTTCCTTGGCTTCCCAAAGTGCTGGGATTACAGGCGTGAGCCATGGGGCCTGACCCTTCAAAATGATCCATTCTAAGTATATATAATAAATGAAATATTTTGTTTAAATTCCAGAGTTTATATAATAACTTTACTATAAATTGAAGTGGCCATCTAGAATTTTTCATACCTAAAACAAATGCCAGAAAGTTAATTTGAAGACTAAAATCTGTTACTTCCTTTATGATCATATTCTCATAGAATTTTAGAAATTTAAATTTATTTTTATAATTAATTGTTATCCATGTCAGTTTTCCTATTTGGACTGTTAAAACTTACTTTCTCTGTCTCCTGATGTAAGACCCTCATGCCCACCACCTCTTCACTGTTGACCATTCCCTTTTGGGACTTCAGACACTCATCTGAGTAACTTGATTTCAAAGGTCTGCAAAGTATTAACACAGTAAAGGAACTTGTAATTTATTCCAGTAACAGATCCTTTATGGATATTTCTGTCTTTAAGAGGCATCGGTTTAGTGCTCAAATGAGGACTTAAGTCATAGCCACACGTGTCAGACTGGGCTCATTGAGTAATCATCTCATGGTTCTGTTTTAATAACTCCTTGGCCTTAGATTTATGCTGGCCAGGCTGACATTTTATTTATAGCCTGAGTCATTTACACTAAGCCAGAAGGTCTGGACATTCTCAGGAGGCCATCAGTCACTCCAGTGAGTAGGGCAAGTTTGACAACGTCTGTCATCTTTCACATTATCCAATCTCCAGTCTGTATATATAGAAGGGAATGACTTGCTTTGTAAAGGATGAAAGGCAAAGGTGGTTTCCAATCATATAAGTAAGAACAGGTTATAAGGATTTGGCCTTAAAGTGGGATCTGGTTTCTTTAGTCACAGACCATGCCTATGAATTTTGTTTCTGTTGTAGTTTGACAAAGTGTCAGATAAGCAGTAACTTTGAGGCCTTTTCTCCTCAAAGAGTTTGTACATGCTTGCCAGCACCTCCCGGGTTCTAGAATTCTGGGTCCATCTACTCCCTCCCCAAGCCAGTTCCCAGCTTTGGAAATACACATACCTATACTCATCACCAAATATGAAATTGAATCAGAGGAATGAATTGGATTGACAGAAAATATAGATATATTATTTCTATTGTTTCTTTTTTTTTTTTTTTTTTTTTGAGACAGGGTCTGGCTCTGTTGCCCAGGTTGGAGTGCAGTGACACAGTCTCAGCTCACTGCAACCTCTGTCTCCCACGTGATCCTCCTGCCTCAGTCTCCTGAGTAGCTGGGATACACCACCATGCCCAGCTACAGGCATACACCACCATGCCCAGCTAAGTTTTGTATTTTCTTTTTTGGTAGAGATGGGTTTTCGCCATGTTGCCCAGACTAATTTTGAACTCCTGGGCTCAAGCAGTGAGCCTGCCTCAGCCTCCCAAAGTAATGGAATTACAGTTGTGAGCCACCACCCCCAGTTATTTATTTGTATTTTATATTTGTAGTAGTGCTTTTGCCTATTTGAAAGAAGCCACAAGAAATGCCAATTAATAGCCCTCCCATCTCCACCGCCCCAACTAATATTAGGAGGGAGTCATCCATCATAATCCTCAACATCAGATGAGTAAATACTGAAAATATTTTGCTTTCTTTTGAAACCAGGGCTTTGCTTCTGATGAACAATGTGAGGAAACAATGTCATTGACAATATTTCCATTTTTATTTTGGGTGACAAGGAACTCAGACTACTTGCGAACCACCCTTTGTTATCCCACGGGCCCTTTTGGCTTATGAAGTGGGGTCCTATCTTTTTCCCCCTCTGATTCTAACAATATAGTCTAATTTATATCTTTCTTGGTGTCTATTTTCATTTTACTCTTTTATGTATATATTGCTTTTAAAGTCACCTCAGAGCCTCTGTGATT
Source organism: Ateles fusciceps (assembly GCA_036589455.1). NCBI lineage: Eukaryota > Metazoa > Chordata > Mammalia > Primates > Atelidae > Ateles > Ateles fusciceps. The sequence goes on from JAZHEH010003259.1 coordinate 7,476,646, forward strand.
TAAGAAAGATTATCAATCAAGCAATAAGTAAGTAAGGATAGGACTTTCCAATCATTCTCCTAAGTCCCATTTTCTGACACAATTTCTTTTTTAAATAATTGTATATATTTATGAGGTACATGTGCGATTTTGTATCATGCATAGATTGTCTAGTGGTAAGCCAAGGCTTTAAGATATTAGGCCGGGTGCGGTGACTCACGCCTGTAATCCCAGCACTTTGGGAGGACGAGGTGGGCAATCACAAGGTCAGGAGTTGGAGACCAGCCTGGCCAACGTAGTAAATTCCCGTCTCTACCAAAAATACAAAAATTAGCCGGGTGTGGTGGCTCATGCCTGTAGTCCAGCTACTCTGGAGGCTGAGGCAGGAGAATTGCTTGAACCTAGGAGGCAGAGGTTGCAGTGAGTCAAGATTGCGCCACTGCACTCCAACCCCGGGCGACAGAGGGAGAGTCCACCTCAAAAAAATAAAAAAATCCATCACCTGAATAATTTACATTATACCCATTAACTACTTTCTCATCATCCACCCTCCTCTCACCCCCTCCTATTCCCTCTTTCTTCAGTGTCTCCGTTGTCTATCAATCTACTCCCTTCATTTATGTGTGTACATTTTTAGACCCACTTATGAGTGAGAACATGCAGTATTTAACTTTCTAGTGACACCATTTCTTACAAATGGTCAGGCCCTATATGTTTTTGGATCAGTATGTCAGGAGGAGGAGGCTGGGAGGAAAAACTTGGATTTCCTTGAAGTTGGCTTCTCTTGACACCTCCCACTGTTTAAAGAGTCAGCTCATTTGTTTCTGAGCGAAACTGCTGAGATTTTCAGAGCCATTCGTCATTTTGTGCCTCTGGCACACCCCTCTTTTCTGGAAGCCAGCACACCTATTTTCTAAAAGGACTGCACCCAGCAGTCTCCCCCTTTCAGCTTTCTCTCTCTGGTCATGGGGTAGGGGCTGCCCAGCTGCTCCCGCTTACAGCTCCCTCTCTCCCGGGCAGGGGGAGGGGGCGATAGCTCAGTCTGCAGACTCTTATTCAACTCTGCACTTGTAATTCCCGGCCCTTGACTGGCAAAGATCCCCTGTTCTGTGTATTGCTGAGGCTTTGGGGGAAGCGCTGTATCTGGACCAGAGTGCCAGAGGTGGAGCCTCCGACTCGCCGGTCAGATGCACTTTCTGGGTGAAGCAGCACCCCTCCCCGCCTCGGTCTGCCCCGAATGGGCTTTGCTCACCCTCGGACCAGACCTGTTGAAATGCACCTGGTACCTTGGTTGGAGCTAGGAGATATCTGGGTTTCTATGTCTCTTCGCTGGGTGTTGTGTGCTGGAGTTGTGTCTAATCTGCCATCTTGGATCTTCCATGCTGATTTTCAAATGGAATCCTTCCAGCTTTTGCTCATTCAGTATGATATTGGCTGAAGGTTTGTCATAAATGGCTATTTTGAGATATGTTTCCTCAATACCTAGTTTATTGAGAATTTTTAACATGAAGGGATGTTGAATTTTATTGAAGATCTTTTCTGCATGTATTTAGATAATCATGTGGTTTTGTCTCTAGTTCTGTGTATGTGAAGAATTACATTTATTGATTTGCATAGGTTGAACCAGACTTGCATCCTGAGGATGAAGCTGACTTGATTGTGGTGGATAAGCTTTTTGATGTGCTGCTGGATTTCATTTGCCAGTATTTTATTGAGGTTTTTGCATTGATATTCATCGGGGATATTGGCCTGAAGTTTTCTTTTTTTGTTGTATCTCTGCCATGTTTTGGTATCAGGACAATGCTGGCCTCATAAAATAAGTTAGGGAGGAGTCCCTCCTTTTCCATTGTTTGGAATTGTTTATTTAACCTCCTGTAGAATTCAGCTGTACATCCATCTGGTCTTGGACTTTTTTTTTATTGTTAGGCTATTTATTACTGCTTCAATTTCAGAATTCATTATTGGTCTAGTCAGGAATTCAACTTCTTCCTGGTTTAGTCTTGGGAGGGTGTATATATCCAGGAATTTATCCATCTTTTTTCTAGATTTTCTAGTTTATTTGCATAGAGGGGCTAATAGTATTCTCTGATGGCAGTTTGTATTTCTGTGGGATCAGTGGTGATATCCCCTTTATCATTTTTTATTGTGTCTAATTGATTTTTCTCTCTTTTCTTCTTTATTAGTCTGGCTAGTGGTCTATTTTATTAATCTGAAAAAAACCCAGCTCCTGACCTTTCTTTCTGGCTGCACTTAACATTTTTTCCTTCATTTCAACCTTGGAGAATCTGATGATTATGTATCTTAGGGTTGATCTTCTCATGGAGTATCTTACTGGGGTTATCTGAATTTTCTTAATTTGAATGTTGGTCTGTCTTGCTAGGTTGGGAAGTTCTCCTGAATGATATCCTGAACTATGTTTTCCAGCTTGGTTCCATCTCCCTGTCTCTTTCAGGTACCCAAGTCAGTAATAGATTTTGTCTTTTTACATAATTACATAGTTCTCCAAGAGTTTTTTTGTTGTTGTTCCTTTTCATTCTTTTTTCTCTAATCATATCTGCCTGTCTTATTTCAGCAAGATAGTCTTCAAGCTCTGAGATTCTTTCCCCTGCTTGGTCTATTTGGCTATGAATGCTTGCAGTTGCATTGTGAAGTTATTGTGTTGTGTTTTTTATCTCCATCAGGACATTGATGTTTCTCTTTTAAATGGTTATCCTGGTTAACAGCTCCCGTAATGTTTTATCATAGATCTTAGCTTCTTTGCATTGGGTTAGAAATACTCCCTTAGCTCAGCAAAGTTTGTTATTACCCACATTCTGACACCTACTTCTGTCAGTTCATCCATCTCAGCCTCAGCCTAGTTCTGTACCCTTGCTGGGGAGGTGTTATGATCATTTGGAGGAGAAAAGGCTTTTGAGCTTTTAGTGCTTTTGTGTTGATTTTTTTCTCATCTTTGTGAGCTTATCTACCTTCGATCTTTGAGGCTGCTGACCTTTGGTTAGGGTTTTTGTGGGATCATTTTTGTTGATGTTGTTGCTTTCTGTTTGTTTTTTTTTTTTCATTATCTTTCTTTCTTTTTTTTTTTTTTTTTTTTGAGACAGGGTCTCACTCTGTCACCCAGGCTGGTGTGCGATGGCTCCATCTCTGCTCACCGCAGCCTCCACCTCCCAGGTTCAAGTGATTATCCTGCCTTAGCTTCCCTAGTAGCTGGGATTACAGGCACGTGCCACCACACCTGGCTAATTTTTGTATTTTTAGTAGAGATGGGGTTTTACCATGTTAGCCAGGCTGGTCTTGAACTCCTGACCTCAAATGATCTACCTGCCTCAGCCTCCCAAAGTACTGGGATTACAGGTGTGAGCCACTGCACCTGGACTGTTTGTTTTTCTTTTAACAGTCAGGTCCCTCTTCCATTGGGCTGCTGTGATTTACTGAGGGTCCACTCCAGGCCCTATTCACCTGGGTCCCTCCCGCACCTGGAGGTGTTACCAGAGGAGGCTGGAGAACAGCCAAGATGGCTGCCTGCTCCTGCCTCTGGAACTCTATCCCAGAGGGGTACCAATCTGTTGCTGGCTAGAACACTCTTATATAAAATGTCTGGTGACCCCTGATGGGTGGGGTCTCACCCAGTCAGGAGGCACGGGATTTGGGACCTGCTTAACAAAGCACTCTGGCTGCCCCTTGGAGGAGCAGGTGCCCTGTGCTAGGGGGAATCCCTCTCCTCCAGACTGCCCAGATTCTTTAGAGCCCGCAGGTGGCAAAGACTAAATCTGCTGAACTATGGAGACCGTGGCCACCCCTTTTGACAGTGGCTCTGTCAAGGAGAGATCAGAGCTCTGTTTGTAAACCTGTAGCTGGAGTTGCTGAAATTCCTGCAGGGAGGCCCTGCCCAGTGAGGAGGGATGGATCCAGGTCCCACCTAAGGGAGCAGTCTGGCCATGATCTGCCACAGCCACTGTGCTGTGCCTTAGGGAATTCCTCCTGGTCCAACTGTCCAGTCTCCCTGGCGCCAGCAGGGGAGCATGGCCGACTGGAGCCGCAGTGATTTTGGTGGACCCTGTCCCCAGGAACTCAGTTGTCTGAAGCACTCTCCCCGCTGCTGCCTGCCACGACCCAAGCGGCTGCCCAGAGTCTTTATAGCTCTGTGCTTGGGACCCAAGGCCATGGTGGTGTGGGCTCAGGAGGGGATCTCCTGATCCATGGGTTGCACAGATCCATGGAAAAGTGTGGTTTCCCAGGTGGGGTAGCACAATCACTCAGCACCTCCTTGGCTGGGGTGGGAGCTCCGCTGGCGCCATGTAGCTCCCAGGTGGGCCATCACTCCACCCTGCTTTTCATCACTCTCCCTGGGTCCTGCCAACTGCCTAGTCAGTTCCAATAAGAGAATCTGGATACCTCAGTTGAAAGTGCAGGATTCACTCACTGTTTTCGTTCTTCTCGGTGGGAGCCACTGACCACAGCTGCTTCTAATTGACCATCTTGACCCCTCTCAGTAAATATATTTTAGATGTAATTTTACCTGTTTCTTTTTTACTCTTAAGGATATTAGAAAACTTTTTATGACGTAGTGGCTTACATTTGTGACTCATATTTGTGCCTCACATTATATGTATATATGTATTTATTATATATTATTACATTGTTATACATACATTTCTTATATATACATTATATATATATAAAACTTATTATTTATTTTTATTTTCTTAAGACAGGGTCTCTCTCTGTTGCCCAGGCTGGAGTGCAGTGGTGCCATCTCAGCTCACTGCAACCTCCAACTTGTGGGCTCAAGTGACCTCCCTGCCTCACCCTCCTGCGTAGCTGGGACTACAGGCACATGTCACCATGCCTGGCTAATTTTTTTGTATTTTCTTCTAGAGACAAGGTTTTGCCATGTTGCCAGGCTAGTCTTGAACTCCTGAACTCAAGTGGTCTGCCTGCCTTAGCCTCCCAATGTGCTGGGATTATAGGGGTGAGGCACCACAGCCAGTCCCACATTGTATTTGTATTGAATAGCACTGGCCACATTCCTTTTCTACATATTTTTCTATCTATGCTCATTACCCTCTGTCTCATTCTTTCAGGAACAGTTTAAATGATTAATACATTAAAATTGCCAATGAATTCAGACTAAAGTACGAGTCAATCTAGTAATGCATCATGTTGCCACATCTAGTTAACACTGAATTTTAGCTGGGATCTTTAATACCTTGTTCTATTGCAGTTTTCTCTAAATTCAGCTTACGTCAGCATTCCCTGGAGGGCTTGTTAAAATGCAAATCAGATTGCTGCATCCCGCTCCTAAATTGTCTGATTCAGTTGGTCTGAGGTGGGGCCAAGAATTTTATTTCTAGTAAGTTGGTGATGCTAATGCTGGTTTGGGATCCACACTATGAGAATTGCTATTCTGGTGACTCTCAACCATGACTACACATCATAATCACCTGAGTACCCTCAAAAAATTACCTATGAGTGCCTAAGCCCCTGCCTCCAGAGACTGCAATTTTGTTGGTTGGGATGGAATTTGGGCAATGACATTTGTAAAAGCTCCCCAGGTGATCCTATCATGCAGCAGGATTGAGAATTAATGCCTTCATTCAAAAGCAGTAATAAGTGGGAATAATAGGTATTGGGACAAGGCCAGAGTGGAGATGCTTTTCTTTACTCCTTTTTGGGGGAGGAAATATTTAGTTTTTACCATAACCTGGTGGGCAAATATGTTGATTTGCACTTTTAATTTCATCAGTAATAAAGCTGAGGTTGAGGAAAATGCAGTGATTTGCATTGCACAGGAAGATAACAGAAGCTCTCTGCTCTCTATTCCTTATTTTCCAACATTCCTGAGAAAGCCCTGATATGCAAGAAGGTCAGGTCCTGGGCACTTCAGGTTTCTCTTTCGTGTTATCCTGTGTGGCTCACCCCTTTCGGGGCCTTTGGAAACACATGGCACTGTCTGAGCTCTGCAGAAATATCTGATTTACTTCAGGGAAGCTTGGCGTCAAATGAAGTTACCATTTTTACTTGCTGGTCTGGTGTGTTTGTCAAGAAGATGCATTTTAAAAATAATTTAGTCTCTTGTGTTTACCTTCAAGCATGGGGAAACATGAATATGAATTCAGTTTAATGATGAATCATCAGCTTAGCATAGCCTTGGCTTTACTGAGTCACTCAGTGTGTGACTCGTGTTATTAGATTTATTTTGTTTGAAGATGGATTGCCATGGCTTATAACGGTGTTGTATATTCTTCTTAATGTTTGAAAACCATTGTTTACAGTTTTAAAAATTTAAAAGGCAATACAAATAGTTAATAATGAAATATTGGTATCGTGTGTATGTATACGTTAACACTGGCAGAGGCATAGTTGTTAAGGTTATGGCAGTTCTTAAGGTTTACTTGATGTAGAGTAAGTCCTTCATCTTGACTAGATAAAGAACAAATATGTTTTTTTCTCAACAAATATGATTGATGTACATGAATAGTCATCCTCAGGATGTGTATTCTGATTTGCTTCTCAATAGTTTGCATGAGTTTGAGCGATAGTTCACTTCTCCTTGGTTTTTGGCCACTTGTCATCCTCAAGGTGACTGTGAAGATTAAGAATGTAAGCAATGGCTCATGCCTGTAATTCTAGCCCTCTGGGAGGCTGAGGTGGGAGGACTGCTTGAGGCCAAGAGTTTCAGACCAACCTATCCAACATAGCGAGACCCCACCTCATGAAAAAAAACAAGAATGTAAACATTTTGAAATTCAAATTTCTTTGGTTTATTTCTTGAGTTTTAGATTACAGGGGTTAGGCTAGTTCTCAATACTTAAAAACATTTTTATTATTTTCTCTTCTCCCTTAGATATGTATGAATTAATTTCCATGTTTTCTGGGTTCTGAATTTAATATCACACCATTCCATTGCCTGCCATTTTTTTCAGTAGAGATGAGACATAGACTTGGACTTGGAGCCAGGCACACTTACTTTAGGTTGCTATAGCTGTGGTGGCACTCAGGAATTTGTCCTTTAGAACAATGACTACCTTTTTCCTTGCTGATTACTCAAAGTGCACTGAGAAGATATCATCACCAACCAATGGTAGGCTGTTGGATGACAGAAACTAATCTTTTAAATCAAGGCATCCAAGGTAATATGCTGATAATTTTAACAACATCCATTAAAATGACCAGAAATAGATATTCTTTCCTTGGGACAATGCAATGAAATAAAGAAATACCTGACCTTTAAAATACCTGACCTTTCCAAATGTTAGTAATGCACAGGAAACGAAACTGATTTGGGAATCTAAAATAAGCACCCTTATGAAGTAATGCAAAAAACTTACCATCTCTAATATAATGAGTAAGTAAAATCTCTGAATACTCATTTTAACCCATCATATCCTCTCTTGACACACTGTTTCCTGAAGTTAATGAAAACTGTGGGAATGATAGGTTTGAATTTTGTCCCTCTTTTCACCCCTAAACTTTAACTGGTGAAGGTGTTATTGATCAGCAACATGTTTAAAAGGACTCTCGTAGTTATGCAAAGAGCCCACATGTTTTTTGAAAAAACGTATAATTGAGTTTAGCTGAAGGAATGGAGTGTGAAAAGACTTGGCAGATGTTATCAAACCAACTCAATGTAAATAATTTGTGAATAACAGTAAGTCTGCTAAAACAATCTGGAAAATTAAAAAAATCTGCCTAGGACCTACATAACTGTATATACCAGCAGATATCTTTAGTTTTCCCCAGAATGTCTTTTGGTGTATGTGTCTTCTGGTCTGTAGTAGACAGGCACTCTTAGGAAACTCAGAGTGAATAACAGAAATCCAATACAAATTCTCTGAAACAGAAAAGAAAATCTGTGGAATCCAAGAGCCCAAATGTGGTGTTCAGGGTTCTACGTCTTTTCATCTTTCTATTCCTGACTTCTTTTACATTTAGCCTCATTTTAATCTATAGTAGATGACTTATTTCTAGGGTTAGGGATGATGGTTATAGGCAGTTTCAGATGTCCTTTTTCTCACAACTTGCCACCTTTGAGAGAGAAAGGCCCTTTCTTTTACAATTTCTACATGAGAAATCTTAGCCAAGACCCAGGCTGATCCTGACACACTCTGGCCTTCCCCACTGGAGACAGGGAAAGGGTCAGGACAGCTGCATTGATACCACATAAATTGTAGTCCTTTTAGAAAATAGGTGTGCTGGCTTCCAGAAAGAGGGGTGTGCCAGAGGCACAAAATACAACAAATATTTGTCCATCTTATTTTCATTTTTATAAGCCACAAATACAGTGGCAAATATGTTTGTCTGTTTAGTGATTTCTACATTATTTTTTGGATGTGTGTGCATGCATGTTTTTGTTTGTTTTGCTTTATTTTGTTTTAGATCTATGATTTCTTTTTTTTTTCAGATAGGGTCTCACTCTGTTGCCCAGGCTGGAGTGCAATGGTGCAATCATGGCTCACTTCAGCCTTGAACACCTGGGTTCGAGTGATCCTCTTGCCTCAGCCTCCCCCAGTAGCTGAGACTATAGGTGCACATCACCATGCTTGGCTAATTTTTAAAGTGTTCTTTTGCAGAGACAGGGTCTTTCTATGTTGACCAGGCTGTGCTTTCAAACTCTTGGGCTCAAGTGATCCTACCTTGACCTTCCTAAGTGTTGGGATTACAGGCATGAGCTACTGTGCCTGGCCAATGGTTGTAGTATTTTAAAAACTGTTCAGCTTTTACTGGGAAATATATCCACCCAAATCCCGAACTCAGCTTGTCCCCAGAGTCTGTCTTTAAAGTTGCTTGGGCAGTTCTGAACTGGAAATAATCTGGCGGTGGAGATGACAGAGATGGAGGAGAAAGAAGTGTAGATACAGTATGTAGATGGGAAGATTAATTCTTGGCTTTATGACTCTACCTTAAAAAATTTTTAATGTGAGCAAATTGTTCTCTACTGATGAAAAAAAATGATATATGGACTATTTTTTTAACCAAAGTATATAAGTAATTTTAAACATTACACAAATTCTTTATTTGACCTCAGGACACTCTGGAACTCTGAGGAAGGTACATTTCATAAGCAGAACCTAGATGTGTTATGGTGGCTCCATAAAAAAAAAAAACCTTTCTGATAATGGAGGCAGGAAAACTAGGATGAAGAGTCTGGGAGTGGTTATAGGAACTCCTCAGAATAACTTGTCCTTTGGGAAGGAAGGCTGCTTTGCCAGTCTGGCAGTGGCAACTGTGAAATGAGATAATAGTAAAGGGCCAGAGAAAACCCAGGGTGTTTGGCTTGAAATAAAGTTAAATAATAATAATAGGCCAGGTATGGTGGCTCACTCTTGTAATTCCAGCACTTTGGGAGGCTGAGGCAGGGGGATCACCTGAGGTCAGGAGTTTGAGATCAGCCTGGCCAACATGGTGAAATCCTGTCTCTATTAAAAATACAAAAATTAGCCTGGCATGGTGACACATGTCTGTAGTCCCAGCTCCTCAGGATGCTGAGGTGGGAGAATTGCTTGAACCCAGGAGGCAGAGGTTGCAGTGAGCTGAGATCATGCCACTGCACTCCATCCTGGGCAACAGAATGAGACCCTGTCTCAAAAAAAAAAAAAAAAATCAACTAATAATAAAATAATGTCTGCCTGAAAATTCAAGTTAAACTCCACTGAGCTCATGTAAGAAATTGGAAACACCAGGCTCAAGTGCATGTCCTGAATGTATTTTATTAACCTTAAAAAGAAATTTGTGTGGAATACAAAAAAAGACAGGCTGGTGGCCTTGCATATGCAGTGTGTCCATATGGCAGTGATGGAGGAGTTGAAGGACGATGGAAACATGTAGGAAGGGTGGAGAGGGTCACACTATGATGCCGTACTTGTTCATGACAGTGCCTAAATGCATATAAGAACTTATCCCAGAAACTTAACTTCAGATTTTCTTGCAAAACAATTAAAAACTTATAAAGAAAATACTAGAAGGGCAAACCTAATTTTTAAAAAATTTATATTACCCGTTCTCAAATCTTGAGATAATTGTAGTAAATTAACAGAGACTTTTTTGGTAAAACAATGCAAAGTATTGAGAATAAATCCACATTAGTCACTTTCTGTAAAATAGAAGAAAACTTGAAAAATCGAGGACAGAGAGGATATTGAACCAATGAAGTTATTGAAAACTCAATGACATGAAAGGTCTGTTCAGGGTGTGCTCCTGTCTTTGAAGAAAGAAAAAGTGTTCCTCTTTCATCTAATCTTGGTAGCCTTGCTCTAGACCCCATCTCCACTGAATTTCTCTGGAATGTGACTCCAACCATGATCTCTGTGACAGTTGCCAAGCCAATATCCATTTTCCTCATCTTTCTAAGGAGAAGAATCAATTTTATCCTAGGAGGCAATGTGTTCAACTAGAAGACCTCATTTTCTAGTCTACCTCGAGATTAGAGATAGCCAATGAGAATAATTATAAGTTATTGGGTAGAGTTCGTGGGAAGCATTTAAAGAGGCAGCCTATCTGAAAAGCATATTTTTGTCCTTCTCATTTTCTTTTCTCTAGCTGGGAAGCTAAAGATGTGATTGCTGAAACTCCAGCAGCCATTTTTGATGATTAGGGAAACTTAAAGATGGGAGATGTTCTAATGATGGAGAATTGGCAAGATGGAAGAGGCCTGGGTCTCTGATGACCATGGAGCAAGCAGCCAGACTTGACTTTTTCTATGCTGATCATGTCTGAATCCCCAGGATATACAACAATGTCAGCTACATAATAGGTGCTCATGAATTTCTGAATGGATCAATGAATAAATGATGTGTGTTCACCTGGACTTCCTTCAATTGTCTGCAGCTGGTTCTGCTCCATCCTGTATACTTGATGATCTTTACTTTCCAGTTCTACCAATATCTCCTTGACTGTACTTTTGCATCTTAATTTTGATGCAGGTTTGAACTTCTTTACATCACTGTCCTATTACCACCTGGAAAACTCTATCTGCCTGGACTTACACTTTTACTTAAATGGCATATGGTTTTAGGAAAAGCGAAACTTCACAGGAAGGGCCACCATAATGTGATTTATTTCTACAATGGAAATAATAAGTTAGATTCTCTGGACTTTAGAACAATTTTCAAATATACAAATAAATTTATTTTTCAGAAAAAGTGTCTGACTAGTTGCCATTTTCTACTGAAATCAAAATAAGAGGAAGAAGGGATTTAGAAGGCTTTGAAAATAAGTGCTAACTATATCACTTTCATCTGATGCTAGAACCATTTCATTTGCCTGTAACTTTGGGGCTACCTATCAGCTACTCGTTCAATATGGGAGCGAAACCAATGCAACCAATACTTCTGGTTCTCAAATGTGTGCCTTGCTTGGTAGACAGATTACAAAGAAATGGCTTTCATTGGGCATTTTATTCAGGATGTTTCTGAAATATTATTTTAAGTATGTAGCCATAGTAAAAAGCATTCATATATTTATTCAAGAAGTTTATTAGGCACCTACTACATGTGAGTCACTGGGAGTGGGGGCTGGGTTTAGAGTGGTAAACTAACCACATATAGTCCCTATCTTCATGGATCTTACAGTCTATTGGAAGAGCTATATATCAAATAATCACAAGTACATTTGAGTTACAAATTGTGATAAGTTCTATAAGTGAAGAGAGCCGGGTGCTATCAAAGGGAAAAACAAGGGGAATCTAGTTTATATTCGTTCATCAGAAAAGGCCTCTCTGATATTTAAATTAAGACTTAAAAAATGAGAAATATTTAGTGAGGAAAATGGTTGAGGGAAGTGTATTCCTGACAGAGGAAAGAATGTGCAAATATGCGAGGCAGGAATAGTTCATAAGCATTTAAGGAACTCAAAGAAACCCTGGGGTGTAGAAAGCCAGGAGAAAGCCTGCTGCAGTTAGGCAGGAGAAGCAGGCAGGATCAGATTATCAAGGCTCTGTGTATCACACCGTATCGGTGGTCTACTGCTATGTAACAAACCATCCTAAAACATAGTAGTTTAAAAGAACGACCCGGCCAGGCGCAGTGGCTCATGCCTATAATCCCAGCACTTTGGGAGGCCGAGGCAGGCAGATCACCTGAGGTCGGGAGTTCAAGACCAGCCTGACCAACAAGGAGAACCCCGTCTCTATTAAAAATGCAAAATTAGCTGTGTGTGGCACATGCCTGTAATCCCAGCTTTTCAGGAGGCTGAGGTAGGAGAATCACTTGAACCCAGGAGGCAGAGGTTGCGGTGAGCCAAGATTGTGCCATTGCACTCCAGCCTTGGCAACAAGAGTGAAACTCTGTCTCAAAACAAAAACAAAAACAAAACAAAAACAAGACAACCCTTTATTTGCTCATGATTCCATGGGTCAGCAGTTCAGGCTGAGTTCAGCTGGGTGGTTTTCTTCTGGTCTCACCTAGACCCACTCAAACAGTTGCAGTCAATGGGTGACCATAATAGCCAGTGGTCCAAGATGGCCTCCTTCCACCTGGCAGATGGTGCTAGCTATGAGCAAGGCCTCCTTCTCCATGTTGTCTTTCATTTTTCTAGGAGGATAGCCTGGCTTCTTGTCATGGCAAACTCAGGCAGGAAGAGAACAGATCAGAAGCTGCAAGGTCTCTGGAGGCCTTCCTTGGCAGTTGTACAATCCCGTTTCCACTTTATTCTATTAGTCGAAAAATGTCACAGGGCCAGTTCAGATTCAAGATGTGGGGGAAATAGATTATACTTCCTGATGGAAGGAGCTGCAAAGCATGGACCGCCATTTTTAATCCTTTAGACTTAAGATGTATAGATTTTAGGCTGGACGTGGTGGCTCATACCTGTAATCCCAGAACTGTGGGAGGCCAAGACAGGCAGATTGTTTGAGCTCAGGAGTTCAAGACCAGCCTGGGCAACATGGAGAAAGCCCTTCTCTATAATAAATACAAAAATTAGCCGGGGGTGGTGGCATGTGCCTGTAGTCCCAGCTACTTAGGGGGCTGAGGTGGGAGGATCACTTCAACCTAAAGGTCGATGCTGCAGTGAACCATTATTTCAGCCACTGCACTCTAGCAAACCTTGTATCAAAATATATATGGTGGCATGTGCCTGTAGTCCCAGGGTCTTGCTGGAGTGCAGTGGCTGAAACATGGTTCACTCCAGCATCGACTTGTAGCTTCAAGTGATCCTCCCACCTCAGCCCCCTAAGTAGCTGGGACTACAGGCACATGCTACCACCCCCAGCTAATTTTTGTATTTTTTGTAGAGATGGGGTTTCTCTATGTTGCCCAGGCTGGTCTTGAACTCCTGAGCTCAACAATATGAACCAATGAGCTCAACAATATTGAACAAATATTGAACAAATTGGTTCAAAAAAATTAGCTGGGTGTGGTCGTGTGCACCTGTAGTTCCAGCTACTGGGGAGGCTGAGGCAGGGGAATCGCTTGAACCTGGGAGGCGGAGATTGCAGTGAGCCAAGATCATGCCATTGCACTCCAGCCTAGCGACAGAGTGAGACGCTGTCTCAAAAAAAATTATATATATATAATTATATATATATAGTTTTGAGTATAAGGAAAAGCAATTACAAGCCTTTAGAGAATGGATTGCTATCATCTGGTTTATGTGGGGTGTTGCCTCTTCCTCCTTTCATCCCTACTCATGTCCTGGCTTTTGAGTTTAAGAAGGGAAGTGGAAAGGACTCAGGATATAGGCTATAGCTTTGAGGGAATACATGACATCTAAAAGTGAGGTCATCTTGGTGGGAGAGCTGCGAGAGCTTGTATGCTTGTGGATTACTTGAAATGGAATCTTCGGTTCTCTCTCTCTGGAGTGACAACAGGAATTCTAGGAGGCAATATCAAAATTCCTATATAGAGTTATAGGATGACTCAGTAGGAAGCTGTGTTGTGCTAAAAACCAAAACAGTATGCTGGCATCTCAGCAGATCCCAGCATGGATAGACGATAGACAAAGTCAGGTACTCACATATACCCCAATCTTTCTCCTAGATAGTTATTCAGAATTAGATGCACCCTCAGGGGCAAGGGGAGTAGGGAATGCTTGAATAGGAAGGATAGAATGGAACTCAAAATAGAAACTGAGTTATTAGAAAAGAAGTTCTGTTTTCTTAAACACAATTTTGTAGCTAAAAATGGAATCTAATACACATATATATACTATAAACGTTTTTAAACAAAACTTTAATATATATGCAGAAAGGTACACAAATAAATCATAGAATAAAAATATTAGGGCCAGGCACAGTGGCTCATGACTGTAATCCCGGCACTTTGGGAGGTCGAGGCTGGTGGATCACGAGGTCAGGAGTTCAAGACCAGCCTGGCCAAGATGGTGAAACCCCATCTCTACTAGAAATACAAAATTAGCCGGGTATGGTGACACATACCTGTAGTTCCAGCTACTCGGGAGGCTAAGGCAGGAGGACTGCTTGAACCTGGGTGGCGACAGAGATTTCAGTGAACCGAGATTGCATCACTGCACTCCAGCCTGGGCAACAGAGTGAGACTCTGTCTCAAAAAAAAGAAAAAAAATTAGGCTGGGAGTGGTGGCACATACCTGTAATCCCAGCACTTTGGAGTTTTGGTGGGCAGATCACCTGAGATCAAGAGTTTGAGAGCAGCCTGGCCAATATGGTGAAACCCCGTCTCTACCAAAAATTCAAAAATTAGCCCAGCTTGGTGGCAGACACCCCTAATCCCAGGTACTCAGGAGGCTGAGGCTGGAGAATCACTTGAACCAAGGAGGCAGAGGTTGCAGTGAGCTGAGGTTGTGTCATTACAGTCACTGTAGCCTAGGCTGCAAGAGCAAAACTCCGTTTTGGGAAAAAAAAAAAAAAAAAAAATTGGCCAGGTGCAGTAGCTCATGCTTGTAATCACAGCACTTTGGGAGGCTGAGGTGGGTGGATCACGAGGTTAGGAGATCGGGACCATCCTGTCCAACATGGTGAAACCTCATGTCTACTAAAATACAAAAAATTAGCTGGGTGTGGTGGCGCGCACCTGTAGTCCCAGCTACTCAGGAGGCTGAGGCAGGGCAATCGCTTGAACATGGGAGGTGGAGATTGCAGTGAGCTGAGATCGTGCCAGTGTGCTCTAGCCTGGTGACAGAGTGAGACACCATCTCAAAACGGTAATAATAATAAATTTTTGCAATGTGCGCATATTCATATAGTCATTAATTAGATCAGGAAATAGAATATAACCAGCACTCAAGAAGACTGCACCCTTCTCTCTTTTTTTTCTTATTTTTATTTTATTTTTATTTTTTTTTAACCCTTCTCTCTTAAGGTAACTCTAGTCCTGACTTCTATCATGGTAGATTAATTTTGCCTATATTTTCAATTTATGTAAATGGAATCATATAGTATGTACCCTTTTGCATTTGGCTTATTTCACTCAATATTATGTTTGTGAGATTTGTCTATGTTGAGTGTGGTTTGTTCATTTTCAGCACTATTTGGTATTCTATTGTGTGAATATACCACATTTTAGTTAGCCATTCTCATTCTATTATTGTTGAGTATTTGAATTGTTTCCGATTTTGGCCTGCTATGAAAAGTGTTGCTGTGTACATTTTTACATATTGTTTGGGAAGCATATGTGTACGTTTCTCTTGTTTATATACCCAGAAGAGAAATTACTAGATTATAGCATAGGTATATATCAGCTTTAGTACATGGGCCAAATTGTTTCTCAAAGTGATGCTAATTTATACTCTTACCAGCAATTAATGAGAATTTCAGTTGTTTTCCCATATTTACTAATGCTTGGTATTGTCAGAGTTTTAAATTTTAGTTATTTTGGAAGGTATGAATGTGTTATTTATTGTTTTTAGTTTGCATTTCCCTGATGATTGATGTGGTTGAGCATCTTTTCGTGTGTTAAGATGCCATTTGTTTCTTTTATTCTGTGGAGTGCATGTTCAAGTCTTGTGCTCATTTCTCTATAGGATTCTCTTTCTTTTTCTTACAGATTTGTAGAAACATTATACATTCTGTACACAAGACTATATACACACATACCCGTACATATTTATAGCTTGCTTTTCCATAATTTTAAAGGTATCATTGAAAGAAAGGAAGTTCTTATTTCATTGTATTTTAATAGATCACTCTCTTATTTTATTATTAAGGCTTTGTATGTCTTCTCCTGGGTATTTGTACAGATTCTCTGGGGTATTCTTGGCCCTTCGCATCTCCATATACATTTTGTTTTTGTTTTTGTTTTTTTACATCTCTGTATACATTTTACCGTTGGCTTGTCAACTTCCATAAAAAGCCTGCTGGTGCTGAGATTGTTCTGAATTCAAATTTTGGGAAGATCTCTCTTAGAAAATCACATTTAGGTTTAGATGTAAATGTTTAGAAGAAGCCAGTTGTGTAAGGAGTGTGAAGGGTGGGGAAATGGAGAACTTTCTAGAGAAAAGAGAACATTATGTGCAAAGACCCAAGGTGTAAAAAACACAGCAAAATCAAGAAACTGAAAGATTGTTTGTGTGGCAGAAGGAAAGGGATTGAGGTGAGATTGGCATGTGGGTGAAAGCCCAGATCCTACAGTCCTGATGCTGTTGTGAGCAGTTTAGATAAATAGTAATCAGCAGAAACTTAGAAATTGTCACTCTGCTTTACTTGCTTACTATTAAAATGTTTTTTGTTGAAACAAGATTTGGCCTTGACGTTTATTCAACACTTTTTTTAAGAAGACGATTTAATTTGAAAAGCCTTAGAAACTTACAAAGTTATAATTTGATTCTCTTTTATGGAAAACAAAAGTGTAATATAAGTTTTGTTAGATTCTTTGACTCAAATTTGTGCTGAATACCTCCATGAATACTTTCTGCATTCATTTGACTCCCACAATTCCCTGTATTGGAACTCAGCATGCTAAAACATTTCTTTGAAAACTAAGCAAAAATGTTTCCCACATGACTCAGTATACGTTCACTTCATACCTACTTTCATTTTCTTTGTTTACCAGGAAGAGTCACAAAAAAGATGAGTCAACTCTAACTGCAGGAGTGTGAATCTGTTCTCATTATCCTCAAGCATCCATGGAAACACTTGTAGCTTAGAACTCTCATCAAAAGATCCTTTGTCATTTCAAGGGCAGCACTAATATACACAATGACTATATGTTTTTGAATGCTTCAAAGAATCTTCGCTATTCTCTAGAAAGAATGCAACTGCCTTAGCAATCGCAACTTCACTCCATGTATAAAACGCTTTGCAAGCTGGTTCAGGCTATTATATTCATGTCAAGTTGGGTAACCTTTATATTAGTACTTTATATCAGAGCCAAGGCATATGGTTCTAGAAAGTAAGTCTTTGTTACTTTGACTTAATAACATAAAAAAATGCAGTTCAATAAATAGTTAAGTACCACTCTGAGCAAGTTAGATGGTTAGATCCCTCTGAGGATGCAAAGATAACCAAGGCTGAAAAACAAGCATGGAGGACCTTATCTATTCCAGAGTGTGGGGGGAGGAGGGGGGTGAGGTGCTCTTAAAGAAAACAATGTGGGGTAAAGAGAGAGGACATAAAAGAGTAACATGCAAGTAAGGGAGGATTTACTAAGCACAAGTAAGCTATGCATCAAATAATGACGTCAGTTTTTAAAATTTTCCCGCTCTGTTTGACCTTGGTAACCCTGGCTTCATCAACAGGTGTGGTCTGAAAAATTCTTGTCACCGTAAGTCAATTACTTAGTAGGCTGGGACCAATTTCTTTATAGTGCATAGTTACTCCTTGATCTGAGCTCCACATGGAACTCCTGAGCCCAGGATAGGGGCTAGTCTCTTTCTGAGGGTATGACTGTACTTCCCAAATACTCAGTTACTGTCTGTGCTCTGTGATAAATGGGACAGTCCCCTGGGACTCCCATGTTTCCTCCTGTGTTAGGCTGTTCTTGCATTGCTATAAAGCAATACTAGTCAAGTGTGGTGACTCATGCCTGTAATCCCAGCACTTTGGGAGGCCGAGGCGGGCAGATCACCTGAGGTCAGGAGTTTGAGACCAGCCTGGCCAACATGGGGAAACCCCTTCTCTACTAAAAATACAAAATTAGCCAGGCATGGTGGCACAGGCTTGTAATCCTAGCTACTAGGGAGGCTGAGGCATGAGAATCGCTTGAACCCAGGAGGCGGAGGTTGCAGTGAGCCGAGAGCATGCCACTGCACTCCAGCCTGGGCAATAGAGCGAAACTCAGACTCAAAAAAAAAAAAAAAAAAAAAAGAAAGAAAGAAAAGAAATACCTTACCAGCACTTTGGGAGGCCAGGATGGGAAGATTGCTTGAGCTCAGAAGTTCAAGACAAGCCTGTACAACATGGTGAAACTCTGTCTCTACAAAAAATAGAAAAATTAGTTGGGCATGGTGATGCATGCCTGCAGTTCCAGCTACTTGTGGGAAATGAGGCATGAGGAACGCTCAAGCGGAGGCAGTCAAGGCTGCAGTAAGCTGTGTTTGCACCACTGTACTCTAGCCTGGGCCGCAGAGTAAGACCCTATCTCAAAATAAATAAATAAATAAAAGTACAGGAGACTGGATGACTTATAAGAAAATACATTAATTGGCTCATGTTTCCGCAGGGTATATAGGAAGCATGGGGCCAGTGTCCACTTCTGGGAAAGCCTCAGGAAGCTTTTACTCATGGCAGAAGGTGAAGTAAGAGCAGGCATTTCACATGGCAAAAGCAGAAGAAAGATGGGAGATAGGTGCCACACGTTTAAATGACCAGATCTTGTGAGAACTCGCTCACTACAGTGAGGGCAGCACCAAGCCATGAGGGATCTGCCCCATGACCCAAACACCTCCTACCAGGCCCACGTCCAACACTGGGTGTTCCCCCTCAACATTTGGAGGGGACATCCAAACTAAATCACCTCCCACTTGATTTTGAATGTATTTCTGCCAAGGGGCTCACCCACTGCAGCCCAACTGCCAGGCCCAGGGCCTGTGAGTGGTGATGCTGGCATATCCTGTGTGGGTTGGTCAAACTTCCACGGACACATACATGCATGGTGGGCATACATCTATTCAATGGAGCTAATATGGCAGCTTTGTTTGTCCCTTAGCTCTAGACCCACCAGGTTCTAGTTCTCTTTCCCTTTCTTAAGCAGCCATGTTGAAGGCTTCTTGTTTCTGGTTTATACAAAGACAGAAAAGCTTAAGTTGTGTGTAAGAGACCATTGGCCAGTTTGGGTTGAATGTAGAGGGAATGAAGTAAATTGTGAAGATAACTCTGGAATGATCTGTTGGGACTGTTTGGCAGGAAAGGGGAATGATACGATTGGAGCTATAATTTAGCACCGATTGATGTATAATGGGTAGTGCAGTCAATGTTACACATTACACTAATGTGTAAAAAAAAAAAAAGCAAACTATTTTCTGGAACTGATTGAATTTTGCTCTCAAATCTTTCTCTCAATGGTAGAAAGGAGAGGGGGGCACTTAAACTTTCCAGTTTTAGGCTATGTTAGTCTCAAAAACATCTCCTTAAGATGATCATATTCTATTTTAGAAAAATATGCAGCTAAATTCATACTTTAAACTTCCTCTTTGGGCTATTCATCCTTTTCTCCAAAATAGTGTGTAGATATAGGAACTCTTTGTCTTCATGGCCATGGCATGTGATAGTTTCACCTGTTAGTCCTTATGCAGACTTCTAGGTCTTCACTGGGCTTGTTTGAGATGTCTCTTGCTGGCTGAGCTGTTGAAATTTGCAACTAGTTAAACCATTGGTCCATTCTCTTGAAATATTTAAAGCCTCATGATTCTCTTCTTAAAATTTCTCTCACCCTGTAATTCCACTGACTTGGCCCCATACTGAGTTTCCCTTCCATTATAGTTTCTTAGCACCTTAACCACATCTATTATCCTGCCCCTGGTTTGGATAGAATAGATATCTATAGTGATTGGCAGAATGCTAACATGGGGTCTGATCCAATGGATTATGGTCTATTTTGAAAGGGAGAGTCAAAAGGATACCATAGATCTTTCCATCCTTACCAATGCAACTTGCAAATTGGAAGCAGTAATATGGTCCTCAAGGAACTGCAGATACTATACCAAGCAAATACAAAATATTGGGATGTTGTTTCCTATTACTTTTCCATTTAATTTCCCAATTCAGAACTTGCTAAATATGAATGGATCATGGAGAATAACAATAAATGTTCTTAAACATAGTAATGTGGTGACCCTAAGTACTACTGCTCTTCCAGAATTAGTCTCCTTCTACAGGAAAACAGTGCTCTAAAACATATCTGCTATGTAGTTATTGATATGATGTTTCTTTTCTTTATTCTACCCAACAGGACTCACTTGCTTCAGCTGGCCTGGCGAGAAAGGTCCCTTTACTATCCTGTCTCTAGGATATATTAGCTTTCAGCTTCTGTGCCACATTTTAGTTTTCAGGGATGTTGTTGGCCTCACGTTACCATATTGCTGTGCTATATTGATGACTTCTTCATGATAGCATTGAAAAGCAGAATGTGGCTGGTATTCTATATATATTGGTAAAGCATATATATGACAGGGTAGGAGGTAAACTCTAGAAAACATACTAGAACGTAATGCCTCTAGCATCCCAGTTATCTAGGAGATATCCTGGGATTTGTCTTCCAAAATGAAGAAAACGAAATATAAATTGCCACATCTGTCACTAAAAGTGAGGAAAAGGTTGGTGGTGTGGGTGTGTGCTTCTTTGACCCAGCCTGGTGTTCTACACATTCAAACTTGGTGGTGACAGCAGTAGCAAACAACTCTGAGTGCCCTCTATTCCTGCCAATTTGTTTCTACACCCTGGAAAGACCAGCTAACCTCTTAGTGAAAAGTTCCCCCATGGAAAGCCAACCTTGGTGAAACATTCCATCATGGAGAGGCTGTCAATTGTTTTTTTTTTTTTGAGATGGAGTCTTGCTCTGTTGCCCAGGCTGGATTGCAGTGGTGCAATCTCAGCTCGCTGCAACCTCTGCCTCCTGAGTTCAAGTGATTCTCCTGCCTCAGCCTCCCGAGTACCTGGGATTACAGGTGCTCACCACCATGCCTGGCTAATTTTTGTATTTTTTAGTAGAGATGGGGTTTCATCATGTTGGTGAGGCTGGTCTTGAACTCCTGACCTCTGGTGATCCATCCACCTTAGCCTCCCAAAGTGCTGGGATTACAGGCGTGAACCACCGCACTTGGCCGAAGCTCTCAATTTATCCTTACTATAGTAGGTAATGATTCTGGATTTGTATTTGTCTTTTAGATTTCTGTCATAGATCTACAAAATGCTTGTATTCCCACAAAGTATTGCTTTTGGTCCAGGAACTCACTGTAAAGAAAAAGACATAAAGTTGACGTCCATAAGGTTCACTAGTCTTATGTACCCATCTCTTAGAAGGACCTGGCCTTGTAGAACAATGGAAAAGCCTATTGAAAACTTTGTTAAAATCACAGCTGGAAGAGATTATCTTTCAGAGTTAGTGTTTGTCCTGCCAGATGCAGCATATGCTATGAATCAGTGAATGGTGGTATTCTTCTAGAACCAGAGGACGCAGGCAGGTGTACAAGGGATGTAAAATTGAAGTTGTTCCTTACGTGAAGCTCTTACAAGAGTCTTTCATCTAATCTCTGCAAGTCTGGGCTCAGCTGATTTAGAGAATTGAGATCCCAAGAAGGTTGTGCATCCGCCAGGAGGCACAATAGTGTTTCCACTGAGTTGAAAACTGAGCCTCTCACCTGCCTATCTGGGCTCTTTGTACTGCTAGGTGAACTGACAAAAAAGGGACTGGTTGAGGCAAAAGAGTTTCATTTTCAGTTGAAAATATGGTTTGGTTCTAAAGTAGAAGCTAGTAGGAATATTGAGAAATAAATGGATGGAACACAAAGGATCCCTTGGAAACCTTGTAAAACTACCATCCCCAGATAAAAGTTAGAGAAAAACTTCAGCAATTCTATGTGGCTAGGACAAGCAGAGGTCTCAAGTTCTTCAGGAATAGAAGTTTGGGTGAAGTCCCTCAACTGGGTAGAGTACTGGCATGAAAAGACTGGGTGACATAAGCAGGTAAGAAATTGCAGCTGTGGCCCAGCTCACTTGTCAGGGAACCTCTTTTCTATTCTTTTTATTGACTTATACTTTATTATCCCTATTTTCTTTCTTTTCCCCTTTCCCACTATGTTTTGAGGTTGACTTTACAACTTAGTCCATAGGTCTTGAAGACCAAAATAGACAACTAGTGATAACTAGAGGAGGAATGGACAGAACATAGAAATCCTGGATTTGATGCTGAATACAGGGACAGACACAAGCTGTATTTTTCCTCCATCTGAGAAAGGGGATTGTGTTAGTACATTTTCACACTGCTGTAAAGAAATACCTGAGTCTGGGTAATTTATAAAGGAAAGAGGTTTAATTGACTTACAGTTCCATATGGCTGGGGAGGCCTCAGGAGACTTACAATTGTGGTAGAAGGCAAGGGAGAAGCAGACTTTTTCACATGGTGGTAGGAGAGAGAAGATTGAAGGAGGAGCTTCCAAACACTTACAAAACCATCATATCTCATGAGAACTCACTATCATGAGAACCCCAGGGGGGAGAGTGCCCCCATGATCCAATCACCTCCCTCCCTTAACACATGGGGATTATGGGTCCCTTCCTTGACACGTGGGGATTACAATTCAAGATGAGATTTGGGTGGGGACAAAGAGCCAAACAATGTGAGGGATACTGCATTTTTGTACAGGGATGGATTAGCATTATATTAGGTGGGAATGTTTATTATTTATTTATTTTTGAATAAATGAATTGGAAATGAAAACATAAGAACATTGGGCAGTCGAAGGTGAGAAACTAAGCTGGTCATATGTTGTGTTTTTGGCTGTCTAGCCATGCAGCACCCTTCTCATTTGGTGGAGGTTTTGCATTGGGTTAATCTTGGTAAGGGTAGTACCGTGTTTCTCATTAAAGGGGCAGAAGGACAGATCTT
Source organism: Ateles fusciceps (assembly GCA_036589455.1). Taxonomy (NCBI): domain Eukaryota; kingdom Metazoa; phylum Chordata; class Mammalia; order Primates; family Atelidae; genus Ateles; species Ateles fusciceps. Next base: position 7,499,577 of record JAZHEH010003259.1, read on the forward strand.
CCTTCCTGTCCCATTAAGGCTGGTATGTAATGTTGTCATCTGGCTCAAACAATCAGAAGCTCGCATCCGGATATGGACTACTGAATGAGTGTGGGAAAGATGAGGTGATGACTAGGATTCCTTTTCAGTAGGGTGTTCCATATTGTACTTATTTTAAAAATATGGACCAACGGAAGTAGTCTAGAAACCTGTTTAATAACTCACATAAGATTATTCTATAGTTGTTACATATTAGGAAAATGTTTGGTTCCCTGTTTCTTTAAAAACAATCATGATACCCCAGTTTGCAGTATGTTGTTCCCAAAATGATTGTAGAATATTACTGATGTGTTGCTATGTTTTTGCATCATTTATACCTAGCCCCTAACCTGACACACTGTAAGTGCCTAATAAATGTTTGTATGAATGGATTTCAGGAGAAAGGAAATATGGTACATCAATTATAAAACCTATTCTGTTGCACTATTTGATAAAATTTCTAGTAACATAAAATATTGGCTATTTTATTTCAGCTTTACACTTTTATTATTAGTGTTATTACGTTTATATTGCCCTTTGCTTATTTCTCTAATACCCCTTCTTTGTTACTAATATTTTACTTTTCTGATCTGCCTGATAGTTCCAACAAAAGCAATCATTTCTCTCCAGTTTCAAGATTAAACTGATGAAATTTATTGTTGGAAATCTTTGAAACATGGATGATCCTGAGATAGTACATTTTGACAAAACCATCACTGACTTGGAATCATCACTGGTGTGTCATTCTTGGCTGGTATCATCAAGGGCTTTGAGGTTCACAGTTCATTGTCTTCAAAATTCCATGGAATAGAATTACAAAAATATTGTAATGTAAAGAGCCAGATCCAATTGAATATCCCCATCACCTCTCTGGAGACCTGCCTCCTTAGAAATGTAGAAGTATTTTATATACAACCACGGTGTATCAATCAGAGAAAGCAAAAGGAAAAAGAAGCAAGAGTTGCAGTAGCTTTCTGAATCCCACTCATTGATGAAGTTTAAATATTTTCCTTTTGGAAAAAAATGCTAAGATGCTAATTGTAGAAGTTGCTTTTCATGGCAGATAAAACCTCGTTGGCATCTTCTGGGACTATAAGAATACTATTAACATAGAACCTTGCCATGATAAATATTTAGAATGTGCTTTCCAATCTCAAGGTTAGTCAATATATGTGGAAGTAGATATGTGACTTGACTAGGAAGCTTACAGGTTTTTTTTCTTCTTTTTGAATTATGCTTTATTTTAAAGGGGAGTTTGTAGACTTTTCTCATAAAGAAGAATTGCTGGTAATTTTAGTGCTAATATCTGGCTGAAAAAAACAGCACATTTTTCTCTCATTCTTATCTCTGTCTAGCACACATTTTACAAAAGTACCGGAGGTTTGAAGAGATTGGTGAAAAGCCAATAAACTTCATGACACGAATACACTTTTCCCAACAAAAGAAGTAACTGTCATGAAGCTAAAGCAATTTAATTCCAATCATGGAATTTGTTATTGAGCTGCTCCCTGATAACAGGTGGCGATATTTGTAACAGGATTGACAGGAAAGGGGCCAGTAGAAACCAATTCTGGCTCCTTCTGACCATCTGCAGTTACCTAGCAGATTCCTATTAAATTACTGCAGCTTATCTGCAAAATTAAGCTTTCTTTTTAAAAGTGAGCACGAAGAAGAAAGAACCAGTTAGAAAGAAAATGAAGGCTCATGCAAGATCAGCCTTCAAATCTGAGAGGCACAGAGAGGCCATTGAAGGATTAAAGATGACCTTCTCTGAGGACACGTTCCTGTTCTCCTACACTCTGTCACACTGCCCCCACGGAGGCAGAAGCAAGTCACGAGGTCCGGGTAATGTGAGTGCTGGGATGTGGGGCCTGCTGGCCCAATGCTTTCATGGAAGCATGCATAAAACTCCACTTGCTGACACTCAGGTCTCTGGGCTGAGTTGAGGGCCAGCACTTGGACTTACTTACTTTTAATTCTAGCTTTATCCCTCTAGCTAGATGCATAGGTGAGCCACTGAATTTATACATCAGTTTCTAAGGAGACTTGTCGTGAGGATCAGGTATAAAGTACCTAGCACAGTGCCTGGAATCAGCAAAGTTTTGATAAATGATGATGATGATGATGAAGAGGAGGAAGAGGAGGAGGAGTAAAAGAAGTAAATATTGGCTAGGGCTAGCTTTTCCCTAAACTTTGAATGAACCCAAGTCACAACCCAGATGAAGGTATTTTCTTCATGGTACTGTATTAGACATTACAATACACATTCTCGTTTTTGTAAGATTTTGTGTACATGTATGCACAATACACACACTCATAATTTCTATCATTTCTAGTCTCACACCAAAGTTCTTAAAAACAAAGAATGGCAGTCTTCAAAAAAAATTGAGGTATTACAAAACATATTTGGATAATATTATAATTTTAAATTACATTTTTTTCATTTTTTAAGGAATGAGAGAGAGCATGCCATATTTTAGAGTAATTCAAACATCCAAAAAGAACAGAAACACATGTAACATAATTAGCACATGATCTTGGACTTTGACTATTTTCTGCATCAATATATAAAATCAATAAACATTTTTGCAGGTGAAATGTTACAAAATGTTAAGCCATGCATAAGTCAAGATGATTTCTAGCAGCATCTTTTTCTGAGATGTCTTCAAATGAAGATGCTAGCTCCATCCTGTGGGTGGAGAAATTGAGGCTCAAAAGAGTACTGAACAAACTTACTTGGGAACTCACCAGGAAAAAGAAAATATACCTATATGATCATATTGCAAATTCAACTGAATTTGACTCTAGTCATATTGTTGCTCATATCCCCATTAGTGCCTACCAAATGGCATCACAAAGAATTGTTTTCTTTTCCACTGGACTGCAAGTTTTTTGCAAATGATCTATCAGTGCAGGAGGAGGGAGAGGGGATGGATGACAAAACTGTAGTTATTTTATTATGTTTCTTGTACTGTCTCCAGGTTGGCAAATAGTGCTCAGTGAATGCTTGAATAATTGAATAGATAATTGAATGGAAGATTCCTTGTCAGAGACTTGAAAATATCTGGTTCTTGAAATGCAAAGCAACGTGTTTGTTTTTTTACTTCTTTCCTCAATTATATAATGTGGTCTATGGTTGGCTTAGGTAAGGGGATAGCAGCCCACACTGTGTCTGGACTGGGTCATCTTGCAGCCAAATTGCTCGTACATGAGGTCTGAAGCAGGCAGTGAATGCTGTTTGAGAATAAATATCAACACTGCTGACGCCAAGAGGCGCGACTGATGGGGGAGGCTTTGAGAAAATTTAGTAATAAAATTCAAACTTTCCATCAAATTTATTGACTCCTTAAAACTCAAGAAAATAACAATTTTCAAAAAACTTTTCTTTGCAAATTATATACTGACAGTTGAGCACATAGCAATAAAATTGATCATTAAGATTACTGGGAGAATAAAATTCGCATGTAGGGTTATTACTTTAGAACTTTTTAAATGAGTAATGTACTCACAGAGATAAGCTTTATTGCAGAAAAGTGATTAACAAGTTTATCGTCTGTAGAGCACATGTTGTTCCTGCATGCTGAGGCTACTGGAAAATAAGATGGAAAAGACATTTGAAGCGTGTTCTTTATCGCATTCCTTGATTACATCTTGTTTGCCTCAAATCCTTATATATGGATAAGATCATATCTAGAAATTTGGAAATTTCCCCTTCTATATTTTGAGATACACTATGTTCTTATAGTGTATGTAGTCTCAGACCATAACTTATGGTCTAAGTTATGGTTCGGGGAACTGTATACATTATTTTGAATACGTTTTTATCTTCTTTGGTCTCTTGGTAAAGTGATATCAGTTGTAAATCATTGCAGACTAGATTTCAGGACTAAAGAAAAATAAATAAAGCTCAAATATAGAATGTGGATAATCTCTCTCAAGTGTCACATTCTTTCAAGTCAGGCATTTTTGTAGAGGGTTTCTCAGTGAAAGTGAATTTTAAAGACGTTTCTGTGATTCTGAATCCCCTTTATCAAAGAATACAAAATTTGTACTACCTCCAAAAGTGGAAGAGCAAAATATCTATCTATGCTTCAAGGAAGAACCTTTTTGAGTAGAAAGGCATGACTGTTTCCTCTCAGAGCAGAGTATTAGAAATATGGTTGGTCCCCCTTGCCCTTGGGAGTAGTACTTGTTTCCTTTGTGGAACTTTTTTTATACCATCAGATTTGCCAAATGGTATTTATTAATTATCTCCTGGTGGCATAGCCATCTGGGAAGAGGAGAAAAGAGTCACAAAACAGAACCATGAACCAAATTAATCTTATTAGTGCTCACTTTATGTAAGGTGACACAAGCTAGGGGTAGAAGAAAGAACATCATCCTTAAGATTATCAAAAAGTCAAGAAACAACAGATGCTGGTGAGGTTGTGGAGAAATAGGAAAGCTTTTACATTGTTGATGGGAGTATAAATTAGTTCAATCATTGTGGGAGACAGTGTAGTGATTCCTCAAAGTCCTAGAGGCAGAAATACCATTTGACCCAGCAATGCCATTACTGGGTATATGCCCACAGGAATAGAAATTGTCTTCTTATAAAGATACATGCATGTGTATGTTCATTGCAGCACATTCACAATAGCAAAGACATGGAATCAACCCAAATGCCTATCAATGATAGACTGGGTAAAGAAAATGTGCTACCAATATACCATGGAATGCTATGCAGCCATCAAAAAGAACAAGATCATGTCCTTTGCAGGGACGTAAATGGAGCTGGAAGCTGTTATCTTCAGCAAACTAACACAGGAACACAAACACCACATTTTTCACTTATAAGTGGGAACTGAATGATAAGAACACATGGACACAGGGAAAGGAACAACACACACTGGGGCCTGTTGTGGGGGTGGGTTGGGGTAGGAGAGCATCAGGAAGAATACCTAATGGATGCTGGGCTTAATACCTGGGTGGTGATAGGATGATCTATGCAGCAAACCACCATGACACATGTTTACCTATGTAACAAACCTGCACAGATACCCCTGTACTTAAAAGTTGAAGGAGAAATTAAAGTATCAGAGTTCTTCCCGAGTTTTGCCACCGGGAAACTTTGGGCAAGTCACTTAGACACTCTGAGACTTAGTTTTTCCATCTGCCCTTCTACCCATTGGATTATCATGAACATTAAATGAGATAACCAATATACAATTGTTTTGTGAAATGCAAAAGATGGTATATGTGTAAGATAATATTCTTCTCTCTAAGTTATAGTGAATCTTATTTTGGACATATGTGGAAAGACTGCACAGGAATTTTTGCCAATCTAAAAACATTCAAAGTTTCCCCTTTTTGATACATCTACTTTACTTAAACAAGACTTCTTGGTGATCTGGTTAGGACATTTTCAAAGAAGAACAAGAATATTTTCATTTCTCTTAGGCTTTCATAATCATCACGTGAGAAACGTGTCCCTAGGCCTTTGTCACAACCCTATAGAATTGGAAAAAGGGTCCAAAAGACCTGGGTCTCCATCCAAATCTGTCATTAACTGTATGGCTTTGGGTGGGTCCTAGCACCCATTTGAACCTATTTTCTAAGCAATAAAAAAAATTAGTGCTACCTAGTTTGCTTATCTCACCGAATCATTGTGGAAAGCAAAGGAGGCAACGCACATGAACCACTTAAGCTTGATAAAACCCTGATCGAACACAATACATTATTTCTCTGACATGACCAATAATAGTTTGATTATAGCTTTTCATTTTTGGGGTACTTTTCTTAAATGTACAGTTAAGTGGAACCATTATACCAATGTTTGCATATAAAGGCCAGCAGGAAATGGCATCGAGTTATGTAATATCTTTAGTGCAGTATCTACTCAAATGTAATTTGAATGCATTATCTCAAAGTATTAGAGGACGGACCATTAGCTGCTTGGTTATTATTCCTAAAAATAGTTTCCTCTGTATAGAAAATTATCTCTTAGGGTTGAAGTTCAGTATCATAAACAATCAGTTTCAAACTTTAAAACAGTTTGGTTTAGGTAATTTAGCTGTTTTGTACAAACTAAGATGAAATAGAAAAAGACCAACTCCTCAGAAAATACAGGCAGTTAATCCAAATAATTTCTCACTGTATTCCACCTATTAAAGTTCACAGCATCCCTTTAGTTTCCCGAGTAACTGATTCAAATCGCCATTCAAAAGGCTCTTTGGGCTTCAGATTATTCAAACGGCCTGTATTGATCCAATAAATCAGATACCTGGTGAGAAAATATCAAATTTTCTTTGTGCTGTGCTAATACAGCTTCAAAGGTGAATTATATAACTGACTATACAACTTCCAGAACAAAGAAAGATCTCTCAGAAAGAATAGTACATAAAGAAAATGTTGCCAGGCACAATGACTCACACCTGTAATTCCAGCACTTTGGGAGGCTGAGGTGGGTGGATCACCTGAGGTCAGGAGTTTGAGACCAGTCTGACCAACATGGTGAAGCCCTGTCTCTACTAAATACAAAAAATTAGCCGGATGTGGTGGCGGGTGCCTGTAATCCCAGCTACTCGGGAGGCTGAGGCAGGAGAATCGCTTGAACCCAGGAGGTGGAGGTGGCAGTGAGCCGAGATTGCGTCACTGCACTCTAGCCTGGGCAACAAGAGGGAAACTCCGTCTCAAAAAAAAAAAAAAAAAAACATTTTTTTCCCAAATAATCTAGACCTTTGACATTTTCATTTTAAGAAAAAAATAATTCAGTAAATCGAAATTACATATTCTTCTTTACCCTGTGTGCTTCTAAAATAGTTTACTGTGAAAATGCCCTGAGGTAATAGGCTGACAGGCTCTGTTACTGAAAAAAGCTGTATTCTTACATGATACTGAGTACCCTACTATTTAGCAATTTTTATTGGACTTTGTAGGAAAAAGCCACAAGCAACATCAGAATGTGTTGAACTCTTAACAGAGGATCAAGTGGAATGTTAAGTAAACCAAAGGGCTCATTTTGAATGCACCAGGGTATACCAGTGCAGTTCTCACTTTTTTTTTTTTTTTTTTGAGACAGAGTCTCACTCTGTCACCGAGGCTGGAGTACAGTGGTGCAATCTTGGCTCACTGCAACCTCCGCCTTCCGGGTTCAAGTAATTCTCCCGTGTCAGCCTCCTGAGTAGCTGCAACTACAGGTGCCCACCACCATGCCCGATTAATTTTTGTATTTTTAGTAGAGATGGTCAGGCTCGTCTCGAACTCCTGACCTCAGGTGATCCACCCACTTTGACCTCTCAAAGTTTTGGGATTACAAGCCTGAGGCACCGTGCCTAGCCACGATCTCTCTTCTTATCAACCAAACACTCTTTCCACTTCCTCTCCCTTGAATAGGCAAGCACTAGTCACGGAGACTCAGTCCTCCCATCTGTGTCATCTCTGGTCCTGAGCAGTGGTTAGCTAACCATTCACAAGCTGTGCAGGCTTCAGAGAAGAGAGTAGAACATGCTAATGGCAAAGTGGAATATCTTCTGCTGAGTGCTAAAAAGAGTGTTCAATCAAGTTTAGCCTAAAGCTACCACCTTCCATATTTAAGTTCAGTCTAAATGTTTCTCTGTCCATCGTGAACTATAAGAAGCAGAGGTGTAAACCGACCATTTCCCATACCTGTGCCAGTCACTGAATTTTGGGCAATCAAATGTAGCCAACTGTTTGAACCGTGATCAAATAAGGCAAACTTGGAGCTGTAACCAATCCAGTGTTTCTGCACCTCGCTTCCGTTTTCTCTAGGTCCCTTTTCTTTTGCTGTCCATAAATCTTCTTCCAACACATGGCTGCACTGGAGTCTCTCTGCCTCTGCTGTGAATCTGGGGGACTGCCCTATTTGCTTATTGTTCATTGCTCAATTAAACTCCTTTAAACTTAATTCAGCTGAAGTTTTTCTTTTATCCAGAGTCAGGAAAACGACCCTGGCAGCCTAAGATGGTAATGTCATGTCTCAAACACAAAGCAGGTCATGGCTGTGAGGTGAAGGCCTCTTGCTGGTAATAATTGGCATCTAGGGGAGGAGCCAATAAGCATGGCTAAAGCACTCTTTGGTCATGGCTATACATGAAAGTCATAAAACTGCATCTCTGACCATTTTGCAGGATAGAAAACTACTACTTGTGTTACCAAAGAATTGAGTAACTGGGGTTCACTCAATATAAGGCTAAATCTGCTGATAAGCACTAAACTTGTCATCAAGTGTGTTTTCTTTTCTTTTCTTTCTTTTTTTTTTTGAGATGGCTTTTTGCTCTGTCACCTAGGCTGGAGTATATTTGCTCGATCTCAGCTCACTGCAACCTCTGCCTCCCAGGTTCAAGCAATTCTCCTGCCTCAGCCTCCCAAGTAGCTGGAACTACAGGTGTATGCCACCACACCTGGCTAATTTTTTGTATTTTTAGTGGAGACAGGGTTTCTCCATGTTGGCCAGGCTGGTCTTGAAAGCCTGGCCTCAAGCGATCTGCCTACCTTGACCTCCCAAAGTGCAAGGATTGTAGACATGAGCTACCGCGTCCGGCCTGGATTTTCTTATATTCCCAACTCTATACTGTCAAAATATAAAGACCATGTTTGAGCAATTCAGTGAGGCCAGGAAGTTGGCCACAAGAACTTTCCATGTGACAGACACTAAGCAAGATCTGTCATATAGATCTCATGGTGATTTTCAGTTCTTGAAATGAAATGCTTGAAATTGAAGCCTCTGAAGTGAAGTATAATCGGAGTCATATTCTGTTGCTTTCTTTCTTGTTTTTGTTTTGTTTTGTTTTGTTTTGAGATGAAGTTTTGCTCTTGTTGCCCAGGCTGGAGTGTAATGGTATGATTCTGGTTCACTGCAATCTCTGCCTCCTGGGTTCAAGCAATTATCCTGACTCAGCCTCCCAAGTAGGTAGGATTATAGGTGTGTGCCACCACGCCCAGCTATTTTTTTTTTTTTCTATTTTTAGTAGTGATAGGGTTTTATTATGTTGGCCAGGCTAGTCTTGAACCCCTGACCTCAGGTGATCTGCCCGCCTTGGCCTCCCAAAGTGCTGGGATTACAGACACAAGCCACCGCACCCGGACCAAGAGTGTACTTTAAATATAATAGCAAGACAATAAACTTTGGCCTCTCTTCCCACCATTTATTTCACCTCATAGGAGGAAGACTGATTTATCTAATTGATGAGATAACAAGAATGTGACACTTATCCATGATTTTCCTGTGAAGGGAGCTATGGGGGCAGAGGCCACTTTCTGCATGTGGCCCACCTGTCTCCCTCTTCCTTTGCAGCTGCCCTGCCTGGGAGTGGTAGCTTTCATCTCCAGCTGGCAGACCTCCCATGCAGTTTCTGCCTGTGGGTGCAGGAAACCTGCAGCTGGGCTTAGGACAGTCAGGTCTAGAAAGCCAGTTCACTCGGTGAGGCTGCACACTGGGGGAGCCCCTTTGACCTCAAGTCTAAATAGCTATTCTTCATCCAGCTCCACTGGCAATAAAACTGATCTTTTGATCCTTCACTGGAATCTTGTGTGTTTCTCCATTTGTTCTGAACCTGGTAGGGAGTTGAGGGTCATTAATTGGTCCTTTCAATTCCAGTCCTGCCTTCTGATACAGGAGCTCCTCGTGGCCTCTGGAGATGAGAGGGTAGATTATCTACTGTCAGGGATCTTTGGCTCCTTTTTCCCATCAGTGTCATGGAGAAAGTAAGGATGAGGGTTATTTTGAATAGGGTTTTTTAAATGGGATACACCACACAGCTTTGTTGCTGGGATTGCTATGTTGTCAGAACCTGTTGAGCGGGTTTAGGTTCTATTTAGAATACTGGAATTCAGATCAAAAGAGGGCCTGTATTATCTATGGACTCCCTGGAAAAGCCCTTGGGTTTGCGGATTCTCCCTGGGGGAGAACAGGATGCTATTTATTATTACTATTTTTTTTAGTGACAGAGTCTTACTCTATCACCCAGGCTAGAGGGCAGTGGTGCAATCATGACTCACTGCAGACTTGAACTCCTGGGCACTAGTGATCCTCCCCCCTCAGCCTCTGGAGTAACTGGGCCTATAGGAAAGTACCACTATGACTGGCTAATTTTTTATTTTTGGTAGAGATGGGGTCTTGCTGTATTGCCATAGCTAGTCTCAAATTCCTAGCCTCAAGTGATCTTCCTGCTTCAGCCTCCCGAAGTGTTGGATTACAGGTGTGAGCCACCACTCCCACTGCAGGAGGCTATTTTAAAGAGGTTAGAGGCTCCATAGGTTGGCTTCATCAGTCTTTGGTGAGTTGGACCATAATGACAATGCCTCCGGTTTTATTTCAATCCCATTGGCTCTTCTCTTTGAATGCCTTGCGATGTGCAATTATCCTCCTCCTCCACCAGCTTGCAAGTTTGCCAGCCACTCTACTTCACATGGTGATGTTGCCATTAACCCTTGTCTGACCAAAAGTCTAGACCTGAGGCAACCATCACTAGTTGCCTAATTTTTGTATCCTCTTTGATGGGAATTATCTTGGCTTAAATGAGCTTGGAATGGAAGGATTTGTGGAATATTTGAAAGAGTATTGGTTATAGGATTAGAAAGAGCAACATTCAGATATCAGCTCTGTCAATTCCTAGCTGGCTAGCTGAGTGCTTCAGCATCTAGAGCTTATTTGACCTCTCTGAGCTCCCATTTATTTATCTAAAGGTGAGAAAAATGGCTAGGGTTAAATGAGATCACATAAATAAAGTGCTGGCCAAATAGATGATGGCTACTATGAGTAATACTATAGCATATTATACTCAATCTTCACTTCCTGCTATTCCATATGCTTTCAGAGCGCATTATCTGCGATATCCACTTTCTGCTACAATACCCAGGATAACACATACATACACACATCTTAATTCAACTTCCTACCAATTTTAATATTAACCTCCAAAAATAAAGTCCATGTGCCTCAAAACATCACGTACACAATTTGAAATATGGTTGTGTTACATGATTGTATTAAGAGTTCTGATGTTCTCCTCCATTCTCTTGATTTTTGATGTAGAGCAAACATATGCAAGGTGTCTTTGAGGACTTAGCATTTGAGGTCAAGAGCAAGCCTATGAAATTGAGTCTTAATAGGTACCCTGTTCAGATGAATGAACTCACTCACCAGATCATTTGAATCCTTCCACAATGAAACAGAAGAGATACTCAAGTTTGGTAATAGGATGTTACTTCTTATGATAGAAAACACGAGGGAGGTGCTCAAACCATTAAGGTGTGAGCTGGCAGGTTTGATAGTAATATGCAAAGTAGTGTGTTACAATAAGACACATCTTCCTTTTCCTTCTTTAAGCACAGTTTGTAAGGAAGTCATATACTCACTCTTCCAAACTCTTTATTTGTTTCAGTTCCTTAGAGAGCATTTGGAAGTCATGGTACAAAAGCTAGCTAGTATTTACTTGTCTTCCAGATTCATGCCTCTTTTAAAAGAGATATTACCATAATTGAGTACTCCTAATGCCTGTGCTAAGGGAGGCTGGTGAAGACACCAGGCCCTGCTCCCATCTCTTGTGCAAAGGGTCATGTCAGCACAGAAGCAACTCCCTCTGCATCTTTACAGTTTTAGGAGCTAGGTTTGGGTCCGGTGTTGCTCCAAAGATACACTTTAGCTTGCAACCATCTGGGGAATTTGTTTGTTTCCAGAGGTTTTGCCCCAGATCTTGAAAATGAATATAGCAGGTACCATTTTAAGGTGAGTACAGAGCCTTATTTGACTAGTAGGTTCTGAGATTCTTCTGAAGGTTTCTGATTGTACCAGGACTCCTTCCCTACAACTCTCTATCTCCCATTACGGAGGAGTAAGGACAGACAGAGAGTTGATGATGATGATGCTTGAGGGGGCCAGAGCTGAAGAAGAAAGCTCAAGCCACTTTAGCTCATCTAGTTTTCCTGGAAGTATCCAAGGTTTTGAAATAAAACAGGGGAATGGCCAGCAGCCTTGGTATTGCTGCTTACTTCAAAGGTCCTTTTCTTTTCCTTTTCTTTGCTTTTCCTTTCTTTCTTCCCTTCCTTCCTCCTTTCTTTTCTTTCTTCTCTTTCTTTCTTCTCTTCCTTCCTCCCTTCCTTCCTTCCATCCCTCCATCCCTCCTCCATCCCCCTCTCCCCCTCTTTCTGTCTTTCTGTCTTTCTCTCTGTCTCTCTGTTACCCAGGCTGGAGTGCAGTGGTACGATCTTGGCTCACTGCAACCTCTGCCTCCCAGGTTCAAGCAATTGTCCTGCTTCAGCCTCCTGAGTAGCTGGGATTACAGGTATGTGCCACCATGCCTGGCTAATTTTTGTATTTTTAGTAGAGACTGAGTTTATCCACGTTGCCCAGGCTGCTCTCGAACTCCTGGCTTCATGTGATCCTCCCACCTTGGCCTCCCAAAGTGCTAGGATTACAGGTGTGAGCCATCACACCCAGTCGGTCCCTTTCTTTACATAGGGCAACCAGATACTTACTCATGATTCATGAAGCGAGGCACCCATCCTCTTGTTGCACCCTGTGTAAGGCTATTCTCGCATTGCTATAAAGAAATAACTGAGACTGGGTATTATAAAAAAGAGGTTTAATTGGATCATGGTTCTGCAAGCTGTACAGGAATATAGCAGCAGCTGCTTCTGCAGAGGCCTCAGGAGGCTTACATTCATGGCAGAAGGTGAAGTGGGAGCAGGCACATCACACGGCAAAAGCAGGAGCAAGACAGAGAGTGAAGTGCCATACAGTCTTAAACAGCCAGATCTCGCAAGAGGCCACTCACTATGATGAGGACAGCACCAAAGGGAAGGGGCTAAACCATTCATGAGAAATTCACCCCCATGATTCAATCACCTCCCACCAGGCCCCACCTCTAGTATTGAAGATTACAATTCAACATGAGACTTGAGTGAGGACACAGATCCAAACTATATCACATTCCTTTGGAGTTTTCATTTTCTAAGTCAGGTTCATGTGTGGGTACTTTGCTGCTACCCCATCTTCATGGCAAAGAATACCTATGGGGCCGGGTTTGGTGGCTCACACCTGTAATCCCAACACGTTCGGAGGCTGAGGCAGGCAGGCCACGAGGTCAAGAGATTGAGACCATCCTGGCCAACATGGTGAAAGCTCGTCTCTACTAATAATACAAAAATTAGCTGGGTGTGGTGGCACGTGCCTGTAATCCCAGCTACTCAGGAGGCTGAGGCAGAAGAATTGCTTGAACCCGAGAGGTGGAGGTTGCAGTGAGCTGAGATTGCACCACTGTACTCTAACCTGGTGACAGAGCGAGACTCTGTCTCAAAAAAATAAAAACAAAAAACAAACAAAACCACCAATGGGAACCAGGTATAGCACTGACTATTAAAGACTTTTGAGTCACTAAATATCAATGGTTGTAACTACTCAGTCAAAGCTGTAGTTTCATAGAAAATTAAGAGGCATATATATTTAACACGTTTTCTTTTGGAGGTAAAGATAGAGAGGGTAATGACATTTGATAAAGATCATGCTGAATATAAACATTTGAACTACTGGAAAAATAGCTTATTCAAAGAATTTCATCAAGAGAAAACAATTTAAAAGGAGTTGATTTAGGATAATTTGGCAGTTGGCAAAAATGAATGCTCCTTTAGGGCAGACATCTTACTTCATTTTTCTAGAACTGCCTAGAACAGAACCTGACACTCAGCAGGCACTGGATAAATATTTGCTGAATAAACTTACATGCCAACTTTTTGTATATGACTAGTCATGCTATTAAATAAATTACCAAAGCAAGAATTTATCATTGTTTAATCATCTTAAGGCAAATAGCATTTATTTCCTCACTTGCCAAATTGGTAGATTCTTTTACTCTTTTCCTAGAAAGAGAGGGGGAAAAAAAAAGCAATTTCCATTTTCACTTATGTAACCCCAACATTCATCCTTCTAAATGAAGAGAAATGCAAGGGCACACTGAAATAAGTTCAAATCTCATTGCTCAACTTCGTTCTGCCCTTGGCAGGCATGAGACAAGTCAGGCAGGCTCCCAGAGCCTCTCCTCCAATGGTGACTCAAGGATCTCAACTGCTTTTACCTAAAACTCTGTTATCTTGGATGATCTTTGCTTCTAATCATACAGATAGCAGGGAGTGTAGAGAACTCACAAACATTTTTATTTATTTTTATTGTTTTGAGACAGGGTCTTGCTCTGTCACTCAGGATGGAGTGCAGCGGTATGATCATGGCTCACTGAAGCCTCAATCTCTTGGGCTTAGGTGAAATCCTCCCTTCTCAGCCTCCCAGGTAGCAGGGACCACAGGTGCGTGGCACCACACTTGTTTAATTTTTTTTACTTTTCATAGAGATGGCATCCTACTGTGTGGCACAGGCTGGTCTTGAACTCCTGGTGTCATGTGATCTGCTTGCCTCAGCCTACGAAAGTGCTGGGATTACAGGTGTGAGCCAGCTTGTTGGGCTTCACAAATATTTTTAATTTGTATGTTTTAACTTTTTTATTCATTTATTTGCTTATTTTGGACATTTCATTTGCTTGAATACACAAACACTTTTAAATTCCTTGGACCGGCAGGGCACACCACTTCAACTCATGGCCCCATTGGTGAGGACTCGGTTACATCATTTCCACCTAACTTCAAGGGAGGGTGGAAAATGCAATGAACATATTGTCTCTTGCACAGTGAGCATGGGTAGCTTGGCAGCACAGATTTGATGCTGATATGTGGTTTAAAATGTAAATTGTTGCATTTTGGAGAGAGGAAATCTGGTAGCGGGCAAGGAGAAATACTATAATATCATTTGTAATCTGCTATATTTCATTTTCTTCAGCCAATTAAAAATAATTCCGGATTTTTATTCCCTCTGATTGGCATTTCTTTTGGTCCTGTTCAATATATTCCTCCCAGTGGGTTAGTGGCATAATAGCAGCTCTCATTGTTTTCCCTCTATTTATTAACAGAGTAAGTTATTTTTATTTCCTTGATGCTGGTTTCAACCAGCCATCCTTGCATGCAA
The DNA here is from genome assembly GCA_036589455.1 of Ateles fusciceps. Taxonomy (NCBI): domain Eukaryota; kingdom Metazoa; phylum Chordata; class Mammalia; order Primates; family Atelidae; genus Ateles; species Ateles fusciceps. Next base: position 7,514,605 of record JAZHEH010003259.1, read on the forward strand.
TCTGGACAAATGTGTCATTAGTTTCTTTTAGCTGATTCTGGACATTGACTAATTATGTTTTCAAAGTAGATATACTTTGCCTCGAGATTCTGGAATGAGAAACTAAACATTTTACTCAGCAACTGAAACAAATATTCAAAGGTTAATAACAACAGCAGCAGGAACAAGAACAACGGGAACAAATAATTCTTAGTTCTTGAAGGCATGAGGTCAGGGCACACCTTCCCTCGTGTTCAAGTAACTGCTTATCGTGTTATATACTGAGTAAAATGGTTTGAGTGGTTTCATAACTGATATCTATCTCGGCCTCGAACTATGGTTTTACAGGTCATTTAGTTTTTTTATCAACAATGTGAAAACTTTTTCTGTATTAATGGAACTGATTTCCAATGGAGATTAAACATATTTCCTCATCTAGGCAAAGTCTTGATCGAATTACGATGTGATCATCATCCCTTTACCTTCTATATAATTTTACTGATTGTGTAAAGAAGTACTTGGAGCCTTTTAGATAATCCTTGAAATTGAGAGAATCTGATTTGCACAGGAAACTTTGCCTAAGTTAATGGTTTTGGAAATGATCAATGACCTGAAATATGAGGGTAAACTACCAGCTTCTTTTCTTACTTTGCAGAAGCCTTTGCACCAAGGCTTTCTCCTGTTTTCATGATGTTACTTTGACTTTAGAAGTCCAATGGCAATTTTTGCTGTAAGAATTCTAGCTTTAAACTTTCTGGGTATTTTCTTGTTTTAAGCAATTTCAAGCCTTAGATACTTAGGGCTATCTCTTTTGGTTATGTTTTGAATATCTTCTAGATGAACTTGTACAAATATTTTGAATTTGATGTATGTCTAGACATAGAAAATTTGCTGGCTTTCATTTTTTTTTTTTCACTTATTTTCCTTTTTAAAGTCAACACGATATTCTTACTTCTGGAGATTTCCTCTATATATCATGTGTATTCTCTACACTGAACCATCTGTATTGTAGAGCATGTATCACAGGCTATCAGAAAGAAAAAGTAATTGTGATAAACCACAATCTGGAATCTCCAGGGACCTAAAGATAGGGCACATTTACTTTGCTCAGCCTCAGGATAGCAGTGGTGGAAAGAAAAGAAAAATGGAGAAACAATGTGATGAATTTAACATAGAAATGTGTTTTGAAGATCTGATGAAAATGAATAGAAAAGTTTTAAAGCTGTTAACTTGAAAAATGATAAATAACACAACATACATATCTATTTGGAAATTTTTTATGACTTAGAGATTATGAATTTTTTGATGTGCTAGATATAACTTTTTTTTTGGATGGAGAACAGCAGATGGAAGGGAGATCAAGGAGTATAAGGGGAAGGAGGGCGAGACCCAGCTACTTTCTAAGAAATATAAGCTTGTTGTCTTGTTATATAAGATTGTTGTCAGCCTATTCATCTTAATCCAATTTTAGGTATCACCAGACAAAACATATAATATATGTTTCATTGTGTGCTAGTGAAGCCTAACTTACTTTACTGACTAGAAGGTTGGTGGTAGACATGCTAGTTTCTTATGCTATATCTATTTCCTCCGTATTTTTTAAGTGAATTTCATCATTTTGTTTAACTGGCAATGTGCCTAGAATTACTTGCAGGTGAGGTTGGCTGTGTGACTCAGTTTTAACCAATAAAATGTAAGCGTGAATCTAGTGACTAAAACCCTCCTTTTTCTAATAAAAGGAGAGAAACTCTGATAATATATAACTTTGATTCTTTGCTCTTCTCCCTTCTTTCTTCCTGGAATGATAAATTTATGCCTGAAAATGCAGGAGCTATCTTGTGATCATATAGAGAAAGGTCATATGTTAAGGTAGACAAAGTGTGATACAGAAAGAGCTTCGTTCCCCGAGAGTTGTTTCATCTCTAAGCTCCTCACCCTACATCCTTATAAAATGAGATTCAGGGCTTCCTGTTTGTTTAGGCCACTCTGGTTCGTTTTTGTTCCATGCAGCCAAATGCAATGCTAAAATACTTGGCTTAATTAGACAGTGGTTTTCTAAATCTCTCATTAGAATCCTTCCAGCTGCTTCCTTGGTGAGACTGGAGACCAACTGTTCTATTGTCTGCTTCTATCTATGCTTAGAATTGGCATTATAAATATTAAAAGGCTAAAGTTATCTTGAGGGGTATCTCCTCTCAGGTAGGCTGAAATATCTGGCAGAAAGAAATGGAGAAGCAATGCTTTTTTGTTGGTCTTTGTTTAATCCATTTCCTGTCCTTAATGCCCCTTAACTGCTCTTTTGGAAAATGTTTTGGGGTTTACTCCTTCCCTATTCATATCCATCATATGTCATCCTCAAGACCTCCTCTCACGCTGCCCGCCTTTCACTATGGGTTACCACAGATGCATGGCTCTCTGGACACATCTTACAATCTATTTTATTTTATTTGAGACAGAGTCTCACTCTGTCACCCAGGCTAGAGTGTAATGGCATGATCTCAGCTCACTGCAATCGCTGCTTCCAGGGTTCAAGCGATTCTCCCACCTCAGCCTCCCAAGTAGCTGAAACGATAGGTGTGCCACCACACCTGGCTAATTTTTGTATTCTTTAGTAGAGATGGGGTTTCACCATGTTGGCCAGGCTGGTCTTGAACTCCTAGCCTCAAGTGATCCACCCGCCTCAACCTCCCAAAGATCTGGGATTACAGGCATGAGCCACCGCACCTGGCCTTACAATCTGTTTTAGAGCTGAAAAACACGAGAGATGGTTTATTTCAATTCTATCATTTCACTGAAGGAGAAACGAGAAGAAAAGATAATAAAATAATTGCCCAGATGAAAACCTTTAAATATAGGAAGACTTGTTGGCAGTCAATTATTAATTAAAACACAAATTAAAATGTAATTTTAACTCATGTGTAACAAACACAAATTTATGGCATGTTTTCTACATGCCAGACCTAGTGCTAGACATCGTTTATGCTTTATCAATATCTAATTCTTCCAACACCAGCATAGGGAAGGACTTACAAGCATCTTCACTTTACAGATGAGGAAACTCAGGCACAGAAAGGTGAAGTAACTTCTCAAGGTCATATTCCTAGATCTGCTTCCCTTCAGGAGAGGCCAAGAGGTGGAGTACTGAGCTGCTCAGTCTTCAGCATAAAGGATGTCAAGCAAATCAACCCACAGCATCTGTCAGAATGAAGACTGAGGCTGGGCGTGGTGGCCCACACCTGTAATCTTTTGAGAGGCCAAGGTGGGAGGATTGCTTGAGCTCAGGAGTTCAAGACCAGCCTAGGCAACATGACAAAACCCCATCTCTACAGCATATACAAAAATTAGCCAGGTGTGGTAGTGTATACCTTAATCTCAGCTACTTGGAAGGCTAAGGCAGGAGAATCACTAGAACCCAGGAGGCAGAGGTTGCAGTGAGCCAAGATCGTGCCACTGCACTCCAGCCTGAGGAACAGAGTGAGACTCTGTCTCAGTTGAAAAAAAAAAAAAAAAAAAGAATGTGGAGATTGAAATAACATATAATTATTCAGTCACAGATTAATAAAAATTTTTAAAAATTATTCTGTCACATATTAATCACTTATAGGTAGTTTGAGGGCAGTAGGACTTTTATTCATTCACTCAACAAATGTGAGGCTATCATATTTTGGACATTAAGTTGGGCCCTTGGAATATAACACAATACAAGTTCCAGTTCTTTCCTTCAAGAGACTTACAGTTTATTGGTGGGGGGTGAGAAGTAAACAGGGAATAGTCGGGTGTGGTGGCTCACGCCTATAATCCCAGAACTTTGGGAGGCCTCGGTGGGTGGGTGGATCATCTGAGCTCAAGACCAGATAAGTTCAAGACCAGCCTGGGCAACACGGCGAAGCCCCGTCTCTATGAAAAATACACAAAAACATTAGGGTGTGGTGGCATGTTCCTGCAGTCCCAGCTACTTAGGAGGCTGAGGGGAGGATCACTTAAACCAGGGAGGTAGAGGTTGCAGTGAACCATGATGGCGCCACTGCATTCCAGCCTGAGTAACAGTAACAGAGTGGGACTCTGTCTCAAAAAAAAAAAAAGAAAAAAGAACTACTGTTATTCTGGATTTGAAATGGAGCAATATGTTGAATTTACTGCATTCGGGTGCATCTGCCTGTGTTTGCTGAAGACCTTACATGGCTGAGTAGGAAGCGCAGTAGAGTTGGTGCTGAGAAATAATGCTCTTCATTTCCCGGGCTTACACATACAGAACGAAAGCCTTTTCTGCTCTTTCTGGAGGGTCAAAGGCACCACTCTGAAAGACATCTCTCTAAGCCCAATTACAAGACAATTTTTAACATAGTTGAAGGCATTTTTCTAAAAATATAAAAAACATTGCTGTGACTGCTCTGTGCCACATTAAAGTTGTGACACAAAAATAATGGCAGGTAATTATGTAAATGGAAGCCCTTCCAATTGTGCTAAATATTAATAATGGTCCTTGTGTTCTTTGATTCATTTTTGTGCTCAGATCCATTAACATGTTTGTGACTGCCCTTTCTAGAGAAATGTGAAGGAAGAAAAAGCCCCACTTTTAGCATTATCTCCAATAATGAGTCTCTGCAACAGAGTTCAGAATATGATGCAAAGTACATGTACAATAAATATTAGAAGAATAGCCATGCTGAAAAGATGAGGCTCTTTTTACTCATTAATACCAAATTTATCTGCAGCAAATAGAGAACATTTAACCTGATCAAATTCCAAGATTGCAATTCCTGAATCTGGTTGTGATCTACATTTGACCTTTCCAGATGACGCATTTATTAATGACTTTAGAGTATTAGAAAAATTTGTGAGTTAGTGCTAATTCTATGTTTTTGTTTGTTTGTTTTTTCTTGAGATGGAGTCTTGCTCTGTCATCCAGGCTGGAGTGCAGTGGCATGATCTTGGCTCACTGCAACCTTAGTCTCCTGGGTTCAAGCAGTTCTGCCTCAGCCTCCTGAGTAGCTGGGATTACAGGTGCCTGCCACCATGCCTGGCTAATTTTTATATATTTTTTTAGTAGAGTCAAGGTTTCACCATATTGGCCAGGCTGGTCTCAAACTCCTGAGCTCATGATCAGCCCACTTTGCCTTCCCAAAGTGCTGGGATTAGAGGTGTGAGTCACAGCACAGGGCCTCTATTTTTTTAAAATGTTGTTACCTTGCTGAGAGGAAAAAGTTCCAAATGATTAACTCTATTGAATGCGAAGTTATTGTTAAATTAGTAAATTTTTCTTAAAGTTCATAGCTAGTAAATGAAAATAGTATATGTGGTTTCTTCACTTTGATATTTTCACAAACAGTAATGATTTCTTATTTTTGGTGCTTTTCTTCCTCCTCTTCCTACTCTTCCCTCTTCTGTGCCATTTATCATCAGTGTAACTTTGAGTTACTCATTCTCCCTAAGATCCCATTTTCTACACTTAGAATCTATAAAATGTAGGCAAGTAATTCTACCACAAGGGATTGTTATGAGGATCAAGGCACATATACACCATGCAATACTATGCAGCCATAAAAAAGGATGAGTTCATGTCCTTTGCAGGTACATAGATGAAGCTAGAAACCGTAATTTTCAGCAAACTAACACAGCAATAGAAAACCAAACGCTGCATGTTCTCACTCATAAGTGGGAGTTCAACAAGGAGAACACATAGACACAGGGAGGGGAACATCACACACTGGGGCCTGTCGGGGGGTGGGGGCCTAGGGAGGAATAGCATTAGGAGAAATACCTAATGTAGATGACGCATTGATGGATGCAGCAAACCACGACGGCACGTGTATACCTATGCAACAAACCTGCACTTTCTATATATGTATCCCAGAACTTAAAGTGTAATAAATGAAAAGATAATATGAGTGACAGTGTTTTACACAATATCTGGCATATATTGTCAGTGGAATATAAACTAAGTTATTCCTCTTTAGAAAGCAGAAGTAACATCTCAAAGTTAAATGAAGGTAAGAATGGTGACAGACATTGAGTTCTTTTCATGATGTGATGTTTTTGTTTCTTTTCTCTAAATTGAAAGTGGGAACTGTCAACAAGATCATTACTGTTCTTACATACTTAATTTTAGGAAGGTTAATGAGGATTTGAAAGAATTTTTTTTTTTTTGAGATAGATTCTCACTCTGTCTCCAGGCTGGAGTGCAGTGGTGTGATCTCAGCTCACTGCAACCTTTGCCTCTTGGGTTCAAGTGATTCTCCTGCCTCAGCCTCCCGAGTAGCTGGGGTTACAGGTACACGCCACCATGCCTGGCTAATTTTTGTATTTTTAGTAAAGACGACATTTCACCATGTTGGCCAGGCTGGTCTCAAACTCCTGACCTCGTGATCTGCCCACCTCGGCCTCCCAAAGTGCTGGAATTATAGGCATGAGCCACTGTGCCCAGTCTGAAAGAAATTTAAAGTAGCAACATGAGCGATTGCTATATGCTGTATGATTATGCTGTATTTTTCCTAATATAGCTGATAGAATTTTCCTAACTTTTAATAGTAAGAGATTCCACATTGCTTTACTTTAAAAATGTCAAATTAAATACGCCTTTGAGCCTTTAGTCTCTAAGTAATGTTGTCAGGCTGTGAGTCTGTAGAATCATCCACGGACCTATCTACAAAAATGAGACTTTGAAGCACGGTTGCAACTGTCTTTGCCATTGCTGCTTTCAGGCTCTGCCTTCCTCTCTAGGGGAATTAAACCTTAACTTTTCAGATTCTCCCAATTGTCTTCTCCTTTATCTCACTTGGCTGGTGCCTCGCCTGAACCTCATTGCGCCTCCATTTCAGGCTTGAACGGTACACTGTCTGGCAGGATGTGGGATTTGATTGCTTGAGTGCCACCAATGGGCTGCATGGTGATGAAATACAGAAGTTCAGGAGTGCTGGCTCCTTATGGAGTGAACCTTGTCTGATGGCAAATAGGAGATAGGAGGAGCCAGGAAAAAGGACGTTTTTTTGCTTTTACTTTTGTTCTTTGGCTCTTGTGGACGGCTATAAGGTCCAATTCCTTCTTTGCAGACCATTATTGTAAGGTGGAGAAGGGAAAAAATACTTGTTTCTTACATCTCTGAGAACACAACAGAAAAAAAATTCTCCTTTGATTATTTTGCTACACTGGGAACTCTCTGTTTCCGTGCTCCACGTGGGGAATGCAAGCAACCGATGAATAAGAGAAATTCATTTCAATCGCACAGAATGCTTCAAAAGTGCCAGCAGTTTCCCCTAGCTTTCTGGGACTCAAAAATTTGTGCTTTCTCTATGGAAATATAAACTTTAAATGTAATTTGCCGAAACTGGCTAAACAATTAAGGCAAACCTCTTGCATAGGAAAGAACTGCTTCTCTGTTCCTTTCTCCTCAAAGGTAGGATGATAATCTATTTAGAGAAGAGGAGAAAAACTGCACATCACAAAGACATCAATTCTCCCTATATTTTTAGATATATTCCAACTGATTCTAAAGTTCATGTGAGAAAACAGACATTCAAGAATTGCCAGGATAATTCAGAAGGAAAAGGAATAAGAAAACTCATTCAACCTAGAAAAACTAAAGCTTGTCTCAAAGTTATAGTCATTTAATAATGTGATACATGCTGGTAGAACAGGCAGGAGTCCAGAAATAAAGTCAGATAAATGTAGGGGAAGTAATCCCTTTTAAGTGGGGCTGGTCCTGGTGCAAATTGAGATAAACTTTTTGGAAGACAGTTTTTTTCTTTCTTTTTAAACAATACCTAGCTAACTTAAAAATCTACACAGTCGTGTTTAGCAGTTTTATTTTTAAAAAGTTTTTATATGCATATACTCAGAAGCATTCAACTATAGTATATGCAGATGTATCTGTTGTAACATTTTTGTAATAGCAAAATAACAAAAACAAAAATAAAAGCCAACAAAATGTAAATGCCCCAAAGCAGACAATAATTAGGTTAATCAGTGAAGTAAATGATGAAATAGACATGCAATGGTATATTAAGCAGGCATGTAATAATTTATGAGGCAGCTTTACAGACACTGATATGGCTTAACTGCCAAGAAAGTTTCAGTGAAAAAACCAAGGAGCAGAACATATACATATAAAAGAAACATATACGCATGCATACATATACATACATACAGTACACATATACATATACACACTTATAAACATATACATGTGTGTTTAAGGTAGTCGTACTTTCCTGTTCTAAGATACCATGAAATGAGTTGAAGACATTCCTAGGAATTTGCTTTTGATAGCTATAGCAAAAGCCTCTAATTCACAGCCAGCCATTTTTGTTCTCTACCCTCCAATCTCACACCTTTGAGCTGATAACTAAATATATAAGTATATTTATATTTCAAAGAGAGGAAGCAAAGTTGCCTTGTTAAAAATGTAAAGCTTATATAAATATTTCAAGTAACAATGCTTGCTTACATTATGGGCTTACTTATCTCAGTTTGCAACATATATTAAATAGCAAAAATACTGGAAAATATTTGGATCTACATTTCTGAAAATAGTTCTTTGCTAAGAGATTAAAAACATTTCCCATTTCTTTGCAAGAGAACAGTTTATTATCCTTTAAAGTTTGCTGTTTTTCATATTTCCTTTTGCAGATTTCAAGATTTCAAAATCACATTACTCAGCCTGTTCCTGTGGTTTAGTTTTTCTTTCTTCTCATATTGTTACATTTTTAAAAATAAGCCAGAAAGACTCTATCTGCTGATATTTGAAATGAGATGTCGCTGTCCATCTTAAGGAAGGGAGCATATTAATACATGAACTAATGAGGAAGGATCTATTATTGAGAATAATAGAAAAAAGTAATTCTTATTTATAATCTTTTGTCAAATATGTAATTCTTCTGAAGTTATATATAAGTTGATTAAACACATCAAACTCTCAATTGCAATTTGCCCTGGGTTCTCACATATCTGCAAAGTTTTACTTAACCACATTCAGTACTTTCCAGAAATTACTGTTTTTGGAAGCACTGACCCAGGCAGATGATGGTTTGCTGGTCAATTATGAGACCAAAGGTCAGTTGCTTCATATCATTTCCCATTTTTTGCTTCAGTTTTTCTGACGCAGTCTGCTTTGCCATTTAGTACTGGGTAAGTAGTAGAACCTAAAAATAATGGAACTGAAGAAAATGTTAAGAATTATTTTCTTACAGCCTCACCTTGAATATAAACCATATAGATAGTAATTGTTTAATAAACATTTATTGTGGAACACATATCTTATGAGTTGTTAATAAGTGTCCATAATAAAAGAGTTTCTGGTAAAATTGTCTCTTGCCATTTTGAAATTCACAATAGCATACTAAAGGTGCTGAGATATTCTGCACAAATAAACCAGTCTTTATTTAACCCTTTCCCTTTCCCCTTCCCCTTCCCTTTCCCTTTCCCTTTCCCTTTCCCTTTCCTTTCCTTTCCCATCCTGTCCTTTTTTCTTTTTTCCTTTTTTCTTGAGACAGAGTCTTGCTCTGTGACTCAGGCTGGAGTACAGTGGCATGATCTCGGCTCACTGCAACCTTTGTCTCCCAAGTTCAAGCAATTATCCTGCCTCAGCCTCCTGATAGCTGGGATTACAGGTGCCCACTGCCATGCCTGGCTAATTTTTTTTTTTTTTTTGTCTTTTTAGTAGAGATGGGTTTTTGCCATGTTGTCCAGGCTGGTCTCAAACTCCTGACCTCAAGTGATCCACCCATCTTGGCCTCCCAAAGTGCCTGGGATTACAGGCATGAGCCACTGCATCTGGCCCACCATGGAAATCCTTTTCTGCATCAGGAAACATTTTGGAAACCTGCTGTGGTCTCACTAAGTATAAATATCTGCAGTCTTCCTTATATTCTGCTGCCATCTCCATTTATCATGCATTATGACTGGACTACTGACCTAGTCTGACATTTTTATGTGCAGCTGGCCTCCCTCACCCTCGTCCCATCACTCCTGGAATGACATTCTTCTTCAATAGATCATGCACTAAGATGCACACTTCCTTTAATGTGAGATCCCTGCTGGCCACTGACATCTTCTTTCAAATATCAGCAGTCTTTTTGGCTTGTAAAAAATAGAAAAATATGGGAAATGACAATAACTCTGACTCCCATCTGCTTTTGCTATCATACTGTCACTTGAGACTGTCACTGAGAACGTGATGAGCATACTCAGCCGATGACGCAGAGGGTCTGATGCCCCTGCGCTCCCTACCTACTGGCCATCAGAGGCAGGTAGCGGAAGTGAGCCACAGATTATATCCTGAGAGGTGGCATTCGCTGTAGTTAGAGCTCCTGGCAGTACATATAAAACAACACTGATTTCAATTACATGTTTTATATACTGTCTGCTGACCTCACTTTAAAATTAAGCTGAAATGTGTGTGGGTATAATGTGCAACTAAGTTTAGGTCCCGCAGCCTGTCTTAAACCAAACTGCAAACTGAAGGGGGTGGAGTGGAAGCTGATCTTGTACTGAACTCGGCTGCTTCCTGCTCAGTTGGTATGAATACGCTATTGAGCAGAAAAAAAGACACAAAAGAAACAACAACAACAACAACAAAAAACCAACAAAAATCCCTTTCCATTGAGATTTAAATGGGCTGCCTGAAATCTAGCCTGGTCTTGCCACTGCCAGGACTTTCACATGTCAGTGACTGTGTGTCCGTTCCTGGGGTATCCTCCACTGGCTTTTGGCAGGATGGGCAGCATTAGGGGAGTGGACAAAAAATCCAAGAAGGGGTGATGGACAGGAAGTATCTAACTGTGAGGACCTACGTAAGCTACTGAATTTCCCTTGTCATCTTCACTGTCTGACCTCTAAAAAGTCCCTTCCATCACTGTTTCTGCTGTGATCTTCAGACAGATATCCCATCTCTTATTATCCATTACTTTCCTGGACCAGCCCACTAAAAATCTTGTTTTGATGTCTCTGCCAAGGCAGAGCTATGACTCACAGATAACAGATGTTATAAATCATATACTTAGTATTTTTCAAGTGATAAAGTGTCTGGCACCATGGAGCTCTCAAAGCTCCATTTGACTAAATCTAGCTGGAAGTATTCATTTGAGAGTTTCTTCTTTTTTCTTTTTCTTATTAACAAGAAAATTATCTTAAGCATCAATTTTAAGAATCAAATAAGCTGAAGAAGGAATTAAAATAGCATCAACATATGTAAAGTTTGGGAGGGAAGTAGAAAATGTTGAAAATTGGAAGTTGTATAAATAATTTGGTAACCTCCTAGTATTACATAATCTAACTCTGGTCCATAGGCAATGTTGAATACTTGTCTGGTTGAATGAAAACTGAGCTTGCAATGTCAACCAATCTCAGTGCTTGCTGTTTTAGAAAAACCATGTGCAAAACCGTTCTTGATAGGAAGTTCAACCATAGTAACAAACCATCTGATTGCTTGTTTGTATTCGTATGCCAATTTGGAGATGCCGGGGGCTCTCTGTGACAGTTTTCTTCCCCCTTCTGATACAGAATGAAAAGAAAAGCAATGGAAGTTTTCTTCAGTCTGCGAGTGCTCCTAGCACTCCATGTAACATGATCCAGTGAAATACGGAATTTGATACGGGATTTCCCATTTGAGCGCTTGCTTACCGGGTGCAGCGAGAAAGTCTTGTCATAACTCATCCCGAGTTTTTCCTTTGGCTCTTGTTTCACTGCTATCATATTCTTAGCTGCTTTATGCTTTGCATCTCTAGTTTCGTTTCCCTCTTCATAGCTGAAGATTATGAAATCATGTACTTGATCAATTTCCTAGAAATTTGGCATGATCATAATGATCCAGACTAAGAAAAATCAGTTATCTTTCCTCTTCAGTGTTAACATATAGACATCTTTCCCACTTAATACATACTTCAAGAGAATTCCATTTACCTACACAGTAGCATTTTAGAGTGCAGGTGAAAAAGGTCCATTTTTCTGAGTGGAGAAAGTAGAGATATGGAGCCTAGAGAGAATTCTTTCTTGAGCGATGTGTGGTCAGCCTTATTCAATTACTATGAAGAGAATGAGGTATGGCAGGTGACTCAAATGGTGTTAAGAATTATTCCAGATTGTCGGAGGGAAATCTGCTTCCTCTAAGAAGTACAAATGCTCCTTGCCTTATCAACTATGTCCTGATAAACCCATTTGTAAGTTGAACACATTGTAAATAAAAAATGCATTTAATACAGCTAACCTACTGAATATCATAGCTTAGTCTAGCCTACCTTAAATGTGCCCGGAACACTTACACTAGCCTACAATTGGGCAAAATCACCTCACACAAAGCGTATGTTATACTAAAGTTTTGAATATTAGGTAATTCATTGAATACTGTACTGAAAGTGAAAAATCGAACATTTGTATGAGCGCTTGAAGTACAGTTTCTACTGAGCACATTTTGCTTTCACGCCATGGTAAAGTGGAAAAATCCTGTCAATCCATTGTAAATCGGGGACCATCTGTATTTGAGGTAGAACCTCAAACATGGATGTAATGATGGGAATGAATGAGCACTCAGTTCCCATCATGAGTTGTTGTGTCTGCTTCACATTCCTGAGCAGTTGAAGATAAGTATCCCCAATAGCTAAGAAGAGAATCTGCCTTAAGGCAAGGCTTGAAGGTTGAGCAGGACAGTGAAAGGAGGTAGGAGTTAGGAGGAGAACTTGATTCCTTCTCTGAGTTTAGGGAAAAACACTTAAAACATTATGCTAGAGACTGACGTTGGAGAAGCCCAAAGAGAGTTTTGCTGAGTGGGAAAAGTTCTGGGCTGGCACTTAGGAGGCTAAGATTCCAGTCCTGGAGCTGCCATTGGGCAACTATGAGTCCTAGCTTCTTGTTTATAAGATAAGGAGATCCAAGGAGAATGTTCTTCAGGATTTCTGTAACTTTTGTTTTTCAGCACAACTATGTGGCTTTGTGGCAAATAGAGCTACACAATTTCCAGATTTGCTCTCTATATGTCCAGTGAAAAATCTGTATTGTTCTTCTACACACACACACACACACACACACACACACACAACAAAAAAAACCCAGTTTCCTCAGAGATTGAAATTGCATGTATAATATTTATTTTGTCACACTTTCTCATTTTAGAAGAGATCCAAAGCATAAATATTCACATGCAAATGGGCCTACGTTTTAGTGGAAAGTATCATACTAAGAATCTTACTGGCCAGGTGCAGTGGCTCACACCTTTAATCCCAGCACTTTGGGAGGGTGAGGTGGGCAGATCACAAGGTCAGGAGTTTTAGACTAGTCTGGCCAATATGGTGAAACTCCGTCTCTACTAAAAATACAAAAATTAGCTGTGTGTGGTGGCGCACACCTGTAGTCCCAGCTATTTGGGCAGCTGAGGCAGGAGAATTGCTTGAACTTGGGAAGGGGAGATTTCAGTGAGCCAACATCACGCCACTGCACTCCTGCTTGGGCAAAAGAATGAGACTACATCTCAAAAAAAAAAAAAAAAAAAAAAAAGAATTTAACTAAATTTTTGGTGTTAATGGAAATTTAAGTGAGGAAGAGAGATCCAGTAGATATTGATCAGATAAATAACATAAATTTATAACTCTTTAGCCAAAAATGAAAATTTGAGAGTAATTACTAAAATAAAATGAGCATCCATTTTTTACTTTTAGTGTTTATCACTCTAAGCAGTATTCTCTTGTGGATACTTTTGTTCTCTTTAAGTTTGCTATGTATAGCACTTGGCAGGCTGCACTTTTCAGTACCCAAAAGAACTTTGGTTCCAAAAGATATTAATTGCACAAGATAAAAGTCGCTCCTGCGAGAGCTGAAACAAATGCTTTACTGGATTTTCCCCCCCTTGACTTTAAACTTCTGTAAAGTTGATTCCCTGTCCTCCCAACTGTTTCTGGTAGTCCCCAACAGGAGTTGTGTATGTTTTGTTCAGTTTCCACGTGCCTTTCTCCTTGATTCTCATTTTTTTTTTTTTCTGTTCCAACATTTCCATGCTGGATATCTCCTTCTCCACCAAGAGCCACTGTGCTTTGTATTGCAGGACCTCTCAGTCACTTTTGCTACTCTGGGAGGATGATGGTCTTCAATTGGGAACTGCCTTTGCTGAACTACTGGAGCCCCATGGTTGCTGCAGGCAGTGGTACTCTGTTGTGATCATATGTCCGAAAGTGCTTTTTTCCCTTTATGGCCTAAATGTTTGTGTCTTCCAGAATTTATATGTTGAAATCTAATCCCAATATGATGGGTATTTGGAGGTGGGACCTTTGGGAGGTGATTAGGCCATGAGTATGGAGCGCTTATGAATGAGGTCAGTGTCATTATAAAAAGATGCCAGGGGAGCTAGCTAGTTCTCTTTCTGCCATGTGAAGATACAAGGCAGTCTGCAACCCAAAAGAGGGCCCTCACTAGAACCTGACCATGCTGGCACTTTGATCTTGGACTTGCAGCCTCCAGAACTGTGAGAAATAAATTTCTGTTCTTTTTTAAGCCACCAGCATATAGTGTTTTGTTAAAGTAGCCCCAATGGACTAAGGCACACCTGTGTGGATGTTGCTGTCTATTAAACTGGTACATAATCACTGCTGCTTGTGCCCCAACAGAACTCTTGGTTAAAAAAAAAAAAGCATTTTTGTTTTTTTTTTTATCTTGAGTGCTAGCTTTCATCATCAGACTCAGGCACGAGTCTACCGGGGGATTAGGCTGGGAGATATATGCCATGTTAGAGTCAAAATCCATCTCTCCCCTCTGACAACCAAATCATTGTCACACCTAACTTTTCTCTTAGATTTGGAGGCTTCCCAGGTCCTCATCCACATACATTTGAGGCATGCCCTTTTCCTAGTTCACAGACATGGAAAATGTGTCTGAAATTCATGGAAGCAGATAGTTTATAATGCAGTCTGAAGCCCCCTTCTTATACAAGGATAAATAGAGAAATGAAGAGAAAAAGATGTCAACTGTAAAAGTGGTAAAGCATACAGCAGAGAAGCAGGAGACTGTTTTTCAATAATGCCATCTGAAAGACCAAAAATGTTTCGAGAATATTAATCTTAAAACATAAATCTAGAGATATCTGGGAGGGGGAGAAACAGGGAGTGTCTGGGAGAGACCAGCTGAGACAGATCAAGAGGAAGGGAGTGGGAGGCAGGATGTATGCTGGAGGTTAGACTCAGGGTATGGGAGTCAACAATTCCTGGGTCTTGCAATTATAAAAGCATTGATGATACACCATTATTCACTTGCCAGTTAACAAAGATTGAAGAAGTGATAATACTATTTGGCGAAGGGTCTGGTAAGAGGAACTCTCCTTCACAGCTAATTTATGGCTTTGCTTTGTAATCAATTTTTTCTTTCAATTTTCATTGATAGCATTTTTTTAATACACGATAGAAAGAAGTAAATTATTGCTCTATGCACTATCCCAGCAAGAAATTTAGGTCAGAGCCTTACCAAAGCAAATGCTTTTGTTTGATCTTTTCATATATTCAACAGTACTTTATGAATTATGGCATGTTTGAAACTGGGAGAAATATTAACTGCTTTTCAAATGTGACTGTGCTGTGTGCTGCTTCCACTTCTCCGTAGAAAGCACTGTGAGTCAGACTCAGTTTCTTGAAATCATTTAGAGCCTTTGGCACACATTTCTCTTTAGGCTTTTGGTTCTAACAGAATAAAGTTGGTAGAGAATTGTAACGGCCTCCATTAAATTGTCAGTGATTAAATAAATGGCTTCACAAATACCATTTTCTAATTATTAAGGAAATTGCTTAAATAATTTACCTTCAAATATGATTCAGAAAGAAACATTTGTGCCATAGCATTGGAATAAAAATAGTTTCTGTTGTTAATATGATGGTGCCAAAGGGTTTTTTCCTTATGCATTTAAGACCAGTTTTGCAGATTTGCTTAGTTCATTAATTGATTTCCAAATATGGCTTTTTGTGTGGGAGAAAATCAGAAATCCATTATATTTTAATAGCTGGATGAGAAAGGGAAGGACTCCAAGAGTAAATTGTAATGTGTGTTATCTACATTTATCAAGTGAGCGCATTCATTCTTTTATAAATAGAATCTTTATTTGCTGGGCAATTAATAAATATAGAACGAAAATAATACTAACTGAAACAAATGAGTCCATATATATCACTCCAGAATATGTCCAGAATATGCTTAGTATCATATTGCCCCCCTGTTTATTTGGGAAAGAAAAGAAATATTTTTTTATTTTTTTTTAAGACAGGGTCTCACTCTGTCATCATCCAGGCTGGAGTACAGTGGTGCGATCAGGGGTCACTGCAGCCTCAACCTCCTGGGCTCCAGCGATCCTCCAACCTCAGCTTCTCGAGTAGCTAGGGTCACAGACGTGTGCCAATGGATTTATTTTAAATGTCAATTTGACTGGATTAAGGAATATCTGGAAATCTGGTAAAGCATTATTTTAGGTGTGTCTGTGAGAGTATTTCTGGAGTCGATTAATGTGTGAGCCTGAGTAGATTAAGTGGGAAAGATCTTCCCGCAGTGCTGGCGGGCACCATTCAATCGGCTGGGGGCCTGGAAGAACAAATACGAAAGGCGAATTAATCTCTATCTGAGAGCTGGGACAGACTTGCTGGCCTTTGAACTCCAGGACTTACATCAGTGGCCTCGCTGATCCAGAGGCTTTGGCCTAAGCTATGCTACCAGCATCCCAGAGTCTCCAGCTTTCGGATGGCCTGTCATCGAACTTCTCAGCCACCACAGTCACATGAGCCGCCAATTCCCCTAATACACCCTCTCTCATATATATGCATTCCTATCCTATTGGTTCTGTCTCTCTGGAGTACCCTGACTAATACAAATTTGGTGCTGGGGAAATCAAATATCGTTCCTTTGTCAACCTAAGTAACAAAAAGAGAGAGGCTCTCTGAAAGAAAAGATGTTCCTTTGGCAATAGAGAATTGCAATGTGAACATGCATGCCACAGAATACTATGTGTGTATTCAGGGAGGTAAAGGAAGATGTATGTTTTTTTTAAAGGAAAAAATGAGTTTTATACAATTGTTTTGAAATAATTATTCTTGCCTACAAAGAGCAATAACAATCGTGATGCCAGTCTGGAGTCAAGTAGGCAATTTCTGGGCAGATGGCCTTGCAGAAGTATGTTTTGTGTAAAGTTGCAACGGTTTTTGTGCAACTTTGTGGTTTTTGTAGTTTTTTCCATTTTCAGGCATACAAGCTTGAGAACCCTCCTTTCATGGCCTTCCCTGGCTGTATTTGTTAGGGTTTTCTTGACATTAGTAACTCCATTTTGATTCTGACAACTTTCACAACCTACTTAATGTATTTCTTATAACACAATGAAAGAGCTCTGTGAAATTGTTCCTTTGCAGAAAGCCTTTGATAAGTATGAGGCAACTTGATGAAAGAAAAAAGTTTAAAAGCTAATCATGATTCGTGCTGTGAAAACAGAAAATCACTTAATTATGACAGCCAAGCAATTGCCAGACTTTCAAATGGACACTATATACCTATAAAATTTATAGACCACGACCGGTCTTCAAATGCAAGTGCAGAGAGTGTTTCGAAGATCATAGAATAAATGAAAATTCAGGTAAAGAATACAATTAATCTCCTTTGCCAAATTACTCCATCAGGCACGATTTCTGCCCCTTCACATATAGCACCATGCTTGCCTTCGAAAGACACTCTTCATAAGAGAATAAAAAGAACTTGACAAGCTCAGTGATCTTCTGAACCAAAGACACTTGTGATATAGAGGTTTCTTCAGTGTTACAAAGCACATTAAATGGTGAACTATTTTTGATTAGGGATTTAACTGTCAAAGAAAGTAAATTTCTTATAATCACCACTAAATCTAACATAGAAAAACTAGCACATGCCTCACTTTAGTGAATGGATGGCACTTTCAAAAGTGTCCTCACTGTTTTTTTTTCTTTAATCAAGTATATACAATTCATGCCCCTGTTGGGTTAGAAAATTCTAGAACTTATTAACTCATATCAATATTAATGACTGAAAAAATTGAAACGCTTTATAAGTCGTTATTTAAAGAGTTGGAGGACTTCACAGAGGAAAATATATTTCAGTGAAATCTCCAAACCATAATGACTGATTTGGAATTAGGTATGATCAAGTCTTCTAAAAGTGAATTTCAAGGTGTTACCGAATAGTCTGATTTTTCTATTTAGGCCAATAAATTTGTTAGAAAATCCAAATGAGCATATTGGTCATGTAAAACAATGACAGAAACTTCAGTTTAAAAATGATTCATTTGCCTTCAGTGGCATTCCTTCCAGCTGATGACATTCCAGGAGCTTTTTATGAATTAAAGCTGCATTTGCCTGAAGAAGCCAGCAAAGTTACTGACTGTAAGTTGTCAGCGTTATATTTTTTACAATTTGGTGTGTATTCATCTTTGCATCATTTCCAATACTGGAGGTAGAAATTGTGTGGAGACTTTTAGAGAGTTTGAATTTGTTTTATGCACTTTTGCAAATTTGACTCAAAGTGCGTTACTACAATGTTGACTTTGTGTGTAAGTTTTGTGCATGTACAGATGTTGAACGTTCCTCAGCAATGAAGAGACTTCCTTTTCATACATCTGCATTTATAAGATAAATTTTCTTGAGATCTTGGCTCTTTGGGCAATTGCATATGTGGTGGGACTCACCTTGGTTTTTGATTGATCTCATCAAAAGACTTAGATTGCTCATAGCAATATTTCTTTTTCTTTCTTTCTTTTTTTTTTTTCTTTTGAGACAAAGTCTCGCTCTGTCACCAGGCTGGAGTGCAGTGACGTGATCTTGGCTTACTGCAATCTCTGCTTCCCAGGTTCAAGCAATTCTCCTGCCTCAGCCTCCTGAGTAGCTGGGATTAAGGCATGTGCCACCATGCCCAGATAATTTTTGTATTTTTTTTTTTTTTAAGTAGAGACGGGGTTTCATCATATTGGGCAGGATGGTCTCGATCTCCTGACTTTGTAATCCACCTGCCTCGGCCTCCCAAAGTGCTGGGTTTACATGCATCAGCACTGCACCTGGCTTTGTTGCAATATTTCAGATGATCACAGTTGTAAAGCTGAGTACACACAATTTCCAACCACAGTGATACATATTTGTACATTTCCCTTTTGACCTATTTCTTTATGAATATGGCTTGTCTGCTCATAACTCGTATCCCAGTGCAACTGTCATGGCATACCTTAGTGTTTATGCTTGCAAAAATATGTATGCTATCATTGCCTATTTTATTGTGTAAAGTGGCCTAGGAAGTGTTTTGTCATGTTTTTATATGTTCTCCAAGAAATCCCTTTTTAAAAATGTAAATAAATCCCTTAAAGATTTTTTTTTTAGTTTTTTCAGAATTACATGTTCGGAATTTTGATCTTTTGGGATTTCAACGTTAAGGATGATGGCGTTAGGGATTATGTTTTTCAGGATTACAGTTTGCTCCCCATATGGTCACATTCTCATTGGAACCGTTTCTTCTAGCTTTCACAGCCCCAGTCTCTAGGTTTCCTTCATTTGATCATTTCCACATCTCTAATTCTTCTTCAGGTCAATTTTCCTTTGTTTTCTGTATTTGCTGTCCTCAAATTCCGTATGACTCTAAGTGTGGCCCAAGAACAAGCTACATCAGCAACACTGGTTGCTGATGCCGAATTCAGGCCTCACCCTGAATCTACTGCATCAGAATCTGCATGCATTTTAAAAAGATCCTCATACGATCCACTTGCACATTCAGGTTTGAGGAGCAGTGCTCTAGACGCTGGTGCTCCCTAAGGTTCTGTCTTCTGTTCATTTCTCTCTCTCTTTTTTTTTTTTTTTGAACTGAGTTTTGCTCTTGTTGCCCATGCTGGAGTGCAATGGTGTGATCTCGGCTCACTGCAACCTCTGTCCCTCGGGTTCAAGCAATTCTCCTGCCTCAGCCTCCCAAGTAGCTGAGATTTCAGGTGCTTGTCACCATGCCCGGCTAATTTTTTCTGTATTTTTAGTAGAAATGGGGTTTCACTGTGTTAGCCAGGCTGGTCTCAAACTCCTGACCTCAGGTGATCCACCCGCCTTGTCCTCCCAAAGTGCTGGATTACAGGAGTGAGCCACGACGCCTGGCCCCATTTCTTTTTATGGGCAGTCACACCTCCACCAGACTTTGATATTTATGTCCTTATGACTTTCAGAGTAACTCTAGCTAGACATATCTTTTCAGAGCCAGGCATTCATTTAGATTTGCTTAACTGTTTCATATCCCATAGGCACCATGAGCTAAATATGTCTGATACTGAACTAATTTTCATTTTCTCCTCTATCTGCCCAAGCACTCAAACCAGAAACCCATTATCCTTGATTCCTCCTTCTCCCATCAGTGGTAGACTATACTAACAGAGAAGCATCTGCTATATAGAATACCATGGGAAAATTTGAAATTAAATGCTCCTATTTTATCATAAGTCAGTTTTCCCCCTCCCTTTCACCCAAAATAAGAAATATAAAAATTCAGTTGAGGTCAGCTGTCCGACCTGGTTTCCTTGTGGATTTCTGAGAGAAAAAATGAGAAGCCACAAAGTGTTTCCATTGAAAAACACTTGCAAATTTGGCACAGCCTAGCTCCTTTCATTTGCTTTTAATAGTGTGAAATTAGAGTAGAGGAAGAACTGAATCCTAAACAAGTCAATTAGGAGTGGAAGCAGAGACCGGGGTGTGGTGGCTCACGCCTGTAATCCCAGCACTTTGGGAGGCTGAAGCGGGCAGATCACAAGGTCAGGAGATCGAGACCAACCTGGCTAATATGATGAAACCCCATCTCTACTAAAAATACAAAAAATTAGCTGGGCATGGTGGCACACATCTGTAGTCCCAGCTTCTTGGGAGGCTGAGACAGGAGAATCGCTTGAACCCTGGTGGCAGAGGTTGAAGTGAGCCGAGATTGCGCCACTGCACTCATTCCAGCCTGGGCGACAGAGCTAGACTCCATCTCAAAAATAAATAAATAAATAAAAGAGTGGAAGTGGAAGCTCTTTCTTACTGCAAGAGATGGCAAAAATGTATTCACCCTGGTATGCCTTCTGACCGCTACAAAAAGGAACTATGTGTGATGCTTTGGGAGTTTACCGGATGTTGCCATTTCTTGATTCTTAAAGCTGTATGCTTTCAGGAGCAAAGTTTATGTTGAATTTAAGGACTTGTGTTGCCCTCTGAATGACATCTAGATTTGAATTAATCTCTTTGTAATTATACATGTGCGGTTGGAGACCACTGTTTGCCTACATCCTGCGTCACCTCCTCCTCAAGGACAGAAGTGTGACTTGATTTGAGGTAGCCTCTCTCCTGCAGCCTTTGGCAAGCTAAGCAGCTGGGGAATGGCTACATACCGCAGCATCTCCCCCTCGCCAACTCCCTCCTGCCTGGTTCTGGAGTGAGCATCACCCCTGTGGTGCCTGCCAGCCTTGGGGGACAGACTGTTGCTGCTTGTCACCGAGTTCAGAAACCCCAGAGAAGCATGTCATCTCCACTGGCTAAGCTCCCACCAGCACCCTGGAGCCCCAGCGTGCTGAGAAGCAGAGAGGTCTCTGTGTTGGCAAGGTGGGAGATGTGCTCCAGGGCCCCACCTCTGATTCTCTTTTCTGTAGAAACAGTTTTAGAAAGCAAGCTTAGCATCTATCAGTCTCTCTCTATTTCTCTCTCTCTCTTTTTTTTTTTTTGTGACAGAGTCTCGCTCTATCGCCCAGGATGGAGTGCAGTGGCACGATCTCAGCTCACTGTAACCTCCACCTTCTCAGTTCAAGCAGTTCTCCTGCCTCAGCCTCCTGAGTAGCTGGGATTACAGGCATGTGCCACCATGCCTGGCTAATTTTTGTATTTTTCAGCAGAGATGGGATTTCACCATGTTGGCCAGTCTGGCCTCGAACTCCTGACTTCGGGTGATCTGTCCACCTTGACCTCCCAAAGTGCTGGGATTATAGGCGTGAGCCACTGCGCCCGGCCTATATCAGTCTCTTAAGATCATCGTTCACCTGGATTTTGTCTACACAGCCATTTGCTATCTGGACTGGATAACAAACCACCATCTGTAACTCAATTTGTATGGGGAATGTGTGTTTGGCACTCCAAACATCTAATTTACTAAGCAACATTTGCAGCACGGCCTGTTTGTGTAAGTGGATTCCTGCCAGGGTGTGTGGACTGAGATGAATCAGGAATCAAGAGCCTCAAAATGAAAAATGGATTTGATTCCTTAATGTGGCTGTGACTATGCACAGGAACAGATTTAGAGAAGTAAAACCCATAGATGGTTGAATTCAGTGGAAAAAAAAAATAACAACTAGCAATTTGATGTGATTCAACTATTTCCTCACTCACGCACTCTGCTGGAACCAAAGTGGTTTATCCTTTCTTTAGCTAATACTCCAAGATATCCTTAGAGAGAAATACAAATCAGGCCACTACTGAGTAACGAATGCACCCCCAGAAATGCTCCTGCTCCATGAGTGTTGAGTAAGGGGGAATAGCAGTTCAGTGTCCCTCCTGTTACCACACAGAAATTTCTTTGATAACTGGCAGAGAAAATATCTCAGTTTGGCATGACATTAAATCCTTTATATCAGCATGCTATGCTAAGCCACTATTATTCCTCGTTTTTTGGTTTTTTGTTTTTTTGAGATGGAGTTTTGCTTTTGTCCTAGGTTGGAGTGCAGTGGTGTGATCTTGGCTTACTGCAACCTCTGCCTCCCAGGTTCAAGTGACTCTCCTGCCTCAGCCTCCGGAGTTGCTGGGATTACAGGCGCACACCATCATGCCAGGCTAATTTTTTTGTGTGTATTTTTAGTAGAGACGGGGTTTCACCATGTTGGCCAGGCTGGTCTTGAACTCCTGACCTCAGGTGATTCACCTTCCTTGGCCTCCCAAAGTGCTGGGATTACAGGCATGAGCCACTGTGCCCAGCCTTTGTTTTTTTTTTTTTTTTTTTTGAATAGTAGAGCAAATAACTTGAAGGATACATGTTTCATGGGATTCATCTGGGGTTTATTTCTTTGTAACTTGCCAATTTCTTGTAACTGGGCCAATCTTTGAAAGCGGATTAGAAATATAAAAAACAATACAGGAAAAATAGTAATTTCTGTAGGTTTCACAAAGGGGCTGAGAAGTAAGAGCTGATCAAATAGGTGTAGATCAAAGAGGCTCAAACCAGAGGGGAAATCAAAGAAAATATGATTTGCATACGTGATGGTGCCACAAATGGCCAGGGGCCATGTTGCTTATCGGCTGTTTGGGCTTGGGCAAGATATTGAACATATTTAAGTGTCATCTTATTTTCCTGTAAATGGAGAGAATGATAACAAATGATACCTGTTGCTATTGTTATTTGGCCAAAATAATCATCCTAGGATTGAAATGGTACTGATGAAAAGTACCATGTATAAGATCTAGTAGTTGATAGCAAAACAGAGTGACTATAGTCAATAATAATTTAATTGTACATTTAAAAATAACTAAAAGAGTAGAATTCGATTGTTCATAACACAAAGAATAAATGTTTGCGGTGACGGATATCCCATTTACCCTGATGTAATTATTGCACATTGTATGCCTGTATCAAAATATCCTATACCCCCCATAAATGTATATACTATGTACCCATAAAAATTAAAAACTAAAAACATTTTAAAAAGAAAATGCTTGTTTTAGGACATTATTCTGGTTCTTTTGGGATTTGGTGGACCAACCAATTTGAAGTAATTTCATCATTTGTTTTCGAGACCTGGCAGAAAAATTACTTTTAGAAAAGGAGACATTTGGTTTTAAAAATGAACCCTTTAAAGTGTATTATTTTCTTCATAGCATCTTTGAGATTTTCCTTACTGCCTCCTTACCCTAAAAGAAGCAGAATTGTGCCCAAATCTCATCATTATTTTAAGAGGGGATTTTACATACTGCTTTACTTTTGCTTTAGGCAACTCTATCACCTTAAGTTTTACCAGAAAGATTGAGATGAAAATCAGTCTGATATACCATCATAACAAATCACATGACACAATAGAGGCTCTTGACTTGTGGTCTTCCAAATTTTCTCTGCTTTAGGGTCTTGGTAACTAATACCCATGAGGATGCTAGTATAGTGTTATTTACTGAAAGCAGGGATGCTGGGGCTAGGGAGAAAGAGCAGGATGGACAGATGTTCTTCTCTAGGCATAAAAGTTTGAGACACCAATTTGACATGCAAGTATAGGTACCATAGCCTTGAGCTATGGAAGTGGTTGAGCAGAACAACTCATTTAGCACTGTGTTCTTGAAGTCCTAGAAACTTCTCAAAGAGCTTCAAGGGCACTGAGGTGGGGTGGGAGAGTGACTTTTGGTCTTCCCCACCCTACCCTGCTTCAACCAGAATACTTTTTATTCTGTTTCTCATCATGGCTTCCATGAAGCTTCACTTGAAGGGGAAAAAAAGAGAGACATTCCCGTAACTTAATTTTTTTTAATCCACTGAATTGCAGAAAGGATAAAGTGGTGTCCGAATATATAAAATATACAGATGTTATTTGTTTGAAAAACACAAGGATGTATTGTTTGACAGATCGTCTAAACCAATTAATCTCTGGAATGGAGGACAGAGGGAGAAAGAGGAACAAAATTCATACAACTACAGTTGGTAATGGGATTATTTCATTGGCCTAATTCACTGACAGCCTCTCTTAGTCAACTGAATAATCAAACACTATATGCATCTTCCTAGATGACATCAATGGTGACCTTTTCATGCATTATTATTTTTTTATTCTATGTGTCATGAATCCAGTACAATCTTAGAACACAGACATTATTTTATTCCTGTACTGTGTTACCAGGACTTGGCTAAACAATGGACTAGACATT
This sequence comes from Ateles fusciceps, assembly GCA_036589455.1. Lineage (NCBI taxonomy): Eukaryota > Metazoa > Chordata > Mammalia > Primates > Atelidae > Ateles > Ateles fusciceps. Next base: position 7,539,435 of record JAZHEH010003259.1, read on the forward strand.
GTTTCTCTCTCTTCAGAACCTGGAAGAAGAATTCGAAAAGTTAGAAGACTATATTAGATGCCTTTCTTCTACCAAAATTAGTCACTCTCAAGAAAAATATGGGGTAAAACGCTAACAGATGAAACTATTGAACCTAGAGGAGAAATAAATCTAGGTCCCTAAATTTTGAAACGGTATGGAGTGTAATACCATTTCCTGTGTTCCTCTCCTTCCTTCTAATTCTGTTCCCCTCTCAAAGCACAGCTTTTTTCTTACTTTCTTAACAATTTCCAAGAATGCCTGGCACCTCTCTGCCAGTGTACACACATAGCCTGGATTACGTGATTACATCCCACTCCTTTGATATCTTCCCAACCCATTTGAAAACTTCGAATACTAAGGTCTATCTCATATGTTTTTTATTATTGAAGGGGGTGTATACTAGATGTTTAATGAAAACATCGCCAATGCCCTCCAGATGGAGAGCATGAGGAACATACATGTATTTGAGCAAGGTCAGTTTATGACTCCTTGCAGTGAGGGAGAACGCATACCGTGTGAGCTATGGTATTGGGAATGACCAGTTGTAGGATTTGAGCTCATATTAGGTGATTTGAGGGAGGGTTTTTAGAAAATGAGGCTTTGCTCTGGATTGAACAGTGCCCGGAAGTGCAGTTAATTCTGTGTTTGGATATTTTAACACATCTTATCTAGAAGGAAGGACAACTAGACTGAGGCTAAAGCTGTGACTGGTGAAACAGCAGCTGTCACTCAGATTCATTAAGATAGGGGAATTCTGGTCATTTTTGCTGCTTGGACAATGTTCATATTTTTGTGTTTAGATATTATTATGGAGTGGTCTTATTTTTGTCCTGATCCATCATGGTCACGGAGTGGCCTTGTCTTGTGTTGACGTTCTGTGAAACTGTTCGCATCCAACAGGAGGGCACCAGGGCTAGCTGTGAGCATCAGACCAGCACCTGCTGTTGAGGGCTGCTTTGCTCTTTCACAGTATTGAATTGAATTGATTTTTCAGCTGCAGTGTGCTTCATTAAAGATCCTTGTTTTATGCACCACAAGGGTGGGTGGAAGGCATACTGAGAGACAGGACCTCTGAGCTCTAATCTCTGATCAGCCCTGTCTTACACTGAAGACGTATAATTTCTTTTCAAGGTTGCCTTTTGATCTGTAGAGGGAGTTGCCTTCAACTTCAAGGGGGTGTCCTAATTCTTTCCTTTAACTGGAATTTCATCATCAGGGTCAAAATCTAATTTCTTCTTTATGCTAACGAGGCTCCGGAAGCAAACTTTTAGTATGTTTACCTCATTCTTTAAATGGTCTGGGCTAAGTGAGGGTGAGCTGAAAACAATACAGTCCTCTATGCCTGAGGACTGCTTTCTATGTTCAACCAGTGTGGCCATTTCATGACATTAACACTGTTAGGAAGGTTTTGGTAAAAATCAGCAATGCGTCTATTTGACCCAGTCATACCTAACCCATTTGTTTGGTGGTTTGCAGTAAATAATGACATTTGAGAAGTGGTTTATAATCCTTGTTGCATAGTAAAATCAAAGGGAAGCTTTTTTTTTTTTTTTTTTTTTTTTTGAGAGGGAGTCTTGCTCTGTTGCCAGGCTGGAGTGCACTGGCGCAATCTCTGCTCACTGCAACCTCCGCCTCCTGGGTTCAAGCGATTCTCCGCCTCAGCCTCCCGAGTAGCTGGGACCACAGGCACGTGCCACCACGCCCAGGTAATTTTTTTTTTTTTTTTTGTATTTTTAGTAGAGACGGGGTTTCACCGTGGCCAGGATGGTCTCAATCCCTTGACCTCATGATCCGCCCGCCTCGGCCTCCCAAAGTGCTGGGATTACAGGCGTGAGCCACCACGCCCAGCCCAAAGGGAAGCTTTTAAAAAGAGATCCCGGTTTAATTGGTCTGGCGTGGGGCCCAAGCAGGTACTAATTTCTTTAAAAAAAAATACTCCACAGGCAATTCTAACAAGACTCACTGGGAAAAATAAAAGAGTCTTTTGCCCCTACTGTAAATTATCCTTCAAGGACATCAAGGGAGCTTTGTGACTCTTGGTATCTAGGGTTGGTATAATTTGTCTTAAAATAATAGGAACACATTTGCTTAGGCCAATGTGTTTTATGTGACTAGCTGTTGGAAAAGCAATATTAAGTTAAAGACTCAATTGAAGAATGAATCACCTTAAAACAAAATTGGCTAGTTTCTCCAAGGCTTTGGTGAGTTAAAATAATTCTGCATCCGTGGCCATCCTCCCTGTCCTATAAACAGGATGAGGGAGTAGTGACGGTAAAAAAGGGAGTGCCAGTGCCTGGTGCCTGGCGGGGTTGACAAGCAGACGTATAAACAGAGTCTTGGGAGGAAGCTGTGTTTATAGCAACTGAAAGGGAAGCCCTAACCTCTGAAGTAAGTAGGGGATGCTGGTGCCTATAAATAGGCAGCTTATTTCCAACATTTGATAAAAACTATTCACTAATAAATGTTTTCTATTATGTATTATAAATTAATCCTTGGTTTGACACCCATGTAGCTGTGTATTGTACTTAGGGTTTCTGCAAAAATAATTATAGACTGAGCAACGTAACTTCCTAGTATATAAATAGCAGTACGTTTCAAGCCACTGACTTACAGTACTAAAACTCTGAAGGAGAAGGTGGCAAAGTGTAAGTTAAAGCGTTTAACTCCACTGCATCTGTGAAGGCCAGCATCAAGTACCTTTAAAAATATACCTGTGTCACTGATGGTAGTCGTGACCCTAGTGAAAAATATTTGTGTTGCAAAGAAAGGGCTAGACTAAGCAATGTTCTCTGAAACATTTGAAACATCTGAAAATAAACATCTGTGGATTGACTGATGTGATGTAGACATAGAAAGGTATTGGACTCATAGCTTGTTAAGTTAATAAGTTAGGTTCCTGGGATACGTGATTACCTTCAATTGCATTCTAAAGGGAGACATTAAAAATGTTGTTACAGTGGAAGCATGCTATGTGATGTCCCCGATTTTGAAGATATTAACTTTCATTTTAGAAAATAAAAAGAGAAAATACCTTTGAATGGTTAACATTAAAGACTTTGGAGCTAGACTTTTTGGGTTTAAATACTAACTCCATCATGTGCTATCTCTGTGTAATGTGGAGCAAGTTATTTAAGGTGTCTGTATTTCTTCCTCACCCATAAAATGAAGACAATGATGCCTTTACCAGAACTGTTGTGAGGATTAAATTATGTCGTATAATAAAACACCTAGAACAGTGCCTGGCCATAGTAAGCATTTGTTTTGCATATCAGGTGCTTGGAGTTTTGGTTCTTCAGGGAGAGTTGAATAGCTGTGGAATGAATTTTGGTTGAGACAGAAAACCCGCCTAAACAATCTCCGTATATGGATGATTAGTTTTCTGAAATTAAAACTGGTTCAGTGTCAGTAAAGTTTTATGCTAAGTATCTTGTCTAAGGAATAAGGCTTAGAAACCCCGAGACTGGGGCTGTTGCCTTTTCATCAATTGACCTTGTACTTCCTATGACTTCTGAAAGAGAACAATAATTTCTTTGAACAGAAATCTCTCTGTTTCCATCTCAAGATGGAAAAAAAAAAAAAAAAAAAACACCCAAGCCTCATTAAAACAATTTCAAAAGATTTTTGTTTCCAGTGTGAATAATAGTTAAGTGTCTGTTACAGAAAGTGTTTTCATAAGCGTGGAGGAGCCTGAAGGACAGAGAGAAGGTCTGTAGCCCTTTGTCATATACTTTTTTCATCGTCAGGGGTTTTACAAGGTTGACTTATTAAACTCCCCAGTGACCTCATCCACTCATAGTATCTAGGGAGCCTGTAGGGAATGTTTTCACACTGGGGCTGTCCACTGGCCTTTCTTAATAAAGGAAATTAAACTGATTTATGATAGCACATGAGCTCAGATGCTAGAGAGTAAATGAAAAAGATTTTGAAGATATTTGTGAGTTCATATCTCAGGAGGCAATGTAATTAGTTTCACTCTGATTACCTTTATATGACATGGCACTGACATTGAAATGGAAGGTTCCATTATTTAGCAACCATTATCTAAGCAATGATAACCGCAAAACTGAAAATGAATGTTTACCTGACATGTATTACATTCTGGCAAGGTTCCATGCTTTACATATTAGGTATTACTAGATTCATCCTCTCAATAACCCTGTAAGTACCATGATTAACTCATAGTCCCAGAGCATGGGTGGTGGGAACTAGTAAGTTAGAAAATACATGGTAGTGTCAGTGGTGCTGGAATGCATTCAAAGGCTTAAGATGATTTACAGATCACAAAGTCTGGATCAAACCCAGGTGCTGTGACCCTTTGTCTCATGACCCAGCATTTCTCTAGCTAAAGAATTTCAAAATGAGAAGGAGAATAACCCCTGAATATAGGTCTTTTTTAAGATAAGGGGCGCTGTTCTATTTATTTAGTGCACTTTGCTGAAATTGTTTTCTATCATTATTAGAAAAGCATACAATATAACTCAGAGATTAAAAAAAAAAAGTTTAGCTTGTTATATGGCTGTGTGCTAATTCCTGATGTAGTGCGAGGCTTTTTTCTCCACAGGAACTGTATTCTGTGAAGCAAAGCTTTCCATAATCTCTAATACTGCTCCATCAGTCCTGAGTGAATTACATACTTTCATTAGAGTCCTCCCTCTTCCACATTCCCCTGACCCTGGAGAAACAGCCTACTTTTCTACCAGGGAAAGAAAAAGAGGCCATTCGTTTGTGTCTGAAAAGACTGAAGGAATTACCCAGCTACTTACAAACTCTGCACATGTGGAATCAATATAATTTTCCATCAGATGGTTCAAAAATGTATTCAAATTATGTAGTTTTGAAATGCTGAACTTTGGAATTTAGTTGTTAATAAGAAAGGTTTTAGCATAGTTTGCCTAGCGAGTGCTGTTATTGAATTTGAATAGCAAATTGTTTATAATCAGACACAAACATTATTTAGGTTTTACTCATGTTTCCTGAAGAGCAGGGCAAGTTCTACTATGTATATTATTCCTTTCTGTCTACTGGGAAGGTCAGTATTACAGACAATTAGAAGAAAGTCAGGACATGAACAGATCTATGTATTCCATTAGTCTCCTGTTTTGATATCCATGAATTTGAAGTCACACCTAATTAGCTATAATCTGATATCTATATAAGATTTTTCATAAAGAATATGACAGTGCTTAAAAATATGTGGATTTTTAAATAACACTTTTGAAGCAATAATATAAAGGTAAATCAGTGATTAATGTGGAATTAGATATCTACAAGGACTCCATGCGGCAACTCAAAATATAGTTGAACTGGGTTAAAATAGGTAAATTCCTTAAAGTCAATGTTACATTTCAATTATGTGCCAAGCAAGATCTATATACCTGGCCCAGTATAAACTTTTCACATGTGTTTATAATAATGAGGCTGACAGTAGAAGAGATGAATGTGGAATTACTATTCGAATAGCAATGCTGGGCGCGGTGCCTCACGCTTGTAATCCCAAGCACTCTGGGAGGCTGTGGCAGGCAGATCACGAGGTCAAGATATCAAGACCATCCTGGCCAACATGGTGAAACACCATCTCTACTAAAAATATAAAAATCAGCTGGGCATGGTGGTGTGCACCTGTCGTCCTAGCTACTCGGGAGGCTGAGGCAGGAGAATCACTTGAACCCGGGAGGTGGAGGTTGCAGAGAGCCAAGATCGCGCCACTGCACTCCTGTCAGGCAACAGAGCGAGACTCTGTCTCAAAAAAAAAAAAAAAAAAAAAAAAGGAGAGCAATTTGCATTTCTGTAAAATGCTGTCATATAGGTAATCTCTTGATTTTCATTAGGTATTATTATTTCCATTTTATTTATTAGAAAACTTAGGCATATAGAGCATAACAGATATAGTAAATGGCAGATAGCATAATCCAATGGAAACAGGATGAGAGGGTAGACTTTGGGATCAGAAAGAATAAAAATCCCAATCCTACTCCTTAATGCCTACATAATCTATAGAAACATTATTTGGCCTTCTTAAGCTTCATTTTCATTATCTGTGAAATTGGGATAATTCCGCTGACTTTACAGAGTTGCAATGAGGGTCAAAGGCAATAAAGGTTTGTAAAAAGCTTAGTTTAGATTTTTCTTGAAGATATGAGACTTGATGCTGGGAGACTCCAAACACAATGCTTCATGGGTATTTGGTTGCTATCTCTGTTTTGCCATTTGCAATGTCAGGACATGCATTTCTGGGCCCTGTTGCTGAACCCATCGAGAGCCCCTGTTAAGACAGGAGCAAAGTGACCTCTGCCCCAGATAAAAATTATAATCTTCCTGATGCATTATTACCCTCACCTGGATTTAGCCTGTGTTATTCTCAAATAGTAACAATCTGCAAATGTATTTGTACAGTAAGAATTGCAGGTCCTGGTACATATATTTCACACACATTCCTTGTAGGTATTTTGTGGACGCATGTGTTCACCAGCTGTAAGAAATTGCTCTATCCATGTAAAGAATGATCACCCACAGCATGTGTTTACTGGTCTCCCCAGTGTGTGAAGTTAGGGCTATTTATTTGTAACATGCTCACATTAACTCTCTTTAATGTCTGCAAATGAGGAAGATGACTGATGTTTGTTCATGCCTAAAATAGAGAAGTGGAGGAGTGGGGGAGGAAAATTCTGTGTGCAACATTACACAGAAAGTCCATGATGAAGCAGGAAGGAGAATCCAAGCTGCTGACCTCTTAATTCCTGCCCTGTCTCCCACAGACAACGATGCTTCTGCAACTCCTGGGCATGCAATCACACCTTCATTCTTTTGCACACTCACAAGTGTATTTTCCAGGGAAACCACTGCAGGGGCCTCCACCCACCTACATACAACTTATATTTAGCTCTGACGACAGAGTTATACTTGACCTGACCAAAATCAAAGGAGAAGAGAGACTATTGGGGCCTAGACAGGGCAGGAGGAAGCTCAAAGAATTGGCTCTATAGGAATTACAGAAAAGTCTCTGACCCTGAGGTCCAAAATCTCTGACCTTGAGGTCCTCAGAAAGAAGCAGCTCTAACCTGGATGATGACAGAGATGAATTAAAATAAAAATGCTTCCAAATATCTGTTGCCAGGAAGCAGATGACATGCTAAATTACTCTGCAGATTGACTACTTAATTCAGTGATTTCCTGACTCAGGAGTTGCCAGAAGAGCCATTTTGTCCTTTCTGGCAAAAAAGCCGCTGGGATTGCTGTCTCCAGTCCTCTTTCCTCTGCTTCCTGCTGTAGGAAGGCCTGTTTCCTGCAGAGAGATGCCTGATTAGACAGCACTATTTTAGTAGACAGAGGACTAGGTAACAAGTTAGGTTTTTCATTTGACATTGACTGTGGGCAGTGTGGAAGGCATGCACATCATAGAAATACAAATCCTTTTAGAAAAGTAAACTAGTGAATGAAAAGCAAATTAGACAAAGGAAATGTCTGGAAAGTAATACTGCAACATTTTCATCTACTTGATTTTAAATGTTTTGAAATGCCTGGTTTATTTTTACCCAAAGAGTCCTGCTTCAGTCCCAATGCAGTTTTTGGAACTGGATTTTGAGTGATGAGATTAATATTTGCCAAGTGAATATGATGCAGCTAAGTAGTCTGATGTCAGTGGGTGGTGACTTTGAGAAGGCATAGCAGTTGGCTTGGGGTTTAAAGCTTGACCCTGAGCCGGAATGGGCATTTTACAGGATCCGGTGGATAAGCTGTATCTCAGCCTCTAACTACTTTGCTGTACTCTGGAGTAGTGTGTCCACCCTATCTCTAAAGTGGCCGAATAAGATGCATATAATCCAGCAAAGCTAAATAAATAAAAAGCTCAGAACATTCAGGCAAAAGGAAAATAAGAGTAGGAGGCAAAATAGAACCACAAATGAATGGGTTCATAAAGCATAGAGTGAAGATTTATTTCTTCTGATACTCGCTTGGCATCAATGTTGTGTGACCTTGTGTTACTGTGTGTGTGCCTTGACCACTCGGTTAGGCTGTAAGCGTCTCAAGAACAAAGCTTCTGTCATGGACTTCTTTCAAGCTCATGTCTTGTTCAGAGCTGTACTTAGAGCCTGTGCCACTTAAATATTTGCTTGTATTGATTGGTCATGGCTGAGTTTCTTCTCTTCCTCAGGGTTCTACCTTGGAACACCCAATATTGCAGCATCAATAAACATATCAGCAATTATTTCTGGAGTTGTTATTTTGGATTATAGAGTAGATGCTCAGGTTATTTGCACTTAAGCAAATTTGGAGTCATTTTGCTGAATAATTTCTATTTTTAGGTTTTTCACTCCAACAACTGGGTGTTGGCCAGAGAGTAACCTGTTACTAAAAGTGTTTGTGTAGAAGAAAAACATCTATCGGCCACGAGATGCTGTAGAAGAAATTCCTTCCCTGGAGGAGACAGTGGCTGGTTGACTAGATGTTCCTTTTAAACTACCCCATCATATTTTACCCTTGGTAATGAATTTGCAATGGAACCTCTATAACCTATTCTTATATTTGGGATTTCTTTAATTCCAAAGAAAAGAATATAAAGAAATACTTGCTAGGTGGCTTTAAAGTTTCTGCTCTGCCTGGGAACAGTGGCTCATGCCTGTAATCCCAGCTCTCTGGGAGGCCGAGGCAGATGCATCACCTGAGGTCAGGAGTTTGAGACCAGCCTGATCAACATGGTGAAACCCTGTCTCTACTTAAATTACAAAAATTAGCCAGGTGTGATGGTGGGACACCTGTAATCCCAGCTACTTGGGAGGCCGAGGCAGGAGAATTGCTTGAATCCTGAAGGTGGGGGTTGCAGTGAGCCGAGATGGCACCACTGCACTCCAGCCTGGGCGACAGAGTGAGATTCTGTCTCAAAAATAAAGAAAGAAGGAAAGAAAGAAGGAAAGAGAGAGAGAGAAGGAGAGAAGGAAGGAGAGAAGGAAGGAAGGAAGGTTGGTTTTTGCTTCTGACTTTTTTAGGGGATATTTTTCAGTAGGAGGATTATGTAGGACTGACAGGTCACTGGCTGTATCAACCACTGATTTGGGAATTTGTTGTCACCTCTGCAAAAGAAGGTTAAAAAAAAGGAAAAAGGACTGGCACGGTGGCTCATGCTTGTAATCCTAGTGGTTTGGGAGGCTGAGGTGGGTGGATCACGAGGTCAGGAGTTCAAGACCAGCCTGGCCAACACAGTGAAACCCCGTCTCTACTAAAAATACAAAAATTAGCTGGGCATGGTGGCAGCTGCCTGTAATCTCAGCTACTTGGGAGGCTGAGGCAGGAGAATTGCTTGAATCCAGGAGATGGAGGTTGCAGTGAGCCAAGATCGCGCCATCACACTCTAGCCTGGGTGACAGAGCCAGACTATGTCTCAAGAAAAAAAAAAAAGAGAAAAAAAATTGAAACTTTCTCTTTGGCTTTTTTTTTCTGATAATTCTGGTGAAAAGTTTAAGAGGGAAAAAGTCATAGATACTAATTAAAATAAGGTTCTGATAATATTTTTATCCAGGCATGCTATGCTACTTTATTAACATAGCTAAGAGATGATCAATTTTAGTATAAATGAATAGTGAATAACTAATTCCAGTGTATGTCCAAATAAAAGAGGAAAAATTTCTAAATAAAATTAAATGATCAGTTCAGCTTGTACATATGACATGGATATAAATTTTATGGTGTCTTAACCTGCATTTTAGATTTCTTTCTTATTTGTGTCTGATATTCTCCAGAGAACTAATTTAAAATAAAGAACAGGTCTCATCTGGAAGAATAAATGGAAAAAAAACCTTCTGAAAAAAGAAAGTAATTGTGGAAGGAGAGGAAGAACTTTCTACATATGACATTGTATTTTAAAGCGATTTTATTTATTATTAGTGTTATTATTATTACTTTGAGACAGAGTCTCATTCTGTCACCCAGGCTGGAGTGCAGTGGCGTGATCTCAGCTCACTACAACCTCCACCTCCCAGGCTCAAGCAATTCTCCTGCCTCAGCCTCCCTAGTAGCTGGGATTAGAGGTGCCCACCACCACATCTGGCTATTTTTTCTATTTTTTTAGTAGAGACAGGGTTTCACCATGTTGGCCAGGCTGGTAACTCCTGACTCAAGGTGATCTGCCCTCCTAAGACTCCCAAAGTGCTGGGATTCCAAGTATGAACCACTACGCCAGGGCTAAAGCTGTATTATTTAAATCAGTATGGTACTGACAGAAGTGTAGACTGCTCGGTCAATCAAGATATCCCAGAAATAGATCATGCTATAAAAGATTATATAGTATATATAAAGGTGATACCGCAAATAACATTGAAAAGAGAATATCCAATAAATGATGTCAGAAAAATTGGTTATTGATTTGAATAAAAACCTCACTAGATTTCCATTTAAAACTATATACCAAAATAAATCAAGATGGGTAAAATAGTTATACACTAAAATGAAACTATGAAGAAACTGACAGAAAATACAGGTTCTTATTAATTTGATCTTGTTACAGAATAAGATTTCTAAGAAAAAGAAACCTCAAAGAGAAGGATTTTATACATTTAACAGTGCAAATTTTTTTTGTTTTTTGGGGGGGGTTATTATACTTTAAGTTCTGTGGTACATGTGCAGATCTTACAGGATTGTTACTTAGTTATACACATGCCATGGTGGTTTGCTGCCTTCATCCCCCGCTCACCTACATTAGGTATTTCTCCTAATGTTATCCCTCCCCAACCTCCCCACCCCTCGCTATCCCTTCCCTGCCCCCCACCCCCCGAACAGACCCCAGTGTGTTATGTTCCCCTCCCTGCATCTATGTGATCTCATTGTTCATCTACTTATGAGTGAGAACATGTGGTATTTGGTTTTCTGTTCTCATGTCAGTTTGCTGAGAATGATGGTTTCCAGATTCATCCATGTACCTACAAAGAACACGAACTCATCCTTTTTTATGGGTGCATAGTATTCCATGGTGTATATGTGCCACATTTTCTTTATCCAGTCTATCATTGGTGGGCATTTGGGTTCGTTCCAAGTCTTTGCTATTGTAAACAGTGCCGCAGTGAACATATGTATGCATGTGTCTTTAAAACAGAACGATTTATAGTCCTTTGGGTATATACCCAACAATGGAATTGCTGGGTCAAATGGTATTTCTGTTTCTAGGTCCTTGAGGAATCGCCACACTGTTTTCCACAATGGTTGCACTAATTTGCACTCCCACTAACAGTGTAAAAGTGTTCCTATTTCTCCATATCCTCTCCAGCATCTGTTGTCTCCAGATTTTTTGATGATTGCCATTCTAACTGGTGTGAGATGGTATCTCAATGTGGTTTTGATTTGCATTTCTCCAATGACTAGTAATGCTGAGCATTTTTTCATATGTGTGTTGGCTGCATAAATATCTTCTTTTGAAAAGTGTCTGTTCATATCCTTCATGCACTTTTTAATGGGGTTGTTTTTTTCTTGTAAATTTGTTTTAGTTCTTTGTAGATTCTGCATATTAGCCTTGTCAGATGGGTAGATTGCAAAATTTTTTTCCCATTCTGTTGGTTCACTCTAATGATAGTTTATTTTGCTGTGCAGAAGCTCTGGAGTTTAATTAGATACCATTTGTCTATTTTGGCTTTTGATGCCATTGCTTTTGGTGTTTTAGTCATGAAGTCCTTGCCTATGCCTATGTCCTGAATGATATTGCCTAGGTTTTCTTCTAGGGTTTTTATAGTGTTAGGTCCTATGTTTAAATCTTTAATCCATCTGGAGTTAATTTTTGTATAAGGTGTAAGGGAAGGAGTCTAGTTTCAGCTTTCTGTACATGGCTAGCCAGTTTTCCCAACACCATTTATTAAACAGGGGAATCCTTTCCCCATTGCTTGTTTTTGTCAGGTTTGTCAAGATCAGATGGTTGTAGATGTGTGGCATTATTAAAAATATGAATTGATTTTTTTTTTTTTGAGACAGAGTCTCACTCTGTTGCCCAGGGTGAAGTGAGTGGAGCAATTGTGGCTCATTGCAACCTCTGCCGCCTGGGTTCAAGTGATTCTTATGCCTCAGCTTCCCGAGTAACTGGTGCATGCCACCATACCTGGCTAATTTTTGTACTTTTTATTGAAGACAGCGTTTCACCATGTGACTTGGCCAGGCTGGTCTTGAACTCCTGACTTCAGATGATCTGCCAGCCTCGGCCTCCCAAGTGCTATGATTATAGGCATGAGCCATCACACCTGGCCCCAAAAATACGAATTGAATTTTAATAGCAAAAAATTATTGAATAGTATTGGCAGCGTACACAAGATATTTGTTTACCATCATTATATGAAAGGCTCTTATAAATGAAAGAAAAATATGAAAATACCAAAATATTAAGTAAAGATACTTAACAGTTAATTGACAATAGAAAATGTGCAAATGTTTAATAAACATCACAAATTCAATCTCTAATAATCAAAGGAATGCAAATGAAATCAACATGATATCTATTTTTCTCATCAAATAACCAGGAAATTTTAAGATTATGGTGCCCTATGTTTTGAGGCACTTTATTCACTGCTAATAGGGATATAAATATATCTTTTCTTGAGGCAATTTGGAATATTTATTTTTTAAGTCTAAAAATGTGCCCTTTGACCTAGAAATTCTGCTTCTAAGATTTACCCAAAGGGAGTAACAGTTGTACACAGTGATTTATGTGCAAATCTATTCATACACCATCATGTTGTTTTACTATATTGAGAAAACAATAAATGTTCAACAATAGAGAGATAAATGACATTTGATAGATGTACATGATGGCCTATTATGCAGTCATTAGAAGTATGTTTCTAAGCATAATGACATAATAAAATGTTAATAATATGATTTTTAATTTAAAAAAATCAGGTGATATGGTTTGGCTGTGTCCCCACTCAAATCTCATCTTGAATTGAAGTTCCCATAACCCCCACATGGTGTGTGGGAGACCTGGTGGGAGGTAATTTAAAAACCTCATGCTGTTCTCGTAATAGTAAGTAAGTTTTCATGAGATCTGATGGTTTTGTAAGGGGCTTTTCCCCCCTTTTGCTTGGCACTTCTCTTTACTGCTGCCATGTGAAGAAGGACATGTTTGCCTTCCCCCTGTGCCATGACTGTAAGTTTCCTGAGGCCTCCCCAGCCATGCTCAACTATGAGTCAATTAAATCTCTTTCCTTTATAAGTTATCCAGTCTGGGACGTGTCTTTATTAGCAGTGCGAGAATGGACTAATACATCAGGTTACAAAACAGTGTGATCTAAATATTGGGGGAGGTGAAGGGCATAGGAAAACAAACAAAAAATCCCTGTGTATATAAATTAAGAACAACAAAAATAACAGGAAGGAACAAAACAGAAGTTAACACAATTTTTTTTCTATGTTGGAGATAATGGATTTTTTAATATTTTATACTTTTCTGAATATTCTAAATTTTTGCTTAATGGGCAGAAAAAAATCTCACAATAAGTGTTCCTTTTAAAAATTATTGTTAAGGGCACATGTAAACACATTTTTGGTACTGTGGGTGATAAGAGTTCCCAGAGCAGGGTATTGCCATTCTATTTGACAAACAGGGCTTATCTGTTCTTTCCAGTTGGGACACTAAGAGAGTGACTGTAAAGTTTGCTGGGCCCTTTTTGTTCAAGTGCCTCTCCTAAATAATGCATTTGACTTGGCAGTTTATAAGGTGAGTAAAAAGGATGGTTAAAAAATGAACTGCTTTTGAAAGGAAACATGATGGTGACCAGAGAATGACCATCTATGATGGGTCGTTGCCTCTGCCTACCTGGCCTTCTGTTTATTATCCCTTCTGGCACATCTGCATCTCACAGTGCAGGGTAATGAGGTGAGCTAGGTGGACTCTGCCATTCAAACCTTCTGAGCATGTCTGTCCAGGGTCAGGCCCATTTCCAGTCAAGGATAGAAGTCTTCTAATGGAGAAGTTATCCCACAGAAGGAGTTGCCAAGCACAGTATATTTATCAATCAGAGAGGTCATTTATACCAGCTCCACTGATGTCTGATATTCCCATGGAGTTGAAGGTGGGAAGATGGTAAGTAAATAATAGCAAGCACTGCTTTGTTACATAGCTAACCAGTGAGAAACCAAAAAAGGAGACTCACTTTTTTTGTTGTTGGCCTAGATATGGATTAAAAAAATTGTTTCATGTCTCATACTTATTGGCCTGTGCAAGGCACTTTTTTTTTGAGATGGAGTCTTGCTCTTGTTGCCCAGGCTGGAGTGCAATGGCATGATCTTGGCTCACTGCAACCTCCGCCTCCCGGGTTCAAGTGATTCTCCTACTTCAGGCTCCTGAGTAGCTGGGATTATAGGCACCTGCCACCATGCCTGACTAATTTTTTTTTTTTTTGTATTTTTAGTAAAGATGGGGTTTTGCCATGTTGGCCAGGCTGGTCTTGAACTCCTGACCTCATGATCCACCCACCTCAGCCTCCCAAAGTTCTGGGATTACAGGTGTGAGCCACTACGCCCGGCCTCAAGGCACTTTTTTTGTGTTTTTGTTTGCTTGCTTGGGAGTTTCTAGGTGTACATAATCAAGTCTATTTTTTATAATCCAATAATCACCCATGAACCTACCACCCCATAAGTTTCATTTAGTCAACAGTCCTCCATAATCCCATTCTTTGCTTCCCTTTTTTTGAGGTAATCACATCCTGAATCCTGTATTCATTAGTCTCTTCTCTTACTATGTTTTTTACATGTATTCAGTTCATCTTTATTGCTAGTGTAGTTTTACATTTTGTTTTTATTATTTTTCACTTTCTATAAAGAGCATCATTCTTAGGTTACCTTTTAGGTTAATCCATATTCTTGCATGTTACTATAGTTCATTTTTTTTTTTACTATTCCATTGTACTTCTGACTATATAATAGGCCATTCCTCTATTTTCTTGTTAATGAGCATTTAGTTTATCTTAGGTTGATGTGGCTTGGCTGTGTCCCCACCCAAATCTCATCTTGAATTGTAGTTTTCATAATCCCCACATATGTGAGTGGGAGCCAGTGGTAGGTAATGGAATCATGGGGCAGTTACCTCCATGCTGTTCTTGTAATAGTAAGTTCTCACAAAATCTGATGGTTTTATAAGGGGCTTTTCCTGCTTTGCTCGGCAATTCTCTCTCCTGCTGCCATGTGAAGAAGGATGTGTTTGCTTCCCCTTCAGCCATAATTGTAAGTTTCCTGAGGCCTCCCCCTACCATGCTGAACTGTGAGTTAATTAAACCTCTTACCTTTACAAATTACCCAGTCTTGGGCAGTTCTTTATAGCAGCATGAAAACAGACTAACAGACAGGTTTTCATTATTGTGAACCATGAACACATATATATGTGTTTGTGTGTGTGTGTATGTGTATGTGTATGTGTATGTGTGTGTGTATGTGTATTTGTGTATGTATGTATATATCTCCTGGAGAACACATGCAGCCTTTCTCTTGAGTATATGCTCATACTCAATGAAATTGCTGGATCAAAGGCTATATGGTGTTCAACTTTAGGAGCTAATGCTAAAATATTCCAAATAGTTTTATCAATTTTTACTCCCACAGCAACTTTATGAAATGCCTTGTGGATATTCATTTTTTCCCACATGAGGTATTATCAGTCTCTTCAACTGTTGCAAACCAAATGGGTACAAAATAGTATTTCATTGTGGCATTAATTTATAATTCCTGATCACTGAGATTGAACATCAATTCATGTGTTTATTGGCCATATGTGATTCTTCTTCTGTGAAATGATTGTTCATGGTTTTTGTCTATTTTTCTATTGGGTTGTTTGTGCTTTTCTTATTGACTTATTGAACTTCTTTATATATATATATATATATAGAGAGAGAGAGACATATATATCTTATATATATTATATATTTATATATATATATAAACAAATCCTAGTTGGTTGTTTTTCAAGTAGCTTCTTTCAGTTTACAATTTGTCCTTCCATTCTATTTAAGGTGTCTTTTGACAGATTTCTTAATTGTAACTCCTTAATTTCAATGAGGTCTAATTTGTGCAGTTTTTTTTAGAAGTTAACATGTTTTGTGTTTCATGTATTATTTCCTACTCCAAAGCCTAAAAACCATTGATTTATAGTTCCTCCTAAGACTTCTAAACATTTATTTTTGACATTGAGAGAGAGAAATGTTTTCTTCCACTTTAATGCAAACCAAGGTTAACACTGGTCCTTCAAGATTCAGTGGAAGTGAGAGCAGTGTCTGTTGAATCAGACAGAATGCAGGAGAAAAAGCATCAGGGCCTGACAATATGAGGTACCCAGTAAGGGTTGTAATCTTACCCTGTGGTATACAGGTGACAGGGCCCTGATTACATCCCAATTCAGTAACTTAACAGTTTTCCAGCCAGACTTGATTATGTACACCTAGAAACTCCCAAAATAGCCAAGTTATATGTAAAGGGCCTGAGTCTTTTCACCACTTGGGAGAAAATACCAATGATTGGACTACATTATTGCCCAAGACCATTGGGGGAAAAACTGAATTACATTAATTACAGAGATATGTCTGTTTTTCCAAGTTCAGTTGTTGAAGTTCAGTTTTCAGTTTCAGAGGTGAACTTCTCCTACATGTTTCCCTCTCTTGCAAATGCTCCCTGCTATGCATTGTTGTAATAAGAAGGGTTTTGGCCAGGTACAGTGGCTCAAGCCTGTAATCCCAGCACTTTGGGAGGCTGAGGCGGGTGGATCACCTCAGGTCTGGAGTTTGAGACTGGCCTAGCCAACATGGTGAAAACCTGTCTTTACTAAAAATACAAAAAAGTAGCTGGGCATGGTGGTGGGTGCCTGTAATCCCAGCTACTTGGGAGGCTGAGGCAGGAGAATCGTTTGAACCCGGGGTGGTGGTGCAGACGTTGCAGTGAGCCGAGATCTTGCCATTGCCCTTAAGCCTGGGCAACAAGAGTGAAACTCGATCTCATAAAAACAAAAAGAAAAGAAACAAACAAAAAACACACAAAAAAGAGTTTTATAGGCACCTGTTATTTTAGGTGGGAAAAATGAGAATTTTCTGGCTATTTTCTAGAAGTCTCTTTTCTTACCTTTTTTTCTCTATGGTTATACTTTGTTTCTGTTACAATAGGTAACATGAGTAGGGGAGAGAGGCGCCCCCACACCAGGAATGTCAGGCAACCATTATGTGATAGTCAGGCAGTTGTTAAACTGTCTCTCTCAAATAATATTAGGTTGATGCAAAAGTGATTGTGATTTCTGCCATTGAAAGTAACGGCAAGTACTTTTGCACCAACATAATAATTAGTCGCAGCCAGTGCCAGGGAAAGGCAGTCTCCCAACAGATTAAACAAAACACCTAAAGTTGGTGATCGGCAGCTTCCTGACAAGATCTCAGGAGCTGGCAAAGTGGGCTCGTGCATGTGCGCTAAGAGGCAAAATGGGAGAGTTTAACTGGCATGTGATGGTTCTCTGGGAACATTCCACTGGTCAAAAAAGAATGGCTCAAGTGAGCATGTGCACAACTCTAGTAAACACACTGTGCATGGGGCCCCTCCCAAATGCTGGCAGGCCACTATGCACGCGGACAGCCCACCCCAAGAAAGACTCAGGGGAGAAGAGACACAACCCTGGAAGCATACCAATATATTAAACCCCAAGTCAAAGGCTAAACCACACACTTGAATCTCTCAAGTTGCCCATTTGGCCCTCTTCCAAATACTTTACTTCCTTTCATTCCTGCTAAAAACTTTTTAATAAACTTTTGCTCCTCCTCTAAAACTTGCTTCAGGTTCTCCGTCTGCCTTGTCCTTCTTGGTCGAATTCTTTCTTCTGAGGAAGCAAGAACTGAGGTTGCTGCAGATCCATGCGGATTTGCTGCCACTAACATTTCTTTCTACCTATGTCCTTTTCCCACTTCTTCCTCTGTTTCCAGAGTTGCCTAAAATATTAGGGGCAGCAGGTGGAGTTGTAATCCCCTTCTATGTTAGTAAGGCAGGGCCAGTGGCTACACTTACTTGTTCACATCAGTGCATTGTTTTGCAAGTACTGCTTGCGATTCAAGTTGCAGCAGGTGTCCATGAGTGGGCTCTGGGCTTCCTGCTACGGGATGTGTTTCGGTCACACTTTGGACAATAGTTGTGGACACTGGCACCGGGAAATATAAATAATAAAAAGTAGGGTATGATTAAATATCCCCAGACTTTAAAATAGCATTTGTATGCACTAACAACTTCCTGGAACATGAAAGGCTGCTTATGACATCCTTATAAAGGCAAAAGCCCTTCTTCACATGTCAGCCTTTGTAGTCAGGCAGCATGCTTCTGATCTGTGCAACAGGCAGTCACAACTGTTTCTGGCCCCTAGAATTTCATGTGCTCTGGGGGAAATTTGGTACTCAGAACTGAGGATTCTTTGTAATATCATTTTACTATGTAAAAGGGTCCTCTGAGTCTGGTTATGTAATATGGGGAATATATTTAGCAAAAAGACAGTAAAAAAAATTAAAGGCAGTAAGTCAACCTTTAAGCACTTATCAGGTGTTGTTATAAAACAGGGTTACTATCCCATTTCTACTAGCTTTTGTATTAACTCTTGAGTTACTAAAAACCAAGGCTAAAATAAGGGCAATTTCTCTGGTAAGGATTTGGCCCTTAGGTTAATTTCTTTTTTTTTCCTTTAATTTTACCTCCTTTATGGATGGGTTAGGGCCTTCCACCGAAGAAAAAAATATGTAGCCAATACCTAAATGATGAGGTGCATAACATCATTAGTGATCAGGGAAGCAAATCCAAACCACAACAGATACTATTTTACACTTAGGATGTAGGCAAAAATTTTAGTGTCTGGGATTACCAAGTAGTAGAAGTGATGAGAATCAAGAGGATCTCAGTACTGTTGGTGGGATCATGTATTGGTTTGACATTTTCTTCTGGAGTTGAACATCTTCTATGTCACCTACACTCCAGAAATACTGCTACTGAGTAGATACTGAAAGGAAAGTTATGTACCAATAACAGGATACAAGGATTTAAAATGTATAGCAACACTGTTTATTATAGAAAAAAACCTAGGAAATAACTCAAATGCCCATCAGCAAGACTGTGGAATATTGTACATCAATCAAAAGTAATTTGATTTGAAACAACATAGATGAATCAAGGTTAAAAAGAACAAAACTAAAAATATGTCCTTTGTAAGAAGTTCATATAGATGCAACAAATACTACTTATGAAGGACATATTTTTAGTTTTGTTCTTTTTAAACTTTATGCATCTATGAAGTTGGAGAAGAAAGATTCTTCCCTGTTTGAACTGCAGATCCTTCCTTTGGCTTCTTGCTGTCTCTAAATCTGCAGACCCTGTGCAAATGGAATCTGCTGAGGAGGCTTTGACCATATAAGGTGCTGACAGGTGCTTACAATTTCTTATTTAGGCAAATCGGACAATCACAGAAACGCAAAGATGGGAAAGATGGTATGGCTTTTGACAATGTAAGTGTGGAAAGTAAAACTGTGCTGGCTGAAATGGTTTCTTTCTGTAGGCATAATACTTCTTTTAAAAAAGTCTGAAAGAGCTCATATATGGCAAAAAAAGCCATGTATCACCACATTTTTCTCTATGCCAATCAGAAACAATGCTAAATGGAGACTACATTTTCTATCTAGTGATACAACTTTAATCTAAAGAAATTTGTATATTCTATTCTTTCTGATAAAAGTTAAAATGCAGCTTAAAATAATTCACAGGTAATAGACTTGTGTAATTATAGCTATATAATTATGTAAAATTACAAACAAGATTTTTGTACTGAAATTTTAAACCATGTCAAAAATGGGATACTAATTATATTTTTTAATAGTTTGAAGTTCCAAATGAGAAAAGATCCTATGGTGAATGGCAAAATCACCTGAACCCAGGAGGTGGAGGTTGCAGTGAGCCGAGATTGCGCCACTGCATTCCAGCCTGACGACAGGCTGAGACTCCGTCTCAAAAAAAAAAAAAAAGAGAAGATTATATACATTTTTAAAGAATCATCATTTTGTAGTTGCTGGAATTTTATTGTTGCATTAAAAAAATTTCTACATTAAACTAAAAGATAGCAGTTTGCCCTTCCTGGAAAAAGGTGAATAAAAAACTTCTAAACTGCAGTAAAACAAAAGTTAAAAAATCCAAACTCTGTATCATAGAAATTTTTCCATTTATCTGTAAAATTTCCCAGTGAAACTACTTCAAAAAGAATTTTCATGAGACCTCTGCCCTTGGCTCTATGTGATTTCAATTGAAAATGGCTGTCAATAATGGTTGCAGAATTGTGGAGCACAGGAGATATGTCCTGAGACTGAATGGAGATCAGAAAATGTCCTAGTTTTCAGAAATGGGAAGAAGTTTAAACTCAAACTCTTCAGTCCACAAAATAGAAAATTTGATATTGATAGTGAAAAAACTGAAATATGTTGTCCTGATGACCCCATAGAGAGGGAAGAGGCCATCGCTAAAGTCAGAATGAGATGAATAATAGCTCCCTTGCCAGATCTCACTTCCTTTTGATAGGGCCACTGAGCTGCCAGATTAAGATGGTCTCTTGATGACTCTGCAGCTGGGTGGGAGGGCAAATACACTGGAACCCAAAATAACTTGACAGGGTAGAACAATGGAACAAATCTAACAGGATAAAAAGTAAAAGGGAGATATGTAAAGGTTGCCCTCAGTTCTAGAAAATTAGCAACACAAACACCAGAGGGGTGGACAGATTGCAAATCTCATTGGTAGGCTTCAACAGGTTGCATGCTGCACACAGGCTCCTGGCTGAGGGTGTGAGTAGGGACTGTGTCCATGCAAAGAGGGCACCTCTTCCTAATTTGCAGAAAGGTGCCATAAAGCAGAAAGGTATACGCTTGAAAAAAAAATGCAAGTTTAGGTTTTTAGCTAGGAACTCAGTGAATTACTACTACAGTGTGGATGCCAAGAGGTGGAGAGGGCATCCCAAAGCGCCATGTCTGAGTAAGGGTGGTCAGTGTCTGGTTCAAGCTGAGCTGGACATAGTGAGAGTGGAGAGAACAGTAGTAAATTAGGGTTCGACTCGAAGAGCAAGGTGAAAATCTGGAAACTATGATTTCTTTTCTTTTCTTTTTTTTTTTTGAGACAGAGACTTGCTCTGTCACCCCGGCTGGAGTGCGGTGGTGCCATCTCAGCTCACTGCAACCTCTGCTTCCTGTGTTCCAGCGATTCTCCTGCCTCATCCTCCCGAGTAGCTGGGATTACAGGCACCTACCACAGTGCCTGGCTAATTTTTGTATTTTTAGTAGAAACAGGGTTTCACCATATTGACCAGGCAGCTCTCGAACTCCTGACCTTGTGATCCACCTGGCTTAGCCTCCCAAAGTGCTGGGCCACCATTACAGGTGTGAGCCACTGTGCCCAGCCGGAAACTATGATTTCTGAGGAATCGTAAATGAAGACAGAATGTTTAATCTGCAAAATGGAAGACATAGAATGGTAACGATATATTCCCCACTAGCAAATTAACCATGCCTGCAGGACGCCAGCAGACAAGCACATCAAAGGCCAAAAAGAAACCAAGGAAGTTTTTTTGAATTTGCTTTTTTTTAAAAAAAAAACAGTCTACCATTTGAAATTTAGAAAGAAAATATCAAATTTTTCTTTATGAGGAAATTCAGAACCTTAGTTTTGTTCTCCTATTTTATGGCTTGGTATTTTAAAAATTTGAATTACATATTGCCTGCAAGGCCGGGAGCATCATCATTTTTTAAATGCTTAGGTTTTAAAAGTCTTAAGATCGTACAAGATATAGAATGTTTCATCAGTTTTACTTGTCCAGAAATGGAACAGAAAATGCAATGCTGTGATGCAGTTTGGTTCCTTGTTGCTAGGGTGGCTGAGGCTGAGAGCGGGCGCTGCTCCTTGGATATGACAAAAAGACGATTTGTTTTTGTAGTTGCTGTAGTGTAGGGCTAGATGGCTTTTAAGGTCCCTCTCATCTGTGCTCCGATGATTCTGAGAAAAAACAATTTTCCTTAAGAAGAAGAAAACTGGCTGGGTGCAGTGGCTCATGCCTGCAATCCCAGCAATTTGGGAGGTCGAGGCGGGTGGATCATGAGGTCAGTAATTCAAAACCAGCCTGGACAAGTTGGTGAAACCCCATCTCCACTAAAAATATAAAAATTAACTGGTGTGGTGGTGGGCACCTGTAATCCCAGCTACTTGGGAGGGTGAGGCAGAGAACTGGTTGAACCTAGGAGGTGGAGGTTGTAGTGATCCGAGATCATGCCGTTGCACTCCAGCCTGGGCGACAGAGTGAGACTCTGTCTCAAAAAAAAAAAAAGAAAAAAGAAAAGAAAGAGGGGAAATTGAGATTACCAATATCATTGCCCTTTCATAACAAACTTCAGAAATGAAGAGAGAAGTGTGATACTTGTGATTCAAGAATCTGGAATGCATTCCATATTTCCTTCTTCCTTTAGAGTGATTTATTAGCAAATCCTCTTCTCAGGCCTGAAGTGTCAGTGGTTAAGGTTTGAGACCTAGTACTGTGAGGTCCTTGGCTTGATCTTGGTAAAGGCTAGTTAGCTCTGAGAGGTTTGATGAGCTTCAATGCAAGCACATCACAGCTATCTTATGGTATAAACTTCATCGAAAACTGCAACCTTCTTTACTGACTGTGTGCAGAGTGACACGTAGGCAATGGAGGGTGGGTGGATGAGTTAAGATTTAGCTTTCCTGCTAAAAAAGCAGTGTAAAGTCTTGTCCTCTGTATTTGTTGGGTATAGGTAACATCTCATGTTTATTCTCATCACAATGAGACTATCATCCAGAGGTGACCATCCTTTTGCCTGGGCCTTGGGTTTACTTTGCAAAAATATTCGATACTCATTTCTTGATGCCACCAAAAGAAAGAAAAAAAGAAAATATATATACTGGAGGATTAAGAGGTTTCTTGTGTCTTAAAAATTACTCACATGTAATGAATTGTCTAATAGAGGAGAATTTGATTTTCCTCGGTTACATCCTTGTTCTATTTATTCTTGGGGAGAGGACAGAATAGCTGATGAGATAGCAATGAAAGCACAAGACAAAGCCACCCCAGAGCTTACCATGCCCTAAATATGCTCTTGCTTCTATTACCTGCTTGGTTCTTAATCTCCTTGTGGGCTATTCTGGGAACATGTGGAGGAAATAAGCTATGAGGTAGCCTGTATTGTGTAATACCCTTATTCTAGTGGGACAAAATAAAACATATAGCAAAAGCAGCCTTGAAGGACAGGAAAAATCACATCAGAGCAGCCTGAGGATGTGCGTGGGTGAGGAAAGAGGCTGTCATCCTCAATTAGTTTTGATAATTTGCATTACCTTTCTCTACAGCAGCCTTCTTAGCATGGATTGGCAGGGCAAGGGTGGGTTTGTATCTGGGAATACTTTTCTGATTGTCATCAGTTATGATCACGATCTCGACAAACAGTCTGAACTCCTTGCTGTTGGCCAAAGATCAGGCAGAACTGAACTTCACAGTAAAGTGACCTGGAACAAACAGGGTCGCTGGAACTTGCCGCATCAGAGGAGCAAAGTCAAGGGTGAGGGAACTTTGAGATGATGAGCTGTTCCTCCAAAGTCAGGGTGTATTGGATAATATAACAGCAGGGGTGGGTGGGGTGTTTCTAGGCACTGCATTCTCCGTTGTTGATTGGTTTCACTCTTAAAACTAGCAATGTTCTATGCCAGTTTGTGCCAAGCACATAAAATCTTACCATGTAAGTGAAAAAAATCACCGGTTGTACCTAAGCGACATATCGTTAGGTAACGTGAACCTTGAACCTTTATCCCTTAATCTAAGTAGACCTTCGCCTCTCGACCCACATGGAGAGTTACATAACTAGCTGGTTAAGCCTCTTTGCATGTTGTTTGTTGATCCAACTCATCACCGTGGTTACCTCCTCAGCTTGGGCATTACCTAGAGCTCTGTAGAAGGAGCTGTGTGGGATTTACAGGTCCTAGACTGTATGTTCTAGCACTGGTTAGTAGCCTTTTTCAGTTCCGGGCATGTTGCAATAAGGATTACTGAGGATCTGGAATAAAAACAACATGAAGAAGCATTTGAGAGAGCAAAAGGCGAGAGGGAGAGGGAGGAGAAAGAGCGGGAGAGGGAGGAGAAAGAGAGCGGGAGAGGGAGGAGAAAGAGAAAGAAAAGAGGGTCAAGGAAGTTGGGGGGAGAGAGGAAGGACAATGGAAGCAATAAAAAAGAAATGAAATATGACCACAGTAAGATGCAGCTATTGAGATGCACCAGGGGTTTCTCAGTGGATAGACTTGAGCAGATAAGATCAAACAATTCCAATGAATTCCCAAGTGATTCTTGCACTCTGGAATGTAGTTGCTCAGGGATTTAGGAGCATTCCAGGGGTTCTTTATCAATGAGGTCAAACATATAAATTCTTTCCACTTAGCTAAACAGTGGTTATATGTAAGGGTCTGAAAGCAAGTCAGATTTGTTTTTCTTAAGGAGATAAGCCTCGTCTTTGGGATATCTCTCTAGTTACAGAAATGATTCTTGAAATTCCTTCCAGGATGATGGGTGAGGCTATGAAAACAGAGAAACCATGTATTATGTGACAAGATGCTTCTGTGAAGACTGACAATTTTACTTGGGATTTAAGTTACTAATCAAGAAGTATATAAGGAACAAAGATGAGTGTACGTAGATGCACATATGTATGTATATATGTATGTGTGTATGTGTACATATGTAATTTAAAAAACAATAAGCACTAGAGCTTCTTTAGATGTTTGCAGGAAAGAATATAGGAAGAAATGTTTGAAATGCTTGAAAATGCAGTGTAAAGAATTAACTGCCAGCTTCGACTTTTATTCAGTCTTTCCTTGCACCTAAACATAATAAACGAAGGTAGAGTCTAACGTGGAGAAGAATTTCTTTCTTCGTTGAGGAGGCCCTGAAGTTGAGGAAAGGAAAAGAGAGACTGCAGATCTCCATTACGCAAAGCCTGGGGTTGAAGCGAGCAGTGGAGTTAGTCCTGTTCCACATTCAGACAGGGACACAAGCCACAGCTCTAGCTCCCTCCCAGGCAGAAGGGGGAGCATTCTGAGAGCATAGTGAGGAGAGAAGGGATAAGGATGAGTGAACAAGGTAGAGAGGGAGCAGCTTCACAGAGCGTTGTTCTAAGTCCCTCCATAGTGTGCTGTGATTACAATGAATTCTTTGACTACTGATGGGCACAGCAAGAAGGTTGTCAAGCCACCGAATATATGCATTTGGACCAAGGCAAAGATAGGATGTTTCCATCTGAAGATTCACTTTTTAATAGATAACTTTACATCTAGCTCTCAAATCTCCATGTGCAACATCAAAAAGCATTAAGTAAATTGCTGTGGAACATGTCTTAAATGAAATAGTACAGAGGTATATAAGGCACTACTGTTTCATCTTTGGCAAGTAAAAGTGGTAAGTGGACAGTAAATCCGTAATCCACCCTTTATTCCTCCTCTCCATCAAATCTGCAACCTGGCCACACCAGTGTGCATTTCATGCTTATTTCCAGTGTCTCACCTCTCTCCCTCCTGACTCCCACTGCTCTAGTTCAGGTTCTCATCCTCTCTGTTCCAGACAGATACACCATAAGATAGCTGCTGAATGTCTGCCTTGTGTATTATCCTATGCTTTGTGCTCAGATAGAGTGAGAAAAGATACACATGGGTGCCTGCCTTCATGGAGCGTATGTTTTTGTGGGGGAAAACAAAAGTGAATAACCATTACACAATTCATTATTTCAGTAATGAAGAGTGCCTTAAAGGCAAAGTAAAGGGTGCTAGAGAGCATAAGGTACCCCAGAAATGCTTTCTTTAGAAGCTAATGTGTGGGCTGAGCTTGGAAGCACAGGTAAGAATTAACCTGGTGTAGAGAGGGAGGAGAAAAGAGCGGGAGAGGGAGGGAAGAGCATTCCACGTAGCCCTTCAGCATGAAGGAGAGCCAGAGAAGCTAAGAATGACAGTGGTGCTGGAGCAAGAAAAGAGGCAGGAAAAGCCCAGGCTGATGGGGGAGGCATGGCTAGAACCCACAGGACCTTGAAAATTGGAAAAGGGATTTGGTCTCTTCTCGGACAATACACACTCATTCTTCGGATATGAGTTCATGCATTTTCTCCACCAGGCAGCTTTCTTTGATGCCATCACTGCATCCCCCACCTCCCCTCATCACTGGGCTGTGTTTGGATGCCTATGGTCTAACATTGCACAAAAACGCACTACGTAATGCAATTAATTGCTCTCTCTCTCTCTCTCTCTCTCTCTCTGTGTGTGTGTGTATTCTGCATTTGGTGGGGAGCTTCACGAAATCAGGAACCACGTATTATTCATCTCCATATAACCCCATATTAAAGCATTCCCAGTATTCTATGGAATGGAGATATTTTGATGCCATTAAACACGTGACTATAGTCCTATAGCCCTATAGTTTCCCCTGTACTATGAAGGAAAAATCATGAAAGATATAAAGAACAATCTTTGGTGTCAGTGGGTAAAGATAATTCTTCAGAGTAGTGAAATATGAAATTTATTTCATTCACGAAATTAAGAAATTGTGCATGAGAGCTATTAGGTGCTAGACCAGACCAGGGAAGACAAATACATTGAATAATAGTCATTCCTTCCTCATGGCCTCTCCTGCTGCTGTTGGCTGTCACCAGGACAGGCTCCTTCATTTCACCTCTGTGTTCACTCAGAATCTCCCTCAGCACTGGCTTTCTCATGGCCACCACTGACTTCTGCAAATGAGACCTGTTGGCCAGGTGTGCCTGGAATTCAGTCAGAGAGCCTAAGGTCGTTATTCACATACCTTGAAAGAGCCCCTATGTCTTCTAAGTGTATTGAAAAGGGCCCCAGTTCTAATTACTAGGCATTTCTGGACCTTATGTAATAATGTAGGGAACATTTGTCTCTGGGAATGAATTATAATCAGAGATTACTTTTGCATAAAATTGTGCCTTTTTCAACCAGGCTTTCACAAAACTAAAATGTATCTTTTTTTTTTTTTTTGAGACAGAGTCTTACTCTGTCACCCAGGCTGGAGTGCAATGGCACAATCTGGGCTCACTGCAACCTCCACCTCACGAGTTCAAGCAATTCTCCTGCCGCAGCCTCCCAAGTAGCTGGGATTACAGATGTGTGCCACCACACTCAGCTAATATTTTTAGTAGAGAAATGGTTTCGCCATGTTGGTCAGGCTGGTCTCAAACTCCTGACCTCATGTGATCCACTCGCCTCGGCCTCCCAAAGTGCTGGGATTATAGGCATGAGCCACTGTACCTGGCTAAATGTGTCACTCTTAAACTTCTATAGTCTTTAAAAATATTAAACTTATTTTTGAGGCTCTAGAAATGTTTGTTGATATGTCATTAATTCTGATTGTACAGAAGGCCCCAATTTGCTATAAAGTGAACATAAATCATAGTGAATATGGTTTTATTGAACCATAAAATAAATATAAAGTAAATGCATTGGTTCTAACAAGATAGGTTAATAATTAAATTCCTAAGTGTGTTTTTCTGGAAGATTTGGATGTTCCAAATGTATTTTGAAAACTTCCTAGGAATGTATAAATGAATATCTTTTTCATCTCTTATCTGTATTCCCACTAGTAAGTAAAAACATTCAAAATCATTCCCCTAACCTTAAAACTGGACTTTTCTAATTGTCTTTCATTTCCCTCCCTCCTTCCTACCACTGACCTTACCATCTCTGGGTGAATCAATGACTGACATAAAATGTTGAAAAATCAAATGTAAGTCTATTTTAAGCAAAGTCAAGGGAACAGCTGAGAGGCAGATCCTGCCTCCAAAGGCATAATCTTGTTTTCCTCTTGCCGTCTTATGCCAACAGGTGAGTTGGAGCTAAGGTTAGAGGCTGCTCCATCCCCCTTCCTTGGAAGATTCCATGGGGACATACGCTTTGGAGCCCAGGGACTCCTGGTTGTATTATCCCACATTAAGTGTACGATTTTGTTGTAGAGATCAGCAGTGTTTTCTAAGAGATGTGATTTCTGTCCGTTAGGCACTTATGACTTAGTCTTTAAAATGAAATATGTCAAATACACAAAAAGTATAATGATTAACAGGATTAATTTAGTCTTCCAAAGCCTTTAAGAGCCATTTCTAATATTACTGAGGTAGCAAAATAACTAGGCAACACTTAATTATCTCTACCCAGTGGGAAATTCAACAGATAGCCTTCAAACTTATTTTTACACAATGCTACAGACTTTACAGTGTAAATACTAGTAGGGAAAGAAATATAAAAAATGTTAACTACAGGAGAGAGACAAAGGGAGGAAGGTCACTAGCTGATTCTCTACAAGCTGGGTAGTCAGCTCCAACACCCATTTCCACTGGGCAAGGGTGCTTTTTGTTAAATCCTTGACATTTCATATATATCAAAAAGCTCAGACGTTTCTAAGGTTAACATGGGTGCAAATTGGCTTTGCAAGAATGCAGTCCAGATCTTTGAGGCTGAGCAAGATGGCTAAATAGAAGCTTCTACTGATCGTCCTCCCGGTAGGAACACCAAATTGAACAACTATTCATATAAAAAAGCACCATCATAAGAATCAAAAGTCAGGTGAGCGGTCATACTACCTGGTTTTATCATTGAAAGAGGCACTAAAGAAGGTAAAGAAGTCTGGAATTACCAACACCACTCCCCTATCCCCATTCCCCAGCAGCAGCTGGGCTGCATGGTGGAGAGAATCTGAGTTCCTGGGGGAGAGAGAGCGCAGTGAGTGACTGTGGGATTTTGCCTTGGAACTTGGTGCTGCACTGTCACGGTGGGAAAGGTACACCAGGCAGAACTCAGTCAGTGCCCATGGAAGAAGCATTTAGACTAACACTAGCCAGAGGGGAATTGCCCATCCAAGCAATTGGAACCTGAGTTCTGGCAAGCATTGCCACCACAGGCTAAAGTGCTCTGGGGTTCTAAATAAACTTTAAAGGGAGTCTAGGACACAAAGACTGCAATTCCTGGGCAAGTTCTCGTGCTGTACTGGGCTCAAAGCAAGTGGACTTGGTGGGATTGGGGGGCATGTGACCTAGTGAGACACCAGCCAGGTGGGCCAAGAAGTGCTTGCATCAAGCCTCCCCTAACCCCAGGCAGCACAGCTTGCAGCTCCAGGAGAGACTCTTTTCTTCCACTAGAGGAAAAAGAAGAAAGTTTGTCTTGCAACTTGAATGCCAGCTCAGCCACAATAGGATAGGGCACCAGGCAGAGTCCTATGGCCCCCATTCGAGGCCCTAGCTCATGGATGACATTTATAGACACACTCTGGGCCAGAAGAGAACCCATTTCCTTCAAGGAAAGGGCCCAGTGCTGGCAGGATTCACCATGTGCTGACTAAAAAACCTGTAGGCCCTGAATAACCAGCAGCAATACCCAGGTAGTGTGCCTTGGGAGAGACTCTGAGATGTGCTGGATTCCGGTGGGACCCAGCACATCCCAGCTGTGCTGGCTACAAGGAGAGACTCCTGCTTGAGAAAGGAGAGAAAGAGTAAAGGGGACTTTGTCTTGCAACTTAGGTACCAGCTCAACCACAGTGGGGTAGAGCACGAAGTGGGCTCTTGGGGTTCCCAATTCCAGGCCTTGGCTCTTGGATGACATTTCGGGACCTGCCCTGGGCCAGAGCAAGCCCACGGCCCTGAAGGATGAGTCCCAAACCTGGCAGTATTTACCACAAGCTGACTGAAGAGCCCTTGAGCCTTAAGTGAACATAGATGGTAGCCAAGCAATACTCACAATGGGCCTGGGGTGGTGATGGCCATAAGGGGAGACTCCTCTGTTGTAGAAAGGGAGGGGAACCAGCAGAGCTGTAGTAGAATAGAGTCTCAGGTAGATCCCTAAGTTTCCTGACTCTAGGTCCTGACTTCCAGATGGTATCTTTGGTCCTGCCTGGGGCTGAACCCTGAAGGGAAGGACACAAGCCTGGCTGGCTTTACCACCTACTGGTTGTAGAGCTCTAGGGCCTTGAGTGAACATAGGCAGTAGCCAGGTAGTGGTTATTGTGGGCCTATTGGGAGAGACCCAGTGCCATGCTGGCTTGAAGTCTGACTCAGAGCAGTCCTAGTGGTGGTGGCTGCAGGGGTGCTTGTGTCACCCCACTGCCAACTCCACACATGCACACAAGAGAGAAAGACTCTATTTTTTTTTGTGAGAAAATAAGGGAAGAGGACAATAATCTCTGCCTGGTAATCCAGAGAATTCTTCTAGATCTTATACATGACTTATAAGACAGTACCTCTATGAGTCTGCAAGAACCGTAGAGTTACTGGGCTTGAGGTTTCACCTAATGCAGATATGACTGCAGTGACCAAAGATTTAGATTGTAAGTCCCAACTCTCTTTGCATACCTGGAAAGCCTTCCAAAAAGGATGGGTACAAACAAGCCTAGACTGTAGAGATTACCATAAATTGGCTAGGGACAGTGTTTCATGCCTGTATCCCAGCACTTTGGGAGGCCAAGGCTGGTGGATCACCTGAGGTCAAGAGTTTAAGACCAGCCTGGCCAACAAGGTGAAACTTCTTCTTTACTAAAAATACAAAAATTAGCTGGGTGTGGTGGCAGGCACCTGTAATCCCAGCTACTCGGGAGGCTGAGGCAGGAGAATCACTTGAACTTAGGAGGCAGAGGCTGCAGTGAGCCGATATCATGCCATTGCACTCTAGCCTGGGCAACAAGAGTGAAACTCCATCTCAAAAAAAAAAAAAAAAAAAAAAAAAAAAAGACGACCATAAAAACCCAACTCTTCAATGACCAGAGACTGACAAACATTCACAAGCATCAGAACCATGTAGGAAAACATGATCTCACCAAATGAACAAAATAAGTCACCGGGGACTGAAAGACAAAGATGTAAGACCTTTCAGACAGACAGTTTAAAATAACCATTTTGAAGAAACTCAAAAAAATTCAAAGTAACACCAGAGAAGGAATTCAGAATCCTCTCAGATAATTTAACAAAGAAATTGAAATAATTAAAAAAGAGTCCAGCAGAAATTCTGGAGTTGAGAAATGCAATTGACATCCTGAAGAATGCATCAGACAGAGTCCCTTAACAGCAGAATTGATTAAGCAGAAGCAAGAGTGAGCTTGACCACAGGCTATTTGAAAATAGTCATAGGAGACAAAAAAATAAATTTAAAATATGAAATACACCTACAAGATTTAGAAAATATTCTCAAAATAAATCTAAGAGTTATTGGCCATAAAGAGGAGGTAGAGAGAGAGATAGGGGTAGAAACGTTATTCAAAGGGTTAATATCAGAGAACTTCCCCAACCTAGAGAAATATATCAATATTCAAGTACAAGATGGTTACATAACACCAAGCAGATTTAACCCAAATAAAACAGCCTCAAGACATTTAATAATCAAATTCCCAAGGGTAAAAGATAAAGAAAGAATCCTAAGAGTAGCAAGAGGAAAAAAACCCCAAAAAACAAATAACATGAAATGGAGCTCCAGTATATCTGGCAGCAGACTTTTCAGCAGAAATCTTACAGGCCAGGAGAGAGTGGCATGATATATTTAAAGCACCAGCAGAAAAATCTCTTATATTAGAATAGTTTACCCAGCAAAAATATCCTTCAAACATGAAGGAGAAATAAAGACTTTCCCAGATAAATGAAAGCTGAGGGATTTTATCAACACAAGACCTGTACTACAAGAAATGCTAAAAAGTGTTCTTCAATCTGAAAAAAAAAGAATGTTGATGAGCAATAAGAAACAATCTGAATGTGCAAAACTAACTGGTAATAGTAAGTGCACAGAAAAACACAATATTATAACACTGTAATTGTTATATGTAAACTACTCATATCTTGAGTAAAAGATGAAATAATAAAAATAATAACTACAGCTTTTTAAGACACAGACAGTACAATAAGATATAATTAGAAATAACAAAAAGTTAAAAAGTCGGGGGACAAAGTTCAAGTGTAGAGTTTAAGTTTTCTCTTTGCTTGTCAGTTTGTTTATATAATCAGTGTTAAGTTGTCATCAGTTTAAAATAATGAGTTACAAGATATTATTTGCAAGCCTCCTGGAAACCTCAAATCAAAATACATACAACAGCTACATAAAAATGAAAGCAAGAAATTAAAACATACCACTAGAGAAAATCACCTTCAGTAAAAAGAAGACAGGAAGAGAAGGAGGGAGGGAGGAAGGGAAAGAAGGAAGGAAGGAAGGAAGGAAGGAAGGGAGGGAGGGAGGAAGGGAGGAAGGGAGGGAGGAAGCCACAAAACAACCAGAAAGCAAATACCAATATGTCAGGAGAAAGTCTTTAGTTATCAATAATAATAATATCAATAATAACATTGAATGAAAATGGACTAACCTCTCCAATCAAAAGTCATAGAGTGGCTGAATGGATTAAAGAAAAAAAAAAAAACAAGATCCAATAATCTGTTGCCTCCAAGAAACACACTTCACTTACAAGGACACACATGGAATAAAAAAGAGAGATGCAAAAAAATTTCCATGCAAATGGAAACCCAAAAAAAGCAAAAGTAGCTATGCTTATATCAGACACAATAGATTTCAATATAAAAACTATAAAAAGAGCCAAAGAAGGTCATTATATAATGATAAAGGGTTAAATCAGCAAGAAAATATAACATTTATAAATATATATGCACCTAACACAAGGGCATCCAGATATACCAAATATTATCAGAGCTAAAGAGAAAAGTAGACTCCCAATATAATAATAGCTGGAGACTTCAACATCACACTTTCAGCTTGGACAGATCATCAAGACAGAAAATCAACAAAGAAATAACAAACTTAATCTGCACTATAGACCAAATGGGCCTAATGAATATTTACAGAACATGTCATGCAAAAGCTGCAGAATACACATTCTACTCCTCAGCACATAAATTGTTCTCAAGAATAGGCCATATGTTAGGTTACAAAACAAGTCTTAAAAATATTTTTTTAATGAAATTATGTCAAATATCTTCTCTGACCACAGTGGAATAAAACTAGAAATCAATAGCAAGCAGAATTTTGGGAACTATACAAACACATGGAAATTAAACAATATGCTCCTGAATGAGCAATATGCTACTAATGAAGAAATTAAGAAGGAAATTAAAAAAAATTTTTTGAAACAAATGCTAATGGAAACATAACATTCCAAAACCTATAGGATACATCAAAAGCAATACTAAGAGAAAAGTTTATAGCTATAAGCACCTACATCAAAAAGTATCTCTTCTCAGATGGAAAAAAAAAAAAAGAAATCCTTCAAATAAAGAACCTAATGATTCATCCTAAAGACTGAAAAAGCAAGAGCAAACCAAACCCAAAATTAGTAGAAGAAAAGAAATAATAACTATGAGAGCAGAAATAAATAAAACTGAAATGAGGAGAGAACAAAAAAAGTGAAAAATTGGTTTTTTGAAAAGATGAACAAAATTGAAAACCTTTAACCAGGCTAAGAAAAGAAAGAATCTCCCCCCCCAAAAAATCAGAGATAAAAAAAGGGAGACAATTTTGAGACTAGCCTGGCTAACATGGTGAAACCCCCTCTCTACTACAAATACAAAACTTAGATGTGGTGGCATGCACCTGTAAATCCAGCTACTTGGGAGGCTGAGGCACGAGAATCACTTGAACCAGGAGGTGGAGGTTGCAGTGAGCTGAGGTCATTCACTACACTCCAGCCTGGGTGACAGAGTGAGACTTCATCTCAAAAAAAGAAAAGACCCAGAATAACCAAAGTTTTCCTGAGCAAAAAGAATAAAAGGGAAGGAATCACATTTCCTGACTTTAAATTATGCAACAGAGCTGTAGTAAGCAAAACAGTATGATACTGCATAAAAATAGACACATAGACTAATGGAACACAACAGAGAACCCAGAAACAAATCCATACATCTATGAACCCATTTTTGACAAAGATAACACACATTGGGAAAAGAACAGTCTCTTCAATAAATGGTACTCGGAAAACTAGATATTCATATGAAGAAGAATAAAACCAGATCCCTATTGCTCATCATATACAAAGGTCAAATCCAAATGGATTAAAGACTTAAATCTAAGACGTCCAAGTATGAAACTACTAAAAGAAAGCATTGGGAAACTCTCCAGGATATTGGATGGTGCAATGATTTCTTGAATAATACCCCAGAAGCATAGGCAACCAAAGCAAAAATGGACAAATGGGGATCATGTCAAGCTAAAAACCTTCTGCATAGCAAAGGAAACCATCAACAAAGTGAAGAGACAATCCACAGAATGAGAGAAAATATTTGCGAACTGTCCATCTGACAAGGGTTTAATAACTAAAATATATAAGGAGCTCAAATAACTCCATAGGAAAAAAAAAACTAATAATCCAATAAAAGATGGGCAAAAGATTGAATCGACATTTCTCAAAAGAAAACATACAAATGGCAAACAGGCATATGAACAGGTGTTCAACATCTTTGATCTATGAGGAATGCAAATCAAAACCACAATGAGATATTATCTCACATTTTTATCCAAAAGACAGGCAATAACAAATGCTGGTGAGGATGTAGAGGAAAAGAAATTCTCATACACTGTTGATTCGAATATAAATTGGTACAACCACTTTGAAAAACAGTTTGGAGGTTCCTCAAAAAAACAAAAATAGAGCTACCATATGATTCAGGCATTCCACTGCAAGGAATATACGAAAAAAAAAAGAAATCAGTATATTGAAGAGATACCTATACTCCCATGTTTATTGCAGCACTAGTCACAATAGAAAGATTTGGAAGCAATCTAAGTGTCCATCAAGAAACGAATGGATAAAGAAAATGTTGTGTATGTCATACATACACATACATATACACATATATATCATATATACACACACAACATTTAACAATAGAACTCTATACACCACAGAGTTCTATTCAGCCATAAAAAAGAATGACATTCTGTCATTTGCCAACAACATGAGGTCATTATGTTAACTGAAATAAGCCGGCACAGAAAGGCAGACTTCACATATTCCCACTTACTGATGGGAGCTAAAAATTAAAACAATTGCACTCATGAAGACAGAGAGTAGAAGAATGGTTCCTAGACACTAGGAAGGGTAGTGTGGCAGGGGTGTGGGTGGAAGATTAGTGGGAGGAATGGTTAATGGATACAAAAATATAGTCAGAATGAATAATATCTGGTATTTGATAGCACAACAGGGTGACTACAGTCAACAATAATTTATTGCACATTTTTAAATAAATAAGAGTATAATTGGATTATAACAGAAAGGATAAATGCTTAAGGTGATTGATACTCCATTTACTCCATGTAATTATTATGAATTGTATACCTATAGCAAAATATCTTATGTACCCTGTAAATATATACACCTACGCTGTACCTACAAAAATTAAAAATAAAAAAAATATAGTCCATTCAGAGCGAAATAGCCACCTGGGTTACCCAGATTTTAGAGTAAAATATAATGAGCAGTGTTCAGTGTTTTAATCTATGCTTTCCATGCTGTCCATATTTTTTGCTCACATTCTTTGTTCCTGCCCTTGCCCTGTTGCAGAAAAGCTGGGCCTGGGTGTGGTGGCTCATGGCTGTAATCCCAGCACTTTGGGAGGCCGAGGCAGGTGGATCACTTGAGGTCAGGAGTTTGAGATCAGCCTGGACAACGTGATGAAACCCCGTATCCACTAAAAATACAAAAAGTAGCTCTCCGTGGTGGCAGGCGCCTGTAATCCCAGCTATTTGGGAGGCTGGGGCATGAGAATTGCTTGAACCTGAAAGGCAGAGGTTGCAGTGACCCAAGATCATGCCACTGCACTCCAGCCAGGACGACAGACGGAGACTCTGTCTCAAAAAAAAAAAAAAAAAAGAAAAAAAAAAAAAAGAAAAACAGATCTTTACATATCCTTAGTTATTAAATAACTGGATATTTTTAAGCATTTAAATGAATTGAGACAAACATGCCAGTGGACCCTGTGTACTTTGTACTTTGATGCTCTGCTATGCTGGTCATTTGAATATGCAAGACAGGGAGCCTGTCTCTTGGTTATAGCCAAGTGAAAATGCAAGTGTACATCTATATTGCAGAATCATCTCACATAAGCCAATTATTGTCCAAAAGAGAGCTGGTTCTCAAGGGCATTGTCTCTTGAATCAAACTACATAAAAATATTTCCAATTTCCAGTACTTTATAAACGGTATGTATGTGGATAGCTAATCTTGCAAGGGGACAATTTTCTCAGCTAGGTTTATTTTAGATTTATTCCCCATATAAGATAATGCATGTCCTGATTTGTACCTTTGGAAGACATGTTTGAGAGATGGCAGGATCAGTGGTAATCTTTCTTCTGAACAGATTGTGTGCTCTGTGTATCTGTAGATGCCCTGAGGCTGAGGTTTCTTTAAAAATTATTTTTAAACTGCTTGAATGCTTACCCTCCCACCATCCCCCATATGGCAAGTTCTTGATGGTGCATTTCCAAAGGAAATCCATGATTGTGATGTGATCGATGTGTGTTTGTGTATTCGTTAGGAAAGAAAAGAAATATATAAAGACAAGAGGAACAAAATTTATCTTAAAAGATATTTATTTTCTCAGAAACCATATTTAGATACAAATATAAGTAATACATCAATTTTTTCTGGTCAAAATTAATCATTCTTCTACATTGTACTTTCTTAAACCTATATTTATTATCATAATCTGATGTGAAATATTGTTGTATGTGTACATGTCTTTCTACTCCACTTAATAGGGATTCCTTGGAAAGTAGGGACCATGTTTGAGTGTTCCACCCCAGGATATTTAGCCAGTGCACATGGTAGATATTCAGTTATGATCTCTTATCTCGAGTTCAGCATTTCAGACCTTTGGAGAAAACTAGCTGCAAGGGGAGGACAATTTCATTTTGTTTCATTTTTGATCAAAGCCATAAGAAGAATCTTTCTGTATTTTGAAACAATCCAATTTAAAAAATGGAACATGGTGAAATCCTACTAAAATACAAAAAATTATCTGGGCGTCATGGTGTGCACCTGTTGTCCCAGCTACTCAGGAGGCTGAGGCAGGAGAATCACTGGAGCCTGGGAAGTGGACATTGCAGTGAGCTGAGGTTGCACCACTGCACCCCAGCCTGGCTGACAGAGCAAGACTCTGTTTCAAAAACAAAATAAAACAAAACAAAACAAAAACCACCACTACCACCACCACAACAACAAACAAACACAAAATACCCAAAGAGTTGAACAGACATTTCTCAAAAGAAGACATACAAATAGCAACCAGGCATAATATAAAGGTACTCAACATCACTGATCATCAGAGAAATGCAAATCAAAACTACAATGAGATACCATCTCACCCCAGTTAAAATGTTTTATGTCCAAAAGACAGGCAATAACAAATGTTGGTGAGAATGTGAAGAAAAGGGGACCTACATACGCTGTTAGTGGGAGTGCAAAGCTGCTGTGAACTGCCCTAGAAAATCTAGCTTATGAAATGGCAGGGTGAAGTACTACATGGTGAACAAATGAGTGAATCTCATAGATTGAACTGTCTTGAAGAAGCAATGTCTGGGGAATTATACCAGTATCTTTAAGAGAGTGTCAACAGTGATTTGAAGTGTCGAGATGCCTATGGCCAGGCACCAGAAATACGTGTTGTAAACTGTGAAAAAACACAGTCCTTCCCAGAAACCACACTAGTCATCCCTTTTGCATTGAGCGCAAGGGCAGGAAAACTTCTGAGCCATTTTTTGGTTGGTTCTTCACAGAGCTTACTGTGGAATGCGTTGTTATTTCAGCTCCTTACATGGGCGGTGTTATGGATCATCTTGTTTCCCTGTCTCCTTATTGGTAGCCCCTGGAGCCACTAAGTCAATACAGGCAACCCAGGCTGTATTCTGGCATCTCCTGGGGAGCTCAAAAAATGCAAATATGATGCCTGAGCTCTCTCTCAACAGGTTGTTGCCCCCCTCTCCCTCCCCCCTCCTTCAGACACTCTTACTCTATTGCCTAGGCTGGAGTGCAGTGGTGCAATCTTGGCTCACTGCAACCTCTGCCTCCCAGGTTCAAACGAGTCTCCTGCCTCAGCCTCCCAAGTAGCTGAGCTACTTGGCACCGCACCACCACGCCCAGCTAATTTTGTATTTTTAGTAGAGATGGGGTTTCACCATGTTGGCCAGGCTGGTCTCAAGCTCCTAACCTCCGGTGATCTGCCCGCCGGCCTCCCAAAGTGCCGGGATTACAGGCATGAGCCACCACGCCCAGCTAAGAGGTTCTGATTAACTGGTCTCAGGTGGAGCCCAGACATCGGTACAGATTTTGTAAAAGTGATCCAGCTGATTCTAATAGATGTAAAAATTCCAAAAGTTGAGAAGCACATGCCAAAGTATGAAGAAAAAGAGCACAAGCTTAAGATCAGACAACTGAGCAGGGCCGTGGAAGCAGCAGAGTTGAGGGCAGCTGCAGCAACCACCACTGAAAACACAATAGCAGCAGCCACAATAACAGAGGGGCCAACCTGGGATGGGAGAATGCTTGGAAAGGAAGACGTCTTGCTCATATGCTTGGCTCCTCCCATCACTGGCCAGACACACAATCATTCTTTAGTCGATCAGCACTCATTTGTTCACGGAGTGCCATGTTCCTGGTGCAGGGACAGGGCAGACAGAGGTAGACAAAACCCAGTCTCTGTATTTGAAGAGGGGGAGACTGACATTACAGGTGCACAATAGAAGTGTGCACAGAACACAAAAGAGACACAAATGAGGGGGTGCACATTCCATCCGGGAAGGTTGTGTGACAGGAAAGACAAAATATTACCGTTAAGTCCACCAGGTGGCTGGGGGGGTGGAGGCAGGTAGAGGGGTGTGAAGGGGATAGTGATGGCCATGGGAGTTAGCATTGATTGACTCAGAGATACAGGATGGGGTCAGTTGGGATTAAACATTTCCTGGAAGAATCCACGCAGGGTATGCAGGACAGTGGATCAATTTCACTGCTGTACCCATTAAGTATATAGGGGCGGCAGTAGATTGGGTGGGGAAGGAAGGGACTGGGGGAGAGGGCAATAAGAAAGGCTTTGCAAGGAACCTACTCTTAACTGTCTTCCTCCCACTGTCAGGATCTCTCTGGGAGCTGTGGTTCCTGGGTTCCTGGTTTTCTTAATCCTCAATCGCCACAGGACTTCATGCTGGCAGGCAGAGGGCAGGAGCCTGGCAGAGGTACCTCCGGCCCCAGGGCAGTGCGTGCAGCCAGAGCTGGCCTGGCTCCTGCTATTGGGATCTGGCATTAGTAAAACCCCAGCTCCTTTGCCAAGTGCCAGTGCTCCCCCACTAGCCTGCCATGGCTAGGCATTCTTAGTACAGTGTAACAGTATCCACACTTTTAAAAACATCCTGGGCATTCGAAACCTTGTCAAGTATAAAGAAAACTATGGCTTGAATCTCTAAGCCTTGTTTCCTCTCCAGGGGAAGTAATAGGCAAGGTTGTATCCTTTGGATATCATTTCAAAAAAATATATCAATTTCCCAGGAGAAGAGACTGCAAGAGAAGAAAAATTCTGGAGGGTATATAAAATACCTTTCATTTAGCAAGATAAAAGCTAGTCTGGTAATTTAAAAATAGCACATTCTAAGGACTGGAAAGGACAACGCTGGGTTTGTTCAGTGGCTGTGAAAGGACACTTTATCTCAGTCATGCTTGTCTCATGGTGGGGCAACTGGCAATGACTGGGTATTAGCAAAGCCTGGGAAGCCTGAGACAGGCACCTCTTCCTGGGCAACGATTCATCACATAGAGTGCAGTCTCTGCTTCTGTCCTTGTAAAACTTATAAGATACGTGCTTGGGAACAAACTCATAAAATCATTTATAGCCCCACAGAATATAGAATTTGAAATGGCAAATATTTTTATCAGGTTGCTCCTGATCCCTTAGCTTTTAGGAATTTACTGTCCCCTTTGAAAACCAGAAATAGGTGCAGAAAAGATGTGATTGTTATATTACTTGTATTCACCAGCAAAGTTTATTTCTCTCTGGGGGAGATGGGCAGGTTTCATTGTGTCTTAATGCCTGACTACTCTCTCTAAGGGGAATATTCAAATTTTTAGACTAAATTCATTAAATTGTTGGAAATTCCTAAGGAACCCATCACTCAGTAACCTTAACTGGGTGGGTTCTTAATTTCCTGGTACCACCACACCCTGAATAGCATTCTAATGAGAAAACAGATGTAGCAATTCTTTCATTTGTAAGACTTTTTAAAGCTTGTTTTTATTTTCCTTGCAAGAGAAAATACTTTAATACAATGGAAACAAGTTTTAGCAACATTATGAGAGACAAGCTTAATGCGTAATATAGACCTCCGTTGTTCCTGTAGGGGAGAGAGGGTAGCTGAGTAG
The DNA here is from genome assembly GCA_036589455.1 of Ateles fusciceps. Lineage (NCBI taxonomy): Eukaryota > Metazoa > Chordata > Mammalia > Primates > Atelidae > Ateles > Ateles fusciceps. The sequence goes on from JAZHEH010003259.1 coordinate 7,579,888, forward strand.
GAACGCTTTCTAATGATGACCTGATTTGATTTGCAATATAATGGAATCAGTGGCAGTTCAAAAAGTGGTTTCCAGCACTCTGGATTCTGGTTATTTTGGGATTGTTGTATTTGCTGTCTAAGGAAGGTAAAGTTGAAGAATACAATTTCTTAAACCAAGTGTAGTCATGGTGAAAAATGAGTTGGTTTGTTACAATATTGTTTATAACAGAAAAGATCTGAAACAATTTAAATATTTGAAATAGTTAAATAGACAATGATACATTCAATCAAATGTGATGCAGTATATAACAATCCAGTAAGGAGGAGGTATTGACTTAGAAAAATGTCCACGTTGTAGAAAGTGGGGATAATTACAGAACCATATGTAAATCATAATTCCATTTTCATAAAAACAATCTACATATTTATACTGTATGTTCATACAAGTATGTGGACATATATATACTTAACAAGGGTGTACACATGTTTAGGGATGGATAAATAATGGTGGAAGTAGAATGTAGGAAGGCAAACATTACATATTTTCCTTTTTATACCATTGTTATATATATAATAAATACATTATATATAATATATTTCATATTATAGTAAATATATATCATATTAAATATATATTTATATTATATTAAATATATTTTATTATATAAATATATATCATATAAATACATTATATTGAAAAATGTATTTATATAATAAAAATATGATATATTTATATGATAAAAATAATATATATTATATATTTATCATATATATTTATATATCATATATATAATATATGTATATAATATAAATATATAGAGACAACACACACATATATAACAATACACATGTATTTCTGTAATTAACAAAGAAACACTACCCACACAATAGATGGATTTTGTCAAAATAAGCATTATATTTTAAAACCACCATCAAGTCAATCCATTTTATTTAAGGCCACTATGAAAACATGTATGTCTGAGCCATGACCAGGGAGCTTGGCAATTACGACTTGATGCTTTTAAGGTCCTTGTGTTCATAGCTCTAATTATTTTCATTCATTTAAGAAAGTGTACTTTAGCATGCTACCTGAATAATCCAGAGTTTGGAATTACGTATTTCAGCAGACCAAAATAACTATCATGAGGCAAGCAGGAATTTACAAATTATGACTTCCTACGTGTGTTTTCATTGCCCAACATAAATATTTTGACAGTAACCTATGTACACTAATAATGTTTTTCATAACAGAGAATACTGGGTGCAGCAAAAAAGGGAGGCAAGTTACTTGAAGATACATTCTCAAGTATGTATTATTTCTAAATGTATTGTTATTATTATTGCTATTGCAGGGCAATTGGTTGCTACCAATAATTTATGGCAATGAAAATCTCTTTTGGAATAAAGTAAGAACTTGATTCAGATGAACCCAGAAAACCATCAAGTAGTATGCCAATCAAAATCTCTGCTTCCCAGGATGTCACCATCTTACACTCTGGGGTGATTCATTCCCTAAGGCTTTGTTGAGCACAAGTTGTTAATGGACAGAAAGAGGTAAGAGGTGCTGCAGGAGAGCAAGGACTCTGAGTCAATTATTATAGGGAGTATGAACAAGCTCTTGAATCCACCACACACCCACACAGATGGAGGAGATCTGATGGAGGGGGATGTGAGCATTTGGCCAATTTAGAAAGGAGAAATTACCCTTGTGGTCCGCCAGGGCCAGAGGGCATGATCAATTCTTTTTGGCAAGTAGACTTTCTCTTTTTTAATGGATATATTTAGAAATCCAGTCTCAAGTACACTTATACTTAGAAGAGAAACTGTAAAATGGCTTTTCTATCATGATAGTCACGTGGAAGTCAAGGAAAGTGGATTTCCCTGACTCCCTGAATTGCCAGAGCTACAATTTCTGTTAGGATTTGTAAACTAAGCTCATACATTTCATGTTATTTCTCATCGTTTGAAGTCCCCCTGAAAATAGAATTTAAAGAAAAATCAAGGCTAATACAAAAGGATAAAATCCAAAGTCCTTTTCAGCTGTCTTGGCATTGAAATATTGGACAGGAAGAAAAGCATGTCTCTATCTTTAAATGGAATAAAAATTCTTGGAAAATTATTTCAATAATACTTATGTGAATGGCTACAGAAAAAAATTAATCCAAGTTAACTCAACCAACCTAAAATCAAATATGTTTGACTTTTCCCCTACTTTCGAGGTTACTAGTTTTGGGATATTTATTTTGCATAGCTTTATGAAAATAAGATAACTGTAGTTTTGTGATTAGATATGGGCTTATGGTCCTCCTTTTTTTGATATGTCATTTCATCTCAGCTCCCTAAAGAATCATTTTTAGTCTATAAAAAAAAAAACTAGTTATTACATCTTTGCCTGAAACTAAGTGGAGGGCTGGTAACATTGATTGAATCTTTCTTTCTATGTCATTTTAGTTCATCTATACTGGACAGTGCAAGGCAAATTATTAAACACTAGCCTTTCTTTCATTGTTAAATTCTCTCTTATAATAGACACAGCTTTTCTATTTTATGGCTTTAATTACTGGGTTTGTAGACTCTTGCTCTGTGTAATTGTTTAGTAAGATTTAACAGTGTAGCACATTTTCCTGCAGGAAATATCTGGTATATTTCTCCTGGCTCTTGAGTTATGAATCCTTAGCTTTGACCTAGGATGCTCTTGCTCTTCAGTATGCCTATATTATTGATGAAAGAAGAGTGATGGAAACTCAAACAAGAAGATAAAATGATAGATGACAGATCAATGGCTGAGGACGCACAGTGCTATACATAGAATAAGAATTCAATACATGTTGAATAAATGTAAAAAGGTATTCAGGGTTTTGGATCTCAGTCCCGTAGAGTGTTTCTTTAGCCTTACTAAGCTTAATAGAATTGACGCATTCGATTATATTAGGCTTAGTAAGGCTAAAGGAAAAATCAGATTTATCTTTCTGGGAGCTAATTTAAGAGAATTAAATATTTTCAGCAGAAAAGAGAACAGTAGTCTACCATTTTGACTTCAGGTGACGGCTCACTAAACGACCTGTTTTCAGAAACTGCGCACCGGAATTGAGTTGTCTTGGATTCTGACATGTGTAATATGACTCACGGAAAATAAAATTTATAAATTTTATATTGTTATGTGGCCTGCCAAGTATTAGAAGTTGGATTGTATGTGTCAAGTTTCTATGATAATTGTTTCTAGAAATACAGACATGAATTATTTATTAAATTCAAGTATAATTACTTGCAGAAGCAGTAAGAGTTCAGCACTTGAACCCAATTAAAATTCTTCGGGAAATAAATTCAAACTTCCTTTTGGGTTTCCCAATAAACCACAGTATTAAATGATGTTTCAAAGGCTGACTCACATGTGTTCTTTAGTATTTGTTATATAAATATCCACTAAGCAGATTTGAAAAAGTGACTTTTCTGAGGTTGATCGGTGGAATCCTTGAGCCCTTACTGCGTGGAAGTCACCATGCTGGGTTTGGAGGTGCACAAAGACGAAGAAGCTCTCTGTCTTGAGGAGCTTACCCATTTGCAGGTTTTCCACTGACAAATTACATCTATTGAAGGTAAATTTATTGATAAAATTCTATTCAAGGCAAGTGAGGGCTTACAAAATGAGCATGACATAGGCACTTCCTCCAAGGTGTCTAATGTCAAAGAGAAGGTGGACTTCTGACAACTCAATTATCATACGATATAATCAGAGCTACAGTAGAGATCGAATTGCATGAAGAGAGAAAATAATTTCTTTTAAATTTATAGATTTTTTCATTTCTAAAAGTAAGTTCCCTTCATAGTCTTGTACATGTAAAAATTTTGGATAAAATATATTTGACAAAAATGTTCTTTTAATGCAATTTTTACTGGCAAGAAAACAAGGAAATTCCTTGAGGCCAGGAAAGGCATTTAGAGGAGTTGCAGAAACTGACTTCTGTGGTGTTATGGGCACAAAATTTACATTTAAAAACATACACCTGGGGTGATGGTATGGGCACAAAATTTACATTTAAAAACATATACCTGGGGCTGGGCATGGTGGCTCATGCCTGTAATCCCAGCATTTTGGGAGCCTGAGGCAGGTGAATCATGAGGTCAGGAGTTTGAGACCAGCCTGGTCAATATGGTGAAACCCCAACTCTACTAAAAAAAAAGTACAAAAATTAGCTGGACGTGTTGACGTGTAGCTGTAGTTCCAGCTACTCGGGAGGCTGAGGCAGAAGAATCACCTGAACCTGGGAGGCAAAGGTTGCAGTGAGCCAAGATCACGCCACTGCACTCCAGCCTGGGCGACAGAGGGAGACTCCATTCCAAAAAAAAAAAAAAAAAAAAAAAATACACATGGGACATTTCCAAAAATTGATTAAATATATTAGGACTTAAAGAACATCTCAAAATTTTCTTGAAAGATTGGTAATATACCTATTATATTTTCTTACTACAATGCAATTAAGATAGATTACTGAAAATGTTCTGTATGTTCAGAAAGTTAAAAACACACTTCTAAATAAAAGAAGAATGAATAAAAATTAGGAAATTCTTAGAAATAGATAATAACAAAAGTGCTATATGTCAAAACTGGGATGTAACTAAGACTGTGCTGCTAGACAAATCTGTAGCCTTGGGGCTGGGCCCGGTGGCTCATACCTATAATCACATCACTTTGGGAGGCCGAGGCAGGCGGATCACCTGAGGTCAGAAGTTCGAGCAGCCTGGCCGACATGGCAAAACCTCATCTCTACTAAAAATACAGAAAAATAAGCTGGCGTTGGGGGCGCCTGTAGTCCCAGCTACTCAGGAGGCAGAGGCAGGAGAATCTCTTGAACCCACGAGGCAGAAGTTGCAGTGAGCTGAGATCGCGCCACTGCACTCTAGCCTGGGTGACAGAGTGAGACTCCATCTCAAAAAACAAACAAACAAACTAACTAACTAACTAACTAAAAAACACACCCATTCATGATTTAACAAACCAACAATTGAAACTTCATGCAATAGAAAGATGATCCCTATCTTAACTGGAAAAAAGTGACTCACTTTTTAATTTATTTCTCAGGAATCTGATAGCCAACCAAAAATGAGCTTTATTCCTCAACAGGGGGGAGAAGGAAAGTTGTTAATATTTAAACCATTTTTCCTATTACATATATGTGTGTGTGTTTGTACAAATATAAATACGTATAATCACACAAAGAGACGTGTATGGAAGGCAAGTCTTTATTGCACAGTAGTTAAGAACATTTGTTCTGGAGGGAGATTGTTAAATTAAAATTCTAAGATTGTATGATTTGGAACAAATTTCCTAACCTCCTTCCCTGTGCCTCAGTTTTCTCATCTGTAAAATGGGCAAGGACAATAACACCTACCTCACTGGGTTGTTGTGAAGGTTCAAGAAGTAAATTCATGTGAAGCATGAGCATGCCTGATAGATTATAAGCACTCAGTAAGTATTAGTGGCCATGGTGGTTTTTAAAAATCAGAATGTAAACATGATGATCTTTGAGTAGATTCATGGATGATTTTAAGTTCTTCTTTATATTCTTCTGTATATTCAAAAATTTTACAGTATTTTACTTTTATATAAAAAGTGCTGTTTCACACACACACACTCTCAAACACACACATGCACGCGTGCACACACACACACACACACACACCCCCCTCACATACACCTCCACAAAAACTCAAAGCTTTGTTTCGGGTTGACTCATAAACTTCCTGGAAGCTTTGGTTGTGAGCAGAGCATCTCTTGCTTGCCAGAGCCCTCAGGCTCCATGTTTGTTGCTTCTTCTAAGGCCAGACAGGGTAAGCATTGACTCTAAACACATGTCATCCCCCCCACCCCCCAGCAGTTCACTTTGGGCACTAGTGATTTCAGAGGCGAGGGACAGGTTCTTCCTAGACATTTCTAGGCAGAGATGCATCAGAATCCCTCAAGGCACCTCCAGACCAAGGATGCTCAGACTCTACCACAAGGAGACTGTGATTGGCAGGTCAGAGTGGGCCTTCAGACTGTGATACTGATGGGTGCCTGGGTGGTGAACAGCTGCTTTATTCTGTTGTCACTCAACCTTGGAACAGGCAGCTCTGGCTAGTGCATGTTAGGCATGCAGCACTCCTCAATTAATTTAAAATGTGTAGGTAATGCCCACTGTTTCATTCAAACATGTCCGTTGGTCCAATTGTTTAGGAAATGCTCTAGATGAGAAATTTAAAGTTCTGATTCTCAGAAGTTTAAATTTTTATATTGGAGGCAGAAAATGAACATGTTACCACGTGATAATTACAGAGTCTATAGTAAGTGCTCTTAAAAGAGAAACAAACAGAATGATATGACAGAGTAACAGGAGTAACTGTCTATAGACAGTTCTGTGGAAAAGCTAGCTGAGCTTGGAGAGAGAAGAGTTGGAGGATAAGAGCGGGTAGGCCCTGCTCATTGTTGAAGTGAAGATTGTTCAGGCAAAAGCAACAACCAATGCTCTGCAACAGAAAAGAACTCAGAATGTTCAAGGTTAGTGTGTCTGGAACATTCCATGTAAGAGACAGAGAGGCATATAGAAGATTCTGGAAAGGTAGATGTCTAAGACCTGGTTGTCCAAGCCAAGAATTTTGGGTTTTCTTCTAAGTGCAATAGAATACCATAGAAGGCTTTGAAATGGGGTAGGGTGAGGTGACATAAGGGAATTTGTGTTTTCAAAGATCTCTCTGGCTTACATTTGAAGACTGATTGGTGGAAGGTAACTGCAGAATGGAGAAGGTTAACAGGAGGCCACTTCGGAAACCTGGGTCAGAGATGGCAACAGCCTGCACTTGGGGGGGTAGCAGAGGAAAGTATGGGGTGGACTGATTGAGGGTCCCTTTGGAGGTAGAAGGCAGCTAGGATATTTGTGGCAGATTCATGGATTCTGACTGGCTATGTGACAGATTTAGAATGGGCTATTGGGTCAAAAGCCACTGCAGCATCTTTTTCCTGAGAAGATAAATGGCAAAACGCTGAGTAATCTCTAGGCCTAAAATACAGTTAGTTCCACACAGCACTGAGGCGTCCTGACCTCACCTGAACCTTTGGGACCTCCCCATTGTGAGGCTCTAGAGTGAATCTGCTTCTCAAAGGTTTGTTGTGAACCAAAACCAACCTGAGTCCGGGTCAGAGTCCACCTCTCTCTGCACGCTTATTCTATGTGGCTGAAGTCTTGAATTCCTGCCCAGCCTCCTGGAATAGCTCCAGAGAATCTAGGCTGCATAATGCCTAGGGGATGGGGCTGGAGGAGGGAGTGTAACCGAAGGCTGGTAGTCCTGGGAGGGGAAAGCAGGATGGAGTTAGTACCTCTCAGTTCCTCACTTCCTATCAGGAGAAATGGTGAGAGATTGCGTGATTCCACAACTCTTATTTGGGGTTTGATATGGCAGAACATCCTTAAAGAAAACATAAGGCCTGGCACAGTGGCTCACCCCTGTAATATCAGAACTTTGGGAGGCCAAGGCGGGAGGATCACCTGAGGTCTAGAGTTCAAGACCAGCCTGGCCAGTGTGGTGAAATCCTGTCTTCACAAAAATGCAAAATAATAATAATAATAATAATAATTAGCTGGGCATGATGGTGGGTGCCTGTAAGCTCAGCTACTCGGGAGGCTGAGGTGGAAGAATCGCTTGAACCGGGGAGGCGGATGTTGCAGTGAACCGAGATTGCGCCATTTCATTCCAGCCTGGGCAACAGAGTAAGATTCCGTCTCAAAAAAAAAAAAAAATCAATAAACTAGTGTGTAAGTCAAGTGACATACCTATTGCCCTCAGCATTATATTTGTATTTTTTGTATTTTGTATGCATTTTAGCTATAGGTTATGTAGGTACTCCCAAGAGTATGATCCAAATCCTTTATCTAATCTGTGAAAAACTTTTGTAAAGAACTTGGACCTTTATGTTCATGGCACTGTGGGAGGGTCAGAAATAAATTTAGAAGCAATTTGAAGATGTGAGAGCTGTAGCCATATATTTTGCAGCTTAAAAATATCACACAATAATGTGGATATAAATGCAGTGAGAATGCTAAATATTATGTAAATAACTTATTTAGACTCTCTTGAAAAGCAAATTTCAGAACAATACATAATGTGTAAGCCATTTCATTAAAAACTTAAAAATTTGGTGTTTCACTGAATCTAACAAGCCATCAAATGTAAGACAGCCCTATTTCAGAAGTGTTCATATGTGAAAACATATGTATTTCAGGCCTGGTACGGTGGCTCACGCCTGTAATTCCAGCACTTTGGGAGGCCAAGGCAGGCAGATCATCTGAGGTCAGGGGTTCAAAACCAGCCTGACCAACATGGAAAAACCCCATCTCTACTAAAAATACAAAATTAGCCAGGTGTGGTGGCACATGCTTGTAATCCCAATTACTGGGGAGACTGAGGCAGGAGAATCGCTTGAACCCAGGAGGTGGAGGTTCAGCCGTGAGCTGAGATCGCACCATTGAACTCCAGCCTTGGCAACAAGAGCAAAACTCCATCTAAAAAAAAATGTATTTTAAAATCAATAAATATTTTTATAAATACTCTTTATAAATTCATTTAAATGAATGTTTTTAAATGTGTCAGAACTATATACTCTAAAACATTTCAGAGAGAAATATACTTAAAAATGTCAACAACAAACTCCTGGGAGAGGAGGGCAAGCTGAGATAAAGAGGCCCCCTATATTTTCATTCCATATACTTCTCTATTATTTGAATTTTTTACAACGAGCATGTGTTTAGGTGATTTGTGTGTGTCTGCATGTATGTGCATATATATATATATGTGTAAATGACACCAGTTTATATGGGTAATGTTACATATAGTTTTTTTAAACAAAAAAAATTTTGTGTCTGGAACACATAGCCTAGTGGATCTTCATTTTATTAAGCATGACAAGCACATAATTCATGAAAGGCCAAAGAAATGTTCTGTTTGTGCTGCAACTGCACATTCCTACCTGCTGTGAAATAAACCCAGCCTTCCTGCTGGGGTCTGTTGATTCAGCTTTGCCATCTGGAGCAATCTCGCATTCACGGTCTGAATGGAAAAATGCTGCTTTGGTCAGGGTTTCTGCTGGTAGCCAGGTTTGTGGTATATGGTGTTAATTATATTCTTTCCGTAAGATAGCAATGCTCTATATATGGAGCAGGGCTGAGCACCAGTGACAGCCAAAATTCAGGCAAAGGTAATCCCCTTGCATGTCATCTGTTATCTCACTTGGGAGAAGAGAGAATCCAAATTCCAGTCAGCAGGCCAAAGGGCTGTGGGAGAGAGAGCACACCGGGCAAGGAAGGCTGTAAAGTCCAGGAAATGGGCTGCCTTATTATTCATGAGTCCTGGTGCTTCTGAGAACATTCTGTACCATGTGCACAGTTGGCTTAGTACAAATTCCAAAGTCATTTTTTTTAATCACTTAGAATCTCATTTTCAGAGTAGGTAGATAAGTAAGTGTATAGTTAAACATTTGTAAACCAGTGCATTCCAACGAAATCCACTCATTGGCCACGTGACCAAAGGACATTTCAGTGCTTTAGTCACCACAGAAAGCAGCATTTTGCAGCTTACTGGAAAAGAATATTCATCCATTCATTCATTCATTCATTCGAGAAATCACTTGTTGAGTGCCCACTGCATGTCAGGTACTGTGCTAGGAATACACACGGCTCACAACCAACAGACATGTTCCTGCCTTGGTAGGGTTTACCTTCCGGTAGCGTCGGCAGATGATGAACAAACAAAAAGAAATAATTATAGATTGTGACAGTGCTATGAAGGATATGAACAGGGTGACATGACAGAGTATAAGTGGGAGTGAGTGAATGGAGCTCTTCCTATGGTTTAGGAGTAAGTGACACTTCCCAGGGAAGCTGTCACTGGAGCTTACTGCTGAAGGGTGACAGGCAGCCAAAGCTGTGGGAAATACCCTTCCCTGGGCATCAGGAGACCTAGGTGTAGGTACCTTGCTGGGATGTGGCTGCTGTCTCTGCAGGTCTCCTACCCTTTCTGGTCAATTTCCCAAGCTGCAAACAGAGCAATGTGTGAATCTAAATAATTACTAATCTGTTAACTGAAGAATAATGACTTTTACGTGATAGTAGCTTGTAAACTATAAAGAGTTACCCAATATTGCCCCATGTGATCTTCGTAATAACTCTTCTAGGTAGGTAAGATAAGGATTGAAATAAGTTGGATAATGGCACTTCTGGGTACACTATTTGTGGTACCCAGTGCAAAATTAAAAAGCAGGGCTCCTTGTTAAGATACGCTTAAGAATTTCAAGATGGCAATGATAGAGCAGTAAATCAAGCACAGTGGCCCTGGAGCAGGACAGGTTGTATGCCCACAAAGCCTGGCCTGGATACTGCACTGTCATCAGATTTGGCAGTGGCATGTATGTGTGTCACTTTTTTTTGCTGCCTTTATATCCAAGTTAGATATTTCTGGAAAATACTAAATTGTCAAACACTCTTTTTATTAATGTGAGCATACCATTAAGTCTGATTCTGGGAAATTTGGTCTGTTTTTCATTTGGTATTTTCTACCTCCTTCTTTCAATAATTAAAAAATCTGTGAGAGCAGTTAGAGGGCCAATGTCTTGGCCAAAAATTTGTAGCAGTCAGTTGTTTTGCTGCAAGTCGTCTTGGCAAACAACTTTCTTGCGGGGAAAGTGCTCTTGTTTTAAAATAGGGACATCTAAATGTGAGTCCTGGTCCTGTCATTTACCATTTGCGTGACCCAGGGTAAATCCCTTAGTAACTCTGAAGTTTAGCTTCTTGTACAAAAATGGAAGAAGTATCCCTTTATAAGTGTGTCAACGTTGTTGGTGAGAATTCAGTGAGATCATGAGTGCTCACCTGTAGCGTGCGGCACTCGGAGACAATGACTCTTGAGTTGCGTTCTGCCTGATGCCTGGCAGGGGGCACTTTTCCACTCATTGTTAATGGGAGGTGTTATCTCTGATTGGGGGCACGTATTTCTTGTTGGTTATTAAATATTTTGATCTCGTGCTTAAGTGGTAGGATTTGTACTACACTGAGTTGCGGAAGAATAACACGTTTATCATTTTATTTAGTGTATTAATGACATCTCTACTGGAAAACATGCAATTTTAAAAATTGAGGTGAGATTCACAACATAAAATTATACATTTTCCCTAGCTTTGTTGAGGTGTGATTGACAAAGAAAAATGGTATATATTTAAGATGTATAAAAGGATGTTTTGATATATGTATACATTGAGAAATAATGACCACAATCAAGCTAATTAACATGTCCATCACCATTTTCAGCAGGGCCTTCTTTCCTTGCTAACTCTGCCAAGCCCATTCTCTTGGCTGTGGTTTCCCTGGATGGTAGGTAGGGATGGTGGGAATCTCTTTCATCCATTCAAGTGCATCACTAATTAGATGATGAGGCATTTAGCTAACTTAAGAGAGTCAAAGTTACTCCCACATGTTTACCCACCCTTCATTGAATTTCTTCATGTTGACATTCAGAGCACTGGGAGGAAATTGTATTACGTCAATTCACCTGCTGCAAGCCTTTGTGAAATTAGCCATTTTAAAGTAAACAATTCAGTGGCATTTAGTATATTCACAATATTGTGCAACCATCACGTCTATCTAGTTCCAAAGCACTTTCATCATCTTAAATGAAAGCTTGCACCCATTAGGCATTCCTCATTTTCTCGTCCTCTCAACCCCTGGAAATCATTAATCTGCCTTTTGTCTCTATGGATTTGCCTATTCTGGGTATTGCATATAAATAGAATTATACAATAGATCTCTCACATTTTGTGTCTGGCATCTTTCATTTAACATAATATTTACAAGGTTCATCTGTGCTATAGCATGTATCAGTATTCATTTCTTTTTATGGCTAAGTTTCTGCTGCACGATCTTTCTACCACAATTTGTTTATCTATTCATCTGCTGCCAGACACTGGGCATTTTCTATCTTTTGGCTATTGTGAACGGTGCTGCTTTGAACATGCATGTACATGTATTTGTTTCAATGCTTGTTTTCTATTCTTCTGGGCGGATGCCTGGGAGTGAAATTGCTGTGTCATATGGTGATTCTATGTTTAACTTTTTGAACAAAAATATATGCAATTTTATGGCAAAAAGTAATAATATAGATTATTTTATTATAAAATATAAGAAGAAAACATTTTTATGCTTTTTCTTGCCTTTCTGTCCCAGCTGCCAATTATTGAATTGCTGCTACCTGGAGACTCACCAAAATCGAGAAATTGAACTCCAGAGCCCCCACCTCTGACTAGGAGACCTCCAAACAGAAAAAGCTCTAATAAATAAGAGTGCGTGAGATTATAATGCAAGAGTATAGCGGCCAAATTGCATTTTGTGTCTCCATCTTCTCCCATCTATTAAGTGAGCTCGTTGCTTTTAGGAATCTCTGAGTCACACCAGTGAAGAAAGCTATTAGCTAAGGTTAATTATCATCACTGAAATGCGAGTAAATGAAAGAAAGTGAGTCATGCACTAGGGCGATTTTATGATGGTTATGAAGAAAGGGTAAATCAAATGTACAGATCTAAACTAGAGGGAACATTGGAGTGGTTGAATCATGGGTCTGAGTGAATGTATATTTTATAAAGGTGCTTGTAGATTCTTAGCATAATTGTCCCAGTGCTTTTCTCAGACTGTTCTCTTCCTGGAGGCCCCGTGGTGACCTCTCTAACCACATTAAGTGAGCCCAAGTGAAGCACCCATTACTGGGAAGAAAGGGAAGAAAGAGAGCTGCAAGTTCACGTTTCTACTTCAGAGTTTCATCAAGAGACAGCTCACATCCTGCAACTGACCATTTTTGCCTACAAGTTATTCATTTAACAAATTTTAGCACAGTAGCCTGAGCAAAGGAGCATGCAGAGAGTACTTGGGAATGAAGCGAGCAAAGAGAAAAGATGCTGCTTCTCCCAGCTCAGCACCAACCACGTTTGCCGCAGACGTGTTCCCACTGAATAATCCTGCATGTCCTTCCACCTTATTCACAAGTTTGTTTATTCATTTATTTAGTTAATGATTTGGTTTTTAAGCGTCTGCGGGCACTATTTATTTATTTTTGAGACAGTGTCTCACTCTGTCGTCCAGGTTGGAGTGCAGTGGCATGATCTCGCCTCACTGCAACCTCCGCCTCCTGAGTTCAAGCGATTCTCCTGCCTTGGCTTCCCAAGTTGCTGGGATTACAGGTGCCTGCCACCACACCCAGTTAATTTTTGTATTTTTAGTAGAGACAGGGTTTCACCGTGTTGATCAGGCTGGTCTCGAAGTCCTGACCTCAGGTGATCCACCTGCTTTGGCCTCCCAAAGTGCTGGAATTACAGGCATGAGCCACCGCACCTGGCCTATAGGCACTATTTATATGGTGTTATATGGAATATAAACATGAATCAGAATGAACTCTATTCTCCAGGAACTATCAGCATAGATGAGAAGATTGGGCATGGAGGCCTATAGCTTTAGCACAGTTAGAGGTACAGGGTGGAGGTTAGAGCATGCACCCTGCCCTAGACTCCCTTGGTTTGAATTCTGTATTACCTCTTCAGACTTATCTCCCATCTCTACCCCTCAAGTTCTCATCTGTAAAATGGGAAAAATAATAGTACTTATCATTATGAAGGAAACACATGGGATAGTGATTGGCACTAGATAAGAGTTTGTTAAACAAATAAGTGACAACTATCCTAACAGAGAAATAAATGAAATTCTCTGGAAGTTCAGAGGCAGACATGTGCCCTGAGAGAGTAGAAAAGGCTCATGGCAGAGATGGCATTTGGGCAAGACTTGAAGGCTTGGCCTAACTTTCCATACAACATTCTTTGTTCATCTGAGTCAGTGCTACCAGCATTATTACATAAGTGGGACTTTGTCCAAATTTCTCTGTGCATGTCTCTCAGAGTTTAATGTACAACTGGCTTTTTAAACATACATTCTGAGGATGCCCTGGAAAAGAATTATTTTCTTACATAGGGTTACTTATTTGTCCTTCAAATAATCAAAATACTATTGCTTGACTTTGGGTAAGTCACTTAATTTCTCTAAAATTTGGTTCATCCATTTGAGGCAGAAAAGGCCTGAACTCAGTGAGCACTGTGCACTGTGGCCTGTCTTTCTTTCTTTATTTCTTTGTTTTCTTTTCTTTTTTTTTTTTTTTTTGAGATAGGGTTTCGCTCTTGTTGCCCAAGCTGGAGTGCAATGGCAGGGTGTCAGCTCACTGCAACCTCTGCCTCCTGGGTTTAAGGATTGTCTTGCCTCAGTCTCCTGAATAGCTGGGATTACAGCCGCCCACCACCATGCTCAGATAATTTTTGCATTTTTTGTTGAGGCTGGTCTCCTGACCTCAGGTGATCTGCCCACCTTGGCCTCCCAAAGTGCTGAGATGACAGGCATAAGCCACTGTCCCTGACTGTAGCCTTCCTTTTTTTAAAACCAACTTTAAATTATTGTGATTGTGATTATTAGCATTAGTGTTTCGAGTTTTAGTCTTGTGCCTCATTCACATTGTTTTTTTTTTTTTTTTTTTTTGAGATAGAGTCTTGCTCTGTCACCAGGCTGGAGTGCAGTGGCGCAATCTTGGCTCACTGCAACCTCTGCCTCTGGGGTTCAAGCAATTCTTCTGCCTCAGACTCCCGAGTAGCTAGGACCACGGGCATGTGCCACCACGCCCCGCTAATTTTTGTATTTTTAGTAGAGACGGGGTTTCACCATGGCCAGGACGGTCTCGAACTCTTGACCTCATGATCTGCCCGCCTCGGCCTCCCAAAGTGCTGGGATTACAGGTGTGAGCCACTGCGCCCGGCCTCACATTGTTTTTATAAAGAGTTGAATGTGAATTATGTAGGACTTAGGCCTAAATTTTAATGACTTGTTTCTTAACTTTTATATTATATAGTCTGAAAAGGAGCTTTCCAAAACTATTAGACTGCCAAAAATATTTGACCAACAAAATTTACAATGTCCATGCTCACATTTACAAATTCCATCTCTAACCACGCACCCACCCACCCTTTTGTCTGTCTTAATTCCTGCATTCGCCTAGTTAGTGAAGAACTACTAGCTTACAGCTGCAGTCAAGTCAGAGTTCATTCAATGAATGTGGACATTTACAGAGGGAGTAGACTTTTATTTAGAGATTTGTGACCTAATTTCAGTTAGATCCATTACCTAATTTCACTCTGTTTTGTTTATTTCATACTTATGATGGATTCACATACTTGCATTCCTCAAATAAAAAAATAGAACTTTTGTTGGTTTTCTCTGGGCAAGAGTCCTTGATGCACTTTGGAGTGTCACTGTGTTCTTTAGTCAGGATACAGGGCACGGATTGCAGACAACAGACTTCACTGAACCTAGTTTAACCAGAAAAAGACCTAATTCAGGGAAGGGCAAGAGCAAGATCTGTAGGCTGAGTTTTAAGAAGCCACCACTAAATAGACATACCTAGGTAGCTGCTGACTTTTTAAGATAATAAGAAAGCGAGGAAATCGTAAAACTAAAATCGTAACTGCTGGCTCTAGGAACACTCCACTAGGCTGCAATGTGCATCCTCAAAATGGATGTTATCCTGTCTCCATCCTCTCCCTCTCAACCCCTACAAAGCTGGGGACCAGACCATGAGACCTGTATTGTCTTGTCAGGGCTATTGCAGCAAAGTATCACAAAGGCCATGGCTTAAAAACTAGAAATGTATTGTCTCATGGTTCTGGAGGCTAGAGGTCCAAGAGCAAGGTGTCAGCAGGGTTGGTTTCTTCTGAGGGCTGTGAGGGAATGTCTGTTCCATGCCTCTCTCTTAACTTCCGGTGATTTGCTGGCAATCTCTGTTTTTTCTTGGCTTGTAGATGCGTCTCTCCAGTCTCTACTTCCATGTTCACATGACATTCTCCTTGTGCATATGTCTGTCTCTTCTCAAATTTTTTCTTTTTTGAGGTCAATAGTCGTAGTAGATTAAAGCCCTCCCTACGACTTCATCTTGACTGGACTATCTGCAAAGACTCTTTCTCAGATAAGGTCACATTCATAGGTATATAACCTAAGAATTTGTAGGGGGTTAGGATTTCAACAGTTTGGGGGACGCAATTCATCCCATGAAAGGACCTATGCAACTACTGCTGCAGAAAACACCACAAAACTGAGAAATAGCAGAGTTGGCAGAATGGTCTCGACGTCGTGATTTTCACCTCTGCCTTCTAAATCTTGTGTAGTTAGATCTGCTTGGTGGAAGGAAGTAGTGCTGTAAGAAATCTGATAGACGGCATAAGGGATTCAGCTTTCCGCCTCCGAGACGCTGTAAAATCTGCCACAAGGGATCGGAGTGGAGATGGATAAGCTAAAATGGAGTTGGATGAGCCAACCTGTATTATCTTCCACTCAGGGAAGTAGAGAGCTGTAAGAGATGCTGTGAAGGATAATGAGTCAATGAGTGATACAGCTGAACAACAGTATTATTAGCTGGTAGTGAATTACTGCTCTGTCTCAGGATGCAATTTATCAAAATTCCTTTTCAACTGTTGCAAAAAATTTACTCATGGACTAGGAATTGTAAGTATCTAAAAGGCAAGTGATTTAGTCTCTTCTTACCAACAAGATTATCTTAGGCCCAGTATCTTTGAAATCTGTCAGAGCCTAGGGAGAATGTGATATATACATACAAAGCGAAGACAAAGAAAATAAAGGAAAATGCTGACATGCCCCCGGGTTGATTAATAGTGTGTACCACCTGGTCTCCTAAGTTAGACTCTTAAAAACATCTTCAATCTTCTCTTTCTCTCACTTCCTTGCCTAATGTTTTCATTGCTACAACCTAGAAATTGTGCCTTAAAATGAACCTCGAATTCGACCACCCCACTTTATTCCCATGGCCATTTTCTGAATGTAGTTCCTCACTGCTTCCAGATAGATGTTTGTAATAACCTGGTATTTCCACTTCTAGATTCTTTCCCATCGCAGGCCTTCTTTCACCCTGCAGCCAGAGTTATTCTTCCTAAAATTTGAATCTGGTTATGTCCAAACCACGTTCCAAATCACTGCTGTCCTGATTATTGATACTAATGACCACTGTAGAAGAAAATACTTGTCCTTTTGATTTGGTAATTTTCCTGAACTTTCCCCTAAGCTTCTGCTACATTTATAGTATTTGCTGGATAGCTCTGCCTGGATATCCTATGAGCCTCTCAAGCCCTGAAGTAACATGTACAAAACTGAATTCTTATCTACTGATTTCCTTTCTGGCCCCACAAAGCCAACCAGAAAAAAAAACAAAAAAACAAACTTCTTTGTCTTCTCATCCTATAACTCCTTTATCATCTACCAGTACTACCACCACAATGAGGCCTATTATCTTTTATTTTATAATGAAGCTTTACAGTTTTCAAAGCTAGAATCTACGTTATTAGCAGCCAAATCAATTTGGTTATTTCTCTGAAGTCAGAAAAATTAGGTCTCAAATACTATCTGGAGGTGAAATATTCTCATTCCTAAGATGGGCTTACTAAGTAAAACAAATAAAAACCAAATGAATGAAAATGCAAACAAAGAATGTCTCTATTAAATCAGGCTGTATAGGGATGAGTGGTTCTAATCCTGCTTTTTCTGTGCTCTACAAACTTCAATGGCTTCTAGTTGCCTATCAAAATAAATCACAAGGAGGAAATTACAGTTTGAAACTTTAATATCCCAATTGCGTAGCCTCAAAATATAAGCAAAAATTCATGGAACTAAAATAAGAAATAGACAAATTCATCATCACAGCAGAAGACTTTTATACTCTTAACTGCTTATTTATTAAACAATGAATCTGTAAATATATACAATGTTTGAATAATGAAATTTACAAACTTGATCTAATGAGCATTTATATAACACTATAGCCAATAACGAGAGAATAGAAATTTATTTCAAGCACACATTAAACATTTATGAAAATTTATGATGTTCTAACACTTAAAGCAAGCCTCAATAAATTTTTAAAAGAGGGTATTCTATAGGCCATGCAATTAAATTGAGGGAAAGAGATGAACTACATTTCTTAAGGTAGGAAAAACCAAAGACACAGTGGTTGAGATGGCAAGGAGGGGGACCACATACCTGGACCCAAATAGGAAATTTCCTCACTCTTACAGAGACCACAGGCGTACCCAAATCTGAAAGTTGGACCAACCAGGTAAACCATACCTGTAAAAATAGCCTCTGGACAAAAAGGCAGTGAAAAAAAAGATCCACTTGAAAGGAACTGCTTAGATTTTAAAAACATAACGATAGGCCAGGTGTGATGGCTCATGCCTGTAATTCAAACACTTTGGGAGGCCAAGGTCGGGGGATGGCTTGAGCCTAGGAGTTTGAGACTAGCTTGGGCAACATAGTGAGACCCCATTTCTACAAAATAACAAAAATTAGCTGGGCGCAATGGTGCGTGCCTGTAGTTCCAGCTACTCAGGAGGCTGAGGCAGGAGAATCACATGAACCCAGGATGCAGAAGTTACAGTGAGCTGAGACTGTGCCACTGCACTCCAGCCTGGATGATGGAAGTGAAACCCTGTGTCAAATAAAATTTTAAAAGTAAAATAAAATAAAATAATGATACCTTATGCAAATCTGATAAATGTACTTGCTAGATTGTTCCACTCTGATTAACTGGCAACTCCAAGCCTCCCCAACTTGTCTGGGGCCCTACGCTGCAAGCAGAGTCTGCATGTATGTGTTTTGGGATGTGTGTATGAAGGGGGCATGGTGAAGAGTGAAGGAATAACATGCAATAAAAAAGAATGAGTAAAAGCCTGGTTAGAAAAATCTCTCTTGATTAAAAAAATATTTCACTCTCAGGCAATGGCAGCCAAAATAATACTTAAGCAAATAAACTGGGGATAGAGCATCCAATAATGTTGAATGAGTGAGTGCATAAGAAAACTCACTGGAAACATACAATGTAATTCTATTGCAATGTCCTGATGGAAAATTTTCACACATCCTCTATCTTCTTATCTCTTGCCTAGGCTGGAGGGCAGTGGTATGATCATGAACTCAACCTCCCGGGCTCAAGCAGTCCTCCCATTTCAGCCTCCTCAGTAGCTGAGACTATAGGCCCTGCTAATGGCCTATTATTGTTTAAAAGAGAAAAATGGTGTCTTCAAAACACATACAGAGAAACAATTATGAGAATGTGATTTGGGCTTGAAATACCTCCTCATGTACGACTAAGGTTGACTCTTCATAACACAAAGGCCACCTCAGAGGCTGCTAGAAATGAAAAGGTCACAGGGTTAACCAGTGATGTGGGCAGATTTGAGACTTTCTCAATCCTAGAACTGCTGCTGTTGGTTCTCCTCCTTTGACCTTTAGACCCAGGTTTCTGCAGGTGGCAAAACACCCACATTCAAAGCCCTGAACTACTTGTCTTTTCAGGATTCAAGAGATGCTGTTTCCCTCTGGATAACTAGGGGAGCACACAAACAAATCTCTAGTCAAGGAGACATTCAGCTGCTTTTTTATTAATCTGGGAAAGCATGTTATAATCCCTAAACTTCGAGGCTTCCTGGTAAACTGTGTTGGTTAATACAGTGCAGGTCCGAGGCCAGAGGCGGAGGTCTTCCTACTCCATATTCTGTGAATTGAAAACACCAAAGGGTTTTCAAACTTGCCCTCCCAGGCACAAGAGTAGAGCAAGCAAAGACGGTGAGAAGGGACTTTCTCTCTGCCTGCAGGGAGATTCCTCCAGCTTTCCTTATGACTCAGTGGGTCTGCTGATCACAGGAAAGCAAAGAGGAAGGGAATGGGGACACTTCTCATATCTGACAAACTTCCCGTGAGGAAGTATGTCCCAGTCAGTGTCACATGCCGAGCAATCAGATGAGCCTCGCCTCCTGTGGGAAGCACCGGTAAGGGGGTGCAGAGAGGGAGCAAGCTCTCTTTCAGTGCTTTCTGCTTAGGGGAGGGGAACAAAGCCCTCTTCTCCATGACTGGCTGCAATGTGTGGAGAAGGAGTCACTGAGTCACTCTGCCACCTCTGTCAGGCTCAGCTGAGATGAGAGGATTGGAGCTGGCTGGGTGTGAGGGCCACGGCAGCCTGAGAAGCTCCTCATATTCCTAGAGAAAGAAGGGGAAGTTTGCATATGCCACAGAGCATCAATGTGATCCAGGGATTCCTGAGCCGTTGCAAGAAATATATTTCCTGCTTGGGGTAACTTGGCCGGTTATCCCCCATTTCAGGAAGGACCATGCAGATACCTGTCTTACTGACTGGTTCACTTCTTGTCCATCTGGCAGAGAAGAAGCAAGATGAACTCTTGGCACAATGGATGCTTTTGTCCTGCACTCAGATATTAGCTGAAACAAATTAATTATTACATATTTTCAAGACTAATTATTACATATTTTCAAGTGGACATGAGCATTTACTGTACTTAACTCTTGCCTTTGAGGGAAAGATCTTAATGAAGACAGCCTATAAACAATAAACCTATCCCAATGATGGGAGGCTTGAGGAGCCCAAACAAACTTCGCCTTAACCTGGCATCTTGTCACCTAGCAACTCTTCCAAAATCAGCATTCCTGTGTGAGCCTTAGTATCATTTGATGAGTACACATCCCCTTGTACTGCTGGTCTAAATCTTGTCTCTTCCTTTCCACCAAAACCCATCCCCTTCCCCCTCCCTCTTCCAGCCATTGTTGCAAACATTACCCCGTCAAACGGCCTTCTTTGCAGTCTTGTGGGTTTCACTTTCAAATAACTGATAACATTTGTCTCGGTTGATTATAGAAAGGACACAGGTAATAGATGAATGGATCTTTAACCTAAATTTTATTTAGCCCTAAAGATCAAAGGAGGCCTTCAGAATCTGCTTATATGCCTATAACCTTATAAAATCTTGAAAAACAAGCTACACCTATACTCTTCTCAGCCTAATTGCTGTAAATTACCCCTTGTTTGTTTTCTTGTTTGTTTGGAATACTGTCTGCATGTAATTATTCCTAACTGAAAAGTATGAATCATATTTTATTTCCTAGTTGCACAGCATATGGTGAAAAAGCAAAAACAAAAAGGTGGGCTAGTACTTTCATATTAGCAAGTTTCACTATTATTCAAGGTCTGAGTCCTAGGAGGGTGTTTATTCTGATCTCCTGCTCACCAACACCATGGCTTCAAAAGAAAAAGCCGAATTAATTTTCTCATTATTTCAGCTTTTCCTATAGCTCCTATTTTTTGTAATTATACATTTATTTATTATGGTTGTGTATATTGGGCAGTGCCATTAATTATATCCTGAAATTTGAAATATTTGGGTTATAAAATTAGATTTTTAGGACATTTAAACGTAAATAAAATCTGTGGATGGTCATAAGGAGAATATGTGTGGTATGTATGTATATGTGTGGGCATTTCTGTGTGTGTTTACACAGTGGCAGATCCTATGACTTCCAAAACAGCCATAGAGAGAAGAGTCTTAGAAATGAACTATGTAAACACTTTCTATTTCTGATCCTTCATGAAGATGATTCCCCACCTATATAAATACGCCTGTAGATTTTCCCTGGGGATCTTTTGGTCAAATTTCTCTATTGGGGGAAAAACAAGCAAATGCAGTTACTACTATACATTGAAATAAAATGAAACAAGTAAACTTAATAAACATTTACAGAACTCTCCACCCCAAATCCACAAAATATACATTTTTCTCAGTATCATATCACACCTATTCTGAACGTGACCACATAATTGGAAGTAAATCATTCCTCAGCAATTGCACAGCATCTCACAGGCTTAAATGAAATACTGGTTGGCTGCTTGTTTGTTATTTTCCTTCCTTACTCCTTCCTGTCTCCATTGTTAAACACAATTATTGGCATAAAAGAGGTGTAATACCCATCTTTAGACTATATTCTAGCCTGGGCAATAGAGCAAGATTTCCGTTCTCTCTCCTTCTTTCTCTTTTCTTTCTTTCTTTCATTCTCTTTTTTCTTTTCTCTCTTTCTTCTTTTCTTTCTAAAAAAAAAAGAAAAAAAAAGAAATAAAACATATGATCTGCTCTTTGTAAATGTAGGGTCCTGTCCACCAAACGTTCCTCCCACTCTGTACACTAATTGTCCTTTTGGGAACTACTGGCCACCCGTGCACTCCTCTGCTGTGGATGGTACGAGACCTTGATACCCAGCCTAGTTCTCGCTGGGACTCCCACGCTCAGCGAGCGCATCACTTACCTCCCACAAACATGTCAACATAAAATATGTACCAGCAGCAAATATTTTTAGGAGAACACTGAGTACTGTACTTAGAAACTCTTATTTACATAGAAAAAAAACCAAAACAATAGAAATAAAAACAAAGACAACTGGGCCAAAGTACTGAGGGTCAGAGAGGCAAGGACAACATGAAGGGAGGGTTGAAATGAGGGGACGAGGCTTCTCATTAAAGTTTGGGTTTCTAGAAGATGGTGGGTATTCTTTTACTCACTCTGGTGATTACTAACACACCCTAGGGAAAGGGGAAAGGCCTAAAACATTTACTCTATCCTCAGTTATCACTTCCTTCTTTCCTTCCTGACAGAAATCTTCCTTTTTGTCTGTTAAGAATGGGCATATTTTCTAATAGAGGCCACAGACCTTCATCCCACATCCTGTGACAGACCTATTCAAATCTCCAGCCGAGCCATCTCACCATCAAAACACGTGGTGAGGATTTACTGCTGGCTTTCTCCTGGATCCTCTGTTTTGGGAGTACAGTATCATGGTCAGCAGTCCTTAATGTAAAATGGAACCTGTGGCTCTCAGCACGAGTGCTCTTCCTTGCATAGGTATGCGACTACACGTCATGTAATAGAAGAACTCAGGGCTGAAGGTCATGAAGCTCTCACCACACAAGAAATGTTCAGATTTCTCAAGACAACCAGCAGGTCCATTTAGGTCATTTTCTAGAACTTAAATGTATGTTTTCATTGATTCTTATTATCATTTAAGCCTATAGTTTCAACATTTCAAGATCTTTAAAAAACATCTTGATCTACCTTTTGACATATTGGCTATTCTTCTTAGTTTTGAGTCACTTGAAAATCCAATTACTCAAAAAATATTTATCAGTTCTCTCTGGGTTACTCAAGTTATGAATCCAGTAACTGTACTATAATATAGGTGATTCTATGAAGATATTATGGAAAAATGTGTTGAATACCTTAAATATATACCACATTTATAGCATTTCTAAACTGCTATTCTAATAATTTCATCAAACAAAGATATTAGGCTAGTTTGCCATGCCCTGCCTTTTCTAAGTTTTACATTGCATCTGTTTAATCAGACTATCTTTGATAAATTTGCTAAAGATTAATGTCAGACTCTTTCATGTGTAATTTCTAGAAGCTGCCTTTTGCTTGTCTCTCTCCAGGTTTCCTACCTCTCCTCTGTTTATATTAATTCAGAGATTACTGAAATTGGCCTTTCAATCAAAATGTGGACCCTTTCAGAAGCTTGAGTTACTTCAGCTGAGCCTGGGAACTTGACTCTGGATCAATGAGGAAGAGTGAAAAATGAACTTATTATTTTCTCTACTG
Organism: Ateles fusciceps; assembly: GCA_036589455.1. Taxonomy (NCBI): domain Eukaryota; kingdom Metazoa; phylum Chordata; class Mammalia; order Primates; family Atelidae; genus Ateles; species Ateles fusciceps. The sequence continues at coordinate 7,603,465 of JAZHEH010003259.1, forward strand.
TTTTAATCCCAATGCCTGACCATGTTTGTTCTATACTTTCAAGTTTGAAGATACTCTCTTTCAAAGGCAGAAACAAAACAGGAAAGTAGTTCTGTCATTTCTCATCTGTTAATTCTGTGCCATCTGCTCAAACAGTGGGCCTCTCTCTTCTTTGTTTTTTAAAAAAGCCTTTGCCCGTCCTTGGGAATTCGCACAAGTGCGTCTGGCCTCCAGTCTTTATTTCAACTTGCCCATGCTCTCCCTCCCCTGCTTCTACCTTACTTACTTAACCCTTTTGAAAATACATATATTATGTACTTTTTTTTGTTTTTTAATACTAAACTTCTCATAAAACTTCTTGTGAGGTATGGGACTTGGGCCAATTCTGTTGTCAGCAAATCTTGTGACAGCCAACTTCCTTGATCTCTTGATTTAATTCCCTCATCTGTAAAATGGGGGATGAGAATGCATGACTTACAAAGTAGGTGTGAATAGAATGATTACCGCAAAAGGTTTTGGTAGGCACTAAAGCACTATCAAGAATATAAGGTCTTATAATCTAGGTAACCAAATAGTACTTTACAGAAGCATATGTTCATACATGGTTAATGCTGGAAATGACCTGGGAGTTCATGAAATTTATAGATGGGGAAACAGATCTGGAGAGGTGAAGGAACTTTTCAAAGTTCTTAGCTGGATACATAATGGTAGAGAGTTTAGAACACTATGAATAGTGAGTGACCTGTTAGCTGAACCATTGCTGTGCCAATTTGATAAACTTCTAGTTTTAGCTCTGCTACTAACTAGTTACGACTTTCTCAGAGTTGAATTTGAAATTACCCTACAATTACATTGTCCACAATTCCCAGTTGCAGGTGTAGACATTCACCATGCTCTTTCCCCATTTCTTCTCAACACAGTATTCCAGACAGCCATGACCAGCCTTCCAGAAACTGGTTTGCCTGTTTAGATTCTCCTTTTCTATTCAGTTGAGGTTCATTTATTGTTCTATGGTCAGAGTGGTTTTGTTTTTAGATTTTTGTTTTGTGCTTTTTTTTTTTTGAGCCTCCTATTCTTTAGCTGTCTGCCATTTAGTGGCAAACTAATTCAAAAGACATCAGTGAAACTGATAAATAATCATGGGAAATGGAAACTGTGGAGGAAAGCTGGAATGACCTGTTAATTTTGCAGAAAATATGTATTTAAGTCAAATTAACAAATATTTAATCGATGCCTATTAGATATGTGGTCTGCCAGCCTTTGAAAGGAATGCTCAAGGAAGTATAATAGAACCCATGCTCCAGGAGTTTACAATATTCTACAGGATATTTTATATATCAATTAGATAAAGAATGCTACTTTTCCCATAACTAGTAATAATTGCCACCACTTTCAGAGTGTCTACAGATGGTGGACTTGATAACATATTTCATCTTATTTAGCATCACAAATAATTACTATTATTTCCACTTTATGAATGATAAGACTGAAACTTAGGGAGTTTAAGTCGTTTGTCCTAGGGCACACAGACTGAGTAACATAATCAGAATTTGAATTTACATTGGCCTGACTTCAGTTTGTACTTTGTATGAAAGTTTAAGATGCACTTCCTCTTGCAAATTACATGTCTGATTACAGCCAGTATTATAAAGTCTGAGATGACATGCTTATTTTCTCTAAAATTTGATTCATCCAAATAATTAGGGATAGAAGCAAGGAACACTTAATTTTAGAACACTAGCCAATAGCCAGGTGAAATTTTGCCAAGAACCAAATCTAGCCTGGAAGTTTCCTATCCCAGCTATTGGCCTTTCCATGTTCAAAATGTAGAGATCAACTGTTTGCTTTAAATTTGCCTTTTAAAGTATTCAAGTGCAGGGCTGGGCATGGTAGCTCACACCTGTAATCCCAGCACTTTGGAAGGCTAAACTGGGAGGATCACTTGAGGCCAGGAGTTTGGGACCAGCCTTGTCAACATAGCAAGACTCCATCTCTATAAAAATAAAAGAAAAAAATAAAATATTCAAAAACAATTTAACAATTAACTAATCCAGAATCTGTATATATTTATTAAAAATTTTTATGTACAAGCAGTTTCTACATTTTTTTCTTTTTTTAGGCAGAGAACACATGTAGTTAATTTTACACAGAACACTGAATTAGCCAGAATTATCTGAACTAGGCACTCTTCATCCCATCCTGCTTTAGCTATCAATTCTTTTTGGAACAAAGATCTCTCCCCCATGTGATTTTCAAAAATGTTCAGACTGTAATGTTATTGTAATTTGTTTAATGGAAACTAGGAGCAGCAGTATAAACATATTTACCCCAAGTTTTATTGTGATTGTTGTGTCCTGAGCTATATCCTAAAGATGAAGAAGGGCCTGGAAAACTCTGAAGAACATCCGCTGTGTCCCGGAGGATCAATAGTGAAAGAAGACATTAGCATGTGTGGATGACCTGGGTTCTGCCTGGGAGGTTTATTTACTTGTAGATAGGAGCATACCATAGATGTTCTTTTTCAAACAGAGGGATTAGCAAAGTTTTTCTTCTTTAAAGAACCAGCATCCGTTTTCTGTTTGTGAAGATAAAATTGTTTATAGTGCCGCCAAATCTAAGCAGCTTTTATGTAGAATCTCCTCCCGTATCATCACCAGTTGAATCCAGTATGCATTAGCCCATATACTTCTGGTCAAATGAGGCAGGGGTTTTCAGTCAAACATGTTAGATTGGGCCAGTGATTATAACACAAAATTGGGCACCCATGAGCTTCATTCTCCTTATAGTTCTTCCACAGACAAAAGTATGAGAATTTGACCTTTGGGTCTATTTACCTGTCTGAAAAATAACAGTAATAGGCACTTTGGAACTACCTACTTATCTTCTTTTTTGGTGTACAGAGGATTTAAGAGTTAAGCTCCTTTAGGTATCCAAATGAAAGGTTTGGCATAAGCACCAACTGTGATTAGGGAAATGACTAAAGTGACAGGCATTCTACCACCAGAAGGTATTTCTGGAGTGAACTGATTTTACCTTTTGATTCTTCATCATCAAATCCATACTTGGATATGGCTTAATATGAAGCAGATAGAATAAATTGCCTTTACTGTTCACATACTGAAGAGCTTTACTTAATTAGGATTTGGTTGGGAACAAGGTGGTAAAGAGGCATTATTAGTGATTACTCCTGACACTTTTAAACAGTTTTTAAGGTCTTAAAATACAGCTAATCCTGAATTTCAAAGAATAGAAAGAATCATGGGGTGATGGTAAATCAGAATGGATTATGGCCTTCCTATAAATTGCAATGTAGAATGAGTTAACAAACCACTTTAAGCTCCTGAGTTAACTTTTGATCTTCTTACTGGAAAAAATTGTGCAAGTAAGATGTGTTTAACTGTTTTCTATTTGTCTGTGGTATGTCAGAGGAGGGGTAAGCTTAGGAAGTTTACACTAAAGTAAAACACTGTGGAAAGTAAGGAGAAAAGTTCAGGAGTACTTAGGAATACACGTTCCTCTGCAATTTTTCCTATGGGAGAATTTTGCACTAACATATGCATTTTATCACAAGAAAAGATAATTAGTTCCTTGGTTCCTACGTTCCTTAGTCCTTTGTGATTTTAATTCAAGAAACATCAAACATCTACTACATGTAGGTACTAGTCCTAGGCCTCAGGAGCCACCAAAATGAATAAGCTACAGATGCCACCTTCACAGTTCTTCTAACGGAGCGGACAGATGCATAAGCACAGCACAGAAGGTGGATTTAAGTGTCTGGCTGGAAGTAGGACAAATTATGTGCTTGGGGGAAAATAGAGGAAGATACGATAAGTGTGACCCAGGGTCGGCAGAGCTTTTGAGAGGACTTTCCACTGGATTGGAGCTTAGGGCAGATTTGGGAGACAGCATTTCCTGGTAAGCACTGACAGTGAAATTGAGTAACAAAGGAGCCCGGATGGAAATTGAAGAGAAATCTGATGGGGCTAGAGAGTAGGATGTAGTAAAAGAAGTTGGAATCATAGTTTGGGGTTAATGTGGGAAGACTGATGCTCTTCTCTTACTGCTAATTGTCTTTAGAACAAAAGCTCACATGAAACTGCAGAGACTCTTCTTCAATTGCCTTTCTTTAAAGGCACTTACTCTTTAGAACAAGCAACACCTGATTAACAGTCTTGGCTGGGTGTGGCAGCTCATGCCTGTAATCCCAGCATTTTTGGAGACCAAGATGGGAAGAGAGCTTGAACCCAGGAATTTAAGGATATAGTGAGCTATGATGGTGCCACTGCACTTCAGCCAGGGCAACAGAGCAAGACCCTGTCTCAAAAGAGTAACAGGCCGGGTGTGGTGGATCATGCCTGTAATAACAGCACTTTGGGAGGCGGAGGCAGGCGGATCACCTGAGGCTGGGTGTTCGAGACAGCCTGCCAGCATGGAGAAACCCTGTCTCTACTAAAAATACAAAATTAGATGGATGTGGTGGAGCATGCCTGTAATCCCAGCTACTCGGGAGGCTGAGGCAGGAGAATCACTTGAACCTGGGAGGCAGAGGTTGCAGTGAGCTGAGATCACACCATTGCACTCCAGTGTGGGCAACAGGAGTGAAACTCCAACTCAAAATAAATCAATAAAACAACAACAGCAACAAAAAGTCTTGCCAGCGTTCCTTTTAATAAGATCCTCTAGTGCACTCTAGAGTTGAAAGGTTTAGGTCATTTAGCAATGGGTCATAGCTATGAAGTAGCAGTTAGAGATGGGAGCAATCACAGATGTCACTGAGTACAATCTTGTATTCCTTTCTTATTGCTGCTGTAACAAGTTACCACAAATTTAGTGGCTTAAAACAACACAAATTTATTATCTTACAGTTCTAAAAGTCCAAAGTCAGTTTCACTGGGCTAAAGTCAAGGTGTCTACAAGGTTAGTTCCCTCTGGATGATCTCAGGGGAGAATAAATTTTCTCGACTTTTTCAGCTTCTAGCAGATGTCTGTCTTTGTTGGCTTGTGACCACTTAGTTCCTTTATCCTCAAATCACATCACTCCAATCCCTGCTTCCATCATCATATTGCCTTCTCTGATTCTGACTCCTTTATATCAGGACAGTTGGGTCCCTTTTCTAAGGACAGTTGTAATTACATCAAGTTCACTCAACTAGTCTAGTAATAGTTTCCTTATCTAAGGATTCTTAAGCTAATCACATCTGCAAAGTCTCTGTTGACACGTAAGTTAACATTCAGAGGTTGCAAGGTTTAGAAACCAGGCATGTTTAGGGGTTCTTTATTTAGCTTGCCACAAACCTCCCTATTTTACAGACAAGAGAGTTCATGCCCAGGTTGGTATAAGACCATACAAGTCGTGACAGAGCTGAGCCTACATAGCTTACTGTTTGTGACTCCCATGATATGAGTCTTTCATGCTTTCCATGAGGAATCGGTAGTTCTCTTTAAAGAACAGATCCCCTCTGGGAGAGCACGGCAGAGATCCCACTCAAATGAGAGTGAGACTGACCAGGCATATCCAGAGTGGCCATTTAGCAGCAAGGAAGGCTTTTCATCCTTAGTGTCACTGGGAAAGAACCATTCCAAGAGAGAAATAAATGGTTTCTGTAGGACCAGAGAAGGGCTGAGGAACCCTTCTTTCATTAAACTAAGAGACTGGAGAAAGAAAAGAGAAATGTGTAAGAAAGGGGAAGAATAAAGAGGGCAGAATGTAGAGAACAGAAGGACGTATTGTGGCTGAGAGCCAGAGGGAAAGAAGAAGATGATCATGATAACATGATCTCTTTATTAGCGTCTAGAGTTTATCTTCTATGCCACCTTGTTTCTTTATGTGTTTGTATCTGCTGCTTGCAATTTCATGTCCTTTACTGACTGATCTTCCTCAATATTACATTCCCTAGAGAATAGCAATAATTTTCATCTTTTTGTATACCACTGAGCACAAGTAGGTGCTTTATAACAATTTAAATCATTTTAAAGATAATATGCAGAGTGCGACATATGACTATCATTAACATTTTTCCTTGAAAATGTTCTGGAAAAATTCCAACCTGATTTTGTACTTTAACTGAAAGAAGAGCTTGAGGTGAATATAAAGAGCACATTATTTTTGAAACTAATAAGGAAAATGAAGATTACCAAGAAACAGCAAAGGCATATTTACATAAAGTTGAAAATGCAACACGAGAGATAAAATAGAACATTTGAGAAGAAAAAGTAAGTTTAAAAATTATTTTTAGCTAAAAATTAAATAGGAAAAGGAGAAACAAACTGCTTCTCCATTATTACACGAGGAAGTACTGCTGATTAATAAAATAGAAACACATTACTTTTTGGCCTTTGGCTAAGTGTTTAAAAAGAGAAACAAAACATTTCCTCATTTTTTCCCAAAAGGTGACCTATAAAAGACTCAAACCATACATTACTTAGAAGGGAGGTAAATCAAGTTGAAAGAATATAAACCATCGTCAACATATCTATTAAGAAGTATTGAGTATTTTGTATCTTAATATTTCCACATTTTATAGGTTTTTAGCTTCTTCAAGGTAGATGAGTTTTATGTTATATTTTATTCAATACCTATTAAATATCAATACACAGCAGGTACTTAGTAAATATGTGATAATAATTATTGGTATTAATTAAGCCCATTGAGAATATTTCATTGTGCCCATATCAACAAGCTTAGATATTTAACTTAGAATATTTATTTATGCTCAGTACAAAATATGTCAAAATTAAAGTGAATCTAGTATACCACAATTTTGATTTTGAATATTTTAGGCAAATGACTGAAAACCTACTCAAATACTCTCCATTCCTGCCCTTGGAAATTTCACCTATTCTTCATGTGGCTACCTCCTCATGAGACCTTCCCTGATCCTATAAGTCATTTCTGACTCTTCTGAATTTCTACACGTTAGATAATGCACATTGTCTTTATAGTTACATTATTGACTTTAATTAGAATTCTTTGTCTATATCATCTACTAAATGTTAAGTTTTTTAAGGCCAAGACTGTCTATTCATCTTTGCATCTTTATATCCTTTGTGTACTAGTTATCTATGAGTGGCCAATCTACATGTAAGCAAATAGATATGGACAGATATAGACAAGAATGAACAAATCACTGTAATGATTGTTCTATAATAATAACTCAGGATTACTTTCATCAGACCCTCCTTAATCTACCTGTTGAATAGGTTCCTCGAGGTGTGATGGTGGGATCTACAAATCCATTATTTTTTTAAACAAACTTCCTAGATTATTCACACAAAGCCTGCCAGGCATCTGGTGCCAGCCGCATTTGGGAATCACTCCTCAACAAATGGGCCAGATACACAGTTCATCTTGTGGGAGCAATGTTCACCGTAAGCATGGATAATTAGCAGACAGTGGGTAAGCTGCTTTGGAGGGGAGAGAATACATGATTTCAAAAGTAAGAAATGGAATGTATCAACTGGAGGTGATATAGATTGGTAACTTGGGTAAAACTAATCTGAGAAACATCTGAGTCAGCTCTGCTTAGCAAGCCCAGCCCCATTCACACCGAAATGGAGAGTTAAATTAAGACTGCTAACTAGACTCCCGGGCAGTATCTTTCCTGCTCTGTGTAAACCCTCAGGATAATTATGAGTCATTCTCCTTTCTTTCCATCAAGACCCATTACAATAATTTATCTGTATGTTTACTCAGTTATCTTTATAGTAAATATAAGGGCTACCTTTGACATTCTTTTTTTGTTTGGTTTTGGTATTGGTTTTGTGAGGTGTTTTTTTGAGATGGAGTCTTGCTCTGTCACCCAACCTGAAGTGCAGTAGTGCAATCTTGGCTCACTGCAATCTCTGCCTCCCAGGTTCAAGCAATTCTCCTGCCTCAGCCTCCTGAGTAGCTGGGATTACAGGCACGTGCCACCATATCCAGTGAATTCTTTGTATTTTTAGCAGAGATGGGTTTTTACCATGTTGGCCAGGCTGGTCTTGAACTCCTAGGCCTCCCAAAGTGCTGGGAATATAGGCATGAGCTACCATACCCAGCCAGAAGGCTACCTTTGACATTTTAAGTATCAAATATGCACCCCATTTTTCAGGTTGTCAATAGTAACTTACAGGAATTTTTCCTTAAAAATGACTCTTTGAATCTTTCTCAGCAATATCATAATATGCCAGTTAAAAAAAAGAAAAAAACTAAACTAAAAAGTCTCAAAGATTTTTAAAAAATATACCCAGGAGAGGAAAAATCAGGAAATGTAAGATCTCAACCTTTTAGTGAGATGGAAAGAGAATGAAGTGGTAACTGATGCAACAGAGAGTAAAGGGCTATAATTTATATGGCCTCTGAAGTCGAGTATTAAGGAAAAGTGAGCTTATTCCTATCATGGAACTCTTATGGGGTCTAACACCAGAGACACCAGATTCTGCAGAAGGTAAGAACATAAAACAAAGGAATTAGTTGTAAATCATGCTAGTTAGTGACTGGACCCTTAGACCTCTTTTTGTACTTACGTATAACCTGGGATTAACTTATACCCCATCAAGGGCAAAAAAATCTGAGGTTTATTTTCAAGCAGCATTAAATAGGAGGACTTCAGACATGGAGGCACGAGAAAGCTGGGGTGAAATACTGGGCTGATTATGGAAGGACTGAAAGAGTCTGCATATTGAATGGTAGGAACCTCCTCCCTCCTCCACTCTATTTTTATGTTCTAGCTATTTACTTCTTAGGCAGAAGACAGAGGATTCCTGTTTGAAGAAAATAAATGCCATCTAAGGAGAGATTGATTTCCACATCCTACTATTTGGGAGTTTCATTCAAAGTCTTTGACTCCCATCTGATTATTCTACTAATCTCATCAGTTGGTAAGCTCATGATTACACAGATCTTTTTAGTGCATTGTTCTTAAATGTTAATTAATAGCCAGGGATTATCAGACATTTCAAGAAAACCTCTAGTACGAAAGAGAAAAATCAAGTATACAAAGAGAAAATGAAACAAAAATCCGAAAATCAGATCATTTAGAAAATGGCTTCATTTTTCTACTGCCTTCCATTTACTGCTAGTCCTGCTCCAGTTCTGATAAATGGTTTTTGCCTCTTTTCCTTTAAATGAAAGCGTTCTACACTTGTACCTCTTCCGGTGATTTCTGTCTGGTTTTCTCACGCCGGAGACTCTGCCCTGATAACCCGCCCAGCATTCACTTCCTCCCAGACCTGAGCTTTGCCCTGCTCTAACCACCAATCCTAGACACACATAGGTCACTTGCCCTGAGTATACTCCATTCCTGGTCCAGAAACCCAGCTTTGTAGCACTGACCTTGTTCCCCTGCTTGCGGTCGTCTCTGACCTGTCCACCTGCTTGCAAGAGCTTAGAGTTTCCATTGTTTTGCTCCACTCACCTGCTGGAACTTTGCTGGTCCTGCTGTCGTTTACTGGCTGCCTATGCCTTCCTCTCCTGCCTATCTCCAACCTTCAGGACGTTAGCTGGCCTTCTCTCATTGCTTACACCTGCATCTGCTCCCTAAGAACTTTACTTACACTGTTGGATATGTGTTGTTGTTAGTTCCTGGCCCCTCTAAGGCTGAGCCATCCTACTGAGTCCTTAACTGAATACTAAGTACCAAAGTGATTGAGGCATCTATGAGTCATCTACTGTTCTCTAGTCTAGGGCATAGGTTGGCCTGAAGTTGCCAGTTAAAAAGACACAGCAACTTGGTTGAATGAAGAAAGGATCTCTATTATTCTTAATTCCCTTCCTGCCAGTTGAAATTCTCGTTGCCTGGGTCACTCTCTGGCATAAGTTAGCAGCGGTAGAGACCTGTCCCTCCCATCTGCCTCCACCAGGTAAACCATGCTCTTCCACCTCAGCTTCCGCAGCCATGAAGCCCTAACCACACTGTCCTGAGCACCTAGTGCTACCTTCTCCCAGCCCACCTGGATGCTGAGTGAAGTCTCTGGGGGAGGTCTCTGTTCCCAGAATTTCATAGTTGAATTGCTGCTGCTGCTTTGAATATTCTCTTTAAAAAAGAAGGAAAGAAATTTCTTTGAACTAAAAAAAAAAAAAACTCAGAATGATTAAAATGTAGGCTGATGAATGAAAATGTGCTCCCCAAAGATATCTTCAAGTAATCATCTTTGAATTTTTTATAGGTTCTGATAGAAGTAAAAGAGATTAAAAGGCATTTTTGAATTTTTTTGTACTTATCTTTCAGAAGTAGGGCTCTAGTTGGTAAGCCATTAAGTGCCCAATAATGGGAGAAATAGTCTTAAAATGTAAATTGAAATGGGGAGAGCTTCTAAATCCATCTATGTTTTTCATTGTTCTCTCTTCAAAAGTTTATTGAAATGTAACTTTTCTCATAAATGTTGAGTTTATATTTTAGCTTCTGAATGTTGCCTACTTAGTCAGATATTATAAATCATTTAAAAATCTTGAAGTATTGTCTTTAGCAAAACATGTTGTCACAATGCAAAACACATGATCATAAATCAGAACACTGACTTAAAATGTTAATTTCGGTCCACAAGTTGATTGTTTTGGTATGGTTGTAACTCTGGTACCATTGATGGTATAAAGGCAGTTTTTTAAGGACTGTAATAACAATGGTTAATAATTTATAAATTACACAGAGACAGAACTATGTGCTTTAAAATTCCTTTCAGTCTTTCCTTTTAGTGCTAACTTTCTTTTTTCTTCTTGAGATGGAATCCTGGCTCTGTCTCCCAGGCTGGAGTGCAGTGGTGTGATCTCAGCTCACTGCAACCTCTGCCTCCCAGGTTCAAGTGATTCTCCTGCCTCAGCCTCCCAAGTAGCTTGGACTACAGGCAGCTGCCATCATGCCCAGCTAATTTTTGTATTTCTAGTAGAGACAGGGTTTCACCATATTGGCCAGGCTTGTCTCGAACTCCTGACCTTGCGATCCACCCATCTCGCCCTCCCAAAGTGCTGATTACAGGCGTGAGCCACCGTGCCCAGCCAGTGCTAACATTTTTCTTTTCAACTTTTAACATTTGTTAATCTCCCTTAAAAAAAAAAGCAATTAGGCCTCGGGCACAGAGGCTTTCCTACGTTCCAGCTGGAATGAGAATCACCTCGTTATGTTTTATTTATTTTTAAAAAATAATTACCTCTTATTTATGACAAATGATGTTGGTATTTAGATTGGAATTGGTTTATCACAAGTATTAAGTTTACTAAGTTTACTATAGTATATGGCATGATATATGGTATTTAACACACAGATACAGTTCATTTTGGCATGTGGTATGTTAATGACAGACTCTTGGAAATCACTGGTTTCTGGGAAGTGCAAGGTTTGAGAGTTTCTCAGACTTGAACTATTGTTGGTTGATTTTTTCACAGAATCAACCAAGTCCATTTATTGTTTGATGTTAGATAGATACAATCACTTGTGATTACAAACTTACCAAGTATCGCAATAAAATGCAACTGGTCTTGTGGCATTAGGCCTAATGTTGGTTTATAAAAGAAATAAAGTCTTTAAACCCCCCTGAAACAAAAATATCTATTGCTAGCTCCTGTTTATCTTTAAACTCGAAGGAAGTCTATGGAGTGCATCTCCTGGCATCAGCAAGATCACAAACACAATGTCATTGAGAGAAAGGAATCTTGTCATAGGTCTCAGTAAAAAAACAAATAAAACATATAGGTGAGTAAGAATGTTTGTATATTTTAAAAAATTATTATCTATATAAAATAGCAAAATGTAAAAATTCTTATAAAATTTCTAAAGCTGATCACAAAATACATAACAACACCCTACCACACTCACACATACACCTTAGATGTTTGGGAAACATTTGGCATAGTATTGGCTTAATTTTTATTCTGATTTTCTACTATTATTCTGATATTCCTAAGAATCCCCAAATAATATAGACCCTAAAGCTGAGATAAAAGAGACAAAACTGGGCTGGGCGCAGTGGCTCATGCCTATAATCCCAGCACTTTGGGAGGCCGAAGTGGGTGAATCACCAGGTCAGGAGTTGGAGACCAGCCTGGCCAGCATGGTGAAACTCAGTCTCTACTAGAAATACAAAAAGTTAGCTGGGCATGGTGGCAGGTGCCTGTAATCCCAGCTACTCAGAAGGCTGAGGCAGGAGAATCGCTTGAACTCGGAAGAAGAGGTGGCAATGAGCCGAGATTGTGCCACTGCACTCCAGCCTGGGCAACAGAGCGAGACTCTGTCTCAAAAAGAAAAAAAAGAGACACACAACTATTCTTCCCTGATGATATCTGAACATGTGCTAATAAACCATACTGTTATGAGTTGGGGCCACCACAAGCAGTGTGTATGCCAGTGGGTTCAGTGGAACAGAGGACAGAATAGTAAAACACAGACCTTACAGAAAGACATCATGGTAGGGGACCAGGAGAGGAGAACAGGATCCTAAGACAAGATGAGATACAATTGAGGGCCTTTAGTTACACAAATTAAAGTTACGGGGATTTGAATGAAGAAAACTGCTCATCAGTAGGAGAATAAAAAGAAAGGCCTAAAAGAGATAGCATTTGAGATGGACATTGAGGTATGAGTAGAATTTAAACAGAAGGGGCATTCTTAATAAATTATCCTCAATCTTTCATCGAGAATTTTCTCTACCAGGAGCTGAGGAAAATTTATATAATTATAACAATAAAAAAGTCTTAGGCCGGGCATAGTGGCTCACGCCTATAATCCCAGCACTTTGGGAGGCCGAGGCAGGTGGATCATGAGGCCAGGAATTCAAGACCAGCCTGGCCAAGATGGTGAAACCCCATCTCTACTAAAATTACAAAAATTAGCCTGGCTTGGTGGTGGGCACCTGTAATCCCACTACTCGGGAGGCTGAAGCAGAGAATTGCTTGAACCTGGGAGGCGGAGGTTGCAGTGAGCCGAGATCATGCCACTGCACTCTAGCCTGGGCGATAGAGTGAGACTCCATTTCAAAAAAAAAAAAAAAAAAAATTCTCTTATAGAAAAATATATTGGTAGAGGACATGGATATAAACAAATTATTGCTATACAAAGTGTTGACGGATATAATAGAACTCTTCGGAAGCAACAGGGGAGGAAGAAATTAGTTCTGTCTGCGGAATTGGGAAAGCATTTATGAAGGAAATGAGCTTTTATCTGGGCTTTGAATAATGACTGGAATTTTACCAGATGGAAAAAAGATGAGAAATATATTCCAGGCAGTGAGCATAACACATGACAAGGCATGAAGACATTTGAAAGACAGTGATGTGTTTGGGAAGGGTGAGGCCTTTCTTTGTGGTTGGAGTTGGGGTTGGGTAGGAAGAAAATGAAGTTTTATAGAAAAATTACCTCAAAAGACATGTGGAGACTAATTTGTAACAGGCTATGTATGCCATGCTAAGGAATTTAAATGCATCCTATAAGAAGTTAGGTACAACAATGCGGTTCAGATTTTTGTTTTTAGGAATATTACTTTGATGACAGGATAGAGGAAAATTCATGAGATATGGCAAGGGTGGGTAGTAAAGAGAAGGCCCCTCAAGAGAAAGTATCTCTCGTGGGTTGACACCAGGAGTAGGGAAGTTTGGGGTAAGTTGCAGAAAGCTGGAAGCCTTAAAGGCCAGATTGAGAAGTTTGCATTGAGTTCTGTGACAATGCTGTGCTTTATAAAGATTGATCTCAATAGGGTCTCAGCCACAAATTAGCATAAGGAGACTCTAGGGCCTAGGACATAGTTGGGAGTCTACCATGACAGCCTGGGCAGGAGTTAGATATAGCAGACAGCACTGGTCAACCACCCACCATCCATTCTGTTCTTCCTTTGTTCTACCTAACTGAATCCTGGTTTTGGTCCATGGTACCCCCAACCTCCTCCTAGTTACAGTCTTCAAAAGAGGAGGAATCCACTCTAGAATGAGTCCTTAGAGTCTATTTCTAGTCAATGAGATATGAAGGAAGTCCTTTAGGCGCCTTCTTGGAAATGTCTTCTCCTTTGGAAAAGGGAAACAAAAAAAGAGACGATCTTTTCTTCTGCTGGAAGTTGTCTCCATGTGACACTTGGAACTACCATGGCACCATTTTGCTATGGTAAGAGGAGCTGGTCTGTGGACAAAGCCAAAATTCAAGGAACGTGATTCCTTGATGATGATTTAAACAAACCTAAAACTGCCTTCCCTTCGGACATCTTGTTATACGTGATAATTAATATTCTTATTGTCTATGTCAACATGAGTTGAGGTTTTATGATATATGCAGCAGAAAGCATTCATACTAATGCAAGAAGTCATAAGAGTTTGTGAATTAGAGCTGAAGCAGAAGGAAAGTAGTATAGAACTAACGTATGGGACCCAGAAGTAAATCTTTGCTGCACAAGGGTTGGTGGGATCGGACAACTGAGTGTCAGTGGAAAGGAGAACTATGGCACAGGTTCTAGGGCTGCTTGGGTCATTGGAAGAGTGGAGTGACAAACACAGAAACAGAGACTTCAAAGGTGAACCATTTTGGGAAAGAAGTTAATAAGCCAAATTTTATGGATTTATATTGATTGTAAAGTGAAGACGTCTCTACAAAGTTCAGGGTTGGCAAACTGAGAAACGAGACCAGAAGCCAAGCACAGTTACTTTTCTTTCCATAGGCCTGGAGGAATTCTTAAATTACACATGCTTGCTTCTTCCTATATCTTCTATTAATTATTTATGTTTTCATAAGTATAATTAATATAATTTATATTCACAACAGTAATGGATAACACATAATGTAATCAACAAGCAATTTCTTATTTGGGAAATTCCATTAGTGCTTTCACAATACTAAAAGTGTTCTGCTATTACTTCAATTCACAGAAATGTGCCCATGTGCGGTACAGCAGAGAAGAAGGAACACAGTCTTGGGCTCAAATGTCTTCTCCTTCGCTTGGTTACTGTTGGGCCTCCAGCAAATGGCTTCATTACCAGAAGCTCAATTTGATTAAATTTTAAATAGGTGGCATAAAACTTAATCTGCAGGGTTTATGCTTAGTAATGGTAATTACCATATGCACCCACGTTTTCAAAATTGCATTCATTTTCATTCTTGAGGTCTTCAAATGTGTTGAAGACTTCAACACAGATCATGTTACAGATCGTGCCTACCTATTCTTGATTTCCATTTTAGTTTTCTCCCTATGGAGGCCACTGTTATCCCTAGAACTCCCAGGTCACAGAAAGGAGTTGCAAATCTGATTGTTGAGCTGAAGGGCAGCATTTAAGCTGTGCCATTTGTCTGGCAGGGTCACTGTGTCAAAAATGTAGGCCCAGCTGTCTTATTTTCTCTGTCTCTTTTTGTAGGACTAGCTTTCCGAGCTCTGCAGAACTCATCTCTTCAGGCTCTGCAGTCAGCCTGTAGGAAAACTAGGACTCAGAGGTGTAGTGAACATGGCGAGCTGGAGCCTACAACAAGCGCTCCAGTTTAGCTTACCAGAGAGGTCACTAATGGGATCTCTTGTAAATAATATGTATTTTTATTTTTCACTTTTCCTTGTTCTTTATATGCCTAACTCCCCCAGGAAGCTCACTAGGAGAAATTGATGAGGCCAAACTAGGCCTAATCTCATGATTAGCCTAATCTCATGATCATAAACATACTAAGTTTTTGAAATTCAGGTCGTCTCTTACAGCACATCTCAATGTGGACTGGCCTAATCTCATGATAGGTTTCCCCCAAACCTTAAGCAACATTTGTACAGTCAGCATTCAGCAAAGATTTATTGAATATTGACTGTATGCCAGGCACTGATTTATGCTATTACAACTTTTTTTTCCTGTTTTGTTTAAATAGAGGCTTTTGTTTTTGAGAAAGTTGAGTAATATACTTAGGATCCATTTAAGCCATCACTATTCATGCTTTCACCTGTTGTTGGAACATCCACAAGTCTAAATCTAGGTTCTAGGTCTACAAACTACTTGTGAATGTAGAATCTTAGTAATGAGAACAAAGCTGTGTGACCCCATCCATCCACAGTGTCAGAGAGTAAGAACATAAGGATTCTTTTTTTTTTTGAGTCTTGCTGTGTTACCCAGGCTGGAGTGCAGTGATGCTATCTTGGCTGGTTGCAACCTCCCCTCTCAGTTTCAAGCGATTCTTCTGCCTCAGCCTCCCAGGTAGCTGGGATTATAGGTGCCTGCCACTACACCTGGCTAATGTTTTGTATTATTGTAGAGATGGGGTTTTGCCATGGCCAAGTTAGTTTCAAACTCCTGACCTCAGGTGATCCACCTGCCTCGGCCTCCCAAAATGCTGGGATTACAGGCATGAGCCGCCATGCCTCGTCGAGTAAAGACTCTTAAAGAAAAGGACCACACCTGGCTGACTCACCTTGCCCCACCTGTGCCTTGTAACCCAGAGCTCTACCCACACATGAGTTTCTAATGATCTGGGTGTAGCAAGAGCTCTGCCCTGCTTCTGATGATCAAAAACCCAGTGACAAGGGTTAGATATATTCTGACTAGGCACCAGTCTTGACAGTGTTCTTGGATAATCTCAAATACTTGGGCCATTCCCTTTAAATTTAGTAATCACATATCCCTTGCGAGGACACATTTTACTTTGCCTTTGTGTGTGTGAGAGCTGCTTGATAATTATGGATGTCAGTTTCGCTTTGACATTTGGGAACAAAGTGTTTCTCCTTCACTTGTGAAACTCAAAATTTTGCTTTTATGACAAATACATTCATTATATAAACTCCAAAATACATCAGAAATATTTGGTCATTAAATGATTCACTGCTTTTTTTTTTTTTGAACCACTCCCCCCAGGGAAAGAAAGAACATATTCCATTTATTTTCTTTTTCCTGGGAGTAGCCCAATAGAAAATCTGTGTATGGTGGACACACTCTTGTGTAAGAAGGGAAAACTGTAATATTTATCTTGCAGCCTGCACCCTATGCTTTCTGGGTGGACTCAGGTTTGCCTGCCTTCCCCTATTACACACAGCCTCAAAGTCTGAGCTTGCTTGCAATGAGTAAAGTAGAGGAAGATGAACCTGGGATTCTTATTTAACTAATTCGAGTACATTCTCTGTCCACCTATGTTCTTCCTCCTTACAAAGGAAGCAGCTATATAGAAACATCATAATGATTATATGAAAATAAATGAGTTTAGTAAATGCATATTCCAGCCTAAGCCTTCATTAGCATGGAGATATTCTAAGCTGAATGGCTTTCTTTGCATTTTTAAAACAGGGTTTCATGCTGAATATTAATATTTTGGAACAGTTCCTAGGAAATTACACAGGAGCAAATCTGCTCTAATAGTTAATATTTTCTAGAAAGCCTGGATTTAACTTTTTTTTTTTTTTTTTTTTTTTTGAGACAGAGTCTCGCTCTGTTGTCCAGGCTGGAGGGCAGTGGTGCAATCTCCACTCACTGCAAACTCCACCTCTCCTGCCACAGCCTCCCGAGTAGCTGGGATTACAGGCATGCAGTGTGCCACCACACCTGGCTCATTTTTGTATTTTTAGTAGAGATGGGGTTTTGCCATTTCAGACAGGCTGGTCTTGAACTCCTGGCCTGAAGTGATGCTCTCACCTCAGTCTCCTAAAGTCCTGGCATTACAGGTGCAAGCCACTGTGCCCAACCTTGATCTCATTTACAAAGCCGTGGATGAACAAGCCTTGATCTTGGGGGGTTTACCTTATCTCTGACCTCCCTCTCTCCTGGCCTTCTCTCCAGGCACACTGGCTTTCTGTCTTTCTTTTCCAACTCACCAAGCTGGTTCCTCCCTCTTTCAATTGCTATTCTCCTTGCCTGCACTAAGCTGCCCTGAGACCTTCGAATGCTCAGTTCCTCCTAAGTGTGTTATCATCTTCTTAAGTGGTTGGGTGGCCCTCCCTGACCACACTATCCATCCATAGTGCTGCCCAGTACAAAAAGGTGAAGAACAAGTATGAGTGTAATTTTAGATACTCAAGTAGCCATGGTGAAAACACATAAAAAAAAGGTTAAATCCATCTCAATATTTTTATTTAATCCAGTATATCTAAGATATTTTCATTGCAACAATTAGCATAAAAATGTTAATGAGATAATTTTATAGTCTTTTTCTCATACAAAGTTTTTGAAATTCAGTTCGTCTCTTACAGCACATCTCAACGTGGATTTGCCACATTTCAAATGCTCAGGAGGCACATGTGGCTAGTGGCTACTGTATTGGACAGCACAGACCTAAAACAAACCCCCACCTCCAGCCACTCTCAATCACATCACCCTGGTTTATCATTATTGTAATGCTTATTAGTGTTTGCAATTACGGAGCTTATTTACTTGAACATTATTTCCCTCTGTTCTCTGCCTGTCTCTCGTCCATGAAAGGTAAAGTCCAAAAGACCAAGGGCTTCATTTTATTCTTTGTTGGGTTTGCAAAGCTTAGTATGTTGCCAGTTTTCAATAAATATTTATTGAAAAATTAGATGAATGAGAAACTATTGTAATGTTAAAAACAAACTGGAATCTGTATGTGGTTTTACTGTTTCAGTTTTCCCCTCCCTTGTGCTATATTTCAGAGAGATGATGAAATAACTGTATCAACCCTACAAGCATTACTCCCCTTCCTCTCCTTTACCATGTCCCAGTGTTTATTGGGCGTTGTCTGTGTCCTACATTTTTCCTGATATGAATCAACTTATAAATTGAAAACACTTTCTGATCTACCTTTAGACCTAGTGTCAACTTAGCATTTAACTCACACTAAGCAGGGGAAAAGGCAGATATCTGGACTTTCTCTTCCTTTCTCTATTAACCATTACAAGATTTTTTTCAGACAGAAGTCAAGCTGTAACTTTTATTTATTATCTTTTTAGCTAATGGGAGGAAAACCAGGATCTGTGATCAGTTGAAGGCCTTGGAAACTTCCAAGAGGCCTGGAGTCCTGGGAATTTCCCTCTATTGCTGCTCTGGAGCTGACCCAGGCTTGCCTGCTATGTCACAGTGGGCAAAGGTTCTGTATCTGTCTGTGCTTGTTGCCTCCATCCATAGAAGGAAAACTACAATTATTCCAGTATAAGATTACAGAGAAGTTATTAGAGAATTATTCCATTATAAGGCTACAGAGAAAACAACTGCAGAGTACCTTATGCTCAGTAATGAAAAGCATTGTTCGTGGTCCTACAAAGCAATGGACATTGCTTCAGTAACTAAGCTTCTGTTCCACGCACAGATATTACAATAAAAACTTTCAGTCTTGGAGGGTGGATCCATATTATAGGCGAAGGATGAAAAATAAGTAGGATTTGAAAAGCATGCTTACTCTTTCTATACTTAGAGAACTTTGAGGAAAGAGAAAAGTTTCTGCAAGCTTGTTTGGCATTCAATTACATTAGCATACAACTATTCCTTGGTGAGACAGAATGAGGAGAATGTTGACCCAATTCAGTCCCATCCCTTCCCTGTCTTCTCCTCTCTTCTTCCCCTGGTTATCTTTGAAATTAGACTCCAGAATAAGCCTGGCTCTGGTTTATCTGCAAACAAAAAGGTTGTCAAATTTAAGAATGTTGTGTTTTCACTTCAGAATTCATTCATTCATTTAAAAATTATGTGTTGTACACCTATGGGAGATACAAATGTAAATAAGACCCTAGAGGGACTTACATTTTAGCAGATTGCATATTCATTGAACAATTTAATTATTCAATTACAATCGTAATGGCTGCCATGAAGGAGAGGAATCAGGCAGTATGAGAAGATTTAAGGGAGTCCTGATTGAGATTTTCCTGTGAAGGTGGCCTTTCAGCTAAATTCTGAAGGAGAGATAGGATTTAGTGGGTGAAGAGGGTAAGGAAGTTTTTAGGCAGAGAGGGAAGCAGGTGTCAGTGTGTTGAGTCAGGGAATAACCTGGCATAATCAAGAGACTCAGATATGGCCAGGGTGGCCCAGCCAGCACTCCAGAGGACTCCCAGATGAGAGGCTAATGAGGCAAGAGCCAGAGCCCAGAGCCTCTGCCATTCTCCCCAGTGGTGCTGCCTGTTACAGAATTGAGAGATCCTCTTCATTCATTTTCCTGACACTTGCATATTTAGGAGCTATCTGATATGTGAAGCACTCAAAAGTTGTGGCTTTGCTCATGTGCTGTAAGCGGAAGACACAAATCCTTCTACTTCTGTCTGGAACATATCTCCGCGGACTCATCAGCTGCAGTAGCAGACAGTGAGCACCAGGGGGCAGAAAGTATTCTTCTATGTTTGCTGTGGCAGACCACAAAATGGTGACCTGTGCACTCACTTTGACCTAAAGTATTAAACAAAGAATTAGCTACTACCATGACTGGAGGCCATTGCCTTCCTAATCTTAGCCAAGCATTACACAAACAACCAACAAAACTCTTGGTGAGTTTATTGAGTATGAGTTAATTCACTCTGAATTAAACCAGGAAGCGTAACTAACACGTCTTAATGAAGCTGTGACCGTCACATGATGATGGTTTAGAAAGAAGAGGACCATTTGAGGGAATGTCTCAAAATATTGTACTAGGGAACAAGGAAAGACAAACTATAAAAGCACAGTCTTCAGCTGTCTTCCAAGACTGTTTCCACATAGAAACGAGAGCTGGAAACCCTAAGAGAGATGCAGAAGGTCTTAAATATGTAATTGGGTGGGTCAACGCAATTTGAGAGTTGATAAGCTATTAATACGAAGACAATGCAACTTCCACTTGAAGGCAGTTAGATGCAGTCTCACCAAGTTTATGCTACACTTTCAGCAGCTATGTTTCCAACACACGATTATCTCTGGGGAAAACAGAAAAATAAACAAGGCTTCTCATTACAACAAATTGGTTGCGGATTGGGTGGTATTAACCTCACACTGATCACGTCTTACTGATTGATGCAGATGGAAGTCTCATGCCAGCCACGAGTCAAACCAAATAATTAGTGCATGTCACCAATGCCGATCTGCTAGTGTCTAAAAATGGAACAAGTAAATCAGCAAACTATTTAGGAAAGTAAGGCTGTGCCAGCCATTCTGTCATCAAGAGCCTTGTAAGGGCAATATGGTCTATGCGTCATCAGGGTCCCTCAGCGTGACCATGAAAAAGAAAATGGATACCTGTATCTCAAGCATAACCATAAGCACTATGTGTATAGATATCATATTATGTAGAGATTTTAAGAGTCTCAAAAAGTACTTAAAACTAAGTATTAGGGCAATGGCTCCTATTATTATTGCTATTGTCACTGATATCATCAAAAGAAAATGGCACTGGTTAAAGTGAGGCGTGATCTTTTTTCTCTGGAAGTACATACTTTAATAATAAGATACTAATACACAGGAATGTAAGAAATATATAAGTAAATATACATGGAACTAATATCGAAAAGGCTAACACAGGCATCACTGAAATAAGAAAGGAAAGTTTGATTTATTGAAATTTAATAGACATACTTATTATGTGACAGATATTGTACTGGGCACTTTATAAACATTGCTATGTTTATATTTCACAGCAATCCTGTGGAGTTGGGTTTACTATTGTCCTCATTTTACAATAGACTTGGGAAAGTGGAGTAATTTGTATAGCAAGTGGCAGCGTCAGAGGTGGAAACAAATCTGTCCACCTCTGTAGGGACCTTCGTTAATATTGGTCACCCAACATCCATCTCCACTTTCTATCAACATCTTTCATTTTCTTTGGAGGATTTATTTTTCCTCCATTGTAGAGGGTCCTAGTAGGTCAGAAAATTCAGATAATCATTTCTTCCTCAATGAAGGCAAAGAGGTTCCAGAAATAGCCTCTGGACAGATCCTTGCTGTGGAAAGGATCTGGAGGGAAGGCTTTCTAAGATCTAAGCCTGGTCAACTGGACTTTCAACCCTGATGCAAGGAAATAAGAAACTGACCCTGCCAAAAGTCCCTTTCCTGGTTCCTAATCTACTGGAACTGCTTCTCCAGACTTCCATTAATTTGGTGTGTTGTGCTCACCAATATCCTTCTAATAAATTGAATCATCGTTGTCCATACCAAAGAACCTAATGCCTCAAATTAAATTCACTTTCAACCCCTCCAAACTTGGATTGTGCCAAGAAAATACAATATTTTAAATCTCTATTTCCAATAATGAAATAGCTTCACAAATAATAGATTAGGTAGAAGTCTTGGTCACAAATATAATACATTGCAAATCAAAGTGATGTTGACCTTTGTTTTCATCACAATCATTATCAAAATGTAAATTCAACACATGGAGTTAGTTATATCTATGTAACAACAGCTTATCTTTTAGGTAGATTGAATTTTTTCTTAGACTGCCATTTATACTTTTTTTTTTTTTTTTTGAGACAGAGTCTTACTCTATCACCCACTCTGGAGTGCCCCATGGCACTATCTCAGCTCACTGCAACATCTGCCTCCCAGGCTCAAGTGATTCTCATGCCTCAGACCTCCCAAGTAGCTGGGACTACAGGCACATGCCACCAGACCAGACTAATTTTTGTATTTTTGTTTTTTAGTAGAGATGGGGTTCCATCATGTTGGTCAGGCTGGTCTCAGACTTCTGGCCTCAAGTAATCACTTGCCTTGGCCTCCCAAAGTGCTGGGATTACAGGCATGAGCCACCACACTGAGCCCATTTATACCCTTTTCTAACATGATTCCTTCCCTTTGTAATACAAAGGTAAACTCCAGCTACTTACTGTGCCTAGATAGGCCAATTCTGAATTTGTAGGTAATTCACAGTAAATTGCTCCTATTAACTGAGTTCTTACCAAGCGTCATGAACTATGCTAAACTCTTCACATACAGTAATGTTGTCTGGTAACTGTTATTAGCCCATCTCACGCAAGAAGCTGAGGCTTGGAATAATTAAGTGACTTTCAAACAGTAACATATCTAAGAAATCATAAAGCCAGCCCTCGTGCCTGGTCTGCTGAGCTCAAAACTTCATATATTCCTACTAGGTTACTGTGCTCAGCTGTTCTACTGAAAGGTAGGGTTCTTGTACCTCATCATAGCCATTTAAGGTGGGCTCACTGTCCCAAATTCACAGAGAAGGAAATAAAGACCAAGTAATGCAAAGTGTCTTGTCACAAGCACACTGATTATAGCTGAGTCGGTTTTCAAGAAAAGGTCTTTGTCATTTTAAAACCACCCCTATACTAAGCTATCTGCCTGGGAGGTTTCATGGTCTGTGGATTAAGTAAAATCACTGTCACAGCATGTTCATAAAATGATTAGGATTCTCTCAGTGCATTGTATGTTTCTAAGAATGCACTTTTATCAATGACCTGGATGCTTTTAAGCCACTAATGTACAATAGTAGATGCTCAATAAATATGTACTGACTCAGTAGAACTGACCTATTAAAACATTAGTTCTCCTATAATAGGCTTGGCAAAACAGAGCATTCTGGGAGTCAAAGAGGTTTTAGAGGTGACTTTTCTCCATTATTTTATCCCAGCGATGATACTAAGGTCCAAAACTTGCCCAAGGTCACAAAATTTCTGAGTCTCAAATGGGGAACTAGAGTGCAGGTCTTTAGATTCTCAGGTGAATGCCGTTTCCTCCACATGATTTAAACGTAAAGCACAGACTAGTTTAAGAGAATATCGGTGGCCTGATTAGATAGTCAAGTTTCAATTCTCGAATTTGCCTACTGAACAGATCCGAGGTATATGGAATTAAATGCATTTTAGGATTGCCTAATTTGGAGAGTAAGTGCTTGACGGAAAAATAATGAAATTTTAGCAGACAAGGAGATAGTGTGATGGCGGTGGTGGGAGCGGTAGAAATGTGGGCTGCCCACTCACACTTCTACCTCCAAACATTCACTAAAGCTGCAAGGTATTCCTCTTGTGCTCAACTCACTAAGTGATCGCCCCCTCTTCTCTCCTCCCCCTGCTAAATAATCTTAAGGAGATCTTGATTGGCAGCTTGCTTTAGTCTACCCACACAGTATGAGGAGCTCCCACCCCCATCCCTAAAACACACTTTCTCAGCCCTCATATTTCATATATCTAATTTACCACTGCTCGCTCACATTTAGATAGGAGTTTTGGCAATTCCTAAAGGACTGTGTCTTAGTTCTTTTCCATATATCACCTAGCACTGTGAAATAAAAAGCTGAGAATGAAGGGAAAGTAGGTAACACAGACCCACAAAACAGCTAAGCATCAGAATTTGGTCTTTTCATTTTATTATTGTTATGATGATTTTTAGAGACAAAGTCTTATTCTGTCTCCCAGGCTGGAATGCAGTGGCTTAATCACTGTAACCTTGAACTCCTGAACTCAGACTATCCTCCTGCTTCAGCCTCCTAAGTAGCTGGTACTAGAGGCATGTACCATCACATCTGGCTAATTTAAAAAGCGTTTTTTGTAGAGTCAGGGTCTCAATTTGTTGCTTAGCTGGTCTCAAACTCCTGGCCTCAAGCAATACTTGCGCTTTATACTACCAAAGTACTGGGTCCTTCTTTCCCCTCCTTTCCCTTCCTCCTTCCCTTCCTCCCTTCCTCCCTTCCTTTCTTGCTATTAAATATATCAGGTGACACAGAAGGACTGGATGTAACTTTCTTTCTCCTTAAAATTTCTTCTAAAGTGGGAGGCCCATGAAACATGGTCTGTAACCCATGGGAGGATGGACTGAAACTCAGACTGATCAGTGTTATAGGCTGTGGGCTCTCTTTAGACCTGTGATGCACCCACAGCAGCTGGATGGGGAACTCCCTGGCTGAGAGCCAGCTGGTTATTTTTTGCTGATGATGTCAATAACACAAATTGTTGCAAGTGCCTACCTTTACATTCTTCTCCTCTTTCATCCTGCACATTTTAAAATTAACGTGCAGTCCTTTGACCACCCTGGCTCTTTCTTCTCCAGTTTTCTCAACCACCACACAGGAGATGTCAGCAGTCAGATGGCACTAGCATGCCACCTATGGAGAATTGCCCCTGGCTTTAAGCCCAGACCAAGAGAAAACCAGAATTGAAATTTTTGGATGATGACTTTTGTCCTGATGCTTCCCAATGGCATTTGCTAGAGACTAGAGATAGATGGTTTGCAACTTAGCACCATGAGCAAAAGTTGCCCGGTTTTGCATTTTGACCATTGAATAAAAGGGCTCATGATTAGCCAAGATTCTGAACTGGCTGTTGGGGCTGATTTGGTTCTCAGAAGTCTCCCTGATGAAGGTGGAGCTAAGGGCTCAACTTCAGAGAATGTTTTGGAGGAACAGCCCCAATGAATTCCAAGCTCTGGGAAGGGGTTGGGCGATAGGGGTGGGGCATAGGGATTGAAGTGGGGAGGGGAGGGAATCCTTTCATGCCTATTAATGTATTGCTAATTGCATCGCATCCAGATGTTCCCTTTCTCAACTCCAGAGGTAGAGGGCCTGAGAGATGGTGTTACAGTTGTTAAGAGACTTGTCTAAGTTCATACAAGTACGTAGCAGAGTGAAATGACTGCCAGGTCTGCGTTGTACTCGTTACACCACTTCCATTACATTCATTTCAAAAAATAAATATAAATTAGCCAGCTCTGTTCTCAACATGAAAACACTTTCATTTTGCTGTGAAGACGTTTTATCTCCTCACATTATTGGCCCTCTGGTAGATTGTTAAGTTCAATATTTGTGTTCTCATCTTTGGAAACAATAAGTGCTCCATGAATAAATGCTGATGAATGTAACAATAAGGTTACAAGGATATGCCTTCAGCCCTGGCCTACCCTACAACATTGTTCTTTATTTTTCCTACTTTAAAGAATTGCTGGGCCAATACTGCTCATCGTAAAAAGGCATGGAATATAAAATAATCATCTCCCACCTCTGCCCCATTTTGTATATAAAATAATGCTGTTAGGTAGATAGTCTTCCACATCTATTTCCATGTTCATACAAGCATATTAAACTATGGACACCTATACAGTATTCATCTTTCTCATTTTTAAAGCAAAACCAGCATTATTTTACATACGTTACTGAGCAACCTTGTTTTTTCACTTATGTTGATATCATGGGCAACTTCCCAAGTCAGTAAATATGCAGTTTATTTATTCTAATTGCTGCATAATAGTCCTCTATGGGTGTGTCATCATTTACTCAACCATTCCCATGTCAAGTGAATACTCAGGGTCCCACTGTCTTCTAAATAGCTTCTTATTTAATCAGCATGTTGCCTAGCCTCTTGCCTATCAACTTCTGCTTTTTATAACTAGGACAGGCCATGTCCTCAATGATGTTATTTACTCCTTGGACAAATGTCTCCAAGCCACTAGGAAATTTACTTTCCATGAATTAAAATACCCGTACTAAGGTATCCTTTTTATTCCATAATTAAGGCTAGAGTATATATTTTCTGGACACTGTTGTCTTTTAGGTAGTGTATGATATACAGAGGATATAATATCTTCACTAGAAAATGGAATATTCTGAGTTTACCAAAGAATCTTATATCTTTTGTGCTAGTGTCTAATATAGGTGTATTTATAGTACATGATTTCTACCCCATTATAATGCAACATCAGCAACATCAACAAAAAGAATTTGAAGCTGCTTTTTGGTTTTCTTAATTTTTCCAAATTGTTAATCCATTAAAACATGGGCTCCAAAACATAGGGTAGAGCACTGAGTTCCCTAGGGCATCTCTAGCATGTGTACTAGCATGTGTACCAGAACGGTGACTGATGCACATAGCAGGGGCTGTATGAATATTAGTTGAATGATGAAAATCGATTCTTAAATTTCACACTCTTCATCTCACTCTGATCAGAAGGAAGTTATAGTCTAACATATGCCATCATTTTCTTTTTCCAAATGACAGTAGGTGACCCAGAGAGTTCCAGATTCCTGAGCTCCATTAATTCCCGGGAGTCTACCCGTGGGGACTGACTATGTGTTAGCTGACCCATGAGGCACAAGCTCAGACACCAGCTGAGAATCTAACTTCCAGGACAACCAAAAGTGGGGAAAGTGGTTTAAAAGTTGAGATCTAAAAGCATTATTTATCCTGCGTCTATACATATTTACCTCAATTGGTTAAATAATCATAATATAGTGGAGTACTATTCTGCAATTAAAAATGATGACGTATGGCCGGGTGTGGTGGCTCATGCCTGTAATCCCAGCACTTTGGGAGGCTAAGGCAGGTAGATCACGAGGTCTGGAGTTCAAGACAAGCCTGGCCAAGATAGTGAAACCCTGTCTCTACTAAAAGTACAAAAATTAGCCTGGCATGGTGGTGGGCACCTGTAATTCCAGCTACTGAGGAGGCTGAGGCAGAGTATTGTTTGAACCCAGGAGGTGGAGGTTGCAGTGAGCTGAGATTGCACCACTGTACTTCAATCTGGGTGACAGAGTGAGACTCCATCTCAAAAAAAAAAAAAACGAAAAACAAAAAACAGGTGACGTAGAAGAACATTGAATAATGTGGGGGAAATAGGATATATAACATGGGAGAGAGTATGACCCTGCCTGAGTTAAGGGAAATATATAGCTAAAGGAAATATATATCAATTTGTATATGTACAGAGCCAGAACTATATACACCAAAATGTTAAAAGTATTTTTGGTGAAGTGATTATGATTATGAGTAATTTTTTAAGTATCTTCTTTTTGCTTATTTTTCCACCAAAAAATTTCTAAAAGGAAAGAAAAACAAGGATTTTTTCTGAGACTGTGACTGTTACATAACTCTTATTTTGCATCTTGTCAAATCATAGCAGTTGTTTTCTTTTAATGAAAACTTTTGCTACAACATACTGCTTACAAAAATAAGGGAGAGAGGGTAATACATGCTTCTAAAGACAGAGAAATAGCAAGCCAAACTTTCGTGACCAAAGGAATGGGAAGCATAGGCCAGGTAAATTTTCCGTCCATGAAAATGTGAACTGTGATTTACCTGACTGCTATGCTGACAACTCCTGGTTGCAGGAAAATAGGTATAATTATAAGAAATTTTGATAATGTAAAGAAATTTTCTTTACAAAATGGGTAAGTGTTGTGTAGAAATATCTCACATTGCTTAAAAATCTTCCACTGGTGTCAAGGGTCAGCTGTGCATTGTATGAGCATTCAGAGGAGGGACAGGTAAAATGAAAACACATTCTGCCATGATTTGAGATCATCACATTTATCTCAAACTGGGAGAGTGTAGTTGACTGCAAGTGTCTTCCCTGGAACAAGCCACCAGGTTGTTACACTGCGGCATGGCCTGTAGTCCTCACTGCTTGTAAAAGTGATTAACTTGCAGTTGTTCATTCTAGTTCCCGCTCATTACAGGCCGTGGAGCATTACGTTCTGGAAGCTTCTGGTTTGGTTAGTTCCCAGTTGGACCCTTATTGGGAAATAGCAGAAAAGCAGCTAAAAAGTGACTCTGGGCTTTTGCAGCTCTCACTTAGGAGACCATGTACAATTAGCAGCTTGGGAAATATCCATGTCCCTAGCACAGTCCTGGCATGTGAAAGTTTCCCAACAAATATTTGTTAAATGAATGAATGTGTTGTCTAGGTCTTGTAATCTAGGACCCTTTTGCAAACACATACTTTCTCTCAATCTCCCCTTGTGTATTTGTTTCATGCAAATTCATTAAATGAAACTAAACCATCTCTTCATGTGGTTCTGATATAGTTCTGCTGACGACAGGTCTCAAGTTTCTTGTGATTTCTAGAAAATGCCTAGAAATGTGGTTTCCAGGTTTTATTTTCTTAATTCTATTAACCAAATAAAAATGAAAATGCAAAAGTCAACACAAAACACATGCACAGAAATGTTTGCAGTTAAACAATGCAAACAGCATAATTCTTGCAAAAAGGCACACACACATACACACACACACACACACACACACACACACACAGAGATGGCATTAATTGGCACCTAGACATAAACTAGAGTTGGTAGTAACCTGTTATTTTATTAGGAAATCTTTGTAATGTCTGAATCCACTAAAATAATTCCCTTTGTTCTCTTCCTTCTTCTCCTCCTCCTTCACTTTTTCAGTATTTTAAAGCAACTAGTAAATAGAACTATACCTAAAGGAGAAGGAGAAAAAGGGGAAGTAGAAAGAAATGGTCTATTATAAAACCTCTACTGTGTGCTAGGCATTTATTCTAGCATTTTACCTGTAACATTTCATTAATCCTCACGAAACCTTGCTAAGGAGATATAATTCACAGTTTTATGGATCCAAAAATGTATTCAGAGAGGACGAGAGACGTGCACAAACTCAAATAGCTAATAAATGACTGAGCTAGACCCAGTCTTTCTGTCTTAACAGCCTGCAGCTTTTCATGGCATCACTGTCAATAGTGTAGAAATATTCCTGCTCTTCGCAGTTCTTCTCCTTGGAAAGTTATTGATGACTTGGAAGGCCAAGGATAATAGTCATTTAGCCTATAGTGCAGTATCCTGCCTTAGCCTCCAACTATTTGGCTGTGGTCCCTAATTTCGGGCAAGCGGCCCTGGAGCTTGAGCCATAAGAGGACTGTGTTTTCTGGGACTGTCCTGGCTGATTTGACACTTGTCTGGGGCAGCGTCCCTACTGAGTTCTCTTCCTCTTCTTAGTTTCAGGTCCTAGCACCAGCATCTGTGTCCTTTGTACAAAGAACAGGTGGCCTTCCACGCTTCCACAGAATGACAGTCCACAATATTTATGGTAATTTGTCTCACCATGTCCTGTACATTCGTCTCACGATGTACAGTACATTTTTTATTGCACTAAAGATCAGCGTGGGGCTGGGGCTGGGGCTGGGGCAGCATCCGTACTGAGTTCTCTTCCTCATTTTAGTTTCAGGTCCCAGCACCAGCGTCTGTGTCCTTTGTACAAAGAACAGGTGGCCTTCCACACTTCCACAGGATGACAGTCCACAATGTTTATGGTGATTCATCCCACGGTGTACAGTACATTTTTTATTGCATCAGAGCTCAGTGTGAACTTGAGTCTGTAAATGAAGGTGAAAGATCTCTTTCGCAAGAGCTGGGCACGCTCTTGGCATTTCTCTTAGCCTGCTTACTTTTTTATTTGTGTTCCTAGCAGATGTCCTAGATTTTAAATAACTTATTTTCCAGTTAAACGTCATGGTAATTAACATTGTTCCTACAATACAAAATTAATTTTGTTGAGGTGATGATGTCAGGAGTACATTGGACTATTCTTTTGTGGCATCCTTTTAACCCATGTTTTATGACCTTAAATTCATCTATTTACTCCAGGAGCTGAGAAGATGACACTACTGTAATCATTTAGTATTTGTAAAAAATGTATAGTCTTTCTATTGAACAATGAGAACACATGGACACAGGGAGGGGACCATCACACACTGGAGTCTGTCTGGGGGTGGGGACAAGAGGAGAGAGAGCATTAGGATGAATACCTAATGCATGCAGGTCTTAAAACCTAGATGACAGGTTGATAGGTGCATCCAACCACCATGGCACATGTATACCTATGTAACAAACCTACACATTCAGCACATGTATCCCAGAACTTAAAGTTAAAAATAAAGCAAAAAAAAAAAGTATAGTCTTTCTGATATTTATGTTCCTGGTTTTCAGGGCTCGCAGAGCCAGGAAAAGGAAATGAAATCCCTTTAATGGTCCATTGTCATCTTCTTCATCCAGTTTAGCCAAACAAACTGTCTACCTCAGAGGCCATCCTTCAGAAGTATTGGGGGATATGATCATATGTTTTATCATATTCATATGTGGATGTTATATAATTAATGTTGTACTGTATAGACTGTTCCATATCTCACATTTTTTCCTTAAACATATATCATATTTTCCTCAAGTCAATAAATATTTTCCTGAAGCATAATTTTTCTAGATTATATACTATTCCTTTTCAGGATATGACAAAATTTATTTAACTTATTGCTTCTTGTTTGAAATTCTTTTTTTTTTTTTTGATACGGAGTCTCTCTTTGTTGCCTAGGCTGGAGTACAGTGGCACGATCTCGGCTCACTGCAACCTTCGCCTCCCAGGTTCAAGTGACTCTCCTGCCTCAGCCTCCCGAGGAGCTGAGACTACAGGTGCATGCCACCACACCCAGCTAATGTTTGTATTTTTTAGTAGAAACAGGGTTCACCATGTTGGCCAGGATGGTCTTGATCTCTCAACCTTGTGATCCACCCACCTGGGCCTCCCAAAGTGCTGGGAATACAGGCGTGAGCCACTGTGCCCGGCCTTGAAATTCTAATTGTTTCTAACTTTCCTTGCTATAAGTGTTTTTTTAATATTTGCATAAATTAATAATAATATAAATAACACAAACATAAATATTTTTATCTTTTTATATTTATCCTTTTAAAAATATTTTTGTGTGTGAATTTTTAGATATCATCATTTTATTGTAAATTTCTGTAAACATGGAATTACTGAGTAAAAGGTACAAACTTTTAAAGGATTTTGATAGATTCTGAAAAAGCATGATTATGCCTGGTTTTACTTCTCCCACCAGTTTTTTTTTTTTTTTTTTTTTTCTATTTTTCCTGAGATGGAGTTTCTCTCTTGTCACCCAGGCTGGAGTGTAATGGCACGATCTCGGCTCACTGCAACTTCTACCCCCTGGGTTCAAGAGATTCTCCTGCCTCAGCCTCCCAAGTAGTTGGGATTACAGGTGGCCACCACCATGCCCAGTTAATTTTTGTATTTTTAGTAGAGATGGGGTTTCACCATGTTGGCCAGGCTGGTTTCGAACTCCTGACCTCAGGTGATCCACCCACCTTGGCTGCTCAAACTGCTGGGATTATAGGCATAAGCCACTGCACCCGGCCTTCTCCACCAGTTTTATTCCTGCTCCCTGCTTCCTTGTTTTGCCATTTCTGTGTTGGCCTTATCTTCCAGCACATGATTTGGGCTTTTTTTAGGAGCGTGGAAGATATTATATTTATCTTCATCACTCTGCCCACTTAGCTGAACACCTACGTCTGTAATTTCTGCAAAATAAGCATTTGTGGAGTTGTAATGACAGTAAGTCTTACATTTAGCATACTGAATATCTGTACTGAAAGTTAGATGATCCCACATGCGTCAAATTCGTTGTTCACAGCTCTTTGTGGAGCCCAGTGACATGCCAGAAAACTTCTATAATTGATTATAGATAAGATTTTTCCTCCAAGTAATTTTGTCGTTCTTGTATAGCATGAATGTTACACTTTTTTTCAGATAGTATCGAATAAACCCCAACAGATACAGAATTTTATTTTTGAATAAGTACTCAGGATTTCATCAGTAATAGTTTTAGACTTGTTTGTTCATCTGAAATACATTGATCTTACATCTCATCTATTAGCTGGGATGCCTGTGTATTTAAATACTATACCAATTTATCTATTTGCCCTGGGATTCCTGTCTCTTCTGTATTGCTTGGCCAGGTTAAAGGAATTCAGATAATATTTGTATTGAGAATATAGAGGCAAGTGTACCAGCCACCAGCTTCCTATAAAAACATGGGTCTTTGGCATTGACTAAGCAAACAAGGCTTCTCACTTGGTGCATACACAATGTCCCACACAGCTATTATGATTAATTAACTTTTCCATGTTGATGTAGGAAGGTGTACTAGCTCTTACAAAACGAGCTCCAACTAGTTTGTAGTCTAATCAAATAAAAAATCAAGTCAGGTGAAAATGGAAAAAGCCAAGCAACAAATCCTTTAAGGATCAATGATGATTTCTTTTAAAGGCATTTCAATCTAGTTAATAAAATCTTATGTCTCTTTCTGAAAGGGGGATTACTTTATACAGAAATTATAAATACATATTTGAACAACAAAATTGTAATATGCTTGTTTGCTGCCGTCTGTTCCTATGTGGCAATCTCCACTGCGGAAAAACCAAAACCAAACCAAAACCAAACCAAAACCAAACCATACCTTGAGCTCTTTATGGTGGATCTGGCCTGGGAGCTGTTCACTGTTCACTCTTAGCTCTGCCCTTGTGTTAGAGCAGAAAGAACCTAACTACACAGAGCTTTTTTTTTTTTTCATAGTTAAAACTCTTGATACCTATGCAATGGTGCTTGAAGCTAGTTGGAGTCTCATAATGATAAACAGTTCAATTTTGTAAGCACTTATATGTGCCAATACTTTACACGTACTATTCAATGCTCAAAATAGTCCTGCAGGTTATTTGACAGCTGATAGAGCTGAGACTTCGAGAGGCTATGTTTCTTACTCAGGGTCGCACAGCTAGCTGTTGGCAGAGCTGTGTCCATTGCAGGATAGTTCTGAAACTTTTCACACGTCTCTTTATGCTGTTGTTGTGTAAGATGTAATGCGAGAAATTTCAGGAGAAAACGGGACTGCAGAGCTGATCCTGCATGGTTGTCTCATGTGGTGCCTCTTGAAACACATCCTCACCGAGAATTGCCAGGTTTTGATGGCACAACCAATTCTCCCCTTCTCAAACCCATTTTGAAGAAGAAGCAGAGCCTGAAGATGGCTAAGTTTTGCTTTTCATTCCACACAGGTACCTCTTTAGGTATTTTTGAGATATAATGTGCAGAAGACTGAGAAACTGTAGGGAAATGGAAAATTGCACAAATATAGTAATAGTCACATACGTGCTCATCAGCGCAGATGGAGAACATATTTGTCCAGTGTGGCACAGTTAATTGCATCAAGGACAATGAGGAAAAATGGTCTGTTTTTAAACCCTGATTCTCTAAAATTCACCAGTAGTTTGATAGGAATGTTGGGAATGGTGATGTGGCCTCACAGGTTTAATAATGGCAAAAACGGGGCATTCAGAAGAGCTTTTCTTTAAAATTCTGGGCAAAGTGCTCATTTTCATATATTTTTAAATAGTCTGGTGAAGCATCACAAAAATGATTTTTAAGTTAATTATTTGAGACTGTCCATAAATTCTCTGTAACTGTTTGTTCTCAGTTGCCTGTCCTCAGCAAGAGGTATTTCAGATACAGTATTTCTTAAGGAAGCCAGGTTGGGCTAGAGTTTTTCAAGTTTCCCCAAGATGATAGTGTTCACTTTGCTAGGTATTTTCATTTTCACACAACCCCCCTTTGTGGTTGGTAATATGACTAATTTTCAGAGGAGGAAACTGAGACCCAAAGGAGGCTAAATAGCTTATCCACTAACATGCTTACAAAAAAAAATAGTGGAATCAGGATTCAGACCCTGGTGGTTTGATGCCAGCATCCAGGTACAGTATTTGAATGCCAGAGAGAGCCAGGCATGTGGTTGGGAAGTTAATTGTCAATGAATACTACTCTGTGTTCAAGGTCACAGAAAGGTCTCCCACCGTGGCTTTAGAAGATCACCATCAACCTCAGGAAGGGGCTGGTAGCCTCACAGACCAAAGAAAGAAAAGAAAGGAAACTGCTTAGGATGTAGGCCTGAGGTTCTGTGAAACACCTAACGACCTATGGGAATGGAGAGCCCTCCTGGGGCATTTCCTACACAGAGACAGACAGGAGAGAACATGAAAAAAAAAATCTCCGGATGGAAAATGACTTCAGATTTCATGAAAGGTTCACATTGTTGGAAGTGATGACTCTTACTTGCTGTTCTCTTTTGAGACCATGCCTAGGATTTTAAGTGATTCTTTACTTTGGCTTTGGACACACACACAGCAAAGCAAGCACATGCTCGTTACCCCCAGCATGGATCTTTCCCACACGTTGTGCTGCCATATGTGGGCACACCCACAGGAAGCTCCAGTAGTTTTTCTCTTGAAAAACACAGAGGGTTTCAAACTTCTGTGGCCTTACATGGCCCATCCCCCGGGTAGGGCTGCAAGCTTCTCAAGACAAAATGACTTCTATCTTTGGGAAGCTCATCTAAAACAGGCAAAGCTGCTTTATTTATAGGCTGATCATTAGGGCCATAATTGGATCAGGACTATCTGCCAGTCACCCTCAGATATTTGCAGCATGTTTTTCTCTAAGTGTGCCCCTTTTCATTATCCAGATTAGAGGCATAATAAGAGAAGAAGGAAGTTAAGTTGTGGCATATCCCTAAAGGTGATTCGCCATAGGTGTACTTTAGCACGGGGTAGGACACACAGTGTTTGCAAAAAGAAAGAGAAAGAAAAGAGCAGCATTTTGTGCTGGAAATAAGGTACAATCATTCTTTCCTGTCTTGCTATTGCTGCTGAGTATGTTCAGGTAAATTTAAGAAATCTCAGGATTATCTGTTGTGGCTGTTTTATTTCAGTCTGTTTTAATTTGGGGATTCTTCATTTCAGTTTGTGGTTATTTCGTTTTATTGTTTATTTCATAGGTATATTGTTTATTTCATAGGTTTTTACTTGGAGGAACCACTGTGGACACGGGATACTTTAGAATAAGCGGCATGTGTTGGAATAAAGTAAAATTGAGAAACGACGATCTAGGTTCTGTCCTAGCCCCAGCTGCCAAGCAGCATGATCTTGTGCAAGTCACATGCTTTTCCATTTATAAAAGGGTTGGGACCCTATCAGTGATTCCCCTGCATGGTTGCCCATCACAATCACATAGGGAGTGTTTTAGAATAGAGTATCTGCCACAAAGGAGCATGGGGGAACATTTCCGGGTGATGAAACTGTTCCGTATCTTGTTAAAGTGATGGCCACCTGACTTGTATGTGATGTCAAAATCTGACAACTGCACAGTAAAGAGAGTGAACTTTACTGTATGCAAATTATCTTAATTTTAAATTAAAAAAATTTAAATCTCCTGAATATTGATATCATGAACAAAATGCCCAGGCCACCCCAAACCAACTGCCTACTGAAGGCCCTCTGTCCTTTTAACCATCTCCATAGTTGTAAACCTGATACAAATTGACTTAGACATTCTAAGTTGCCATGATCCTAGGTTCAGGTGCTGTTTATCAGCTGTGACCATGAAGTCAAGAGTAATGGAGGTGCAGGAGAACACTATGGGCACCTGCAATTAGAGCATGTCTGGACAGGCTACTTAAATCACAGGGAAATTGGAGAGGAAACTGGCTGAGCTCTGGGTTTAATACTCAAGTGAGGCATCCATTATGACCAAGGAGCAGAAAATTTGGGCACAGCCAAGCACTGATCACATATTAGAAACCGGTGTATAGAAAGAATAAGATGTATATTAATAAAATTTGATTTTGGTTTGGGGCATTAAAAAAAACATGCTGTGGGGTGAGTTAGACACCTGTCACAGGATAGCAGGTCTCTGGCAGAGACAGGCTCACTGATTTGAACTGTGTGGATTTAAGAGAGGAGAGAACACACTCTAAGGGCTGACAGGTATTTTGGGGCCCAGAATTAATCTCTGAGAGGATTTCACCCTAACATTTAAAAAAAGATACATGAGACCTTCAGAATCAAGTATTTCCTGACAGTGTCCATGCTATACTGGACTCCTAATAGAAAATAAGGAGCTTTAAGAATAATACCTTTAAGAAAAGCTAAAAACTGTTTAGCTTTGTTTTAATTTTCATGGAAGAATGTAGAAGACATGTTTTTGGGGATGTGTCACATTCAAAGCGTACTTCCTTAGCAGCGTCCTTCACCAATACAGCCTTCTGATGAGGGCTTGGGTGACAACAGCTGATGGAACCATGGCAGGCACCTATGTGAGCTTTATTGAGAACACCATAAACCAGGGACTGTTCTCTGGGGTAGCTAGAATGCAAGCTCACCTAGGGAGTAGGTTGCCTTTGTGTCCTGAAAAGCCAAAGCTCTGTGCCAACTCGAATTCAAAGTAACTACAAGCAGTGACAATAGCAGCAGCCACAACGATAGTGTTAGTTGCTGCAACTTCTGACATGCTTCCTGTGTGCCAAGCACTGGACTAATCCTATCATGTGGGCAATACCACTATCTTCATTAGAAAATGAGGAAACCAGACTTAGATGCGATCAGTTTCCTAGGGTCACACAGCTGGTAAGTGGCAGAGCGAGCCGGGGGCCCAACCCAGCTAAGGCAATTCTCAAGCTAATTTATGAAATATCTACAGACATGATTCTGCCTCCCAGAATCATGGAAACCCAGGAAGCAGAGGCAGTGAGGAGAATGGTAGGGATGTGCACAAGAAGCAGAAATGCAGAGAGAGGGGCGGAGGAGCAGCCCCATTCCTGAGACCCTCTGAGGTTCCAGCTCCAATTTGCATGTGATCCTGCTGAGCTTGGTGGGTGGTCTTTATCTTATCTAATCCTCTTTCTCCTTCTCCCTGTCTTTGTTTGAACTAATTTCATTACATCTCTGTTTCTTGAAATCAAATATTATTAAACTAGAATGAAGAGGTATCTAAAGGGTAGGGAGGTAGTAGTTGGGGGGGACATTTCTTTCATACTTAAGGGCAGAGAAAATTATCCCACTGCCTCTGGTTGTGATACTATTTTCCGACCTTCTCAGGTTTAAGAAGGTGAGCACCTGCAAGTTCATTAAGGAAACATCTTATCAAGGGAAACTCCAAAAGAGGATACTAAGCTGCTGAGTAATCTTGGAATTACTTAGCAATACACTTGGCTAAATTACAGCTCTTGAATCAGGTTTCTTAATATGGTCTCTTTTAGAACCTTTGCCCTAATTACTTTAATGGAATTACTTGTTCATTTTTTAAAGGTTTTACCCACCGTTACCTCCCTCATCCCACTTGTCACCTCTCTCTGATGCAAGGCACATTTTAAAGGACTGCCATTCTCCTTAAGAGTAAAAACTTGGAATCCTAAATGATGTGCTTGAGTCTTTGGGACGCTTTTGCGAGAAAGCTGTTCTATTGTGAAAACGAAATGAACTAGCAAGTTCTCCCAGTCACATGAGTTTACCAGGGGAGGATCAGACCAAGGATCGTCTGGGAACCTGGGAGCCCAGACGAGGGAACCTTTCTCATCAAGGGAAACTTCCTTATAGAAAGGCTCCACTGGGGTCAGTCAGGCAGACACACAGGAACCCCAGAGGGGGAAGACGCGCTAACTAAATAGCAAGCCAGCCACTGTGCAAGTTTCAGAGCTGTGGACTCATGGGGGTCAGTCCTTGGTTGTCAGTGCCTGGAGAGTGGGCTCTGGTTTTGTCAGTGGCACTGAAACACACCAGCAAAAGCAAAATCCACTCTGACTCACTTGTTTGTTTATTCTGCTCTCTGTGATTTCCCAAAGGGCTTTATTTAACACTGTGTGACTTTAGCGCCTTGATCCCCTGAAGAAGGGTTTGGGAACGGACAACTTTTTCTCTCATCTTATATTAGTCTTCCTTCTGAATTGAGTCACTGAGGACTCTGCCAGGAAGCAGCTCCAGCCAGTTTGACATGGCATCAGAGCTGTTGCTGGGCAGGGCATTTTAAGACACCAGGTTGGCACAAATACATGGCTTACTTCACCTGTCCTCCTAGTTAATCTTGTTATGTTAAGGATGTGATTTCCCCACCGTGGAGACTGGATGTTCTTGGCACCTGGACAGCACCCTAAGGCTTGACTCAGAGGTGCATAAGAACTGGGGGGAGAACTGAGTTGCTGGCAGGAAGTGCTGCTGGAGCTCCCTGACCAGTGAGTACTAGTCCCAGGTTCATAGAATGTGCACACCTGTGGACTGCGAAAGACCTGCTCCAGGAAAGCAGCTCCGGACAAACTGGAGGAACCCCAAGGATTCCTTTGGCCTTCAGAACATATTTCCATTCTTCATGGCATCATGGCTTTCTTTCCTTTTCCCAAGGGAAGCATAAATTTACATATCCATGTGCTGCCTTGAATATGGCGTCTTAGCTAAAGCACTATTATATTCCTGTCCATCTGCAGGAGCTTTCTTTGTCTCAGGAATTAGCTTCATAAAACTTTTATGGAACACCTAGTGTAAGTGTGTCTTAGGTGAGAGGGCTGGAGAATGAAATTCATGGCACCCTTTCATCATGTGGGTGGAGCAGCCCCCAATTACGCCAAGGGCATTTATGAATTTTCCTGCTGTCTGGAGAGCAAGACTCTATATCTTTAAAGAATGACAAGCCTCACCTGACTACTGCACACTGGCAGCCTGGGCAGTTGCCATTAGCTATTTGTCTTTTTGTCCATTATTATTATTCATGGCCTCATTTATAGTCCATAAAGTGCCTAGGAGAAACTCACTTGCCAGTTTTATTTGCTGATTTAGGGGAAAAGAATAAAGGTTTGAAGCATATTTTTGGATTGTGTTGGAAAAGTTGAGTCATTTCTTTTTTTTTAAGACGGAGTTTTGCTCTTGTTGCCCAGGCTGGAGTACAATGGCATGATCTCTGCTCACCACAACCTCTGCCTCCTGGGTTCAAGTGATTCTCCTGCCTCAGCCTCCTGAGTAGCTGGGATTATAGGCATGTGCCACCACACATTGCTAAGTTTGTTATTTTTAGTAGAGACGGGGTTTCTCCATGATGATCAGGCTGGCCTCGAACTCCCAACCTCAGGTGATCTACCCACCTCGGCCTCCCAGAGTGCTGGTCATTTCTAAAGCTTTGAGAGGAGATTCTGCTAGGCAAAGAAGAAGAAGGAGAAGGAATGGGAAAAAAGAAGTGAGTAGAGGTCAGAGAAGAGAGTTCTTCTGTTGAGGGCTTTATCCTTAAGTGGTGGGTTAGAATCCTAGCTCTGTCTTCTTCTACCTGAGAGCCCATGGGTAATTTATCAAGCCCCAAATGCCACTTCCCAGGGCTGAGGAGCAGACCAAATAAGAACACATTTGTAAACCGGCTAGCCCAGGCTGGCACATCGTAGGCCCAAATAGAACATACAGATACCTGTCTGGTGTTTTGTGCTAGAAATTAGTAGCCGTTTTTTCAAAGGAAGCATGATAGAATCAGTTTCTGGGTTTCCTTTCCATAAGAGCCATTTTGAAAAAGGACCTTCCAACCCTTTATATTAGGAATCCCTAAAATAAGCCTGACATAAGAAACCTTCTTTTCACTTATTTTACCCATTGCAGACTCTTGTATCTAAAGCTATGGAAGTGATATCAAGAGAAAGGCACACATTTGAAGTCCTGAAATTCATTGTATCCCAAAATATCTTTGAGGAGGGAATTTGTGGGAAGCCTGCATGGGTGGCCAAGGCTGTGGAGTCCTGAAGTCGCTGCATAAGAAGCACAGTCATGCTGGGTCACTCCCAAGGTGTGGGGAGGGTATCACCCCTGTTATGTTTGGGGTAACTGCCATTCAACCAGAGCACAAATTTCCTACGTATGGAAATGTGCACTTCCCATTAAATCATTAGATCCACTGATTTTTGTTACAAATATATGAATTTTATTTTATTTTTTTAGTTTTTAAAATAAAAGTAGCTAGCTCTGTGTTCCTGGGCTGCCTGTAGCATGTTTTACTCAGGACTCCAACCCCTTTTCTAGTGAGTCTCCTCTCTAGTCTCAGAACTGACCAAGAACACTGGGTTCAACTCTCAGTTATTTCTGTTACTAAATGTATGAGTTTGAGTGAGTTATTCATCCACATTAGCCCCAGTTCCTTTATCTATACAATGGTGCTAATTGCCTTCATTCTCTATCATAGGCTGTTTTGTGAATATTCTTTTTGATAGAGAGCTTAGCATGTCGTGTGGCATATATGAAAAGTTCTCTAATTGTTATTATTATCGTATTATTGTGATGTCAGTGTCTGGCATGGCTGTTGACTCACATGAGACTCAAAACGTTTTTAAAATTGATTTTTGTGGTTAAACCACAGTCTTGCTGATCCAGCTCTGTGCTTTCTCTGTGTTTTGACCCACGGGGCTGAATGTGGCTGGAAAGCAACAGCCTGTCTAACGGGCCTCACTTTAAATTCCCGACTGTTAATCTAAAGTGGGCACTTAATGCTGCCCTGCTGGGTAATCACACCGGATTTCTCTAATCCAGTCATTTTCTCACTCTCTAAGGTGAGTAGGTCATTCTTTCTTCTCTAGCCTCAAATCTCCCCCATTCTCACTCTTAGCTAACAATCCTACTTCTATTTCAATGGAAAAAAAAAATGCAATCACAGGAGATTGCTCCATCCTCCCTGCATCTCCCCCACCTACCTGTCAGGAAGCCTATGAATTCTAGATTGCTTGAAACTAAGAATGGCTTGCTGTCCCCTGGTAAAGCTAATGCCACCACTCAAGCACTGGATCCCGTTTTCCTCTACCCACTCTAGCACATTGTTCTGGCATTTTCCTTGTCTCCCTGCATCACCGATTTTCTTCTGCCGATCATTCCCATTGGCATAAAAATATTTTTTTTTCCTCTCACCTTAAAAGATCTTACTTTGACCTTGCTTTATCCTTCAGTTGTATCTTTAATTTTCTTATCCCTTTACAGCAAAGCTCCTTGAAAGAGCTGACTGTATCAGCTGTCTCCAATTTCTCCTCTTTCCTTCTCTGTTGAACCCATCCCAATTAGATGGAGCCCCTGCAGCTGTTCTTGTCAGTCACTGATGACTTACGTACAGCCAAATCCAGTGATCAGTTCCCAGAGTTCTCAGTCCTCATCCTGCATGACCTATCAGAAGTATGTGCAGAGTGGATCACTTCCTCATTCTTCTGGGACAATGCATATTCCTGTTTTTTCATTTGCCTCTAGCTGTTTATCCTCAGTCTCCTTTGCTGATTTTCCAAACTCTCAGTATTGGAGAACCTCAGAATTCAGAATCCGAGTCTCTCTTTTTCTACACAGAGTCTCACTCTATTGCCCAGCCCAGGCTGGAGAGCAGTGGCACAATCTTGGCTCACTGCAACTGCCACCTCCCAGGTTCAAGTGATCCTCCCACTTCAGCCTTCTTAGTAGCTGGAAGTAGAGGTGCATGTCACTACGCCTGGCTAATTTTTGTATTTTTTGTAGAGATGGGATTTTGCCTTATTTCGAAGGCTGGTCTGAAGCTCTTGGGCTCAGGCAGTCTGCCCACCTCCCATGTGTTGGGATTACAGGCATGAGCCGCTGTGCCCTGCCAGACGATGGATCTCTTTTCTTCATCTACTCTCACCTCTTATGTCCTTCCTACTAGCCAAAGATGGGAGCTAGCAAGGTCAGCTTCACTGGTAGAAATGTCCTACCCCAGACCTACTGACTCAGAATCTGCATTTAAACGAGATGCCCAGGTGATCCATTTGCACATTAATATTTATAATCACCCTGTAATACTCTCAAATTATATGGCTTTAAATTCCACTTACTTGCTTACTTGACTCCCAAATCTGTATCTCTAGTCAAGATTCTCCAGTAAAATACAGACTCATTCATCCGACTGCCACCCACATTTCCACATGGATGTCTTCTAGGCATTCCCAACCGAACCTGTTCAAAACTGAGCTTCCATTCTTTCCACTAAACCGGCTTCTCCAGTATTCTTTCATCTCTTCATTAATAGCAATTCCATTCTTCCATTGCCCAGGCCAAAACACTTGAAGTCATCCTTGCTTTTCCCATATCTAGTTTGTCAACAGATCTAGGCAGTTCTACATGTGAAATGTCAGCAGAATTTAACCCTTTTCATCACTCCTGCTACTTTGGACCAACTCTACTCCCTTGCTTGCCTTTGTCTATTTTGAAAATGACAACTGGAATACATTTTGATAGATCATGTCACTCCACTGTTCAAAGGCTTCTAATGTTCCTGCCTCACTTAGGGTCTGACCCGTGAGACCCCCACGTAGCTGGTCTCCCCCACCACCTCTCTGACTCTTCAGTGACTTCTCCCTCCTTTTTTCTCTTTTCTCCAACCTTACTGTCCTTTTTGCTGTTCCTCAGACACAGGAGGTGGGCCCTTGCCTCTGGGCCTTTTGTACTCGCTGGTCTCTCTGCCAAGTGCTCTTTCCCCATATCAGTGTGTGTGGCTGCCTCCCTCCACTCAAGTCGCTTTCTCCAATGCCTTCCCTGGCCTTGCCATCTAAAATCTCTGCTTCCACCTCTTCTCCACTTCATACCCTCCTTTCTCTCATTTATTTATTAGCAAATCTAACGTTCTCTCCCTCTCTCTCATATATATGCATATATTTAAATGTGTGTTCATGTATGTATACATACACATATTTGTTTCTGGTCTTTTTATCCTCTTCCACTGGGTTTTTTGTTTTGTTTTGTTATTGTTGTTGTTTTTTGAAATGGAGTCTCACTCTGATGCCCAGGCTGGAGTGCAGTGATGCAATCTCAGCTCACTGTAAACTCCACCTCATGGGTTCAAGTGATTTTCCTGCCTCAGCCTCTTGAGTAGCTGGGATTACAGGCACACACCACCAGGCCTGGCTAATTTTTGTATTTTAGGAGAAATGGGGTTTTGCCATGTTGGCCAGGCTGGTCTTTAACTCCTGACCTCAGGTGATCTGCCCACCTTGGCCTCCCAAAGTGCTGGGATTACAGATGTGAGCTGCTGTGCCAGGCCTGTTCTCACTGGTTTTATTTGGCAACATCTACTATAAAAATGCCACACTGCTTTACTTACTGTAGCTTTATGATTACTTCTGTTCTTCTTTGATATTGGAACTGGGTTTTCTTGTCACTTTGCTTTTCATATGCTTTTTAGAATCAGTTTCTGGAGATCTGTAAAAATTTTTATTAGCATTTTGATTGAAATTATATTGAACTTATAGATTAATTTAGGGAGAATTGACATTCTTATTACATTGAAAGTTTCTATGCATAAAATGGCATTTCTCTCCATTTATTTAGGTCAGCATTAACGTTGTTTGAGAGTTTTACAATTTTCTCATAGTGGCTTTGTACATTTTTGTTGTGCTTTTTCTTATATTACATATTTTTCTTTATGTTGTAGAGGTTGTATATGAATAATAGACCTTTTTCTTTGGGGGATGGCTTTTAGATTTATAGAAAAATTGTAAAGATAGTACAGAGAATTCTCACAGACTCCCCTCACCCCAGCTTCAGTTTCCCTAATGTTATCTCACATACACCCTGATATGTTTGTCAAAGCTAATAAACCAACATTAGTACATTTCTATCAACTAAACCCCAGACTTTCTTTGGATTTGACCCATTTTTCCACTACCTTTTTTCTGTTCCAGAGTCCCACCCAGGATACCATGTTGCATTTAGTTTTGATGTTTCTATTGTCTCCTAAGATTTGAGACTTATGATTCTCAATCTTTCCTTGTTTTCATGATATTGACAATTTTGATGAGTAGTAAGTATTTTGAGAAACCTCTCTTCAATTTGGGCTTGTGTATTTTCTTATGGTTAGCCTGAGGCTCTGGATTTTAGAAAGCTAGCACAGTGGTGAAGTGCCCTTTCTCAGCAGGACATCCCTGCTAGCCACATAATATCACTGGTGATGTTAATCTTGATCACACTGTTAAGCTGGTGTTCACCATCAAGTATATTTTACTCACCAATCCTTGTTTTGTGTGTGTGTCTGTGTATTTTTGTTTGTCTTCTAGAAAGCAACCTCCATAATTTTCATCTT
Organism: Ateles fusciceps; assembly: GCA_036589455.1. Classification (NCBI taxonomy): domain Eukaryota; kingdom Metazoa; phylum Chordata; class Mammalia; order Primates; family Atelidae; genus Ateles; species Ateles fusciceps. Next base: position 7,647,697 of record JAZHEH010003259.1, read on the forward strand.
TTTTGTTCACTGCTCTTTCTCTGGTGTTAGCACAGTGCCTGGCACATAGTGGGTACTCTAAATATTTGTTGAATGAATAAATAAATGAATATTTTCTTTCTCTGTTTTGTACCAACTATTGGTGATATTAATAAAATGTTAAATATTTTATGTGAATTTAAGACCTAGGAAGTATTTATAGCTGACAGTTGATCAATTGCTCCAACATGTCAATAACATTGGGTTAAATTAAACAAGAACAAAAACAAAAATCAAAGAATGGTACCTAAACTCTTGAGACAGGAATGGGAATATTATTCAGAAAAACTAGGCAGATTTTAAATAGCAAATATATTACAGTTATAGAAATAAAATGAAGCTACTCTCAATCTTTTAAGAAATGTTTGTTTTTTTAAATTGACAAAAATTTTATATATTTTTAATGTACAGGGTGATTTTTTGATATATCTGCATACATTGTGGAATGGCTAAATCAGGCTAATTAACATATGCATGACCTCAATCATTTTTGGGGTGTGAGAACACTTAAAATCTACTCTCTTAGCAATTTTAAAGTATATAATGTATTGTTATTGACTGTAGTTACTACGATGTATCTTGAACTTATTCCTCCTGTCTAGCTGACGTTTTGTAATCTTTGACTAACATCTCAATCTCCTCTACCCCTCAACCTCTGGTATTCTGCATCTTGAGATCAAGGTAGCATTTTAAAAATACCAAAAATTTATTGAATGATTCAGCTAATACCCTAGATATGTTGAAAAACCAAATATGAATGTACAGGTACTATTTAAATTGGATACCTCCAGTTTCATCTCTGGGCACTCCCTACCTCTCAGGCTGTGCTCCTGGAGTATGCAACAATGTGCTTTTCCCTTCCTGTGCGGGATCTTTCCTTCCACTTGCCTTATCTTCTTTCTTCAGCTTAGAATACTCCAGCCCTCCTCTTGAACACCCTACTCCCACCCGCATTTCTTCGCATGACTAATCTGTACTCAGTCACATAGCACTTCCTCCAGGAAGGTTTTCCTAAAACTTCTAGACAGGGTCAGGTGCCCCCTGAATGTTTCCATAACTCCTGACATTTGCCCTCCTTGAACATTTAGTAGCGGTACCATGACTGTCTATTCATTTGCCTGGGGCCACTTGTAGAGTGGAATCTTGTTCACTGTTTTACCCCTTGTTGAGAAATGACTTGTTTATCTTCTGGAGAAAGGAAATTTGTGTATTGTACCAAATACCAAGCACACTGTAATAAATTGTCAGGACACCAAAGATTCATTTATAATAATAAATAAGCTTATGCATTATTTAAATTAAAACCAGTTTTTCTACTATGCTGCCTAATGGTAGCTTTTGTATTATGGATAACTTTTTATGCAACATTTCTTTAATTGCGTAATGAGAAAAGACATTATGAGTAGAGATTGCACATGGTCAGATTGCCCTAACCACATACCCTCATATGTAGCTCATTTGATCTAGTCTCTAGGGTTTGAAAACTTTCTTGTCTAGGGCCTTTTGATCATTGCACACATTTATGGGTTCATTGTGGAGCTGGCTTATTACCTAGTCAATATGTTTTATTGTAAATAAGCAATCTAACAATTCAGACAAAAAGAAGATGACTATTTCTCTCAAGACCAAGTATTTTTTTTTTACCTCAGTTATCTAGCTGTTAAATTTTTTGCTTAACAATGCCTACGCTGATCTACGATATAACTGTTAAAGAGTGTTATATCATCTTATGACCGGAATGTTTGTGTCCCTACCCCAAAGTCCTGTGTTAAAGACCTCACCCTCAGTGGATGATATTTGAAAATAGGGCTTTGAGGAGGTAGTTTTAAATTAGGTCTTCAAGATGAGTCCTCATAATGGAGTCAGTGTTCTTAACCCTTTTCCTGTTTGCCCTGAGAATACTCAGCGGAAGTGCTTGTGGCTAAAGCGTTTATCTCAAGACGACTTTGCCACAAAAATATCTCACTTTTATTATTATTTTTGCATTGCTCTAGTATATCAGCTTTGGAAACAAAAGACATTATTCTATTTATAGCATTCTGTTTGTAGTAGTGGTACTTCTATTTACAAAATACAGTAATCCTGATTGCTGAAAATGTGAAATCCTAGAAAACGTAGCATTCTGTAGCATTCCCACTCGTGATGTTAACAACATTCTCAAGCAGTTGTTGGCCGAAAATTCATTTGATGAAATTGATTTTTCCAAAATATGCAATTCTGATGATTCAGATGATTCTGATGTTAGTTCTGTATAAAAATAACTCCAAGAACAGTTTTTCTATTTTATTTTCACATTGAAAATCAGATTTGCTTCAGCCTCAAAGAGCATGTTTATGTAAAATTCAATGAGCACTAGCAGCAAGCTGCATTTTTTTTTTCTAAATGGGAGAAGGATTAAAGAAGAGGAAGAGAGAAATTTCCCTCTCAATCTTCATGTATATGCATCAGGGAAAAGCCATGTGAGCACACAGGCAGAAGGCGGCTGTCAGGAGAGACCCCTCACCAGAACTCAACGACACTGGCACCTTGATCTTGGACTTCCCAGCCTCCATAATCGTGAGAAATAACTGTTTGTTGTTTAAGCTACCCAGTCTGTGGTACTTTGTTATAGCCACCTGAGCTGACTAAGACACATATCATGTATTCTTCAGAGTGCTGAAAAATTCTCTCTAAGAGTTCTCTCAAAATCTTCTGGGAAAATGTAGCTAATGTAACGATCTGAGGAAAGATAGGGATATACCGAAGATCCCATCAGTATTCTGGAAAGGTTTCATTTACTTGAATCATCCCTTATTTGTCATTTTGGCCCTCATCCATAATTTCCTTGTATAGGAACAGGTCAAAAGGTGAAGTGGTGAAATGATACAAATGGAGAAATTCTTATAGGATTGTTTTGGAAAATGGCATATATGCAATATTATATGTAAACTCTTGGAAAAACTCATTTTAACATGAATTGCCTGTATTCTACAAATTTTCCTGGGTTAATATCATCCGAAGTTTACCTAGATTAAGAAAAAATTAATAGCAACCTGTCATAACATAGTGATATTTAATAAATACATGGAGATAATAGAAGAACTATATTAAAATTAGTTTCTGACAGTTTTTTCATAGCTTGATCCTATCAACACCAAGGAACCAAATGTTTTACTATATTCTTTAAACAATCTTGCACATTTAGATGGTGTCCTAAAAATTTTATGTACTTCTGATAACCCAGAGGATGTTCCAAAGAGGTTTCAAGTATTCTGTGTACTTGGCCTAAGTTTTAAAATTGAAATTGAAAAAAGTAACTTTAAACCAACTAATTATTTCTTCCTTAAGTATGAAAACAGGAGGAGTCTTCAGCTACCACTCCTGGGATTGGTATGTGTATTAGTCAGGGTTCTCTTACAGGAAGAGCAGAAAATGTGCAGAAAATATAGGATATATATATATATAGCCTATTAGTTCTGTCTTTATATATATATATATATCCTATATTTATATAATATATATATTATATATATCCTATATTTTTATATATATTATATATACCTATATTTATATAATATATATAATATATATATCCTATATTTATATATTTTATATATATATATATAAAAGGGAGTTTATTAAGTATTAACTTACATGATCACAAGGTCTCACAATGGGCTCCTAGAAAGCTGAGGAGCAAGGATAGCCAGCCCCGAATCCCCAGACTGAAGAACTTGGAGTCTGATGTTCGAAGGCAGGAAGCATTGAGCACAGGAGAAAGATGTAGGCTGGGAGGCTAGGCCCGTCTCTCTTTTCATGTTTTTCTGCCTGCTTTATATTGTTGGAAGCTGATTAGATTGTGCCCACCAGATTAAGGGTGGATCTGCCTTCCCCAGCCCACGGACTCAAATGTTAATCTTTTTTGGAAACACCCAGGATTAATATTTTGTATTCCTCAATCTAATCAAGTTGACACTCAGTATTAACCATCACAATATGTATTACCTAGGAGAGTTCGCATATACATGAGCAGTGCTTAGTTAACTTAGGTATTTGAGATCATTAACTTTCTATTACTCACTTGATACCAGGGGCCTCAGAACTTCAGGAGACATACTCTTATATTATGTGGAATTTTATTGTAGTTGTATCAGTGAGGATAACCTACTAATAATATGATAGCAAAATAAAACAAACAAACAAACATGACTTTGCATAATTCTCTCCCATATTTATACCTAATGTGTATCTCCCTCCCATATTTATATTTAATGCACATCCTTAGGGAATTCAGCTCCCCATAGTCATTCAGGGACCTAGAACCAAGGTAAAGGAAAGATAACATGGTAAATGGTGTGGTCACTATTGTTTTCATGCCAGAAGCTGCATGTGTCACTTTTCTTCACACTTTATTGGCCAAAGCAAGAAAATGGCCCTACTTTAGTTTAAAGGACAAAGAACCATGGAAGTTCAATTCTATATGTCCAGCAGGGCAACAGAAATATTTGCAAACTATTCTGATGGCTTAGAGGTCCACTGTCAAGTACTCCCTAAACCAGCAGTTACTCAATATTACTGATATAGGTAGAGATATCTACTACACACATGCATATATGACATTACAACAATAACATAATATTATAGCTCATGTGAAGGAGACTGTAACTATGTCAATTAGAAACTTGTATATATAGAAATAAGAAGAGATAATATATTAGGTCATTTGTTTTTAAAACCTTATTCTGTTATATCATTGCCCTTATTCAGCCTGAAGAAGATACAGAAGATGGATCTTTGTCCCTCTACAACCCTTAGGATTAAGGATCCCCTTGTAAAAGGGAGGGGGGAAATATGTCAGAGACATTCGACCCAGAGTGATTCCATCTTGAATAGGGGCTGGGTAGAACAAGACTGAGACCTACTAGGCTACCATTCCCAGGAGGTTAGGCATTTTTAGTCATAGGATGAGATAGGAGGTGGGCACAAGATACAGGTCTCAAAGACCCTGCTGATAAAATGGGATGTGGTACAGAAGCCGCCAAAACCCACCAAAACCCAGATAGTGATGAAAGTGACCTCTGGTCATCCTCACTGCTCATTATATTCTGATTATAATGAGCATGTTAAAAGACACTCTCACCAGCACCAGGACAGTTCACAAATGCCATGGCAAACATTTGGAAATTACCCTATGTAGTCTAAAAAGGGGAGGGCGCCCGATTCTGAATAATCCCCACCCCTTTCCAGGAAAACTCATGAATAGTCCACCCCTTGTTTAGCATATAATCAATAACTGTAAGTATACTCAGTTGAGCAGCTCATGCCTCTGCTCTGTCTATGGAGTAGCCATTATTTTATTCTTTTACTGTCTTTTTTTATTGCATTTTAGGTTTTGGGGTACATGTGAAGAACATGCAAGATTGTTGCATAGGTACACACATGGCAGTGTGACGTGCTGCCTTCCTCCCCCATCACCTATATCTGCCATTTATTCCCATGCTATCTCTCCCCCAACTCCCCACCCCCCGCTGTCCCTCCCTATTTCCCCCAACAGACCCCAGTGTGTGATGCTCCCCTCCCTGTGTCCACGTGTTCTCATTGTTTCTTTTACTGTCTTAATAAACTTGCCTTCACTTAAAAAGCAAAAAACAAAAAAACCTCATTCTGCTGAATCCCAGGGAACAAAACCTAGAGTCTAGGAAACATGCAGACCATTTAGAGTAAGTTGAGTAGCAGGTTGAGGCGGAATATCGTGGAACACCAATATTTGGGTGAGCAAAAGAAGTGGTAAGGGAGAATGGAGAGAAAATGTGAGCATTCAAGAAGAACCAGAAGAGTCTTGATCCAAGAAAGCAGAAAATGCAGATATAATGAGCAGTTAACTGTCAGATGAGGCAGAGCACTCCAGAAAGCTAAAGGCTGAAAAGGGACCAATGAAGTGGGCACTGTAGAGGTCTTTGGTGGCATATCCACAGAGAACCTCAGTGCACCTCAGATTCAAGGTCACAATTCTGAGCTCATCAACCTTCTCTCCAATCATACTCTTCCTCCTGCATGTTCTATTTTAATTTTTGGCATCTAGCCACCAAAGCTAGAAAGCTGAGAATAATTACATGCTCCCAGAATACCCACATCCACTCAGTTTTGTGCATATTTATATTCCTGAATATTTGTTAGCGACTACTCTCCTCTCCATCTGAACCTCACAGCTCTAATTCTAGCCCTCGTCAGCACTTGCCTGCACTATTTTATAACCTCTTTACCAATCTGCGTGCCTCTGGTCTTGTTCTCTTAAACCCATCTGTGTTGGTTATGAATGTCTGCATTGTAAATTATTTTAAAATTGTGTAACTTACAGCAACATTAATAAACACTATCTTATAGTTTTGTGGGTCAGGAATTCAGGAGAAGCTTAACCCCTGTGGTTCTGTCTTGGGGTCTCTTCACGAAGTCACAGTCAAGCTTCCGGCTGGAGTTGCATTTGTCTGAAGCTTTGATTGGAACTGGAGGATCCACTTCCCAGGTGACTCTCACATGGCTCACATACTGGTTGGGATTGTTAGTTGGAGGCCCCAGTTCCTCCTTGGTAACCCTTTCTACAGAGTTGTTTGAATGCCCTCATGGGCTGGCAGCCTAGATTCCACAAGAACAAACAATCCAAGATACCAAGGCAGAAGCTGCAATTCCTTTTATGGCCTAGCCCCAAAAGTTACCTTTTGTCACATCTACCATACTCTATTGGTTATGTGTATTCTGTTGGAGGAAGGAGACTATGGAAAGGCATGAATACCAAAAGGCCATGATCACTGGAGCCATCTTGGAGGCTGGCTATGACAATACTCACCTCACTGCTGTCAGAATGATCCCTTAAATGTGAACCTGTCTAACTAAAGTGGAAATGGTGAAGATATATTGTGGCTAGGGGAATTGAGGGGAATGATGGTGAAGGTCTAAAGAGAATGGAAGATAAAGCAGCAGTTTACTATGGCCAAGCAAACAGATACATCAAATTACACTGGAGGTTTGACTGAAGACCAGTGCTAAGCATCCCAGCTGCAGAATAATAAGGCAGAGATTTTGGGTGTGATGCACTGTTGGGACTTTGACAGAACGTACAGTATAGTAATGGGAGTACCTGGTTGTTGGTAATGAATTCAAGTCATCAACCATGGGGTAGGTAGTAAAGGAAGTGACTTTATGAAGACACTAATTATAGAAGGAAATGGAGTCATCAGGGGATTTGAAATAGACATATAACACCAGAAACAGATTTAAAAGCACTAGTGATTTTGAAAAACTTCAAAAATATGTAAGTTCAGAAAGTAGGCATTAGAGCTCAAGGTGTCACATGTGGGAAGATTCTGGGTTATAACCCAGTCTAGGATGTGGCCAGAGGTATAAAAGGCTGGAGTGTAGAGAAAGTAAAGGCCACTAGAATTCAGAAATTCAAGAACCTGGGAATCTAGAGTGTTGGAAATGTCATACACATGGACACTAATGATCACTGGTGTTACAATCATGGTCATGGGACAGAGAAGTGTGCTATGAACAGGTACCAAGGTTTATGAGGAATGTCAAGCAGCTGGTAGAAGACAGCAATCGGGAGGGAAGGAGGCAGAACAGTCAGATGCCATGAGGGTCTTCAAGCAAGGATGAGGAACAAGGGTTTGGAAGAAACCCTAAGGAGCTTCAAAAATACTGATGCCACCTCAGTCTCATAGGTGGTTGATGGCACTGTCGTTTGAACAGGTTTGCTGATGTGGAGCAAGCAAGGTTTAGCGTCCTGCACTTCAGAAGGTTTTCTGGGGAGGTGGTGATTTGTGAAGGAATCTAGTTCTACTGCAGATAAGATGGTAAAGTTGTTGATATCGTATGGCTCCGTGTCTTCACTCAAATCTCATGTTGAATTGTAATCCCCGGTGTTGGAGGTGGGGCCTGGTGGGACATGATTGGATCATGGGGGCACTTTCCCCTTGGTGATCTCAAGATGGTGAGTGAGTTCTCGTGAGATCTGGTTGTTTAAAAGTGTATAACGCCTCCTCACTTACTTTCTTCCTTCTGCTCCAGCCATGTAGGACACGCCTGCTTCTGCCTTGCCTTCCAATGATTGTAAGTTTCCTGAGGCTTCCCCAGCTATGTCTTCTGTACAGCCTATGGAACTGTGAGCCAATCAAACCTCTTTTCTTTAGAAGTTACCCAGTCTTAGGCAGTTCTTTACAGCAATGCAAGAACAAATAAATACAATTGTCTTTCTGTGAAGGTGTGTTTAGGGGTGTGTGTGCATGTGTGTACATGTGTATGTATGTGTCTGTAAGGAAGTTTAATTATGATGAAATAGGAATTTCAGAGAGTGTAGTTGAAACAAGTTGAAGAAAGGAAAAGAGTGGAAGGTTAGACTGGTGAAAAGGACACACAGAGATATCTGAGGATGAGAGTAGGGAAAACAGATGAGAAGCTTGCATTTCAGACAATGACCTGTGGGGATAGAGGTGATATAAGGTGGAAATAAGTGTCCCTGTGGTTTCAAATAAAATTCTGGCATAAAGTTTTGGCAGAGATACAGCAGACTGACTGAGAATAGAAATTTGTGACAACAGCATTTAAGGAGTCTCCCTGATTGGTGGAGTTGGGACATTCCAGCTGAGTCTTAGGGTCCTCAGCTTCAGGTTCCCACAGGAGGAGAAACTATTTTCTATCTAGAAAGGCACTGGAAGGTCAAGGAGCAGAGAAGAGTTTCAGTCAATGGGCGTGGAGTGGGGTTTAAATCTGGACATTACCAGTCGTTGAGTTAACGATATTGCACCAATGCCAACTTCTTGGTTTTGATACGGTACTATATGTAGTTACATAAAATTTTATGATGGGGAAAGCTGAGTGAAGGGTACGTTGGACTCTCTGTATTATCATTTTGATTTTCTTTGAGTTGATAATTATTTTAAGATAAAAATTTACTTAAAAAGAGGGCTATAAAGCATAGTCTAAGGGGGGTCTAAGATCTGCAAGGGAGAAAATGAAGAGTGGTACATGTTGTGGGACTAAATAGAAGAGGTCAGTGGTTGAGGGATATGTCTTCATAATTGTTTCTAAATGTCCAGGGACTAGAAGGGTCTCATTCAAATCTCTGCGGATAGGATACCTAGGAAGCTTACTCAGAAAATCTCGTTGAGGCCAGGCGCAGCGGCTTATTCCTGTAATCCCAGCACTTTGAGAGGCTGAGGTAGGTGGGTCATTTGAGGCCAGGAATTCGAGGCTAGCTTGGCCAACATGGTAAAACCCTGTCTCTACAAAAAGTACAAAAAAGTCGGCCAGGCATGGTGGCTCATGCCCATAATGCCAGCACTTTGGGACCCTGAGGCAGGTGGATCACCTTAGGTCAGGAGTTTGAGACCAACCTGGCCAACATGGCGAAATGCCGTCTCTACTAAAAATGCAAAAATTAGCTGGGTATGGTGGCGAGTGCCTGTAATCCCAGCTACTCTGGAGGTGAAGGTGGGAGAATCATTGAACTCGGAGGCAGAGGTTGCAGTGAGCTGAGATTGGCCACTGTACTCCAGCCTGGGCAACAGAGTGAGACTCTGTCTCAAAAAAAAAAAAAAAAAAAAAAAAAAAATATTAGCCCGGCGTGGTGGCACATGCCTGTAATCCCAGCTACTCGGGAGGCTGAGGCAGAGAATTACTTGAACCCAGGAGGCGGAGATTGCAGTAAGCCGAGATGGTGCCACTGCACTCCAGCGTGGGCAACAGAGCAAGACCTTGTCTCAAAAAAAGAAAAGGAAAGAAGATCTTATTGAATGCAGCAGCACCGAAGTTCTCCATGGACAAGAACTTTTTGCTTACTTGGGTGACTGCTGAATTTTCAACATCTAGGGCAGTCAGTATCAGTACACAGAGGTGCCCTTTGGTTGAACGAATGCATGATTAATACCTCAGGAACTAGTACTGGGATGTAGATTTGGAAGACTTATTTATCTATTTACTGTTTATTTTCCAAGGACCCAAACTTACCCAATATGGCCATTATTCTCTCAGGAAACATGAGCAAATGACTTCTAGAGCTGATCTCCAATATTTTAGAGAAAGAATTGAAAAGAATTTTTGTGGGGGAATAAAATTTTGCTCAGAAAGTAAAATAGATGTCCTTTTTTTATGAGACTCTAGTGTTCTTAACAAGCTGTATAATAAACTTCTATTTCCTAATTAAAAGAGAAACTCACACAACTCTGTCTAGAAACTTCTTCCCTAAACAACCTCTCAGCTCTTTAAAGGGAGGATAAAAATAGTAATAGTTACCATTCATTGTGCACTTGTATGGCCTGGTGTTGGGTAAACAATTACACACATTATTTTATTTAATTTTCCCAACCCTTTACAAGTCAAGAAAATTAGATTCAGAAAGGTTATAACACGACCTGTGGTCACATGGCCAAAAGGTAGAGAAGCAAAGGTTGAATGCAGTCTGATTCCAGAGCCTGAACCCTTAAATTTTTTTTATTAAAGTATAATTTACATGCAGTATGATTTACCATTTTTGTGTACAGCTCTGAGTTTTCATGAATGCATACAGCTAGGTGACTACCACCACGGTAAAATGTGGAATATTTCCCTGGATCCAAAATATTCTTTCTTTCTTTTTTTTAGTTGAGGTTTTGCTCTTGTCGCCCAAGCTGGAGTGCAGTGGCTCAATCTCAGCTCACGGTAACCTTCACCTCCCAGTTTCAAGTAATTCTTCTGCCTCAGCCTCCCAAGTAGCTGGAACTACAGGTGCCTGCCACCACACCCAGCTAATTTTAGCATTTTTAGTAGAGATGGGGTTTCACCATGTTGGTCAGGCTGGTCTCGAACTCTTGGCATCAAGTGATCTGCCTGACTCAGCCTCCTAAAGTGCTGGGATTACAGGCTTCAGCCACCACACCTCACCCCAAACAGTTTGTTCATGCCCTTTTGTAGTCAACTTCTCCCCAATATCCAGCTCCTGGCAACCACTGATCTGCTTTCTTGTACCAAATGTCATCTGAATGGAATCATAGAGTATGTAGCCTTCTGAGCCCGGCTTCTTTCACTTAGTATAGTGCATCCGTGAGCTTCCTCCATGTTGTCTCCTGTACCAGCAATTCTTTCTTTCTATTGCTTTCCGGTGGTCTGCTGCGTGGGTCTACCACAGTTTGTGCATCTAGTCACTGGTTAAAGGATACTTGGATTATTTCTAGTTTTTTGTACTTATAAGTAAAGCTGCTCTAAACATTCATGTTTAGTTTTTTTGGGTGAACATACTTTCCATTTTTCTTGGGTAGGATTAGAAGTGGGTTTCTGGCTTATTTGGTTAAGTGTACGTTTAGTTAAATCCTGCACTTCTGACCACCATAATAGTTCAAGTTGTTCTCTTGTAACTGTTCTGGAAGGAGATAATTAGACCACTAACAGACAAGTTGGAGGCAGAGAGATTGAATGCCGAACTCTGTAAATCTGGCTATAAAGCTTATACATTATTATATTGTACATTTTTCTAAGGATTAATGTTAGAAGAATCAATAGGAAGGAGGAATGTCGTTCCCGCAGAATAGTTTTCTTCGTGGGATGCCTGAGAGAACTGTGGGTTTACAGCTGCCCTCTTTCCAACCATGGTTCCCTCCTGTCATTTTATAAATTAATAAAAAATGACAGATTAGAGATGATATAAAACAATTGAAAATTCCAAAGAAAATGAATGGGAAAATAAGAAGAAGAAACATAATTAAAATGTAAGATAAAAAGAGAAAGGGGAAATAGCAATATACAATGGTAGATAACTAGAAAAATCAACCAAGCGAGAAAATAAACAGTTTAGGAATACAACAAACACACACTGCTGTTATAAGCTGAAAAATTTATGTGCTTTTTTCTATTTAGGAATATAAGAAGTTAAGGAATAATGCCAAATTTTGTTTTTATTGCAGTAAGGGAGTAGACAAGGCTGAAAGCTTGCCATACTTGTATTATTTTGAAATATTGCCATACTCACCTTCTCCAAGACTTGGGGTGCTCCACAAGTACTCTTTGTACAGAGCTCCTCCAGTCTGAGCCCTGACTTCTTCGAGGAAACTGTTCACCTTTAGTGTTTCTCCTGTTTTGAGATGCTTGTGTTACCAATGATGTGCTGTGTCCACTTAGCATTTGTTAAACTTGGCGACACATCCCATCCTCCTCGGCCCCTTTCCATTTTCAAATGCACCTGGGACTATAATCACAAACTATCAGGCTAGACACACTGTTCTCCCTGGTCCAGATGGAAGGCCGTGAAAGTCCATGGATGTGAGTCAGTTAAATGTGGTTCCACTGCTAACTACATAGCAGTTTTGATGTGGAGCTTGGTAATAAGGAGCAGAGAGAGTTCAGATCAAGAGGGTTTATAGTAGAGAGTCACATGAAGGCAAATCTCAGAGAAAACCAAGAATAGAAGCCAGAGTGCTTTGAGGTCTTTGTGAGCCTGGGACTGAAATTGGGCTGGATTTGAGACAACACTAGAGACCCTTAGGGCTTGTGAAACTACCCTTTTGTGATTAATGTGGCTCTGGTCCATTCTCTCTGTCTGCTCTAAATACCTCTCGGACTTCTCTTTGATTAAAATTATCCTTGTCCCTTTTCAGTTTTTCTGAGAGAAATGATCACTGGCTCAGGTCGCTTTGTTTTTCATACCAGTCCATAAGTCAAAAGCTGCTAGCAGCATATGGTTGCTTTTCCTTTTACCTCTCTTTGGTCTAATCACCTAAGTCCCAATGAAGAGGACAAGGGAGGAAGGGAGGGACAGGACTATGTGACACAAAGTATGACCCCTCAGGCCACCAGGATACTAGGAGTGCTTGATAGAAAAGTCTGTGTCCAAAAGTTAATGCAAATATATATGGTACACTGAGCTTCAGTTTCCTCATTGATAAAACAGAGATCGTAGCCCATGATTCAGAAGCAGTAGAGCGTTGCAGCTAAGAGCAGAAACTCTGATACCAGATTGCCTAGATTCAGCCTTGACCATGACATTTACTGGCTGGGAAAACTTAGGCACTTTCCTAACCTCTCTGTGTCTTTATTAAGGGAGGGGACTCATAATATTATTGGTGGTTACTGTGGTTACATTACTGCATAGTGTTATTGTTGGAGTGAATATCTGCGAACTGCTTAGAATAGTGCCATTTAAAGCTTGCCTGCCATTGTTATCCTTTCTGTGTTGTTGTGAAAATTGAATGAGATGAGATAAGCAAAAGCACCCAGTATACAGTAGACGCATCCCTCCAAATAAACTGTCTGCCTGCAAACCTGTATCTTAGCTCTGCTTTCAGGGAACCCCAGCTCAAACAAGCATCTGCTATGCTATCACTGTGCCTTCACGAAGGAGAAGTTAAAGAGATGAACAGCTAACAGAAATACTTAGATTTTATTGCATTTTCTTTTGGGTTTTTGGTCATGAAATTCTTGCCTAAGCCAATGTCTAGTATAGCTGGGACCTAATTAAACTAAAAAGCTTTTGCACGGCAAAAGGAACAGTCAGCAGAATAAACAGACAACTCACAGAGTGCGGGAAAATCTTCACAATATATACATTTGACAAAGGACTAATATCTAGAATTTACAACGAACTCAAACAAATCAGTAAGAAAAAATCCTATCAAAAAGTGGGCTAAAGACATGAATAGATAATCTTAAAAGAAGATATGCAAATGACCAATGTGAAAAAATGCTCAACATCACTAATGATCAGGGAAATGTGAATCAAAACCACAATGCAATACCACCTCACTCCTGCAAGAATGGCCATAATCAAAACCTCAGAAAACAGTAGATATTGGCATGGATGTGGTGATCAGGGAACACCTCTACACTGCTGGTGGGAATGTAAACTAGTACAGCTGCTATGGAAAACAGTGTGGAGATTCTTTAAAGAACTAAAAGTAGAACTACTATTTGATCCAGCAATCCCACTACTGGGTATCTATGCAGAGGAAAAGAAGTCATTATTCAAAAAAGATACTTGCACATGCAGGTTTATAGCAGCACAATTCACAATTGCAAAATTGTGGAACCAACCCAAATGCCCATCAATCAATGGATAAAGAAACTGGTATATATGTCTCTCTCTATATCTCTCTCTATATATAGATATATAGATATAAATATCTCTCTATATATAGATATAGATATATATAGATATATATATCTCTATATATAGATCTATATATCTCTATAGATATCTATATATCTCTCTCTATATATAGATATCTATCTCTATAGATATCTATATATCTCTCTATCTATATAGATATATCTTATATCTCTCTCTATATCTATATATAGAGATATATAGATATCTATAGAGATATATATATCTATATATAGAGAGATATATAGATACATATGTACCAGATATATAGATACATATATATAGATCTCTCTCTCTCTCTCTCTATATATATATATATATGTATGTATGATGGAATACTACTCAGCCATAAGGAGGAATGAATTAACAGCATTTGCAATGACCTGGATGAGATTGGAGACAATTATTGTAAGTGAAGTAACTCAGGAATGGAAAACCAAACATCATATGTTCTCACTGATATGTGGGAGCTAAGCTATGAGGATGCAAAGGCATACGAATGATACAATGGACTCTGGGGACTTGAGGGGAAGAACGGAAGCAGGGAGAGAGATAAAAGACAACAAATATGGTGCAGTGTATACTGCTCGGATAATGGGTACACCAGGATCTCACAAATCACCGCTAAGGAACTTACCCATGTAACCAAATACAACCTGCACCCCAATAACTTATGGAAAAATAAAGTAAAATACTTAAAAAAAAGAAATATTTAGAGCTGTACTCCAGACAAAGACATTGATTACGGAGTGGTTGTAGTCTCAATCACAGCTTTTGTACAAAAAGAATATGAGATTCTTCATCTTGATTAATAGCTCACAGCCCTATGCTCAAAGAAATGTTTTCTTCTACTGTTAATAGAGTTTAGCCTCCTCTGACACGTTCACTGAAAAGTCTTAAATCTAGGTTATATGGATAGATGTCAGTGCAACTGTCCGCAGGAGCCATGCAGTGTCCACACCCAAAAGGTGTGACAGGCACAGTGGAGATGGGAGAATATGCGGGGGATGGGGGGTGGGGGTTTGGGGAAGGGGGGCTGCTAACTTCTCTCCTTCCTACAGCTTTTAGTTAAAGCTCAAAACCCCAGAATTTCTCCAAATTCCCAAAACAAGAGTACTTGCTCAGTACATACTGTAGATTTAAATTTGATCGGAGAGTGTTTTCACTTCCACATGCCATATTTGCTTCTCCCCTGTCCAACAGCCAATGGTGAGTACATGTGTCACTTCAAACAGCGAATAAAAGTGTCTGTCAATACGTCTGTGCCAAATGGCTCAGGAATAGCCAAGAGCTAAGAGCAAGCTCTAAATACAAATGTGTGTGTTAGGGTGGCAGCCACTGGGCGGTCAGGGTATCCCTAAGCGGAGCTCCTTTCCACTCAGCACCTGGATTCACTGTGCTGCAGGCACAGTTCAGAGGAGCCCTAGGGGGTGGCTACAAGACAAATTATCATCAGAATCCCCTGGGCTTCCCAGACAAGTTGTGCTGTGTGTAAATCTGAAGGCGTGGGTCAGAATCTGAGCAGGACATTTTGCTGCTAGAAGAGTCCTCTCCTCAGAAGCTGCCCTTGCAATGAGTCAACCCCACTGCCTTCCTACTTTTTTTTTTTTTTTTTTTTTTTGACACGGAGTCTTGATCTTGGCTCTTGTCACCCAGTCTGGAGTGCAGTGGCACGATCTTGTCTCACTGCAACCTCCGCCCCCCCCCCCGGTTCAAGCGATTCTCCTTCCTCAGCCTCCTGAGTAACTGGGATTACAGGCATGTGCCACCACACTCAGCTAATTTTTGTATTGTTAGTAGAGATGAGGTTTTACCATGTTGGCCAGGCTGGTCTTGTACTCCTGACCTCAGGTGATCTGTCCGCCTTAGCCTCCCAAAGTGCTGGGATTATAGGCGTGAGCCACCGCGCCCAGCCTGCCTTCCTACTTAATTCCCACAGAATGAGCCCTTTTCAGGGGAGTCAACAATGCCTGTTTGGTAGGGAGTCAGTAGGTTCTCGACCCGAAGAAATGCTGCTGGAAAACCATCTATCCCTTCAGTAAAGGAGGAAAAAATCACATTTAATACCGTACCCACTTGACCCACATGGCCCACATGGGGTGAAACCTCTGTGTCCCAGTGCAACTAAGGGTCTTACATGCCTGCTTCCAGTCTCTGAACCTAGGACCACTTGGTGCTTTAGAAGACAGAATACTGGCTCAGCAGGCTCAGGCATAGCTCCCCGTGAGGGCTTTTTTGGGTGAACTCACTCATTAAGTGACACCTGAAGCAACCTGTTTAGCTGAGCAGGGTCCTCCGTGTGATGGGCTGGTGTTGACTGCCATAACTGCCTGACTTCCCCCTCCAGCTTCCATCCTTTGTTATTGGACACATTCTACCCTGAGGCCTAGAAGGTCTGAAAAGTCAAATAAAAATGGATTTTTTTCCTGATGTTTCCTATGGAAGAAGAGAAGGTTTGGCACTGCAAGGCCAACTGAACTGCACAAAATTTAAATTCTCAAATGATGGATTGAGGCCGATGGACATACAAGGGATTCCTACTGGAAGTACATTAGACCAACTCAAAGAAAAAAAAGGCTATTATTGTGTGTAACTGTAAAAAGCCCCAATATATTGTAGGCCCCTCATCCACGAGTGTTGCCTGACTCAGGGCAGTGGATCACAGGCCTGCCCACCCACATGGCATGGTTCCCATGTGCATCTCAGTCATAGTCACTGAGGTGGGCCAGAAGTGACCTATGGGACATAGCTGCTTCATCGCAGTTTTCTGGGCTCTTCCATTCTTTCTTGAGATGAGCCATGGGGCTGGATGTGTTGACTCCAGTTCACAAAGAAAGGGCCTGCCTGTTTCCACACTGGGCCTGACCTCACAAATGTTCACTCATGAGGCTGATCAGCATGGCTCCAGCCTCCTTCTATTGCCTGTTTGTATGGAATAGCACTGAACGCCCCTTTTTGACAAGAACATTACTCACCCTTTTCATCTTCCTGACGTGAGTTCTGCCAGTGCAGAGACCATTTTTATGAGTTGGTGCGGGGTACTCTTACCTATTTTGGGGCAAGCCCCCTACTGTCCCATGCCTTTTACCACAGAACAGTTTTTTTAAAAATTCGTGGTAAATCCACTTTCTTTTCTTTATTGTGTCAAGACCAAACTTGAGCTTGTACTTTTGCAGTGACGTTAAGAAGAAAAACAAATCTCATTTAGTCACTTGTGATTTAAATACATGTACACACACAGAGTGAATGCCAGGTGTATCTAGCATTTATCTCTCTGGAGTTGACAGGCTTCTGAGATGATCGTAGTGTGATGACATCTTACAAATAACACATGACCTCCACCTTTCCAGACACTGCAGCCTTATGATTTATGAGCAACCTGCCTCCCTCACCTGTCATTATTCCCTTTGTTGAGTACCTGTGTATGAAAAGATTTCACTTTTAAGGCATGTGATGCTTAAAATTAAGAACATCAATCTTCATCTTCTCTTTTATGAGCAGGGGGTATATTTTAAATGTCCAAGGCCAGATAACTTTGATTTTTAGAGAGAAGCATTGTATAAACTAGGAAGGGAAAGGCAAGGCCTAGTCTAGTTCCAGAATGGCAGAGCAGAAACTCTATAGCCCGAAGCTGCTGAGCAGCCCAAAAGCTGCACACCTCCTCCTGGGACCCTGGCAGGAGGTACAGGTCAAGAGTTCAGACACTGCATGTTTTTCCAACCAATAAATGTACCACAGTCACATCTCAACTCTCAGCTGGGGAACACAGGAAGCGTAAGGGAGAGTTTGATTCTTCCGTGGTAGAAATGGTTATTTAAAATGGCAGTAGGGAATTGTTCAACTGAATTATGGTATAACCACCCGATGGACTATAATCCAGACCTTTAAAGTGAAAATTTTAAGATATGAAGTAACCTAGAAAATATTTATAATAAAATTTTAGTGTAAAAATCTGAATGCTCAGTTTCATCAGTATTATAATCGTAGTGAGTGGGAAGAAATATGGAATAAAAAAGAAAATAGATAACATGCTACCTGGGGAGCACTGGGTGTTTCTCCCCCTTTCCTTTTCATACATTTACAATATTTGTTATTGTAAATAAAAATTATTGCATTATTTTAAAAAGTGAAGCTTAGTCTTAAAGATTTGATCTTGCCATTAAATTACATTTTTAAGGCCTCTTATTCCCTGAGGATTCCTCATTTCTCTCTCTTTTTTAAATCTCCAGAACCTGTGAGCAAGCAGAATATATAAGGTATTATAACTCTAGAGAATTTACAAGAGAATCTCTGAAGTGCAAGTATAACATCAGAACTACCCTGTTAACATTTAGATAAAAACCTTTCATTTTTCTAAAGAGTATTAATGTACTAATTTTTTAAATAAAATTTTTAAAATGGTTTTTGATTTACAGAAAAATTCAGACAATAGTATGGAGAGTTCCTATATACCTCATTCCCAGGGTCCCTAGTATTAACATTTTATCTTAATGGGGTATATTTGTTAAAATTAACGAACCAATATTGTTAAATTGTTATTGACTAAGTCCATACTGTATTCAGATATCTTTAATGTTTACCAATGTCCTTCTCTGCTCCAGAATCCCATCTAAGATTCCATACTTAACATTTAGTCATTGTGTCTCCTTGGGCCCCTCATGGCTGTGAGTTTCTCAGACTTTCCTTGCTTTTGATAATCTTGGCTGTTTTTAGGAGCATTGGTCAGGTGTGTTTTAGAATGATCCTCAGTGGGGATTTATCTGATATATTTCTCAAGTTTAGACCAGAGTTTTGGGTCTTTGGAGGGGTAGATCACATAGTGAAGTGTCGTAGCTACCCCATTTATCAAGGCTGCACACCAGCAACATGACCTATGCTGTTGATGTTGACCTTGGTCACCTGGTTAAGGCAGTGAAAGATCTTTTTAAGCATTTCACTGCTCGAGTATCTGCCAGAGAGAAAAAAAGAGTCAAAACAAACATGGCAACAAAATAAATAAGCAACAAGCAAACAAACATGGCAAGACTTTAATCATGGGACTCTCAGAATTTATTAAATAAGAAAGCATCAGTCTTCACATGGGTCCCGTTTTCAACTCTCCATACATAATCTGCTTCTGCTTTTCCTGCCTTGGCACCTTTATTTGCTTTTATGTATATCTTAGTGTGATTCTATTTAGCTATAAATATATGTTCATATTTAAATCATTTCAGAAACTGAAACGACATAGATCCTCCAGAACTATTTGGGGGGGGTCCAATGTTGAATTTTGTGCTGTGAAGATAAAACCCAGATTGTTATGTAAACGTAGAGATTATATATTTAAAAACATCTTTCCTCCATTCTGACAGAATAAATAAATTTCATAGAGTTGTCAAATCAAAAACACCCTGCAAATAATGAGAGTTAAATGCCTGACCCTTTACAAGTCTGCTGGGGGACAAGACTTGCATCTCAGGGAGTCACTGGGGAGCATGGGTTTCTAAGAAGCCACATCTGCCCCTCAATTTTTTTTTTTTTTCTTTGAGATAGAGTCTTGCTTAGGCTAGCTGCCCAGGCTGGAGTGCAATGATATGGTCTCAGCTCACTGCAACCTCCTTTTCCCAGGTTCAAGAGATTCTCCTGCCTCAGCCTCTGAATAGCTGGGATTACAGGTGCCTGCCACCATGCCCGGCTAATTTTTGTATTTTTAGTGGAGACAGGGTTTTACCGTGTTGGTCAAGCTGGTCTCAAACTCCTGACCTCGTGATCTTCCTGCTTCAGCCTCTCAAAGTGCTGAGATTGCAGGCATGAGCCATCATGCCCAGTCTGCGCCTCAAATTTTGATGGCACCCTGTATCTGACTCACTGAGATAGCTTGATAAAAATGTGTTGAATGAAAAACTGAATATTTTAAGAAAGAGCCAAGAGCATATTAGAAATAAAGTTTCCTAGAGATACTGGCCCCTTCAGCCCTGCCACAGGCCTTTCTGGGGCGTGTGCTCCCTCTGTAGCCTTTGCTCTGTAAACTCATGAGCTGCACCCTCCTGCCCGACCCCTACCAACACACACACACACAGAGATTTGAAAAGCCTGACCTCATGACAACCAGTGCATAGATTTGTCATCACTTACTCAGGAGCTAGCATACACAGACGAGCTGGACTGACTAGAGTCTTTCCTTTGGCAATCTGGACTCAGAAACAAGGAATGAATTACCAGGAAGTAATTTTACTGGAGCTGTCAAATTGCCACGGGCTCACGTAAGCCAAAGCCACGTGCAAGATGAAGTTATGATGTGGCATAGGGAAGAGAGAAAAGCTGGTCGGAAAATAATGTCTTTCACGAAGAAGGGAAAAACAGACACCAGGGCCACCTGAAGGTGGAGGGTGGGAGGAAGATGAGGATTGAAAAACTACCTACCGGGTACTAAGCTTATTACCTGGGTGATGAAATAACCTGTATACCAACCCCCCCAAGATACACAGTTTGCCTACTTAACAAACCTGCACCTAAAATAAAAGGTAAAAAAAAAAAAAAAAAATGAAGAAGAAAGGGATGTCTTTGAGAGAGGTCATGAGACAGGGGACATGAAACAGACCAAAGGAGAGAGACCAGGGCCTAAAACTGGGGGAACATCTAGGGCCTTATGACCTTCTGATCCAGTGTGGTCTGTGTGAATATTTTCAGATAGCACCCAAGCCCTGCCCTGAAGTAAAGTAGGTCTTTGTTCCTCAGAGGTCAAAAAGCATTATCTAAAACAGTTAAGTTCCCTAGGAACCCATCCCCCAAACATCCTACTACATTTTTCAGAGTTGAATAATTCCCCTTGCAAAAAGGAAGATTTTAAATGTCTTAGAACTGTGGATCCTACAGTCAAAATTCCCGGTTTACTGGTTGTCAAAAGATTTGTTTAGATACAGTGCAGGAAGAGGGAGAAGAGGGGAACCAAGTGGCCTTCCCACGGCTTCCCACGGCTTCCCACGGCTTCCCACGGCTTCCACCGCTCCCCACGGCTCCCCCACGGCTCCCCCACGGCTCCCCACGACTTCCCCCGGCTTCCCACGGCTCCCCACGGCTCCCCACGGCTCCCCACGGCTTCCCACGGCTTCCCACAGCTAACTTGGAGCTCTTTTCCCAAGTCACACCCGTGCTATTTTCCTACCTCCTTCTGGATAAGCCTATTGCAAAAGCTCTGAATTTCAACCTGCAGATGCACCCCATGATGCATATAGCTGCTTGCTCCCGGAGGCTACTGGGCTGCTTCCCTTAGTCATAGCGTAGGCATGCATCTTTCCCATCAGTGATGATGTTTCTACAAGATCAGTTATGTTATGAGATTGTTGAGTAATAAAAACACTGAATTTGTTATTTTATAAAAGTGCAAAAACATGATCAAAGAGTGTCTTAAAACATGCCACAAGTACAATGTTATGCATAGTAACAGATTGAAAGACATGAGTTAAAACTCGATAGCTATTCAGATCAACAAAATCTGAAAAAATAAATATTTGAATAATCATGCTTCTCGAACATAGTCTCTGCTTCTTCTTCATGGTAACTTATTCGTTCACTCTGAAGTATATTTATTCACACTTTCTTGGATTTCAACTTTCCAATTTGGGGAAAAAAATTTTAGTCAATTTATGTAAAAGTATAATTGTGGAGTCTTCAATGGATTCTTTAAAAAAAAAATAACTGTTCTTTTTTTGCAATAGACAAATGTCTGGTCCCTTTAGTGCTTCATGTATTTGTTAAGTATAAAATTTGAGAAGATTTTATTAGGTTATACTTTTGCCTGAAAAGTAGAATTACATAATTAAGTTAGAATTAGATTTATATAATAATAGAGCTGAATTAGAATTGTTTTTAAGATAAGTAACACATCAGCAAAGAGTGGTAAGTTTTGTTGATAGTGAAATCAATTTTTTATTCAGTTTTACTTTTGAAGTAAAGCCTGATCAAGGACCAGACCAAGATGTCAAACAGATGGAGTGAGAAACTTGGCAAAGCTAGATGATTGAATTGAATTTTGTTTCATGTTTGAAGTTGAGGCTTCCCTAAGACTGGATACAAACTTTATATTTTAGCCACTAAAATCTAAGAGTCTTGCTGTATCTGAAAGGACAGAACATTTATGTATTTCACCAGGATAATTCCTGGGGTGCCTGCAGTGTTGAATAAGCTTTTAACTCCACATTGTCTGTGGATTTGAAGATGTAGTGGGGGTAGGGTGGTGCAAAGAAAGGTAGGGCTGTGTGTGTGGACTTTGCCAACCATCAAAGCCAACAGCCATTGTGTGTTCAATGCCTTACGTATTCAACAGTTCACTTACAGAGGGACTGTGAAAATTTAACTTGAATGATTCCTGTAACTCAATACCAGGATCCCCAAACAGCCCAAACTCTTTTGATCCAGAGAATGCCTTTGTCTGTATTTGCCTTATTATATGAAGACAGACAGACACTTTATATACGGGGGCATGCATAAGCCTACCTATTTGAATTGATGTGTGTTACATCTATTGGGGATTGAAGTACCAAATGAATAGACCTAGACCCTATAATTTTTTTCTTACACGTATGTAATCATATTACCAAAACAAAGCAGTCCTCAGCTGCTATATACATATGTGTTTGTATTTCCAGGCATGTTCATCTCATCTGTGTCATTTTCTTGGAAGCTGCTAATGGGTTAAAAGTATGTCTCCTCCCTGGAAGCTGCCCGCAGTGCCTGAGATAGTGTTGTGTCCACAGAGACGGTTCAGAGAACATGGTGGTCTCTGAGAGACGATTAAGCTGAATATGGGAAGAGTAAATCATTTTTCTGTTCCCTCCCTCCCTCCCTCCTTCCTTCCTTCCCTCCTTCCTTCCTTCTTTCCTTCCTTCCTCTCTTCCTTTTCTCTCCTCCTTCCCTCCCTCCCTTTCTTTCTTTCTTTCTTTCTCCTTCCTTCCTTTCTTCCTTCCTTCCTCCCTCCCTCCCTCTCTCCCTCTCTCCTTCCTTCCCTCCCTCCCTTCCTCTCATCCTTCTCTCTCCTTCCCTCCCTCCCTTTCTTCCTCCCTCCCTCCCTTCCTTCCTTTCTTCCTTCCTTCCTCTTTCTTCTTTCCTCTTTCTTTCTTTCTTTTTTCTTTCTCTCTTTCTTTCTGAAAGAAGTTCAACGTTCATTTCTCTTCTCACATTTTGTAAAATATGTTGTTTGCGGCACTCACATCAGAAGCTCCTTTTCTATTTTGACCATTTAATTCTAGTCATTTCCTCAAATTACAAAAGTGCTAAAATTATAAATATTTCTGTGGAAAACAACATGAAAAGTCTTGTGAAACTTTACCTTCATACAAGTGACATTGAGTTTTATTTTTAAGTACTTCTTAGACTTTTCTTTTCTTTCTTTTCTTTTCTTTTCTTTTTTTTGTTGAGACAGAGTCTTGCTCTGTCACCCAGGCAGGAGTGCAGTGGCACGATCTCGGCTTACTACAATCTCCCAGGTTCAAGCCATTCACCTGCCTCAGTCTCCCAAGTTGCTGGGATTATAGGCACGCACCACCAGGCCAGGCTAATTTTTGTATTTTATTTTTATTTTTTTGAAACAGAGTCTTGCTTCGTTGCCAAGTGCCAGGCTGGAGTGGAGTGGTGCGATCTCAGCTTACTGCAACCTCCGCCTCCCAGGTCCCGGTTCAAGCAATTCTCCTGCCTCGGCCTCCCGAGTAGCTGGGACTACAGGCATGCGCCACCATGTGCAGCTAATTTTTGTATTTTTAGTAGAGTCGGGGTTTCACCATGTTGCCCAGGATGGTCTTGATCTCTTGACCTCATGATCTGCCCGCCTCGGCCTCCCAAAGTGCTGGGATTACAGGCATGAGCCACCGCGCCCAGCCAATTTTTGTATTTTTAGTACACAGGGTGTCACCATGTTGGCCAGGCTGCTCTTGAACTCCTGACCTCAGATAATCCAGCCGCTTCGATCTCCCAAAGTGCTGGGATTACAGGCATGAGCCACCGTGCCCTGCCTGAGCCATCGCATCCCGCCAGACTTTTCAACCAAAGTGGTTTCAAATGGCAGAGGGTCATAAACACAAATCCAGAGCCCCTCAGTCTCAGGCTAGTCTTCAAGCTTCCTGCTGCGAGCCCACCATTTCTTGGATGTCTCCTCTTTCATCTTACTCACTTTTTCTTCTGCCTGGTAGTAAACATTCACATTTGATTTCACATAATTTCCTCGAGATCTTCACATAAGTGTGGATACTCCTGAGAGATATATATACACCTTGTACTTCCCATGACCTGGCTGCAAACACACACGTTGATGCGTACACTCCAGTTTGAGAAGCATGAGCTAAGAATATCAGGAGGCTGACTCATTTACTGTTGTTAAAGAATAAGCTACTTCACCTATGACTGAAAGCATTAATTACATGTGATTTAAATATAAAAACTAAATATTAGGTTTAAGATATCCTATAATGAGAACTTATGACTCTGAATTTTTGTTAAGAAATAATGATTTTTATAAGCTTTGCCAAAAAGAATATTTAAAATAATAATTTTTTAAAAAATGCCAGAAAAGGCAACAGTGTGAGTTAGAAGACAAGGCCCAGGACAGACTCCAGAGTCCCGGTGGAGTCCTGGCTTTACCAGTCATCAGCCATGTGACTGCACTGGTTACCACACACCCCTGTGCTCAGTTTCCTCATTTATAAAATAGGAACGATGACACTACCTACATTCTAGCAGTGCTATGATGATTAAATTAGTAAACATATGTAACACACTTTGAACATTGTCTGGTATTTAGCAAGTACTACAAAAGAATTGGATTAAAAATTGCATACATAAGTGAAGCTGATGATATATTGACATATGTATTATTATTATTATTATTATTACTTGATACGGAGTTTTGCTCTTGTTGCCCAGGCTGGAGTGCAATGGCATGATCTCAGCTCACTGCAATCTCTGCCTCCCAGGTTTAAGTGATTCTCCTGCCTCAGCCTCCCGAGTAGCTGGAATTACGGGCACCCACCGCCACACCCGGCTAATTTTTGTGTTTTTAGTAGACATGAAGTTTCGCCATGTTGGCCAGGCTGGGATTGAACTCCTGACCTCAGTTGATCTGCCCGCCTTGGCCTCCCAAAATGCTGTGATTACAGGCATAAGCCACCGTGCCCGGCCAATATTTGTATTGTTAAAGAAGTGGTATTAATGAAGGATTGATTTCAGAGGTCTCCAAAGCAGGGACTCAGGCCAGGCACTCCCAGATGAGTTAGAACACCAAAAATTAACCTGTTGTCTCCCTCTGCCACACGCATACTGTGACAACAGCTCACGGCCTGCTATCTCTCTTAACTCCCTGTCCCAAAAGATAAGCCATGAAGTTGTTGGAAAGAAGTCATCCATCATGACATCACTTGGTATAATTATCCTTTAGAAACCCGACTCTAGGTCCAAGGTGGAAATGTGCTGGGCAAGACTGTCAGGAAACACAGCTGAACAGGCTTATCTTTCTGATGCTATCTTGTCTCTGCATGTTATTGTTTCAGGGTATACATTTTTTTCTTCATTCCCGCATACAGACTGGGAAACTTTAACCTTTCAAAAAAGCAATGATGAAGATGCTCACTGACATTGACCTCAGACACCACCTCTCAACAGAACCACTGGCAACTAATTTTTTTTTTCCCATCACCTTGGTCCTTTATTATCTTCTGGCAATAAGCCCTATGTGGATATTTTTCACTGTGATGATAACCTAGCAACTACACTTTGGGAGTCTGTGTTTATACAATAATCCTGGTTTTCAGCTGAATCTGCTTCCACTACAGCGCTGAGATAGTACTTCAGAATGAAAAAGGCCTCATTGTGGCTGTAGGAACATGCAACAGAAATAGGTTTCATAAACAAGAGCAAAATATAGGTATTGTGTGTGTAAAAGAACAATGAGAATAAAACACTCTTGATGATGTTTACACATCTGAACCTTTATAGAGTGAGAAGAATCACAAACATTTGGAGTTTAAAGAGCCTATTGTGTGCAAGAATGGTCTTCCCACCTGAGCAGTAGATACTCTGGTGACTTTCTGTCCACTGGGTGATCACCTGCCTTGGGCCGGGAAACAGTAAACCCAGGGAGGCCTGCTCTAGCATCGCTGAAAGCACTAGTTCTTTTCCCATGGAACCCAGACAGGTGAAGGCGTAACAGAGAATGTATAAAATAGTGGCTGAACAACCCATCTATTAAAAAGAGAGAGGAACATGGCATCTTTCACTGCAGAGGATCAGTGGTTATTGACTTGATCAGACACACAAATTTCTGTTGAACTTGAGGAGTTGAGTTTCTATTAACAAAAGTTAAGTTTCATTGAGGGCAGTGAGAGAAAGAGAGCTGCTGAAATTAGGGTTCTCCTACTGGAATTTAGGGAATGAAGAGGCAAATATTTCAAGAGCGTTTTGGAGCCAATATGCGGCAATGAATAGAACCATGGGCTTCATTCTCAGAGAGACCAGAGTTCAAATCCTAGCTATGCTACTTAATGGGTAAAATTTTTCTAGTTTCTTCCAGTGTTAATGCCCTCCTATATAAAATGAGGAATTTTATAAGGCTGTTGTAATGTTTTCTAAAAAATAATATATTCCTACATGATAGGTTTGAATAAATGGTAGTCATCATTTAGATGTTAACTGAAGAGGATGAAAAATAATACACTTTGTGATTTGATTTAGTATCTGTACATAATAAGCCTACAGAGTAGAGTTACATTTGGTACAACTCTACTGAATCAATTAGTTAAATAAGAAATTCTAACACCGTATACTTTGCTGGGTATTGTGACAGGAATGGATATGAGAAACCCATCACACATGCCAAGTTAAACCCTTCACCAAGTGTTCTCATGGGATTTTATCTCATTTGTTTTCATAGCTATGGTTCCTAACATATAGAGGACAATTAATAAGTAGTTAATGAATAAATAAATGACCCAATGAACAAGTAAATTTATAAGTTAAGATATAACTTCTGTACTGAAAGAAGCATGTAGTTCAGGGGAAGAAATACATATACTGAGCTTGGCGCGGTGGCTCACGCCTGTAATCCCAAGACTTTGGGAGGCCAAGGCAGATAGATCACAAGGTCAAGAGACTGAGACCGTCCTGGCCAACATGGTGAAACCTCATCTCTACTAAAAATACAAAAATTAGCTGCATGGTGGTGTGCACCTGTAGTCCCAGCTACTCGGGAGGCTGAGGCAGGAGAATTGCTTGAACCCAGGAGGCAGAGGTTGCAGTGAGCTGAGATCGTGCCACTGCACTCCAGCCTGGCGACTGAGCAAAACTCCGTCTCAAAAAAAAAAAAAAAAAAAAAAGAAAAGAAAAGAAAGAAACACACAATATACTGAAATAAGGGTAGGGGAGAAAAACAAGGAAGGGTATTGGTCAGCACCCCATCTACAGGATTCCAATCAAAATGTTTTAAAAGCCTAATCCAGTGGAGAGATGATGCTTTTGAATCCTTCAAATATCTGTACCTAGAAGAGATCTAAAAGACAGGTCTTGCTAAAATATCAAATCTGCAACCCTTATTGGTGCTTATTACAACCTAAGCCCAGGACTATGCAAAAGAAACACAGATATGAATGATGCTTAATTGGTGCTTTTGAGGAACACACAGTTTACTAGAACTGATTTGCTAAAGTGCATATATTGTTGCATTGGGTCACACAGCATGAGCGTTACTACATAGAGATCGTACTTTGTATTTGACTAAGTGTGAATGAGATCACCTCATGTGCCCAAATATAATATGCTTAATGAGTATGGCTAACAAAAACTAATTTTAGGAACGTATTATATCAGGACATTACTCGGGAAAATGCATGCTGATGGATTTATGTTTCAATATATTGAAATTACATCTTTTTACGTTTCTGATCATGGTGAACTCTGTATGTTCAAGGGCAAATAAAGATAGAAATACTTATCTTTTTTCCTCTAAGAATTCTTTTCTTGTGTTAATTACTGGTTACTGTTACAACACATTCATCATGGTTCAAAATTCATCTATCTGGTATCTTCCTTTCATTTGCGTCACTGGGCTCCAGCACCTTCAGGACAAGTTTATAGTAAAGAGCAGCAGAAGAGAAACTCAAATCAGAAATCAATTATTATCTATTAACCGTTTTCTCCAAAGGCTATATACTACGCAGAAAAGTGAAGCTGTTAACTCATTTGATTGTATTTTGAACAATCAGAATTTGATCTTCCTCGGCAACTTGGGAATCTACCTATTCCTATTGTAGACCATGTGACACCACATTCACCTCCAATTGTGACCGTAAACCTAAGCTTAATGCATCTCATCCTCCCTGAACCCAGTTATTATTTCAGGAATTGGTACATGACCTGATAAAAGCCAATGAAATGCAATGAAATTTTGCTAGATTTTCTGGAAAAGATATCTTAGATTTTCTTTATGGATTTGGATCCAAGAGAATAAAACAAGATTCCATGGCTGCCATTTTGCAGTTTAACTAAGACTTCAGTCATATAGCTGAAGGCAGAGTTGAGGTTTCTGTGGCATCATTCCAGCCTCAAATATAGGCATATTGAAACCATCCTCTAATCCTAAAATTGCAGTAATTTAAGCTGATAATATTTTCTTTCTGCATAAGTTGTTTTAGCTGGGGTTTTGTGTTACTTTCAACCAAGAGTTCCCACACACTCTGAATTTTCAGGACAGTGCCAGTATTAGGTAACTTTCTTCATTTTAATTAAGACAATAAGTAATTGTTAGTTACCTATAAACCTCAGTGTGAACCTGGGCAATATGGTGAGACCCTATGCTGGACAAGGGTCTACAAAAATTAAAAAATAAAAAATTAGCTGGGCGTGATGGCATATGCCTGCAGTCCTGGTGGCTTGGGAGGCTGAGGTGGGAGATCACCTGAGCCTAGCAGTTTGAAGCTGTAATAGCTATGATCACGCTACTGCACTCAGCCTGGGTGACAGAGCACAGTCCTGTCTCTAAAAAGACAAAAACAAAACCAAAATGCAAAAACTTAGTGTGACTTAATTTTTGTACTACTGTAGAATTTTTATATAAACGAATTTAAAATAAACGTTTTCCCCTTTTTGCATATTTTTTTTTCTCTTTTTGGTACAGAAAACACTGTTTCTTTGTGAATATCAAAGATTATTCTTACATTCTTATTTTCCATAAATGTGACTTAGAAAAGAAGTAAGAGCATCGAAAATGATAAAAACACTAGAGAAGAACTCTCTGAATTTCTCTCTACAAAACAACCAATCAAATCAAGTGGGTATGCATTTCCTGTTTTTTCTGTTAAGAGTAGGCATCATTCCTCTGGTGAAAGACTAATCCCTTTGGCATTGCTTTGATTTTCATCCCTTCCTTGTTTTTGCAAAAAGTTACAGAATCAGCTTTCTCTTTTCCTCAGCCTCTTGCTCACAAGTTTGCCTAGTTTCCCCCTCAAAGAAAGAAATAAAGAAAAAGAAAAAAGAAAGAGATAGGTAAAAATTACAAAATAAAAAACAATATTATAAAAAACCTCTAATCATCAATCAATTAATCAAAACCCTCCCTAGCTCCACTTACCCTGATCATCTTTCTCTTCTT
The DNA here is from genome assembly GCA_036589455.1 of Ateles fusciceps. Lineage (NCBI taxonomy): Eukaryota > Metazoa > Chordata > Mammalia > Primates > Atelidae > Ateles > Ateles fusciceps. Next base: position 7,677,429 of record JAZHEH010003259.1, read on the forward strand.
TTTTTTTTTTAAAAATTTTTGGAGGGGTACATAGTGGATGTATATACTTATGGGGTACATGAAATGTTTTGATATTGGCATGCAATGTGTAATAATCTCATAATGGAAAATAAGGCACCCATCCCCTCAAGCATTTATCCTTTGTGTTACAAACAATCCAACTATACTTGTTTAGCTATTTTAAAGCATACAATTAAATTATTATTGATTCTTGTCACCCTGTTGTGCTACATCTATCTCTACTTCATAGTCAAACTTCACAAAAATCTTTTTACCACATGTATCAACTCCATTTCTTAATTTTGTTACTCACTTCTTTACCCACTCTAAGCTGACTTCTCATTCCTTTCTTCCACCAAATTCGTCTTGCTAAGGTCATTAATGACTTCAATGTCAAGAAATCCTGTGGTCATTTTTTAATTCTAGTCTTACTTGTCTTTTCAGCAGCATTCTTTTATTTTTTCCTTGAGACAGAGTCTCCTTCTGTCGATCTAGGCCCACTGCAACCTCCATCTCCCAAGTTCAAGCGATTCTCATGCCTCAGTATCCTGAATAGCTGGGATTACAGGCGTGCACCACCATGTCCAGCTAATTTTTGTGTTTTTTAATAGAGACAAGGTTTTGCCATGTTGGTTAGGCTGGTCTTGAACTCCTGACCTCAGGTGACCCAACTGCCTCAGCCTCCCAAAGTGCTGGGATTATAGGCATGAGCCACCCTACCTGGTCCAAGCAGCATTCTTTTGTGTACTCATCTAAAAAAACAACAAACAAACAAACAAACAAAAACAAAAGCTCTATGCCCTTAATTTTCTTTTTTTTTTTTAACTTTAGGTTCTGGGATACATGTGCAGAACGTGCAAGTTTCCATGTGCCATGGTGGTTTGCTGCACCTATCAATCCATCATTTAGTTTTCAAGCCCCACATGCATCAGATATTTGTCCTAATACTCTTATTTTCCTTGCCCTCCCCACCCCCTGATAGCCCCTGGTATGTGATGTTCCCCTCTCTGTGTCCATGTGTTCTCATTGTTCAATTCCCACTTATGAGTGAGAGCATGTGGTGTTTGGTTTTCTGTTCCTGTGTTAGTTTGCTGAGAATGATGGCTTCGAGCTTCATCTATGTCCCTGCAAAAGACATGAACTCATTCTTTTTTATGGCTGCGTAGTATTCCATGGTGTATATGTGCCACATTCTTTATCCAGTCTATCATTAATGGGCATTTGGGTTGGTTCCAAGTCTTTGCTACTGTAAATAGTGCTGCAATAAACATACATGTGCATGTCTCTTTATAGTAGAATGATTGATAATCCTTTGGGTATATATCCAGTAATGGGATCGCTGGGTCAAATGGTATTTCTGGTTTTAGATCCTTGAGGAATCGCCTCACTGTCTTCCACAATGGTTGAATTAATTTACACTCCCACCAACAGTATAAAAGTGTTCCTATTTCTCCACAGCTTTTCTAGCATCTGTTGTTTCCTGACTTTTTAATAAATGCCATTCTAACTGGTGTGAGATGGTATCTCATTGTGGTTTTGATTGCATTTCTCTTATGACGGGTGATGATGAGCTTTTTTTCATATATTTGTTGGCTGCATACATGTTTTCTTTTTGAGAAGTGCCTGTTGATATCTTTCATCCACTTTTTGATGGGGTTGGTTGTTTGTTTCTTGTAAATTTGTTTAAGTTCCTTACAGATTCTGGATATTAGACCATCTGACAGATGGATAGATTGCAAAAATTTTCTACCATTCTGTAGGTCGCCTGTTCACTCTGATGATAGTTTCTTTTGCTGTGCAGAAGCTCTTTAGTTTGATTAGATCCCATTTGTCAATTTTGGCTTTTGTTGCAATTGCTTTTGGTGTTTTGGTCATGAAGTCTTAGCCCATGCCTGTGTCCTGAATGGTATTGCCTAGGTTTTCTTCTAAGGTTTCTATGGTTTTGGGTTTTACATTTAAGTCTTTAATCTATCTTGAGTTAATTTTTATATGAGATGTAAGGAAGGGGTCCAGTTTCTATTTTCTGCATATGGCAAGCCAGTTTTCCCAGCACCATTTTATTAAATAGGAAATCTTTTTCCTATTGCTTGTTTTTGTCAGGTTTGTCGAAGATCAGCGGGTTGTAGATATGTGGTGTTGTTTTTGAGGTCTCTGTTCTCTTCCATTGGTCTATATGTCTGTTTTGGTACCAGTACCATGCTATTTTGGTTACTGTAGCCTTATATTATAGTATAGTATAGTATAGGGTGACAGAACAAGACTCTGTCTCAAGGAAAAAAAGAACAATGGGTAAAGGAATGAGTAACAAAATTAAGAAATGGAGAAGATAAGTGTAATAAAAAGATTTTTGTGAAGTTTGACTATGAAGTAGAGACAGATGTAGTACAACAGGGTGACAATAGTCAATAATAATTTAATTGTACATTTTAAAGTAACTAAACAAGTGTAATTGGATTGTTTGTAACACAAAGGATAAATGCTTGAGGGGATGGGTGCCTTATTTTCCATAATGAGATTATTACACATTGCATGCCAGTATCAAAACATTTCCTGTACCTCATAAATATATATGCCTATTATGTACCCTCCCCAAAATAAATAAAAAATAAATAAGAGAAAGATAATCAGGGGAAATGGAGCTAGGCAGGGTTTTGATTAATTGATTGATTAATTGATGACTAGAGGTGTTTTATAATGTTTTTTATTTTGTATATTTTATCTATCTTTCTCTTTCCTTTTCTTTCTTTTTCTTTTTTTCTTTCTTTGAGTGGGGGAAACTAGGCAAACTTGTGAGCAAGAGGCTGAGGAAAACAAAGTCAGGTAGCATGATGCCTCCAGCTTTGTTCATTTTGCTTAGGATTGTCTTGGCTAAACAGGCTCTTTTTTGATCCCATACAAAATTCAAAGTAGTTTTTTCTAATTATGCAAAGAAAGTCAATGGTAGTTTGATAGGAATAGCATTGATATGCCCTTAATTTTCCAAACATGCACATACTTGTATTTTCTCTAAGATATTTGACCACTTCTTTGTTTTCCTTTGTAGGCTAACCTGTTTGCACAGATATGAAATGTTCTTGACAAACTCCACTGAGCTCATTGCTTTGATTACCACATATATGTAGATGACTCCAAATGTCTGTTTCTATCCTTCTCACCATCTCAGATATCTAGTTGTACCTTGACAGTTCTTGAATATCTCAACTTACCCAAATCCCAGCTCACCCTCTTTCCCACTCTTCTACAAAAACCTGCTCCTCCTCAGTGTTTCCTGTCCCCATGATCCTCATAACCATCATTTTTGGTAGTTTTCTCTAGCATAAACTTCTCATCTAACTGTCTAATCATTCTATTCATTACTGAGAAAAGTGTGCTGAAGTTTCTAACTATAATTGTGGATTTTCCTATTTGTTTTTTCAGTTCTATTAGTTTTCGTTCCACATATTTTTGCAGCTCTGTTATTTGGTGCATTATCTACAATCAGTTCTATATATTTCAAGATTTTTGTATCTTCTTGGTGGATTGACACTTATTGTTACATAATGTCCCAGATAATTTTCTTTGTTCTGAATTCTACTTTGTCTGATGTTAATACCTCACTTCTGTTTTGCTTTTTACTAATATCTTCATGGTGTATATTTTTTCCAACTTTTTAATCTTCCTATATTGAAGTGAGTTTCTTGTAGACAGCATATAGTTTTTCTTAAAAAAAAAAACAAAACTCAGTCTGCCAATCTCTGTCTTTTACTTGGAGTCTTTATCTAATTTGCATTTAATGTAATTACTGATTGGTTAAGGCTTATACCTGCGGTGTTTGTTGTTGGTGTTGCTATTGTTCACTCTTTGTTTTCTCTGTTCTTTATTCTCTGCTCTTCTCCTTTTGCCTTCATGTGGGTTACTTGAATATATTTTACAATTTTGTTTTGGTTTATCTTGAGTGCTTTTGAGTGTATCTGCTTGTATAAATTCTTTTATGATTGCTTGCGGTATTTTATGTTACACAATTTATCACAATCTACTAGTGTCAATATTTTACCAGTTTGGATGAAATACAGAAACCTTACCTCCCTTTAAGTACCTTTATATTTTCCCATTTATAATATCCATCAATTTTGGTCATCAAAGTTCAGAGATAGGGTCACATTGTGCCAAATAAGTATATATTAGATGAGCAAGCTGTGAGGCATCCTGTCATTCTTGCCTCTTTCCAATAGGCAGAAAGTGGAAAACAGTGGCGGTGGCTGGCCAGGAAAACCTGACATCATGGGATCTTAAGTACTGGGCTTAGTGGAGGTGATCTCATTTTTCTGCTTAAAGGAGACACTATTCTTGCCCAAGGTCATTACATAAATTTGCTTTTCCATCTTGATAATAGGAATCATTTCTTATATCAGGGAGTAGTATGAGAGTTCATGAAAACAAATAGTAATATTTGGGATTCTTAGATGAATTTGTTTTCTGGAGAGCTTCAAGTACTTTCAGATATTTTTGTCTTTTATTACTTACCTAGAAAAACAAAAAGTTGATAGGGCTTGTTTAGGATCAAGGAATACACTATTAGGAAAGAAAAAGAAACAAGAGAGGAAAGGAAGAGAGGAAAGAAGTTGGAAGGAGAAAGCATGAAAGTAGGAGTGGGGGAAAAACAGATTTTCTGATAATCTTCAACGTTCCAAAACATTTCCCTGGGTCGTACAAAACTAATCCAAATGAATGGCCTTTGCCTTTCTCTCATTTGCTTGACTAGCTAGTGGGCCTGCTGAGGATTTAAGAATGATCATATTCCCAAAGGCTTCTGACAAGGAAGATTCTGGGAAATGTGTAAATCAAACCCCTACCACAATCTAGACAGTCTCACTTCAGCGTCTCTCATTAATGCCATTTCCACAGGTCAATCCAGAAAACCTCAATGTCTGAATGAGACGGAAAAAAAAAATGGTCTCAATCCTTTAATCTATTCCTAGTGGATCACTATCATTATCTACAATCAGTTCTATATATAATTAGAGGGTTTATTTTTTGCATTACAAAAACTATCCATAATTATGTGTTATTTGCAAATTGCTGCAGATCTACATTCATCTCTGTGATGAAATGAGGGTCTTGCTCCTCATTGTATTAATATCATTTCTACATTCTTGCTCTCCCACCCCACATCTCCTGATTTAGTGACAAGTTATGTTGAAAACATTTTTTAAAAGCATTTACCTATCTTTCTAGCATCCACATAGCATGTCCTGTGTCAAACCACCCATTCATCACTTGCTTATCCTCTGGCAAAAGCAGGAGATAAATCATCATGGGGAAACAGACTTTTATACAAATACTGTATTCCCTACCTTGGGGTTCAGACATAGTTGCTTACTATAAGTATTTTTGTGTTCCTCTGTTTACAAATGTCTAGTAGAGTTATGATGAAAAATATCCTTTTAGATAGAACTCCCTCAAGGGAAAAAGAGATCCTTTTACACTACACAAAGAAGTCAAGGCCATCCTGTGACGAGTAGAGATAGGATAATGAAAAAGAAGTTGATTCTTTCTTTAAACGTTTAGTACACCCAGGGATTCATGGACCCACAAAGTGAAAGAAAATATATTTCAGAAAGCCAAGGAATGTGAAACAGTTTCATAGTCTTTAAAATTTACTTCAATGATTAACTAAATTATTGCCAGAAAATTGTTTTCTTGTCTATATAGAAGGCCCTTGTTTTTGTATCTCCTAATGTGAATTAACATCCTTGCCAGCACTAGCAGACTATGTTTGCTGACAAATAAAGGAAAATTCAAGAGACTAAAATGTGTTTCTGTGATTATACAAAGATTGTGGACACCAATTAATAAGTACTAAGCATTTGCAAATATCAAGAAAACCAATTACATTTTCAAGTTCATCCAGTTGAGATACTAAGTATGAGTTGTACAAAAAAAACTAGAATTTAAATCCCCATTCTGAATGCTGATTATTGTTGGAAATAGGTAGCTCAACAACAATAAAAGCAATTTTCTTCATATTGGTTCCATTATTTAACATCTACCTGTAAAACACATTCATTTTGTTTCTTAAAAGTTTTTTAACATGGATGATGCTGTCTCCGTGTTACTTCCTCCATTTCCAGCAATGAAAAAAAATCCAGTGTAGTTGAAAATATTATAAAGAAACATCACAGCATGCCGTTAGATGATACCTTAGTGAAGTATTCATTTAGGGTCACTAAGAATACTTAGGTTTTCATCAACAATGTTATTATGAAAAATATTTATTAAGAGCGTCTCTTCATTTTTACTCTCTGTGTTAAGAAGTCTGGCACTCTTTAAAGAATCCAGTATGGGTTCAGAGACTTTTCTTTAGTCTCCTTTAATCCTTTACTTTCATCTACCACTCATAGCTGACGTTCTTCAGGATTCAGTATTTGACCTACATGCATGATATCTTCCTGGGCAATCTCATCCCCTTTGCCACTATTAATTACAGCACATCGAGGGCTAGAATAGAATAATGGTTAAGAACATAGGCTTTGGCCTTGAACTTAGGCTGCCTGCGTTCAAATCTTATATCTGCCACTTGCCACTCACAAACATCTTCATGGTTCAGTTTTCTGATTTGTAAAATGCAGGGAATAATCATACCTACTTCAGAGAGTCATGAGGTCTGTTTGTCAATATAGTAAAATGCCTACAACAGTTTGTCACATTGTGGTCAGTCAGTATTGATTTCTATTATCTTTATGTCATGATTCCCAAATCTGTATTTCCAACCTCTTACGAAAGCTCTAGATTTAAACAAATTTCTCAAAAGAAATTGTCCTCAGCCTTCACTGGTATCACCTGGGATGCACATTCCAAATGCAGAGTCCTAGGCTTCATTCCATCTTTCATGAACTGAATCGTCTACGAATGAGAATTGGGAATCTGCATTTTTCAAATGGTCTAGGTATTCTGATACAAACTAAAAATTAATGCCCACTTTTCTAGGGTTGTATTTTGTTGCCTTTGAGTCATCTCAACTTGTTTCATCGTATCCCCTTCAGAAGACATCACTTTTTAGTTACTGACACCATCATCTGCCTGACATTCAAAATGAGATTCTGGAGTTATCCCTGACTTCTGACCTTGTCAATCCCACAGGTTATTTTCGTAATTTTCATATTTCCAAAACATATCCCTTCTCTCTCCAGTCTATTGCCATTGACTTCATTCATTCACTCAGTAATTACTTACTGAGCACTTACTATGTGTCAAGCATGGGATACAGCCATGTCCATATTGAGATTTCAACTTAATGTAGCTCAGGCTCTTATTATCATTCACTTGGATTATAGTAAGTGCCTACTAACTGGTTCTTCGTGTCTTCAGTCTTCAGTGCTTTTCAAATATTCCTTCACATTGCTAACTAAAATCAAGTCTAATCGTGTCAGTTTTGTGTTTAAAACCCTGTCACTTCTCAAATAAGGCTAAACCTCCTAGTGTAAGTGATGACTTTTGCTGAGATATGCCGACATCTCTACCCACTTCTTATACTTTCTCCACCTAGGACTTTTGCTTCACTAACACTAAGGTATGCATCGGTTCCTTTACTATACCATGATGGTGTCAATTAAACACACGTGTATTTGGCTCTACTTGTTTCCAGATGCATGTGCAGGATTTTTTTTTTTTGCAAGAAATGAGAGCCTGGATAGAGGGCCTTGAGCCAAGTTTTGCAGAGTTGGAAAGCTTCCTGCTCCATGCCTCAGGGCCTCTCCAAGCCTGTACCCTTTCTCTCCACCCTTCCCTCCCACTGTCTGTTTCAACCTAATGTAGCTCAGGTTCTTATTATCATTCACCTGGATTATAATAACTGCCTACTAACTGGTTCGTTGTAAGTGTTCAGTGCTTTCCTAGTTTTTCTTAGTGCTTTTCCTAGTTTTCTTTCCTAGTTTACCTTTTTCATCCTTCAAGATTCATCCTTGGCCAGGCATGGTGGCTCATGCCTATAATCCCAACACTTCCGGAGGTCAAGGTGGGAGATCGCTTGAGGCCAGGAGTTTGAGAGCAGCCTAGGCAACATAAAGAGACCCTGTCTCTAAAAAAAAAAAAAATTTGAAAATGAGCTGAGCATGGTGGCATGTACCTGTATCAGCTTCTTGGGTGGCTGATGCAAGAGGATCACTTGAGCCTAGGAGTTTGAGGCTGCAGTGAGTCATGATTACACCATTGCACTCTGGGGTGAGAGAGTGAGGCCATGTCTCTAAAAAATAAAATAAAATAAAATAGTAAAGTGAAATATTTATTCATCACAGTCAGTCCCTACATCTGCATGACAGGCTGGCCTAAGTGACCCTATTCTTCTGTAGTGATGTGATCTATTTGTCCAGTTTTGGCCAGCCTGAAAACTCCTTGAGAACAAAAATTTTTTTAACAATACCATGCTCACATTTGCCTTTAACTTTTTTTAAACAATATTTAAATTAATCTGTCAATTTTGGATTCCTGGCAGCCCTTGGGCTGAGCAACTCTAGAAATGGAGGCCCCCTTCCAGGCTAACCCCCTCCCCTTCCCTTCCTACTCCCTAGCTTCCTCATTCTTTGTGAGAACAAACCCAAAGTCTGTCCAAAATTTATCTCCCTCACGCTTCTCCATCAAGAAGTCACCCCTTGGCCATCCCTTGGATCTAGGAGTGTGCATATCAGAGATGTTGTCCACCCCCCGGAGGATGGACCTGGGAGATGGTGCATCAATCCATGAGAAGGCTTGGGTCATTTGGGCAGGGAATTCCAGGTCACAAGTAATCGGAGGATGGTCTGGGGGCAGATGTGGGACCTGTGCTGCCATATTCTGTTCACCTAATGGTGTAGGATGGCTACAGAAGGGAACCCTTTTGGATCAAAAGGCAGGACTGACCTTGAACTAAATGAAGCAATGCCTGATATACAACAGGTGCTCAATATCAGCAATGCCTGCTACACAACAGGTACTCCATGTAATGAAAATGCAATTATGAATAATTGACTGGCTCATCCTTTCCCAATCTGCCATCCCCAATATCTTAACAAACTCCTGTGTTGCCATCACTGTGAGATGGGTGCCAGGACAATTTGAGAATAAAACACAGATTTAGCATTGTCACTCCAATGATGTCACTCTAACTTGCAATCTGAGATGTTTTATAATTGGAGAGAAAGGGGTAGTGTCAGGGCCAAGAGCTGCTGGGGATGTTACAGGGCATATACAGCCAAATCGTAATATCACAGGAGTGGATTTTACTGTTAATAGTATTAAAAATTATAAAGCTGTACTCTTACTTTCCACAGTTTGAGGGCAGCTAGTACTTAGCCAAAAGTTTGGTTTTCACATGAACTATACTCCCTAAAAACTAAAAGCGTTATGAACTTTCCTCTTAGCACTACTTTTATTGTATCCCAGAGGTTTTGATAGGTGTGTCATTATTGTCATTTAGTTTGAAGAATTTTTTTTCATTATACTTTAAGTTCTGGGGTACATGTGCTGATCGTGCAGAATTGTTACATAGATATATACATGCCATGGTGGTTTGTGGCATTCATCCCCCCTGTTATCTACATTAGGTATTTCTCTTAATGTTGTCCCTTCCCAATCCCCCCCACCCCTGTTATCCCTCCCTTGCCCCCCCTACCCCCCCAACAGGCCCTGGTGTGTGATGTTGCCTTCCCTGTGCCCACATGTTCTCATTGTTCAACACCCACTTATGAGTGAGAACATGCGTCGTTTGGTTTTCTGTTCTTGTGTCAGTTTGCTCAGAATGATGGTTTCCAGCTTCACCCATGTCCCTGCAAAGGACATGAACTCATCCTTTTTTATGGCTGCATAGTATTCCATGGTGTATATGTGCCACATTTTCTTATCCAGTCTATCATTGATGTGCATTTGGGTTGGTTCCAAGTCTCTGCTATTGTAAACAGTGCTGCAATGAACATATGTGTGCATGTGTCTTTATAATAGAACAATTTATAATTATTTGGGTATATACCCAGTAATGAGATTGCTGGGCCAAATGGTATTTCTATTTCTAAATCCTTGAGGAATCACCACACTGTCTTCCACAATGGTTGAACTAATTTACCCTACCACCAACAGTATAAAAGCATTCCTATTTCTCCACATCCTCTCCAGCATCTGTAGTCTCCAGATTTTTTAATGATCACCATTCTAACTGGCATGAGATGGTATCTCAATGTGGTTTTGATTTGCATTTCTCTAATGACCAGTGGTGATGAGCATTTTTTCATGTTTGTTGGCTGCATAAATGTCTTCTTTTGAAAAGTGTCTGTTCATATCCTTTGCCCACTTTTTGATGGGGTTGTTTTTTTCTTGTAAATTTGTTTAAGTTCTTTATAGATTCTAGATATTAGTCCTTTGTCAAATGGGTAGATTGCAAAACTTTTTTCCCATTCTGTTGGTTGCCAGTTCACTCTAATGATAGTTTGTTTTGCTGTGCAGAAGCTCTTAAGTTTAATTAAATCCTGTTTGTCTATTTTGGCTTTTGTTGATGTTGCTTTTGGTGTTTTAGTCATGAAGTCCTTGCCTATGCCTATGTCCTGAATGGCATTGGCTAGGTTTTCTTCTAGGGTTTTTAACCATAAAAACCTTATGTTTAAATCTTTAATCCATCTGGAGTTCGTTTTTGTATAAGATGTAAGGAAGGGGTCCAGTTTCAGCTTTCTGCATATGGCTAGCCAGTTTTCCCAACACCATTTATTAAACGGGGAATCCTTTCCCCATTGCATGTTTTTGTCAGGTTTGTCAGATCAGATGGTCGTAGATGTGTGGCGTTACTTCTGAGTTCTCTGTTCCATTGGTCTATATCTCTGTTTTGGTACCAGTACCATGCTATTTTGATTACTGTAGTCTTGTAGTATAGTTTGAAATCAGGTAGCATGATGCCTCCAGCTTTGTTTCTTTTTGCTTAGGATTGCTTTGGCTATGCAGGCTTTTTTGGTTCCATATGAAGCTTAAGGTGGCTTTTTCCAGTTCTGTGAAGAAGATCAATGGGAGCTTGATGGGGATAGCATTGAATCTATAAATCACTTTGGGCAGTATGGCCATTTTCATGATATTGATTCTTCCTAACCATGAGTATGGAATGTTTTCCCATCTGTTTGTGTCCTTTCTTATTTCCTGGAGCAGTGATTTGTAGTTCTCCTTGAAGAGGTCCTTCACATGCTTTGTTAGTTGTATTCCTGGGTATCTTATTCTCTTTGTAGCAATTGTGAATGGGAGTTTGCTCATGAGTTGGCTCTCTGTTTGTCTGTTATTGGTGTATATGAATGCTTGTAATTTTTGCACATTGGTTTTGTATCCTGAGACTTTGCTGAAGTTGCTTACTAGCTTAAGGAGATTTTGGGCTGAGATGATGGGGTCTTCTAAATATACAATCATGTCATCTGCAAACAGAGAAAATTTGACTTCCTCTTTTCCTAATTGAATATCCTTTATTTCTTTTTTCTTGCCTGATTGGTCTGGCCAGAACTTCCAATACTGTGTTGAATAGGAGAGGTGAGAGAGGGCATCCTTGTCCAGTGCCTGTTTTCAAAGGGAATGCTTCCAGTTTTTGCCCATTCAGTATGATATTGTCTGTGGGCTTGTCATAAATAGCTTTTATTATTTTGAGATACGTTCCATTGATACCTAGTTTACTGACAGTTTTCAGCATAAAGGGCTGTTGAATTTTGTCAAAGGCCTTCTCTGTATCTATTGAGATAATCATATGGTTTTTGTCTTTGGTTCTGCTTATGTGATAGATTACGTTTATAGATTTACGTATGTTAAACCAGCCTTGCATCCCAGGAATGAAGCCAACTTGATCGTGATGGATAAGCTTTTTGATGTACTGTTGGATTCTGTTTGCCAGTATTTTATTAAAGATTTTTGCATCAATGTTCATCATGGATATCAGCCTGAAATTTTCTTTTTTAGTTGTGTCTCTGCCAGGTTTTGGTATCAGGATGATTTTGGTCTCATAAAATGAGTTAGGGAGGATTCCCTCTTTTGGTAATGTTTGGAATAGTTTCAGAAGGAATGGTACCAGCTCCTGTTTGTACCTCTGGTAGAATTCAGCTGTGAAACCATCTAGTCCTGGACTTTTTTTGGTTGGTACGCTGTGAATTGCTGCCTCAACTTCAGACCTTGTTATTGGTCTATTCAGGAATTCACATTCATCCTGGTTTAGTCTTGGAAGGGTGTAAGTGTTCAGGAATTTATCCATTTCTTCTAGATTTACTAGGTTATTTGCATAGACATGTTTGTAGTAATCTCTGATGGTAGTTTGTATTTCTGTGGAATTGGTGGTGATATCCGTTTATCGTTTTTTATTGCAGCTATTTGATTTTCCTCTCTTTTCTTTTTTATTAATCTGACTAGTGGTCTATTTTGTTGATCTTTCCAAAAAACCAGCTCCTGGATTTATTTATTTTTTTGAAGAGTTTTTTGTGTCTCTATCTCCTTCAGTTCTGCTCTGATCTTAGTTATTTCTTGTCTTCTGCTAGCTTTTGAATTTGTTTGATCTTGCTCCTCTAGTTCTTTTAATTGTGACATCAGGGTATCGATTTTAGATTTTTCCTCATTTCTCATGCAGGCATTTAGTGCTATGAATTTCCCCTCTTTATACTGCTTTAAATGTGTTCCAGAGATTCTGGTACATTGTGTCTTCATTCTCATTGGTTTTGAAGAACATCTTTATTTCTGCCTTCATTTCATTATTTGTCCAGTAGTCATTCAGGAGCAGGTTGTTCAGTTTCCATGTAGTTGTGCGATGTTGAGTGAGTTTCTTAATCCTGAGTTCTAATTTGATTGCACTGTGGTCTGAGAGACTGTTTGTTATTATTCCCGTTCTTTTGCATTTGCTGAGGAGTGATTTACTTCCAATTTTGTGGTCAATTTTAGAGTAGGTGCAATGTGGTGCTGAGAAGAATGTATATTCTGTGGATTTGGGTGGAGAGTTCTGTAGATGTCTATTAGGTCTGCTTGGTCCAGATCTGAGTTCAAGTCCTGGATATCCTTGTTAATTTTCTGTCTCATCGATATGTCTAATATTGAGAGTGAAGTGTTAAAGTCTCCCACTATTACTGTGTGGGAGTCTAAGTCTCTTTGTAGGTCATTAATAATTTGCTTTATGTGGAGCTCCACTGGATGGCTTCTCACCATTACCCATTCCTTGCTCAGAGAGCAGAGTCTGAAAAATGCCAGGCCAGCTACCAACTTTTTATTTCCTTCTTTAGTCTCCATGTCACATAGCTTCCCACCTGCAGGGAATAACCCTCCCTCTCCAAAGCAGAGGTTTCTTTCTTTAGCCAGTTCTTTTTTTTTCTGTACCACCAAGCTTTGTTTTTCCGTAACGTCTGTCTATCATCAGTCTTTGATACCACATTAAGAAATTTTATCCTGAGATCTGATTATTTAAATCAAAGGATTTTACAAAATTACTAACCTGCATCATTGGAATATATCTATGCCTTATTCCTTATTACATACATTATCGTACTGAAAACAGATTTTTTTTTCTTTCTGAGAAAGGGAGAATCTTCTAGGAAGCAGTATCAGTTGGATTTAGGAAATAAATACCACATTATTTAATTACATGATACATAAACATGAAGCATCGTTCCTAAAGTGAAATCAGTAGTGAATGTTGGAATGTCAAACAAAAACAACTGACTGTATCATTGCCTTGGTAATAAAAATTTTCTTGATTAAAGAAAAAAACCAAAGCCAATTCAGGTAAGAAAAGCATCTTAAAGAAACATTTATATAGAAGAAATAATGCACAGTTGACCTACAAAGAAATAGTATACACGGTGAGCATCAAATTTAAATCATCATTCTGAAATAATAGACATTATTTAACCCTAAAAAGGGAATTAATTAAAAGTAAATAGTAGAATTGTCTTTTGAATGTCATGACTTATCTGTAGCACAAGTTCTGTATTCAAAGTCTGTCCATGTGTAATTTATGATGATGAACAACGATATTAGGTTGGCATCAGGCTAAAGTAAGTTTGATTGTCATAAGCAAATTTTGATTGTTGCTGATAAGTTCATGAAGCGCCACAATGTGAAGGTAGCTGCCAGACAGGTTAAGGTGATTTTAAACCATAGAGAAATGTGTAGTAAATCTAGGTTTGGGACTTAAGTCAAAGGATTGGAGTCCAATCTATTGTACACACTTGGGATATCTTAAAATGGTGTGTATTCTAAGATTAGTGGACAAAATGGAAACCAGATCATGTTGAAAAACACAGGAAACAGGAATATCCAGTTTGGAGAAGAGATGACTCATGAGAGATTCGATAGTCACTCCCAGGTCTGGAAGGCTGTCACAGGAATAACAGAAACATAGATCTGTCTCTACATATAGAAATGTCCAGAAATAACATGGACAGTTACAGAAGAATTCTGATTCTTGTAGTGGGAGTGTTCAAAGACCAGGAGTCCACTTGGTGGAAATATTTCAGTTAAGAGTTTTTCAAACTGTGTTTCAAGACCTATTGGAGAATCATAAATGAATGAATTAGAATCCTCTAATGACTTAGAGGATTATTGCATTTGTCTTTCCTTTAAAGAAAACAAAATAGGAAATAGCATTTTGAGCCTGCAGGAAAAGTACATATTTATTTTATTATCATTTTATAAAACTTGTGTTACATACACACACAAACACACACACAGTATGGTAGGTCTCAGTAAAAAATAAAAGAAATGAATTTTTTCTTGTGAATTGCAGTCAAAAAAATGTGAAAGTCATGGTTTGAGTCATCATCTTCATCATTGCCAGGTGAGGACCATGAACCAGACACACCTGAGCTGGCATTTCAGTCACAAATCTTTTAGTTATTTAACCCCTCTGTGGTTAAGTTTCCCTATTTGAAAAATGGAGAAGATGATCACAGTTACCTCTGAAGTGTATTTACATATATTACATTTTAAAAATCTAAATACTTAACGTGTTTTAATTATTATGTACATCACCACTTCTGCCTTTTAGTTTCTCAAAATAAAACAAAGTTTTCTCTTAACCTCATTTTTTCCCTTTTTTTCATTGGACACTGATATGTACAGATAAATCAGTAGGACCACATCCTTGGGAACAGGTTGTGGGGGGCAGGGAAGGGTAACAGAGTGTGTGCTCAGTTCCGTAATATAATAACACGATTCATTCTCAGACTCCCAGATGTAGCTCCATTGCACTCTGCAATGGCTTTGGAGAGAAATGTAGCCTTCCCATTTTTGCTCAATGGCTCTTTTGCAACTGTTCACTTTGGCTGTTGGTGTCTCCCCAGCTGGGACTGGACATTCATGTTATCAGAGAACTGGACATCTCAGCTTCTCGTGTGTAAGCTTCATTGTCTGACATGGGCTGCTGTGTAGGGTGCTGTACCATTGGCCTTTATTGCTGTTTGAGTAACAGGAAGAAACCTGGTACTGTTGTACTGTTCAAACACTCATCCTATTCATGGCCACTGTTTATACCAGAGGAAAATGTTCTCACAGAGAGACCAATAATTTAGAAAATATTTGAACGGGAGGTTGAATAGCTTCTATTGGTGTCTTTATCAGTGATCTCTATTTCTGAATACAATGCAACTCTGTTATAAAGCGTTCCTCTCCACTGCAGATCTGGTTTATTGCGAGCCAAATCTTGCTCCCTATGTACAGAACAAAATCTCTATCATCACAAGTCAGAAAGGCCATACTGTGTGTAATTCTTATTCCCAACTTCTGGGATAATAGAATAAGCTATAGTAGTAATTATATACATTACAAATTATATATATTATATAATTATTTATAAATGATGTAAAATATACGTGTATAATTTTAGAATATAAAAAACTAAATAAAGCGTGAGCTACCATTGTAGATATTTCAGAAAGTGCTAAAGTTTATCAACACTAAACACAAAAGTTTTCCATATTATAATACTGAATTAGGTAGATGCAAGAGGGATTTAGACTCAGAGGAATAGTTGTATGTCTGGAAGGTTTGTGAGATGCCAAGTCTCTCTCTGCTTTTGATTAGAGTGAATCAGCATCACTGAGAAAGACACAATTCTTTGAAATGATATTTATGGCATATATTGGATCGAAGTCCTCAAAGTCAGGTATGCAGAAATAACAACTTTATCTATCTATAAATTAATTTAATGTCTATTTCCAACCCCCTTTGTCCTGAGATTGTGTATGGCAATTTTCCCTGGCCAAGGCTTCAAGAGCATAATAGCATCTGGTCCTCAGGTCATCTTCTCACCTAGGCATCATCTGAAACGACCTTGGTCTTACTGATCTCTCATCTTTGTTCATATGGATTGATGCTGGCTTGTCTCATGCTCCCAAATGCAAAGTCGCATAGCATTCAGCAGTCTCTTAGATACTAGCACAGCCCTATAGGGGGCACAGAGATCATTTGGCTGCTCCTGAGCCCTGCTAGACCATCAGAAACTCCCTGGGCTCAATGCCATTCCCACATGAGCAAGAGACCTTCTATTGGTGTCTTTATCAGTGATCTCTATTTCTGAACACATTGCAACTCTGTTATAAAGCGTTCCTCTCCACTGCAGATTTGGTTTATTGCGAGCCAAATCTTGCTCCAGAGTTACTTTTACTTTGTGACATGAAAAGACTGAGCCTCCCTAAGGATTGAACCATTTCATGTTCTCAGATTCTGCTTTTCATCCAAACTGAACCCAAGATACCTGAAGGTTTAAGGCTTTCTCTTCCTGTACACAGTGTGCAGCTTTATCTCCTCTGGTCTTGCTCCCTCTCTTGGGCTACACCAAGGGAAAAAGCTTTGGTCCCTGTCTTCTCAGATACCACAAACCTGGTCTGGGGTTTTGCTTTCATTCCTCCCCAAGGTTTGGCCTTTTGCAGAGGATGGGGCATAGGAATTATTTTTCTCAGGGATGCACAATGTCTCTATTTCTTCCCTCCCTCCACCAAAGACTTTCACTGGAATCGTGAGGAATCAGAAAGCTTTGTTCTGATGCAATTGACTTTCTTTGGGGTTGCCAGGGAAGAGCAATCCATTTACCCCTCCTTTAAATGGGGAGTCTCTTTCAACCCAGGGGAAATCAAATGGTAGCTGTGGTTAATGACATATGTCACAGGTGCAGAGCACTATCCTCGATTGCAGAGGCCAGGTGGGGTAGTTTGGAAGACTTCCAAGAGAACCCAGTTTTAGCTAATCGGACTCATGGGAGTTCCACCAATTCGCTCACTTACTTGTACATCCATTAAGCATTCATTGAACACTTACAATGTACTGAGCATTGAGGAACAAATTTGAATAAGATACGGTCCTTGCTTTCATAGTCCAGCTGGAGACAAAGAGAACAAAAATGTAAACAGATAATTACAACATAAAAATGTAAATTTTATAGTAGAGGGATGTCTGAAGAACTAAGAAAACACAGAGGAGGGGAGCTACAAATTCTGCCTAGGGCAGTGAGGGAAGGTTTTACAAACAATTATTACAGTTCTTTTGACCAAAGGAATACTGAAAAACATGATGTGTATGTGGGGAAGGGGTATTTCAATGTATCCTAATTTTCTTTAAAAAAACAAACAATATATGGTCTTATTTCTAAAAAGTAGAGTGAGCTCCTCTGATGTCCTAAATGCTTTATACCTTCCCTTTTTTAGAAGACGTATTCATCCTTCTAATGGGCAGTATGCTTTCAGAAGGGCTTCATCAATGTGGTCAATGCGCAGGCTACGTGGTATATTAAGAGATGTAGTATGTCAATAACTACAATTCTGGTTTTGACATGAATTAGCTGTTTTTCTTCTTAAGATTCTTTCTGGCACAGTTCAGTTCTCTCTACTAAATCTAGTGAGAGTTTTATAGCACTGATTATCTGAGACCAAAATAGATGGTCTCGGAAGTAATTTAACTCTTCAAAGTGGTTTAAAGGAACTAAAAAAGTTGGAAAAGCAATGCTCTCATGTAAAAGAAGTGAGAAGAGAGACAAAATGAGATGAGCTGAAAGCCTAAGCTTTACCTTGTAGGAATGAATAATTAGTTACTCGAAGATGAAAGACTAATGGCTTTGTGACTGGTACTTAAATATGTTTCACATTCTTATGTTCTCTGAAATGAAACCTAATGAAGCAGATTTCACGGCAATTTGCTGTTTCCAAAACCCATACAAAAGACAGATCCTAAGAAGTGTATCAGAAATCAAATAAAAACACCAAAATTGATAAGTATGCTTTGAGAACTTTCATTTAATATTTATTCCTTTAAATTTAAATTTCATGAAGATCCATGGAGTACTATTCAGCCATAAAAAGGAATGAAATAATGGTCTTTGCAGCAACTTGGATGGAGCTGGAGGCTGTTATTCTAAGTGAAGTAACTCAGGAATGGAAAACCAAATATCGAATATTCTCACTTATAAGTCGGAGCTAAGCTGTGAGAACGCAAAAGCATAATAATGACAGAATGGACTTTGGGGGGTAGGGGTAGGAACAGGATGAGGAAGAAAAGACCACCTATTGGGTACAGTGTATACACTGCTCAGGTGTCAGGCATGCCAAAGTCTCAGAAATCACCGCTAAGGAACTTATCCATGTAACCAAAAACCACCTATACCCTCGAAACTCTTGAAATAAAAATAAATAAATAAATAAAAATAAATTTCACAGGGATGTAGTAAGCTGAGAATTACATACTGAGTGCTACAAGCAAGTCTATTTTTTAAGAGTACAAAAAAAAAAAGCAGGCATCTACACATATTCAGAAACAGATGAACAAAAAGGAGGCTAGTGACTCAACGTTTTTGACACTTAACAGTGGGTTGACTTGATTTTAGTTCCAGGAAACGGCAAAGGTTCAAGTTGGATCTCATTTTATTCAAACTGGTTTTCCCACCATCTTTAGTCACATCGTGACAGTACTCCCACTACTATGCCTCAAACACCAAACGCTATGCCAATACTTTTATTGGATTAAAGAAAAGAAACTGCAAGTAAACATGTCTGATACCCCCAAAGACCATATATCTTTTTTTCTTCACCAGTTCTTTTTGCTTCCTATTTTCTTGCAGATGCTTTTGCTGATATGGGGCAGAATACAGACCAGACCGTACCTCTTTGTGGCTAGCTATTTTTGTAGAGGAGGAATCTGTAAAGGGCAAGTAGGCTCAGTTCATTGCCCAGATGATTTCCAACTATTAACTAGGTCCAAACCTGTTTAGCTGCAAATACAATACGAGTTCTTTCATGCATTATTTAGTACAAAACATCTAGCTGCTGTTATTTAAGTGGACTATAATTTTCCAGACTTTCACAATCCAAGAAATGCTTCAGTTTACCTGTCATGTAAAGGAATTAATGTCACTTCATCCGTCTGAGAGGATTAAGGTATTCTACAGACTATAAGATGTATGGATCCACCAGGCAAAAAGGTTCATAGAGTTAAAAGTCATCAACTGCTCCTCTCTCCATAGTAGCAGGTTTATCACTGTAACAAGTACAAGGTTTGGCAAACCTCATAAAGCAAATGTGTTCGTTCCCATAATCCCAGGCCTCTAGGCTTGGTTTTGATTAGCAACAGTATGCTTGTGCACTTCATAGGAAAAGACAAAATGTGGCTGTTACTAAAATACTAGGGAGAATATTAATTTTTGTCCTCAATAGAATCGAATCACGTACCTTAGATATTTCTGCTCATTTATCACTGCATACTACACTGAATAATACGAATTCAGCAGCAGCAACAACAACAACAAAAACATGAGACACAGGATTTAATCAATGGCAGTTCCAAATATTTTCTGTGTGGGGTCAAAGAACAGGATTCTGCCAGTAGCTTACCATTTCCTGCAGTTATGCCAAAAGGTCAAATAGGTTTATGTGTAGGTAGAAGAGTAAAAGAGTTTAATCTAACAATGAGGTTTAGTTTAAGAATTGGGACCAATTACATGAAACTGTTCTCTTCTCAATAAGCATTCTCTACCATTTGATGCAGCAATCCCACTCCTGGGTATCTACCCAGAGGAAAAGAAGTCATTATACAAAAAATATACCTGCACACACACATGTATAGCAGCACAACTTGCAATTGCAAAAAATATGGAACCATCTGAAATGCCCATCAATAAACAAGTGGATAAGGAAACCGTGATATATATATATGTGTGTGTGTGTGAGTGTATGTGTGTGTGTCTGTATATGTGTGTATATATATAATTTCATCATATATATATGATGAAATACTACTCAGCCATAAAAGGGAATAAATTTAATGACATTAACAGCAACTTGGATGGGACTGGAAACCATTATTCAAAGTGAAATGACTCAAAAATGGAAATCCAAGCATCATATGCTCTCACTCATAAGTGGGAGCTAAGCTGTGAAGATGCAAAGGCACAAGAATGACACAATGGACTTTGGGGACTCAGGGGAAAGGGTGGGAAGGGGTGAGGGATAAAAGACTACAAATTGGGTTCAGTGTATACTGCTCACCAAAATCTCACAATTCACCACTAAAGAACTTACTCATAACCAAATACCAACTGTTCCCCCAAAAATCTATGAAAATAAAAAAATTACAAAAAATTATCCTAGAGATTGTTATGTTACTGTAAAGTGAGGCACCATAGCATGGAATGAGTCCTACCAAACTCTGGAGAGATTGTACAAGCAATGCTTCCCACTGGGCTGTTAATGACCCATAGCTGGCCAGCTTCGGTCCCCTGCTTATCTGTATCATGGCCACAAGGATAGGTAGACCCTGGCTATCTCTCTATTCAAGATACAGGGATGTGCCACTTGTTACAGACTGAAAAGGATGTGGTAGAAAGGTTCTGGTTGTCAATGGTGGGGGATAGGGACACTGAAGAGAAAATATTTCTCAGTAAAGTTAATTTGCACTTTAAACACATCAGAAAATTATCTAAGAAATATTCCTTGAAACAAGAACTTTAATTAGTTCTTGTTTCAAGGCAATCTATTTCTTGTGGACCACCCACATGATAATCAGAAGGACAAACACATCATTGTCTCTACCAATCACATTACCTTCAAATAGGACCTTTGCTGATTAGATTGTTAAAATTATACTAAGAGCAGTAATTCTAGAATAGTTCTTATCTCGCAAGAAGAGAAATAACCAAAATGTTGTAAATGCCAATGAATCCCCAAGGAAATATTAAACTTCTTCTATGGACATTTTCATAAAGGAAACAAAAGAAGACTTATGTATTAGTCTGTCCTCACACTGCTAATAAAGACATACCCAGGACTGGATAATTTATAAATGAAAGAGGTTTACTTGATTCACAGTTCAGCATGGCTGGGGAGGCTTCGGGAAACTCATGATCGTGCAGAGGAAAAGCAATCACATCCTTTTCACCTGGAGGCAGCAAGAAGTGCTGGGCAAAAGAGAAAAGTCCCTTATAAAACCATCAGATCTCCTGAGAACTCACTGCCAGGAGTACAGTATCAAGATAACTGCCCCCATGATTAAAGTACCTTCCACTGGGTCCCTCCTACAACATGCTGGGACTATGGGAACTGCAATTCAAGATGAGATTTGGGTGGGGACACAGCCAAATCATATCAACTTGTTATAGGTAAATAGTCCTCAAACGGGAGATATTCTAATAAGAAATGTCAATGAAAATATTGCAAAGAAAATGCAATAATACATTACCTACATTCACCATGAAGTGTATATCTAATCACTTCCTCCCCCAACTCCCACGGATAGTTTTTGTATAAGAATATAATAAACAATAAAACAGCATAGTTATTTAATAAATTAAATGCATAAAATAATATAGAAAACAATTGCTAAAAAATCTTTAGTAAAGGAAAATCAATTTGAATGATATTAAAATTGTTTTTATTACAGCATGTAAGAATGTTGGAAAGAGGAGATAATAACAATAATCAGTAGCAATAAATGGAAAGGTTGAGATAGACACAGTGCATTTTCTTTCCCAGTATGAAAGAATCAAAGTAAATGGAATAACTTGCCAATTCCATAAAGCTTTGAAATGCAAGTTGCTATCAAGCACAGAGAGATTCTTTTTGTGTTATCTGAATGAAAGGTTGAAAATTGAGTTGGTTGTTTGAAGTGATTTAGCTACTTGGCACCAAATATCCAGAGCTGGATGCATGGATAGAAACTAAAATTCTGCAAATGTATTCACAGAAAAGGTGATTCAGAGGCCCCTTCACCTGCTAAAGCATATACCCAGGTTTTCTTATTTCTAAGTCACTAAATACAAAGAGGATTCTACCTCCTACTTTTCGGTTGGACGACATAAGGAACATAGGAATATGGACAAACCATTAGCTTTATTCTTGCTAGCTATCAATTTTCTTTTCACTCAGCCAACTATTTTCAAATCATGTGAAAATTATTGCACTATTGTGATCTGAAATATGAACACACCCACACAGATGGCTGAAAGCTGAAGGCACGGGTGAAAGATATATTTGTAAAAAGAATACTCCAATAAAACCAAGGGCAAGGGTTAGGCTGACTAAAAGTCAAATTAACCTTTCCAGAAATATGGAGGGTACTTAGATGATTTGGAGGACTATCATTTTATTCACTTGTCTTTTGTTGGAACCATTCCTCAATCATTCTAGAGGGATAAATTGTAACATTGTCAAAAAAAAGAAAAAAGTTCTCGGCATCTCCGCAAGAGATCTGCTCAGAAATGACATTCCATTCTATAAAGTAGCTTATTGGTGATAACCTTTTGGGCCTTCTTCATGCCTTGAACCATAGGGACAGTTATTGAGTCTAAGGTATTGATTGTGACCGTAGAGCTGTAAGAAAAATATGTGAAGCCCTGACCTACAGCCAAATGAGAGAAAATATACTTTTCAGCCTGTTTTCTAGATTCAAGATTCTAGATTCTAGCTATGGTATAAACAGTAGAACAGTATAAAATTGCAAAATCACTGTAAAGGGAGTTTTTCACAATACATTTGGGAGCATAAAGTCAGGAAGTTAAAAGCCAGATATTTTTCTGTTTCTTCATGTAAATGGAAATTAATATAGCTGTGCTTGATAAACTTTCTGACATTGTTACTGCCTGTGAGATGGGATCCAAAAAAAATGAGTTGGAATGTTTTTCTTTAGCTCTCTACTTGTGTTGTCCAATATGGTAGCCACTAGCTACAGGTAACTATTTAAATTTAAGTTAGTTAGCTTTATAACATTAAAAATTTTGTCTCTCAATTGTACTAGCCAAATTTCAAATGCTCAGTAGCCACACGTGGTTAGTGGCCACCATATTGAATAGCATAAAGTACTGATTATTTCTGTCACTGAAGGAAGTTCTATTGGACAGTGCTGCTCCATAGCATAACTTATTATTTCTAACATCTTATGTTTTCATAAAGCAACTTCATCAGTTGGTTAATAGTACTATTTATATTTTATAGACAACAAAATTGCAATTTAAAGAGGTTAAATGACTTGTCAAGCTAACACAGTGAACAGGATCTTGCAAAAACTGACTTTCATGAAATTTTAAGCAAGGTCATCTGAATTCTATCAAGCGTCCTTTCACAGAAACGCTGCAGTGATAAACACTTAAAACAGATCACAAATAAGTTTATTCCTCACCTTAGTCACCCAAATAACCTAATTTTTCCATCTGGGATTTCATAAATGAGATTGTCAGAGATAAAGGGAGACTATCATATGGTTATAAAAATCCATCAAAATCTCCTCTCTTTGCTTTTAAATTACTTTTAATTGCACGCTGTTTCTTATTTCATCATTTGGATCCTTCTGACTTGTATCACACTTGACATCTTGACCAATCCTTAATTTTTCCCTTTAATTTCCTTTTATCAATATTTTACTCAGATGTTCTAGGCCCTTTTCTGGGTCTAACACACATTGACAAACTTTGCCCTACAGAGAGTGAAGGTTTC
Source organism: Ateles fusciceps (assembly GCA_036589455.1). Classification (NCBI taxonomy): domain Eukaryota; kingdom Metazoa; phylum Chordata; class Mammalia; order Primates; family Atelidae; genus Ateles; species Ateles fusciceps. The sequence goes on from JAZHEH010003259.1 coordinate 7,701,338, forward strand.
TTTCAGTCCCAGAATCTAATGGCAGTAGATGACCACGGTGAGGGCAAGAGTAGTGTTCAGGATCACTTGGCTCAGATTGGGATCTTGCAAGTATTACAGGCAATGGGACAACTAAATATCCAGAGCTGGATGCACAGATAGAAATGAAAATTCTGCACGTGTACTCACAGAAAAGATGATTCTGTGGGCTTATAAATATAGCCCATGTGCTGGACAACTGCAGGTTCAATAACAGTTCTGGATTTCTGAGAATTCATATGGTTATGAAAAGTACACTAATAAAGAAGATGTGCAGCAACCAATAGTATACATGATTTGAACAAATTATCTCTGTTTTGTTAACTTCTTAATGAATATGGTCAACACATGTATATTCAATAAGGTCATCACCCTAAAACGTTGCAATCTTCAGTAAATTCTTCAGAGACCTAAACTTTTACATCCTTCTTCATCTCCTGTTTACTTGCTCTGTTAATTATTGAGAGATTGGTGCCGAAATCTCTAGCTACATTGTAGATTTGTCTATTTTTCTTTGCAATTTTATAGATTTTGCTTCATGCATTTTGAAGCTTTGCTATTAGGTGCATAAATGTTTACAATTTGTGTGTTCCCTTGATTAGTAGTTGCCACTATCATAATAAAAGAAACTTCATTATCCCTGTAATATTCTTTGTGCTGAAATGTATTTTTCTGTTATTAAGATAGCCATTCTAGCTTTCTTTGAACTAATTTTAGAATGGTATCTTTTTTCAGTCTTTTACTTTTAACCTATTAATTTCTCTACATTTAAAGTAGAATTTTTGTGGGAAGCATGTAGCCTGATCTTGCTTTTTGTCCTATCTGATACTCTGTAAGTTTCATTGGTGTGCCTAGACTATTTATATTTAATATTATTGATGATATGGTTGAATTTAAATGTACCATCTACTATTTGTTTGTTATCTAAGATTTTAATTATTTTTATGTGTATTTTTCACATATACTTTTTACATCCAAAGTAACTGCTATTACATTTCCTTGGAAGCTTTGCCTATTCTTCTGAACATTTCAGAATATAAACGTATATCTTTAAAGATTTTTTGGCACAAACTTCCAGCTAAGCATGGTAGCACAAACACACCCACTTGCTCTCTATTCTCTACTGAAACCCTTCAAAAATGGCAAAGGGATTTAAGAAAAATTTGTTGAAACCGATTATAGATTTGTGTGCATTTTTAGGACATAATACGGAAAGATCCCCTATAGTCTTCACCCTGTTTTCCTCAATAATAATAATGTCTTGCATGACTGAAATTGACATTAATATAATCTACTAATCTTTTTCAGGTTCGCCAGTTTTATAGGCACTCATTTGTTTGTGTATTTAGTTATAGGCAACGTTATCATAGGTGAAGATTTGTGTGAACTCCACCACGGTGAAGCTATAGAGGACTTCCATCACAAGAATGCTTTGTGCTACCTTCTATAGCCACAACCACTTCCCTCCCCCACCAGTCTCTGACAATCATTAATTTGTTCTCCATCTCTATAATCTTGTCATTTCAAGAAGATTATACAAATGAAATAATATGGTATATAACTTTTTGAGATTGGCTTTTTCACTCAACAAGTGAAGAGATCCATCCAAGTTTTAACACATATCAATAGTTTATTCCTTTTTAATGCTGAATATTATTCCAAGGCATATAGGTGGCATAGATGTTTAACTTTTCACTCGTTGAAAAAAATGTTTGGGTTGTTTTCAGAAGAGAATTTTTTTTTTTTTTTTTTTTTTTTTGTCAACAAATCTGCAAAGAGAATAAAAAGATAAGCCACAGTCTCAGAGAAAATATTTTCAAACGAATGTCTAACAAAGAACTAGTATCTAAAATATACAAATAAATCAACAGTAAAAAATAAGCAAAACACTTAGAAAATGGGTGGAAGATAGTTCACCGGAGAAGATATATAGTTGACAAATGAATATATAAAAAGATACTTAACATCATTCTTTATTAGAAAATACAAAATATAGCCACAGTGAGATATCACTGTATGCTTATCAGAGTGACTAAAATAAAAAATGTTGATTATGACTAATGCCAGTGAGGATGTGGAGAAACTGGATCACCATTCATCACGAAGGGGATTGCAAAATGGCACAGCTTCTCTGAAAAAGATTACGGCTGTTCCTTAAAAAACTAAACATGTGCTTACCATATGACCTGGCAATTACACTTTTGGGCATTTATCCCAGAGAAATGAAAACTTAACTTCACATAAAAACCTGCACATGAATTTTTATAGCAGCCTTATTCATAATAACAAAAAATAAATGAAATTTTAAAGGGCATAAGCCCAAAGGACAAAGAACACAAGTGGATTTACTATGAAGTTAATGAAGCTGAAGCTTTCGGACCCCTCACGGTTTGTATGGGTGCCTTCCAAAGGCTCAGAAAGGGACCCTAGAAAGGTATTCATACTGTTGAATATTTTTATAAGATTTGCAAAGGTAAGATTTTTTAATCATAACTAATTAACATTGTTGTGTATTTCCACTCTGACGTGTCCTTTATCACAGATCACCTTGCATTTGATGGGGACTGTGATCACTTTTGAGCTCTGGGTAAGGAAAGTTTATTTGGATATACATTGAGCTTTGGTTTAGAAGGATATATTTATGTTGTGGGCAATCACTCTGTATATAAGTATATTGCAAACCATCCTAATAGTGGTCATGGCTTCCAGGAATATTTCTGCTACCCATTTTACCAACACACTGAGCATCACAATGCAAATGCATACTCAGGCTCAGAGATTGTTTTATGATACGATTGTTCCCTATGGTATCAGCCTTCAGTATATGCAAGCAGTACATAAGAAATACTAAAGGTATTATATGCAAGCAGTACATAAAAAGTACTAAGTACTGTCTAAGATGTACTAGGTATTCCAAGTCCCCTCCCCATGCCAAGAGTTAAAATGTACAGAGCCAAAAACTGGACAATTGTTCCAAACACCAATATATAAAATTTTAATGGAATAATTTGGTGTCACAATACCATTTATTATTTTTCTTTTGATGAAAATTTTACAAACCAGAATGTATAAGATTTATTCTGTTTATAGGGCATGGGCCAATAATTTCACACCTATAGCATAAAATGTTAACTGTGGCTATCTACAAAGTCACATATCTTGTGCATCCCAACTGTTATTTTTTTTAAGTTTAATTATGTTAGGAAAAAAGAGTGAAATACTTTTCCATTTCTCCAAAGAAAGTGGTATGACAAAATTGTTCTTACATAAAGACGTGATGTAAGAGAATGTTGCCTCTGAAAAGATTGAGAAAAAGTATTACAGAGTTGTGTCAGGCTGTTTATCAATAAAAACGTTATGTTTTTAAAATTTTTGTCATGTTTATGGTATTTGTAAGTTTTTAAAATAAATGTGGCACTTGTTATTTATCTTCTTATTCAAAATCACTGTTCACTTTTGAATCTAATTTTATATTCATGGTTTTGTCTTCATTGTCTTAAAGAAGTTACTCAGAATTTTATAAGCTTTAGTCCTCATAAAACTTACATGTATCCCCAGTGTAAGGCCGGTTGCCTCGCCGGGAGCTCGGACACGCCCATCCTTCCCAGCAACAGGGGAATTATGTCACCACTCTGCACCCAACACCTAGCCCCCGCTGAAAAACCCCTGCCCAAAAATTTCAAAAAGCCACACCAAACCCTACCCAATAACTCTTTGTCCCGTTTAGGTCATTCTTCCCCAAGACGGCCCACTCACCAAAGATCCCGCCTACCTACCAATAATAACTGCCTTCACTCTCCTTCCTGGGTCCCAATATCCAGTCAAGTGCCTTATGCTTTGTCTCCCCTATATCCAATCAAATGCCTTCACTCCACTTCCTGGGTACCAATATCCAGTCAAGTGCCTTATGCTTTATCTCCCCTATATCCAATTAAATGCCTTCACTCCTTATAAAACCCCTTGCCCTAAAAAGTTAAGTGCAACTTCTCTGGCCCTTACCTGGACCATAGAACCTCGCCCGGGGGCTGAATAAATCAGATTTTCATTTTCTTATACTGGTCTCAGTTTCCTCATTTCAACTCAACAATATACCTTACACCCAGGCAAAAGGAAAACATAAATCAAGAATAAAACTTGGTAACTGGAAAGCAGGTACATGAGTGGTTGCTAACATAGCAAACCAGAAGGTACCCATGAAGGTACCCTTCAGTGAAGGTCTCTGAAGCTTAAGTTAAAGCCCAAGCTGAGGGTGGTAGAAGCAGAAATCTTCATAGAATTTCAGAAAGGCTTAGGACTTGAAGTAATTAGGTATGTCTGAAAACAAAGGAGTTTATGAAGCTGAAACCAGCAAGACTGATTGAGGACTGTCTAAGAAGTACTAGGTATTCCAAGTTCCCTCCCCATGCCAAGCAACAGTGTAAACATTTATTATCTGGAGAGGTTAAACCTACAGAATTCTGGACTTGGAAACCAGATTTAGTTGAGACATAGGTATAGATCCAGTGAAGACCTCTCAATCCCTCAGTCATTAGCTTCAGAAATACAGATCATTTGAAGAATTTTCCCCTGGAAGAAATCATTAGCTTAATACACAAGCACTGACAATTTGGGCAATATCTACTCAAATCAAAGGCCAATCCAATTACTTACAGTGAAACTAATCAATTAATTTTTAAGTACATTATCCATAAATAAGACCAAATGGCCAAGAAGAACCAAGCATTTTTGGAAGGACTCTAAGTTAAAGACAAATAGTAAGACAATGAGAGAAAATAAATTTAGAAGAGATACAGATGCATGTAGAAAATGAGAATTGAAAACAACCGAAATATTTAACAACAAAAATGTGTATTAAATATCTTCAGAGAGAAAGTATATCGCATCTATGAGACAAGAGGGAATTTGTTTTTAATTTGGGAAAATAAAAATAGGCTTAAAAATTTTTTAAATCTTAGAATATACATTAGATGACATTTTTCATAAAGTTAAACAAAAAATAAGAAATGTCAAAAGGGAAAATTAGAGAATGAGTCCCTGAGGCCCAAGAGCAAAATAATACAGTTTTTGAAAGAGTTTTTGCCCTATCCCATAAATGTAGGGGAAGATTTATCAAACAAAATTTGAAAAATAAATGTCCCTAAACTGAAGAATATGAATTGCTAGATTGGAAGGGCCTCTAGAGTAAATAGCATGATAACCAAAAAGATATACACCAAGGAACATAGTCACTAATTTTCATTACACCAAGGACAAATAGAAGATTCTGAAACCTTTTAGAGAAAAATATTCATGGCAAAGAATGAGGAGTCTGAATAACAACAGACATCTCCTCAGTATCACTGGAAACTGAGGTGCAATGGAGCAATCTTTTCTAAATTCTCAGGGAAATACATTTCCAACTTAGAATCCTATACCCAGCTAAATTAATGATCAATTATAAAAGTAAAACAAAGAAATTTTCAGACAATTGACTTGTATGAGTCCTTCTCAAGCACACAATTAAAGGATTAAAAAGAGAATAAATCAAGAAAGAAATTGTAAGATTCATAAAACAGTAAATGGCACACAGAAGCGAGAAAGCAAATGTCCAAGGTATTGATAAAAGGAGATCCCAAGATTAAGCTGAGAAACATCTTGAGAGAGAAAAATTTCAGATTAAGCCAAAAGGACAGAGGCCTTCATGGAGAATTTCTATTAAAAAAAAAAAAATCAAACTCAGGGCTTATTTGTTGTGTTGGGATGTAATGGGAGAAGATTTACATTTCTGGCAAATAGTCTGGTATAAAACAATGATCAGTAGATACATAGGATATTGTGCAAATAAAAAATGAGATTATTAACTTAAAGTAAACCAAATGATTTCACAAGATAGTAAATGTAATCATAGTAGAATAGAACTCAGTAAAAAATATTTCTAATATATAACCATTGAATATTTTCAGTCATCATGGCTCTTCAGCTTTCTGTTGGCTACAACAGTTTCTCATATTTCTCATATTTTTTAATAACATTAACAGTTTGGAGAAGTGGTAGCCTGGTATGTTGTAGAATGGCCTTCACATGGGATTTAGCTGATGTTTTCCTCATGATTAAAGGGAGTTATATGTTTTTGGGAGGAAGACTGTAGAAGTTATTTTCACCACATTGTCTCAATAGTACATAATTTATCACTGTTGATGTTAACCTTTATCACCTGGCTGAAGTACTATTTGTCAGATTTCTTCACATGTAAAATTAAACTTCTTTTCCAACCTTTTAATTTTTTTTTACAGGACAAGTCTTCTGGCAATAAATTCCCTCAGTTATTATTTATTAAAGTTTTTATTTCTCCTTCACTTTTGAAAGATAATTTCAATGGGTATGAAATTTGAGGTTGGTGTTTTTTGTTGTTATTGTTCAACATCTTGAATATTTCAGGCAAGGTACAGTGGCTCATGACTATAATTCCAGCACTTTGGGAGGCCAAGGTGGGGAGATCACTTGAGCCCCCAAGTTTGAGACCAGCCTGGCCAACATGGTGAAATCCCTTCTCTACTAAAAATACAAAAAATTACCCAGGCGTGGTGGCACACGTCTATAATACTTAGAAGGTTGAATCATGAGGATTGCTTAAGGGTCAAGGTTGCAATGAGCTGAAATTGCACCATTATACTCCAATCTGGGTGACAGAGTGAGACTCTGTCTCAATTAAAAAAACAAACAAACAAAAATAATATTTCAATCTATTCTCTTCAAGCTTATATTGGTTTTGAGAAGTTCACTATGATTTTATTCTTATTCCTCTGTAGATGAGGTGACATTTTCCTTCTGGCATGTTTTTGCTTTTTTTGTTTTTTTGTTTTGTTTTTGGAGACAGAGTCTTACTCTGTCACCCAGGCTGGAGTGCAATGGTACAAACACGGCTCACTGAAGCCTTGAACTCTTGGGTTCAGGTGAATCCTACTGCCTCAGCCTCCCACATAGCTGAGATTACAGGTGCATGCCACAATGCCTGGTTAATTTTTTAATTTTTTGTAGAGACAGTATCTTACTATGTTGCCCAGGTCTCAAACTCCTGGACTCACATGATCCACCTGCCTCGGCCTCCCAAAGTTCTGGGATTACTGGTGTGAGCCACAGCGCCCAGTGTCCTCTGGCTTCTCTTAAGAATTTCTCTTTGTCTTCTGTTTTCTGTATTTTGAGTAACATGCCTAGGTTTACATTTTTTGGTACTTATCCTGCCACATATTCTCTAAGTTTTCTGGACTTTAGCTTGGTGTTGGTGATTAATTTTGGAAAATTCTTGGCCATTATTGCTTCAGATATTTCTTCTGCTCCACTTTCTCTTTCTTCTTCCTCTGGTATTCCAATTACATGTATACCATACCTTTTGAAATTATCCTACAGTTCTTGGATACTCTATTCTATTTTTTTAAATTCTGTTTCCTTGCATTTCTGTTTGAGAAGTTTCTGTTGATCTAACTTAAGTTCACTGATTGATTCTTCTCTCAGCTATTTCCAGTCTACTGATAAGCCTCTCAAAGGTATCCTTCATTTATCTTAGTGTTTTTTTTTCTTTTTAGTATTTAATTTTGATTCTTTCTTAGAGTTTACATTTCTTCATTAAATTACACATCTGTTCTTGCATGTGTTCTATTTTTTACTTTAGAACTCTCAGATTTTAATCATAGCTATCTTAAATTGATTTCTATGTCTGTGTCATATCTGAGCCTGGTTTTGAGGCTTGCTTTATCTTTCTAGATTGTGGTTTTTTGCATTTGGCTTGGCTTGTAAGTTTTGTGTGTGTGTGTGTGTGTGTGTGGAAAGCCAGATGCATCATACTGGGTAATAGGGACAGAGGTAAATTGACTTCTAGTGTGAGGTTTTATGCTAATCTGCTAGGAGCTGGGTTGCGTTTAATATCTGAAGTAATTACAGGTGCCAGAGGCTTCAGATTTCTCCAGTGTCCTTTTATTTTTTGGCTCTTCTTCAGTTTTGGCTTCCCTGAGTACTCCTTCTCAGAGAGAGTTTGTGTGTTTCAACCCTAAGGTCATGACTCCTAAGAGTTTCTCATACCAAGGTGAATGCACACTCAGCCTCTAGCAATTTGTCAGAATTGCCATCTAAGTGTTCTTACCAGTTTGTGAACTCCAGAGGCAGCTGTTTCCAGTGAGTAGATCTCAGCTGGACTCATTTCTGGATTCAAGAATTTTGTAGGAGTAGTGGGAGCAGAGTTCATTCCTCACGTCTCTTAGGGGTCCATGAAAAGTTGATAATTTTCAGTTTTTCAGTTTGATCTTGTTGTAAGGAGGGAAATGACAGCTTCCAAGCTTTTTATACATCAGAGCTGAAACTGGAAGTCTCTTGGCAGAGGAGATATTTCGATAGATATTGCCAAATTGCCATCCAAAAAAATTGCAACAGTTTTCATTCCCATAAATAATATATGCAATGGCTTAAATAAAATTATCTTTAAATATCTTGAAAAAACTAAGGACACTTGCTAGTATTCAACCTTGAGACTGTGGGACAAACCCTAATAGTATGAATATCAGAGAAACTCTTAAAACTAAGAGGGAGGAATCAGGAGGGGGAACTTGTGTTGTAATGTATTATGAATTTAGCATTCCTCCTGTTATGCTCTTCCTTAGTTAAAAAAAAAAAAGACGTAATGAGTAAAAACACTGATTGTGCTAAAGAATTGGTGGGTTTGCATGTACCTAGCCTCACACATATAAAATGCGTCAGAATTTTCCATGAGTCAGGAATCACAATTGAAATTTCTGACCTTGGTCTGGCTCCAGGAGGGAGCACAGCTTCACTATTGTATGCATGCAGCTGACTTCTTCTACACGGGAAGTAATCCTTGATGGTTTCAAACCATGCCTCTTCTTCTTTTTTAAAACAAAAATATTCTCCATTAAAATTTCTCTTAATTTATTTGATTATAGCTAGAGAAATAATAAGTGCTTTTCCTCCTACCTGTCCTTGTAGAGATGATAAAGCAGCAGTGAGTTGATTTTTTTTTTTCTTTTCCCACATGAATATTATTTTCCCATAAATCCTTTTTCTGTGAGTGGAAAATTTACTTCAAAATCTAGTTAATGCTTTTTTAAAGTCAACAAGGGGCAAAATCTTAATAAACCAATGATCTTTCTATTGACCACAATCCTTCAACTTTTATTTTTACCTCATTGGAAATTTATCCTGGAATTGGATAATCTTTAGTATAAAGTAGAATAATTGAAAAAGAAAGGTCTGATACATATTTCAGGGTCAAAATGTAAAAAAAAAAAAAATTGAGTCAAATAGTTGGGTATAATCAAAACATCTTAACTCAAGCTTAACTTACCCTGAAAGTGACTGAAAAGAAGACTATTTTAAATGGGCCATTTCGTTACTGTTAAAAGCTACAGTGTCATTTGTTCACTCACTCTGGTATAAATATCTACTAATGGTAAATGAACTCTATATTCTAAAGAATGTAAAAAGCTCTCCATCCTTGATAACAATAAGCTATGGACGGGAAATGAAATATGAAGCAAAGCCAAAACTCTTCTTTCAGCTTTGTTTTGTTAAGCTCTGTTCTCATCAGATATTGTCAGTCACAGTGAAATGTGACTTTACTAAATGTTATCATGTAGTAACATAGAGGACATAAAAATAAAACTTCACCCCCAGGTGCTGAGATTGGGACAAACTAAAGAAGTTATTTCCATATTTACATGATAATATTACTATAAACAGTATTGAAAACTGTCCAATATTCAAGTTTCTTTTTGCAAACAATTCAGGTTCGATCCCCCCTGATCATAGAAGTATATCTGTTTTGTACTTTGATTTTTCTTTAAAGCATCATCCAACACAAATTCAAACTTCCATCTGGATTCATTAATCCAATTCTTTTAGACACTCACTATTTTTTTTTTTTACTAAAAACAATTTAGGGACATAAAAATGGGAGGTACACATGAATTATTATTTTATAAAGAGCCCATGTAGCCACAAAAAGTAAACTCAGTGATCCAAATGAAAGCTTGTAGATAAACAGAAGGCCTTTTTCTCTCAAATTCCGCTGCTTCTGTTTTAACAGAGTTTCTGAGTAGGAGAATGTACTAAAATCGCCCACTTTACAGCTCGCTTTCCAAACCACTAGTTTGGAATTAGAGGGATTTTTTCTATGTGCAGAGACAACAAAAATTTAAAAACTTTTACATTCAGTCATCAGGAATTACCCTTGTTCTATTATCTTTCCTCAATTCAAAAAGCAGTTTCTCAAAAGGTTCTTATGCTACTAAATATTAGGCTTCAAGATGTGTTTATCTCATCAAAACTGTATCACCTATAGTTTATGTGTCTCTCCTTTTCTCTTGGTTTACATAGAAAATATTGTTCCAGAGAAAGCTCTCAATTCTAAAAACTTTCAAATTTTTTTATCAGAGGAAAAGAATCTCAGGAATAATGGTGCCATTTGGTTGTATAGTCCTACCAGATGAGTGAGAGACTTGATGATGAAAACCTAGTCAATTTCGTGATGATCTGGGGGCTACCAGTTGGTTTGTGAATTTAGAAACTGAGGATTAATTACTTTCAACAAGTAGCATGTCAACACTTTAACTGTAGGCTAGATTAGAGATTCATTTTATTCTGAGCTGCTTAAGAACAAGAGTATAGGATGAGATAGAATGGGGAAAGAAAAGTAGAAAATAGAGTTGATTTTTCACTTTTAGAAGAATCCACTCTCAGATACAATAGTATGGAAGTAATTACAGTGAAAACCGTCACATATACCATGCACTGGTATCTTCTCAAACACTTGTGTAATAGAATACCAACATTTTTTTGTCTTTTTTTTGAAATGGAGTCTTGCTCTATCAACCAGGCTGGAGTGCAGTGGTGTTTTCTCAGCTCACTGCAACCTCCGCCTCCTGGGTTCAAGCAATTCTCTTGCCTCAGCCTCCCGATAGCTGGGACTACAGGCACGTGCCACCTGGCTAATTTTTTGTATTTTTAGTAGAGATAGGATTTTACCATGTTAGCTAGGATGGTCTCAATCTCCTTACCTCGTGATCCGCCCGCTTCCCAAAGTGCTGGAATTATAGGCATGAGCCACCGCACCCGGCCAGGGTACCAACTCTTTTTGGAGGCCCATTGCTTCCTCTCCTTCTTCTCCATCAATCTGCCTACATTGCAACTTCTCCAAGGCTGTGTTGTTTTTCGTAACCTATGTTTTGCTTCCTTTATCCTCTCATTAGTGATTTTGCTCTTTTTGAGCTGCTATAGTGACATACTGCAACAATTTGGAGTCAGCTTCACCTAAAGAAATGTATGCATTTCAGTTAACTATTTGTTGAAGATGTATTATTCCTACCCTGTTTAATGTTATCACATGTAACATCTTCTGTTGCAATGAAATAGGTTTCAATGTAGAATAATGGATAGAGCTCAGGTTCCAATGTGAGAAAGTTGGGGTCATATCTCATGCCTACCACTTAACAGGTGAGCGTTCTTAGGCAATGCACATTTATTCTCTAGGTCCCTATTTTCTCACTGGTAAATGAATTTAATAATAGAACTTGCTTCATGGATTTTGGGTCAATATTAAATGAACTCCTCCATGAATAGTGCATAGCATAAAGCATGGGGTATAATAGGCCGTCAGTGAATGCTATCATCCAAAAAAATGTTGAACATGACATTGAAAATCTATTCAAAATGGAAAGAGATGTAATACAGTATCCTCACCTTGTTGAAAGTGATTCTTTTCAATTGTGGTGAGGAGTTTAAGATTAGTTGAAAGGCATCTTAGAACTCATGAGCTGAGTGTGCAACTTTCTGGATGCAAACCCCAAATTAGAGGGCACAGAACGGTAGCCTCCTCTAATTCTAATAGGTGATAGAACCTAAACATAATCCATTTGATTTATGGCATCAGATAAACTTGTGGTATTACTAACATCAGTCATTATCAATTAATTTGAATACTAAAGCAGTTTTACATCCCAAGGAGAGTTCCTGTGCTAAGGCTTTTATCAAATAAGGTCCAAAAACAAATGGTCCATTGAGTGAAGCTCTTTCTAACAGGTCAACTTAATAAAACAGATCTTTCAGAACTTCTAGAATTATTGAGGCTTGGCCTTTTGGCTACATGTCCTAACTCAGAGAAAGTTTTTTAAAGAGAAAGTATCAATAATTATTTTCTAGTCAGTTACTCTTTGCTAGTTTTAAGTGAGTTTAAATTTTTTAAAACTGTATGACTTGGGATTTAGTGTGTTAAGTGACGTAAGTATTCCTCAAGCTATTAGGCTCAGCACTCAAGTTTTGTGAGCTGTTAAAGTTGTATGATGTACTCATGCAGGGTCAAAGTAAATCAGTCACTTTTTCATAGTAATAGTTCATTTGTTTGTTATCCTTTGTTTATGGTTACCGAACAATGCTCTGACCCAGTCTGACATTTATCATGAGGGTCAGCAGATGACATAAAAAGTAACACCAAGTTGTAAATGGACTCTTTGTTAATAAATCTGGTTGAAATTTTGATAGAAAGCGGCAGTTAAAAACAACTGTTTAAAATGATTTGTGAATGATTCATGGTTTCAATAATCTATTCTTTCCTTTTTCTCCTTTACCACTGATTATCAAGATTCAACAATAAATAACTCTCCAGATGCAGAGGCTAAAAACTGCCAATCAACATTCTCTGCAGTATCTTGTATGAGTTCCTGGATGAGTGCCTTCCCGTTTTTTCTGGTAATGAAATGTGTCAGGCATGTCTTATGCTGGGTACTTCAATATTAACCCTTTTTCATCAGGATATTCTAATTTAACATATATGAAATTGTAGATGCTTATGAACCTGTACAAGAAAACAATACAGAATATTGATATTATCGCCAAGAAATGTCTTTAAAGTGAATCACATTCCAAGGTGGTGTTCTTAAAAATGATGGTGTTGCAACTCAAAGGAGGCAAAAGAAGCAATCATTTTTCACGTCTAGGCTATCCCTCCAGTGTCCCCGTGCCATATACCCTGTATTGAAGAATCCAAGGGCAGCATTAAGTTATTCCCTCCTGTATTGCTCCATCTTGCTTTTTGGTGGACAAGGGAGCACTCTGAGCTTGAATTTTCCCTTTCCCAAGACTAAAAATAGACAATGGGCCATCTACATGGATCATTGTTGTAGGATTATGAGTAAGGTTAAATTGTAATAGTCATTAAGATATTAGCTCAAATTATTTCAATCTTAACCTCTATTTATTAAAAGGTCTTTGATTCAGGCAGCTAAATCATTTCTGCAGCTATGTTTCCCTACAATTATTTAGTCTTACTGCCTAATTTCTATAAGGTTGGGTTATAAATTGCACTATTGGAGATTTTGTTAATCGCAAGGCATTTTCTAAATTAGCTCTGTGATCAAAATAAGAAATAATTGAGAAGAAACCATTTCTCCAAAGAATAGTTAAGAGAGAGTTAAGAATATTAGCCCGTTGCTTCTTGGGCTGGCTTCATGGACACGTAAATTGTATACTCATACATTGCTTAGGAGGCTTTGTGCCTGGCTTCATATCTTTCTATTACCATTTAAAAATTCTTGATAATTTTGTCTTTGAACTTGTGGTTTGAAAATGAGTGAAAGGGGACAATGGAGCATGTGCATGAGCAGAGAAGACACATACAATGCATAATTGCTGTGATACCTTGTTACCCCGTTAGCCATGTAGTATTCACCATGACCCATGAGCAGAACATTCTGGTGGACCCACAGTGCATGGGAATTCACTGGAACTCAAAGCAAGCAACGTAAGCATGTCAGGTCTACCACTGTGTAAGTAGCGGGAGAAGTGGTCTGATAACCACAAGAGACCACTTTTCCTTTGAATGAGAACTTGCTTTCAATGCAAACAGAAGAAAATAGCGTTCTAAAAAACGGGAACAGCAAGGAACTCTATCATATCCATAACTCATGTTATTTCCCTGTATTAGCCAACCACATATGCTAGAAATTGTGACAAAAAGGAAAGAGAAAGATAAGTTAATCCACAGTTTACCTTCCTTTTATTTTTTTCTTACCCATCAGTAAGTCAGAGGTAGAGAATGCTGATAGAATGTATGTGTATGAAGAAGAGAAGTAAGAACAGTTGATTCTGAAGCATTTCCACTGTTCTGGTCAGAGCAAAATGCATATGCATGTATGAGTACAAAACACAAATTGCGTGATTTTGATGATTCTACATGTGCGTTAATGGCTTTTAAATTTGCATTGAAGACTGGCATTTCACAATACAATGTTAAGAATGTTAAGAATCCTGCTAATAATTTAAAATTTTATTTTTTCTTGTTTAGAACAGAATTATAGTAACAAAAATCGCATGACAAATCAAGAAAAAGACTGTGAAAGAACAGAAAAAACTATTTTAGTACCTTTAATATCATGTTATTTTCTGCTTTTTGAATAAGAAGTTCTGCATTTTCATTTTGTTCTGGACCCCGGAAATTATATAGCTGGCCCTGGTTGCTCCACAGCTGTTTTCTTCTTGAACTTGTTAAGTCACTAAGAGGTGGGGTTTGAGAAGGATGGAGGGGCAGGTGAGGCATACTTCAAGCTCCTTCCTTGCAAAGCCCTAGGGATTCTCTTCTATATTGCTTTAATAAAGGTCTTTCCTACCTTATTGTGCAATTATATTAATAATAGTAGTCTCTATCAGTTTTCCAACCAAAGAAAGGTCCCAGTATCCTTGCTTATTTCTAATTTACTAAATGCACACTGCCCTTTGTTAAACTTAAGTCTTCTTTGCTATTGCTACTTTCTATAGAGCAAGTTCAAATCACCCATGATTTGACACTGCGGATTACTTGCTTCTCTTCATTTTCTTTTTTTGTTTGTTTGTTTTTGAGACAGAGTCTCACTCTGTCACCCAGGCTGGAGTGCAGTGGTACAATCCCGGCTCACTGCAATCTCTGCCTCCTGGGTTCAAGTGATTCTCCTGCCTCAGTCTCCCAAGTGGCTGGGATTACAGGCCTATGCCACCATGCCTGGCTGCTTTTTTATTTTCAGTAGAGACGGAGTTTCACCATGTTGGCCAGGCTGGTCTCGAACTCCTGACCTCAAGTGATCCACCCACCTCGGCCTCCCAAAGTGCTGGGATTACAGGTGTGAGCCACCACGCCTGGTCACTTCTCTTCATGTTCTTTTTGCAGCTTATATCCAACCGTCTAATTTCAAAACCACTTCCTTTTTATTACATTTTTAATTTCATAATTTAAGGTCATGAAAAGTATTTTACATACATCCTGCAAAGTTTGATCCTCTTCTTCTCCCTTTTTTCTTATGTCCTGATTTCTTATTTATTCTTATGTCCACAGAATTGTAGTTAAGACCTAGGCCTTTGTGGATGTCCTGTTGGTTACTTCTAAGGAAGAAAAAGAATCATATTGATGGTGCTCTTTAGAGGTCTCCCAAGAGGCTGTAAGCAACTGGCCAAAATATCAATAATGTTTTACCTCCGCCTTCACCTCTAGCTGTCATTCATCACCTCTAAGCAAATCTTTTGATCTTAGGAAAACCTCCATCTTGTCTTTCCAGTTTCTTTGATTTCTTACCTCACACTAATTTCTGAAGTCTCAGTATCAGAAAGTGGTGAGACTTAAATCCTGTTCTGATTTATTTTGTCTGTATCTTAAAGGAGCTTTAAAGTTTCAAGACCATCTTCATTCTGGCCTCTGCATACATGCCTTACCCCATTTCTTCCTTGCTCTTAGCTTTTCAGGAATACCAAGCTTCTTGTATTTATTCAAATGTGCCTTGTGTTTCAGGCCTCCTCACTTTTTCTCCTGTTAGTCCTTCTATCTAGAATATCCTTCATTATCTTCTTTACTTAAACAATTACTTTTCAAGCCTAAAGTATCAGCTCAGGCATTACCTCTACTGGTCTTGCCTGAGAAGTCTTTCCTATTGCTTCATAAGACAAGTTAGGGTCCATCCAGTTAGGGCCCATGTTACCATGGGTATCACTCTATCTCAACACATAGTATATTGTTCTAAAAACATCTGTTTACATGATTGCCTTCAGACTATCACTGTGATGTCCTTGAGGGCAGGGATGTGTCTTTTTATTTGTTGTGTTACATAGTCCTGGACACATAGCAGCATTCAGTACATATATTTTTCCCTAAATTAAAACACATTGAATTAGATACAAATAATATAATATGTGATCTCTCTTCTGGACATTATTTATGTGGTCCCAGCCCAGAGAATATACAAACAGTTGATCCTTGAACAATGTGGGGTTCGTGCAGTTGAAAATCCATGTAAAGCTTTTAACTCCCCCAAAACTATCAGCCTACTGTTGACCAAAAGCTTTACTGATAACATAGATAATTAGTACATATTTTGTATGTTATATCTATTATATATTGTGTGTAAGCTAGAGAAAAAAATTTAAGAAAATCTTAAGGAAGAGGAAATATATTTATTATTCATTAAATGCAAGTGGATCAGCAGTGGTCTTCATTCTCATTGGCTTCACGTTTGGTAGGCTGAGGAAGAGGAGGGGTTGGTCTTGCTATCTCAGGGGGTGGCACAGGCTGAAGAAAATCCATATATAAGTGTACAGCACAGTTCAAACCCATGTTGTTCAAAGATGTGTGTGTTGCATATATATATATACATATATATATATGTATATATATATATACACATAATGTGCTCCAGCATTATTCTCTAGAATTTTTTTTTTTTTTTTTGACAGAGTCTCACTCTGTAGCCCAGGCTGATGTGCAGTGGTACCATCCTGGCTCACTGTAACCTCTACCTCCTGGGTTCAAGCGATTCTCCTGTCTCAGCCTCCTGAGTAGCTTGGGATCACAGGTGTGCACCACCATGCCCAACTAATTTTTTGTATTTTTAATATAGATGGGATTTCGCCATGTTGGGCAGGCTGGTCTCGAACTCCTGGCCTCAAGTGATCCACCCACCTCAGCCTCCCAAAGTGCCAGGATTACAGGTATGAGCCACTGCGCCTGGCTGGAATTTTTAGTCATAGAATCTTAGAGTTAAAAAGAATGTCAGAGTATCCCACTCAATGCAGGAATCCCCTTTGCAAAGTTTTGGCCACTGGTTTTCCATTTTATTTAATAATTTAATTTCATTTTATTCTTTTAACTTGGGTTGGGGGAACGGGATGATAAGAAAGAGATAGTTTCACAGACCCTTTTACTCAAAGCCAATTGCTAATATAAATTCTCTTCTCCAGAAGCCTATTGTAGTTAGGGGAAAAGTTGAGTCACAGTTAGGGGAAAGACATCAGAAACTTTTGCTATCCCTAGGTTTGGGCAATCCTTTCTGAAGAATATTGCAAGAAGACTCTATCAAATTCCCAGGAATTCAAGAGTTCTGTTATGAGCTCAGCTAAAGATAAGCCATTTAGAGAGTAGTTTTGAGTCCTTTTCCTGAGCTTTAGCTAGAATTTTGATTTCTTGGTACTTTTTGATTCATTTCATTCTTGGGAAAGCTAAGTGCATGGATTGTCATTTTCGGCAGTGTCTTGCGTCAGTTACAAGATTGATATCTATTCTTTTTAGATTAGGACAAGAACATTGGATTCCAAGAAGCAGCTTTCAGGTTTTTCAAGTTTTTCAGTCTCAGTATTTCCTTATATATGGATCCTATCTACCTTGCCATAAACACACAGACATATGTAAGGGGTCAGCCCTCTGGTGGTGATGAAAGCCAGCCTTCAGTCAACTGGAGACTGATCACTTGTCCACACACCTAAGGGATCTGATCTGATGAACAGGGCCTACCTAAGGAACCTGACACATGGGTTTTTTCCGTATGTTCTGCTGCCAGCTCTTTATGAGGTTCAAGGGTCTTTAACTTTGTACTAACTCCTTATACTGCTGAAAATAGACAATGCCTATCTAACTTTGCCAGCTTATTTTGAGAGTCAAAGGAAAAAATATGTTCAGAGTTGAAAGTGCCAGGGAAGTCAAAAAGTGTTCTGTTCACTCTTCTATCCCTATTGGGAGTTGATTGCTGATCTCATTTTGCATTAGAAACTGGTTGGCCCAGATTGGGTGGAGCAGATAGAAAGGAAGAGGTGTCTAGCAAGAAGAAAAGATGGGCCTAACAGTGTTGGCTTTTTTCTCCATGTACTGACTGAGACCATTTCTTAGAGAAAATCTGTTTTGGATCCAGAATGGTTTTCTCTGAAAAGAAGACGAATTGCTAAATGATAGAACTCGGACAATGGGATGGAGAGACTCTCACCATGATTGGACACTGGATTACTTGCTTCTCTTCATTTTTTTAAGAGCCAGAATTGCCCCACAATGGATCACGGATCCCAGGCTGCTTCTGGACAGGTTCTATTGGGCCAACACTCAGACTTACGTTCAATACCCCCATTTGTGTCCTGTGGCATCATGCCCAATGTAGCAACTAGAGCAATAAATGACTTCCTGCTCCTAACGTCACCAAACAAGCATATTCTCCCCAGGGGTCATGAGATGGCTTTGTGTTCCTCTCCTGAATTGTTCCATCAGTGAGCCAGGATGGCGGAGACTTGATTTTTTTTAAATTTTATTTTCTATGCTCCTCTAGGCTCCAGACTCACTGGAGACATCCTGACATATAAAGCTTTGCCTAGCACAATGTGGTGCCCTTTACCTAGTAAAAGGGTGAGCCCCATAAAGGTGCTGCCTTCCCCTCCAGAACAAACAACGGAAATGCATCAGGAGAGCTCAGCTGCAGACAGAATGCACATCGTGAAGCAGGAGCCACCCCTGGGATTCCTCAGATGAAAGCCGATTTCAATGAACATTGTGTTTCAAAGCCCACTTCCTCTTGCTCGGTAAGAGCTGCAGAAGGAACATCCCACTTGCGTCTGCTGACACAAAAGAATGCTGTGGCTGGGCGATCCTATCAAGCCTTCCTGTGCCACAGCAACAGAGCTCCAGTTGTGTCTTGTAAGAATTGGCCATTGTTTCATGGGGACGACTGACTCCTTTGGGTGGGATCTGATGGCATCTCATGGAGTTGAGGTGGGTGGTGCTGGGAGGTCAGCCAGCCACGTGACCTGGCTTGCTGGCTTCTCGGAAGTCAGATAGAAGAGCAAACTTCACCCAGTTTGCTGGATGCCAAACAGTTAAGCATTTTAAGTTTAACTATTAAAATATGCATATTCTGTTTCTTTAATAATATCTTCAACTGTACAAGTTAAGAACAAAAACTAGAAATGACATCCAGGGTTTTTCTGTTTGTAGAAGCTGTTTATTGTTGTCATTTAACCAACAGTTGTTTGATTCTGACAAAACTGAGAAAAATGAAGTAGTGTTTTCAAAATATAAATTTAATTCTTTAAAACTATCTCTGGAGAATGTAGATGCTAATATGTAAACATTTTAGTGTTGATGATGTCAGTCTCAAAAATACATATTTGCTTCATGAAGATGAAACTCCAGTTTACAATCATCACATTTATACATAATAGTGTAAGTTAATAACATCGGCTTAATTACATTTGGCTAATTCTAGATAATTGTCTCCTTTTCCTTGAAAGTTCGTGGCCTTTTCCAGAGGGATTGATGGTTACTTGTTCAGTTATATGGAGAGTAGAATTTGAATTTTCTCTCTCTCCTCTTTCTCTTCCTAAAGGTCTGCTGCAGTAATGAATATATATAAAAATATGTATAACTGTCAGTAAGACATGTCAAGGAAAAGGGTGGACAATGAGTTTCCTAAAGGAACTTAAAAAAAATTTCAGGTTCAGGGGGTACATGTGTAGGTTTATTACATGGATGCGTTGTGTGATGCTGAGGTTTGGGCTTCTATTTGAACCATCACCCAAATAGTGAACACAGTATTCAACAGGTAGCTTTTAAACTCTAACTTCCTCACCTCCACCTTTTGGAGACCCCAGTGTCTTTGTTTTCACTTTTATGTCCATGTATACTCAATATTTACCTCCCACTTATAAGTGAGAACATGCAATATTTGATTTTCTGTTTCTGCACTAATTCACTTCGGATAATGGCCTCCAGCTACAGCCACATCTCTGCAAAGGACATGATTCCATTCATTTTTATGGCTGCATAGATTCCATGGTGTATATGTACCACATTTTCTTTATCCAGTCCACCCTTAATGGACACCTAGGTTGAAGCCATGTCTTTGTTATTGTGACTAGTGCTGTAATAAACATATGCTTGCAGGTGTCTTTTGGTAGAATGATTGTTTTCCTTTGGGTATATATCCAGGAATGGGATTGCTGGGTCAAACGGTAGTTCTATTTTTAGTTTAAAGGAACATTTTAAATCCCTCTTTCCCGTATCTCCATATAGTACTTTCTAAAATGCTGTTTGTTCCATATATTCTGATATTCAGGAAAAAAAATTATTTTCCTTTAACTTTGTACAAGGTTCTGAGCATCAAGATATTCCCAAAGCACCATCTCTGTTCTGGATATACATTTAAAAAGTATCACATGTTAATTAGTTATGTGTAAATGTTTCTGCCCTCAGTGAACTGTGAGCACCTTGAAGAAGGGAGCCAGACCACATTCATCTTCCTGTCTCCAATGTTGACCACAATACCTTGCACATAGAAGTGCTTAGTGAATATTTATTGATGGACAGGTGGATGGATGGGTGGACAGATGGATGAAAGGATGGCTATGCTGTAGCCTAGCACATTTGCAAATAGATATTTAATTCAGGCTGTCCATGTGGTGCTTGGCATGACTATACCTGTTAATCTTCTGGGTGTTTATTATCCTATACTTTTTTTTTTTTTTTGAGACGGTTTTGCTCTTGTTGCCCAAGCTGGAGTACAATGGCATTATCTCAGCTCACTCCAACCTCTGCCTCTGGGTTTCAAGCGATTCTCCTGCCTCAGCCTCCTGAGATTACACGCACGTGCTCCCACAGTCGACTAATCTTTTTTTCTTTGAGATGGAGTCTCGCTCTACAATGGCGAGATCTCGGCTCACTGCAACCTCTGCCTCCCGGGTTCAAGCACTTCTCCGCCTCAGCCTCTAGAGTAGCTGGGATTACAGTCACCCACCACCATGCCTGGCTAATTTTTTTTTTGTATCTTTGTAGAGATGGGGTTTCATCATGTTGGCCAGGCTGGTCTTGAGCTCCTAACCTCAGGTGATCTGTCTGCCTTGGCCTCCCAAAGTGCTGGGATTACAGGCGTGAGCCACTGAGACCCACCCAAATTTTATATTTTTAGTAGAGTTGGGGTTTCACCATGTTGGCCAAGCTGGTCTCAAACTCCTGACCTCAGGTGATCCATCTGCCTCGGCCCCCCCAAAGTGCCAGGATTACAAGCGTGAGCCACCGTACATAGTCTATTAGCCCACTCTTAATTACACAGAATGCAGGTATTTTCAAGATCACCTTGTCCAACTCCTTCAGTTTACAGTTAAGGAAATGAGATTCAGAGAGAGAATCTGATTTATCCATAGTCACATAGCTTATAATTAATGGCAGCTCCTGGTTAACATCCAGATCTCTTGATCTTTAGTCAAATGCCAACTACATGATGTTGCTTTCTATGACTCATATTTGGAGGTTTTCAGGCACCCTGTGGAGCAATCTGTCCCTCCTGGCTCATCTGGGGCAATGTGGGAGCAAATGGGGCTAGAACAAAACTGGGTGAAAGGAGAAACTCTGGGGCTGCTGAATTCACATGCCAATGGTACTGAGGACAGGTAAGAACAAGAATGACTCACGATTATTCAGGCTGATGTCATTCCATGACTCCCTCAGAAGATGCCACACTCAAAATTCAGCGGATGGTGTCCCACTCCTTCCCTAGGTTTCCTGGCTAACCTCCTGAGATGGTGCTGTCCAACCCAACTCCACTTACCAAGATCTCTGTTTTATGCAAAGTCCAGGCTTTGGAAACCCTTTCCAAAGAAGCTTTTTCCCCCTCCACTTAATGGTAAGTCTGATGTAATGATGCTATCTCTAGACCTTCCTGATATAAGGTAATGTTCCTAATGCATGACTTCTGATGGCCTGCATTTTGGTTTCTCTGGATTATGCCCAGTCACAATGCATCTAAATACATGTGATGGATCTATACTTAACCAGAATGTTGTTTATTAAGAATTTAACCTTGGGCCAGGCACCGTGGCTCACGCCTGTAATCCCAGCACTTTGAGAGGCCAAGGTGGGCAGATCACAAGGACAGGAGTTTGAGACTAGCCTGGCCAACATAGTGAAACACTGGCTCTACTAAAAATACAAAAAATTAGCCTGGGGTGGTGGCAGACACTTATAATCCCAGCTACCTGGGAGGCTGAGACAGGAGAATCGCTTGAACCTGGGAGGCGGAGGTTGCAGTGAGCTAAGATCATGCCATTGCACTCCAGTCTGGGCGACACTGTGAGACTCTGCCTCAAAAAAAAAAAAAAAAAAAAAAAAAAGAAAAGAAAAAGAAAAAAGAATTTAACCTTCTAAACTATTTTAAGATGAGCACATAACAGCATAGAAAAATCTCATAATAATTATACTGAGTGAAAGAAGCCAGATCAAAAAATAGAGTACATACTGTATGATTCTGTTTATATAAAACTCTAGAAAATGCAAACTAATCTAGAGGAAGAAAAAGCAGCAGTGGTTGCCTGGGGAGGTTGGGAAGGAGTGGAAAGGGCAGAGGGATAGAAAAGGGAACAAGCAAACTTCTGAGGCTGATGAATATGTTCACTGTCTTGATTAGGGGATCTGCATGTGTCAAAACTTACCATCCTGTGCAACTTAAATATGTGCAGTTTATTGTATGTCAATTCTACCTTAAAAATCAGTTTTTCTTAAAGAATGTAACCTTTTAACATTCAGCCAAAAATACTGTATTTGTCAGGTTTCAGTAAGAGAAGCAAAAACATTAGGATGTCTGTGTGTATGTATGTATATATGTCTCATACCGTTAGGGGGTTTGACATTACATAACCTTGTAGTGTGGTGTGGTTAAGTCATGTCTATAAAGCCATTGTCTTCACGTCTGACGAGGGGAGCTTGAATTCCAATGACAGGTTGTCAGGAAAGGAAGATGGATATAAAGTGGGAAAGAACCAGAGCAGGCTGGATCCCCAGACACAGTGGGAGCTCAGAAGGACTGACTGAAACTTGCATCAGTTCTGAATGCCTCTAATCTTGGTTGTATAAAGCCCTTCAGAGGCAAAGTCCTTCATTACGGAGCTCAGCACAGGTGTGTACCTGGCCTAGGAGCTGGAGAAGCTTCGGGAGGATCCATCCAGGGGAAGGTGGAACAGTTACAGGCCCAGCTGCTGGCTCATGCAAGAGGTGATCCAGCAGCAAAGAGACATATATGAGCTAGTAAATGGCTGCTGCTTTACTTCCCTCTCCAAATTTTGCCTGAGAATCTCTCCTGTGGTCCACCCTAACCAGAAACACACGGAAAAGGAAATTCTGGGAAACTGAGTTCAGTCTAGTCAGATTCACTCTTTACAAAGCCACCCCTTGACAGCTTGGCCTCCTACCCATCTCCTTAAATCAAGCCTAATTTCCAATTAAAGATAGTAACAAAGTCATGCCTGCCTCTAACATGATACATCTGTCCCAAGTACAACCAAAACACACTTTTCCTTCAGAGAGAATTCAGCGTTCTTTTTTTTTGGTTTTGAGTGATATCTTTTTCTTTTAACAGATTCACACCAGATTCTCATTTCCCCTTTGCTATCCTACAACTTATATATTGATATATAAAGTTAAATAGTATTAACATATTTTATGTTAGATGATGAGGAAATGAGACAGAAGACAAGCACAAAACAATTGGTTAAAGAAATATATACACATGCATTTATATGTATGTTTGCACACAGTCATATAAAAATAAGGAAGAAGTACTCATAACTATTACAGTACTTGTATCTGTCACTGGTCACGTGGCCATAGCTGGTATTTAGAACTACATTCTTCCACTACCTATTCATGCTCCCTTTGTTTTCAGTAAGGACTTCAACTGGTCATGGGTTCCTGCCTGGTAGTATAAACCAAATCTTTGTTCCTGAACATTCTAGGCCATTAGCAGTCTTGCTAAATTGAATTGATGTAGTTTTCTATTCTCTTTAATCATGGGATATAGAAGTACTAAGAGGAAACCTAGAACTTTAGCTTTCGAGACATATTCCTCCTGATTCTCTTTGTGTAGAAGCAGCCTAGATTTGATCACTGCCTTCTTTGTTGATTCCCCAGTGGCATGAGTCAAAGTGGTCAGGTGGCACTCCAGATCAACCGAGTCATCATATGTCCCTGGCAGAAGAACTCTTCCTTTTTGGAACTAAGATCTCTTTGCCACCTGAGCCTGATGTCACAGAGACTGGAAGCAATAGTTTGTTAGTGGATTGCTTGGGCTAATAGTGAAAGGTTCCTGTCCTATTTCCACCCCTTGATTCCCATATGCATGAGTTCTGGCTAGGAAGAAACAGAAATATATGTTGGATGCTGATGTAGAGCATACTTTGCATCCTAAAGGACCATACGTGAGTCTCCAAAAGAACATTCCACCATTCTATCAAGCCAACTGCTTCAGGGTAATGGGGAACATGGTAAGATTAGTGGATTGCATGAGTCCTCGTTTGCTGTGACACAAATTCCTTGGTCAAAAGTGATGCTGTGTGAAATAGCATGAGAGTGAATAAGTTACTCTGTACATGGTCTTTGTAGTGGTTTTAGCAGGAGCACGTGGGCAGGGAAGTCAAATGTATATCCACAATAAGTGTCTGTTCCAGTAAGAGCAAAACACTGCCACTTCCATGAGGGAAGTGATCTAATGTAATCAGCCTAGCAGCTGGGAATGGTGCCGTGTTAGGGGCTCACTGTTGATCTCTGCTGTTAACAGATTAGGCACTCAGTGCTGGCTATAGATAGATAGGCCTTGATAAGTAGATACAGTCCATGCTGATGAGCCCATGCATAACTGCCTTTTTTGCCATCATTGCCATTTTTTGTTTTTCATTTTCCAGTTGGGTAATGACAGGAGCTGGTTGGGAAGGAAGGTGACAAATGTCCACAGAATGGCTCATACTATTCACCTGATGAATAAAACCCTCCTCTGTTGAGTTACTCTTTGGTGAGCATTCACATGGAACACAAATATTTTTACATACTATGCCCATTTGGAGAGGTCCATCACCTACTTTTTCACCCAATCTCCTTGTCACCAATTTCTCAATCATGTTCCTTCCAAATCTCTGACCATCCAACCAAATTGCCCATGAATTAGTGTAGACTTGTACTGCTGGACATTTATTCTTTGAAGCAAAATGAATGACCAGGTACATGGTTTTAAGTTCTGCAAACGAGGCCCAAGATTTTTATCTCTTTATCGGCTGGTCATATGAAGCTCTCTGAGAGGTCGTAAGTGTAAGTTGAGAATAAGAAGGCAACGTAACAGGAGTAAAGGCCACGGGTTTGTAGGCCGCTTGCTCATGTAACGTATTTGTGCTTTCAGACCCTGTGGAGGCCCAATTTTGTGTCTACCATTTCCATTTGATCAGAGAGTCCTGCTGTGCATACTCAACTTTTATGGCCTGGTGACTCAGATGACACTAGTAATGGGCAGCTCAGGTCATATGGTAACTTGGTAGCCCATAGTCAAACATTCATCCTCTACCAAGGCCCAGTAGTAACACAAAAGCTATTTCATAAAAGAAGAATAATTACCTATAAAGAATGGCAGGGCTTTCTTCCAAAATCCTAAGGGTCTGGTCTATGATCCACCTATAAGAGCCTGGCAAAGGCTTTAAACAGCATTTCTATCTGTTACTGACATTTCAAGCACCATTGGCTCTTCTGGATCTTGTGGTCTAAGTGGCAGAGCTGTTTGCACAGCAGTCTGGACTTATGAAACCTTCTTTTGTTCTGGGTGAGGTGCCCCAACCTGTGTCAGACTAGGCATTTCTGGGGTTTATTTCCTGCCCTTGGTGTGCAAATGTCTTACCACTATATCTAGAGCAGTTAGTACTTTTTAATTACCAGAGAAGGAATCAGAAAAGCTGAAGGAGGATCCATGGGAAGATGAAACAGCTGCAAGCCTGGCCACTGCCCACACCAAGGAGGTAAGCCAGCAGATAAGCCACAGTGTTTGGGGGATGGCTAGAATGTGGCTGCTGCTTCCCCCTCCACCCTCCTGTCTCCCACAAGGACCTCTCCCCCATAGCTCACCTTACCCAGAAAGATATAAGAACAGGAATTCTGGGAAATGTAGTTCATCCTAGCCATGCTGACACATTACACACTTCATATACAACTTATGGTCTATTATTATAGGATGAAGAATCCAGTTTAAAAAAAAAAAATAGATGGCCTATCTTGGCATGATCTTGTTTCCTGAAGAATTCATCTGACAAAATTTTTTCTTACCTGTAAGGCTTTGATTCCATAGAACTTGTGTGTTTGTTCTGGCCCTGGGGGAGATGATCAATAGAGTGCTGTTTCCAGAAACATATTATTTTTTAATAAATAAATTCTTAACGGTGTGAAAATATGTTCACAGTTTGAGTGTATTATTTATCAATTGCTTTTCCAGAGTGACTAAAATTTGCTTAGGTTTGAGGGTTTTTAAAAATATTTAATCTTCAAAGAATTAGCATTTACTTTTAAGTTAAAAAATGTGCTGTGGGCAAGCAGCAGTGTGATATGCTTTTGCATTGTAGTGAAAAGAACATCTCAACATTTTCTCCCCAGGCTTCTTGGAATGCAGTTCATTGCGGTGCTGTAGGTGACCAGAGTGTTTTCAGAACTGATTGTCCTGGAAGTGCAGGGCATCCCAAGGTGCGGACCTGCTCCTCTGCAGAAAGCACTATTTTTCCTTTGTTTCTTTGTTTTGTTTCTGTAAACCATCTAAGAGAAAGCTGATGTCAACTTTTGTCTCATAATGCACCAATCTATGAGTTTCTCTCAGAAAATGGTAAGATCATTGCTCTGTGCAAGAAAAAGCGTGTATGTAAGGAACGTGTAACTAGCTTTGCAGTGACTTGAAGGACAGAATTCACAACACAGAGCAGCTAAAGGAGGAGAAAGTACACATGAGACTAAAGGGAAGGTGATTTTCAAATCCACCCTTCCTTATCTCAAATCAGCGCATGATTTCCTGATGAAGCCATTTGTCCATGCTACAGTGCTGCTGTTTCTAAAAATTCCTACCACAGAATAACAACTGTCAACACCTGCCTCAGACACAGGAGTAGGGGAAGACTGCAAGTGGGAAAGAGACTTAAACACACCAACCATTTTAGGAAAAAATCACTTGTATCAGCTGATTCGCTGAATTAAAGGATTTTTTAAAGTATGTGATATTTGGCATAGTATTGGCTGAATAATCATTTAACAAATGTCACTGGTGGATGAATTAAGTAAGAAAGGTGTCACGTTGGGTCTTCATACAGACATTTGGCAAGTAATTGATACTATACTAAAGGGATTCTGATTTTTTTCCCCTGCCATTTGATCTTTCAAGTTTTAAAATAGCAAATAACATTGATCCTTAGGGTTGGTGCATGTTAGAATCACAATGGACAGAGACCCTGAAAAATTGTACAAAGAGGGAGGAACACAACAGAATGGAAAAAAGTCATGGAAATTTTCCACCCATGGATGGGACACACCCTCATGCAAACAAAGGTTTGGGGCGAAGACGGTATTTTAGAAAAATGTGATAAAACACTTGCTAAGCCCTGAGGAGATGAACAATGGTTCTTTTAATTTTTTTTAATTCTTCAAAATTCAGTCTCACATGCTGAGCAGTTGAAGGCAAAGGCCTTTTGTCATCTCTGTTTCCAAGCATCTATTTCCTTTCTGGAGCCTCAGAAGTTTGAGTTGCTGTGACAGTGAAGGGCTCTCTTTTGTCAGCCACTCTGATTCTGTACCCTTGCCCTAACTATGTCCTAACTAGGTTGTCCCCCACCACTAACTGGCCAGCTCTGACAGGAGGTTCTTGGCCCAGGAGGAGACATCAGGCCAGTTTTCCGGGCTACTTGTGTGTCTCCAGCTCTGCAGTTTGCTCTGCATCACTCAGCAGCAGATGGAGAGGCAGACGCAGCCCCTTGTGAGCTCTCTTCCTTGCCTTCATCTCAGGGTGCTCTGTAATAAGGAGGGAAATGGCTGAGGTTCCCTCAGTTGTGTCTTGCTTCCTTCCCCAATGCCTCTTCAAACCACTTTGTCAAAAACAACAACAACAAAACAAACCAAAAACAAAAAGTTTCTTGTGTTCATCATACTAAAACAAAATTGCTCAAGCTCTGTTGCTTGAGATTAAGCACTCAAAAAATGTCAAAGTTGGTCGCAAAAATTTGGCTGTGGTTCATGGGATCCGCTGCATTTTTCTTTAAAATGACATAACCCATCTCCTCCATTTTACTTTTGCATTTGACCTTCCAACTTCCACTCCAAGGAGCAGCATGTGGTTTACTTGTGGTCACGTGTTCTATGTTACTTTGGTGTTTTACAACTTTCAAAGAGCTGTTAAACGAAGGTGATATCATCAGATCTTCAGATAACCCTGTGATGTGGGTAGGGTTGATGGATACTCTATCATCATTTCCCATATGAGGAAAGAAGAATAAATAAATTACACAACATGGACGAGGTCACCCTGCCCTTCAGAGGTGGAACCAGATTCCAGCAGAAGCATTGAATTTCTAGACAAGTTTTCATGTGTTTTTTTACCTTTTCCATCGCACCAAGTCACCTCTGTGAAGGAAAATTGCATGCATCTCCCTCATTCAACATTTTTCATGTTAAATATCCACTAAATTATAGCCACAATGTGGTACTCTTAGCAGCTACTCTGGTTTGAGGACAACGTTTTCCACATTTCCATAATTTTTCTACTACTTTATCATTTTCTTCTTTACCCAGAATTCCATACTTAACATTCACAACAAAAACACCCTCTTTTATCTTTCTTCTTTTTTCCCCTCTCTCTGTTTTTTTTTCCTCCCTTTGTCTCTCCTTTTTTTTTCTCTGTGCCTGTCTCTCTCTCCTTGTCTCCTTTTCATGTGTTTGCTTTTGTTTTTGTTTTAGAGACAGGGTCTTGCTATGTTGCCCAGGCTGTTCTCAAGTTCCTGGGCTCGAGCAATCCTTCTGCCTCAACCTCCCAAAATGCTGGATTATACCAGTATGAGCCATCATGCCCAGCCTGGTTTTGTTTGTTGATTGCATACTGAAAGTAACACACCAACTGGAATATAAGAAAGTTAAGTGGGAGATATTATAATTTCACATAACCTCTATGAGTCTCTGTTATTTTATCTGTAAAATTGTTTTTTGTAAAATAATGATTTTCTACACAAGTGAAGAAGAGAGAGGAAAATGGGATGTCTGTGCTAATCAAAAATAATATATGGTTAAAAAAATCGAGGGCTACCTAATTTGTAGGTTTTCTTATTTTAAGTAATAGAGGATAGGATCAAATCTAGGTATCCCATCTACAAGTTAAATACTTAGTAAATTGCTGCGTGCAATGACTTGCACCTGGAGAGGCTGAGGCAGGAGGATCACTGAAGTCCAGGAGTTTGAGGCTGCAGTGAGCTATGATTACTCCATTGCACTCCAGCCTGGGTGACAGAGCAAGACTCCATCTCTAAAACAAAAAACAAAAACAAAAGAACAATTATTTAGTGATTTTATTTTTTAATGACTTTGTTAGCCTTACCAGTAAGTTATTTTTCATATGAAATGCCAAGACAGGACATACAAAATTTAGGAAAGAAAGAAGCCAGAATTTTAACAAGATACTCTTGTCTTCACTATTATTAATATCAGATAATTTCTCACATTGATGGCATTTTCTTAGCAACTCTAACAGTCAACAAAAAGACAATAATAAGCAAAAGAGGATATGAAACATTTATTCTAGCATTCTAATTTTCTGGATCTCTTTGTCAAGCTAAGCATTATGCGCTGATGGGAGTGTTTGAGTTCTGACTGGAAATGAATTGCATTTAGATATGATATACAAAGGTTTTTCCTAGAATAACATTTTTATTTAGCTAAAAAGCTATAGCTCCATAGACTTGTGTGCTCCGAACACAGCTGCATAATTAGTAATCATCATTAATCATTTCTACTTCTGTACTTTTATCACCAACAAAATTATAGCAACCTATATTTTTAGTAAATTTTAATTGCAAGTTTAATTTCATATTTATTTATCACTTTAAGAAGCAGTTTGCTGAACTGATTACACAAATTTAAAATGATGTTTCTGAAGATAGAAATAAAACTTTCCACAGGAATAAACAGGCTTTTTAAAAGAAGAATATCTGCCTCTAGACAAAAAAAAAAAAAAAAAGTTTTTAGGGTTTTTCCACCTTTAATGTGAAAATGAGTATTCATATGCAATGGCTATAGACTACCTATTAGAAAATGCGTATCAAGTAAGTAAGAGATGTATAATTTATAGAGTTGATTGCTTTAAGCAGAGAAACTTAAAAAGGAGTTTTGCAACTCAGGTTGTTCTCAAGAGGCAAACGTATGCTAATTATTCAGAATTGAAACCTGCCTGTGAAATATACAACAAAAAGGAAAAGAAACTTAGAGAAATGTTTGAAAAGAAAATGTTTTATCACTCGGAAAAATTTTCTTGTTTCTTTTCTGTAGGAAGAAATGAGATAGTTGTTAATACTCACGAAAACTGTATGAGATAGTGAGGCTTGAACAGCTGAGGTTTTCACATAGGGGCTGTGCACTGATGTTCTGTGGTGCTGTGCCAGGATCTCCAAGCTTTCTTAGGTGGACGGTTGAATGGATGTGTCAACAGAAGCTGAGAAAGGTTCTCTCAGCCAGGCTTAAGACATGAAAGAGAAAATGCTTTCTTCATTTACAAAATTGAGCCACGAGTAGACTCAAGAACAAAAGCCTAACAAGGAAGATGAATACATAGAATTATCACTGTCAGACTTACATTATGTTCAGAATAATTGGATTACAAAAGTCAAGTCTTGTTGTCGACAGCCGGAATATGTGAGGAAACTCTCCTAGGAAGGCCCATGCCCAAATGTCCTGAAATGGAAATCTGAGACCTGTTAGTACAGAAGTGCCCTGAATGTTGTAACTGGCAGGGTGAAGGCAAGGGGACGGGGCAGTCTCTAAAGCAACTAAAACCCTTCAATCACATGCAAGGACTGGTGATTTGAAAAAACAAACCACCAAAAAAGAGTACAGACAAATGTCATAGCAAAGCAAAGGGAACATGATAAGCCAAGCTCTATACTCCTATTAAAACAGGGGAGTTCCAAGGAGAGATACCCTGACTTTTAAGTAGTCTGCAGACACAAGCAATACATTCTTCACAGGCATCTTATTTCCTGTTTTTTTTTGTTTTGTTTTTGACTTTTTAGTATTTATTTTGACGTCTTTAAAGAGATACATTTTTTTCCAATTTAAAAGAAGAGACATGGTTATCAAGAGTGGGATAACATATAGCAGAACACTGTATAAACAAATTAGCTACTAGCTCCGAGCAGCAACTTGGATGAATCTCAAAAACATAACATAGGACAAAAAACACATGACAGAAGAATATGTGTAATATAGTACCACCTATAGAAAGGTCAAAGCAGGTAAAATTAAACAGCATATTGCCAGGAATCCATATAAAGGTAGTAAAACTATAAAGAAAAACAAGGAACACATACCATAAATTTCAGGATTTAATTTCTCCTGGTGGGGACAAGGAGATGTGATCAAACAGGGCACAGAGGTGTCAATTACTGGCAGTGTTTTGTTACGTAATGCCATGGTAGGAGCCTAGGTATTCATTTTATTATTATTCTTTATACCAATTATAAATGTTGTCATCCAGTTCTTTAAATGTATGATTTAGAAGTTTGTTTTCTCAAAAAAGATGAGTCAAATTTTATTTCTTTTCTTGAAATCCAAATATCCCTATCTTCTGAGGGTAGCCTTTATCCAGAGACACCTGTGAAGAAACCCAAGATGCAGAGTCTCCAGATCCATAGACAATGCTGCCAAAGGGTAAAAAATAAATAAGATAAAATAAAAATCAGAAAAAGTTCTTGGTTGGACTATTTTTTTTAAGTTGACATCCACATATGTGAACTGACACTCAAGGCCTTTTACCATCTGAAACCCAATCTGTCTCTCTAGGCAGATGATGTCCCAGAACTTCCCAGTGGGACCTTTTCCCTTGTTAGATGTGATTCCCTGTGCAAGCCTTACACTTCCCATGTTTGTGCTGTGATTATCTCATTCCATTTACCTGAATTTCCCACCCTCTTGCTGACCGACCATCCTAGTTTGACCTTTTCTGGGAAGCCACCTCAATAACCTTTGTCTGACATGCTCTGGCTGTCTTTCTTGAGCTCTCAACAACTGCCAGTTTAATTCTCCTAGCAGTTAATCTTGTGTGCCCTATAACAACTGCATTTTCACCAACCAGATACCTTTCCCTCCTAGGCAGAGAGCTTGACTTTATTTTCTGTCTTCCCTTGCAGGTAGATGTGATTGAGTTCTATCTACCAGAAGCATATGACTTGTGGAAGCCTGGTTCTAACACTTCCCACCAAATCCTTCAAACACTTTTTGCACTCTCCTAAGTGTTGCTTATGGGAGACCCAGTGAAGTGCTTCAGAGCCCTAGAGATTTGCTGAGTCATACGAGAGGTCAGCAAACTTTTTCTGTAAAGGGTCAGATAATAAGCATTTTAAGCTTTGTAGACTGTAGAAAGTCTCTGTTTCTTATCCCCCTCGTCCTTTTCTTTCTCCTTCAGCTTCTTTCCTTTAAAAATGTGCAAAATCAGCTGGGCACAGTGGCTCACACCTGTAATCCCAGCACTTTGTGAGTCCAAGGTGGGCGGATCACGAGGTCAGCAGATGGAGACCATCCTGGCCAATATGGTGAAATCCAATCTCTACTAAAAATACAAAAATTAGCTGGGTGTGGTGGCAAGTGCCTGTAGTCCCAGTTATTTGGGAGGCTGAGGCAGAAGACTCACTTGAACCCAGGAGGTGGAGGTTGCAGTGAGCCAAGATTGCTCGTGCCTGTAATCCCAGCATTTTGAGAGACCAAGGCAGACAGATCGCTTGAGGTCAGGAGTTTGAGACCAGCCTGGCCAGACGGAGACTCCATCTTAAAAAAAAAAATGTACAAAACCTTTCTTCTTTTCCAAAATCTGGCTAGATTTGACCTGTGAGCTCTAGTGTGCTGACTCCTACATGAGAAAAAAAGATCCAGAGTTTCAGAATGATAATGTAAAGCAGAGACCCTCCTCCCCATACCCATTCTCTGCAACTGACACTTGGATTACTTTTCTTTTACTGTTTGTCTTTCTCTGAACTATAGATGTATGGCTGGCTTTCTGAAGTCAAATATAATAAAGAGGTAGACAACTGTTTGGCAAATTTGAACTAAGTAGAGCTCTGATGTAAAGAATGTAGGACCCATTCACCCCTAATTAGTCCCTTTGCTGAAAGGTTGCTTACACCAGATACATCTTATTTACTTTGTTTAGTCCATGTCTAGGGAACCATTATGATCAAGCCAATCTACCCAAGCCAGAGCAGGCTTCTTTAGAATCAAAGCTTTAGGCTTGGCATGGTAGCTCATGCCTTAATCCCAGCATTTTGAGAGACCAAGGCAGATCACTTTAGGTCAGGAGTTTGAGACCAGCCTGACCAACATGGTGAAATCCCATCTCTACTAAAAATGCAAAAATTAGCCAGGTGTGGTGGTGGGCCCCTGTAATCCCAGCTACACAGGAGACTGAGGCAGGAACCCGGGAGGTGGAAGCTGTAGTAGCTGAGATCACGCCACTGCACTCCAGCCTTGGCAACAGAGCGGGACTCCACCTCAAAAAAAAAAAAAAAAAAAAAAGCATTAGAATCCAGCATAAGTAATTTCCAAGTGGGAGGGAGGAGGATCAAGAGGAGAATCTGCAAGAGTAAAACAGGAAGAAGATGTGTGCTACATGGCACAAAATGAATCTGCAAAGCATCTGGGAACTGCAGGTATGTCTGACTCATAATATTAACGCTTTGCCTGGGACTCCCAATCTCCTCCTTTTTTTTTTTTTTCTGATTTTCTGAAATAACCCACATCTGTGAAGTGTTTTCCTTTGTTTATATTTTCAGTCCGTACTGATGCCTAGAACTCACTGGAGTCAGCATGTCCAGGCAGCCGTGGCAGCAAGTCAGAGTGGTGTGATGAAAGGCTTCAGGAGAAAAATATTCCTTCGCTGCCTGGTTCACTCAGGTACCTTGCCAGGGTGCTGTAGCTCTCATGTGAAGAAAGTACCCATCACCTTGTTCAAGGTGTTTCTCCCTAAAATAGCAGATTCAGTTGACACTGAGTAACTTGCTATTTTTTTCTATGCTGACATTTGTTTTGTTCCTTGAAGCAGCAGCTTCAAACTCAAGTGGTTTTTTTCTTTCTGTAACACACTCAATCTTCAGTAATTTACTCACATGCCAAGCTTGAGAGACACAAAAGGAATACCAATGCCAAGCAGAAAGCCAACAGATGCTCGCTCTTGTTCCTGTAACATACTTCTAGAACCAAAGGAATAGAGTCTCTTTTAATTGTGATGTAAAAAGTAGAAGAAAAGAGAATTAGCTTTTCTATAGTTGGTTTAGAAGAAAGGTCTCTGAAATTATGTTCATATATATATCCTTTCACTGGAGTAAGCCATATAATAATCTTCATTCTCAGCAACCACAATGTACATCCCAAGTGACTTATTTATATGTGAGTTTCGACTCTACCTGGTTTTGTTAATTGTTTGGTTAGCTAATGTCAATAAGGCATTCATAGCTCATTTGCTAGCTCTTCCAGGGAACAAACATCTCACTCGGGCCTGTGATATTGTAACGGTGGGCCTTTAAGAAACAACGGAAAATCCAACTGAATAAAAACTAACCTCCTCTATGGCTGCCCTGCTAGAAAGGGCTCAGGAGCAACAGTCTTCATGGTATCCACACTCGGCCAGAACAATGGACACCCCACATCTGAGTCTAATGCCTCCAAGAACCACAGGTGAGTGTTCTGGGGATAGGGAGAGTGGAAGAAATTTCACATCCTACAGATGAATGTATGCTGGTCTAGTGTGTTTAGGGCAGTATAGCTTGACCCAAAGGTATTGAGTGGAATGCACTTTATGTTTAATCTCCTAGCGCCTTTTTTTCCTAATGCAATTATTTGAAATATAACTCAATAGAAAGGCATGACCCTCCTGCAAGTGTCTTGAAATGCTTATTGCACAGGAAGGTTTCTGCTTATTTGCTTAATTTTTAAGGATTTGTAACTTGATTTTCCCCCAAAATGGATGAAAGGATGAGCAGTGTTCAATTTTGAATATCTTGAGAAGTTGCGGCCCTTGTTAAATTTTGTTTAAGGGAATACATAGAAAGTTACTGTGAAACAACCATATTCTTAGAAAGCTTCTCATTTGAGACTCAATTGGGTCAGCGCTGAGGTTATTCTGAGAGCTGAATGCATTTGCTCTGCCTCTGAATCACAGATTCTGACATGTTATTTTAGAAGTTCTTGGTCTTTTTAAAAAAATTGACAGGCATATGGAAAAGTTAATAATTCAGTAAGTAAAATATCCTTATATCTGCAAACAACAGAGATGAAACAAGATGCCCTATTTTTACTGTTAATCTTTCTAAGAGTTTTACAAATGCAAACCCAAACTTGACATAGAAAAAGTACGAAGATCTTGGCCCTTAAATTTTCTCTGCTGTTCTCATTGCCATGCAATGCTTTAATTTTCCTTGAGATGAAATCACTTAGATCCCAGCTTTAGATCACTATGTCCTATACTACAGGATCTATAGGATTTTAAAAGGGACAAACGTTCTTGGGAAAATGTGGTTTCTGTGACATATAGTCACATAAATAATGGCTATTCCTACATTATTTCTGTTAATTTTTTGTTCATATTACATTAATTATATTCTTATAATTATTTCGGTTTTCCCATTTTTTTTCTTTTTCCTTTTTTTTTTTTTTTTTTTTTTTTTTTTTTTGAAATGGAGTCTTGCTCTGTCACCCAGGCTGGAGTACAGTGGCACAGTCTGAGCTCACTGCAACCTCTGCCTCCTGGGTTCAAGCAAGTCTCCTGCCTCAGCCTCTTGAGTAGCTGGGATTACAGGTGCCTGCCACCACACCAGGCTAATTTTTGTATTTTTAGTAGAGGCCGGTTTTCACCATATTGGCCAGGCTGGTCTTGAACTCCTGGCCTCAAATGATCTGCCCGCCTAGGCCTCCCAAAGTGCTGGGATTACAAGTGTGAGCCACCATGCCAGGCCCTATTTATTTCTTTAAATTTATCTGATTTAAGATAAATTTGAGATGATTATCCTATAAATGAAACTAACGTCTTTCATGAATCAGTAGATGCAAACCAGATCTGATATCGCTTAAGGAGACATGAGGAGGACTTAACTCATCACTGATAGTTTCTCTATTTATTTTCTACAATTCCTTGCAATGATATTTCAGTTTATATTTAGAAAATAGCTGCCAAAGTATAAAAATTGCCTCACAGTCCATAAAACAATATGCCACCTTCAAACTAAAGATGAATACTTTTTTTAGAGCATGAAAAGTTCTATTCCTTGGGTTGCTATTCCATCTGTCCATAACTTTACAGAAAATTACCTACCAGGAGCTCAAACTGTAGCAGATCATATGTGAAGTCATACATAAATTCATGGAAAAAAGGAAGCCCTTCTTGCTGACAGATTTTGCTGTGAGCAATGGAATAGGGGCAGTTCTTTTCCTCCTGGGGCCTTGGTTTCCTTAGCCTTGAGTCTTCTTTTTCTTAGTTTTGCATGGCTGCCTTCCTCTTGTCTTGGGATCTCAGCTTAAAGGTCACCTTAGCGTGATCTTTCAAAGTAGGAGCCCTATTATATAATTGTCTCTGTAGCACCCGATCTAAGTTTAAAGTGCCTTATAATTGTCTACATAGCACTTATCATGAACTGATACTCTTGGTTTTTGTTTGTTTAGTGTCAACCACCTTGTAGTTGCAGAGCACCAACTCTGTCTTATTTGTTCTGTAATCTGGCACCTAGAGCGGTGTTTGGCAGGTCTTACGAGTTGAATTGTGCCTCCCAAAAGATATGTTGATGTTCTGATCCACAGTACATCAGAATGTGACATTATTTCGAATGGGGTTGTTGCAGACGTAATTGTTGGGGTCGCAAGGAATAAGGTGTATCCTTAATTCCAAAAAACAGCTGCCCTTACAGGGAAGTAGAAGAGAAATATAAAAGAAGTAGAAGAGAAAATAACACACAGAGAGGACACCGTCTGAAGACACAGATACACGGAGAAGATGTCCATGTAACCAAGAGGCAGAGGCTGAAGTTTTGCTGCTGGAAACCAAGGAGTGCCTGGGGCTACCAGAAGGTGGAGGAGACCAGCAAGGTTCCTCTCCTCCAGGCTTGGGAGGGAGCATGGCTCCGCCAATGGGCAATTCCCTTTTCAAATGCTGAGGGCTGATACTCTACTCCCTCAACCAGGGGCTAAATATTTGTCTTAAAAATGAAACTAAAGTAACAAGATTTTTGTAATAAAAACTGGCTGTAGAGCAAATGAAATGAAATGTACCATTCTATTGCAGTCTTCTAGTTGAGCTTGAAATAATATTGCAACAAATTCATCAGAAGTACTTGTAGGAGAAGGATTTTTACCGTGATTTTGTGCTCCCGGCCACTGTAAATTTGCAAGTTTAAGCAAGCATCATTCAATAATTTTCAAATACTTTCCTAGCCTGGCTTTTTTTTTTTTTTTTTGGAGCATACCTCTGGGGCACTGTGAAGAATCTGATAGTTGAACCAAAGCCAATTCCAATCTTTATGGAAAAATTTACACAACACTTCCAGGTGGGCAGATTCAAAGACGGGATGAATCATGGCCCAGTGCAGTGGTTCCTGGCTGTAATCCTAGCACTTTGGGAGGCCGAGGCAGGGGGACTACTTAAGGCTAGGAATTCAAGATAAACCTGCGCAACATAGTGAGACCCTGTCTCTAAAAAAAAATTAGCCAGGTGTGGTGGTCCTCGCCTGTAGTCTCAAATACTCAGGAGGCTGAGGCGGGAGGATCACTTGAGCCCAGGAGTTTGAGGTTACAGGAAGCTATCATCATGCATCACTGCACACTAGCCTGGGTGACAGAGTGAGACCCTGTGACCCCCTTCCTCCCTGAAAAACAACAACAAACAAACAAACAGAAAAACCAGGATGAATCAGTGTCAAAATGATGAAGAAAAATATTCTAGATTTTTAATTCCCAAAGTCTGCATGACCAAAATGGTAAGAGCTCAGAGGATACAAATTCAAAATGTATGAATTGTTAGAATTGATCTTTAGTGATTGCATTTTAAAAATTTGAAATCACTTGAAAAGCGATCATATATGTATATATACGTACGTGCATGCATGCGTGTGACCTGAAACATTTCATTATGAGATCCTTTATCAGGCTACTCTAGCAAGTCCTTCAGTCTCCTCATAAATGTCTCCTCATAAATCAGTAAACCTCTTCATTTGTTCCTTGATAACGTAAGAGCAATTTCTTTAGAAGTCATATACTGTCCTATAACTGCTGTTTGCTCTTTGTCTCATCTGTACACAATACATAGAATTCAGCACAAAGAAGCAAATGGATGTCCCAGAAACAAAGAGCACACTTTGCAAGAGAATTACGTGCAGGGTCTGGGAGCATTTCCTGTCCCATAGATAGGAAGCATTCCCATCATGGTTTGTCATCTACGCTGTCGGGCCCAGTGTCTCCTAACTTCCTAAATAAAACCAAACTAAGCAGAACAATACAAGTGACAATTTCTCCGCATTTTGGAATTCCAAACTCCTATTACTGAAACATTAAATCTTTCAATCCTACTGGCTCATGTGCATTCCAAATTAACAGTGGGACTAAAATTAACAGTGTTTTTGTAATGGGTTTGTTTTCAAAATATAATGCTGCAATAAACATCCCATACATTATAACAATTTATTTTAAACATTATTCCAAAATGCTGCTAATCTTTGGGTCAAGAGAAAAATACTGGCTTATTAAAATTAACTTTTCCTTTTACTCTTCAAAATGACTTGAACAAATTTAATTCTCCCTTGACTATCCATTAGGTTTCAGGTGTGGGCAGATGACAGAGAAATATATAATATAAAAACAAACCTTAGTTTATTCTGTAAATGTATCTTTCTTGCCCTTCAAGTGTACTTGATGGTCCAGTGGTTTCCAAATCTGATACAAAATTTTCATTTGCCTTTATAAGAAATCATCTCGTATAAAGAAGGGGTCATATTTTATCAGCATCCTCACCAAAAACACATCACCATCATCACTTTTCAATTTGTAGAAAATCCAGTATTATCTGCCAAGTTGGCAAGATACCAAAAGAGCTTGGATTGTTTTAAGGGAATAGGTGGTTCAGTTCTGGATGAGTTTGGGAAGTTCATGGTCGGGTCTGGGAAGAACATCTATGTCATAAACCTCCACATCAGAAACGTTAATAGAGTAATATAATTGTGTGGGTATAGGGACCTGATGAAACCAACTGACACCTCTGTTTTTCTTTTTCTTTTTTTTTTTTTTGACATGGAGTCTTTCTCTGTCCCCTAGGCTGGAGTGCAGTGGTGCAATCTTGGCTCACCTCTGCCTTCAACCTCTGCCTCCTGAGTTCAGGTGATTCTCCTGCTTCAGCCTCCCAAGTAGCTGGGACTACAGGCACCTGCCACCATGCCTGGCTAATTTTTGTATTTTTAGTAGAGATGGGGTTTCACCACATTGGCCAGGCTGATCTCGAACTCCTGACCTTGTGATCTGCCCACCTCCGCCTCCCAAAGTGCTGGGATTACAGGCATGAGCCAAAGTGCTGGGATTACCCAGCCCACCTCTGCTTTTCAAACCAAGAGAGTGCTCCTTCTAGGGTGCCCTTGGGAATGTGCAGCCGTGAGTTAGGTGTGCCTGGAGTAAAGGCAACAAATAAGACTTTGAGATGGGATGAGGTGAGTGTGAGTGAGTGCATGGAGACAGGTTTAGGTCGTACATAATATCTATGTTTGAAATATCAAAACAACTCAGATTATGTAAACAAGAGCAAATTTTTCATAAAATTTTAGGGAAAAACAAACTTATTTTCTGTTTAGAGCAAGCATTCAGACCTGTAGAGAGGAGTACAAATTCATTCAGCCCAGAAGAAATGCTTAAGGAGAGTTACCTGATCCAATGCTTTCATTATGCTGCAAGGAAATAGAAGTGATTTACCAGCCCACTAGAATCTTGGCTTTCTGACTGCCAGGCCTCAGCTCCAATTCATTGCTCTTTAAGGAAAGAGGAAATGCAGAATTAACTTCTATTAAATTTCATCCATGGGCCAGAGAGGATGACAGCTGCCAGGCACAGTCATCGTTGCAAGCAGAGGTTAGCAGCTCAGGCTCCCAGGCACACTACTTCAGTAGGAAATTGGTTCCACCTCTTACCTGTGTGACTTTCCACAGGTCATTTTAAAGTCAACAGATTCCTAGTGTCTTCACTGTAAAATGAGGATCATAAATGAAACTTCTTTACTGACAAGAATTATATGAGACAATCTTTGCAAAAGACTTAATGGTGCTTGGCATATAAATGTTAGCTCAATGAAGATTGAATGAAAAAAAAGAAAAAATTCCTTTGTCTGTAGGAGGGGTGAGGAAGATGCAGTGGGGGTCGATTTTATGGCTGTTTTACAGATGAGAAAAATTGGGGTTGAGTAAAATTCACTAATTTGCCAGCAAGTTTCAAAACCAGAATGTGAAGTTGTGTCTGTTTGAAACTCCACTTCAGACTGTGTCTGTTACATTGCAATGCCTTCCTATAAGAAAGCAGAGAGCTGGAAAGTCTGCCAAGGCCGTGCCCCTTGGAGAGCTGGCTGCTGCACTCCCTGCACTCATGCTGAGTTCTGAAAGCCCTCTGGCAGCTCCCCAGCAATTCTAGCCATCTGTGAAGTTCTGAACTGGGTGCTGCCCAGGTGGCAGAAGTCAGTGAGAATATCCAGGTGACAGTGCAAATATGACTGTAGGCTGAAGTCTGGAATGTGACCTTGACTTCTTTTAGCCATTTCCCGGTCCGTTCTAAAGGGCAGATGCTGCGTCCTCTCTTTCTGCAGGGCTGATTCGCCCCATGCCCAACACTGTAAGAGCTTGCTCTCTGTCTCAGCTATGCCAATAACATGCCCTTAGTTAGCTCACTTTACCTCTTCAAGGCAGGCTTAGGACAGATCCTCAAGCCACACCCCTGGCCAACAACTCGGATTCTACAGAGTGAGACACTGAAATATTTATGTTTTTTTATGGTAACCTTTTCATTGAAGTAAACCTTACATCAGGAAAAAAATGTGCAAGCCCTGTAAGTATACAGATTAATTTTCACAAAGTGAACACAGTCTCACATTAAATAACAAAGAAATCCAGCCCAGAAGACACCCTCTGGGCCCCCTACTAGGCACCACTCTCCCAAGATATCCACTCTATTCTGACTTTTAACATCACAGCTTACGTTTGCCAATTCTGAAATTTTAGATAAATGGAATCACACAGCATGTATTCTTTTGTACGTGGCTTCTCTCACTCAACAGTGTGTTTGTGAAATTCATCCATGTTATTGCAGGTAGTTCTAGTTTGTTTTCATTGCTATAGAGTAAAGGGTCAATCTCCCATTTTATAAATAGTTTATTGAAACACTGCCAGGCTAATTTGTCTCAGTATTACCTACAGCTGCTTTCACACTACAATGGCAGAGTGTAGTTGCCACAGAGATTACATGGCTGGCAAGGTTACTATCTGGCCCTTTACAGAACAAAGTTTGGTGAACCCCACTCTATGGTATCCAACCACATGACCTACCAACACTTCTTTATTTATTCTATTCTTTATTCATTGGTGGACATTCAGGTTGTTTCCAGTTTTGAGTTATTACAAGTAGTGCTGCTGTCAAATTCTTATAGTGTGTTTTGTTGACATTTCTGTTGGATTTATGGAATGTGTATTTTTTAAAATCTTGGACTGATTCTAATGCCAAGTTTGGGAACGCCTGCTTTACAGATGTAATCTAACCCAAATGTTGAAATTGTCTTGCCCAAAGTCATGCAGAAAATCCTTGGCAGACCTGGGATTGATATAACCAAGCCCTGTTCTTGGAACAATTCTATGTTTCCACTGCCGTTCCTATAGCTATTATCTTGAGAACATTGTTAGAAAGCTCTTTATTTATCCAATGTCTTTCACAAATGTGACTCTTTTCTACTGTATTTGGCTGTACATTTCCAAGAACAGAAAACTCACTGCCTTACAATAATTTTAAAGGATTATATATCACTTAATCCAGTCTTCTCACATTATGAATTAGTAAATTGATGTTTGAAGATGCTAATAATTCACTCAAAATAGACATTTTGAGCCTTGACTTTTTTCCTGCACCACAAAATGATTTTGCACTTGCCTTTTCTTCTTTACAATTGGTACTACTTTAGTCAATTACCTTACTTAACTAGTACCTATTTAACTATTTGAACATTACTAAAGTGCTTGAAGTAAAACCTATAGTCTCTCCTTCACCTTCCAACTGTAAAGCCTCTTTCTCCTAGGCAACTACTCTTAACAATTTGTTTTTCAATCATCCATATATAAACATATAAAAATGCATGTAACTGCTATGAGTCCAAACTTGGATAAGGAAAAAATAAAATTTAATTCTTCTTTAACTCAAGTTAAGATCTAGTTTGAGACTCCATGTCATTGGTTAAGACTCGATCTCAGCTAATTTGGAATATCCTCCCTTTCCCTCAGCTGTGCCTCATTTCAGAAGGGCTAATGTAATGCCAAGAATTTGGTATGTGTTGGGGCTGGGGGTTCAGCATGAGAAGCATCTAGACCTTGTGATGAAGCATCTCAATAGTGATATTGAGGGATCTTTCCTCCTGTCAGGGCCTTGGCCACTGGTCCCCACAAATGCCCTGAGCCATGCTGTCCGACACTGTGAGGTCTGGTGGTTTCTGTGCCACGGTTGGGCCATGGCAGTCTCTGCCAGGCTCACCATAAGGCCTGATTCACCACAGACATTCCTCTGTGGCA
The DNA here is from genome assembly GCA_036589455.1 of Ateles fusciceps. Taxonomy (NCBI): domain Eukaryota; kingdom Metazoa; phylum Chordata; class Mammalia; order Primates; family Atelidae; genus Ateles; species Ateles fusciceps. The sequence continues at coordinate 7,744,469 of JAZHEH010003259.1, forward strand.
GCTTCCCTGGCCTCCATCCTGAAATGGAGGTCCAGCTCTCTGGTTTTACTTATTTTTACTTTTTTGAGACAGAGTCTTGCTCTGTCACCCAGGCTGGAGTGCAGTGGCACAATCTCAGCTCACTGCAACCTCTGCCTCCCAGGTTCAAGTGATTCTCGTGCCTCAGCCTCTCAGGTAGCTGGAACTACAGGCGTGCACCACCATGCCTGGCTAATCTGTGCATTTTTAGTAGATAAGGGGCTTCATGATGTTGGCCAGGCTGATCTAAAACTGCTGACCTCAGGTGATCCACTTGCCTCAGCCTCCCAAAGCGCTGGGATTAGAGGCATGACCCACCGCAGCCAGCCTGTCCTCTGGTTTTAGATCCCACCAGCCTAGCTGAAGTTTTCCGCTTCCCCAAGCTCTATTTGCTGCTTTTGGCCTCTTTCTCCCAGGCTTGCCTCCAACACGAGTTGCCTTCCTTCTGATACAGTCTCATCTCCCTTCAACATGGGCACATCTTCCCCTGGACTTTCATGAGCATCTGTGAATACATGTTTTATATATTGTATTTTTATTTCTGTCAAATATCTTTTCCAGTCAGGCAGCAGGAAGATCCCTTTCTTCTCCAACCCTCAAACATTTACACGTTTGGCTTTTTGGAAAGCAGGTACTAGCCCCATGGGAGCAACAATCACAGAGCAGCTGAGGGCCTTGAACCTAAGAGGAGAAGGAGGAAAAAAGTGAACAACTAGAAAAATATATATGTGATTACGATCTCAAGTTATTGTCCTGGCACGAAGATAGGCATATCTGCGGAGTAATTGTTTAGTTTTGATTTTATTCCAAAATTGAGGTTATACAATATATCGAACTGTAACTTGAATTTTTTTGCTTAATAATTTATCTTGGACAAATACCTGCATACAGATATGCTTCATTTTTCTTAGTGTCTTCATAATAGAGTTCATAGTGTAATTTGTTCAATTACTTTCCCTGTCAATGGAAATTCAGGTTGTTTTCAGCTTTTGGTAATAATACATCATGATAATGTTGTCATAGCCAATGTTTATTATGGTCTTAATATGTACTAGACTATGACCTAAGCATATATGATCTCAATTAATCTTTTAAAAATCATGAGCTAGGCATTGTTTTTGCCGTTTTCTTGAAGACGGGAAAACTGAGGCACACAAGGATTAAACAACTTACTCAAGGTCATGGTAAGTTACAGATTTGAGCCCCAGTGGGCCTACATGCAGAGGTCAATCTCTTAACTGCTATAATGTACTGCTTCTCTCTAATAAACATACGTGTATACAAGCTTTATACTTTTTTTGTTATATAATTATCCAGAACTGAGATTGTAGGTAATGTGTGTATTTTTATATCTTAGCAAATACTAGCAGATTACTTTGGGGCTAAAGCAACTTATAGAATATTTCAGTGTTCAAGAGTCGCTATTAATCACTCAAACTAAACCTAGCATCAAGTGTTGGTAAGGCTTTGGGTGATGCTAGGTTTAGTTCGAGGTTATATTATTCTGGTAGGAATGCTGCCCCTCTGAAGCCCCCCAAATGGTTTCCAAGTGTTTCAGTTTTCACTTCCCTGATTACTATCGTTCATATCACACGTTTTTAAAATTACTTATTATGCTGAGAATCAAAATGAGCCAACATATAAATAATAACAGCATAAATTTAGCTTGGAGTTCAGCTTTTTCTTATAACATTTTCTAATAAACTTTTTGTCTCCATTGCTACATAATTTCTACCTTATAGCCAATAAATAGTAATTCATGTATTTATTCAACAATGTTTAGCACAAACCATATGCCAGGCCTTATCTTAGGTACTCAGGATACAGGTAAACAAAAAGAGATTTTATGGAACTTATTTGTGTTGTATTCTCAAGAATAGAGTATGACAATCAGTGTAGGTAAAGGCATTTCAGCAGAGCTTATTACAAACAATTCAATTTTATGTTAGCACCATATAGCATACCTGTAAATCTATTAAGTACAGACTTTCATTTTTTAATCTGACTGATGTTTTTATTTTCAATTTACATCTGATTGGTAAAAACTTTTCAGCTCAAACCTTTGTCTGTATAATAAGATGTATTGGCTTGTTTAGGATGTTAAGGCTATTGTTTTGACGGGTTTCCTAATATTTCATTGAGTTACTATCTCGTCCTATTCCACATTCTTATTACTGAACATATTTTTTCTTAACATACCCTCACTCCTACTCATACACACAGATTTTGGGTTACTGTAAATAACACCATAAATGTCTCCTCAAACATCTTGTCTTACGTTTATTGGCTCTTTGCATTTCCTCTGCTGCGAATGTCTATTCCCATTTGTCATTTTCTAATTAATGTGTATTAGAAATATTAAGCCATTGTCCTCTATGTGTTGTAAATATTTTCTCTTAGAGACTTATTTGTTCTCTGCTTTATACTACACAGAAATTTTACATTTTTATTGAACTGATTCTTGCCTTTATTTCCTTTATAAACTACACAGTACTTTATAGTATGAATAGTTTCTTGAAAATATATTCAATTATTACCTAACTAAGCTTCCTATCTTGCTACAGAAAACTATTCTCATTCCACAACTATAAAAATGTTTTCTAAATTTTTAAAAAATATATTCTGTAGTTTTCCCTATTTTATATTTGGCTCCTTAATATTTCAGGAATTTACTTTGGACTACGTTACAAGATAGGAGTTGACGGCTATTTTCTTGCATATACATAGTCAATTATTCAACCCTATTATTATAATACGTATTTTGTATTATATGTAAAATGAATATTATACACCTTTTCCCAAATGACTTCTGCTCTCAGATATAGTGAGACCTTCTTCTGGATCCTGTTGTTTTCCATTGATCTATCTGTTTTTTCTATCAGTACCATTTTGCTTTGATTACAGTATCTTTATAGTAAGTTTTTATATCTATTAAGGGAAGTACACCCCCTTTCCATTTCTAAAACAGGACTATAAGGCTCATTAGGCACCTTTCTTCTCTAGATATTTACTAATTTTCCAGTAGGCCAGGGTACTGGCCCCTTATAAGCTGATTTTCTTATGGATGAAGAAGGTTTACAATTTTTTTAAGTAAATGAAGCTTTTCATGTCTGAGAAGTTATACAAGCTGACATTCTTCAAATTTTGTCAAATAATATTATTAATGAGTTGACCACGATTTTAGATTTGAATTAGCATTTTCTTCAACTTTAGTCATTGTCTGAACAATAGGAAAATTAGTAAATTAAGGGAAAAGGCATAGTAAATTTTATGATTAATAAAGACCACTATTTTGCTTGAATTGAAATAATTTGGTTTAATGAAAATTTAATGCAATGTCATAATCTCATTGCTCAAGTAGCTGCTCTCCTAGTGCTACGTTTTTCTTTGGTGGGGTCCCCTCTTCCCCATCTTTATTTCTAATTTGCATCTATCTTTAATTTTAAAAGCATCCCATGTTTTAGATAGCATCATATGTTTTTCCTTCCAAGCGTCATTATGGATGTGAAAGACCTGAAGTTTATTATTTGTTTAATGCCAGGATCCTAATTTTCCACTAAACTCCATGGACAATTTGGTTCTTATGCTTTCTGACTAATTTATCTTTGTTTGCAAATGTAGCTACATGGACAGATTTCTCTAGATAAAATATGAGTTTTCCATTAATCTAAATAAAACCATTCAGCATATAGTATATTACTCAATTTATAATCTGGAATTAGCACCACCATGAGTCATGTGCTGTAATATCCACTACTGTATTCCCTCCTACACACTGAAAAACTTTATGTTTTGGGAAGAATTTTGCCTTAATAGCCACCACAGTGGGATTTTGCCCTCATTTCCTGCAGATTTATTCTGGGTGGTGTTTGCAAGATGATGAGGATCTATTTTGGTGGAGGACGCCATTCTTTTCCTCCAGGAGGAAGTAAGAGCACTGCGCCTGTCTGCAGCTCCATAACTGCTAGACAGATCAGACAGGGGCTCTCCCAGCCAGGCTCCAGGAAGGCTTGTCCCTTCTGATGGAACAACCAAACAATTGTTACTATTTACAATGGCCCAAATGGAGAGGTATTCTTAGAACAATAAGAAAAGGGAAAGTTGGCCACCAGGCAGGAAAGAAGGCCTTCAAGCAACATCAAACTCAGAGAATGTGACCGTCCTTTCAATGTAAACAGCTTGCACAGCACTTCTCTAAATAACAATACAAGGAGTGCTGGCCATGCGCAGGGCCCCGACATACACAAATCTCTAATCCCATAACAACCTTAGCAGAGGTATATCATCCCAACCGGACATCTGAAAACACCAAGGCCCGGAGAGATCATAATAACTTATAGAAGTTTCCACGGCTCGTGGATGTGACAGGCAAGCCCAGTTTGTATAATACACAGCCATAATCTTATCTACCACTTTTAAAAATTAAACATAGATGAAACGTTTACAGTTCTTTGTGAGTAAATCTATAATTTTGTTACAAAAAGCACAAGGCAGTGCTGAGGGCTCCATTAACAGCTTGAAATATATATATTTTTTCTTCTGAGTGTCTTTGAATATTACAGAGGCAATGGGAACTTGAAGGAAATTTGCTGAATGTTGTCAGCGTAACAGTTTCCTTTGTCACATACAAAAAGATTCCCCTGGATCTTGCTTACTCTGCAAACAATGCACAGGGCGAACTCTTATTCTGCTTACAGTAACTTTAAATCTTGAAGGCAAGTGTGTAGATCAAGGATCTAAGCCAGGTGTGGTGGAGAGCACCTGTAGTCCCCACTATTCAGGAGGCCGAGGTGGGAGGATCACCTGAGCCGGGGAGATCGAGACTGCAGTGAGCTGTGATAGCACCTTGCACTCCAACCTGGGTGACAGAGCAAGATGCTGTTTAAAAAAAAGAAGAAGAAGAAAAAGAAGAAGAAGGAGAAAGAGAAGGAGAAGGAGAAGGAGGAGGAGATGGAGATTAAACATCTAAATTAACATAACCATCATACTAATTTTCAACAGAGCTTGGGTTATCCACTGCACAAGTGTGACGTGTGATGTATGCATCTGAAAAATCATTCTCTATCACTAAATATTTGGTCTCCTTTCCATTAGTGTTTAACATTTAATTGACTGTTTCTATTAAATGCTAGATCAATGAAGCAATTCTTTAGCTTAATTGCATGTCATTTAAAATAGGTGAGAGAAGAAAATAATGAATCTACAGGTGAAATGTCCATTGGATTGGTTTCAGATATGTAATCATATATGAGAACAAGTCAATAATTATTGACTTAAGGACTATAATGGAGCATGAAAAGTTACTAGTTTTCTAGTTGTTTCTAGGTGTGATGATGCAAATAATTTTTTAGTTTTCTATTAACTTTTTCTTAGGTTTTTCAGGGCCCAGCCTGGGCCTACTATACTTAGGTGCACCAAGATGCTTATTATTTGAAGGTCTCCCTCTTACTTCCCAGCACACCAATCTCATTTCAAGGTTTCCTGTTGTCAGTTCTCCTGAATTGACCTGCCCCCAGCTACAGGAATATCCGCCATGCACACAAGAGTGAGCGTCATGCTCCCACGAGCTTCTGTTGATGACACTTTCATGGATCAGGTCACAATTTGTTAGTTTCCATCAAAGAAAGCAGGATCTGGGCAAATAAATCAGACAGAGGACAAGTATCCTGTAAAGTTAGAATGGCAAGAGTGGGAGTCTGGCATCTGAAACTCTGTTCAGGGCACCCAACATAAGGATGATGAATTAGAATGGAGGAAGAATGCTATGAACTACATTGTGTCGACCTCTCCTGAAAAAATGCATATGCTGAATTTCTAACCCCCAATGTGACTGTGTCTGGAGATGGGGTCTTTGGGGAGGTTAGGTTTAGATCAGATCATGAGGGCTCTCACAATGGATTAGTGCTTATAGGAAGCTAGGATAGTGCTTATAGGAAGCTCTCCACCAGACAGTCTGCTTCCTCTCCCTTGCTCTCATGTGAGGACACAGCCAGAAAGTGGCTGTCTGAGAGCCAGGAACAGAGTCCTCACTGGGGAACTGAATCAGTTGGCACCTTGACCTTGGACTTCCCAGCTTCCAAAACTGGGAGAAATAAATGTCTGTTGTTTAAGCCACCCAGTCTATGGTGTTTTGTTAATGGCAGTCTAAGCTGACTAATACAAAAAATGATAAGGAACAGAGTCCTCACTGGGGAACTGAATCAGTTGGCACCTTGACCTTGGACTTCCCAGCTTCCAAAACTGGGAGAAATAAATGTCTGTTGTTTAAGCCACCCAGTCTATGGTGTTTTGTTAATGGCAGTCTAAGCTGACTAATACAAAAAATGATAAGGGAATCATTAAAAGAGAAACTCTTCCCCAAAAGGGAGGTAGAGGATTTCCTTATCCCTTTGCCTAAGGTCACCTGAAGTTTACACTACGTTAAAATGATCAATTTATAGGACACCAGGCCTCACTCTGTCACCCAGGCTGAAGTGCAATGACACGATCACAGCTCACTGCACCTCTGGCTCCCAGGCTCAAGGCTTCCTCCCACCTCAGCCTCCCAAGTAACTGGGACCACAGGCATGCCCCACCACAGCCAGCTAATTTTTTTGTATTTTTAGTAGAGACAAGGTTTTTCCATGTTGCCCATGCTGGTCACAAGCTCGTAAGCTCAAAGCGATCCACCCGCCTCAGCCTCCCAATCTAGGAAGTTCTTTAAGCCTAGGTAGACATGTTTAGCTCCACATCAGTCTGCCACCCACAGACAGCTGGACTAAGGTTCATACCTAACCCAAAGGCAGCTAACCTAGTCATGCCAACAGCTTACGAGGTGGTCTAATACCAAAGCTCTGCCCGTTAGGAATCATGGTGATTAAGTTGACCAACCCAACCCTCTCTCTTAAGACTTGGAACTAGTTACCTAGTAAAAAACAGCTATATGTTAGCAGAAGAATACAGGCACACAGAGAGATGCAAAGGCAGACAGAATACTCAGGAAGTTGGCAAGGGAACAGCCAGTCATTAAAACTGTGTAGAATCCTGAATCACTTTTCAGAACATAAATTGAGTTCTGGTCTCCATGGGAAGCTATGATCTTGTGATTCCTGGTTGCGAGACTTTTTCTGGACTCCGATTTAGACAGTAAACTTTAGAAGAGAAAACCTAGTTAAACATTCTTATTTTCTTTGTTTCCACAGATATCATTCCACAGGGCATAACACTCTGGCTCCATCTCTCGAGGTAGCATGAATAAGTCTCTTTCTTACAATCAAAAAGGCCACATAAACCATGATCTAAAATAGCTTATCTGTATGTTTTTTTCCTATATAAGATGTTAGGTTACATAAAAGTTCATCAAATGGGACTTAATAGGTAGTCTTGGAACTTTTCTAGCTTAAGGTTCAATGATAAGAAGAGTAGGGAATAAGGATTCCTACATGTTCAAGGAGATATGCTACACAAATCTATGTAAGAAATACAAAAAGAGGCTTGAATTAATCCAGCAGCCACCTTTGGATTAAGATGTGAGTGTAAAGTTGCTGGCCTAGTGGGAGGTACTGTGTCTCCAACAAAGGAATTTCAAGTCAGGTACAGGGGACCAAGATAACAGCTGTATTAGGGTTCTCCCGAGAAACAGATCCAATATCATATGTGTTTACTTGTTTGCGTGTTTGTTTCAGGATTTGGCTCACACAAATAAGGACATTGGCAAGTCCAAATCTATAGTGTGTGCGGGCAGGTCGAGACGCAGGAGAGTTGATGATGCAGATGAAATCCAAAGGCTGTCTGCTGGAGGATTCCCTCTTGCCTGAGAGGGCTGGTCTTTTTGTTCCATTCAGACCTTCAACTGATTAGATAAGACCCATCCACATCATGAAGGGAATCTGTTTATACAGTGCTCACTGACTTAAATGTGAATCTCATCTCAAAACACCCTCCCGAGTTGACAGATAAAAATTAACCACCACAGGAGCCTATAAAGATTTGGATGGGACCACAATAAGGAGAGACAAGCATCTCCATACCTGGTTGATATTTGTTGAGCTGCAGAGCTCCAACCACTCTGGTGAGGTGAGGTGAGACAGTCCTAGGAGAGCTTGACATGAATCTCCTGGATTCGAGATAATTGCAAGCACAGAAACGGCTACTGCTTCCTGCCTGAAGAGTTCTGAAGAAGGGCTGCTAGTTTCACTGAAGAATGTCCTAGATGAAGCAATATATATTAACTTTATTACATCTAGATCGTTAAAATAATGTCTGTGTGGTATAATGAGGAGTACTGTATTAGTCCATTCTACTATTAAAAAAAATACTTGAGACTGGGTAATTTTTAAAGAAAAAAGATTTAATAAGTTTAATTGGCTCATGGTTCTGCAGGTTGTACAGAAAGCGTGAAGCAAGCATCTGCTCTGCTTGGGAGGCCTCAGGAAATGTACAATCATGGCAGAAGGCAAAAGGTGGGGCAGGCATGTTGCATGGCCAGAGGAGGAGCAAGAGAGCAAGGGAGGAGGTGCTGCATACTTTTAAATGAACAGATCTCACAAGAACTCACTTTTGTGAGGGCAGTACCAAGGGGATGGTGCTAAACCATTCATGAGAAACCTCCATGGTCCAATCATCTCCTACAAGGCCACACCTCTAACACTGGGGATTACATTTCAATATGAGATTTGGGTAGGGATACACATCCAAACTATGTCAAGTACACAGAAAGCACCTCTACTGTCTACTGAAGTACGGTGGTTGTCTCAAGGAAAAGCACTTATGCAACTGAGTAGGGGGCTGAACTAGCCACTTTTTTCATGAAATACTATTTTTATTTGAAAGAACAACCGACAAACTGTAGTCCTTCAAGCATTGGTATTGACTGGCATTTTTAAAAAATGAACAAAGTGGGTCTGTCATTTCCAGAAAAGATTTGGCAGTATTTGTTGTGAATAATGAAATCTGAGCTTTCAAGTGAAAATTAGAATTTGGAAAACTTGTAGCTGCCATTACGAACTTGACAGATTTGAAAACTTCAACACTTCGTTGTTGGTGTTCTGGTGAGATCGATGGTGATATTAACAGATGTGATTTTTGATAGTGCACAGTGATATAGGTACATTTACAAGATCAGCATATCTCATGAAACCAAATTTTCCAGATGACCAATACTTAATATTACAAAAGTCATGAGTCAAATGTCTGTCTAAAGTACCAGATAGATCAATGAATTCTTTAGACCAATGAAGTTTGATGTAACAGAGTATGAAAATTGTATTGATATAGTTTCAGATATCGCTTTGGAATGAACCTGTAAGAAGCTATCACTTGCTGAGTTTTAGTATAGTATCAAAGAAGAACATTCATAATTAATTATTTGAAAATGCCCTTAAAATATTGTTTTCCTTTCCAGCTACACATTTGTGTGAAACAAGATTTTCTTCATGTACTTAAACCAAAGCAACACAATACAACAAATTGAGTGCAGAAACAGAAATTAAAATTTAGCTATCTTGGTTTAGGCCAGGCATAAAGAGATCTGCAGAAACAGAAAATAAAGGCATATTTCTATTTTTGCTTTGGAAAATATCATTACTTTTCAGAAAATGTGTTATTTATGTTGACATGTAATGAGTTTATTATTTTAAATACATAAAAATAGTTTTAAATTTTTTTGTTTTAATTTATACTATGGTAAATAGCAATAGACTTAATCCACATAAACAAAACCTCTTTAAGTTTCTCAACAATTCTTAAAAGTGTAAAGACAGCCTGAGACCAAAACATACAAGCTACTGCTTTTATCCCTTTAGCCTACCTTAAAAGGGTAGTTAACCAAAGAAGGACCATATGCATATTAACACACAAGAGAAAAAAATGCAGATACCAAAGGGAATTCTTTTTATAGAACTGAGAAGCAAAGTTCCAAATAATATGTATGAAAAATATTTTACTAGCATACTGAGTTCATTTTAGCTAGGAATCCAGCATAGCATAGGAAAGCAGAGTCAGCTATTAGGTTATATTTAAACCAAGACAATAATTGCATAATAGACAAAAAGCATGCAAAACAACTCATCTAATTTGAATCAAATGAGAGACTATTCATATTTTGAAAATGCATTTATTATTTAATGCCACCAGATTTAGTTATAAAAAAAAACTTAGAACTAAACAAAGATCTTATTTGCATGCTCATATTCCTGTACAATATTCAGAAAACAAAAGCAAAGCTAAATTTTTAGAAGTTGTACCAGAAGGTGTTCACAATTTTTTTCAATACATTTGATAGTATAAGAAAGACTGGTCGGGCGCGGTGGCTCCTGCCTGTAATCCCAGCACTTTGGGAAGCCGAGCCAGGTGGGATCACCTGAGGTCAGCAGTTCGAGACCAGCCTGACCAACATGGAGAAACCCTGTCTCTACTAAAAATACAAAAATTAGCTGGGCGTGGTGGCATATGCCTGTAATCCCAGCTACTCTCGAGGCTGAGGCAGGAGAATCACTTGAATCTGGGAGACAGAGTTGCAGTGAGCCGAGATCGCACCGTTGCACTCCAGCCTGGGCAACAAGAGTGAAATTCCATCTCAAACAAAAAAAAAAAAAAAAGAAAGGCTATGTTTTGGTAAAGGTAGTAACAAGTTTCGGTCAAATTCTTCTAATTATAATTAATTTCAGCATGACAGTTTCAATTATTCTGCTTCTGGAATTTGTTCTGTCAATACCTGAAATAGACTGTTAGCTCTGACTTAAAATATCTTCAGTCGAGATTTTTGTATGTTCATTTTAGTCAGTATCTGATCTACAGCTTTGGGTTTTGTTTTTGTTTTTGTTTGGTGAAACATTGACTAATGTTTTTCACCAAGTAAGAAATAGGCATTTTTTACAGGTCACAGATTCTCATAGACCTGTGGTACTGACCTGATGTTTTTGTAACACTGCTTCTTATACGAGTAGAAAATTAAAAAATTTACAAACTACCTACCTAAGCCAAATTCAGTAAAATTCAAGTGAACTACCATAGTTGAATGTGTGCATGTGGCTTTGCAGAAATTAACTCACTGCTAGCAGCAAGCACAGGGCTTCCATGACTGCAGTGCGGCTCCTTTGAGTGAGTACATGGATACTGCTACTGAACTGTCTGATGACTGTGTCCACCCACGACTTTTTGTTTTAACCAAATTGCAGCAAAGTCTTCCTACCTGCATGATACTGTGATATTGTTCCTCACTGATATGCGTATTATTAGCACTATGGTATTTTCATATTTCCCTTCTCAGCCTCAAGGTTATAGTATTAGGAGGTGGAAACTTAAGGAGGTAATTAGGCTCTGCTCTCACGAATGGGGTTAGTGCGCTTATAAAAGAGACGCTTTGATTCTTCCATCACTTGAGGACACCAAATCTGCCTTGATTTTGGACTTCCCAGCCCTCAGAATGGTGAAAAATGAATTTCTGTTCTTTATTAGCACCCAGTTTGTGGCATTTTGTTATAGTGGCCCAAACAGACTAGACAGGTGTTCAAAGCTCTAGAATTCAGTTGGTACTGAAAATACCTGTGATCAGGTCTATTTTGACAGCAATCATCTAGATGATTCTGAATTTGATCAGATCAATTATTTTTGTTATCTCTAGAAACGAAAACACAAAACAAGAATTTTGTGGAGAACTTCAGTGACTTTAGGTGTTGTCCTTGGAGTCCAATTTAAGAAACAATGCTTCCAATTAGGAAGACCTGAAGCTGTGGGAAATAACCTGCCTGCAGGTGAGGGTCTCAGGGGTGATTTTGTTCCTGAAGTTGGGTATTTGCAAGCTTTTTGAAGCTTCCAGACCTTTCATAATCAAAGGGCCACAAGATGAAGAAGCCATTTTTTGAAAAAAGATCTTTTATGTTAGCAAAATAAAATTTTATGCATTGATTTCCACTTTCTGAAAAAGGACTGTACATGTCTTTCCATTAAAAATAGCAAGTTTTCATGTCAAGAACACTTTTATTTGCAAACCTTATATTAAATTACTATTGAGCAAATTCTGGCAACATCTGCCTCATTCTTAAAATCTAAAGCAGGAATTAGCAAGCTATACCACCTGTGAGTCAAATGAGCTCACTGCCTGTTTTTGTATAGATGTGAGCTAAGAATATTTTCAATATTTTTAAAGTATTGCTTTAAAAAAAAAAAAGAAGAAAAACCAAATGAAACAGAGGACTTATGTGGTTTGCAAATTATAAAATAGTTATTATCTGGCTCTTTATAGAAAAAGTTTGCTGACTTCTGCTTTAAAGAACTACGTCTTTTTAAGAAGCAATATTAGTTTTAGCTTGAGAAAGAGATAGATAATATTCATATTCTCTCTGTCCTCTTTCTTCTTCACCCTGTCTTATTCTTTGTTTACCTTTTCTAGCTATCATATTAAAGGCTTTTATCATGCTGCTAGATTTGTTGTCTAAGTTCTATCATTCAATCCTTTATTTTAAAAACGGGTGAGAAAGCAATTTATATTAATCCTCTTTTTTTTCTTTAAAAAAAAAAAGCACTAATATGAAATAGTCTGCTTTTTGACTTGTTTTTCTGTGGGTCAGTAATTTTTTTAAAAAAAGAAAATGTGCTCCGTTTACCTTAAATGCCTACATTAAAGCAAAGCTGTTTCTTGATGTCTTGGATTTGCATTCTTATTTATTTATTTTGTTGTTTTGAGACAGGGTCTCCCTAGAGTGTCTCTCAGGCTTGAGTGCAGAGGCACAACCAGGGCTCACTAGAGGCTCCGCCTCCCAGGCTCACATGATCCTCCCACCTCAGCCTCCTGAGTAGCGGGGGACCATGAGCACATACCATCATATCTGGCTGATTTTTTTTTTTAATATTTTGCAGAGACAAAGTCTCCCTCTCAGGCTGGTCTTGAACTCCCAAGCTCAAGTGATCCTCCTGCTTCAGCCTCCCAAAGTGCTGGGAGTACACATGTGAGCCACCACACCTAGCCCTTTTCTGTAGTAATAGTAATAAAAATCAAGTAAGTCACTAATGGGAAAATAACTTGACAAATGTGGGAATAACTTGAAGAATGTTTAACCTGAGTTCAGAGCATCCCAGATGTAATATGCAATTGTTAAACTCAGGAAAGGACAACTGAACATTAACCTCATTTTCTAAATCTCTTTTCCTAGGAATTAAAGCACAAATAACATTTGTTTGGTAAGATCTAAATGGCTTAATAATCTCTAAGCCTGCAGAGAAATTCACTTTCAGAGTTGCAAAACGGTTTATGAGGTTCATTAATAGTCAATTTTAAGTATGATTAAGTGCTTAGACTATTGTTAAGTACTCAATAATTACTTGTTGTTGATTAACTATTATGATCTCCTTTACCTGATTCAGAGAATGCATTTAAGTAGCCAAAGAAATGTGATAATTACTGACTAAGGAAACAAAATATGGTGGGTATCTGGATTCCTTTTAATCTTCTGTGGATTATTTAAGAAAGAACATTGGAAACTAATTCTACAGGGAAAATGCTGTTGCTGAGGAAGGCGTTCGGACACAGATTGCTGACAACAGGATTTGGTTTTGAGAATTGAATTTGAAAGACAAAAATGAGTTATGTTTTCTTCCCTGAAGGCAGATGGGTACTTGTTAAGAACTTCCTTCAGCAAGGAAGTTAGGATCCCTGCCACATTCTCCACCTCCTCAGTTTCCTCCCTTCTGGAGTTCTCCATGGGAAGCAGGCACAAGCCACCAGAATAAGGAGGCTCTTGGTGGGGCATTCTTGGTGGTCCAAGGACTCCGTCAAGGTCCTAGATGGTGAGCCCATCTTAGCCAGAGATGGCAGACTTGACCCAGGAAGCCCTTGTGGTCCTCGGGGCTATACGCAGCACACCCCTAGCGCCTTCTGTGCCACTTCTCTTTTGGTTCGAATTGTTGCCAGCAAACAGCGACATTGGGACTTTGGAGAAGATTGTGTCCTTCAGGCCCTTATTAAAACTTTCTAAAGATGTAGATGGCATTGCCTTCCCTGGGACCAGCAGAATCCTACTCATGCCCCTGCTACTCCTTGTCTGCAAGCGCAAGGCGTGATTGTTAAGTGTGCTCTGAATGAAGAGACCGCCTAAACAGGCTTTGTGTAAGCAACAAGGCTATTTATTCACTCGGATGTGAACAGGCTGAGTCTGAAAAGAGAGTCAACGGAGGGTGGTGGGATAGGAGCTGGTTTTATAGATTGGGAGCAGACAATGGAAAGTTACAGTTTAGGGTGTTTTTTTGCAAGCCGGGGGGTGGGGGGCATCACAGGGTCCAATGTCACAAGGTTGACCTATCGATTGAGGCAGGAACAGTGGTAGAATGTCGCAGGGTCGGTTAATCAGGCCACAGGGTCCAGTGTCACAAGGTTGATTTATCAGTTGAGGCAGAAGCAGTGGTGGAATGTTACAAGGTTGGTTAATCAGGCACTGCAGGGGCTAGTTAGTCTTCTATTTTTGCGGTTTTCTTGTTATGTCAGACTTTCTGGCTCCAGGAGGCCATCTGGAGGTGTATGTGTGGGTCACAGGAGTCACTGTGGCTTGACTAAGCTGTAATCCACGGTGCAGTCAATTCAAAAAACCTTGCAGTGATTAATCAGGCCTCCCGTGGCAATGGTGCTGCAGGCTGCCCTTACCAGAGTCAGGGGCCACCGCCGGCTTTGCTGCTATCTTGGATGTTTAGATACTGCCCTGACCTTTCACTCTGAGCTCCATTCTTTCCCTGATTCCTTAGGCAGCTTGGACTTGAGCCTGACTTATCCAGTTCCTAGCCCTTTACTCTTCCAAGGGTACACCAGGCAGCTGGAATCTCTGGACCTTAAAGTGCCTCCTCTTGCACATCCTTCCAACACTCCGCATTCCAGGACCACACCCCCACCTTTGCCCCTGCTGGACTTTGACCTCTGGCCACTCCAGGAGCAGCCAGACAGCTCGAAGTCTGAGCTTTGGCCTGCATTTTAGAGTTCAACATCGTCGCCTCTTCAGGCTTAATGTTTCTACACTTCTTGCTTTAATTTACCCTCCAGCTCTGAGCTCTAGCTCTGCCTTGGCTTGCCTCTTACCTTGGCCACACAGCCAAGCTGGCAGGTTCCCCCGAAGCCAGTCTATTCATGCCCATTCCTCAAGTTTTGCTGTAGCTATTTGTGTGCTCCAGCTTCCAAGAAGTCTCCAGACGTAGGACAAAGGCTGAAATGCAAGAGTAATAGGAAGTAAGTTATCTTAGCAGACCTGTGAATGCTGGGTGAGGGGTTGCTAAAAGGAATTTCTCAGATCACCGCTGGCAAGGATTCTCAAGGGAAGGCTTGGTGATAGAGTGAGATAGATATTCACTGGAAGAGGGACAACCCTGAATTAAAATATCATCTCTTTTACTGGTTCCTTTCATAGATGAGAAAAAGGGGAACCAAAAAATATTAACTGCCTTGGCCACTATCACTGTGATTAAAGTAGAGCAACGTTGGAATCAGCATCTTGCTTGCTGGATGAGTACAGTGTTGTCTACCCTTATTCATTCAACAAGTATTCATGGATTGTCTACTCTAGGCCATGCTACTACAATTTAACAGTTCTTGGCTGTATAATAAATAGGTGCTAGGAAACATATGACGTAAGTATAATGATAGGTAACTGTTGTAAGGGGCATTAATCTGGTTAAAAAATAATAAATATATTTAGAATGTTTAAATAATTTAATGTTATTTATGCTGGTATGATGATAGAAGTATGTGTAATAAGTTTTTATGGAAATTCAGAAATAAGAGCTACCACATTGTGCTATGATTCTCAGGAAGGTTTCTTAAGTTGGATGGCACAGAAATTAAACTGGAAGGCAAGATAAAACTTAGATAAGTTGAAAGGAGAGGGGAAGGGTTTTTCAGTAGGAGAAATGCAAGTTTTGTGTTGGGGATTTAGAAGAGAAGGTCATATAGTATGTGAGAATAAATTATAGAAAGCTTTGAGAAAAAGCCAACCGAAAGTGTTCACAGGGGGCTGGGCACGGTGGCTGACACCTCTAATCCCAGCACTTTGGGAGGCCCAGGCAGGCCGGTCACTTGAGGTCAGGAGTTTGAGACCAGCCTGGCCAACATAGTGAAACCTTGTCTCTACTAAAAATACAAAATTAGCCGGGCGTGGTGGCATGCACCTGTAATCCCAACTACTTGAGACGCTGAGGTAGGAGAATTGCTGGAACCCAAGAGGCGAAGGTTGCAGTAAGCCAAGATCTCACCACTGAACTCCAGCCTGGTGAGAGAGCAAAACTACATCTTAAAAAAACAAAAAACCACAAAAGGTACGGCACTGGGGGTGCCACTGAAGTATTAGCAGGAGAGTGCCACGAGGAAGCTAGGCTTTAGGAAGATTGCTCTAGCAATACTAGATTGGGGTGAGGGTGGGGGAGCTAGGAGAAGAAGGTGAAAACCTAGAATTGGTACAATAAGATTATAGGAGATTCTTAAAGAAAATCAAATATATCATTTTCAAGTTCTTACAATACTGTGATCTTATGATTAAAACACAACTGGCGTCTTCGGTCCTGACAAATGTGGCTATAACAAAGAATTTAGATTGTATATTTCTACCATGAGTCTAAAGTAATGCTAAAAAATAATTTGTTCTCAGATTAAGCAAACCACCTCCTCTCCCGAGCAATGTTTTTTAAATCTATAATTTCTGTTAACATCTCTTTCACAGTACAAACACAAACAAAGCGAGTTCATGCTCACATAACTAAAATTTCTCCGTGAGTGAGCATGTGTTAACGAACCAGAAGTTTAAAGATACAAATAACATCAGAAATAATAAAAACTGTAAAAACAAAATTCACCCCCAGTCCCATTACTGAAACACCAACTGTTGTTTTTCCTCTTCCCATGTTCTTTTCACTAGGCTTTGTTCATATGTTGCTGTGTCATTTTTTATGATAGTGAAACTGTGTTTACTAATAACAATAGAGGTAGTGAAATTGACAATCTTTGTCCCTAACATAAGAATGGTTATCCTACTATTCTTTTTTTTTTTTCTTGAGACAGGGTGTCATGCTGTCACCCAGGTTGGAGTGTAGTGGCACGATCTCAACTCACTGCATTCTCCACTCCCCAAGCTCAAGTGATCCTCACCGCCTCAGCCTCCTGAGTAGCTGGGTTTACAGGCTCATACCACCTCGCCTGGCTAATTTTTATTTTTTGTAGAGATGGGGTCTCACCATGTTGCCTAAGCTGATCTCAAACTGCTGGGCTCCATTGATGCCCCGTCCTCTACCTCCCAAAGTGCTGGGATTACAGGCGTGAGCCAGTGCCCCCGGCCAACCCTACTGTTCTCAAATGAGATTTGCACCTTGGTAGATGGCAATATGAAGAAGGGGTTTCACGGCCTTCAGGCTCTTCAAAGTAAAGACCATACTGTGGTAGCTTCTTGAGGAAGCTTGATCAAATCCAGCAAAGTGCCCTGCAGTTAACAGTCTTCTGCTCCAACTGGCGGAGTAAATGACAAAGGGTGACAGCTGTAGTACTTCCTTTGCGTGTGTGCTCGTGTGTCTGTGTTTTTGTTGACAAGTTAGACACTAATCTCTCTAGTGAATTGAACATTAAGCAGGTGTAAGGAACCCTCATACCTTTATAATATACCCTTATTTTCCAGAAGAAATACATTGGTATAAGGGTTCTAAAGAAATTAAGCCCTGGCTCTTTATTTCTAATATGTTTCTGAGATCTAGTCATTCCTGTTGAAAGGGAATGTTTTAACGTTTACTCTATTAATATTTGAGTACTGTTATATTCAGTCTGGTTATAATCCCAGCTACTCAGGAGGCTGAGGTAGGCAAATTGCTGACATTTGTGCGTATAGGTTCACTTATCACTTCATGAGTTGTCCCCAGTGAACCAGATTTGCCTGTCTAGAGGCAATGGTCTGGGATATACTGAATTTATTCAGAGGATTTTGGTTTGTTTGCTTTAATAACTCTTGTTAGCAAAACCTAAAACTTGAACATTATCCAAATCCACTGCCAGAATATAGCTGCAACAGCTCCAATCTAGTGATAAAAGTAGAAAAAGTCTTTGTGCATGGTCTTTAGAGGAAAAAAGAAAAATAAAGAAAAAAAAAAATGGAAAAAGGTTTTGATTCCCAATGAACTTGATTTATATAAATTTGCATACACATCATGATCCTTGCTTGTGATTTGTGGAAGCAAAACTGAAATTAGGTGATATTACTTTTGGCAGTTGAATACATGCTATAAAAATAAAACTGAATTCAAATAAAGCCAAAATGTTAAAAATGCTTGATATTTCATCACAACAGAGGTTCAAAACCATTGTATCTGCCATAAGGTTTATCCCCACTGCAAATAATATTAATAATAATAATATTTGTGATATTGTTAAAAAACTAAAATAGATTTTCGTAGTTCAGGTTTTTATTTCATTAACTGATGTTCCATGTGATATCTATTCCACAAGAGCCAAACCAAAAATTATCTGTGCAGGAAGATGTTGTTACGGTCTCCACTAAGGATTAAAATACTCACTGTTTTGAAGTTTTATGTAGAGATCAGCATTTTACATAAAACCATTTTTCGCCATAAATTAATTTTTCTTGTGCCTTGTTTTTTAAAAACCTTAAATACCCTCTGACTCTGAAAAATTTTTCTCAAAAATAATAAATGGGACTAATAAAATAAATTCATATTGGGAAACTTTTCACAAAGGCTATCTCAGGATTTTCTCATAAAATCTTACTTGGTAGCAATTATTGTCATTCATTGATGGGTCAGGACACTGAAGCCTGGGTGAATTAAAAGTCTTTTTGATTCGGATACCACATCAATACAAAACCCATGATTTGAGCTCAGGACTAGTTTCCCAGGACATTGTTCTTTTTATTAGTTTTGTATAACAAATATTGATTGTAATAAAGCAACCATTGAAAGTCCCCAAAAAAGATTCCTTAAAAATGGTTTTATTGCTTCTGCCAAAGTATTGTGTCACAGTCAAACGTGGAGATGTGTGTTCAGTGCACTTACCCTGCACTGGTACAGCAGCAGCTTTACTTGGCACAGTTCTGAAGCCCTCTCTTTCTTTCTTTCTTTTTTTTTTTTTAGAGAAGGTCTCACTCTGCTGCCCAGTCTGGAGTGCAGTGTTGTAACCTTGGTACCCTCTCTTAGATGTGCCCTCTCTCTTCCCCTATATCCACTGTCCCCTTATCCAATTGCCTCCTCCTCACCCAGATACTGCCATATCTAATGAGTTTACAATTATTTTTAAATTTCTTTCCATGAGATGGTATCTGCATACCAGCTGGGGCTAGAATGTAATCCACCCTGCAGAAGTTAAACCATGGGTTATGTGAAGAGCAGAAGGTGGTAAGTCGGGGACATTTGATGGAAAACTTCTTGGAAATGTCAACCTCAGTATCACATGTCCACCTAACTTCAGATTTCAGAGTGCACGATATTTGTGCTAGAGCCAGTCATTGGAGGAAGTTCAAATTTGGAGAAAATTTTCTTCCAAATTAACAAGAAAGAAGGAAGAAAGAGGAAGAAAGGAAGGTGGAAGGAAGGAAAGAAAAAGAAAACGATGAAGAAAAAGGAAAAAGAAAAGAAAAAAGGGTAAGGCTTTTTGTACATGCATGAGTTCCGACTCTTAGAAAAAAAAAAAATCATTTAACTAAGTTACTTCATTAGCCAAAGAAGATAATTTTTCCTAGAGAATCAATAAATGTCATCTAGCCAGTGATCTCACTTCTTCAAATTCATGTTAGAGGTTATTAATAGGGGAGTAATGATGTGATCAAACAATTAGACAAAAATATAGTATATTCAGGTTGAAGAACAACACAGCTGCACCTTGAACAGCTGTACCATTCGGCTGCAGGATAATTGGAGTCCACGCTTTAGGTTTTTGTCCCTGGTTAGGAAGGAACATTAGGTAGACCTGCTCCCCTAGCATTCTTATCTCAGGAGGCACCACCACCAGCTTCTCAGGTCCAAGCCTGAAACCCATCTGTGCTTTACTTTCTTTTCTTTACACCAACAAAGGGAAGAAAGAGAAAGAAATCTCTTCCTGACCAGAAGGCAGGTTCACCCTTCTTCACTGTGCTGCCTTATGTCAGACACTCATTAGGTTCTGACAGCAGTATAGCAACACCAGCTTGATTCTTTCTTTCTAATCCTGCTAGGGTGATCTTCCCAAAACACAAGCACGTTCAATTCCCTTTGCCTAAGAAGCTTCAACTCCTTGGATGCCCTGCCCTTGCCTCTGGATAAAACTCAAAGCCAGCATACAGGGACTTTAATGAGTAAACCCCTATTTAACTCTCTCGTCCCCACTGTTCTTTTCTTTGCCACTGGAAATCCAACTACTTCTTGGATAAAATGACATGCAGTTCCAGAAAAGGGCACATTCTCTGTGATGCCATGGTTAGGCACGGGCAGCTCCCTTTGCAGGCTCATCCCCTACTGCTGTTTCACCTGGCTGGCTTGGCACAGGCCTCATCCCTTTCAAGAAGTCTTGCCTGCCCCAGCCTGTTTTGAGTATCTGTTTTTAGTACCCCCAGTCTGTTTTAAGGATCTCTTGGAGGCTACACCCATCTTACACTGACCCTCTCTTAACATGTTGCCAATGACGTTGTCCATTTTCCTGTCTCCACCCTCAATTTTGAAATCCTTCCCAGCAGGCACCTAACACATTCCTGGCACAGAAGAGGTGTTCAGTACAGTAAATCCTTGCGAAATGATTTAAAGAATTAACGAACTAATAATCAACATGGTAATCAAAAGAAATGAAGGGGGCGACATGAACGGGAAGTTTGGAGTGGGCAGTACTGGTGGTGAGAAAGTTGTTTCTTTGTAGTGTTTACTGTATTGGGTCAAATGGAAAAAAATCCAGAACTGGGTTCTAATCTAAATTTAACACTAAAACTGTCTGCCTCTGGGCAAGTCATGTAACCTCTCTTGACCTGACTTTTTCTTTCTTTCTTTCTCTCTCTCTCTCTCCCCCCTCCCTCCCTCCCTCCCTCCCTCCCTCCTTCTTTCCTTCCTTCCTTCCTTCCTTCCTTCCTTCCATGGAGTCTGACATGCAATGGCACAATCTTGGCACACTGCAACCTCTGCCTTCTAGGTTCAAGCAATTTGCCTACCTCAGCCTCCTGAGTAGCTGGGATTACAGGCACCTGACACCACACCCAGCTAATTTTTTTGTATTTTTAGTAGAGACAGGGGTTTCACCATGTTTCCCAGGCTGGTCTTGAACTCCTGACCTCAGGTGATCCACCCACCTTAGCCTGCCAAAGTACTAGGATTACAGGCATGAGCCACTGCACCCGGCCTGACTTTATGTAATATGAACTCCCCCATAGGTTTTCTGTAAGGGTAAATCAAATATTGTACATATGGTGTCTATAATATTTTTCTACAACATATTAAAAATATAACAAGAGTTTAATAATTAAGAGTCTAATAAATATGAACTTCAGCCCCTTACAGTTTAATATTATCTAAATCTGATGAAATCAACCAATTCAAAGAAACAAAATCAAAGAGCTCTAAACTAGTCATTTCAAATAGAGAGTTACTGATTAAGAAAACAAAAACCTTCTGGCACAGAAGATGAGGAATAAGAAAAAGAAGGCCAGGTGCGGTGGCTCATACTTGTAATCCTAACACTTTGGGACGCTGAGGCGGGAAGATCACTTGAGGTCAGGAGTCCTAGACTAGCCTGGCCAACATGGTGAAACCCTGTTTCTACTAAAAATAAAAAACTAGCTGGGTGCGGTGGTGCATGCCTGTAATCCCAGCTACTCCAGAGGCTGAGGAAGGAGAATCACTTGAACCCGGAAGAGGAGGTTGCAGTAGCTGTGACTGTGCCACCGCACTCTTGCCTTGGGCTGGACATGGTGGCTCATGACTGTAATCCCAGCAGGCTGAGGATTGGAGACCGAGGCAGAAAAATTACTTCCCTGGTTTCTAGAAAAAAGAAAAAGAATAAAAAAGTTCCAAACTGGAGGGGAAAATTGAATTCACATTAGTAATAATGTCTCCACCATTCCCTATCTTTTTTCTTCTTTTCTTCCTACAGTTCCTCACTTTATAATTTTTCCTAGAGAAAGATTTATGCACACATCTTAAATGTACAGTTTGATGAGTTTTGACAAATTTAGATACCCATGTAACCAACAGCCCTGTCATGACATAGAATACTTCAATGGCTTCAAAAAAGTTTTCTTGTACCCTTTTCCAGTCAGTTCCTTCATAGACAATAATTGTTCTGATTTGTAAAACAGTATATTAATGCTGCCTTTTCTTGAACTTCACGTACAGTAAATGAAACCATGTGTTCACCTTCACACAGCATTAGTCTGTGAGATTCATCCATATGTATATATGAGTAGTTCGTCATTTTTTTGTGGCTGAAAAGTATTCTTTTCTCCTTTTTTATTTTAAAAAATTTGGGGGGTACATAGTAGATCTATATATTTATGGAGTACATGAGATGTTTTGATACAGGCATGCAATATTCTTTTGTATGAATGTCACAGTTCGTTTATCCCTTCATCTGTAAATGGATGTCTGGGCTCTCTTTCGCAACTTAGGATTATAAATATTCTTGTATGAGTCTTCTTGTAGACCTATATTTTTGTTTCTCTTGGTAAATACACTGGAGTAGAAGTGATAAGTCTTGCCACGTTTAATTTTATTGAAAACTAACGAACAGTTCTCCAAAGTGACTGCATCATTATATACTTCCACCAGCAATGAATGAGAGGTATTGTTCCCCCCAAATGCTTGCCAATATTTGGGGTTGTCAGCTTTCCGAAAAAGACTAACATTTTGCATTTCCACTAAACGGCATGAGTTACTCCACATTCCTCACCATCACTTGATACCAGCCGTCTTTTTAACCTTAGTCATTCTAGTGAGTATGTAGTAGGATCTCGCTGTGGCTTTGATTTGCATTTCCCTGTTGACTAGAGATGTTGAGTAGGTTTTCATATGCTTATTTGCCATCCGTATGTCTCCTTATGTGAAGAGTTTGTTCAAATCTTTTTGCCAAATTTTTCATTGTGCTTCCCTTCTCACTATGGAATTGTAAGATTTTTTTTTATAGATTCTGGACACAAGCCCCTTGACAGACATATGCTTTGCAAATATTTTCTCTCTATCTACAATTTGCCTTTTTTATGCTCTTCATTGTAGCTTTCTAAAAGTATAGGTTTTTAATTTTGCAAAAGTCAATTTTGTCAATGCTGTCTTACGATCAGTGCTTTTCATGTCCTACTTAAGAAAACTCTGATTAACTCAATGTCATGTAGACTTTCTCCTGTGTTTTTATCTGTAAGGTTTATTGTCTTAGCTTTTTAATTTAGTTCTATGATTCATTTTGAGTTAATTTTTCCTTATATTATGAGGTAAGGATCAAGGTTAATTTTTTATTAATCCATAGAGATATATAATTATTTCAGCACTGATAAAAGACTATCCTTCCCACATTGAATTACTTGGCATTTTCATTGCAAACCAATCAATCATATAAGTGTGAGTCTATTTACAGATTTTCCATTCTGTTCTATTGATCTATTTGTCTTTATATCTATTGATCTTTATACCAATAACACACTGTATTGAATAATGTAGTTTTATCATAACTTCTGAAATTAGGTATTGTGATAATGGGAAATATATGTTTGGAAACATATATTTGGTCTCAGATCTAATTCCCCTTAAAATTTTTAGAATCGCCAGAGTGATGTCCTTTTGTACACTAATGAGTTGACTCATGGCTGACAGCCACTATGTAGCTTCAAGATGGAGACTGATCACAGGAAAGACCAATAAATTATTAGAGGATTGGGACTTTCAGCCCACCCCCCCAACCTCTGGAGAAAAGAAATAGGCTGAAAGTTAAGTTGATCACCAGTGACTTGGTGATCACCAATAGTTTGGTTTACTCAATCATGTCTATGTAATAAAAGCTCTGTAGGTTTTATTACCTCTGGATAGCTGAACACATGGAGGTTCCTGGAAGGGGAGGGACGATCCATGGCCCCTCCTCCATACCTCACCCTATGCATCTCTTTATCTATATTCTTTGTAATGTCCTTTGTAATAAACTGATAAACATAAATATTTCCCTGAGTTCTTTGGGTCACTCTAGAAAATTAATTGAATCCAAGGGGCAGAGCATGGAAACCCCAATTTCTACTTGGTAGATCAAAAGCACAGGTAAAACCCCTGGGACATGTGACTGGCATTGAAAATGGGACTTAGTCTTGAGGGACCTAATTCTCAATCTGTGTGATCTGATGCTATCTCCAGGTAAGCGATATTAGAATTGAATTGAATTAGAGGACACTCAGCTGGTGTACACTGCAGAATTGATTGCTTGCTTGTTGGTGGGGAGAAATCGCATATTTGGTCACAGCAGTCTTCTGTGTTGACTGTTATGGTGGGTGAGCAGCAGAGAAACAGTTCATATTTTTCCACTCAGAGATGTATATCCTCCAACTTACATTTTTTTTTTTTTTTTTTGGAGATAATCTCGCTATGTCCCCCAGGCTGGAGTGCAGCCTCTGCCTTCCACATTCAAGCAATTCTTCTGCCTCTGCCACTGACTAGCTGGGATTACAGGTGGGTGCCACCACACCTGGTTAATTTTTGTATTTTTAGTAAAGATGGGGTTTCACCATGCTGGCCAGGCTGGTCTCAAATGCCTGGCCTCAAGAGATCCGCCCATCTTGGCCTCTGAAAGTGTGAGGATTACGGGTGTGAGCCACCATGCCCGGCTATATCCTCCAAATTTGTTCTTCATTCTAAAAATTATTATTGCTGTTCTTTGACTTTGCTTCTCCTTATAAATTTCACAAGCAGGTTATTAATTTTTCCAACAAGCCTATTAGTATCTTTATTGGTGTTACATTGAATCTATAAATCAATTTAGGAAGAATTGCTGTCTTAACAATGTTAAATCTTCTAATCCACAAACATGTATGTCTATCTTTATTAGGTCTGCTTTTATTTTTCTCAGAAAGATTTTGTAGTTTTCAGTGTAAAAATCCTACCATCTTTTGATAAATTCATGTCTTATATGTAAACAAATAGAATTTTATTTCTTCTTTTCCAATTTATATGTCTTTTGTTACTTTTCATATATTACATTAATGAAGACTCTGGTGAAATATTGAGTAACACAGTAAAAGAAGACATTTTTTCCTCATTTTTAATCTTAGGATAAAGTATTCT
This sequence comes from Ateles fusciceps, assembly GCA_036589455.1. Classification (NCBI taxonomy): domain Eukaryota; kingdom Metazoa; phylum Chordata; class Mammalia; order Primates; family Atelidae; genus Ateles; species Ateles fusciceps. Next base: position 7,769,699 of record JAZHEH010003259.1, read on the forward strand.
GTCTTTCAATATTGAGCTTAATGTTATCCATTAAATATTCTGAAATATTCTGAAGTCAGATTTAGGAAAAAAATCACCTTTTATTCCTACCATGCTAAGAGTTTCTATCGTAAACAAGTGTTGAATTTTTATGAAATGGCTTTTTTTTTATGTCAATTGTAATAATTTTTTTTGATCTTTGTTCTGTTAATGTGGTGAAATACATTGATTTATTTTCCATTGTTAAACTCTATTTGTTGTAATGTATTACTTTTTTTACACATATTACTGGATTCAATTTGCCAAAATTTTGTTACATAATTTACCACTTAGGTTTATTTGGTATATCAACATAATGTCTTTTTCCATGATGCTTTTGTTTTAGTATCAGGATAATGCTAGCTGCATGTAGTGAATTAATTATTCCCTCTTCCTTTGTTTTCTGAAAGACTTTGTTTTAAACTAGTTTTATTTATTCCTTAAACATTTAATGAAAATCACCAGTGAAAACCTCCTGAGCCTGGAGTTATCTCTGTGCAAAGGTCCTTAATTATGAACTGGGTTTCTATAATTAATATAAGGATATGTAAGTTCTCTATGTTGGGGGAGTTCTGATTTGGTAATCTGTTTTTCTTAAGAAATTTGTCTAGTTTGTCTAAATTGTCAAATTTGTTGGCAAAAGCTATACATAGCATTCTCTTATGATCTTTTTAATGTCTGTAGAATCTGAAGTGATGTCCCCTTTTCTGATGTTGGTAATTTTGGGCTTGCATATTTGGCTAGAGTTTCAATAATTTTATTAACATTTTAAAATAATAAGTTTTTTTCTCTATTGTTCATCCAATTTACATTTCATTGATTTCTGCTATCTTTATTATTTTCTCCCAAATAAGGGCTTAATTTTTGTGTTTCTTTTTGTAACTTCATAAGGTTGAAAGGTAAATCATTGATTTTAGATCTTTTTGTTTTTCTTTAATTTATACATCTTACATGTATATTTATATACATTTAATTTATACCTCTTACATGTGTAAATTAACATCTTTTCAGAAAAGAAAAAGACCTAAGAAAAAGAAAAAGATCTACCTACAGATTTGCCTCAATCATTGTTTTAGCTGTATCCCCCAAATTTTGGTATGTTGCATCTTTACCACTCAGTTCAAAATATTTCCTAACTTCTTTTTGCAATTTTTTTAAACTTGTTAATTACTTAGGAGGATACTGATTAATTTTCAAATATTTGGGGTTTTCCTAGATATCTGGTTTCTATTTTTCTAATTTAATCCAACCGTAATCAGAGAACATACTCAGTATGATTTCATTATTTTAGAATCTTTGACTGAGACTTGTTTTATGGCTGAATATATCATCTATCTTGGCAAATATAGCACATTGCTTTTGAAAAAAAATGTGCCTTTTGTATTCTTTCAAATGTTGGGTGTAGGATTCCATAAATATCAATTAGATCAAGATGGTTGATAATTTTGTAAAGATCTGTGTGTTCCTGATTTAATTTGTCTAGCTATTTTTTTATCTTTGGAAGAATGGCATTAAAGTCTCCAATTATAATTTAGTAATGGCAATTTTTGTTTTTAAGTTCTGTTATTAGGCACATAAACTAAAGTGCTTGCCACTTTCTAAATTTGTTGTTTAATTTTGGCTTTCAGCACTTTATGTTATAACTGTTATGTTTTTCTAGTGAGTTGATAAATTTATTATTATAAAATGTCCCTCTTTATCTCTGGTGAGAGATGGTAGTAAGCTGAGATTGCACCACTGCACTCCAGGCTGGGCAACAGGAGCAAAACTCCATCTCAAAAATAAAAATAATTTTTAAAAAAATTACCCTGGCCAGGTGTAATGAGTCATGCCTATAATCCCAGCACATTGGGAGGCCAAGACAGGAGGATTGCTTGAGGTGCTTGAGGCCAAGAGATTGAGATCAGCCTGGGCAATGTAGCAAAACCCCATCTCTATAAAAAAAAAAAAAAAAAAAAAAAATTAGCCAGGCAGAACGGCATGGAACTGTAGTCCTACCTACTTGGGAAGCTGAGGCAGGAAGCTAGCTTGAGATAAAGGCTACAGTGAGCTATGATCATGCCACTACACTCTAGCCTGGGCAACACAGTAAGACCTTATCTCAAATAATAATAATAATAAAATAATACACCATAATCAAGTGGGGTTTATTCCATAAATCTAAGAATACTTGGCATCATGAAGTCAATTGATACAATTTGTCAAATTTAAGAAGATTTAAAGAAAAAATTTACAAATCATCTCTGCAAATATTAAAAAGATATTTGATAGAATAGAATGCCCATTTTTAATTTTTAAAATTCAATAAAATAAAACTTGGTAAGTATTTTGCTAACATGAAAAAGATATGTAAATAGAAAGCCCAGAACAACACAAGGATGCCCATTATACCATTGGTATTTAATGTTTCATTGAAGTTGTTAACGTACAGCACTAGATAACAGAAGAAAATCAGTAGTGTGAGAACTGAAAAGGAAGAGGAAAAACTAACTCTTAATCCATCTGACAAAGGTCTAATATCCAGAATCTATAAGGAACTTAAGCAAACTTACAAGAAAACAAACAACCCCATTAAAAAGTGGACTAAGGATATAAACAGACACTTCTTAAAAAAAGACATACATATGGCTAAGAAACATATGAAAAATAGTTCAACATCACTGTTAATTAGAGAAATGCAAATCAAAACCACAATGAGATACTATCTCATGCCAGTCAGAATGGCGATTATTAAAAAGTCAAGAAACAACAAATGCTGGTGATGTTGCAGAGAAATAGGAACACTTTTACACTGTTGGTAGGAATGTAAATTAGTTCTACCATTATGAAAGGCAGTGTGGCAATTCCTCAAAGATTTAGAACGAGAAATGCCATTTGACCCAGCAATCCCATTACTGGGTATATACCCAAAGGAATATAAATCATTCTATTCTAAAGATACATGCACATGTATGTTCACTGCAGCACTATTCACAATAGCAAAGATATGGAATCAACCCAAATTCCCATCAATGATAGCCTGGATTTTTAAAAAATGTGGTACATATACACCATGGAATACTATGCAGCCATAAAAAGGAATGAGATCATGTCCTTTGCAGGGACATGGATGAAGCTGGAAGCCATTATCCCCAGCAAACTAATGCAGGAACAGAAAAGCAAACACCCCATGTTCTCACTTATAAGTGGGAGCTGAACAATGAGAACACAAGGACACAGGGAAGGGGAACAAGACTTACTGGGGCCTTTTGGGGGAGGGCGGGGCTGGCGGAGAGCATTAGGGAAAAGAGCTAATGCATGCTGGGCTTAATACCTAGGTGATGGGTTCATGAGTGCAGCAGACCACCATGGCACACATTTAACCTATGTAACAAACCTGCACATCCTGCATATGTACCCTGGAACTTAAACTTAAAACACACACACACACACACACACACACACACACACACACACAATTTTTTTTTTTTAAAGAAAAGAACAAAATAAAAAACGAATACAGGAAAAAATAATATTTATATATATAAAAGCTAATTCTATTTGCAAATGGTATATTATTTGATTTGCCTTTTAAAACACATAAGAGAACTGAATGATAAAACTGCAATATTTGTAAAGTAGCAAGATTTAAATTAATATGAAAAGTAGGTAGCCTTCACATTTGCAAATGATATACAGAAAAACAGATATTTTTGCTGTTTATAATCACAATAAACAAGATAAAATACCTAGAAGTAAGCTTAACATAACATGAGCAACACCTATACCTAAGAAAAACTTTAAAACACTGTTGAAGGAAAAAAAAGTAACTTAACAAATGAAACAATATATCTCAGGTTTCTTGATACAAAGACTCAACATCATTACAATGTTCATTCTACTTAATGAAGCTAACAAAATTCAAGCAAGAATGGCCAATAAACCTTGAAAATCTCCAGATATTACATCTAATCTAAGACCTTATTGATTAAAACATTTTAATATTGACCGATGAATGGAGAGACCAGTGGGACAGAGTGGAAATTCCAAAATCAGGGACAAACACATGTAGGAAATTGAACTGGTGAAGATGGCATCTTTAATAAATTGCATGAAGACAATGGAGTAAAAGGCAATGCTGGATCTACCATATCATATACCGTGATAAATACCAAATGGATCACAAATTTAAATAGAAAAAATAAATCAAACAAGTATTTAAGAAAATATAGATAAATTTTATTATAGAACTACAGTGGAGAGATCCAGCTACCTATGATTCCACTTCCAAAACCTAAAGAGAAAATAATGATAAAATCAAATGCATAGAAATAAAAACCATAAACATGACAAAAAAAAAAAAAGCACACACAAACAAAATCCAAAGAAAAGAAAAACTGATGAAAATACTGCAATTTGTAAACAAATGCTGATCTCCTCAATATCTAATAGCTCCCAGAAATCAAGATTTTTTAAACCAACAATAATAGGAACGGGGAAAGGACATGAAACTAAAGTTCGCAAATGGCCCTTAAAGGTATGACAATATTCTGTTGTGCTCACGATAAGTAATCAGGCTGGGCGCAGTGGCTCACCCTTGTCTAAAAAAAAAAAAAAGGTGTTTTTAGACACTCTGTCAAAAAAAAAAAAATCTGTCTAAGAAGATACACTGGGATGTTTTGCCCTTCTCTATCCACCAAATTCTTCCCTTGCCCACTCTACATTATTAATTGAGTTTCTGTTTATCTTTACACTATTTTGTTACACACATATAAATACATATCTTATATTTCTTTTCTTATACAAAAGGTAGAGCTTTCTGTTCTACACTTGCCTTTCTTTTCACTATCACAGAGCTTTCTTCATGTCCATATGTAGACATCCTTCTCACTCTTTTTGACAGCTGCAGATTATTCCAATACATGAATGTATTAGATTTTATTCAACCAGCCTCCTAGTTGTTGGACTCTTGAGTAGTTTTCAGTCTCTTTTATAGCAAACAATGCTGCCAGAAACATCCTTTCATGCACTATCTTTTTAATGTGTACAGATGTAACTCGCAGCTAGATACAGAGACACGATGTTGGGGGATTAAAGGGTAAATGCATCTGTAATGTTGATAGCTATTGCCAGTCTCTCTTCCTGGAACGTTATAGCACTTGATTCTCCATCAGCAAATGTATGAAGGTACCTGTTCCTACACAGCCTTGCCAGGGGGAGTGTGTATCACACTTCTGGATTTTGCCAGTCCAACAGATGACAAGTGTTTTCTTAGTGTGGTTTTAATATTAGATTTCTTCCTTCCTTCCTTCCTTCTTTCCTTCTTTCTTTTCTTTTTCTTTCTTTCTTCCTTTTCAGGCTCTCTCTCTGTTGCCCAGGCCGGAGAGCAGTGGCATGATCTTGGCTCACTGCAACCTCCACCTCCCAGGTTCAAGTGATTCTCCTGCCTCAGCCTCCGGAGTAGCTGGGACTACAGGCACACGCTACCACACCCAGCTGATTTTCGTATTTTTAGTAGAGATGGGGATTTGCCATGCTGGCCAGGCTTGTCTTGAACTCCTGGCCTCAAGTCATCCACCTTCCTTGGCCTCCCAAAGTGTTGGGATTACAGGAATGAGCCACCATGCCTGGTTTGGATAGTTTTGATTTTTTTTTTTTTTTTTTTTGAGACAGAGTCTCACTTTGTTGCCCACGTTGGAGTGCAATGGTGCAATCTCAGCTCACTGCAACCCCCACTTCCTGGGTTCAAGTGATTCTCCTGCCTCAGCCTACTGTATAGTTTGGATTACAGGTATGCGCCACCACACTCAGCTAATTTTTGTATTTTTAGTAGTAGACACAGGGTTTTGCCATGTCTGCCAGGCTGGTCTCCAACTCCTGACCTCAGGTAATCTGTCCACCTCGGCCTCCCAGACTGTTGGGATTACAACCGTGAGCCACTGCGCTGGGCCAGTTTTGACTTTTGAGCCATGTTCAAAAAAATGTTTTGAAGGAAAAATAAACTCAAGATACAGGGAATTCTCTAAGAATGTTGTTATTTAATAAAATAACACATGGCGTTTGTCTTGCTATTGTGGTCCTGTGGGGTGGTCTCATGTGGGAGACTCATCTGTCCAGGAAGAGGGGCAGGGTGCAGGGGGTCTGTGCTCACAGAGGCGACGGCCAGGCCCTAAGCCATCCAGAACAGGCAGCGCATTAGCACAGTTTATCTTGGCCCCACATATGGCCTGAATCCACTCATTGTCTTGACTCCCTGTGGTAGCTATCAGGTCATGGGACTGCCTTGAGAAAAAAATAATGGGCTATCCAGGCAGGTTCCACTCCCTGTAATCTGTCCCTGAGGAAAGTCCCGAGAAACATTAGCAAGGCTTTTCTTTGAAATGCCTTTCTATAATTACTTTTTCTGTCTCAGGAAGACTGTTTCATTGCACCTAATCTAAATTTAGGTTTCCTAATTCCATTCTATTTCTTATGGAAACGGTTTGGACAACCCAAATAATAACTGCCTTCACTGATGTTTGAAGGAGGTGCAATTCACAAATGATTCCTCTCACCAGAGCTTAAGCTAGCTAGGAGAGGGAAAGTTAAAACTCTCATAAACTCTGATCCATTTTCCCCTGGTAACCCTGGGGAAACTGGAGCTGTGGGAAGCATACTGACCTTTTGGGCAATGAGACAAAAAAATCAGTAGTTCTAGCATTGTCCTTCAGCTTTGCCTCTAGTATCCTTCAAAAGACCATATTGCCCACAATTCACAGAAGTGGAAGACAGCATTAGTGTTGACAAAAAGTACAGGTAACTGTCCCCAGGGCCCCCAACAGATGCTTCTAGGGCCAGATAGAAGCGCTATCTGCCTTTCAAACTGTGCAGCAGGGGAGATAAAAGACTTCAAAGGACAGTCACCCCACATTCCCTTCTCTCAGGAATATACAGTGAACAGTAATGAAAATATGTGCCTAACCCAGGTGTATAATGTCCCTCTGCCTCCCAGCTGGCATGTTCTCTAGCTGCTTCCTACTGAAAGTGTGGCCTATACATAGACCCTAGGATCAGCCTCACCAGGGAGCTTATTAAAAACGCAGAATGTTAGGCCCTACCCCAGATCTGCTGAACCAGAATTTGCATTTTAACAAGATCCCCGGATGACTCACAATCACATTCAAGTTCACAGAGAGCTGCTCTGACCTGCAGGTGCAGGCAGACTGTTATCTCATTCTGGCCTGTGCTCTTCCTTTTGCCTCCTTTCTCTCACGATTGAGACATCTTCCAGATACAGAGTCTTAGTCCACCCTATAGGTGCATGGGAACCACAGAAACAAAGGAGTGGGATGAATCTCCCTTTCCTGGCCGTCCTGTCTTCTCCGTGTCCACAAAGCAAAATCACCAGTGAGCACTTCAAAGCAAATATCTCTATTTTGAAAACGGGACAAGTTTAGGAGCACTTCCCAAACTAGAAGAGGGGAAAGTTAAAATTCTCATCCATTTGAACTCTACCCATCTCAAGATGTCTCTTCTGTAATTCCATCCACCTCCCAGGCATGGGGGCAGCCTCCCTCCCCCAGCTCAAAAGAGCTCTAACGTCTCACTCTTCATACCATCCTCCCTTCACCCTTGCAATGAGCCAAGCCTGTGAATTTCTAGGTTTCAGCTAGGCAGGGGGTGGTGCTGGTGACTCTAGGGCCGCTTGCTGGTGTTGGAGATGGCATTTCCCGATCCGATTTGCTGCTCCACTTTCGTGCCAATGTGAGTTGCAGATGGATGAGTTCCTCTAACTGGGGGGCTTCTTGAAAAAGCTTCTCATGAAGAGGCAGTTCAGTGTAGTGGATAGAGCACAGTATGGAGCCAGAATCCCTGGATTCAAATCCCAAATTGACCTACAGCAGCACCAGGTAGGCACTGGAAAAGTACCTGCTATCCTTATATAGGTACAAATAATGTCTGAAAATATTTCAGAATGCTGCAGGCTTGTGAATTGAAAGAACAATTTGAAGTGATTATCTGAGAGCCTCATGCAGGCCCACTGGAGGGAAAAGTAACATTTATGCTTATGAGCCCCAAGACCATTTGCAATAGGTAGAGAGAGGAATCAGTGTTTCCTGTTGTTTCTTCCTCAGCCTCAATCTCCTGACTTCACAGGTAGGCTTATCACTCCCAGCTTGAACTGCTTACAGTCATTGTTTCCCGTTGCTTCAATTCTGTTATTTCATTGACGATCCCAGTGCTCTTTTTCTATTGCAGAAGTTTGTCTAGTGGGCGCCTTTACTAACCTCCTTCTTAAAAACAATGTTGGAGTACAGAAGTTAGCATAAAATAATTTCCACATGATTGTATAACTATAAGGAATGGAACTCCAGTATCAGGGAGCTATATACAGATAGGCAGGAAATTTCTCCTTTTAAAGGTACACTAATTGTAATAATATCTTTTTTATTCAAGGAGTACTTAGAATAGATTTTAGTAAATTTGTGTCTTAGAGAACAATACTCAAGTCACTAGGTATTCTGTGTGGTGAGTCAGCCCGGGGGTGACATCTTGTACTGCGTATCTGCTGGCATGGCTTTGGGAACCATTGCCAGGCTGGTTAACTTAGTTTAGGTATTAAGAAGATAGGAATTCTATTTTGACTTGTGCCAAAGTATACCAAAAAAAAAAGGAGAAGGTTTTTTTTTTTTTTTTTTTTGACACAGAGTCTCACTCTGTCACCCAGGCTGCTGGAGTGCAGTGGCACGATCTCGGCTCACTGCATCCTCTGCCTCCTGGGTTCAAGCGATTCTCCTGCCTCTGCCTCCTGAGTAGCTGGGATTATAAGAGTGCATAATGATGCCTGGCTAATTTTTTTATTGTTAGTACAGACCAGGCTTCACCATGTTGGCCAGGCTGGTCTCAGACTCCTGACCTTAAAGTGATCCACCCACCTTAGCCTCCCAGATTGCTGGGATTACAGGCATGAACCACCATGCCCGACCAGAAGGAGATCTTCACAGTCACATCGGGTGCAATTTGTGTGTGGGTTTAGAGCATTTCTAAATTTTCTATGAAATTTGGGACATTATTTTTACTTTCTTTAAAATGGTGGGGATGTCTAATGAAGTGAATCTAAAGAAGTAGAGGAAAAGACTCTGCACAATATAACTATAAAAATCCCAATTTGAAGAAACCAAAAGATCATCTATTACAACAATTCACAAAATGTTGGCATCCCTTCAGCGGTATCCTTGTTAGAGATTGCTCTCTCATATAGCAGGGAAATATATAGCTGTAGGAACCATATAGACCAGGGCTTAAATATCAGTCCCATCACTTCCTGGCTGTTTTACCTAGGTCAAATTGCTTAATTTACATTAGCCTCAGTTTTCTTATCAATGAAATGGCGCATAAAAGCTACCCTATATGTAGTTGGTAAGGATTAAATGAGATAATAGACATATAAAGCCCTCAGCACTATGCCTATATATGCTATTTAAAAAACCATACATGCTGGGCACAGTGCTCATGCCTGTAATCTCAGTACTTTGGGAGGCCAAGGCAGGAGGATCACTTGAGGCCAGGAGTTCAAAACCAGCCTGGGCAATACGGCAAGACCCCCATCTCTACAAAAAGTTTAAAATTTAGTCAGGCATAATGCCCCCTGCCTGTGGTCCCAGCTACTCAGGAGGCTGTGGCAAGAGGATCGCTTGAGCTCAGGAATTTGAGGCTACAGTGAGCTATGATTGCACCACTGCACTCCAGCCTGGGTGACGAGCAGAGACATTGCCTCAAAACAAAACAAAACAAAAAACATACAAAACACCTAATAAAACTTAGAAGCAAAGCCATACCAAACTCTCAGTTCCATGAGCTTTCTAACTTGCCTACCTACTTTGAAGTGTTGTCATTAGGAACAGAAACGTAATACTTAAAGCACCTAGCACATGGTAGACTCAGTAAGTTAGAAGGGCCCCTATTATTTCTTCCAGATGATCATTCTACATCGTTCATTCATTCAGCAAATATTTAGGAAGAATCAATGAATGAGACACTTGTGTTCTTGTTCAAGTCTGGAGGTGACTGACTTGAGATGGTTTGAGTGTGACAGGCAGAGAGAGGCAGAAGTCTGGGGCTAAGTGACAGTTAGATGTTGGTGCCATTGACTAATCTAGGGCAGGTTGGAGGACAATAAGACTTTGGGGCAGGACAGGATGAAGAAGAAATCAAGGGTTTTATTTTTCCCATGTTAAGTTCAAGATGCTCGTGAAACCTTCAAGTGGAAGGTCATCGAGGTAGTTGAATATATAAGACAAGAGAGATTTGACTGGAGAAAGCAATGGGTTCATTCTGACATATATATGGCATTTAAAACAACAGAACTTGATGAGGTGCTAAAGAAAAACTGTATAAAAGAGAAGAGAGGCCCAAACTGAAATCTGAGGAGCCTCAACATTCAGAGCTCGGCTGGGCACAGTGGCTCAAGCCTATAATCTCAGCAGTTTGGGAGGATGAGGCAGGCAGAACAGCTGAGGTTGGTAGTTCGAGACCAGCCTGGCCAACATGGCCAAACCCTGTCTCTACTGAAAATGTAAAAATTGGGCAGCCATGGTGGTGAGTGCCTGTAGTCCCAGCTACTCGGGAGGCTGAGGCAGAAGAACCTCTTGAACCTGGAAAGTGGAGGTTGCAGTGAGCCGAGATCGTGCCACTGCCCTCCAGCCTGGGCGACAGAGACAAGAGTCAATCTCAAAAAAAAAAAAAAAAAAAAAAAAAAAAAAAAAAACTCAGTGAAGCACACAAGTAGCAGCGAGTAATGCCCCAGGAAGCCAGCATCATTGTTGGACAACTCAAATGTTCAGAATGTTTCATTTTGACCCTGCCTTATTGGAATTTCAAAATATTGGTCTCTTTGGAGTAATTCAGAGCAAGTCTGTTCCTTCAAGTAGATGAAAAGCTCCCTGCATGCCTTCCATTGGACTTCCTCCCTTCAGCTTAAAAATATCCGCAGTCCTGAAACATGGCTCAGAAGCAGATATCACCCAAACCCTACTCTTCCAGCTCGCCCAGGCAGGCACATGCAGGACCCGAAGCAAATAAGAGGGTGGTTAGGTACAAGGAAAAACCGATGAATCACTCTGAAAACCCACTGCTGTTGTCTGAATGAAGCATGACTATGGCTATAACAAAGAGAGCAGTTGTATAAAAGGCTATGGCCTTTCAGAGAAAACCATAAGACTAAGAGGGCACATTCTACAGTCAGTTGTGCTTCAAGCAGCATCTTTAAAATTATGGAGTAGGAAGGCATGTGCAGGTGATGTAAAAGCAACTACAAACCAGCTGGGCTTCCACTAGACTTCAGTCAGTTGTTCACGTTTCCTCCTGGAGTTCATTACTCCAGCTAGTTCATTTGTCTTTGCTCAGTTTTTGTTTATTGTTTTTGTTTTAAAAGACAGAGTCTCTGGCCAGGTGTGCTGGCTCATGCCTGTAATCCCAGCACTTTGGGAGGCCAAGGTTGGTGACTCACTTGAGGTTGGGAGTTTCAGACCAGCCTGGCTAACATAGTGAAACCTCACTTCTGCTAAAAGTACAAAAATCAGCTGGATGTGGTGGTGAGCGCCTATAATCCCAGCTACTCCAGAGGCTGAGGAAGGAGAATCATTTGACCTGTAAGGCAGAGGTTGCAGTGAGCTGTGATTGTGCCACTGAACTCTAGCCTGGGTGACAGAGTGAGACTCCATCTGAAAAAAAAAAAAAAAAAAAAAAATAGACAGGGTCTCACTTTGTCACCCAGGCTGGAGTGCAGTTGCTTTTTTTATTAGAAGAATATAATATTCATATCTTATATTTTAAAAGCCCTTCCTCATTATTTTGACACAGCCACTGGTCTGTAGGCCAGGGTGGCAAGAATTGAAGTAGCAGGTAAATATTAGATCCCAAATTGAGAATGGAGGGCAAATCTTGGGGTGATGTCAAGGTCAGTTACTGAGTATTCAAATATAAAGTTACGTAGCTGAGTAACAAATGCACTGTATCAGAGTTGCGAAATGGCAATCAAAACCAAAACTGAGCTAGATGTGGTGGCGTGCACCTGGAGTCCCAGCTGCTCAGGAGACTGAGGTGGGAGGATCACCTAAGCCTAGGAGGTCGAGGCTGCAGTGGGCTATGATCAAGGAGATTTTAATTCAATAGGCCTCAGGTGAGGCCCAAAACAACAGGTTTTGGTCCAGTTGTGTCTTGACATGTCTAGGGAAAGCCACATGCAAAAACCAATACTGTAGATAGACACTCCAGTCACTAACCAAAGGTCATATTTTACAGATGTGCTCTATGTAGAACTGGAAATTAATCTGCATTCATTTTTCAGACCCTCTGCATATATAGCAGTGTTGGTACCTAGTAATTTCCTGAGCAAGAGACAGCTCATAACCAAGGTGTTTGGACCACTCCTGCCTGACAGGACTGTGAGATATGGTCTCCACATCTAGGTATTAAGTATCTGGCCAGATAGATGGTTGAGGTAGTTCAACTCAGGGTACCAGGAGGCAGGTCTGGGATTTATTTCTCTTTGTGATGTTAACCATCACCCAACCACATGACCACTGGTGTGAGCCTTTCCACAACCTTTCTAAGGTTCAGTCTCTCATTAGTATCTCATCCTAAGGATACCTTCTACCTCCTTGTCCTCTAAGTGATGCTTTTCAAACCCTGGCCTACAGACCAGTAGCTGCATCAGAATAATGAGGAAGAGCTTTTAAAATATAAGATATGAATATTATATTATATTCTTCAGGAGATTTTGATTCAATAGGCCTCAGGTGAGGTCCAAACACTACCTTTTCTAAAGTTCCTTGTATGATTCTGTTGAGTAACCAGGTTGAGAATCACACAGAAAGTCCAAGTCAGGAACATGAGGTTATGACTTACTGGGCCACCTCTTCTCTCCAGTCTCACTCTGTCTGGTTAGTTTCATCCAGTAAGCCCTTTAGTCAGTTTCTTCCCATTCTGACCATTATGATTCCTCAGACTGTTCTAATTCTCCTGGTTTAATGGGCTCACTGGTCATTCCAGATGCTCTGGTCCTCATAATCCTTTTGATACTCCGTTTCAGTTTACTGAGAAGAGTCACCAATTTTGTTTCTGTGGTTTGATATGAAATAAGGTGGCAGAGACAGCACTCTCCAAATATCCATGCACTCCCGACATTTTTCAGCACCCCACTTTACTAGTTCTGGCCCAGGGATTGGGAGCAGAAGAGACATGTGTCATCTCTGGGTTGAGGCTGTTAAGAGCTGGTGCGACTCTCCATCCTTCTCTTCCCCCTCTAGCAGTGACCTGGAAGCTACATATTGATATGGTGCTACAACGAGTGGAGGAGCCTGCATTCCTGAATTGCTGGATGAAGGCAAATCCCTGCCAGCCTCCCTCTGTCCCTGGGTGAGCAATAAACAAACTTTTTTGCTGAGCCACAGAGATTTCAGGGTTGATTTGTTACTACAGCATGGCCTACCCTGTCCAGGACCAAACAAAACAGTGATTTCTGGGTAAAGTGCTGCCGACATAACTAAGCCAACTCATCATGACCCGCTTTCCTAATTTCTTGTTCTCTTTTCTTTCCAAATAGCACATATACACCCACTGGACATCACAAAGACAAAATAATACTAGTTACAAGGGACGAAACAGCTTATTAGTGAAAGAAAAAGTAGCTCCCACTTAAACTGTGATTGGCCTTCCAGGAAAGACATTTTCAGTCATATTTAAATCCTCTACCATTTCCCTTACCTCTGGTTCTTTTGATACCAAAGGTGGCAGATGCCAACGTGAAGGCAAAATGCATGGAGTAGGTAGAGCTAAAACCATGGGTAATGTGAGGCTTTGCACTTAAGAACAGAGCAAATGGAAAAGGGCTTGGCCATCTGAAGGTATTCAAATCAATAAAAGTAAGCATTCTGGGTAATTAAGAAACTGCAGCCCCAGTCAGCCTGCCACCAGAAGCTATGATCTTAAGCTAGATGTACCACTAGAACTTCATCTAGTCTAAAAATCATTTCTGAATTTTAGTATATACATGTCAAAATACTATGCAGCCATTTAAAGACATGAAGCATGCTGGAAGAAGTGGCTCATGCCTATAATCTCAACACTTAGGGAAGCTGAAATGGGAGGATTTCTTTTTTTTTTTTTGAAGCAGAGTCAAACTCTGTTGCTTAGGCTGGAGTGCAGTGGCACAATCTCGGCTCACTGCAGCCTCCGCCTCCTGGGTTCAAGTGATTCTCCTGTCTCAGCCTCGTGAGTAGCTGGGATTACAGGTCTGCACCACCATGCCCAGCTAATTTTTTTATTTTTAGTAGAGATGGGGTTTTGCCGTGTTGGCCAGGCTGGTCTTGAACTCCTGGCCTTAGGTGATCCACCCAGTCTGGAGTCCAATGGCATGATCTCAGCTCATTGCAACCTCTGCCTCCCAGGTTCAAGTGATTCACCTGCTTCAGCCTTTCAAATAGCTGGGATTACAGGCATGTGCCACCATATCTGGATAATTTTTTATTTTTAGGAGAGACAGAGTTTCACCATGTTAGCAAGGCTGGTCTTGAACTCCTGATCTTAAGTGATCCTCCTGCCTCAGCCTCCCAAAGTGCTGGGATTACAGGCATGAGCCACCATGCCCAGTTGAGGATTTCTTAAGCCCAAGAGTTCAAGACCAGCCCTGGCAACATAGGGAAACTCCAACTTTACAAAAAATTTAAAAAGTTAGCTGGGCATGGTGATGCATGCTTTTAGTCTTAGTTACTGAGGTGGCTGAGGTGGCAGGATCTTTTGAGCCTGGGAGGTCAGGGCTGCAGTAAGCCATGATCTCACCATTTCACTCCAGCCTGGGCAACAGAGTGTGTTCCTGTCTCCAAAATAAATAGATAGATAGATAGATAGATAGATAAATAAATATATGATACAGAAGAATAATAACTGAGAAGAAAACTTGCTTACAATGTATGCATATGTTTTTAAATTTAAAAACAATTATAATATGCAATTTATTAAAATGTATAGAAAAAAAGGCTAGAAGTAGGGTTCATGTACCTAATTAATGGTGGCTATCTCTAGATTGCAGGCTTTTCCCACTCTCCTAAAATAAACATGTATTGTTTTGTAGTCATCCGGAAAGAAATGTTATCTTAAAAATTCATATCTTGGAAGAAAGGGCAAATATATCACTATGTTAACTACAAAAATTACTGATTTTTTAATTCTAACTATATAATATATACTATGATATCTTGTGTGTGTGGTATGCTTTAAATGAATGGCTGTACTAAATTACACAAAAACTAACCCGAAACTGCCACTCATCTACAAGTTCTAGTTAAGTGAAAACATATATCTATTATCCTGTATATACTTCAGAAGAAAATTTTGCTCATTTTAGTGATCATCGTAATTATATGGCAAAGAGAAAAAAACACATCTTAAAAACATAACAGCACAGGGGCAAGCGGTAACAGACAATGGAAAATATCCTGTAATTACAGCTGCCAAAAGAATGCAAATAATTAAGAACACGTTTTGTTCTCCAAGTTTTTGTTCCACTGTTTATTCATTGGAATGACTTGGTATTTGGTGAGTTCCCAACAGGCTTGAGACTGGTTCATTAAGCTCTAATCTGATTAGGACTTTTTGTTTCTTTGTTCTCTGTGTCCTCAGGTGGCAATTTTGGCAGAACATCATAAATTTTTGCCCTGCATCGAGGTATAGTAACATAACTTTGCCTGTGTATTACATAATAAGAACACAATCCTGAGGCATAAATCCAAAAAAGGCAACTCTAGTTAATCAAGTCCACTTCTGTCCAAACAATCTTCAACATATGAATTTCACTTGTAATACACATGTATATCACTGCACTAGATATACATTTATGCATGGAGAGTCAGGCATATATATTTTCCCAGAGCAATTCCCAGATAAACATACGTTACTTTTTAAAAATGTTTTAAAAAACTTTTTGAAAGTTTTCCTAGATGTTATTTCTCTAAACAAAGGTTGACTTAATGTATTTGAATCAGGTGACAAGATGGGTGAAAAACATGGTAAAGAAGGTTATTTGTCAGTAAAAGAAACTGCACTATAAGACCAGTTGGATAAGAAACTGCACTATAAGACCAGTTGGGTAAGAAGAATTACATGACCATGTGGAGAAGGCTTTAAATTAACTATGACATACAGCTAGGGCCCAGTAAAATCTTCAATATTAAAGAGCTAGTATGAGTCATCTTGCTACACCAGTGGGCAGAAAGGATTGTCGGGGGGGAAATGGCCACTAGATGCTGTCTACAGTCACTGCTGGATTATCCTGGAGGCACGGATAAATAAATAAGCATACATCAGAAAATCTTCACTTTAGCAAATTCATCCAGACTTTTATAATCAATAAATCATCTAGAAAGAAAATCCATTCTGCTATCAGCATACTTATGAACTTCATGTTAGTTTAAAATTAAATGGTATTTGTATTTATTTACGGAGGAGCTCAGGGACTCTAAAAGTCTTATTCTGGTCTTGGCAACAATTCCGGTGAATAGGGAATGAAAATGAAGACACACATCAGGGCAGGTCCTGGATGAGACTTCAGAAAGTTCTGGACGAGACAAAGGTCCTGATAGAGGTGGATGGGCTTAAGGCTCTGGGCAGTTCTGGAACGGTGGCTCTGTGCACTCTAGCAGGGTGGAAGTAGTGGTCTTCACACACTTTCTTCATAGCATGCCATTATCAGGACACACAGTCCTCAGCTCTTGGAGCAATGGGTGGTTTAAGGGAGACCTACGCTTCCTTCAGGAGGCATTTGAATGGCAATCAGTTTTGTAACATTTACATTGTTGAAGGTGTTTGGTTCCTCACACACTTGAGTATAGAAAATGTACTGAGAGTATAGAAAATGTAGAGTATAGAAAATGTATTGAGTATAGAAAATGTATTGAGAATATAGAAAATGAGTAGAGTATATTAAATGTATTGAGTATAGTATAGAAAATGTATTCAGCGTATAGAAAATATATTGAGTATAGAAAATGTATGCCAAGGCCAGGCTCAGTGATTTCCACTTGTAATCCCAGCACTTTGCGAGGGGCCAAGGTGGGAGCCTCACTTGAGACCTGGAGTTTGAGACCAACCTGGGTAACATAGTGAGGCCCTGTCTCTAAAAAGTTTTTAAAATTAGCCCGGTGTGGTGGCATGCACCTATAGTCCTAACTACTCAGGAGGCTGAGGCAGGAGGATTGCTTGAGCCCAGGAGTTTGAGGCTGCAGTGAGCCATGATCACACCACTTTATTCCAACTTGAGTGGCAGAGTGAGACCCTGTCAAAGAAAGAAAGGAGAGAAAAAGAAGGAAGGTAGGAAGATCAGGGAGGGAGAAAGGAAAGAAGAAAGAAAGGAAGGAGGAAGGAAAGAAGAAAGAAAGAAGGAAATAAAGAAAGGAAAGAAGGAAAGAAAAAGAAAGAAAGAAAAGAAAGAAAGAAAGAAAAAAAGAAAGAAAGAAAGAAAATGTATGTGAGACTGGTTGTCAATCTATGAGTGACAGCAGCATCATACACCAAAAATAGGCGTGATGACAGAATCTCACATTTGATCTACAGCAGATTGTCTCAAGTTCTGTAACAACATCAAAATGAACTGTCCTCAATTGAAAACAGCCAGTGCATTTTATTTTGAAAATCTACAGAAATGCACCCGTGTTTCTCATCACTGTACCATAACTCCAGGTTCCAAGTTTGCAATACAGTGAAAAAAAAAAGCCCCTAAAGTCCTTCTCTATCTTAAGCTTCAAACCACTGCAGACTTGAAGCGGAGGTAAAAGAAACCCTTCTAACCTCGATTTTTTACTTTTTGGTGCTTAACAGGCAATCCTAACATTAACAAGTTTAGTTCCGTGAAGCACCTTCTGGGCCAAAAGATAAGACTTCCTTCCCCTACAAATCACATTTTCTCAAATATTTTTCAAAGCTGAGGTATAAGCCTTTTAATAGAATTATGCAAATTTTGCCCCAACTCTAAATGTTTTAGGAACTAAATAACCACTTTGAAGAATGACAATTTTGCAATGTCCACACTGGAGAAAGAAATGCTAGGAAATGCAGGCAATGAAAGGGATGATGGTGACACCCCCAAAGTGGGAATTTACTTGTCTTTAAAGTTATTTCGCACAAACCTAAAGCAACCTCTGCT
The DNA here is from genome assembly GCA_036589455.1 of Ateles fusciceps. Taxonomy (NCBI): domain Eukaryota; kingdom Metazoa; phylum Chordata; class Mammalia; order Primates; family Atelidae; genus Ateles; species Ateles fusciceps. Next base: position 7,787,874 of record JAZHEH010003259.1, read on the forward strand.
ACCGAAAGGTCAGTTTGACTCTGGGATGAAAATGCTGACCAGTCATTAGGGGATTATCTGCTTGGCAGAGTAGAAGTCGAGCTCAAATGAACCTCATTCCTGATTTGAACTGGCTGAAGGACTAAAAACATCTCAGGCACAAGTCAGGGCAACGAAGAGTGAGGCTAGAGGCTTGGATGACTCCTAAAACTGAGATGCAAAAGGGTATCTGAAAAAGGGCTGTGGCTCGCTGTGAAGTAATTTTCTATTTCTTAGTTTTTGGTTTTTTTTTTTAAATAATGAAAGACATTTTCTTTTAAATGGTACTTAGTTTCCAGTCTGACACATGCTTAGCACTGCAGGGTGGGTAAGACACCCTGTTTAGTGGAAGGTCAGTATAGTCATATACATAAGCTGTAATACAGAAAAGCACACAAACTCTTCTGATTCTGCAACCTCTTGGGTCTTCTGCATGTGGGAAAAGAAAAACACTTATACGAAACTTCCAGAAGCACTGTCTCATCACCAAAGGCACTCTTAAGGACTAAATGGCTGATAAAAACAGTAATTTTTTTTTTTTGGACTTAGGTAGCAACAAGCAAATGTTATCTTGTTACAAACTCATAGGCCCTGTGGTATGGCTTTAAAGCAGCTAGGAGTATCCCTGCTCCCTCTGTGGGCTGGTCCTATTCTCAGCTGTTCCCCTCTTCAGAAAGAATGGCCTCTCTCCCTAAAAACAGTGCTTGAAGGTGGAATGTTTGGCAAAGCAGGCTCAGGACAAAGGAAGAGCACAAAAGGAGTGCAGCAAATAGGAACCTTTGCCAAGTTATTATTTTTATCCTGGTTTAGCTTTTTAAGGGTCACCAGCTAAGGCTGACATTTATTGCCATCACGTTATTTCCTAAGAATGAGGCCTCAGCTGAAAATCCAACCCCAAGCAACTTTCAAAAACGCACCGATATATTTTAAAATGCACACGCTGATGACAAAACCCCCAAATTCCAGCCTGTCCTATCTCTTCGTATCATGCCTGTCCTCCTTGGTACTGTCCAGACTGTATGCCCTTAGAAGCAGCTCCTGGCCTACAGCTGTGAGGTGTCTTGTTTACCATTTGTCCACCTGTGCTATGTGCACACTCAGCTGGCATTTCTGCCAAGAAGCTGAAGTCAGGAACACCGGCAGTTTCAAATATGTCATCCAGGTTTCAAAATAAAGTTCTTGTGTTTCTGGTACATGGGAGTGTTCCCAGAAAGGGTGGGGGTTAGACTGTCACTATTCTAGCTGCTGTGTAATTTCTTTTGCAATTCGCTTGATATTTATCTGGCTTTAAAACTGACATCGCCAGGCATCAGAAGTTGAGAAGTTTCATCCTTGATTTATTTATTCTTGTTTGTGTTCAATTATGATTAGAAGTCACCTCTACACAGCTGCTCTCCAATTTGTACTGCGTTTGCTTCTGGGATTTCTAACTGCACTGTTCAGTGGCATGACACAAACATTATGAAAATGGAATCTGTTTTTATAGTGCAGTGGATAGCGTTTTATTAAAATTACTAACAGCTGTAATTTGTAGGTAGTTAACTCATGTGAAGTTTAACTTCAGCATGTCTTTTTCCCTAGGAAAATATTTTATACATGCAGAAAGACAAGTAGGAAAAAGTAAATCAAACCCAAAACTCACCTAGCCAAGTAATTCTGATCACAATAGAGACATCTCTGCTGCTGCTGTTTCTGCAAAAACAGGACTCCCCACTTTAGTCTGGAATGATGGTAAGTAATAAAAAGAAAATACATAGCTGTTGATGTTTTTGTTTTCTTTTCTTTTTCCCAAAATAACAAAGACTTCATAAGCACAGATAAGCTACATGTTCTCTTCCAAAAATTTCCTGCAACACAATTTTCTGACAGTATCATATTACAATTCTAACTATGAATAACACAGCAAAAAAGGGGAAAAAAAGGATGTTTTTGGCAGGTACTCATGGGTATTAGTTTGTACTCTTGCAAGCTAGCTGAATATCCATAGGCCCTGGGTAGAGTCCAGAGGATGGCTTTGACGCTTTTTCCGGTTCAAGCTGTTTGGGTGCCTGAGTTAGAAGGGTTAAAAGGGCACAGAAAACAAATCTCCTGATCGGCTTCTTTTTCTGAGCACCATTACCTAGGGCACAATTGTGAAAGAAGGTAACAGGAATGATAAGAAGACAGGATCATACCTCAGGGAAAAAAAGAGATCAGTCATAACTATAGATCATGCCTCTAATGTAAAGGTGATTACAAATGTGTGTGATGACGTGGACAGTGTCCTTGTTTTGCAGTGTCCAGAGTTTAAAATTCAGGATAGTAGGGTCTATGGATATTCCATTAGCTTTCAACAGTACAAACTAATACAAACTAATACCCATGTGAACCAGCCAAAAAAAATAAAATCCTTTTTTTTTTTTTGCTTTTTGCTGTATTATTCATATTTAGAATTGTAATCTAACCCCGTCTGAAAACTCTGTGGCAGTAAACCATTTTCCATTATTCTTGTCATCTTCTAACATGCCATTTGATATGTTAGAAATATTAAATATTAGCCCGCTCTTTATTTTCTGCACACTCTTCCTCTCCAACCAGAATGTAAGTGCCAGGGAAGCTTTGTTTGCTTTATTTACTCCTCTGGCCCTAACCCTAGATCAGCGCCAGGCACACAGTTGTCTGTTGACTTAGTAATGAGTAATCCCTTTTAGTCCTGTGTTTCTACGAAGCTGATTGATAATAAGCTTATAGCTTCTGAAATGACATTATATTGTTCTATAATCATTGAACACCAAAGGCAAAATCTCTACCTTTTTATTTCAAGGTACAGTGCAGACTGCTAACACTTTGAGAATTTTAATGTTATTACTTGAAGCGAGTTGAGGCCTCTTCCTACTTGGAGAATGACTCCTTGGTTATCAATGTAACTGCTTGTGAGATTGTTAGTTTTTGAGTAGAGGTCAGGAATAACACTGGAAGAGAATATATTTTCCAAAGTCCTCCTATAAATGCAGCATCCAATTAAAGAAAGCTGCATTACTTAAAGCACTTTCCAAAAAATGATGTCGAATTTTGCACACAAGTGGAGTGCTGCTTTTATTTCACATACGTGCTTCTATCTGTTTTTAATAGAATGTTGATAGAGAAATCTTGTTACTGCTGGAAAGAAATGAAGAACAAATGTTCTCTTACAACTTGCAAATTTTAGCCAGTAAGTTTTGAGTTTCTTGGACCAGTGAGCATAAGTATCAGCTAGAGTGTTTTCTAAAAAAAGGTTTATTCCTGGGCCCAATTTTGGGAGCTTCTGATTCATTAGGTAAAAGTAGCGTGCAGCAATCAGAAGTGTTTATAATTATGCCATGGGATTTGGATGCAGGTGATCTGCAGACTTCACTTTGAGAATAATAAAAAATAAAAGCCCCGATTTGTAAAAGATCCTACAGGATCTTGGTTTCCTCTTGAGCACAACTGATACTAGATTATCATTCAAGCACCCAGCTGCCAGGTGAACGGCTTTATGTTTTGATTATAAGAAAAGTAAAATGGCCAAGAAACTCTTAGAACATTCTTTACAGTTCTAAAAATGTTTATCTTTTCTATTCTTTAATTCACTGAGGTTTCTGTTTAGGTTGATGCCACAAATGTTGGCAAAAGTGAAATACAGAAAGAAAGTTCATAAAAATATTTATTTGGCATTTGGCAAGCTATAAAATATTTTCTCATGTTACCTAATTTGATTCTCATAGTAACTCTGCCGGGGAGTCAGGGCAGGTATGTGCTAATTTTGCATATGACAAACAGAGGTCTGAAGAGGTTCTAACTTGCCCAATGCCAGATAGTAGAAGTAAACAGCAGAGAAGCCACTCTTTCTGGGATTGCTCATGCCTAGTGTAATGTTGGTTCAGCTACCTCTCATGGTTCCGAATACATCCAAGTACATTTATTAATGCCCTTCTTTCCTGACTCTCTCATCTCCAGAGACATTGCATAGGGAACCTTTAACACTGTGCTCAGGAAGAAGAGGAGGAGGGATGTTATTGTGTGTTCAGGATTAAGTAAAATAATGCATGTGAAAGTCTTTGTAGTTATAAAATATTATACATATACATGCATATATTATTATTCACATATATTATTATTATTATTGCTTATCCTTTTCTGAGCATTCCTGCATCATATAGGAAACTCCTGGCTGGGCACAGTGGCTCACACCTACAATCCCAGCACTTTGGAAGGCTGAGGGGGGGCAGATCACTTGAGGCCAGGAGTTTGAAACCGTATCTCTACTAAAAATAGAAAAATTAGCTGAGTGTGTTGGTGCATGCCTGTAATCTCAGCTACTTGGGAGGCTGAGGTATGAGAATCACTTGAACTAGGGATGTGAAGGTTGTTGTGAGCCAAGACTGCACCCCTGCACTCCAGCATGGGTGACAGAGCAAGGCTCTGTCTCAATAATAATGATAATAAAAACAGTAAGGAAAACTCTTGAAACTTAGAGTTTCTAAGAAAAAGAGTTATCAACAAATTTAATGATCAATTTTTTAAAGTGGAGGAAGAAATACATGTAGAAATAAATACTAATTTAAATGATAATGAGAAACTAATTAGAATGTGCTGAAACATGATTGAAGTTGAGTTGTGGGAGGAGACAAATGACTCATTCTGAAAACTACCCAAAATAGTACATACAAAAGGGTTTATAAGCTTAGAATTTCTTATTTTATTTTCTCAGAACATTTCTGGTAGTTAAATTGGAGGCTTCCTGAGATGTGGGCATCTCAGAGGAGCCATATGGATTGACACTTGTACTACAAAATATCCTAAGTTGACTGGGTCTCAATGTGGTTGATTTTTATTTACTTTTATTGTTGCTTTCCCCCACTTACCCTGACTTGAGGCTCATGAAAGTGGTTTTTATACCCTGAAGTCACGGAGGCATTGCTCAGCCAGATCATTTGGCTACTTCCCATAGCTTCAAAGGGGGACTAAAAGGCAGATTGCCTCACCACCTTGCAATCTTAGCCTCCTAATGTCTTGTGGTCTCGGCACCTCTCCTTGCCCATAATTCCATATTGCTAGTTGTAATCAAATCCTACCTTGGAAATGTCAGACTTAAGCAGGAAGAGGGCATTCATTCCAACAGCTGCCGCTCTGGGCTCTCCCGCTGTGTCACAGTGTGAGGCGTGTTACACATGAAATTGAATTACCAGAGAGTCCTTTCCATCAGATACTGTACTGCCTAATATGGGCATAAATAAATGGTGTGGTTTCTTGATATAGTCAATTGTTGAAAATAAGAATGAAGCAAACATCCACTTATCTAGTTGAGTCTGAGAAAGAGAAAGAACATTTGTCGTTGCTGACAGATGCAGAAACGTCATGCATCTTACAACACATGCTGATTCACATTATTATTCTGACCCTCCAAGTCTGTAGTGTGGATTGAGTCTAACTTAAAACAGAACCTGAGTCATGTAACACCTGATGTGTTCATTCCGCTCGGGGAAACATCAGCTCTCAATGCCTCATTGAGCCTGTCTAAAATGCCTACTCAAGAATTTATAAATCTCAGATGGTCACAGATGTCCTTCAAATCCCATTACACAACGCCCACCTGACACCACATATTTGCAGGGTAAATTCAAATAGTATTTGAGGAACAAACTCAATGTGCTGCTCTAGGAATTCTCACTCTTATTTCTTCCAGGGAAATTTAAAATATCTTTGGAATTGGCCGGGCACAATGGCTCACACCTGTAATCCTAGCACTTTGGGAGGCTGAGGTGGGTGAATTACCTGAGGTCAGGAGTTCGAGACCAGTCTGGCCAACATGGTGAAACCCCATCTCTACCAAAAATACAAAAATTAGCTGAATGTGGTGATATACACCTATAATCCCGCTACCAGAGAGGCTGAGGCAGGAGTAGTGTTAGAACGGGGGAGGCAGAGCTTACAGTTAGCCAAGATCACGCCATGGCACTCCAGCCTGGGCAACAGAGTGAGACACTATCTCAAAAATAAATAAATAAATAGAATAAAATAAAATAAAATTTCTTTGGAATGGCTACTTTTTAGTCTTCTTGGGCTTCATGAGGAGCTTGAAAGCAAATCACATTTTTCTGTGACATTTAATGCCAAATACAGATAGAAAGAAATTACCTTTAGGATATTCCAGGGGTTCAAAAAACATGGTCACCCAAGCCCACTAATTTGGTGGGTTTTCCTCTTCTTCTTTTTGTTTTGTTTTGGACACAGGGCATCACTCTGCCACCCAGGCTGGAGTGCAGTGGAGTGATCACAGCTCCTGCTGCCTTGGCCTCCAGGGTTCAAGGTATCCTCACACCACAGCCTCCCAAGTAGCTGGGACTACAGGTACACGTCCCCACACCTGGCTAATTTTTGGTTTTGTTTTTGGGTAGAGGTGGGGTTTTGCCATGTTGCCCATGGTGGTCTCAAACTCCTGGACCCAAGTGACCCCCCCTGCCTCACTTGGCCTCATAAAGTGCTGGGATTAAAGGCATAAACTACCATGCCCAGACTAATCTAGTCTTTTAAACCAGAAAGATATCAAAATATTTCAAATTCCTTGTGGAAGCAGAACTTCATTCAAGCTGATTCCAGGCTCTCGTTTACATTCCATTTTATCTCCATATTTGAATAACGTTTTTTCTTTTTTTCTTCCTTTTTTTAACCCTCTTTGTGTCACAGTATAAATAATCTTTAGAAGGATAAGCCTCTGCTGACAATAGAGCTCTATTTACTAAGCAGCTACTACATACCACCTCCTGGATCAGAACCACAAACATTATCTCATTTGGAACTCTCAAACACTGGAGATGTTCCTTACCACCTTGCAGATAAGAAAATGAAAATCAGCAAAAGTCGGTAATTTGCTTAAAGCTACAAGAATGAGACATGAAATGTGAAGTCAGGTCTGTCTTACTCCAAAGCCTGTGCACCATGTTTGTGTGTCTACATGTAAGCATATGTGTGATTTGTTATAAAGAGATAATACACTTCTATTCATCCCAGCCTCTCTACTTGCTAAGTTGACCACATGCAAGTCACTCAACTTCTTACACGGTCAGTTTCTTTGACTGGAAAATGAGAATGACTATTCTCACTCCTTGAACTTTGTAGGATTATTGAAGAAGTAAAATGAGAAGACATATATGGTGTCTTTTAAAAGCACACAAACGCTTGCAAATCACAAGTATGTATTAGTGAAGGTTAGGTTTGGCTACCTATAATAGAAAATCCAAAATGACTTCAGTTTACACAGAAAAAAAACCTACTTCTCTCTCAAGCTGGGTGTGGTGGCTCACTCCTATAATCCCAGCACATTGGGAGGCCAAGGAGGGCAGATCACTTGAGGCCAGGAGTTTGAGACCAGCCTGGCCAACATGGTGAAACCCCGTCTCTTCTAAAAATACAAAAAAATTGCTAGGTGTGATGGTGCACACCTGTAATCCCAGCTAGTCAGGAGGCTGAGGCAGGAGAATAACTTGAACCCCAGGAGGTAGGGGTTGCAGTGAGCTGAGATCATGCCACTGCGCTCCAGCCTGGGTGACAGAGCGAGATTCTGTCTCAAAGGAAAAGAAAAGAAAAGAAATCTACTTTTCTCTCACATAAAAGATGACCTGAAGAAAGCAGTCCAGGGAAAGCAGGCAGATTCCCACACATCTGATCCCGAGAAATCTTCAGTCAGGTCACTGTCTTCATCCATATGTCACCTTATGGTACCAGGTGGCCGCAGTGAAATGGTCTACTGTGTTGAGCACACAAGGAGAAAGATCAAGAGAAGAATGCACCTCCTAGGCCAAAGCAGATGAATCTCTTGAGGTGAGGAGTTCGAGGACAGCCTGCCCAATGAGGTGAAACCCCATCTCTACTAAAAATACAAAAATTAGCCAGGCGTGCCTGTAGTCAGCTACTCAGGAGGCTGAGGCAGGAGAATCACTTGAACCCAGGAGGCAGAGTTTGCAGTGAACCAAGATCTTACCACTGCACTCCAGCCTGGGTGACAGAGTGAGACTCTGTCTCAAAAAAAAAAAAGCACTTCCTAGAAATTGCCCAAAAAATAATTCAACATTTCCTATTTTCCCATAATCTTAGGCTACCTACTAAAGCATATGGAGACATAAAAATTATCCTCAGGTGAGAAGATTAATAAGACTTTAAATGCAATGTGTCATTTTCCCTCTGTGAGCATAAAGTATGCTTTCAGAATATTTCTGAAAGAGAATACATGTCAGATATTATCCTCATCGGCTGTGTAAGTGAAACAGAGTGGTCATAGGGCTTGTTTCAAGTCACACAGTTAGTGGATGAAAAAAATTACAAACCTTTGATAGTTATACCTACACCATTTTTGGGGGCACAAAACAGCTACACAGAAAACATAAAGTTCAACATAATCAGCCAAATGTTGGCAGGAGAAAAATCAAACGTCCTGAAAACTGACTTGAATTTGGCTTTGAGTAATCGTAATTGAAACGAAGGTTGTTTCCAATAAACTGGAATGCAACAACCTAAAGTCTTGAAAAACCGGAGGTAGAGAGAAATAAAAATTCTAGCTGTATACTCACTCACCTTGCTTTTCATTTTCATTTTTATTTTAACAAATAACGAAAAGCTCTGTAGCCTCTGACTATTGACCGTGGCGCAATTCCCAGCTCCTTACCGTTAGTGATTGGCACCGGACCAATGATCGGCATGGCAGCATGCATCTTCCTGATTTTGAGATATATGTAGAAAGAACCTCAAGTTCGTATAGCCTGTATATGACTATAGCACATTACTTTGAAAGTGAAATGTGCACCATAATGTAGAGTAAAACATCGTACACAGAATTTAGGCTAAAAACACAAACTTGGGCTGGCTGAGGCAAGTGGATCGCTTAAGCTCAGGAGTTCAAGACCAGCCTGGGCAACATGGCAGAACCCCTGTCTCTACAAAAATTAGCTGGGCGTGGTGGCGTGTGCCTATAGTCCCACCTACCTGGGGGGCTGAGGTAGGAGGATCTCTTGAGGCTGGGAAGTTGAGGTTGCAGTGAGCCGTGTTTACACCACTGCACTCCAGCCTGGATGACAGAGTGAGATCTTGTCTCAAAAACAAACAAAAACACACAAACTCCAAGAGTATGGTGGATGCCTAGGCTACATCTCCTAGACAGCCAGAGGTCCCCTTCACTCCCCCTCCATGCAATTTGAACGCCGTCTGCATAGCTTCCTCCCATGCCTCATCCAGGCCTCCTTAACACTGGCTTCCCTAACTGTGGTCTGAAAAGCCACACAGACCCTCATCTCTACCTCCACCTCCCTCACCTGTTGTCATTTTTCTCCTGGCTCTTATCACCACCTGCTGCTTACTACACATGTGTTTCTTCCTTTATTGTCTGTTACAAACTGAAATGTGAGCTCCATGAGGACAGGGTGTTGACTCATTGATTGCTATATCCCAGTTCCTTAGAATAGGGCCTGGGATATTTGTAAAATAAATAAAATAATAAATACTGAGAAGTTTAGACATTATGACAAACCAGAGAAGATAATTCGGGCAGGTGGTTCCATAATGTGCCCCTCAAATTGTTATCATGGACATCTCCAACTAAGCTTAAGAAAGCCTTCAGTCAGACCTTAGTAAATCTTAGCATAAGCTTTTCTTTTTCATTCAAATGAAGAACATCAGTAAAATCAGTCATTTCCTTCAAGGCTTCTGACTGATTTCCATTAAGGTTGCTGCCTTTACAATACTTCTGTGAGTGACTGGTAATGACTTCCTTATAAACTCTCAGACAATCTAGAATGCCATATGCATCCATTTTCATTTATTCATTCATTTAATTATGCAACAAACTTTTTTAAGTAGTTACTATGACCTAGGCAACATTCTAGACCCTAAGCGTATAGCAGGAATCAATCAGTCCCTGCCTTCATGAAGCTTATATTTTAACAGGGAGAGTGACAGACAATAGGCAAATAAGCAAATTGATATATATTTTGAAGGATAAGAAATGCTATGGATACTGTCACATTGGGAACTAAGAAAAAAAAAGAAAAAAATTTTTTAAAAGAAATGCTGTGGGAAAAAACAGAGCAGAGTAAGGGAGCTGGTTGTGGTGACCTGGGGGAGATTTAGGGAAAGGCATTTAAAGAAATAAGGCAGTTAGGTACTGCAGAAATGGTGGGGGAGTGTATGTCTGGGAGAAAGGAAGCTCCAGGCACAGAAGATCCAACAAGAAGGCCCTGCGGGGTGCCGTGCTGGTGGTGTTCTGAGACTAGCCACGGGGCAGTGTGTGGGAGCTGCCTGCGAGAAAGTTGTAGACCTGGGGCCAGTGTGTGTGGAGGGCAGTGAGTGAAGAAGGAAGCGGCTACTTGATAAAGTTAGGATCTTGCAGTCCACAGTAGGATTCTTTAATCAGAGTGAAGAGGGTTCTAAGAAAAGAAACAGCATAATCTGATGTACTTTTTGAAAGATCACTCTAGTATCTGGGTTACAATAGGCTATGGGGGCTGAGGGCCTACGCAGAAAGACAAGGCTGGGCGAAGTGGCTTATGCCTGTAATTCCAACACACTGGGAGGCTGAGGCAGGGGGAATCAATTGAGGCCAAGAGTTCAAGACTAGCCTGGGCAACATAGTGAGACCCCCAACTCTACTAAAAATGAGCTGGGTGTGGTGACAGGCACCTGTAGCTACTTGGGAGGCTGAGGAGGAGGGTTCCCTGAGCCCAGGAGGTCGAGGCTGCAAAGAGCAGTGATCTTGGCATTGCACTACAGCCTGGGTGACAGAGCAAGACCCTGTCTCTAAAAATTAATGCTGCCATTGAGACAAATGGAGAGAAAGCCATGAAGTCATGGATAGATCCAAGCAACTGGCTTAGGACAAAGTTACCATGCACTAAAATGAGGAAATGGGAGGCGTGTGGGGGTTGGGGAAATTGGGGTTTGGGATACAGTTATAAAGAGCTGAATTCATTCAAGCTTTTTAAGCAGTAAAGGAATGGAGCAGCATTCAGAATTGTTGCAAGAAAGCCAGAGAGCCAATCTCGGAGGCCGTGGACCCAGCAGCACAGTCCAGAGGGTCTCTGTGGCCGCTTCCCTTGACACCACACTGCCACTGGGCAGGGGCAGCCCACGTCCAGGCTAACACTGGACAACAAACACTGGAACCTCCGCCCCTGCTGCCAGAAGCTCCAGTTGTCACTGTCACCTGCCAAGAAAAAACTATAAATAAAAGACTCCATGTCGCTCCTACTTTTCAGTTCCCTCTTCGATATGTGGTACCTGATGGGCAGAGCCTGGCGTGGGGCTGCAGAGGAGCCTGGATCACCAGGCCTCTGCTTTCCAGTGCTAGGGTTTGACAGCAGAGCTCCAAACAGACATGGTAACCTTCACAGATATTCTTGCAATCATGGTTTTTGCCTGTTACTAAATACTCAGTGAACAATTCGATTAAAAAAAGAAAGAAGAATTTGATTTTTTTTTTCCCTCTATGTTCAGCTCTAGACCAGGTTTCTTGTGCAATGGGTGTCCAGCCTTTCTCCAGACTGGGTAGAGGCCTGAAGCAGGGTAATAAAACTGACTTCCCCTGTTTGAGAAATAGTTCTGGGAGAAAATGTGAAGATATTTGAAATCTGTAGATAAATTCAAGAGAAAAATTAACAATACTCTTGAAGCATAGGAGAGAATATACACCAAGTAAATGATAAATGGATGACTAACTAACACTGCCCTGCCCTGGTCGATAGGAGAAAATTGGACATTTGGAAAATCCTGGTGTAGTGTTTCTTAAGAATAATCATTATCACTAGATTAATTAGAATGCATTAATAAGAAATATTAACTATTTATTGCTATCATTTATTGAGAGGTTAGCAGTTGTAATGAACTGAAGGTTTTTGTCCCTCCAAAATTTATATATTGAAATTCTAACCCCCAAGGTGATTAGGAAACAGGGCGTTTGGGAGGTGATTAGGCCTCGAGGGCAGAGCCCACATGAATGGGACTAGTGCCCTTGTAAAAAGGGCCTAGAGAAACTCCTGGCACCTCCTGCTAATAAGAAGGTGCTGTCTGAGAGGAAGTGAGCCCTCATCAGACACTGAATCTGCCATCACCTTGATCTTGGACTTCTCAGTCTCCAGAACTGTGAGAAATAAATCTCTGTTGACTACAAGCCACCCAGTTTTAGTATTTTGTTATCGCCGAATGGGCTAAAACACCAGTGCTAAATAATGCTGTGCTCAATGCTGATTTTCAATATCTCATTTGGTTCTCACAATAACCCCACCAGGCAGGACTGGGCTTAGAGAATGTAACTACCTTGTCTCACTAGTAAATGGTGGGAGTCCAATGTCCTAAACTCTTGGCTTCAAAACTGTATGCCCCAAGTTAATCTCTAGTGAGATATGACGTCTAGTAAGGAGGAAAGGAGAGGACCTCGATGATCCAGATACTTAACAATCTGCCCTAAGTAATCTCATTAAATGTGGATTTTAACTTTGCTTTTTTAGTGTCATTAACACGGTCTGCTAGATCTTCACTGCTGGGAATTTATCCTTATTTATCTACAAAAATACACCCATATGTACAAAGGTACATTTTCCAGTTTTCTTTGTAAGAATTAAAAACTGGAACTCTGGCATCACCATTTAGGGACTTTTACCAAGTTTCATGAATTATGAAATATCTGTATAATAGAATACCATGCATCTTTTAAAAGAATGGAAATATCTTTAAGATATGCTTTCAAGTTAAAAATATCCAGATGTAGTGGGTATAGTGATTCCATTTGTAAATAAGTACCCACAGATTTTTATGCTTGTAGATGCATTAAAAAATTCTAGAAAGATACACAAATTCTTGTGGGAGGAGGGAAAGATTTATAAAGGTCGAGGAAGACCTTTACTGCTCAGTTAGTGTCTGTTCGTATGGTTTCAGTTTTCTACATTTATATAGATAGAGAACTCTTTATTCTTATTGAAAATCAGTATTTTTAATCAACTCTGTATGTTTGAAAGATTGTTGAGCCTTTTGAAAAAAAGATTAGGTCTTTATATACTTCATTTTAAAATTATAAAGTTGGCTGGGGTGGTAGCTCATGTCCCAGGACTTTGGAAGCCCATGACAGAAGAATTACTTGAGACCATGAGTTCAAGACCAGCCTAGGCAACAGAGTGAGACCCTGTCTCTACAAAAAAAAAGAAAAAAAAAAGAAAAAAAATTCTTTTTAAAATCAGCCAGATGTAGTGGTACTTGCCTGTAGTCCCAGCTACTCCAGCCAGAGCGACAGAGCAAGATCCTGCCTCATAAATACGTAAGTAAATAAACAGCTGTATAAAACTTTGTGTTAATACCAAATATTTTTATTAGCCTGATTCTTAAGTATTTATGGCTAAACTACATGTTACTATGCAGACATTTACTACTAATGGTCATAGTTTCCCTTTAAATTAAAAATACAAACAGATCTATACATTCATAGCACGAATAATCAAATGGAAATTTAATAATCATAGCTAAGACTTAATTTGGTGCCTCCTCAGTGCCAGGCTCTGTGAAAAGCATCTCATTCACATTATCTCACTAAATCTTCACACTTCTACAACCTTGGTGCTTGCCCTGCCCACTTTGCAGAGAACAGAGAGAAATGATTTACCCAAGGGCATGCATCTGGGGAGCCGTGACGTGGGAGGGTCCCAGAGACTCTGAACCCAGACATAGGAACCCAAGTAGTAAACATTACTCCTCAGCGGGGCACGGTGAGTCATGCCTGTAATCCCAGCACTTTGGGAGGCCGAGGCAGGCAGATCACCCGAGGTGGGGAGTTCGAGACCAGCCTGACCAACATGGAGAAAACCCTGTCTCTTCTAAAAATACAAAAAAATTAGCCAGGTGTGGTGGCACATGCCTGTAATGCCCGCTACTCGGGATGCTAAGGCAGTAGAATCACTTGAACCCAGGAGGCAGAGGTTGTGGTGAGCCAGAATCGCACCATTGCACTCCAGGCTGGGCAACAAGAGCGAAACTCTGTCTCAAAAACAAAAACAAACAACAACAAAAAAACGTTACTCCTCACTGCCTCCCTATTTAAATAAGTTTGACTCTGGAAATACTACTGTGACATTCCTGAAGAAATGTGACACATCTCCTATTTATATACATAGTGCAATGTAAATCTTAACACTAATGATTATTTAACATTAGTATCTGGGAATGTTAGGGCTATATTTTCTGATCTATATAATATTAATTTTGTCAACAGTACTTGATATTCATGGTATGATTACTGATAAATAGGTTGAATTTTTCATATACCCTAGTTAACTGGAGTACACTGGCTAATTATACTTGCTGGCTATATCAGTGGTAAATAGAAAGCTCCCTTTGTTTTCATCTTTATTACTAGCAATATTTCTGAAATCTATTAGTACTCATTTTCTTAGTTGAATAGCAATGAGATTTTCTTTTGATGAAAGAATTTCTTATGAATTGTTATAGCTATCAATGATCATAGTCTAAAATTATATTAAGCTGAATTTCTATTGAAACGGTGCTATATCCTGAAAAAAATATTCTTTTTTATACTAAGTAATATGTGTTTGTTTTAGGTAATTTCCTCATATTTTCTTTAAAAATAGAATTTTTACAATGATTTTAGCTAATTGGATTTCAGTTTACTAAGATTCAACTACATACTAATATTTCAACAATTCCACAAATGCGTAACTTTGTGAATTGCTGGGTTTGGGGAAAATCTCTGCAATGAAAGACACTAAATGCAGTACAAAAACTGAAAGCATTGTTTGTAAAAAGGAGGATGCTGTGGTTTTACAGATTATATATTCCTGACACACCCGAAGCCCTCTCCCATGTCCTACCCAGAAACGCCCTTGGAGTTATGATTCTTGTTCTCACCCACCCCCCTTTAACTCCTCCTTTAAGACCATTCATGACCAGGCACAGTGGCTGACACCTGTAATCCCAACACTTAGGAAGGTCAAGTTGGTGGATCACGAGATCAGGAGTGCGAGACCAGCCTGGCCAACGTGACAAAACACAGTCTCTGCTAAAAATACAAAAATTAACTGGGTGTGGTGGTGTGCACCTGTAATCCCAGCTACTCGGGAGGCTGAGGCACAAGAATCCCTTGAACCCAGGAGGCAGAGGTTGCAGTGAGCCGAGATCGTGTTACTACAGTCCAGCCTGAGTGACAGAGCAATGTCTCAAAAAAAACAAAAAAACAAAATACCATTTATATGGAGAGAGACAGAGAGGCTCTTAATCAAATTTCTCACCTAATACAGAAATATCTTTGAATGCATTCCCGACAGGCAACAATGCAGTTGGAATGTTAATTCTTTTCATTATAGGAAATGCCTTATGTCATTGAATATTTCTTCCTATGTCAGATAAGTATATCTATAGTCCTTCAGCCACAAAACAATCAATTAGACACTAGTTCTGGCAGCTGGAGCAACTCAGATTATGAATGCTAGTTCCTCTGCAAACAGACTTCCCAAGTCTTATTGACCTAAAACCTTTCCTTATCCAGTTAGGGGGTTGTCGAAAATAATAAAGACTGTGCAAGGCTCCTTATCATCTCTAGACAAAATATCTCTTGGAATGCATAGGCAGCCTTGTCTTACATGATAAAGCATTCCAGACTAAATTTATATTTCACATGGCTAGAGGTAGTGCATTTTCCATTAGGAAATGGAATAGTAAGGATGGATTATTCTCAGGTACCCACATCCAGTGACACTATCCAAGAAGCCACACCAAACACGTTTTAAACAGACAATATTCCTTTTCTCTTTGTAGGGTGCTTAGCAGAGTCCTCAGCTTACAGGATGAATAAATGGAGACTAAATGACACACAAATAATCTACACACACAACCGTCAACACATGGAAAGACAGCGGGATGGGCCAGAGCCCAAGATAACAAACAGGTAAAATTTGCACAATATGTCTTTGAGTGTCTTTAGTTATGAAATATGTCTGATTCACTTGGTGATTCTTGGTGTCTTACGCTGGGTCTGTTAGAAGCCAACCTGGCTCACAGTCTGCCAATCCACTGAGTGTTTGCACTGCTGGGTATCATTAACCAACCAGTTTGATAGGAGTGCTTTGTTTTCTGCACTGATGCAATTTGTTTTCTGAGTTGCCTGAACAATGGTTATTTAGGCCATTGTGTGGTGGTTTTTGGAGAAGACAGAGCTCTCTTCCAAGGAAGGATTATTACATGGTTACAGTAAGAGATGAGAAATTATTCTCTTGATGTCCACATGTCATTGAAGTCACAGCAGGGGAGGGAGGCAACCCTTCATATTGATGTGAACGGTGGAGTGTAACTCATCCAACCAGTTTCCCCTGAGGAATTTCTCAGCCAAACACCTCCTAACCTCTCTCCTCCCTACGTATCCCTAATAGATTGGAGTGGGGGGAGAGATGGGGCTGACACTGAAACCTTCTGTGCTTGTTAGGAAGACATCTAAAATATTTTATTTGTGGGCAGTAAAATGAAGTCAGAAACCAGGTTGCCTTGTGGGAAAACCATCAGCTTTTGAACCATCAGATTTTGAATCAAATCCCAGCTCCGCCATCATTAGCATCATAACCTCAGACCCTCTCTGCGTCTCACTTATCGACTGTCAAAGACTGCTGTGAAGTTTAATAAGACACCTAGAATAGTGTCCAGTGGTGTCCAGAGTGTGGCCTGGCCTAGAACCAGTATCTGCATCACCTGGGAACTTCTTAGAATTGCAAATTCCCAGTCCCATCACAGACCTAATGAATTAAATGAGGACGGAGAGAAGGCAGCAGCAACCTGGTTTTAACAAGCCATCCAGGTGATTCTGATACACAAGAAAATTTAAGAACCCCTGGCCGGGTATACAAAAGTCCCTCAACAAATGGCAGCTGTCCTATCATATTAGCAGCGTATGTTACAGCTTACTGATTTGCTCTTTCATTCACACTACTGTCTACTTTGCTCAGGTTTGCATTCCCTTTGGCCCAGTAATTCCACTTTGCAGAATTTTCCTAAGGAAATAGTTTGAGATATTCAGAAATATTTATTTGAAGAATTAATCATGCAAGTGAAAATTTAGAAACTAAAGTCAAATGAACAAGATGAAGCTGGTTTAATAAATTATGGCACACCCATATGATGGAACACAGTGCAGCGTTTTAAAGTCATAGTGTAGATCAGTGTTTGTCAGAGCAAGCTCTGAGAATCACCTCCATCAGAATCTTCTGGGGTGCTTCTTCAAAAGGCGGATGTCAGATTTATGAGTCCCCATCTGAGATTATTAATGAGAATCTCTGTGAGTGAGAGACTTTAGAATCTCAATTTTCCACAGGCTCCCAGGTGAGTGGCATGCACCCCAAAAGTTTTCAAATAATGTTTTAGATGAATAATAATATGAGGAAGATATTCATGGTGTATTATTCAGTGAATGAAAGTGTGTTTTAAAACAATATTTATAATATCTCAATAACATATTCACCATAGCCATATATGTGAAAACACCAAAATACATATGCTAAAATGCTAAGTAATTATTTCTGGACAGTAAGATGGCATTCTGGTGGGTTTTTTTCTTCTGTTCTAGATGTTTCACATTTTCTGTAACATATAGCTTTTCCATGAGAAAAGTAATGTTGTTTTAAAACCCGCATAATAGTGCATGTGTCATTAAACTATGAAGTGGGAACTTCGTATTTTATTAATTTTTTTCAATAGGGACAAAGTCTCACTAAGTTCTTCTTAAACTCCTGGCTTCAAGAGATGAATCCCAAAGTGTGGGATTACAGGCGTGAGCCACCATGCCTGAACTGCTTGAGGAGTGAAGGCCAAGATATACTCAGAATTAAGCTGTGTATTACTCTGTTTTCACACTGCTATAAAGAACTGCCAGAGCCAGGCGCAGTGGCTCACACCTATAATCCCAGCACTTTGGGAGGCCAAGATGGGTGGATCACCGGAGGTTCAGAGTTTGAGACCAGCCTGACCAACATGGTGAAACCTTATCTCTAGTAAAAATACAAAATTAGCCAGACATGGTGGCAGGCACCTGTAATCTCAGCTACTCAGGATGCTGAGGCAGGAGAATCACTTGAACCCAGGAGGCAGAGGTTGTGGTGAGCCAAGATCACGTCATTGCACTCCAGTTTGGGCAACAAGAGTGAAACTCTGTCCCAAAAAACAAAAAAAGAACTGCCAGAATTGAGATACCATCTCACGCCAGTTAGAATGGTGATCATTAAAAAATCAGGGGACAACAGATGCTGGAAAGGATGTGGAAAAATAGGAATGCTTTTACACTGTTGGTGGTAGGGTAAATTAGTTCAACCATTGTGGAAGACAGTGTGGCTATTCCTCAAGGATCTAGAAATAGAAATACCATTTGACCCAGCAATCTCACTACTGGATATATACCCAAAGGATTATAAATCATTCTATTATAAAGACACATGCACGCATATGTTTATTGCGGCACTGTTTACAATAGCAAAGACTTGGAACCATCCCAAATGCCCATCAATGATAGACTGGATAGAGAAAATGTGGCACATATACACCATGGAATACTATGCAGCCATGAAAAAGGATGAGATCATGTCCTTTGCAGGAACATGAATGAAGCTGGAAACCATCATTCTCAGCAGACTAACACAGGAACAGAAAATGAAACACTGCATGTTCTCACTCATAAGTGAATATTGAACAATGAGAACACACAGAAACAGGGAGGGGGAGCATCACACACTGGGGCCTGTCAGGGGATGGGGGTGCTCAGGGAGGGAAAGTAGGGGGGTGGGGGTATTGGGGAGGGATAACATTAGGAGAAATACCTAAAGTAGATGATGGGGGGATGGATGCAGCAAACCACCATGGCACATGTATACCTATGTAACAAACCTACACATTCTACACATGTACCCCAGAACCTAAGGTATGAAAAAAAAAAATAGAACTGCCAGAGACTGGGGAACTTATAAAGGAAAGAAGTTTAATTGAACCACAGTTCCACATGGCTTGGGGGGGACGTCAGGAAACTTATAATCATGGCAGAAGAGGAAACAAGCATGTCTTACATGGTGGCAGGCAACAGAGAACATGTGAGAGAGCAGGAAAAACTACTGTTTATAAAATCATCAGATCTCGTGAGAATTCACTCACTATCATGAGAAAAGCATCGGGGATACTGTCCCCATAATCCTATTACTTCCTTCCCTCAACACTTGGGGATTACAATTCAAGATGAGATTTGGGTGGGGACACAAAGACTAACCATATAAGGCTATAAACAATTCCTTCTCACCTCTGCTCAGGAGATGCTGAGGCAGTCAGTCATTCATTAGGCAATGCAGGTGACTGGGCCTGCTGCTGACCCCATCTATAGTCCCTGGATAATCACTGGAAGCAGAAAAAAGGGAAATCAGAGCACTATTAGCCTGGCACAGAAGTTATGGAGCCTTCTGTGGAATTCTTTATAACAAGAGAGTTGCCCATATTTCAGAGGTGATGTACGTGTGGTGCTCCCTGAAGTCAGAGCAATGATGTGAATTACAGATAAATGTCATGGCCAGACCCCTCATTTTTCTATGGTGGTTACTGGCAGGTATGTGACGGGAGACAATCTCAGAGAAAATGCCCCCTGAATGCAACTGACTGTAGCACCAAGTTTGAATCCCATGCAACTTGTGTTTAAAGAACTGCTTTCAGCACATGTATATTAATAATCCATGCTAGGCCCACCTCCAGGCTAGGCACTAGAGAAGACATGAAAGAGGAAAAGAGTGAGGGCCAGGGCAGCCCCAGACTCAAAAAGCAGCCCTCATGCTTGGGGCTCAATGCTCTGCAGCTGCCCTTTAAAATGCATAACAATTTCGGCCTGGCACAGTGGTTCATACCTGTAATCCCTGCACTTCGGGAGGCCGAGGCAGGCGGATCACCTGAGGTCAGGAGTTTGAGACAAACGTGGCCAACATGGTGAAACCTGTCTCTACTAAAAATACAAAAATTAGCTGGATGTGGTAGCAGGTGCCTGTAATCCCAGCTATTTGGGAGGCTGAGGCAGGAGCATCGCTTGAACCTGGGAGGTGGAAGTTGCAGTGAGTCGAGATAGCACCACTGCACTCCAGCCTGGGCAAAAAACAGCAAAACTTCGTCTCAAAAAAAGAAAAAAAAATGCATAACAATTTCATCTTTGAGTTTGCGTTTTGTAAGTGAAGTCCAAAAGGACAAGGGAACAGGGGGTGAGGAGCTTGCCCACTCACTCTCATTATCTCCCACCCCTCCATTCTCTGCTCTCCAACCCCCTTCCAGTGACTACAGCCATTTGGGCAGGCAGGGGCCTGGGCATCAGTGCAGGGAGGGGGGAAGCTGGGTGCACACACCCCATGCACCAAGTGGCTGGGCAGGCCTCAGCTACCTGGGACCATCTGCACTCACCCTGTGAATACCCCTGTATCAGAGAAAGCATGAAATTAAATAGCAAGTAAGAGACCCCATGACAGGCCTAGAGAGAGAAAGAAAGGAAATCTCCCCCCTCATCACACCATCCTTGCTTTTTGAAGGGACTATGAGGGGTTTTTTGTGTGTGTTTTTACCTGGGCTCTGAAAATGAATGTAGCAGTCCAGATGAGGACTTATAGGAGTCTTTGAATCGAGGCACACATATCAAAGACATGAAAAGGGAGGGCTGGGATGGGAAGAGGTTCCTCCCTTGGTAATCATTTCTGGTCTGTCTGAGAAAACTAATGTAGTCCAGAAGGGTGTATCCCTAAGGCACCACAATGTAGAATAAATTGTGTGGTTAACTCAGGAGCATTTTCTCAGAAGGGAGTTTCTAGTGATTATAGAGCAGGACACAGCCCTACTTAATTATATGCAATACAAATAATTATTCTAAACACTCTTTTCACATATACATGAAAGAGTATTTCGTATGTGTATAGATACACATATATATGAAGCCAGGACCAATTAGAGAAAGTACTGGGAGTATAACAGACAAGTTCTTCAGCTTTTGCTAAACAAGATTGCGAGGAAAAACATAATCATGCAAAAGAGCTGAGTTCACCTTTCTTTCTAGAAATTATCTTTCTGGCAGTTTTCCTTATTCTCATTTTGAGAAAAAAGTTAAAAACAAAAATGAAAATAATGAATTTTGCTTCGTAGACAGCACGCTCTAGCACTTTGTTCATTAGCATCCGGAAAGTCTGAGGCACACGTGCACAAACAAATCACAGTGCAAATGCTTCTTAAGGAAAAATCTACAACATGCATGTTTATACAAATCAATTACACTTCACACCAGTTTCTAAATTACTCCCACATAATTCAAAAACATTTTAGGTTTCTAATAAACAAAAACTCAATTTTACTGCTCCATCGAAGTGAGAAAAATGCATTAAACTCCTGAGTCCTGCTGGTTGTTTGGTGAGAGCCAGCGAGAGCTTAGTAATTACCCACATGTGGAAGAAGGGGTGTGTATGTGTTCGAAGGTCTCTTTAGGACCCAAACCTTGGCCTGGTTTCCCCAAATCTCATGGACTTCTTGTCTTCCTCTAACAAGAGAATTAGCCAGGGTCCTCTTACCTATTTGCATGCAGCAGAGATACGTATATTAATAAAATGTGTCCAATGTTGCAGAGAAAACGATGTAGATTTAGGAGCTGGCTGAAGGCACAGCTCTGCTTCCTCTCGGGGTTAAGACACAGCTCCATGGCTGGGTCTGGCTGACAGACTGGTGGAATGAGATTTCCAGACAGTTCTCCCCTTGGACCCAGGCAAATGGTACCCTAGCCTGAGGCGCCTGCTTTAGTTTTCAGAGGGGGAGAGACGCATGAAGCCAAGGGGACGTGCCTACCTGGAACCAAGGCTCTTCCTTCTCGTCCATACTTTCGGTATTTGAACTCTCAACTTTTTCTCCCAAATACTCTCACCTGCTTCCACAGCCTGTGTGAGCTACTCTTCAAGTCACAGCATTAGAGCTGTTAACTGCATTCCTAACCTGAAAAAGGCCAAAGGCAACTCTTCGCAGGCTCCTGGGTTTCAGCTGCAATGTTCGCATACATATGAGTGTGCATGGGGGTCACGTTGCAAGACTGAGCAGCAGCTAAGAACATAAAAGAGGCAAACTATGAGTTGGAAGGGTACGCGCCTTCATCTGTGCTCTTGCACCGTATGCAAATGTCAGAGATGGATCTGCTGCCAGGAGACCACATGTGCAAGGGCCTGAGTAACCTCCTAGGCACAAAACATCTTAAAGGAAGAGGGAGTGAAGGGATGATTGTGAGGACAGCAAAGATAAATTTATCCTTTATAATGATGTGAAACTCAGCCCACTTGAAGCTTAAACTTATTAAATAGCATTTGGTTTAACATAAGAAATGTTCACTAGGCTGGGTATGGTGGCTCACGTCTGTAATCCCAGAACTTTGGGAAACCGAGGTGGGTGGATCACTTGAGGTCAGGAGTTCGAGACCAGCCTGGCCAACATGGTGAAACCCTGTCTCTACTAAAGCACACAAAAATCAGCTGGGTGTGGTGGCATGTGCCTGTAATCCCAGCTACTCAGGAGGCTGAGGCAGGAAAGTTGCTTGAACCTGGGAGGTGAAAGTTACAGTGAGCTGGGATCGCACCACTGCACTCCAGCCTGGGCAACAGAGTGAGAGTCCATCTCAAAAAAGAAAAGAAATGTTCACTAAACTACCCAAAGTCCCCTGGACTTTTAATATAATTCAATCTTCTGGAGACTGCTCCTTGTGAGATATTAAATATCCAGCCATTTAAACCTATGGTATGGCCAACCGATGCTGCCAGAGAGAGCAGATGCCATGCTAAGGACTGAGAGTGGGTCCACTATCAGCTGTCTCCTCAGTGCTTTTCTTGATAAGCACAAGGATATCTCTCTGCTTGCCTGAAGTTTCACCTGTCATTCTTTGGGCTGAACTGATAGCACTAGAATCATGGGACCCCAAATTTCCAGCTTTGGTTAAGCTTAGAGCAGAGACGTGCTTCTGGGAGGCAGTGTGGAGGCAGACATAGGCACGGAGAAAGAAGAGTGCACAACTTCATAAAAGCACTCAGTACCTGAAGGGCACTCAAACAAAACGACAGGAAAATCGCAGAAATGAGACAGGAGGGGCGGAGACAACCAGGCTGCATCCATAGACTTGCCCATGGCAGATCCTGTGAATCTGTATAGTTTATTTGCTTTAATTAGCTGAGCGATGAGGCTGTCTATATGGAAGGAACAACAAACAAACATTTTTCAGTTCATTAAAATTTTCACCATATTGAAATAGACTCCTTGTCAGTTTCTTTGCTTTTAAAAACGTATGCAATGTTTGGGAGCCATATCTCAGGCTCATCTGTGTGATAACGTCACTTTTACATTAACAGTCAGTTGGTACCAGGAGTATTTTTTAAATAATTTCTTTGTTGAGCTATAATTCATATACCATAACATTTACCCCTTTAAAGTGTACAATTTAGTAGCTTTTAGTACAGTCATAAAGTTTTGCAACTTTCCACACATCTAATTCTTAAACTGTCTATCCTCATCCTAAAAGTCCCATTATCCACGGGCCTTCACTTTCCATTCTCCCTCTCCTCCCAGCCACTGGGAAGCAGTAATCTACTTTCCATCTCTATGGATTTGCCTGATCTGGACACCTCATACAAATGGAATCACATAATATGTGGCCTTTTGTGTCTGACTTATTTCACTTAGAATAAGGGTTCCCAGGTTCGTTCATGTCTGTAGCATGAATCAGTTCTTCACTCCTTATTACGCTGCATAATATTCCATTGTATGAGCGGATCGTGGATCGCCTTTGTTAATCCATTCAAGTGACGGATGTGTGGTTTGTTTCCACTTTTTGGCTACTGTGAATCATGTTGCTATTAATATTTCATATGGGTATTTGTGTGGACATATGTTTTCAATGTTCTTGGATATACACCAGAAAGTGGAATAGCTGGGTCATGCGTGTATTTTTTGTATCTTTTAAAATCTGAACAAGGGAAAGACGATGTTTCAAATGATCATCTGAATGCTGGGTTTTCACATTCTACCAGGAAGTCATATGGTGTGAGTGTGACCTCTCCTCCTCCCGGTTAATGAAAAGTTCTACATCCCATAGAAACCATTGGTTGTCGAAATGGATCTGAACAGCTCTCTCTCTCTCTTTTAATTTTCTTTTTTTATTTTTAGCAAATTATCCCAGATCCTGAAATATATAGAAATGACTCTGGCACTTTCCCCAACTTTCTTTCTATGGAGCACTTTCCTAAAACAAGATTTGTGTTTAAGTACGCCTCCTTCTAAAAAGTACTAAACAGTAGTAAGTCCTGCAACACTGACAATGGAAACATGGCAATGTGCCCTTGTTTGACTATTAAGGAGTCGCCTCCTAGAACTACAGGGCCTTGAAGACCGAAATAACACAATTGCTTGGAAGGTGAACAATGGCAACTTACCAGATGTGGTCAACACTTTTTCGCAACAAGATCCTTTATTTCTTCTGAATGCATATCAAGAATGAGAGAATATATAAACCACATATTTGTTAATAAGCTATGCATTGCATTTTTTAACCATGTAAGCAGCTGACTTGATTGTACACCAACTAGTTGAAAAGGAAAATTTAAGTCACAGGGGCCACGTAACATCAAGTCATTTAGAAATAATAACTTCATGTTATTTTTGTTAGACTTTTCTCCTCTTTAACTTGTTTGTACACATAGCTACAGTTTGAAGAACAGAATGCTTCCTCCGAAATGTGATACGTTAAGTTATGCCATAAAGAGGCAGAGTATATTTTTGACTTTTGAATTTGACTGTTGTAACTGATATTTCTCACTTTCCATGTATGTCATCATAGCTTTATTTTCCCCTGTAGGTTTTTTAATCCTTTCTGACTTTTCCTTGTTTTTTCATTTTTGAACTCCTAATTCCTGAATCACCAATTTCACCACTCGTGATCCTTTTCAAACTAATGTATTTCATACATACATTTTAGGGATACATTCATAGGAGAAATACGCAAGTGCCAGTAAAAAATCATCTATCTAGTTCGTTAACGCATGTCTGAAAAATACAGGAAGTGTGGGATAAGTATAAAAATGGTGGTTCATGCCTGTAATCCCAGAACTTTGGGAGGCTAAGGCAGGCGGATCATGAGGTCAGGAGTTTGAGACCAGCCTGACCAATACAGTGAAACCTCGTCTCTACTAAAAATACACACTCACACACACACACACACACACAAATTAGCCAGATGTGGTGGCACATACCTATAATCCCAGCTACTCAGGAGGCTGAGGCAGGAGAATCACTTGAACCCAGGAAGCAGAGGTTGCCATAAGCTGAGATTGAGATTGTGCCTCTGTACTACAGCCTGGGCAACAGAATGAGACTCCATCTCAACAAAAAAAATTGAAACAGAAGGCTGAGAAGCAAGAGGGAGAGAAAATACACATAATAAGTAGTTTGTTGATTCTTTCCCTCATAAACTAACCCACATGTCACTGCCTGCTATGGGGTTTATCTAGTGCCTGCACCTTCATTCTTCCACCAGTGGAGTTCCAGGCCACTGATTCCCAGGATTCATGCTTGTCAGTATTCTCAGGATTCATGCTTGTCAGGTTCATGCTTGTCATGCATGCAGCATGTTCATTTCCTGGCAACTCTTCTAAGAGATGGAATATTGTAGCCTCATTCTAATCACTAATTTCCTCGGGAAAATTCTTTGGATGCTGTGCAAACGTCTCAAATTCAATCTTTCAACAGAGATCACTGAAATGTATGACATCTACAATTATGATTTGTATTTGTGGTCCTTGTGATTTGTATGACTATCAAGCATCCAGCATGTCAGGAAGAGTTTGCTGTGTAAACAAAGGCACCAATGAGATGTAGGCTTGGGCTGCATACAGAGCTTTGCACATGCCACTATGTATAGCTGAGAAGAATAGGGTGACACAGTCTGTGTTTTTCTCAGTTCAGCTAAACAGGCATTACTAGGCACAGTGCACTCAAGACATGGAGGTATTACAAGAATAACTTGTTTCTGAGGAGCACAGGAGATAAACTGAAAAAAAAAGATCCACTATAATAGAGCAGTAGATACATCAATAGCTGCTGTGGTGGTATATAAAAGGTGCATCTACATTATTAGAAAATGAGGAATTCATTATGTGGAAATAATCTGAGAAGATTTTATTACAGGGTTAATTGCTAAGCAGACAACTGTAGGAATTACAAAATTTTGTTTGTTGAAGTAAAGAGAGAATGTCTTTTGAACTGTGGATGAAGAGTAAAAGCAAAAGGGTAGGAAGGCATGGTGTCTTGCCAGGCATGGTGACTTGCACCTGTAGTTTCAGCTACTTGGAAACTAAGGTGGGAGGATTGCTTGAGCCCAGGAATTTGATGCTGCAGTGAGTTATGATTGCACCTATGCACTCTAGCCTGGAGACAGAGTCTCACTTTGTCACTCAGGCTGGAGTGCAGTGGTGTGGGCTCGGCTCACTGCAACCTCCGCCTCCCGGGTTCAAGCGATTCTCCTGCCTCAGCCTCCTGAGTAGCTGGGACTACAGGCACACCCCACCATGCCCAGCTAATTTTTGTATTTTTAGAAGGGACAGGGTTTCACCATGTTGGCCAGGCTGGTCTTGAACTCCTGACCTCAGATCTGCCTCCCAAAGTGCTTCAACTACAGGCATGAGCCACTGCCCCTGGCTGACGTCCAGTCTCTTGGGGGGTGGAGGGGGAGAAGAATGGAAAGTAGAAAGCTGGCAATGTAGCTAGAAATTTAAAACTCATCTACTCCACAAGTCTCCTCTAGTTAAAGGAGACCATGTGATTTAATTCTGGCCAAAAAGTCAGCAGAATCCTGCTGAGTGTCAGAGTGAGACAACTTTGCTATCCCTATGCAGAGCAGGTGTGGCTTGCCCCTGACCTTCCTCGGCTCCTTCCTGCCTGGAAGCACATGGCAATGGGGTCTGAAGCTGCAGCAGCTCTTCCAACAAGAGGGGAATGCCAGAGAATCCTGCAACACTGCTCCCAACATCTGGGTCCTCTTTCTGAATGTGAGAAAAAGAACCGCTCTTACTTAGAAGTCAATTTTTTTATTATTGGAAGCCAGGCAAATTCCTAATTGATATCCTTAGGTGGGTTTTTGGTCAGGAATAAGCTGCTTATATTATAGCTGGATTTGGTAAAAACAAATTTTAAAATAAAAAGGGCACATGATCATAAAATTACTTCATGAGAAAGCCATTGTTTTATATCTTGCAAGTGTATTTGCTTGAAGAATCACTATAAAATAATTATATATCTCCATTTCATAATTTGTGGCTAGAAGTAGATTTCCTGGTCTTTCAGCCACATTGGGTCCATTAAGCTTCACTGTCTCAGAAAAGCACATCTAAAACGCTCTGCCTGACCAGGAATTTCATGCCAGCTAGGATTTCAACAGACAGATACATTTATGGGGTCATTTATTTTCCTTTAGTTTCTTCTCCAACCTCATGAAGTAAGCTATTTCTGCTGGCAATTCTTTTTCTTATTTAGATTATTTTATCCACTCGAAAATCTAAGCTTTTTAGAGTGCCTTCCTAAATTTTATGAAATAAAGGTGGTTTACAAATACTCCCTAAGCCCTTCAAGAATTGCTTTTCACAATTCTAGTAACTGTCACCATTGGGCAGGCAGAAGGAGAGCATATCTTGAAGGCTGGCAACTTTTGTCAGAGCGGCCACAGACTGTGAAAACCACAAGGAGCTCGGGCGCGGTGGCTCACGCCTGTAATCCCAGCACTTTGGGAGGCCAAGGCAGGTGGATCACTTGAGGTTAGGAGTTTGAGACCAGCCTGGCCAACATGGTGAAACCTGTCTCTACTAAAAATACAAAAATTAGCTGGGCATGGTGGCAGGCACCTGTAATTCCAGCTACTTGGGAGACTGAGGTGGGAGGATTGCTTGAACCCAGGAGGCGGAGGTTGCAGTGAGCTGAGATCAAGCCACCGCACTCCAGCCTGTGCAACAGAGCGAGACTGCATCCAAAAAAAAAAAGAAAAAGAAAAACATAGGGAACCATTTAGGCTAATGGATTCCTTTGGGGGCACTTTTAAAAAATAAAAAGTCTAAGATTCATCTCCAGAAATTCTCACCCAATGTATCAGGAATAAAGGCCATAAAAATGTATTTTTATTTTATATATTCATTTATTTAAGGCAGGGTTTTGCTCTGTCACCCAGGCTGGAGTGCAGTGGTGCAATCATGGCTCAATGAAGCCTCGACTTCCCAGGCTCAGATGATCCTCCTGCCTGAGCCTCCCGAGTAGCTGAGACCACAAGCGCATACCACCATGCCCGGCTAACTTTTTTATTTTTGATGGAGCTAGAGTCACTATGCTGCACAGGCTGGTCTTGAACTCCTACTCAGGAGGCTGAGGCCAGAGAATCGCTTGAACCTGGGAGGCGGAGGTTGCAGTGGGCTCAAGTGATCCTCCTGCCTCCACCTCCCAAAGTTCTGAGATTATAGGCATGATCCACCATGCCCATCAAAATACATATTTTTTAATCTTTCCAAATATTCATCTAGGTTGGAAGACCACTCACCTACTCTAGTGCCTCCCCAAATGCACACACAGCACAGCTAGGGATCCTGTTGAGATGCAGATTCTGTTTCAGTAGACCTCAGGTTGGCCTAACAAGCTCCCAGGTGATGCCCATTCTGCCAGTTCATGAAGCACACTGAGTAATGAGGATCTAAGTCGCACCCTACCTCTATACTTTTGGGCTTCAGAGAAGAAACAGACTGGGCGCAATTAAATGAGTGGTCCAGGTCACATAGGCATGCAGTGGCAGCATGAGGACCAGAACCCAGATCTTTTAATTCTGAGTCCAGGCTCCTCTGCAATGTTACAGTGACTCCAGCAAAGAGCATTCTGTGACACCTGTTGGCATTGATGAGGCCTGAAGAACATGAAGCTGCTTTGGTTCACTCTTTTGTTTTATTATGGGCCCTTTGAATAGTTCGTGATCTCATTTTCCACCCCCACCTCAACTTCTCTCTCCACCTCATATCTCACCTGTGGTGTGCTGGTAAATGCTTAATTACTGGTTTCCTGGAGGAAAAGGAAAAAAAGGTCTGACTTGTAATGTTTGCTGACTTCCATGGTATAAATACTCCTACTGTGGTTAACATGAAGCTGGAAAAGATGCATACAAGCACCTCTCATGAAGCAGTGGAGGCCAGCTCCTGCGCACCAGTGCCTTGCTGTGTGCATTGCATGGCACACATTGTATCCTCTGCCCCAGAGCTGAAGCCACAGGTCAGGACAGCAGCTGGGTTCTAGCCTGACAACAACGAGTTGGTACTTGGCTAGAAGAAGTAACACTATTGCTTTTTTTTTTTTTTTTTGACCGAGTCTCACTCTATCGCCAGGCTGGAGTGCAGTGGCGTGATCTCGGCTCACTGCAACCTCCACCTCCTGGGTTCAAGCAATTCTCTGGCCTCAGCCTCCCAAATAGCTGGGACTACAGGCATGCAAAACCATGCCCAGATAATTTTTGTATTTTTTGTAGAGACAGGATGTCGTCATGTTGGCCAGAATGTTCTCGATCTCTTGACCTCGTGATCCACCCACCTCAGCCTTCCAAAGTGCTGGGATTACAGGCGTGAGCCATTGCATCAGGCCAACACTATTGCTTTTTAAGCAAACCAACCTCTAGTGTAACTGGTAAGATATACTGAGAGTGTGCGTTTTTGGAATGCTAATACAAAGAAGAGAGGAAAGATAATGGAAAAAGCATCTGCTCATAAAATAACTGAAACCTTTAGAGACCAAAAACAAGCAAACAAAGATCAACAGATAAATCCCAAAGTGGACAAGTGTATAGAGAAATGCTTTTACTTAGTCAAAACACAATCAAAAAAACAAACACTGGATCCATTTGGAATTCAACTCAACGGTATGGGCTGGTTGCTTCCTGTCTTCTGGACATTGAGCGAGGTTTGCACCACAGGTTTTCTTTCTATGGGGTCTCACTGTAATTTTTTTTTTCTTTTCCTAGTAGAAATTACTTCTGCCAGGAGAGTCATTGGGGAAGAGAAGACAAACAGTCCCCTATCCCACTACAGAAGTGACCGCATTCCATTTGCCGCTGTCCACCAGGGATGAGGTTGGTGCAAAAGTAATTGTGGTTAATGGCAAAAAAAAACTTCAATTACTTTTACATCAACCTAATAATTTATATTTTTAAAAGTACAGTTTCTCTGTTAAAAGAGATTCATTATATTAAGCAAATTACACAGTTCTAGAAAGAGACTACACGTAGTCATGCACATCAGATGACATTGTACTGAACAATAACTAAAGTCTATACAACAAAAAGTTTATATTGTTTAGATGTGTCATGCAAAGTAGTGCAAACAACATTATTACCCTTCTTTGCCAAAAATGGTTATAAATTGCATAGAAGTGTTATTTCCCCATGTAATTAATGAACAATGAAAGTAAAGTGCAAGGAAAAATACGAACAATAAATATGGACTTTCAACATGGAGGAAATTCAGATGCATATGAATTTCTATAAAAAAATGGCCTAGTTATACAAAAATTAGCCAAGTGTGGTGGCACACACCTGTAGTCCCAGATACTTGGGGGACTGAGAGGGGAGGATCACTTGAGCCTAGGAGCTCAAGGCTGCACTGAGCCATGTTTGCACCACTGCACCCCAGTCTGGGTGACAAACTGAGATCCTGTCTCAAAAACAAGCAAATAAAAAATGGCCTTGTGCTTCCCTTAAATTTCTATTCTCACCTGGTCTCTCTCCCTAATAAAAATTCCTTTTACCAATAAGAAACAGTCTCCTCACCCACCACCTAAATGTTTTTACCACTCACTAACTCTCTTGGAGAAAAAGAAGCGTGGTTCTTTCCCATTATCTAATTTAGTAAATGGTGCATGGGATCAGAAACCGGGCTGCTGCAGTCAGGGGACTGTTTTTCTCTTGTTATCAGTCCCTGTTGCTCATTGTGACAAGCCAAAAAGGTAATGAAGATCCAAAGAGAAATTTTGTTTAAACTACATTTAGCAAAACTAAGTTAACGAATTTAGAAGCAGAGAACCATTATGAAGTAATCTTATAAGACATATAAGCAAAACCAAATATGAGGGCCAGGGCAGTGGCTCATGACTGTAATCCCAGCACTTTGGGAGGCCAAGGCAGGCAGGTCACTTGAAGACAGGAGTTCAAGACCAACCTGGCCAACATGGCAAAATCCTGTCTCTACTAAAAATACAAAAGTTAGCTGGAAGTGGTGGCACGAGCCTGTAATCCCAGCTATTCAGTAGGCTGAGGCAGGAGAACCACTTGAACCCGGGAGGTGGAGGTTGCAGTGAGCCAAAATCGCACCACTGCACTCCAGCCTGGTGACAGAGCGAGACTCAGTCGCAAAACAAAAAACAAAAACAAAACAAACAAAAAATATGTGTCCAAATATCTTCATATAGGGCTATCAAGATACTAAATTGAAAATTCCTTAAGGGTTTGTCTTTAACTTACCTGGTAAGTCCTAGACCAATGGTCCCAACTTTTTGGCACCAGGGGACAGGTTTCATGGAAGGCAATTTTTTCACAAATGGGATTTGGGGGATGGGATATGGGGGATGATTTCAGGTTGAAACTGTTCCACCTCAGATCATGAGGCATTAATTAGACTCTTGTAAGGAATACGCAGCCTAGATCCTCCACATGCACAGTTCACAGTGGAGTTTGCGCTCCTATGAGAATCTAATGCTGCCACTGATCTGATAGGAGGTGGCACTCAGGCTGTAATGCTTATCCACCACTCACATCCTGCTGTGTGGCCTGGCTCCTAACACAGACTGGTACTGGTCAGTGGCCCAGGGGTTGAGGACCCCTGTCCTAGATGTTTGATATGGTGCCCACAGAATGCCAGTGTAATTCAAGAGTATATTTTAAGCAACATTTCTTGGCCACTATATGTAAGATCCTGAGCAAGGCATTACAAATACATGTAATTCAGGAAATATTAAAAAAAAACATTTTTTTTTTTTTTTGAGACAGAGTCCACTCTGTCACCCAGGCCGGAGTGCAGTGACGCAATCTTGTCTCACTGCATGCAGCCTCCACCTCCCAGCTTCAAGCAATTATCTTGCCTCAGCCTCTCAAGTAGCTGGGTTTACAGGCACATGCCACCATGCCCAGCTAATTTTTGTGTTTTTAGTGGAGATGGAGTTTTGCCATGTTGGCCAGGCTGGTCTCAAACTCCTGGCCTCAAGTGATGCACAGTCTCAGCTTCAACCTATCCTTTTGAACACCAGAACTATGCTAAGGATTCGTTTTGAGCCATAATCTAACTTTGAATCTAAGGTAAGATGATCCCATTGGCTTAGAATATATCTGTAATAAAGTATTGTTCCTTTATGCATCCCTGACAGTAAAGAGGTTTGTTAATATCTCGATCACTGGAGTGATAAATGAGAATGCGAGTGCACAATATCCAACCTCAAAATGAGAACACAGCCCTGAGCACAGGTCCTCAATAAAGGGCAGAACGTCTTTTCGTCAGCCTCACACTTTCTCTAAACCCCAGTTTAGAAAAGGTTTGTTATGAAGATCAAAACAGATAAACTGTATGGAGAATCTGCAAACCCAAAACACCATAAAGGTGTAAAGTGGTATAATTATTATTACTATATGTTTCTACACACCAAAAACCAGAGTCGGCTTCTGTGCAGCTCACGGTGTGAAAGATATGTCTCTCCTTTCAGAAAACATTAAACTTGGTCAATAGATGACTTTTTAATCTTCCTGTGGTTAATCTCAGTGAATCGTAATTTCCCTCCATGGTAAGGGTTATATTTTGTCCTTTATTTCTAGAGTCTTTTTGCTTTTCCTTTCTTCTTTTTCTCTGTCTCTGTATGTGTCTCTTTTTCTTTTTTTAAACAAATATCCTCCTTTCCACAGAAAGTTTAATGATAATTACTGTTGTTGTTCAAGGGAAAAAGTGGCTCCCAAAGGCCAGGCTCAGTTCTCTGGCTTTCTTCCTCTTCCAGTCTTTGTCTCAAGATGCCTCCCTGCATGCACTGTTACTGCTCCAAAGTAGAACCAATCAGTTCTTTAAAAATCTTCTGAATGCCCATCATTTCATGTTCTTAGTTTACCATCAGTCACTACATGATACACTTTTAATTTGGCAAATTTAATGTGACACATTAATTTGACAAATTTAATGTTATGTTCAAAGCGTCTTGAGCTATGCAATTCAAAAGAATAATTTGGATAGGCCTTAGTTTGCTACTCCCCATTTTTCTCTAATAGTGTTCCACAATTTAATATCTGCCAAACCTGAGAGAATCCTTCATAAAATTTCAGAGCTTTTGAGCCTCTTTGAAGCGGTGATATTCACTAGGGGCCTGATGTGCTCAGTTAACTTGCTGTCCTACATACCTGGACCTCTCTATTCTTTCCTTCCAGGCAAGTCCGTCTCTGCCCCCAACTCTGAGTAGCTTGGACTACAGGCACATGCCACTGTGCCCAACTAATTTTTGTATTTTTGCAGAGACGGGGTTTTGCCATGTTGCCCAAGCTGGTCTCAAACTCCTGGGCTCAAGTGATCCAGCCTCAGCCTCCCAAAGTGCTGGGATTACAGGCATGAGACATCACACCTGGCCTGTTGGCCAACTCTTAATTGCAATTCTTCAATGGTATGGTTAAATAATTAGAAAAGACTACATCCCTAAATATTTTGGAATGCACTAATCACTGTCTGTAACTAATTAATTAATTGAATGCAAAGAGTCCATTCTAAAATATAGGAGAATTTTGTCTTTCAATACAGACTTTCTACAGTAGGATTAAAAGAGATTTCAAAGTCTTACATTACAAATTAGAAAGTAGAAACACATTTCTAACCTGATATTAAAACAATTACAGAGGAAATAATTGAAAATGTCTTACCTAGAATTGGCAGTACTAGGCAGTCCTCCTGATTTTCATGCCAGAATTGTAACCATAGAGGGTAGATATTTTTAAGAGAACTAAACAGTAAGTTAATCAGCTATAGTATCCTCATTTTTTCCCAGAAGTTTTTTCTCATTATCTCGTTTACTTTGGGGACCAATAACTTGTCCCCTTTTCGCAAACATGGGTAGAAACAATGAGTACTTTTTCATTTTGCCTCTAGTGCTAAACAGTAGCTCCTTGAGGCTAGAACTGCCGATCTGTTCTCTCTCCAAATCCCCACTTCCTACCACAGTGACTGGCAGTAACTTTCAGTAATTACGTGAACGATGCCTATTTCCTTCTTAACTAAATATTTTACTTATTTTAATTGTAACCTGTAACTTCTATAGAATCCTTACAAGGTGACCAGAAACTCTTTTTTTTGAGGGGCATAAGTCTTGTTTGTGCTATTTTTTTACTCGTATCTTTTCCTAGTGATGAGATTGTCTCTCCAGCACTCTCTCTCCTCCCCTCAACCCCTTCTTCTCTATCCCTGTTTTTGTAATCTGTTTATCCTAATTATAAGCTTAATTAATACAGAAAGAAAATAATTTTAAGAAAGGGAAAAGTTTCTTAAACGCAATACCTTTATTCTGGAATTTGCAACAACGGCAGGATTCTTAGTAGAGCTAGCAACCACCACTTACACTTCCTGGAAGGAAACCAAAGCCAAAGGACATCATCTAACATGGAGAAAGACTCATGGGGGAGAATATCCCGAAATTCACATCATCAACAGCAGCACGAAATGTAGAGTGATGCTAAGAGTCTGACACATACCAGCATGTAAGGGCCAGTCACACTAGTGGGTGTCAGAGGTTACTTCTTCAATCATAGCTAAAAAGTGGAAGATGATTCATATGTCTTTGCTACTGATATAAACACAGTGGGTGGAGAGTATCCCTTGAGAGAGATGGAGATGCGGGTGAGTGGGTCGATAAGGAAGTCATTCTGCCAGCCTCCTCCTTCTTCCCAAATTTGCACAAACTGCACCTTGTAAGGTGTCCAGGGGACAACGACTCATTCCACAGCAGGTGCAAACACTCAAGATTACAGTGAGCATCAACTTCAAATAGCTTAGGTGCTGAATCTAAATTCCGTAATCTGTCGACCTGGGACATTGTCCTTTCTTCAGGTGTCTATATGGCCCTGGAGAAAAAAATCATTCTATTACATAAAAAGAATTACAAAAATAATGCACCCAAACTCCAGAGAGTACTTACAGTCTTGCATCATTTTGTAATAGTTTCAGATCAGCATAAAATGTTGGCCAGGGATAGG
Source organism: Ateles fusciceps (assembly GCA_036589455.1). Classification (NCBI taxonomy): domain Eukaryota; kingdom Metazoa; phylum Chordata; class Mammalia; order Primates; family Atelidae; genus Ateles; species Ateles fusciceps. The sequence continues at coordinate 7,823,212 of JAZHEH010003259.1, forward strand.
GATGAACAAATCTTAAATGTGAGCATTTCGGGTCTTTTATTTCCTTAATTTCATTGAAAATAGTTGTGTCATTGACACTTTCTAGGCATATCATTATATGTATGCTCAGAGTTGACTTCCGAGAGAATGAAATATGGCAAAGGATCAGTTTAATCCAGCTGTTATCTTTTTATTTGCACCCAAAGTTTGTAGATCTTATGTGACAATTGATTTCTGCTTTATTTGGTTGTATGATGAGGATGAGTTATTTTTTTAAAAAACACAACTGTTGCCAGGCGTAATGGCTCACGCCTGTAATCCCAGCACTTTGGGAGGCTGAGGCAGGTGGATCACGAGGTCAATAGATCGAGATCATCCTGGCCAAAATGGTGAAACCCTGTCTCTACTAAAAATACAAAAATTAGCTGGGTGTGGTGGCGCATGCCTGATGTCCCAGCTACTCGGGAGGCTGAGGCAGGAGAATCGCTTGAACCCAGGAGGCGGAGATGGCAATAAGCCGAGATTGCACCACTGCACTCTAGCCTGGTGACAGAGCAAGACTCCGTCTCAAAAAACAAACAAACAAAACAACAACAACAAAAACCCACAACTGTTACTTATAACTTAAACCCTATTTGGGCTTCATAGGAATTGTCCTTCTTTCAGGCTCATATTTATGCTAACCATTGCCACAACCGTAATAGAGGAAAAAAAAAGATTTTCAAGACAAGAACGTTACTTAAGAATAAGTGAACACTCCTTGTGACCTGGGGTTTCTTGGAAGAAAGGAAGATGGTGTGAGATACTCCTCTCATTCTGAGGTCCTCTGGAAAGGGCTGTCACTCACAGTTGCCTGGGCAAGCCAGAGCGGACACGTGTTCTGTGCATCAAAACATGCAGGTAAGTGTAACTAGGTGGAACGATGCATTGCCACCATTTCAATTATGTTGGGCTCTCAAACCTTTCTTAGACAAAAGATTAGACATGTTTTTCATCAGTTGTAATGGTGCTTATTTTGTTTTTTTAAAATGAGCTATTGTTGGTGCCTCTTTCTCAGAAACATAACTTACTGTAAGAGTCCACACACAGGCTTAGTCACACAGCTCACCCCTCCTTTGTGCATTTCAGATGAACAAGAGGCGTGTCTGCAGAGCGTTTGCCGCTGAGTCATTGCACTCCCCACACAGTGAGCAATGAGACATAAGTGATCAGGAAGATGACAGAATCCCATCATTGTTTTGGAATTTAGAAACTAGTTAACAGTGAAATCTTGTTTTAGTTACAAATCAAAACAAAAATATTACATTCCTTTCTCTTCTTGAGGGTGTGCAGAGGTGGAAGTGAATGTACTCTTGTATAAGGATACATATACCTGGTTATTCAAATAGGTATGAGGAGACTCCAGAGAGCTGTGTTCTTAAGATCTATATAGGAATAAATAGTAATTGCTAGATTCCGTATTACCAAGAAGACCTAAAGCTGAAGTATATAAAAATCTGCCCACCGATGACTTTGTTCAACTTTTGGTTTTCTCATTTAAATTACAGGATGCTCTGTAACCTTACTATCCCTTAGTCTTTCCTCTACAAATACAGTGTTCATAGTAATTCATGTAGTTTTCTGTGATGTTGAAATGAAAATTACAAGTATAAAAATTAGTTTTACAAAAATCATTTGGAATTCTTCTGCACTGAGGATTTGTCTACTCTCTCCTACTTGTTCATTTCTTTAATCAGTTATTTTCATCAGTATGGGCATGTGGGTGTTTATTTTAAACTTTGAGTGAACTACTGATTGATTTGCTTAAATTGTTTCAGTTTTGGTCATTGGGAGCTGTTTCAGTTGGGTCTTGTGTCTTTTCGACATATCCCCATCACTGCGGGGTTTTTTTTCTTTTCTTTTTTTTGAGATGGAGGCTCACTGTCTCACCCAGGCTGGAGTGCAGTGGTGTGATCTCGGCTCACTGCAACCTCTGCCTCTTGAGTTCAAGTGATTCTCTTGCCTCAGCCTCCTGAGTAGCTGGAAGTGCCACCATGCCTGGCTAATTTTTGTACTTTTTAGTAGAGACGGAGTTTCACCATATTGGTCAGGCTGGTCTTGAACTCCTGACCTCGTGATCCACCTGCCTTGGCCTCCCAAAGTGCTGGGATTTTTTAGCACCTCCTTACCATCTGGAACTACAAGATGCTGCAGGCTCATCTTAGATATTCCCTTCCAAGTCCCAAAATCAGCCATGTCTCCAAGTAACCACTGAAGTATTGTATTAGAAATCAGGATCTTCTTGCTACTGAAATGTTAACAGAACAAGGAAATATACATGTGTGTTCTTATAAGTATATGTACACGTATCTGTAAGTATATATATATGTAGTTATTTGTATCTATATTAAGCTATACATGAGTACATACAGATGTCTCCAACTCTAATTCTGTACTACATGGATCATTCTGGCTTCTTCCCTGTCTTTATATGTCACCTTCCACTCCAATAGTGAAACACCTGGCTCCCACCATCCACCATCCATTCATTTATTAGCTTAATACTAGTATGCATGAATAATGCCTTCAAAACCAAACTATACTCCTGAGATGCAACTTTGTTGACAAGAATACACTGCTTACATACAGCTCATTTTGCCTATAGTCTTGTAATCTCTGTTCATTTCCAAAGTTGTTTAGGTCAGCAACTTTCCTCCCACCCCCTTCAAGGTAATGATTTTATACATCTGTAATACACTTATTTTGTCATAGCCTGCATGCCATTCTGGGATCCCCTAATATCCTAAATGATTTTTTAAAAATTTGTATACATTAAGGTTTACAAAAAGCAAACCTGTTGTGCTGTGAAGTTCTACTTCCCACTCAGGGACGCTGGTGTAACTCTCCACCCTGTTAAGTATGGACTGCCCATAGTGACTTCCTTCCCAAAAAACACAGTATGAAAAGGGTGAGGTGGAGGGTAACTTTACAACAGAGAAAGCTGACAGACACATGACCTCAGTCAGGTGATCAAGGTTAACATCACCGTGATGTGTGGATGGCAAGTACCCCTGACGTGAGGTGGTGAGATTGACATTTTACCTCTATAATCCCTCAAAACCCATAACCCCAGTCTAATCATGAGAAAAACATTCTAAAAATCCCAAATGAGACACATTTTACCAAATACCTGACCAAACTTGCTCAAAACTGTCACCATCATCAAAATTAAGGAAAGTCTGAGAAGCTGTCACAATCTAGAGGAGATTAAAAAGACAAGATAACTCAATTTATTTATTTAGTTGTTTATTTACTTTGAGACGGAATCTCACTCTATCACCCAGGCTGGAATGCAGTGGCGCGATCTCGGCTCAACCTCTGCCTCCCAGGTCCAAGCCATTCTCCCACCTCTACCTCCTGAGTAGCTGGGATTACAGGCGTGAGCCACCATGCCGGCTGATTTTTGTACTTTACTAGAGACAGGGTTTCGCCATGTTGGCCAGGCTAGTCTGAAGCTCCTGACCTCAGGTAATCCGCCTGCCTTGGCCTCCCAAAGTGCTGGGATTACAGGCGTGAGCCACTGCGTCCGGCCAGATAACTGAATTTAATGTGTTATCCTGGATAGGCTCCTGGAACAGAAAGGGACCTAAGGTTAAAACTACGGGTATCTGGCCAGGTGCGGTGGCTCACGCCTGTAATCCCAGCACTTTGGGAGGCTAAGGAGAGTGGATCACCTGAGGTCAGGGTAAGTCCAGCCTGGCCAACATGGTGAAATCCCATCTCTACCGAAAATACAAAAATTAGCTGGGCGTAGTGGTGGGCACCTGTAATCCCAGCTACTCGCGGGGGCTGAGGCTGAAGACTCGCTTGAACTCGGGAGGTGGAGGTTGTGGTGAGCCTAGATCATGCCATTGCACTCACTGGGTGAGAAAGAAAGAGAGAGAGACAGAGAGAGAGAGGGAGGGAGGGAGGGAGGGAGGGATGGGAAGGAAGGAAGGAGAAAGAGGAAAGAAAGAAAGAAAAAGAAAGAAAGAAAGAAAAAGGGAAAAGAAGGAAAGAAAGACTACGGGCATCTGAACACAGTATGGACTTTAATTAATAATAATGTATTAATATTGGCTCATTAGTTTTGACAAATGTACCATACTAATGTTGACAATAGGAGAAACTTGGTGTGGGTTGCGTGATACTTACCTTACTTTGCTGTAAACCTAAAAGTATTATAAAGTTAAAAATTTATTTTAGAAAATAAAGCAGAAAAAAATTAGAGCTGATGCCTTAAGGAGAACAACATTTGCAAATCTGAGGAAAAAGAGACTTAGAGATTTTGCTTCATTTGAGTTATAAAACATATTTTTCCTACTAAGAAATCTAGGGTTGACGTTTTAAAAAAATTTAAAACTGGGGCACTGCCTATGAATCTAGCAAGTAGAAATGACCCAGAGGAGCTCATCTCTAAAGATGCATTTAGATTTTTCTTGCATGAAGAATGATCTGATGACCCAAAAACCTTATTTTAAATGTTAATGAGCATCTATTTAACTGAAAATTGCTGTATTCTGAAATACCGTCTGGGTCTCAAACTGAGTAATTGGGATATAAGTTCATATCTATTTTTCTTTTGTATTATTCTTTTAAAACACATCAGACTATGTAATTGGAAGAGAAGAACTGTGGATTACTCAGCCCAATTGTGTGTTCAAAACCTACACAGAAGGGTTTTTTGTTTATCGTGCTAAAGTATGTATAACGTAACATTTGCTATTTTAACCATTTTTAAGTGCAAAATTCTGTGGCATTAAGCACATTCGCAATGTTGTATAAACATCATCGCTATTTTCTAAATCTTCTATCAGAATAGAAATTCTATCCAGGATATTCACATTTTGTATAGCCAGTGGTGGATGCTGAAGTTGTTCCCACCTTTGACTATTCTACACAATAGATTTTCTAAGTGTGTTTTCTTAAAAAGCAAAAAAAAAGGCTGAGAGCAGTGCCTCACGCCTATGATCCCTGCACTTTGAGAGGCTGAGGCAGGCACATCACTTGAGCCCAGTAGTTTGAGACCAGCCTGGGCAATACAGTGAGACTCTTGTCTCTACAAAAAAAAAAAAAAAAAAAAAAAAAAAAAAAAAAATTGTTTTTTAATTAATCAAGTGTGCGGTGGTACGTGCCTGTAATTCCAGGTGCTCAGGAAACTGAGGTGGGAAGATCACTCGAGCCGAGGAGGCAGAAATTGCAGTGAGCCAAAATTGCACCACTATACTCCAGCCTGGGCAACAGAGTGAAAATGTTGAACTTCCCTGGAATGCAAAACTTGGCTTAATTGTTAGCATCAGTGCCTGTCATTTGATGTCCAGTGGTAAGTAAATGCGCTGGAAAGGAATCCGTACATTTTGTGACTCTGGATGCCTCAGATCAAAGTCATAGCTGAACAGGTAATAAATCTTTCAGAGTCTTGCTTCTATTGTTTATTTATGTTTGGTTTTGTTTTTGCACAACTCCTTTAAATGTTACCCGCTCATGTTCTCTTTTCTTTCTCCCTGTTGTAGTGACTCTCCTATTGTTAATAAGCCCTGGTAATTCAAGTGATTTATATTGGCTATTAACTGCTATCATTGTTTATAAACTGCTATCATTGTTTATAAAAATCAAGTTCTGCTACTGGCACAATTACCAGGCTCTATATATGACAGGAACACAAGCTTGAGGAGTTGCAATTGGTGGAATTTGCTTGGGAAATTTGCCTGCCCCAATGAAGCTTCTCTTTTTAACCTAGCTTCCCAAGATTCTCTCCTTTAGTTGAAGCTATTACTGTTTACCTAATCATCCAAGAAAAACCCCAGAGAATTACTCTTGACTCCTTCCTCCTTCTTACGCCCTATTATAAATCCCACATATTCTGCCTTGTGTAAATGTTTTACAAATTACCCATCCCCCACATTCCTTTTCTTGCCTGCACAGTTGTGATGGAATTCCTCAACATTCTTTGCAATACTTCCTGTAGATTTAGACAAGAGGGACCCTGCCCTTGGGTGCGGTGCTATAGAGGGAACAACATTTCACAAACACTTGCACACACACACACAAATTGTTGAAGAACACATGGTTTCTCCATCATTCAGGACCTGATGCTCAGCACTGGAAGAGTCAACTCAATCCCAAACACCCACACTCATGACTAACAGTGTTCAAGCCCCAGGGAAACACACCTCCATTTCTCTTCTCCACATCTCTTCCCTTAAGGATTCTCCAAACAAAGGGCAACTATCTGACTGCTATTAAAGTTGTAGGTTGTGTCATCACCTACATAAGAGAAAAACACTGCTTCCTTCACATTGCAGAGGAATTTCAGCAGGCAGGTGTTTCGGGAACTGGAAAGACAAATTAATAAGCTTGCTGTTATGGGTTAAATAGTGTTCTCCCCAAATATATACATTGAAGCCCTAACCCTCAGTACCTCAGAATGTGACCACATTTGGAGAAAGCCTCTTTAAAGGGCCCTAGTCCAATAAGACTGATTTTTTTTTTTTTTTTTTTTTTTTTTGAGACAGAGTCTCACTCAGTCGCCCAGGCTAGAGTGCAGTGGTGCAATCTCAGCTCACTGCAAACTCTGTCTCCTAGGCTCGAGCCATTCTCCTGCCTCAGCTTCTCAAGTAGCTGGATTACAGGCACCCACCACCATGCCTGGCTAATTTTTGCATTTTTAGTAGGAACGGGGTTTTGCCATGTTGGCCGGGCTGGTCTTGAACTCCTAACCTCAGGCGATCCGCCCACCTTGGCCTCCCAAAATGCTGGTATTACAGGCGTGAGCCACCACACCTGGCCAGACTGATGTTTTTATAAGACGTTTGGACACAGACACACATAGAGGAAAGACCATATGAAGACACAAGGAGATGACAGACACCTAGAAACCAAAAGAGAGGCTTCAGAAGAAACCAACTCTGACAACACCATGATCTTGCCACCCAGTCTATGGCATTTTGTTAGGCAGGCTTAGGAAACTAATACACTTGCCAAACTCTTCCTCTCAGAGAGCATAACAAAATATTAGTCCCCAGTTGTGCCAGCTTCCTATTTCTCTTTGTATTCTAATTTATAGTTCCCAATAGCACCTCCACATTCTGGCCCTGGGCCTGTACCTGAAAAAGCTGCACCCTGGCCCTCCTCTGGCCGTGCCCCTCCTCACAGGCCTATCAGTACAAACAGCCAAGGTATGCCTACCTGAAGCCCATTTCTCTTCCCACTCTAGATTTCCCTGCACAAGTAGCCTGGACCCATTTCCAGGAACTGTGTGGGCCTCGCCCCTGAATTTTTTCTCCTAATGATGATGTCACCACTCTGCACACCCCTAAGCCTCTGAGATGGCCCAGAGCAGCTGTTTGTGCGTGATATGGTCAGAGCTTGGACATGCAGACTGGGGTATCCATATGCAAGTACGCAAGATCCCACAAGACACGGGTGGAACTAAAGGTGGCAACAGAAGGGGGAGTGAAAAGTGGGAGTGAAAGCTGGGGGCTGAGGACAACTTTCCTTGCACTGTTTAACTTATTCCTTCTGACATGGTTCTCTGAGAAGACCAAAAGTTCTAAATTTGAAGCTGACTTTCCAGATCAAGAACGTGTATTCACAAGGCTAGGGAACAGAAAATGTTTCATGTTATTGTTTGTTAATATGATTTATAGCTTTTAAATATTTAGACACATGCTGTGTGGGTCTTCACACATTGCTTCAGGCCCACAAATATTAAGAGCAGGCTTGGTGGTTCCAGAGGGACTCTCGAATTAGAGCAGTATTTTCTACAGTTGCGCATGGAGAATGGGGAACATTTTGCAATACTAAACAACTCATATTACTCTTAAGTTTGTATCTATATAGGTCTAGACATAACATATGTGAAACATGGTATCAATTTTAGTATCAGCAATAAGGTGGATATTAAAATTAAAATTGCAAATAGTTGTGTTTTGTAAATATCATAAAAGATTTTTTTAAATTCAACAAAAATTTTAAGTAGTTGAAATAACTTTGATTTAAATTCTTATTGATATTTATTATAATTTGTATTTTACTTTTAATTTTAAATATTTTAAATATTTCAGATGAAAAATATATTTTAGAAGCACATAAAATTTTATTTTCTTTACTGCGATTTGTATTTTCTACAAAAATACATTAAATTTTGTACACATTGATTATAATTACATGTTCTGTTTTATTCCTATAGAAAAAGAAAAAAATTAGCAGTATGACTGAAACAGAAAATGTAACAGTGGAGTGCAGAAAATACAAAAAAAAGGAAAAAATAGAAAATCTTCAAAGAGGCAAATTGCTTAAATCTTTAAGAATTGGAAACAGTAAAAGCGAACAGGTTTATAATGAGTATGTCAATAAAGTTTGAATAAGGCCTTACAAATGCTTTATTTAATGAGTTTTTATTATTGATCAAAGCAATGAAAATGAATTAGAAAGTCGTTCTCATCAAATTTACAATTTAAGAGGAGGTCCGATGAAATCCCCAGAAGCTCACATTTTTATTATTATTATTTTTTTTGAATATATATTTTATTGCATTTCAGGTTTTGGGGTACATGTGAAGAACATGCAAGATTGTTGCATAGGTACATACATGGCAATGTGGTTTGCTGCCTTCCTCTCATCACCTATATCTGGCATTTCTCCCCATGTTATCCCTCCCCAATTCCCCACCCCGCCTGCTGTCCCAAATGAAGAGTTAATTACCGGTGGGAACAATGAGAACCTCTGTGGTTCTTCCTGACACGTGCACCCTCCCAGACCTCTGTCTCTAGTCTTCTCTACAACCTGGCTTTCGCAATCTAAGTGGGCTAACTGACCTCCACCTAGGGAAGGACCGTTCAGCAACTTGCCCACACGAGGAGCAGTGAGGCTCAAGTCGGGTCCAAAGGAGCACTGACCACGTGGGATTGATTACACTGAAGAACAAAAGGTCCTGTGGCTACACAAGTCTGAAAAATGGAAGGTACAGCCATTGTATTTCTAGCAGACTTTTTGAAGACTTTAATATATTAATTCCTCATATGAATCTCCGGGAGGATTATATAATAGGCAGATCTCCCAGCCATTTTCACCGAACAGTTCTTAGAATTGGTATCCTTGAAAAATTTCAGCTAACCACTTATTCCTCAGTGTGGTAGCTCCTAGCCCTGGGTGGCTATCGAGCAGCTGCAATGTGACTAGTCTGAATTCAGACACACTCTAAGGCTAAAGCATATTGTATTCAAAGGCAGTACCAAAGTGTAAGCTGCCTTAATAATAATTTTTTTATTGAATATGTGTTGAAATGATGTTATTTTTGATATATTAAGTAAAATAGAGTGTAGTGATAAAGTGAATTTTACTTGTTTTGTTTTACTTCTGCAATGCAGTTACTAGATAATTTAAAATTCTACCTATGGTTTGCAATATTGTTCCAGGATGACAATGAGCTAGAGGACAGCATGTACATAAGACCTTCAGGAGTTGGAGTCTACCTATCTCTCCAGCTCTCTCTCTCAATTCTATTTTGCTTTGGGTTCCCATCTCTCCAGATCACTTAAAGAAACCCCTCCCTGTCCCTGCCAACAACGACCTGCAGACACCTGACATCTCTATCCTTTGCTCAGTCCAACTTCTGGGATGACATCTGGCCAACCTATTCAGCCTTCATGTACTAAGCATCAATCACCCACACAGGAAGCCTATCTGGAAATCCAGGCACACTTATCCCCTGGCCTGATTAGGTGGCCTTTCTCCATGCACGTGTCATTTCCTGTGTACACCTCTATCCTAAACTCACTACATGGCTTTATAAGCATCTGCTTATGTATCTCTCTTCTAATATATTGTAAGCACCTTGAGGGCAGAGATAGGTCTTTCTTTTATTTATCTATTTTTTTCTTGAGCAGATTCTCACTCTGTCCTCCAGGCTGGAGTGCAGTGGCACAGTTCCAGCTCACTGTAACCTCCACTTCCCAGGTTCAAGCAATTCTTTGGCCTAAGTCTCCCAAGTAGCTGGGATTACAGGTGTGCACCACCACACCTGGCTAATTTTTGTATTTTCAGTAGAGATGGGGATTCGCCATGTTGGCCAGGCTGGTCTCGAACTCCTGGCCTCAAGTGATACACTTGCCTTGGCCTCCCAAAGTGCAGGGATTACAGGTGTAAGCCACTTCCCTCACAGGTCTTACTTATTTTTATGTTTCTAGCAGTAATAGTGTCTGGTATATTAGGCCCTCAATAAACATTTAGTAAATGAATAAATGATTTAAGGACAAAGTAGACAGGGTTTCTGCCTTAAAAGAGCAAAGCTAGAAGAGGAGGAAGATATGTAAATAGACAGTTAAAATGTGTTGCTTTAAATAGTGTTAAAAAAATAGTGTTATTTTGAGTTGTACGAACACTCTGAGCAGAGAATCTAACAGGGCTGGCTTTGTGGGTATATGACCTATGCTGGCACAGACCCTGCACTTAAAGACCTAGTGCTTAGTTTAATTCTCTGTGGTCACTAGCTTGAAATTCTTCATAATTTTTCAACATGCTTTTCATTTTGCTCTGGGCCTTTCAAATTCTGTAGCCAATCCTGCACTAACCTGTGTGGAGCTAGGATGGGATTGGAATGTTGAGGAAGAGTGTCTGAAAGATCTAAATGCAGCAGGGCTGGGAAAAGGGATAGGGAAACTCATCAAAGCAAAAGGAACTGTCTGCACTGCACAAAGGCTCAGAAGTTCAAGAGCACATGGCTGGCTGCACACCCCAGGCTGTAGCACAGCGGACAGGAAGGAACAGCGTGAAGCCCTACACTAAGGACAATGAAGTAGCTTTCAGGTAAAAAGTAACATGACAGATTTGCATTTTAGAAAACTTACTCTTGGGACAGTGTTAGAATATTTTGGTGGTGTCGATGAGGGAAAAGAGGTGTAGAGATTGAAGAGCTGAAGCAGGGTTACCAGGGAAGAGGCTACTTAGTAGACTAGGTGAGGTGAAGCCAGCATGAGCTAAAATGTGTGTGGGATAGAAGATGCAGTGGCTCACGCCTGCCATCCTAATATTTTGGGAGGCTGAGGTGGGCATATTGCTTGAGCTCAGGAGTTTGAGACCAGCTTGGGCAACATGGTGAGACCCCGTCTCTACAAAAAAAAAAAAAAATTGGCTGGGTGCAGTGGCACACACCTGTAATTTCATCTACTCGGAAAGCTGAGGTGGGAGGATCTGCTGAGCCCAGGAGGTCGAGGTGGCAGTGACCTCTGATTGCACCACTGCACTCCAGAGCTTGAGGGACAGAGTAAGAACTTCAAAAAGAATGAAAGAGAATGAGAGAGAGAGAGAGAGAGAGAGAGAGAGAGGGAGGGAGGAAAGGAAGAAAGGAAGGAGGGGAAGGAAGGAAGGAAGGAAAAGAAAAGAGTCCTGAAAGGAAACAAAATCAATGGAATTTGACAGTTCATAGAATGTGGGAGCTAAAGTAGGAAGAGAGGTCAAGAATGGCTCCCAGATTCCAGTGTGTCAATGTTTTGTGTTTCTTTTCTATGTACAGATTTTTTTAATTTGTGTGCTTTCTTGCCAATGAAGCATGAACAAACTCCACACATCTACCTGATTACTTTTTATTTCTGAGCTATTATGTCATCCAAATATGATCTTTGTGTTGTCTCTAGAACTTGAATGTTTCTATTAATGGAATTTTGCCATGGTCTTTTAGAGAACAGGCTGGTTCTTGCTTTTTTGGCAGTTATTGAAATGGCAACAGCAGCCCTCATCCTCCTGACGTGGTGAACGCCCAGTGGGTGCCCTCTGCTTCTCAGTTAACTTCTCACAACAACATCCTGTCACCGAGATTGTTCCTTCCATATTTGGAGACAAGAAAACAGTGACTCAGGTTAAGTAAGAGCTAATAGCAGGGTGCGGTAGCTCATGCCTGTGATCGAGCACTTTGGGAGACCAAGGCAGGATGATCGTTTGAGGCTAAGAGTTCGAGTCTAGCCTGGGCAACATAGTGAACCCCCATCTTTATAAGAAAAAATAAAAAATTAGCCAGGTGTGGTGTCGCATGCCTGTAGACCGAGCTGCTCAGGAGGCTGAGGCAAGAGGGTCACTTGATTTTAGGAATTTTAGCCTACAGTGAGCTATGCTCGCTCCACTGCACTTCAGCCTAGGTGATAGAGTGAGAGCTTGTCTCTAGAAAAAGACAAAACGAAAGAATAAAGAGAGATAATAAGTAGAAAAGAAGAGATTCAAAGTCCTTTTTTCTGCTGTCGTGTTCTACACTCTTTCCATCAAATAACACTTGCCTCCAGGAACTAAACAAAGAAAAATTGAACATACAGTTTATCTTCACTTCAATATTCCTAAGCTTTCTTCCTCTGCCCATCATTTTTATGGTCTTGGAGATGGCTGAAAAAGAATATAAGCTGTAAATAATATGAGTATGAGGGGAGAGAATCGCAAGAGTAGAAGAGTTATAATACTCATTAAATGACTACAGGGGCAGGGAAAACCTGGGTGGGATGACATTAACATGGTCACGAAAACGTCATGGACAATTGCGGTTATACGATACTGACGTGAGGGCACCACTTGACCTCTCTTGTCATATCACCTCCCCCATTTTCTTTTCTTCATAGCATTTATGCCATTTTATAGCATCCTCTGAGATTATCCTAATTATCCTGAGTTTATTAATATTTACCAAGAATTATTTAGTTCCTGCATTAGATTTTTCAATTCCTTTGGGCAAGGATCATGGTATTTTGTTCAATGCTGCATCCCCAGAGCCTAGAAAAACATTGGTGCATAGTAATCACTCAATAAATATTTGTTGAATGAATGAATGTCATCAAAAAGCAGATAGAGGAAAATGACTTTTAAGCAACATAGTATAAATAAAAACTAGCTGAACTTGTTTTACTTATCAACATTGGTTATGAAAGTTTCTATATAACCAATCCTTAAAGGGTAATTTTGCCATTTCTTTTCCTACAACTGATGCCAGGGATCCTAAAAATATAAAAGACAGTCTCAAAAAGCCTTGAAAGACATGCAAGTAATCTCCAGGGGGAAAAAGTTACAAAGATTACTGCACTATAAGGCACTAAAAAGGAAACTTATAAAAGCCACGCTATATTTTCCTGTGAGGGCAGTGTTAAATAAATTACGCAGAGAATTCTCAAGTTGTATAAGAACTCTCATTTTAGTAAAGGAAATCCTAACTATTAATGCTTTATGCTTTGGTCCAAAATTCAGGAGCCAGGTAGTCAAACTGGAAATAAGACCATATTTTTTTTAATGGAAAATGAACCCTCAGTCTTTAATCTCGTTGTAGTTTATATGTATATATATACTATGTAGTTTTTACCAAATGTTAGAGTTATTTTTACGCATTGGAAACTGAAAAGCTCAGAATTATTCCTTTCTTACATAACCTTTTTGAATGAAAAGATGAATGTGAGTGAATAAAGAAGCAGACTCCAAGTTCTAAACAGTCTATTTACAAAGAATGTTTTAAAGCATCACCATTTTGTAAGTTGGGAACTGTCTGTATTTTTTTTTTTTTTTTTTTTTTTTTGAGACAGAGTCTTGCTCTGTCATTCAGGCCAGAGTGCAATGGAGTGATCTTGACTCACTGCAACATTCGCCTCCCGGGTTCAAGTGATTCCCCCGCCTCAGCCTCCTGAGTAGCTGGGATTACAGGTATTCACCACCATACCTGGCTAATTTTTGTATTTTTAATAGAGATGGGGTTTTACCACGTTGGCCAGACTGATCTTGAACTCCAAACCTCAAGTGATCCACCTGCCTCAGCCTCCCAAAGTGCTGGGATTACAGGCATGAGCCACCACACCCAGCCAGTATTTATATTTAGTAAACAATATCTTAAAGACCATTCATCACAGACCACCTTTCCTTAAACTCATCAGTATTTAAAACTTCTGCTTCTTAGGCATTTCTTATTGTATGAAACTATGTCTTCTCAAGCTTTCATTTGGCAAGCCTTTAAACAAATAATACCTGGTACCTACAACAATTGCCAAATTCTTGCTTCTAAATTCTGCTTTGCAGTTTAATAAGAACACTCATATTCTCTCCTGCAAAGATTGTCCTGTATCTCTTCTCCCTTTCCTTTCGGGCAGTATAAACCTTAAATAGCCATCCTTCATAGCTTTTATTTACGCATTTTGCCTACACTTTCACTTGTGTTTTATAGTCAGAAGAGAAGAGGAACGGTGAACACAGGAATAAGAGTATGCAAGCCAACCCCAGTCCCGCCAGCATCAGCCTTGCCCTGTCTTCCCCAGACATAGCTGTAAAGTTATCTCACCACTTATTCTCAGTTCCCTCTTCCTGGCCCCTCTCAACACCAAAAGTGGCAGTTCAGACAGAAAAATGTCAACTCCATTTCCATCTGAGTTCCCTAGGTTTGCCACAGTCGATTAAACAACCACCTCGCTAGTTGACTCACCTCACAGGTCACTCACCAACTCATGGTCATCATCATTATCTAATTATAGATCATGGAACATTCTATCTGTCTAGTTAGAAAGGTGACTAATATTGCTGGGATTTTTTTCCCCCACAAAAACAAACATGCATCTCTTTCATTTTGGTGTGGAATGCGAGGCCTCCTCGTCTGAGAACTTTACCACTGTGATTGAGGGAGTTTTCATCTGGTAAGAAATTGAGGTCATGATGAAGACGTGTTTAGTAACAGCTGTTTGTACTTCTGTTTTGTTTTTACTGTCCTTGGGAATTGTATTGCCTCCAGGTTTATCTATCTTGAATTCTGAGCATAATTGGGAAATGAGTTAAAAATTCCATGTAAAGATTTGGCTTTTCTTTGACCAATAACGCAATGGAATGAGGAAGTGGGAGGTACAGGTAGAAAGAGAGAGAGGAAATACATTTTCCCTGGTGCAGAGTAACCTTCTGGTTCTATTAAAGCTAACAAAACAAATTACTAGCTATTCTATGTTAAAAGCAGCCTTAAATTTTTAAAATCACTATCATATTGAGGCTGGGCGCAGTGGTTCACGCCTGTAATCCCAGCACTTTGGGAGGCTGAGGCAGGCACATCACCTGAAATCAGGAGTTTGAGAGCAGCCTGGCGAACATGGGAAACCCCATCTCTACTAAAAATACAAAAGTTAGCCGGGCACGGTGGCAGGCACCTGTAATCCCAGCTACTCGGGAGGCTGAGGCAGGAGAATAGCTTGAACCTGGGAGGCAGAGGTTGCAGTGAGCTGAGATTATGCCGCTGCACTCCAGCCTGGGGGATAGAGCAAGACTCTGTCTCCAAAAAATAAAATAAAATCACTGTGATAGTGGACAAACATTATTGTAAGAATTTTTTTTTAATGAAGAACAAAACCACATTATCACATAAGTCTAGCAAATCTGCTTTGATTTTTTTCTAGATTCAGTTATTGGATCTCTGCTAGACTGTTATCAGATAGAACAAATATATGACTGCATTACACTATTATCTTCTTTTCTCCTGGGCCCTTCTATTTAATTAGGACAAGATAACTTGAAAACAAGTAAAGAATCTGAAGTACCATCATCAAAAACACATACCCCTTACCCCCATTTGCCAAGTATCATATTAGGTACACTGAAGATACAAAGATCCTTGCCTTCTGGGACTTTACATTTTAGTGTCAGAGACAGAAGAGATAATATGAGAAAATAGATGTAGAAGAAAGAGCAGATGCTATGAATCCCCATGACACATCTGTTTTCAAATGAGAAATGGCGTAGGAATGGGAAGGCTGAATTCCACACCTCATTCTTGGGTCCAGTTTATTTGCCAACTCTAGGAAAGATAAACTCAGATACTATTGTGATATCCGCACGACTATCACCACGAAGAGCAGATTTTTCTGATTCAAGGAGAAGGAAAAAAACAGCTTTCTCTTCTTGAGGACTGAATTACTCTTCCCTCTGAACACTTCTGTGAATTTTTCCTGCTAAATATAACAGCCAAAACAAGGGGCCTGAAGCCCCGTTGAGTTGCATTGCAAGAAAACAACCACCATAATAATAGCAGCAGCTGTAATGTATTGAATCCCTATTGTAATAGGCCCCATGTTAAGTATATTTACATATATTATGTCATTCAAACATCATAACAATCCTGGAATACATGTGTTATCATGCCCTTTGAGTAAAACCAAAGATGGGAAGTATTAAGCAAAAGGACCAAATATTATACATAAACCATGACTGGGCAGGCTTTGCACCCAGGCCCATCCAACTAAAAACCCATTGCGTTTCATTACCTCAGAAGAGAATTGGTTGTTCCATTTCCCTGCGATGGGTAATTCCTCTACAGAGGAAATACCAACATTCTTTCAATGCTGATCTATAGAGAAGAGAAGGGTGGAGGAGAAAAGGATAAGGTGGAAAAAGTCAGTGAATATTAGGAATGATTTCCCAAGGCTGAATCACTTATCCATTTATTTAATCAAGCAAAAGTTCATACTGAAGGCCAAATAGGTGGTGGATACAGGAGACCTGACTGTAAAATAGAGATGCCTCATGCCACTCGGGGAGCTTATAGTCTCATGGGGAAGACAGACCAAGAAGACAAGCACATCAAATAAGGAAACCAACAGGGCACCCAGAGAGGGAATCATGGGAGGTGTGGCAGCCCACTTTGAACACCATTGTTGCTGTTTACTTTGCAGCTCTCTCTAGGGAAGTGACATATAAGCCGAGCCTGAAAGATGAAGAGGAGCAGATTGTATGCAGAGCAGAGGGAAGAGCAAGCTGACGGAGGAGACTAATCAGAGAGCCTGATGGTAAGTGCTCAAGGAAGCCCAGCTTTCTCAACATTACCAACTGCTCAGAAGCCTTCAGCGGGCATACTGGACCTTCTCCTTCCCTAAGGGATGGTCCTCACCTGCTGTCCTCAGCTGAGATCTGGCACAGACCCTTGGAGCTTCTAAGGACCCCATTGTAGCCCTGGGGTGGAAGTCCATGACACCACTGTCCTCTCCCTGGGATGAAGGTCCTGGTGCCACTTCTCAGGGCTGTGTCCCTCTATCAGGAGGTAATTGCCTCTCCCAAATCACCTTCTTCCTTTTTCTCTCCACCCCATTAAAAAGAGGGTACAGAATACCATTCTTTTTTTTCCTTTTTTTCTTTTTTTTTTGAGACAGTCTCTCACTCTGTCACCCAGCCCCAGCAGGCTGGAGGAGAGTGGCATGATCCTGGCTCACTGCAACCTCTGCCTCCCAGATTCAAGCAATCTTGTGCCTCAGGCTTGCAAGTAGTTGGAATTACAGGTGTGCGCCACCATGCCTGGCTAATTTTTGTATTTTTAGTAGAGATGGGGTTTCGCCATGTTGACTGGTCTCGAACTCCTGACCTCAAGTGATCCGCCCACCTTGGCCTCCCAAAGTGCTGGGAATACAGGCATGAGTCATGGCGCCTGGTCCCATTCCTTTTGTCTTGTAAGAGCTCAGCCAACATCTAATATGTATGCATTCAGTCATTCACAGACAAGACTTGAGCTTGGAACCACAATGCTTGGATTTACATGTCAGTGATTTACCACTACGGCTCAGTCTACTTACTGGCTCTGCGACCTTGGGCAAGTTGCTTAATTGCGCTGTGCTTCAGCTTAATCATTTGTAAAACGAGTTTCCACTGTTAGGTTTTCTGAAGAAATCAGATGTGTAAATCTATAGAAGACATTTAAAGAACTGTGCCTGGCAACATAAAAATGTTTGTAATTTTTACCTTTTGTTGTTGTTATTATTATTCTATGGCCAGTGACCTAGCTAGGCAGGGACTATAGCAAGACAAATCAAACAGTTTCTAGCTAAAGTCCCCAGACTGGCAGGGTGGGGGTGGGGGTTGACCCCAATTGTTCCTGATCAGTGCGACACATGCTATCGTGAAGGTATGCAAAGTCACAGAGGCACAGAAGAGGGGGCAGTTCCTTATGTTAAAAGGATGAGTTGAAGTTTTTCCAGGTGAATTATGGGAAAGAGAAAACAGGAGGCAGACAGAGCTTTCCAGGCAGCAAGAATGTGCTGTGCAAAGGCTGAGGCGTGTGAAGAAACAAGACCTGGAGTGACTGAAGCTGCCACATGTGCTTAGTGGAGGAAAAAAAAAGGTGGTGTCCAGATTCCTATGGCAGGAAATCTGAGTCCCACAAGTGAAGGAGAGGCATAGATGTCAGATCAGGTTAGAAACAGAATGTGGGCAGGGGTGCCATGGCTCACGCCTGTAATCCCATCACTTTGGGAGGCCGAGGCAGACACCTGACGTCAGGAGTTCGAGACAAGCCTGGCCAACATGGTAAAACCCCATCTCTCTATTAAAAATACAAAAATTAGCCAATCGTGGTGACGCACACCTGTAATGCCAGTGACTCAGGAGGCTGAGACAGGAGAATCGCTTGAACCCAAGAGGTGGAGGTTGCAGTGAGCTGAGATTGCACCACTGCACTCCAGCTTGGGCAACAGAGCAAAACTCTGTCCAAAAAAAAAAAAGGGGAAGGAAAGAAAGAAGAAGGAAGGAAGGAAGGAAGGAAGGAAAGAAGGAAGGAAGGAGGGAAGGAAGGAAGGAGAGAGAAAGAGAAAGCGAATGTACTTTGAGTCCTGTCCACAGGAGGCTGGGAGAGGAACAACTCACTGGAGCTACATCAATTCAGCTACGTTATATCTCAAGGATATAATGTTATGTGTGTGTATATATGTATACATATATACACACACAATATATATGTACTATGTATATATAATGCTATGGCCTAGCTTGCCTAAGGATATCCTTGCCAGTTTTAACATTGTTTCTATGTGAAATATATGTATGTTTATTTCCAAACAGCCTACAGGCAACCAAACTTTTGGAAAACAGCTTATTCTTAAAATGAGGTTCTCCAGCAGTGTATGCAGTCATGAACCTCTGGATTTTAGTTAAAAAACAGGCCAGATGTGGTGGCTCATGCCTGTAATCCCAGCACTTTGGGAAGCCGAGGCAGGAGAATCACTTGAGCCCAGGAATTAAAGACCAGCCTAGGCAACATAGTGTGATTTCATCTCTACAAAGAAATTTTTAAATTACCTGGGTATGGTGGCACAAGCCTGTGATCCCACCTGCTTAGGAGGCTGAGGTGGCAAGATCGCTTGAGCCTGGGAGGTCGAGATTGCAGTGAGCTGTGATCACACCACTACGCTCCAGCCTGGGTGACAGAGAGAGACCCTGTCTCCAAAAACAAACAAAAAAAACCCAGAAACCATAATCTCTGAAGGATTGAGAGGGAAAAAAGCAACATTGTCTTATTCTGATGAGATCAGTAGGTTAACCAGAAACCTTGCCCTCAAACCTGTGTTATTTTAGATTCCTTTCCATCTTTCCTCCTCAAATTGTGAAATCAGCATGGTATAGTTATTCATTCTGAGAGCTGTCTATGCAGCATGTATTGGCTGAGCCTGTGTGCCAGCCATTCTGCTAAGCCCTTTATACATATTATTTAGTCTTTACAACCCTCTAAAGTTGGTATTCTTTTTTTTTTTTTTTTTTTTTTTTTGAGACAGGGTCTCACTTTGTCACCTCAGCTGCAGTATAGTGGCACAATCTTGGCTCACTGCAGCCTCCGACTCCTGGGTCAAGCAAACCTCCTGCCTTAGCCTCCTGAGTAGCTGGGATTACAGGTGTGCACCACCACATCTGGCTAATTTTTGTATTTTTGGTAGAGACAGGGTTTCACCATGTTGTCTAAGCTGTTCTCAAACTCCTGACTTCAAGTGATCCACCCATCTTAGCCTCCCAAAGTGCTGGGATTACAGGCACCCTGCCTAAAGCTGGTATTCTAATTTTCAGATGAGGAAATTGGAGCTCAGAGGGTTATCTGATTTTACCATGGACACACAGTTGACAAGCAGCAGATCTGTCCACATCCAAAGTCAGGGCACTTATCCACTTCCCTGTATGCCTCTATGGATCAATCAACATTGAAACAATTGGCTGGGCATGGTGGCTCATGCCTGTAATCCTAGCACTTTGGGAGGCCAAGGCAGGCAGATCACCTGAGGTCAGTAGTTCGAGACCACCTGAATGATATGATGAAACCCTGTCTCTACTAAAAATACAAAGTTAGCTGGGCATGGTGGCGGGCACCTGTAGTTGAAGCCACTTGGGAGGCTGAGACCTCAGGAGAATTGCTTCAACCCGGGAGGCGGAGGTTGCAGTGAGCTAAGATCGTGCCACTACACTCCAGCCTGGGCAACAGAGCGAAACTCTGTCTCAAAAAAGAAACAAACAAACAAACAAAAACATTGAGACAATTTTTTCTTGGTCTCCAGCCTTTAAAAACAAGTCTCTTTTAAGTGAATGACTGATTTAAGTAACAGGTGCATGGAATTGGTGCTGTTTATCCAGACTGCTCCCATCTCTTCCACACTGGTCTACACAACAATATTTTCTGGGTGCTTTTCAAATGTACCATTTTACATGTATGAAATTTCACAATACCACTCAGGAGTAAGTAAATGTTAGCATCCATTAGCTACGGATTAGTAAACTGAGCTAGAAATAAGATGAATGACAAGTTCTATGATGTAACAGAGGTGGGAGATGTCTCAGCAAAGCAGCAATGGAGCCAGTAAAGATTTATGGACTCATGAGTCCACAGTAAGAAATTTCCTGCATGCAGTGGCAACCAGGATGTTGAGACCTCAGAGTGATTGCTTGGTTTCAGAACTCCACACCAGGAACTCGTAAATACGTAGAGTCATATGTATGAGTCCTCAGTGTTGTATTAACTGATTCACAAACTCTTCCTGGGAGTCCTTTGGTAATAAATATCAGAATTATGAACAATGTGTTTTCTACGTCAGAACAACAGCCTGTATCCAATTAGTCTCGGCAAAGTCCCAGTAAAGGAATTTCATCCATTCTGACTCAGAACCACACAGTAGTGACATCAGGTCAAATCCAGACCCTGCAGAGAAAATGAGTGGGTGGGGATAGGCTGAGCACGTGTGCACTTTTCTGGGTCCCTCCTCTGTGGTGCAAGACGCAGGCAGTCCTTTCTAGCAAAGCCTGCGTGAAAGCCTGGTGGTGAGGGAGTCCTATCTTGACAGCTTCGACTGTATCACAACATTCACAACAATATCTCAGTAAAAGGCAAAAAGAGACAACCTGATTATATTGAACCACAGATGTGTACACAGACGTTCCCCCACCCTCTCCAAAAAAAGAATTTCCCTGGATGCCTTGCTCCATAGCAATTTTCACATACATCTTAAAGAAATTCCGCATATTTGTGTCACATTCTCAAGATAGTTCCAAATTAATGTTTGACTACTTGAGAGACTGGGGTGGGAGGACTCACTGAGGCTGGGAGTTCAAGGCTAGTCTGGGCAACATAGTGAGACCCCCATCTCAAAAAAAAGAAAAAAAGCCTGGCATGGTGGCTCAAGCCTGTAATCCCAGCACTTTGGGAGGCTGAGGCAGGCGGTCACTTGAGGTCAGGAGTTCAAGACCAGCCTGGCCAACATGGTGAAACCCATCTCTACCAAAAATTCAAAAATTAGCTGGGCATAATGGTGGGTACCTATAAACCCAGCTACTTGGGAGGCTGAGGCAGGAGAATTGCTTGAACCCAGGAGGCAGAGGTTGCAGTGAGCCGAGATGATGCCATTGCACTCCAGCCTGAGCAATAGAGCAAGGCTCACTCTCAAAAAAAAAAACAAAAAACACTTATCTTTGGAGTTGATGGGGTATGTGGGTAAATATCAAAAACACCACTCTTCCTTAGCTAACTTTACTTCGAGATGTTTGTTCTGATTCAAGCTTTGTTCTTTTATTCCCTTTTATTTATGAAGTTATGAAGAGCACAGGTACCAGTTACATATTTGTTTTTAATGCATTTTCAAAATTCAGACTCGAAAGTGAAAGCCCCTTGCCTCCAATTTGCTTCAGTTTGTTGGGCAAAAATAGGTCTCCTTTTCATCACTGCATACACAAACCATTTTATTAATAATTTATCACAATGTTCCACAGCAGAGATAAAGCAGACGCCTACATGATCATTATGTGTTCATAATGTGGGCTCTGCCGTGTTTTAAATTTCCCTGCACCTGCTGTTACCTGCTCGCTCCCTTCTCTCTAAGGTTTGCATTCGCTGTTATGCTGATAACCTTTAGCTCCACACTCTTCACTGTCTGGATAGGTTGTTGTTGATGAGGAAAAGCAGACACAGTTGCATCATGTGTTGCCATGATCTTATTTTCACCCTCCTTGAATTAACTGCAGTCAAGAGAATTTGCCCTACAGATTGGTGAGAGTTTTTCACAGTGCCCTGGGATCCTCCAATTTATGGTTCTTAGTCTTCCTCCCCAGCCACCCCGCTCCCCCTCACACCCAGTTCTTTCCTTGCCCTGCTTCTGAAGACATTTGAACCTGTTCTAAATCCTTCCCCTTCCTTCCATAAAGAGAGCTTCCTTAGATCATTTTTCTCAGCCTTTCTCTGCTTGCTGAATTTAAACCTTGGCACAAAGGTCACAGTCAGACAGAAGGCACTTTGCTAAATAACTTGTGTTTGAACTTCTACAACAGTTACTTTGGGTTTTTTTAAGGTGCTCATGTCATGTTTGGCAGTGAAATGTTCAGTGTTGCAAAAAATAAAAAAGTCAACTTGTGAAATCTCTCTCCTCTGACTCTACATCGCTTCATTTCTGTTCCTATCTTAGTAGAGAAAAACAGAAGATGTATAACACCTTTCACCCAAGAATGTTAAAATAATTAATAAGCATCAACTAAATTATTTTGAAATGTAATTGATGGCAAAGATCAAAATCTTTGAAGCAAAGATGTCACAAGTACTATTATTTACAATGAAAAAATGTGAGACCTGCCCATGAGCCCTGGACACAACAGCACTTGATAATAACAACTGACTATTGATGATATTCACAGAAAATCAGTGACTGACTAGCAAAGATGGGAGTGACATGTACCAATGTACCAGAAGAAGGAAGCAAGGTTTAATCCATGTCAGGCCTTTTTGCTATTTCTTGTAGACCCCAGAAAATACATATATCCTTCCTTCCTATCTATGAAGTGATTGTTCCACAATTAGAGGACACGCTGAGCATGAGAAGCCAGACTTTCTCCCATCAAGCCCTGCACAACACCCCCCACCACCAACCACCCTGTCCCAGTTTCTCAAAAGCAGGTGTTATGAAGCTCTCTACGCTGCTGAAGATTACCAGGATGACAGAAATACAGAACCTGGGGGGCTTCCTGGTTCTCCGGGGAGGTGTCTCTTCCTTCCAGTCCCCTTCTTCTAATGGGGCTAGATTAGATGAAGGGGACTGATGAATAGCTCTGCAACCTATTTGCCATGTTAACAAAGTACGCTACCTAGCCCCTCAGAGCTTGTAAGATGAGAATAGCATTTTTCTGATTTGGCTGATATAAAGGTCTGCATAGGACTAACAAGTTGTATTGGTCCCTCCAGATTCATGTCTTACTTTTTTTCTTTCTTTATTTTTTTTTCTTAATGGAGATAAGCTTTCACTATGCACCTGCATAGTGTCTGGTGTCTCATGCCTGGGCTCAAGTGATCCTCCCACCTTGGCCTCCCAAAGAGCTGAGATTACAGATGTCAGCCATCATGTCTGCTCCCTGCCCCCCTCCTTTTTTTTTTTTTTTTTTAGAAACAGGGTCTCACTCTGTCTTCCAGTCTGGAGCAAGTGCAATGGCACAATCCTAGCTCACTGAGCCTCAAATTCCTGTGTTCAAGCAATTATCCTGCCTTAGCCTCCCGCGTAGCTGAGACTACAGATGTATATCACCACACCCAGTTAATTTTTTAATTATTTTTTGTAGAGGTGAAGTCTCACTATGTTGCTCAGGCTGGTCTCACACTCCTGGCTTCAAGTGATTCTCCCACTTTGGCTTCCCAAAGTACTGAGATTACAGGTGTGAGCCACCTCACCTGGCTGTTTGACCCTTTTTGATAGGTGCTATGCCCTGAGAGGTTGACTTATATGAATGGTATCAACAAGTTCTATTGCCACTTGACTTTCTGTATGATATGCCTGTGGAGGCACCAGAGGATGACCAGCGTTGAGAGAAGAGGGAGACTCAGAAATTTACTCTCCAGGCTCCCTCCCTGCCAGGTTAAACATATCCCCCAAAAGTTTAAATGTATCCCCCAAAAGTTCATGTGCTGCAAACAATTGTCAATGTAACAATATTAAGAGGTGGAGCCTTTAAGAGTTGATTGGGTCATGAGGGTAGAGCCCTTATGAATGGATTAATGCCATTAACACAGGAATTAGTTCTACTGAGACCAAGTTGTTACAAAAGCAAGCATGACTCACTCTTGTGATCTCTTTTGCACATGCTGACTTGCCCTTTTGCTTTTCTGGCATGTTATGATGTGATACTAAAGCCTTTGCCAGAAGCTGGTGCCATGCCCTTGGACTTCCCAGCCTCCAGAACCATGAGCCAAATAAACTTCTTTCCTCTATAAATTACTCAGTCTCAAGTATTCTGTTATAGCAACAAAAAACAAAGACAGAAAATTGATACCAAGAAGTGAAGTTGTTGCTAGAATAAATATCTGAAAATGTGGAATTGGCTTTGGGATTGGGTAGTTACACTGAAAGAATTTGGAGAAACAGGCAGAGTCAGCTGTTTCACACACAGAAGCCTACAGGCAGCCTTCTCTAAACAGCTACCCTCACTGCTGCCAGCACCAGGGTCCCACTCCTCTTCACCCTAGGATACTACACCATCCTTTGTGGTTTCCTTAAACCCTACCAACACTTTGTAAACAGTTTCTTTGTTGAATTCTCCTCAAATTACCCAGTGGTAATGTGGAATATCTTTCCTACCAGGACTCTGAATGATGCATATGTGAAATACCTGGCTATATACTAGAGGCTCAGGAAATGGCAATGATGTTACTGACTCTATAATTATGATTAGCTTCATAATGTTGTATTTCAAGCAGCCCTGTTTTTTTCTTTGGAAAAGGAAATATCCTGCAAAAAACATACAGTCCTGCACCTATATCAACAATGTAGTTTGGAAGTGGAATTCATGAATGAATTCAATTAAATAGCCACTATATCAAAGAGGGTAGATTTGTCATATCTAACCAACTTTCATCAGGCTAGACATGACCTCAAAAACTGAAATCTAATTTGGAAAAATCAGAGGTCCTAGGACCATGAATCAGTCTTGCTTCCTAGAGGATCGGTGTAGGCTTAACTTGTGAAAAAAAAAAGAACATTTATTCTAACAATCTGTTAGCAGGCTTGCAGTGGTTCTCATAGTGCAGATCCCAGCATCACCTGGGAACACATTAGAAATGGGAATTCTCTAGCCCCATCCCCAAGCCTGCAGAATCAGAAACTCATGGGTAGCAGCCTAGTAATCTGTGTTTTAACAGACTCTCCAGAGCACACTGATGCACACTAAGATTTCAGAATCACCACACCTGAGGGGTTACTAGAAGTAGACAAAAGGCAACATTCAGGAGTGGAGGTAAGCATTTGGCATCAGATGACCTAACAAGCAGTAAAGAATTCAAGAGCTGGTCAATTCATAAACAAAGAACTTTGTTTGCTTTGGGGAACTCTGTCATTAGGGAATAAGAACAAGACCTCTGTGTATGGTTCAGAGAAAGACTCCAGTCCCTGCAGGGTGAATGGAGAGTGGATACAATCAAAGCAACACCCCAATATTACAAGGACTGAAGGCTAAGTGGATTCAAAAGCAGGGCATTATACACCGGAAATAAATGAAGAACCCTTATGGGGACTGGGGCCCCTCATTAGTCTGGGTGTCTGGAATAGCTATAAGCTTAGTTATCAGAATCAGAACTCAGGATTAGTACTGAAGAAACATTTTGAGTAGTTCAATGTTTAGGATGTGAGTGTTTCACCAGATATTTTCAAGTCCCTGGTGCCTCAAATTAGGACTAGTCCTAAGGGCTACAATGTAGCTGTTTCTTTTGGTGATGACCACACATTTTGACTGTGGGAAGGCTCTGGGTACAAAGCCTCTGATTCTCAGGCAGGACCTGACCACCACCCCTTCACACTAGATACTTCCTGCCCAGCTGACTTCCTGATTCAGCTCATTATTTTTCAAATTACTTGGTGTGTGTAGACCGCTGGCTTTTAGTCTTCAGTGTATAGAAGTGCTATGGTTTAAATGTATCCTCCAAAAGTTCATGCCCTGGAGACTTAATTGTCAATGTAACAATATTAAGATGTGGAGTCTTTAAGAGTTGATTGGGTCATGAAGGTAGAGACTTTATGAATGGATTAATACCATTAATGCAGAAATTACTTAGTTCTACTGAGACCAGATTGTTACAAAAGCAAGCTTGGCTCACTCTTGTGATCCCTTTCTCACAGGCTCACTTTCCCTTTTGCTTTTCTGGCATGTTATGATGTGGTACTAAAGCCCTTGCCAGAAGCTGCAACCATGCTCTTGGACTTCCCAGCCTCCAGAACCATGAGCCAAATAAACTTCTTTTCTTTATAAATTACTCAGTCTCAAGTATTCTGTCATAGCAACAGAAAACAAAGACAGAAAATGGAAATAAATTTGTTGCTAGAATAAATATCTGAAAATGTGGAAGTGGCTTTGGAACTGGGTAATGGGTAGACACTGAAAGAATTTGGAAAAATAGGCTAGAAAAAAGCCTGTATTTCTGTGAACACAGTGTTAAGGGCAGTTCTGGTGAAAGCTGAGATGAGAAGACTAGGGATAATCTGGGACTCTTAAGTGATTGCTTAAGTGGTCACAATTGGACTGTCAGTAGAAAAATGGACCATAAAGGCAATTCTGATGAGGTCTCAGAAGGAACTGGAAAATAACATATTGAAATTGCAGTAAAGGCCAGCTTTGTTAAAACATAGCAAGAAACTTGACTGGACTGTGTCCATGCCTGAGGGCTTCATGGAAGGCAGATTTTAAGAGTGACAATTTAGGCTATCTGGCAGAAGAAATATCTAAGCAGCAAAATGCTCAAGCTGCTGCACAGCTACTTTTAACTGCTTATAGTAAGATGCTAGAGAAAACAAAGTATTTAAAGATGGAATTTATAATTAAAAGGAAAGCAGAGCAGAAAAGTTTGGAAAATTCTCGGCCTAGCCATGTGAAAAACTATAAAGCACACAAGGATGTGGCCAAGCAACCATTTACTGAAGAGATTAGTACAGATAGAAGGGAACCACGTGCGGTTCATGAAGACAATGGGAAAAACACCCCAGAGGCATTGCAGAGATCTCCAAGGCTTCCCCTTCTATCACAGGCTGAGCTCTATTTGGGCAGAATGGTTTTAGGGGACGGACCCAGGACACCCTTCTTGGATCACTGCCCAGGGCTGTCTCAGGTCTCTGCTCTCTGCATCCCAGCACAACGCTTCTTGGTTGTGCTAGCCATGGCTTGGGCAGGCCCAGCTGTGGCTCAGGCCACAGCTCCAGAGATGCAAATAGCAAATTTTGGTGGCATCCACATGATGTTAAGTCTGCAGGCATGGAGAAGGCATGAGCTGTGAGAACATTGCTTCATCTATCTAGATGTAAAAGGTTGTCAAAAACAGTCAGGAGGCTGGGATTACAGGCATGAGCCATTGCACCTGGTGGAGGAAAACTTTCTAAGACAGATGGGATAGTAGCATTATTTGTGAAGATGTTGTCCTTGATAAATGGTTGACATGGACTGTGAAATTGATTAACCTACTTTAATTTTTACCAGCTCTAAACACCCCCAATCCATATCTGCCTGATTCTAATTAGCTATGTTTAAATTTGGGGGCTGGCATGGTGGCTCGTGCCTGTAATCCCAGCACTTTGGGAGGCTGAGGAGGAGGGCAGATCACCTGAGGTCAGGAGTTTAAGACCAGCCTGGCCAATATGATGAAACCCTGTCTCTACCAAAAATACAAAAATTAGCCAGGCACACTTATAGCTATCCAGAGGCTGAGGCAGGAGAATCACCTGAACCCAGAAGGCAGAGGTTGTGGTGAGCCAAGATTGTGCCACTACACTCAGGCCTGGGTGACAGAGTCAGATTCTGTATCACATAAATAAATAAATAAATAAATAAATAAATAAATAAATAAATAAAAATCTGGTCAACACACACACACGCATACATACACATGCACACACACAGACTTCTGTTTTAGAACTTATGACAGAAGACAGCTTTTTAAAAAATTTTTTCCTACTTTTTAACTTTCTTCTGAACAGTTTTGGTTTCTGATAAACAAATCAGGAGGTTGAAAGATTTGGATTGGCCACAGAAATTATATTCCATTTCTAGAGCCATTTCACCAGCTGCAGGTGCAAGTCATATTAACCAGCAAATGGCAAAACCAGTCATGAAACTCTACGCACATCAAAAACTGACATCTGATGCTGATAGCATCCTCTTAATAAATTACCTCTCTCAGGCCAGGCATTTAATACAAAAGAATTGCAAGACCCAGAGAATGACATCTATTATAGATTGAACTGAATCTGGGTGCTAAACAGTTAAAAAGGGTAGCTCCTCTGCAAGGAAGCCGATGAAATGGTTGAAGAGGCAAGAGAATCTGCTCTTCTAACAAAGAGATGCCACAGATCAATCAATGAGCCTGTTCCTACCAGTCACTTCTATGATAGATGCTATGCATTGCCTTGCTCTATGCCCACTCCAGGCCCCTGTGAGAGTGCCAAGGCCAGAGAGCTGACACTACATCTGCCAGTCGTCTTTGTAGTGCAGCTCTCCATGTGCTTTGGGCATGTCCAATTAGAGGCATTCACACAAAACTTGGATCCAGAACTGAGTCACGTAGGGATAAAGGCAGGTACAGGCACTCACTTTGCTGGTGTAGACTGTAGCAGAGAGGTGTGGATTTGTACGTGGAAGTTAAGGTAGTAACTTGTTTATTTCATAGCTTCCTGATAATCTCTGTCACCTCTACGCACCATCCTTAATGGTCTGGTTCTGCATTGTGGTTTGAGGCTCATATCTGGCAAATCAGCTTGCACTCATTTCCTCAGATCTCTCAACAGTTCGGGAATTATTTATACTTCCTAATACCATTCTGCTTATGCTAGCTAAAGAAGATTATATCCTCTGCAATAAGAATGTTGATCAAGATAGTGAATAACCCAAATTAAGCTTTCTTGAAGCTTGTAACTTTAAAATCCATCATGACTAGAGAAGTGAATAGTCCTACATTTCTTTGGAAATTCCCTACAGTCCATGAGAAGAGAAGGAGGCCAGGAAAAGAAAAGTCACAAATAGATGGAAATGGTAATGCTTGGATTGTTGGATCACGAAAGCCCATTTTGTATCTTCTGATTTTTCTGTCTAAGAATTATTCGTTTAATGTCTATCTTCCTTCTTAAACTCCATGAGAATGGAGGCCGTATTTGTTTAGTCAACACTAAATATGATACCGAGCATATGTCTGGCTTATAGTAGGTGCACAATAAACAACGTGTAACTGTCTAAAGTAGTCAAGGTGTATCTGTTCAATAATGTCAATTGTTACTATTTATCCAGCTAATCATTAAGAGACTAGTCATTTTACAAATAGTCTCTCACCCCTCCATAGAGTAGGTTTTATTACCTTCATTTTTCACATAAAGAGACTGGGTCTCATCAAAGTCAAGTCAGTAAGAATCATAGTTACTGGCTGAGTGTTTATTCAAATTCAAGAAGTCTGATTTCAAGATTCATGATGCAGTTTCTTGATCAACTTGGTTGATTCTGACTCTTTCTTATTCATTCATCTATTCATGCATTCACTCAACAAATATTTATACAGGCGCCTGAAGTTGATATACGATAAAGTTCCACTTAAATGTAGTAATTTAATCTCTCAAATTACTACAATAAAACTATGAAGACTGAGACACACGATTTTGTAGTAGGCATTTTGGGTATTTACATCTTTGGGAGCCTGAATCCTGCTTGCATGCAGTTCATTTCTTGTAGAAACATTTGGACTAAGCTTAGTCGTAGGAATCTGTATGCACCACAAACGTGCATGTGACTCATTATCATCCTCTTTGATATGCAAGTGTCCCTTAACTACACATCAAGTCATGCTAGTTCAAAAACAGGCCCACAGTATCTGGCATAAAATCTGACATTTTAAGTATAGTATGATTACCTCTTTGTTTTCTGAAGCTTCATAAGCCCTGATGCCAATTATATTAACAAATTTTATGTAAACCAGAATGTTGATTCTCTCCTGTTCATCAGAGCTCAGGCACTGAAACAAAGAAGAAAGGAAAATGGCAACTTACAGAAGAATTTAAATGAGATGTTTTTGCTGGGACCACTTTAAACAAAGATCAATTTTCTCTGACCTTTTTACCCAGCTGTCTTCCTTTGATAGAAACACAGACTCTGGCTGATTCATTACAGATTCAAGTCCAGGTGGAGAATAAACTCAAGCAAAGGATCACTGTAGTTAAACCTGCAAGGAAAAGTCACAGTGGTTCAAGGTCTATTAGAAAGGTTATAACTTGCCCATAAAATTTTAGCCTGGGGCTGAAATATGGCATATGAGTTTCCAGTCCATAAGTTCTTTAAAATCTGAAAACTCAATTAGGTACTTCTAAATTAAATGACTGTTAATCAGCAGAGAACTGGATTTTGATGTTTAAAAACTTCTTGCCCAAACACTTAGGAGACATTTTAACGTTCAAAAATATACTGTAGCAATTAAAGCCCAGTTAGAAATCTACAAAGTCAATTCGACCCAGCTTCTCACTTGCATCCTACTACCACTTCCTTGACTGTGAGAGATACTTCTTAATATTTCTGGGCTGGCATTATCTAAATGAAAAACTGATAATATTTACCTCTTCCAGAAAGTCTCAGGGAACCAATTTAATTACTCTACTTCTCTTTTCAAGTTCAACAAGTGTACGAAAAAGGAGGCCAATACAGATTCTCTTCTCACCTCCCAGGTCCTCTGTGGTAACTGAGTGTGGGCCCAGCCAACCTCCCAGAAAATAGGAAGCCTCTATGCTACTCTCATTCCTGCATATTTAAAGCCAGAAAGGGACTTTTTCCTTTTGCTAATTCCTAGCAGAGAGAGGTTTGTGCCTTAGAAAGAATAAAGGATTTAAGAGTTGTATCGACTCGGGTTTGAAGTTTACCTCCCACTTTTTAGATGTGGGTACCGTTCTCATGTTTGCAAAGTAGGGTTGTCATTTGTGAGGGATGAATGAGTACGTGTGACATGCCCAGTGTTCAGCAGGCAGTGGATGGCAAACCCCCGGTTGAAGACTCCAACTCCCTAACAACCCACTGGGCAGCCTTGCAGGTCTCCTCAGGCCTTGGGGAAGCCTCTCAACTCAGAAAGGCCAATGCATGCAGGTAGGTGACTCTGCTCACTCTCATGCAGAGAAGCAAAATAATTGATTTCGATTGGAGAAATATATTCAGACATTGCTTCTGAGAAGGTGCTCCAAGAATGAAGGGTATCTTCATTTCTCTGGCAGCATAACAGCATGATTTCCCAACCAGGAGCGTGGTTTTTCTTTTCTTAAATAATTAGCTTCATAGTAATTTCTAATATGAATTTGCTTATTTAATGGGAATACAATGTGCAATTCTGTATTTCTTATTAATACTCTAAGGAGCAATAATTGTCAAAGCTTGAGAAGCTTATTAAGACTAATTAATACCCAGTTGTGGTTAAATGCATTAAAAAGCCTTAGTAAAGAATCTGCACTATTGATCCCATTCACAGTCTCAGCTTTTGCAGAGGGTCCATTAAGGCACAGCACGTTATCAGTGCAAATTAGTCCCTAGCGTGCAGCTCTCCTCTGCTTTAAAATGAGGAGACCTGAAACAGGCTGAAACATTTTGGAAATTGCTGAATAATTATAGCTTTTTTCGTCCTCTTCTTTCCATGTTTTATGTAATTCACTTTTATAGAGTTTTCAATGTTTAGTATCTCATGTACAAACAACAATTTTCCAGATTGGTTAATAGGAATATAATGAAATGTACTTTTTCATGTGTCTTTAAAAGTTGTTTTACCTTCCTCCTTACGGCCCCAAAGTGAATGAATAACAGACACTGGACAAAGCTATATAAAAAGAAAATTTGTATTATTGAATCTTCATGGTCCAACATTCTGTTTATCAAGAAAACAAAATGTGCAATGGACTGTTCATCTGTACAAGAACCAGCCTGTCTAATTAATTGTTAGTTTCATTCCCCAATGAGTGGCCTATCAGAAATATATGTGTGTATATACGTATAGTTATATATTTTTATTAGATATATATTTTTATAACTATATACTCTCTCTATATATTATGTAATATATACATACATATTAGAGACATGGGACAAGGCCTTGCTCTGTCACCCAGGCACCGTCAGAGCTCACTGCAGCATAGAACTCCTGGGCTCAAGGAATCCTCCCTCCTCAGCCTCCCAAGTAGCTAGGTCTATAGGAACATGCCACCATGTCTGGCTTATTTTTTGTTAATTTTAAAGCTTTTTTTTTCTTTTTTTTGCTAGAGAGCATTAGATAAGCTTTTTCCCTTAATAGCTTTTTTATTAAGATAAAATACATTTAATATAAAATTAATTATTATAAAGTATAAAATTCAGTGGCCTTTACTATATCCACAGTGTTAGACAACCAACCCTTTTATCTTGTTTCCAAATATTTTCATCACCCCAAAGAAAAGCCTCTTAAACATTAAGCAGTCATCCCTTATTCCCTGCACCCCCATCCTCAGTCCCTGGTAATCACCAAAGTTTGATTGTTTTAGAGCTGTCTACAACAAACTAGAGGAAGAATTTCCGGCTGGGCATGGTGGCTCACGCCTGTAATCCCAGCACTTTGGGAGGCCGAGGTAGGTGAATCACCTGAGGTCAGGAGTTCGAAACCAGCCTAGCCAATATGATGAAACCCCATCTCTACTAAACATACAAAATTAGCCGGGCATGGTGGCTTATGCCTGAAATCCCAGCTACTTGGGAGGCTGAGGCAGGAGAATCGCTTCAACCCAGGAGGCAGAGGTTGCAGTGAGCCGAGATCATGCCATTGCACTCCAGCCTGGGCAACAGGAGAGAAACTCCATCTCAAAAACAAAACAAAACAAAATACAACAAACTAGAGGAAGAATTTCCTATGTCTTTTCCCCTGGGAACAGTAGTAAGGAACTGACACAACTGATAAACATAACGATTTTTAGGCATCTGCTCAGGGATTTCAATATAGTCAGTCCTAAATGCCATTTCTTCAGAACTCTCAACACACTGAGGAGTTCTATATACTCCTAGATAGAACTAGGGTGACTGAGATGTGGAAAGGAGAAGGCCCCTTTGAAATACTTCCTCTGATGGAAATCCAAGGTAGGGTGCACAGGACTCAGGCTGGGTCAAAGAAGGTTTGGAGGGTGATGCAATAGGTGTATTTGCTGGAGCAAAGGAGTGTGCAGAGAGGAAGCAACCTTTGAAATATTGTCCTGGGAAGGTAGGAAGGAAGGCAAGAAGGGAGAAAGGAAGGAAGGAAGGGAGGGAGGGAGGGAGGGAGGGAGGGGAGGAAAAGAAATGGCAGGCATTCACTGTCCCTGAGATCAACTTTTGACAAAAGAAGGCAGAGCCAGTTGCTCATTTTTATGAGGGGGAAGAAGGAGAAGATAGGTATAAATGCAGGCAGTTGGTGGATTTGGAGGTAAGGTGTTTCTTGATTGATGGCCGAAAAACCTTTCAGACTGCTTTTTCTCTGCAGTATAAGACATGATTCATTGCTGAGAGTGGGTGGTGGGTATGTGGGAGTGTGTGTAGTTCCTTAGAGGAAAGTGAAAAAGACAGGTAGCTGCAGAGAATGAGAGCAAGTTTTCTGAGAAAAGCTGAGTGAGTTTGCAGGGCAGTGCTGAGGGCGTGACTGAGGGTGATCATTATGAATGTGCGGGGATTCCAGTTCAGCTTATTGTGGAATTTTCTCAGTAGGCTCCTGGCCTCAGTGTGGTCATGGCAAAGCAGGAGTGAGGCTCACTCATGGGTCAGATTTTGCCAGGAAGAGAGAGAGGCAAGGGCTTGAAGATTTTTACAAGAGAAATACATTCAGACTCTCTCAAGAGTACGAGAACTTACAGAGAAGAGATTTTCATTATGGTTAAGAATGATAGCAAGTGTTCTTTCCCATTCTCACCTCTTTACTCCTCCATTCCCTGCCCAGACCCATTACAAATATTTTTTCATGCCAGGTAAATTTTAATGGCATTTATTTGTTGATTGATTGATTGAGACGGAGTTTCACTCTCATTGCCCAGGCTGGAGTGCAATATTCCGATCTCGGCTCACTGCAACCTCTGCCTCCCAGGTTCAAGCGATTCTCCTCCCAAGTAACTGAGATTACAGGTGCCCACCACCAGGCTGGCTAACTTTTGTGTTTTAGTAGGGTTGGGGGTTTCCCCATGTTGACCAAGCTGGTCTCAAACTCCCTACCTCAGGTGATCCACCCTCCTTGGCCTCCCAAAGTGTTGGGATTACAGGCATGAGCCACCGTGCACAGTCTAACCTTTCTTTGTTTTTTGAGACAGAGTCTCATTTTATCGCCAGGCTGGAGTGCAGTGTCGCAATCTCGGCTAACTGCAACCTCCGCCTCCCGGATTCAAGCAATTCTCCTGCTTCAGCCTCTGGAGTAGCTGAACTACAGGTGCATGTCACCACACCCAGCTAATTTTTGTATTTTTGGTAAAGACGGAGTTCCACCATGTTGGCCAGGATGGTCTCGATCTCTTGACCTCATGATCCGCCCGTGTCAGCCTCCCAAAGTGCTGGGATTATAGGCCTAATCTTTCAAAAATGTACGTATTAGCTGGGCGCAGTGGCTCACACCTATAATCCCAACAATTTGGGAGGCCGTGGTGGCTGGATAACCTGAGGTCAGGAGTTCGAGACCAGCCTGGCCAAAATGGTGAAACCCCATCTCTATTAAAAATACAAAAAATTAGCCGAGTGTGGTAGCACATGCCTATAGTTCCAGCTACTTAGGAGCTACTGAGGCAGGAGACTCGCTTGAACCCAGGAGACAGAGTTGCAGTGAGCCAAGATCGAGCCACTGCACTCCAGCCTGGGTGACAGAGTGACACTCCACGCCCTCCCCCCAAAAAAAAGACATCATGAAAAGACGAGTATGTATGAATACAATTTGATAACAAAAACATGAAACATGCTCAGCCTCACTAGCATGTTTGAAAAGAAATGAAAATGCATTTTCTAAAATACAACTAGCTTGCTTTTGTTCTTATAAAGGAGATGTGTTGTTCTTACCCATCCAGCCTTCTTTTCCTGTTTTCAGAACTGAATCCTCCTTCCCCCACACTTACACAGGAAGAACTTCCCAGGACAGTTCCCAAGGTTGCTCCATTCACAGACCTTTTGTGCCTTCAGTAATTTCTCCAAAGCCCCTCTAGGCTCCAAGAGATATCTGACAATTCTGTTTATTAAGTAAGTCCAAAAAATTTAATAAGTACTTACCATTGTTGTCCTAACAATTTATAAGCTGTTTGAAAAGAATGCATAATTTGGAAAAAGGAATAATAATCATTTTATTTTAAAGTAGTCACAATTACTCATAGAACCTATACACCTGCTGGGCCCTGTATAGCTTCAGCTTCTGAAACTGAGAAGCAGATTGGACACCACCATCCTCATTTCCTGTTCTACACTGACTTCGTGAGATATTTGCTATCACCACAGTTATCAAAAAAGAAAAGAAAAAAAAACAGCCTCACAAAATAGAATATCATCAAGAGATGATGAAACCTGATGTAATTTTGAAAGTGTAAGCTACCTTGCACTAACCCATGTGCTATTCAACAGATATTAAATATTGTTGTGTTTCCCTTAGATATTTTCAACATGTAATTCACAATGTCCCTGTGAATTTACCATGGTGCTCAGCGTGCTGTGGTACACAGTTTGCAACTGTGGACTTAGCGATGAGAATTCTGTTTCTAGTTTGGCAGTCACCACTGTGGCCTCCTGCTTCCCCACTCTTATCATCATGAAAAAGATGAATGCTGATATTGACCATAGACAAAGGTCACAGAAAGGAAACAGTCTTAGTGCCCCAGTTAGAGACGCAAAGAACATCAACATTATGGAGATGAGAAGTAAAAACCAAGAGTTTCTAGGACTAAAAATAAGGGCTATGATGCAAGAACAAAACATCCCTGAAATAATAATAATAATAATAATATAGGAAAAGAAAGAAAAAAGAGAGAGAGAGAGGGAGGGAGGGAGGGAGGGAAAGAAAGAAAGAGAGAGAAAGAAAAAGAAAGACAAAGAAGGAAAGAAGAAAGGAAAGAAGGAAAGAAAGAAAGAGAAAGAAAGAAAGAGAGAAAGAAGGGAAGGAAGGAACAAACGAAGGAAGGAAGGAAGGGAGGGAGGGAGGGAAGAAAGGGAAAGAAGAAAGAAAGGAAGAGAAAGAAAGAAAAAGAGAGAGAAAGAAAGAAACAAAGAAAGAAGAAAGAAAGAAAGAAGAGAAAAGAAAGAAAGAAAGAAGGGGAAAGAAAACATCTCAGCCAAGCCTGGTAGCTCACACTTGTAATCCCAGCACTTTGGGAGGCTGAGACAGGAGGATCATTTGAGGTCAGGAGTTTGAGACAAGCCTGGCCAACATGGTGAAACTAAAAATACAAAAAAAATTATACTAAAAATACAAAAAAAAAAAAAAAATAAAAAGCCGGGCATGGTGGTGGGTGACTGTAATCCTAGCTACTCGAGAAGCTGAGGTGGGAGAGTCGTTTGAACCAGGGAGGCAGAGGTTGCAGTGAGCTGAGATTGCACCACTGCACTCCAGCCTGGATGACACAGCAGGACTCCTTCTCAAAAACAAAAAACAAAAACAAAAAGAAAACATCCCTACCCAGACTAGACTTCCTGAGGCAGGAATGATACAGGACACAAAAAAAGAAAGTCAAACTGGGTAAGGGTAATTCATCCCCCTGTGAGCCATCTCCAATTTCTTAAAGAGGAACTGAAGACTTTCACTAGAACACTGTGTCACCTTGAATATCCATGTACCCTGTTCTGATTTCCACACCAAGGTAAGCCAATAGAATAAAAGAACACGGATTTTAGGGATAAACAGAATAGGTTTCAAAACCAGTTCTCTCGTTGA
Source organism: Ateles fusciceps (assembly GCA_036589455.1). Taxonomy (NCBI): domain Eukaryota; kingdom Metazoa; phylum Chordata; class Mammalia; order Primates; family Atelidae; genus Ateles; species Ateles fusciceps. The sequence continues at coordinate 7,860,338 of JAZHEH010003259.1, forward strand.
CAAGTTTGTGATCTTGGGCAAGTTGTTTGACCTCTCTTAACCAGTTGCTGCATTTGGTAAGATGGCCATATCACCACCTGTCTCTTTGACCGTAGAGTGTGGATTAAATGCAGAAAAGACGTGAAATGTGCTTTATGCCATAAGCCCTTGTTACATGGTGAATGTTCTGGTATTACTGTTACTGTTTTCCAAATTAGGCACAAAAATATTATTTTAAAACAAAGTTGGGTATTAAAGAACAGGAAAAGCACAATCACTAGTTTTCATGAGAATTATTAGGCTATTAATTTCCTAGTTAGTCATCATAGAGTAAAAAACAATAATCGGGGTGAGATCAGAATTGGATAACTGCTCCCAATTGGACCAGTGACATTTAGGCTTAGTGTCCACATCCTCTAAAAGCAAAGGAAATACAGCTTACTCCTCTGAAGCAGGTGCCTAAATGCCTATGAGTGCATGAAACCCTGGGATAGAAAAAAAAAGAGTTTGAAAAGAGAGATTAATCTTCCAAGCCCATCACTTTCATCGATCTCTTCCAAGACTTTGGGAGGAACCCTGGCAATGCATTTACATGGTTATACGCTTTGTACAATTTGCAGTAATCATATACTTTTGCTATAGTTTATTAAAATTCCTACATCTAATCCAGGTAGAAATTTCCTATATCAGAGTTCTGTAGTTCAGTGAAGCTAGAGCAGGTACACATGTTTTTGAGATCCAGCTGAAGGGAAGTTTAGTCGAAGACACGTTTATTTGGTTTTACTGGTATACGTTTCTGTGGTTCATGATCACTTCCACGTGTTAACGCCAGCTGTCCTGGTGTAGGAGTAGCTTGTAGGCAGGTTCTTGACTGTCCACTGGGCCCACCCCGCGAGCACTGAGGCACGAAAGTGCTGGGCCAGAGGCTGCCTCGCTGCAAATGTTCCTTCTAGCGCCTGGCACCACAAGGTTACCAGCCACGGAGGACACACAAGGTTTGAGACATATGGAGCCAGAGCTAGTCCATGGAAAATTTCTCCCAATTATCACATGTTTAAAATTTTAGGCCAGGCACAGTGACTCATGCCTGTAATCTCAACACTTTGGGAGGCCAAGGCAGGCAGATCATTTGAGCCCAGGAGTTTGAGACCAGCCTGTACAACAAGGTGAGGCCCTGTCTCTACAAAAATACAAAAGCTAGCCAAGTCTGGTGGTGCCTGCCTATAGCCCCAGCTACTCAGGAGGCTGAGGTGAGAGGATTGCTTGAGCCTGGGAGGTCGAGGCAGCAGTGAGCTATAATCACGCCCCTGCACTCCAGCCTCAACAAGAGAGAAAGAGACCCTATCTCAAAAAAAAAAAAAAAAAATTAAGTGGAAAATTCAGTTCTCATGATGTCTAGACTAATTGGAAATTCTCTTTGTTAAGAACATACTTGATAATGGCATATATTTGATAACTGAAACATTTATTTGCTTTTCTATGTATGTAAGTATGTATGTATGTATTTCTGAGACAGGGTTTTACTCTGTGACCCAGGCTGGAGTGCAGTGGCATGATCTCAGCTCACTGTTCCCTCAGCCTCCTGGGCTCAGGCAATTCACCCACCTCAGCCTCCTGAGTAGCTGGGACCACAGGCGTAAACCACCATACCCATCTAAGTTTTATATTCTTTTTATTGAGATAAGTGTTCACTAGTTGCTCAGATTGGTCTCAAACTCCTGGGCTCAAGCTTTACTTCTAGGCTCAGCTACCCCCCTGCCTTGGCCACCTAAAGTACTGGGATTACAGGCATGAGCCACTGTGGCCAGCTGTTTGCTTTTCTTTTCTTAATGGTTATAGTGTGAAATAGAAGTTACCAGAATTTCTTCCTTTGTGGAGCACAAACCTTTAGCAACACTACAAATAAAAAATATATCTCTGTGAGTTGAATATTTTGTTTATCACAATTATCAATAATAAGAAATAAATTTCTGTCAAGCATACTACAAGGTTGAATTATATTTCTATTTTCTTCATGGAAAATGATTTTTTTTTTTTTTTTGAGACAGAGTCTCGCTCTGTCGCCAGGCGCCAGGCCGAAGTGCAGTGGCCTGATCTCGGCTCATTGCAACCTCTGTGTCCTGGGTTCAAGCAATTCTCCTGCCTCAGCCTCCCGAGTAGCTGGGACTACAGACGTGTGCCACCACGCCCAGCTAATTTTTATATTTTACCAGAGACAGGGTTTCACTATGTTGGCCAGGATGGTCTCAATCTCTTGACCTCGTGATCTGCCCGCCTCGGCCTCCCAAAGTGCTGGGATTACAGGCGTGAGCCACCGCGCCCGGCCCCGGAAAATGATTTTTTAAAGTCAACACATTAAGAGAAAAATCAGAGCATGGTGCCAAAATATGTAAGTAAGAACATATTATAGAGGTGAATCGAGCAGTTAGTAAATAATAAATATCATGATGTTTCTGGATTCTGTGATGTTTGTAGTATTTGTCATATTTTAAAATTATAATATGTTGAGTTTTTTTCTAACTCTAAATAAATGTTTCCTTTGTGTGTGTGTGTGTGTGTGTCTGTTTGAGACAGAGTCTTGCTCTGTCACCCAGGCTGGAGTGCAGTGGCACGATCTCAGCTCACTGCAACCTCTGCCTGCGGGTTCAAGCGATTCTCCTGCCTCAGCCTCCTGAGTAGCTGGGACTACAGGCACCCACCACCATGGCTGGCTAATGTTTGTATTTTTTAGTACAGACAGGGTTTCACCATATTGGCCAGGCTGGTCTCAAACTCCTACCTTGTGATCCACCCACCTCAGCCTCCCAAAGTGCTGGGATTACAGGCATGAGCCACCACGCATGGCCAAATGTTTACTTTTATAATGGCTTTTATATACTTATCTTAGTCCATTTTCGCACTGCAATAAAGAACTACCTGAGACTGGGTAATTTATAAAGGAAAGAGGTTTGATTGACTCACAGTTCCACATGGCTGGCAAGGCCTCAGGAAACTTACAGTCGTGGTGAAAGGTGAAGGGGAAGTGAGGCCATCTTACATGGTGGCAGGAGAGAGAAAGAGCAAGGCGGAAACTGCCGATCATTTTTAAACCATCAGATCTTGTGAGAACTCACGATCATGAGACCAGCGTGGGGGGAAACTGCCCCCATGATCCAATCATCTCCCAGGAAGTCCCTCCCCCTACACAAGGGGGTTACAGGTCGAGATGAGATCTAGGTAGGGACCCAAAGTCAAACTATACCAATGCTTTTTCTTTTTTCGTTTCTTTTTTAATTGATGTATAATAATTGTACATTTTTATGGGGTACGTAGTGTTGTACATGTAATGTTAAGTGACCAGATCTCAACATTTATTATTTTTTGTGTTGAAAACATTCAATATTCTCCTAACCATTTGACACTACATATTATTACTAATTACAGTCATCCTACAGTGAACTAAAACACTGGAACTTATTTCTCCTATCTAGCTGTAACTTTGTATCCTTTAAAAAAAATCACTCATCATCCCCCTTCCTCTTACCCTTCCTGGCCTTGGGTATCTTCAATACTACTTTTTACTTCTATAAAATCAACTTTTTGCATACTTTTTATTAAAGAAGTTCTATAAAATTGTGTAACCATAGGCCCTACAAAACCTGGACCCATCCGTAATATCAGGCATCCCTTTGGAAGAATATTTTTGCTGCGATGTCCTCTAGAAGGGTAAGTAAGATTACATTTAATACTTTAATCTCTGGCAATGCTCTACTTCCAAAACAATGTGCAAACAGGTTATGCAATCACTTTCTGAAGAAGTCACCACTCATGGCACAACCAGCGAAGCAGACGCAGGCAAAGTCTGCCGTGAACCTAGGAGCAGGTGCTATCTCCGATATCCAGCTGGGTGGGCCTAGGCCTCTGCCCTGAGGGCCCAGCAATCCACAGCTAACATCATTTTCTTTACTTCCCTTAAACTAAGGGTCCTGAAAGGTACATTTAAGAGTTAAAAAAAAAAAAAAGGAAACAAGTCCACTTCTCTGAAATATGCTCTTTACATGAAAACAACCACAGTTACCCACCAGCAGCTATTATTCAGCTATAGGTAAGTAGATAAGTAGGTAGGTAGGTAGGTAGATAAGTAAATAGATAGATAGATAGATAGATAGGTAAAGTAAGTAGACAGAGAGAGATAGATAATACTAGAGAGAATATGGGCAGATGTTAAATGTCCTCCTTTTACATGTAATTCAACATTTTCCCAAACTGATTCCACAGCTCTTCTGATTCATGCTGTGTGTCCAGAATACTCTGTCCTGCATGAGCCGACTCTAGGGACTACAGAAATGCACTTACATGCTCTGCTTTGGAGACACAAATAACTGCTATCAGCTTTGATTGCTTCATTAAGTGACAAGAAGCCTGCAGGACTGAGTTGTGGTGGTAGAAGTTTTTTCACTCAAATCACACAACAAGCAATAGCTTTTGAAGGAAGAATGTGAAAAGCTTCATGAGAGAGGGGTGGGTGGGGGAAATGAGGGCAAAGGGGATGACATTGGCAGAGTGGCAAGGGACAGTGAGATAGCAGCATGTCCAAGTTGGGGCAAGCTCAGCAAGAGGCTGCCAAAATGCCTGGGGAGGGTGGCTGCCATTAGCCTCCCTCACAGGCCTGGGCCTGGATGCACCCGCGTCTGGATTTTCTGTGGTCCGCAGAAGGAGCAGCTCAACCCTGTAGCATCATCCAGAGGGTTTCCCAAGGCTGAGGCGGGGCAGTGCAGCTGGAACCTGTGTCAACACTCTCTGATCCAGGAGTTTTAATTGTCTAAAGCACCTTCTATGTGGCCCTAGAATCGGTTGTTCTCTTCTGCACTTGAGTGCATTTGGGGCCTTCTCCTTAGAGAGCCACCAAGGAAAACTCAGAAAAGGTGACAAGAGGCCGGGCGCGGCCTCGTGCCTGTAATCCCAGCACTTTGGGAGGCTGAGGCAAGCAGGTCACCTGAGGCCAGAAGTTCAAGACCAGCCTGGCCAACACGTTGAAACTCCACCTCTACAAAAAATACAAAAACTAGTCAGGCGTGGTGGTGCATGCCTGTAATCTCAGCTACTCGGGAGACTGAGGCACGAGAATCACTTGAATCTGGGAAGCGAAGCTTGCAATGAACTGAGATCGCGCAGGCCACTGCACTACAACCTGTGCGACACAGAGAGACTCTGTCTCAAAAAAAAAAAAAAAAAAAAAACAACAACTAAAAAAGAAAAAGAAAAGATGACACGGGCCTGCTTAGAATCCTGACCTTACAAGCGCGGAGGAGAAGTGGGAAGTGGGAAGGAGGTGCTGTTTGTCTGAGCAGGGCATAGAGGAGGATGGAGAAGGTGAGAGAGAGAAAGAAATGAAAGGCATTAAATGTACCAGCCTTCTCATAACCCCCACTGAAGCCAACCTTAGGATGAAGATGATGTTGTAATCTTCCAGGGTGTTCTCTGTACTAATACTAGAGAGAAAAATTCTGACTTCATTTTAATTTTTTATAAATTCATTCAGTGTTAGTGCAATTCTTCTGTGTTAACATCTTACATCTGGTCTCCTAGAGCTGAGAAGCAGAAGAAACATGAGGCCATAGCCTTCCCTAGGTTGGTCCTTGTCCTGCCTTGATCCCTAGAGCACTCCTGGAATAACCTACAGAGAAGAGGAAACTGTCACTAAGCCCGTCCTTTCCCAGTTTCAGATCAACTTCTGGAACCAATAGTTTGTTGCATGATTGTATGAAATTTGACTTAGAGATAAAAGAAATGAGTACAGAAAGTAGCTTTTAAACTTTTTAAAAAAAAATATGGTACATATAAAGTCTTCTATGACCTTGGCAATTTTAGCCCTATTCCATTCTGGCAAAAGAAAACTTACTGTGTGAGAAAGAGGTTTTTTAAGACAAAAACATCATCCTGATGTTTGGGTTAGTCACCAGATTGCTGATATTTGTATAATTAAGTCACTGAATTTGCCACTGAAAAACTGCCTTTGTTTGCCTGCTGCCATGATGCTGGGCTAAGTCTCATGTTTTAATATCATAATCTTCTAGGTACAACACAGAGAGTGGCTTCTCTCTTCAGTCCTTCAGCATCATAGTGGCCACTGTAGAGGGCTGGCATCTATCCCTCCTCAGGTACGTAGTGTAAGATCATCATGGCATTTCCTTTCCCCTCCACCGACTCATTCAAAAATGGGCAAGCCTCGCCTGTTTGAGCTGGTGGAAATGCAGAGCGTTACCCAGGGCTTCTGGTCAAGAACCAATCCCCTCCCTCCCCTGGAGATAGTGAACACAGCTGCTTTTGGCAGCTGGCGTTAAGTCGGGACCTCATCAAGATCTAGTTGCCATACTCAAATTAGAATAATTCAAGAGTTATTTAATAATAAAAGGCACTCAAGGACATGGACAGGGTACAGTGAAAGCACACAGGACAAAGCAGCACCCTTGGACACGGAGCAGGAGAACCATCATCGCATCTGTGCCCAAAAGCACAATGAGCAGGGTTACCCAAACCCAGGAGAAGGTCGTGTAGAGAGGCCACTGGAGAGGAGCTTTGAACTCGGGTTATGAAAAGTGGTCAGCCCGACCTGACTATGCAGGAAGGAAGCCAGATGAACAAATGCCCCAGCTTTATTCACTTCTTTCTGGTCAAGTTCCTGCAGGTGATCCCCATTAGCTGAATCCAAACAGAAGCCAGAGTGTAAACAATCTTATTCATGTAAGCCATACAAGTCACAAAGCAGAGAGAGAAGGCCAGAGAGGGGTCTGAAGGAGTAACTGAAGGTGTTGAAGACACCAGCCTCTTACGACTGCAGGAGGAGCCACCCAAGTGTGAAACTGACACTGAAGAAGTCAGAGCAGAGTACCTGGGTACGTGGAGACAAGGAGCCCTAAAGTCTACCCTATCTTGTATTTTTTGCTACTTAAGTAAGACAAGTCTTTCACGTCCATTATTCAAGTCAGTTTAACTCAGAAAATCTTTAACCAACAATGGCAATTATCTTAATGCTTTTCAAACAGCAAGTGGTTGTGAAATTATTCCAATAAGTTAAAACCAGCACTTTTTTAAAAGGGAAGGGAAAAAGAACACAAAGAGTAGAATATATGAGAATACATCTTACAATAAAAGAATATAAATATCTCTTGTTACAGCAACAGTAAAAAAGAATTAAAAATATATATTAAGTATCTCTTCCTGACACTTTTGGTTTTGTGTGTGTGGATATACAAAAAGTCACAGTTCTCTTTATAGTAATAAAATATTTTTCTCTGAGTTTTATTTTTTAATGTCTGATACATATTAAAGTTGTGCCACTTCCTATGCAAACAAATGCCCCACTCCTAATTTCTGAAGATACGTTAAGAATGACTTGAGCAATCTTTGCACATCCAGACGCGGAGCTGCAGTGCACCTAGGATGCCGCATGGAAGCCGGGAGCTGCACCTCTCACGTGGCCACTCGGGCCAGCCAAATACCTCTCATGAGAACCGCACCCAGGGCCGGGTGCGGGGGCTCACGCCTGTAATCCCAGCACTTTGGGAGGCCAATGTGGGTGGATCACCTGAGGTCAGGAGTTTGAGACCAGCCTGGCCAACATGGTGAAACCCTGTCTCTGCTAAGATTACAAAAACTAGCCGGGTGTGGTGGCATGTGCCTATAATCCCAGTTACTCGAGGGGCTGAGGCAGGAGAATCACTTGAACTCAGAAGGCGGTGGTTGCAGTGAGCCCAGATCACGCCACTGCACTCCAGCCTGGGAAACAAGAGCGAAACTCCGTCTCAAAAAAAGAAAAAAAGGACTGCAGCCAGGCCAGCACCAGCAGCTCAGCCACCAGCAGCGGCTTCCTCCTTTGCATTTGGCTCTCCTGCTGCTGCGCCCCGGCAGTCAAGTCTGATGGCCCAGATGGCAACCATTGCAGCTGAGAGCATGGGGCACACACTAGATCATGTCATCACTGGGGGCTTCAGTGGAGAAAGTAATGCTGAGCCCAAAAGACCTGACATCACTTACCAGAAGCCCCGGGGCAACCCAGATGCCACAGCAGCAGCAGCAGCCTTGCTTCTATGGGATAAAACCACTTTTGGAGTGTGCCCAGAACCAAGGTGACTAAAGCTCTGTGAAGGTTTCAGTGAGGTGCTGAAACAGTGCAGACTTGCAAACCAATTAGCCTAGTCGAGAAGTTCAAATTGGAGAAATGGAAAATCAGTCCTCATAACCATGTTAATTTAGTATAAAAATACATTTGATAGAGAAAAGATAAAGAGTAACCATCAGTTAAACCTCTCCAGTGTCATTCATAGCTTTCATCTTTCAGAATTGAAACGGAAGAGGGTAAGAGGATGTTCTTACTGTGTAGAATTTCATTAAGATGTTGTCGAATTTAGGGCTGAGCCAATGTTTGTGTGGCCTCCTTAAACTAGCTGTTATGATTTTATTCTGTTAAACTAGCTGTTATTACTTTATTTGGGAGTAAATTAAAGTGATTGTCTTCCCCCTCACCAAAAAAAATGACTTGAATTCCAAGCCTTATGTCAATAGTAATTGATTTATTTTATCCTGATTCTAAGGTTTTCTCTAATGAGACTGATGAGTGTTTTCATTACCGGTCTCATTCACTGGCCTTCCTGGCTGGGCGTGGTGGCTCATAACTGTGTTCCCAACACTTTCAGAGGCCAAAGTGGGAGAACTGCTTGAGGCCAGGAGTTCGAGACTAGCTTGGGCAACACAGGGAGACCCTGTCTCCACAAAAATAAAAAAATTAGCCCTGTGTCGTGGCATGCCCCTGTGGTCCCAGCTACTTGGGAGGCTGAGGTGGGAGGATCACTTGGGCCTGGGAGGTGGAGGAGGCAGTGAGCTGTGATTGTGCTACTACACTCCAGCCTGGGTGACAGAGTGAAGCCCTCTTTCTCAAAAAAAAAAACAAAACAAAACCAAATACAAAAACAAAATCTCCTGTCAGCCAAGCTTGCTATCCTAGGAACCAGGAGTTAATTAATCTGACAGTTCTAAAAAATACAAACTATCCCCTGATAGCTGCTAGGAAAACACTGAACAGAATTTTGCACTCACTTTTGAAAGAGTATATTGCAGGAACTTACCAGTTTCTCCTCATCTTGTTGTCAGATCATGATCCTATTGTCTGGTGACACAAAACCTTTCAAATTGAAGGGGATATGGATGGTATGCAAGTGCTAATGCCCTTAGGAATGCTTTCAGATGCAAGTAACAGAAAAGTAATAAATACATTTAAATATCTCAGCTAGCAAGCTGTCCAAAGGTGGGCTGTTTCGGTTCCATTTAGGGAACAGTACCTCAAAATGACATCAAGGATTCAGCCTCTTCTGTATTTTTACTCTGCCATCTTTAGCACATTGGCTTATTATCCAGTCATCTTGTCACTTCATGGTTACAGAAACATCAATGCAGCTCCAAGCAAGTTATCCTAACTTGGTTACTTTTGAGACAAGTAGAAAGCTTTGGGTTCCAAAGTGCTTTTCATAAATCTCTGTATTTCTAACCAGGAAGAAAATTTTTCTATGCTGCTTCTTGATTAGCGGAGGGGAAAAAAAGAAAAGAAAAAAAATCTTTCCAGGATATCTCCCATCCCCTGCCAACACATTTTGCCTTACATCTTTTCAGCCAGAAATTGGCCCCCTGCCAAATGTTAGACCAAACACTAGCAAGGTGGAACTGAATGACTGTGACTGACTAAGATCTATGAGATTCATTCCCTGGAGCTCACCACCTGCCTTGAGACTAAGAGATGCTAACAAAATCAGGATTCCGTGGCTTGCAAGGAGAAAGTGGTTGTTGGATGAGCAAGCAACAGTGCCTTTTATAATGCCTTCCCCCTCTCATTCGGCTAGCAAAGTTGAACTGCCTCATCAGAGCAGGCAGAATGACTTTTGTAATGTTGTAATGTCAGCTCGTTGGGAAGGCTCTCAGGAAAATAGGTCACCAGTGCACTTTCTCTGCACTAGGTAATAGGAAAAGATAAAGGGAAAAAATTGAGGTAGCCGAGACAAGTGACTTGATACTTTTAAACCTCTGTTTCAGCAGGAGAGGCTTTAACTAAAGACTTTTTATGCCAAATGCCCACTAGAGTGAGACTAATGATGTCCAACCCCTAAACATTCAGGTTTATGAGTCAATTAGAACAAATGGCTAAGGACATTTCAGATTTTGCTTGAATTTTCTGCACATGCATGTTCTACAAAATCTTAACACAATTCCAAATGGCCCTATTATGTGACCACGTATGCATCCATGTTTAAATAGATATGAAGTAATGACTAAATTAGTGATTCACTTGGCTGACATTCGTCTGAATGTCTTTCCAATAGATCACTGCTTTATTCAGAATTAAATACCATAAATTCAAAACTGCTCACTTGCATAGCTAAAAGTTTGCTTAGATGCTTTTATCAAAACTAGCTGTTTGTCTTATGATAAATCAAAGCTATTTTATTAAAATGAATACCAGCTGCAAATTGTGGCTCACGCCTGTAATCCCAACACTTTGGGAGGCCATGGCAGGAGGATTGCTTGAGGCCAGCGTGCCTGAGCCACATAGTAAGACCCTGTCTCTACAAAAATAAATAAATATCTGAATACCAATTTGATCAGTGTTTTGCTAAAATGTTTTAATTATGAGATACATTTTCTAACCTAAATGTAATTTTCTAGCAGGTATTCCTGCATTGCCAAGAACTCAGAGAAGTTACTATATGGAGTACTATTAGCATAACTCATTTGATGTTTGAACTTGCCTTGGACTGAGATGTTCATGCTGACAGATATTGTGTAGTGATAGCAGCCAATAGGTATAGATCACTTACTTGAGGAGGCATTGTACCAGGCACTTTCCAGACGTGTTCTCATTTCATTTTTGAAAGTCTGGGAAATAGGCATTATTTTCAAAATTGTTATATATGGGGTTAACTTTTTAGAAAGATTATGTAACTATCCTGTGGTCATTTTTATCATAAATTCAAAAATACTGTATTTTCGATTGCCAAATATTTTGAAGTCATCATTATAAAGCTGTTACATTGAACCAGGTATTTTACATTTTCTGAAATCCATGGAGATTACAGTTATAATTTATTTAGTTTGTTTAGACTATTAAAGTTCTTTGATTACAAACAAGAGAAACAGATTCAGGATAACGTAAGTAAAACTGAAACATATTGGAAGAGCTTAGAGTAGCTTAGAGAATCAAAGGTGAACAGCTGGATCATTGGAAGAATAAGAAACAGAGGAATTTCCAGCATCCAGATGGCAGGGATGAGTGGGCCCATTTCTTCAGGAACACACCACAGGGATAATCAATTCCAATCTCTTCCTGATCACCTGGCTCACAAGTGGAATTTGTGATGTTGATCTGATTGGCCTCACCTGGGCCACATGACACTGCTTTTCAGAGGAGAAAATGAATCTTGATTATTGGCACAAACTAGGAAAAGGGTAATTCCCTAAGGAAAAAGAAGGTGCTTCTTCCTGAAAAGTGGGTGCTGGGGCTGGCAAAAACACTGGATGTCCACAACAGTATGTGACAGAGTTGGGATTCAAACCTCAAACCACTGGCTGGGTGTGGTAGCTCATGTCTGTAATCCCAGCACTTTGGGAGGCCAAAGTAGGTAGATTGCTTGACTCTAGTTCAAGACCAGCTTGGACAACATGGTAAAACCCTGTCTCTTAAAAAAAAAATTTTTTTAACCTTCACATCATTCCAAAATTCTTTTCTCTTAATCATTTTCTTATTTTTAAAATCATTCATAAGTAAAATAATCCCAATGGAGCAAAATGAGATAAATATATAATAATTATCGTAAACAGCTTGGCAGTTGCTATATGCAAATTCAGTGATACCAGTGCTCACAGAAAGGTCGTGGGGGAATTCAATGGCAGGTCCTGCTGATGGTTTTGTCATCTTCTCTGCTGGTCGCCATTATGCCACGGCCCACTTGTTGGGAAACCATTAGCAGCCAGACTGGCACAATCAACCAAATCTGGGATCAATGAGCTGTCTCAGTCTCAGCCCAGTTGCGGAAGTGTGTACTTCCTATTTTTAGTAGGCTGACTCCAGAAAATTAGCATTATTGCTACTATTAATATCATCCAGAAGTTTCCTTAGTGGTTTACTGTTTCAATATTAGCCCTTGGAAACAAAATAACACCTCATATTTTAAAATTTCCAAGTTCCTTTCTGAAGTCAAGACTTATTTTTGCACGGAATTCTCATAGTTTCTATGAATGTCTGAAGAGACAACTTAGGCTATAACATTTTGCTTTTTAAGCTAAAGGCACATTTCAATTAGTAAAGTAGCCACCTGAAAAGCCCTTTAATATTTCTAAATTCTCATCATTCAATATCTTTATTCTTTGAAGCTGTAAGGTGTATTATTTTGAAATGCTGGAAGGCTTCATTTAGAAACATGAAATCAGGCTTCTTATTTTCTCTTAAAATATTGCATGTGCTTTGGTCCAACTTGGTCCTGGTGAATAAAATCAAACAGCTAAGTTCTAGCAAAAAAAAGAAAAGGAAGGAAGGAAAAAAATAATACAAAAATTATTCTTCTCTGCCATCCATTGAGGCTGTTAAGACACAGGGTGGGGTATATGTCTACACATGCAGTCCTAATTGATGGCAAAGATAATTACTACTAGAAATAAATGAAGAAAATTAAGAGACAAAGAGGTAAAAAGAGCCATGACATTGCTCCAGTGAAGCAGACTCAGGCAGATGCTTGTTCTGTAAGGGCCTCTGAAGGCTCAGTTAGACTTAACAAACTGAAGGGCTAGGGATATTGCTGTAGGCCTCGATTACAGGGGTTTCAAGCCCAGTTCTACTGTTTAATAGCTATGTGACCGAAATCAAATTATACCATGTTTGTGGGCCTTAGTTTTCAGATGTAAATAGGGAAAATAAAGCCACCTACTACATAGGAGTGTGTGTATGTGTGTGTGAGAGAGAGAGAGAGAAGAGAGAGAGAAAAAAACAAATACTTCTAGGGTACTTAGAATGATACTTGGACTTGATATTATTACATCTGTGGGTAGGATATTGTGGAACCATGAAAAATGTGCCATAGAAGCAATGATCTACTGTCATGTGGAAAGATTTATTATAAAATAGTATATAGAGCATGAATCTAATTTTATTTGTTTTATATATAAATATATTCATTAAAAAGAAAGTATAAACCATGTAATAATAACAGTGGTTGTCTCTGAGTGGTGGGGTTATCTTGAGTGCTAGGATTATGAGTGATATTTACTTTATTCATTGTGCTCCTTCATAGTTTCCAGATTTGAACAAATGAACCTAATTGATTTTATAACCAGGAAAAAACACTATACATATAACAAACATTTAAAAAAATGGTTCTCTCTAAGTAAAAAAAAAAATTGAAATCAAATAGAAAAAGTCCTTTCCATTTTGATGGATCAAGATCAAAGAAAATCCAGTCTCACTGCAGAGCAGCAAAAAAACGTCTGATGCTCAATCCAGGTTATCTGAAGAGAAAGGAGAACAATATGGGCTTCAGAGTAAAGGGTGTATGATAATCACTGCAAAACAATAATTGTGTGACCTTACATAAACAAATCAATAACCATGACGGTCAGTTCCTCATTTCTAAACTCAGGATGGATGGCGGCTGAATTGAATGGGCAACATATGAAGTATATAAAGAGTTAAGCACACAGAAAGCATTCAGTGATGATACCTCGATCTTATAGCAGTCCATTTAGTATCTTCATTACTCACTAAATAAAAAATATAAGAAAATTATATACAGCTTCCTGCCATAAACTGGAAATTAAGTAAGCTCATAAATGTGATAAATAACTCAACAATCTTTGTTCCATTTATTAGTATTTGAGTCCAAAGTTCAAAAATGGGCTCCATTTTCTTTTTTAAGAAACTATCTCTAGCTGGTCTTTATTATACCTACTATTTTTGTGTTTTATTTTTTTAAATGAATGTTAGCTGGGCCTGGTGGCACATGCCTGTAATCTTAGCTACTCAGGAGGCTAAGGGAGGAGAATCTCTTGAACCTGGGAGGCAGAGGTTGCGGTGAGCCGAGATCGCCCATTGCACTCTGGCCTAGGCGACAAGAGCAAAACTCCGTCTCAAAAAAATAAATAAATAAAATGAATGAAGGGAAAGCCAATCCTCAATTTATTAAGAAAAAATAATTTGTATTTTAAAAAATAAAGTAACAGTGATTATATTATTTACTATGGGCCTTCATGACACCCACATTACCTTCAGGTTTCAGGTTTCACGCCTATTTAGTCTCATGGTTAAACGATGTCTAAATAAATGGAAAATAAAAAAAGAGAAAGAAAAAAGTCCCTCTATTGCTGCCTGGTCCCTAATCTCATTATTCTTAAAAGCTGTGCTTCTCAAAGCTTACTGTGCATGTTAATCCCCCTGGGTGCCTGACTCTGCAGGTCTGGAGTGGGGTCTGTGGCTCTGCATTTCTAACAAGTTCCCAGGTGATGCTGAGGCTACTGGTCCATGGACCAGTAGCGGGCTCTAAAGGGTTGTAGGAATATCGGTGTATCGGTCTAAATGCTCCTATATTGCAGGTGACATAAGTTGAGAAAAAAAAGTTTCTCATGATTTTTGTCCCTTTCCCATCCTCACAATATTGTTTCTAATCCTCCAAGCTTTTGCTCATTTTTTTTTCCTGCTGACTTGTTCTCTAAAGTCCATCTCCCTCTGGTAAATTGTTATTCATCCTTTAAGATTAGTCTCAAAAGCTTCGTTCTCTGGGACAAGACCTGCCAGGTGTATGGCTGTAGCCAGTTCCCTAACAAATCCCTGTAAGCTGAAGAGGTAGTTGTTGCTCCCACTGGCTCTCTTCCCATCTTTATTTGACTCACTTGCTCAGCCTCCCTCAAAGGGTCACAGGGAGCTCCTTGGGTTGGACAGGCTGCCCTTTGGAGCACATTCCTTTCAATCAGGCACTTACCCAGAATCTGCAATTCTTTAGGATATTGTAGTCTGCCCAGCCAAGAGGTATCGGTAGTTTTTTGTCTTTTCTTTTTTAGACAAGGTCTTTCTTTGTTGCCCAGGCTGAAGTACAGTGGCACAATCCTAGCTCACTGCAGCCACAAACTCCTGAACTCAAGGGATTCTCTTGACTCAGCCTTCCAAGTAGCTAAGACTACAAGTGCATGTAACCATGCCTGGCCAATTTTTTTTTTTTTTTTTTTTTTGAGACAGAGTCTTGCTCTGCTGCCCAGACTGGAGTGCAGTGGCACGATCTCAGCTCACTGAAACCTCTGCCTCCCGGGTTCAAGCAATTCCCTGCCTCAGCCTCCCGAGTAGCTGGGATTACAGGCACCCACCACCACGCCCAGCTAGTTTTTGTATTTTTAGTAGAGAAGGAGTTTCACTATCTTGGCCAGGCTGGTCTTGAACTCCTGACCTCATGATCCACTCCCCCTCAGCTTCCCAAAGTGCTAAGATTACAGGCATAAGCCACCACGCCCAGCCCAATTTTTTTTTCTTTCTTTCTTTTTTTTTTTTCGCTAAAGCTGGTCTTGAACTCCTGGCCTCAAGTAATCCTGGCACTTTGGCATCCCAAAGTGCCATAACTACAGACCTGAGCCACCTTACCCAGCCTTTCTGTTCTTTTGTGGTTGTTGTTGTTAACTTTTTTGTTTGCATAGTTTTTTGAATGCCTTGAGGGAAAGATACTAGAAAAAATACAAGGTGTTATACAAACATCCACATAATACAGTAACATTAGTAAAAGCTGTTAAAACAGGAAAAAAAAATTGTGTCATTGAACTTCCTTTCTGTCTGGCAAGGGCATACTCAAAAGCACAGATGGGTCAGGAAAGTAACATGAGGGAAGGTGGTTGGTTGAATAGTATTCTGGTGAGTCTGAGTCCATGACTCATCTGAAGAGTGGCATCCAGCCACCCTCCCACGGGGCAACGCTGCCCAGGGCTGCCAAATCTCCCAGGTGCCAGAAATCCAGATTTTTATATGCAAATTCTCCTGTCAACAAATCCAATTTTTGGTTGTTTAAATACTGTGAGAGCCAAACCCAAATAAATCTATGGGCCAGAGGTAGCTGTTTGGAGGAAGACAGAGACGGGCACATGATATTTTGCATTTGTTTAAAGTGACACTGCTTTTGAATTAAGATTTTTCTTCTAGGCTATTGAAATCAATCAGAACTGACTGAGTTTACGGTTTAGCAGTGCCTGACCTAGTCTGCGGCTGGCAACAGCTTCACCCTTAAGCTGAGATGTAGGCAATAACAGTCTAGTCTTATTCAAGATACTCTTAGTCCGCATATACATAAACTTACAAACACAGCCCAAAACACCCAGAAGCATCTGGAAAGCCCATTTCTTATGTCTGCATCACCTGTTGGAGTATTGTTTTTCCTGGCCTTCTTTTCAGAAAATAGCTGCCATGTAGCATAGAGATTCAAGAGGACTAGTGATACATCTATTTCTGACCAAAGTCTCTCTGGGCAGTGCAGTGTCTGATTTTGATTTTGATAATACAGCAACTTCTCAAGTATGTCAGAGCATGCAAAAGGCTCTAGATATTTAAGCTGGAAATGCCAAAAAGAAATATATGAAACTAGCCCAGGTTGACTAGTATATGGGAAGAGAAAATTAGTGAGTGTGCCAGCGATATACATTACATATCATCTTAACCAACAATATGCTGGAAATCAAATAACTATACCTATCAGAATATTACAGTCATAGAACTGTTCCATTATGACATGGCTGATTGACACTTACAGATATCTACTCTAAGACAAACAATTCTGTGTGTGTGTTTGTATTCTTGGTTTTAAATAGTATTTTTCAAACTACAGGACACCACCTATTAGTGGGTCATAAATCAGTTTTGTGAATTAGAGCCATCACTTAAAAAAAATAAAATAGATGAGTTTGTATTTTTGTAAGTATCAAAGCACATCATGCACACACATAGTAAGCAAAAATATTTTTAGTGAAACTTTTATTCAAATACACCCACATGTATTCTGGATCAGAATGAGAAATATGTATTCCTTACTATGGGTCATGGTGAAAGACATTTGAAAAACCCTGGATCATAAAGTAAATTGATATTCCTGTTCCTACTAAAAGCCAGTTGTAAAGGGGGGTCTTAGGTGGTTTTTTATCAAGAGCTAATCTATGTATTATTTTAACTTGATCTACCCCCAGTGTTGATGTTTGTTAGGATTAGTGTTGTATTTTTGAAGATGGACACTTGGGAACATTCACCCAGAAAAATATACATGTATTTAGTACATAATAACTGCTTTTAGTGAAAGCTAACTCCCAAGGTTAAAAAAAAAAAAAAAGCAAAACCAAAAATACAACAAACAAAAGAAAATCAGTTGGAAGAAGAAATCCAACAATAGGAGATGAACCAGTGGGTAAAAAGAATCTATCACCAAATCTCTGTGTCAGTAACCCAGAGCACTGATATAAATTCAAAGGCCTGGCTTGTCATTACTCCACCTGAGCAATGGTTTCCAATAGTAACCTGATGACAATCAATTTGGTTTTGAAAAACAAAACAAAACAAAACAAATGCATATTCTGATAAATAATCTTGTTCATGCACCCCAACCATTCCTTATCTAAATGACTCTTTAAAGCACACACACACACCCCCACAGCCTACAGGTATACATAAATGATTAAAAGAAGCAAAGGGAAACTTGATATAGCCAATCCTCTCCGGGATCCAATTTACTTATCAGCCCACCAAGGTCATAATAGTTATCAAATATTTTGTTTGTTTGGTAATTAGAATAAATACTACGTAGTTAATTAACAAAGCCACCATTAGAGGACATTTCTCACTGCTTTTCATGTTTACTGCATCATGACAGAGTCAGAACATGGAGATGGTACTGTTTCAAGAGTCCAGTTTGCTAAGGCATAGCTGAGATGAGCCTGATATTTATTTTTCTAATGTGACATACCCATAGGCAATACAGTGTAGAGCTTAGGGCTGTAAGAGACCTACAGGTCATCCAGCTCTAACCCTTCATCTTTCTGATGAGAAGAATATGTGGTACAGTGACCCACTGGATCCATCAATCCAGTGCATCTGCTGTTGCTCTGTAATAGCACTCATGTTTGTGTGAGCCTGAACCCCTGCATTCCATAGAGTCTGCAATTCTACTTTTTGGAGAGATAGAATGGGCAAAATCTAGGCAGCTGGGACTGCCTTCCACCAGACCTGCTGTGTCCCACTTGGGAAACTGAGCAGCCATCTCCCTGCTTCATGCAGGGCACACTCTGTCGCACAAGCATTACTGAATGCAGCGAGACAGGTGAACCACATAGACGGTCTTCTGATATACATCACTTTCTATATTAATCCAAGGACAGTCCGAATCTCCACTCCTGCATCTTGAAGATAAGCTATATCAGCACTGTGTGTGCCTAAACAGGCACATGTATTCTTTTATTCATGAAACATTTATGATACACTGTGCACGTGCTACGCACCAGGCACAGTGCCAGACCCTTCAGAGAGAACGATAGCCATAAAAACAGAGTAGAATGTTATAAGTGACACCCTTAAGGTACACACATATCGTAGTACCTTAAGGGTGTCAGTACAGTATACAATACTATTTCATGATTTCAGTATTTTAACATTTAGCATTTTAGTATAAAAATGTATAAAATATGCAATATAAACAGTATAAATATTATAGAGTATAATCATACATACATAAAATTAAATTACAAGTATTGTATCCACATACATAGGTCTTGAAGTATGAGTCGAAGACTTCAGATCCACACCAAAATTATTGCCAGCCACCTGAATTTTCACTAGCTTGTGAATATTTCCAGTAACAAAAAAAAAATGTCATTTAGAAGCCCAGGTGTGGTTGCTCACACCTGTAATCCTAGAACTTCGGGAGGCCAAGATGGGCGGATCACCTCAGGTCAGGAGTTCGAGAGCAGTGTAGCCAACCTGGAGAAACCCCATCTCTACTAAAAACACAAAAATTAGCCAGGAGTGGTGGCACATGCCTGTAATCCCAGGTACTCAGGAGGCTGAGACAGGAGAATCACTTGAACCTGGGAGGCAGAGATTGCAGCAAGCTGAGATTCGTACCACTGCATCCATCCTAGGTGACAGAGCAGGATTCTGTATCAAAAAAAAAAAAAAAAGTCACTAGAAGTAACTTGGAAGAATTTAGAAATCTGAACCAGGCTTTGTGCCCCAGTTTTACTGCCTACTTAGCTGAGTGACCTTGGGTACATTCCTCAATCTCCCGGACCAGCAATTGCCCTTCTCTTATGCAAGCAGTAGATGGTGTCTACCTTAAATGTTTGTCAAGGGGACTAAGAGGATGCTTGCGTGCAGAATGTAGCGTAGCTAAAAAGCAAGTTACTTCATCTTTCTGTGCTTCACTCCCTTTCCTAAAAATTAGAATAACTGTAGAATCCATGTCATCCAATGGCTGTGCAAATTAAATGAGATCTAACACATCTAATACCAAATAAATTTTAGTCATTATACGAAAGTGTTGACTATAAAATGCTAGATAAAAGTGAAATACTCCTATCAAAGTTGAGCTCAGTCAAAAGAAGAGGATAGGAACAAAAATTATCCAAGGTGCTACATGTTCATGTGGTACCTCAAATCTCAAGTTTTCAGGCTCAGCACTATTTTGGAGGTTAAATACAGTAGCTGGTTCTGCTCTGGTTGTAATGTCATACAATTCCCTGCTGAAGGTATCTTCCTTTTTGTAGTCTCTCCCCTCATCTCTATTTCTTTCTAAATCATTTCTCAAAGTATAGTTCTTTAAGTCTCAGTGTAATTATTTATGTTAGTTCTGTGCATATATAGAAAGAGCAGGTGAGGTGATGACAAAGCTGTCCATCTTAGATGATGGATAATGCTTATTCTTCCTATTCTTTAAAGCAGTAACTTTTTCGTCTTTAAAATGTCGCATCCTCAAAATGAGTTAGGGCAGCATGAAAATAATTTGGAAACGGAAAGTTTATCTGGGTAGAAGGAATGCAATTACTTACAGAATTTCAAATTACAAAAAAAGCCTCCGTATTTTTTTCTTTGGATTTTTGTTTATTTCTGAGTGCTGGAGAATTCCTGCTTTAGTGGGCATTGAAAATTGAGGGCTAGGCTATCTTTAGACTAATTTTTAAAAAATTGTTCAACTCAGGTAAATAATCCATTGGTGGCCAGACATATTGGCTCACACCTGTAATCCTAGCACTTTGGAAGGCTGAGGTGGGCAGACGGCTTAAGGCCAGGAGTTCAAGTCCAACCTGGTCAACAAGGCGAAATCTCATCTCTACAAAAATACAAAAAAAATTAGCCTGGTGTTGTGGTGAATGCTGATAGTCCTAGCTACCAAAGAGTGCTGTGATGAGGGAATCATCTGAGCCCAGGAAGTTGATGCTGCAGTGAGCCGAGATCATGCCACTGCACTCCAGCCTAGGCATCAGAGTGAGACCCTGTCTCAAATAAATAAATAAATAATAATCCACTGGCTATTTTATTTTACTCATTCAAATCATCATTTTCAAAATAACCAAGTTTTTTTTTTTGGTTAGATTTCACTTTGTTTCTGTTTATACAGTAGTTTGTATATGTAGACAAAACTGAATACCTCATTTGGTAGAAGAAAATGGGCGTAACTAGAACATTAGCATTCCTCAATTCCAAATTTGTTCAGTCAATAGTAAGCAAGAGTGTATGAAGACACAGAGGTATTTAGCTTAAATTTGCATAAAGAAAAAGACTATCCATGCTTTTAAATTATTGGTCTTATGATTTTTGAAATACAAGAAGAAAAAAGGACAAAGAGAAGAAGAGAAGGAGAAGGAGGAGAAGGAGGAAGAAAAAGGTTGTTTCAAAGCATGGAAAGAAGCAAAGGAGAGTCAGGTGAAAATTTCAGCTGCAGTAATCCTAATACGCACTTCTGTGCCCGTTGCATATTTGGAAGACAATTACCTTCACTTTCACATTTTCTAGTAAAAAAGGGCTGTTCTGTCTTAGCTGTCCTGGAAACACCTGCATCTGTTGTGTAATATTAATGAGCTTGAGTTTGGAGTGCTAGCACTTTACCTCTCTCTGTGAATAATAGGGCACACATAAATGATTAAAACAAGGGAACCAGAAACCTTCCTAGGATCAAATTCATTTATCAGCCCACCAAGGTCACTGACCTCAATTACCCAGGGCCTAGCTACTAAAATGATTAATTGATCTATTCTTTCACTTATTTAATTTGAAGAGGGTTGAAGTGAAAATATTTTCAATGAATTGACCTGTAAGTAATTGTTTTTAGTTTGCTGCATCGTCTAAAACACTTATTAGTGGTAGTGAGAAGCATCAATATGTGCTATTACAGAGATAAAGGTGAACAAAGAAACCACAGTGAGGCAGGAGAATAGGGTCTGGAGGTGGGGAACCTAAGGCCGATTTGTGCTGACTTCCTAGAATTGAATCAAAAGGAAAACCCTACCTCTCCATATAGAAGTAACAAAAGGATCAGAGGCTACTCGCTTTGCACTGTGTGGCAAATGATAAAATGGAAAGTACCTCTGATCGGTCCCCCTCCTAAAACCAGTCAGACTGGTTGTGGGCCTAGTCTTCATTTGCATAAGAGTATAACTTGTAACTTCACTTCAGCCTCTGATTGGTCACCTTCTGCAACCATTCAGACTCGTTGCCACTCCTTCATTTACATGGAGTGTAACCGGGGTAACCAATGGGAAAACTCTAGAGGGTATTTAAACCCCAGAAAATTCTGTAACAAGCACTCATTAGCTGCTTGCTCCTGTGGCTTCCTCTCTGTGGAGTGTACTTTTGTTTCAATAAATCTGTGCTTTCATTGCTTCATTCTTTTGTTTCTTTGTTTGTGGGTTTTAGCCAATTATTTATTGAAAATGCCAAGAGCCTTGAAGACTTGTAGTCAAGACCTTCCATCAGTAACAATAGCTTTTCTTATACATCTTCCGCATGTTACTTAACTTGTTAGCCCTAGTTTAATCCTCTCCTTACAATTCTTTGTACTATTCTAACCTCAAAAGCTGTACTGATATACGAATTGAAAGAATATACTGGCAGATTTAGAGGTTAAATTGGACTTTTATAGAGAAAATATTTAAGAAATTTTAAAAATGTGTTTATATTTAGTTGTTAGTGAAGACTGATACGTAATGTTGAGTAAAACTACTTTCTTCAAAACTGCTGGGTTAAAGATTTTGCTAAAAGTTTGCCAGGCATGGTAGCTCATCCCTATAATCCTAGCACTTTGGGAGGCTGGGGTGGGAGGATCCCTTGAGGCCAGGAGTTTTGAGATCAGCCTAGACCCTGTCTCCACATAATTTTTTTAAATTATGTTTTTGTCCAGGCCTGGTGGCTCATGACTGTAATTCCAGCACTTAAGGAGGCCGAGGCACGCAGATCACCTGAGGTCAGGAGTTCGAGACCAGCCTGGCCAACATGGTGAAACCCAGTGTCTACAAAATATACAAAAATTAGCCAAACATGATGGCACATACCTGTAGTCCCAGCTACTCAGGAGGCTGAGCCAGGAGAATTGCTTAAACCCGGGAGACAGAGGTTACAGTGACCCAAGAACTCCAGCCTTGAAGACAGAGCAAGACTCCATCCGCCGACCCTCCAAGAAAAGTTTTCTGCAAATGATACGGCTTTATTATCTTATTGTTTTTCCTTGGAGCTACCTCATCTGTCATATATTGCTTTCTTCATGTAATGGGAGCACATAGAGAATAGTATACATATATACCAGTTTCTTTTCATTGTAGTGACCAAATATTCAGACTGCCAATCTATTCTAAGCATCTAGATAGCATCTTACAATATTGTTAAAATGATTCAAGTGTATGTACACTCAGTGGTATATTGATAAATATTTAACAACTGGTTGAGAGGTCAAAGCTCTGATTTACAGTGTGTGCTGATTTCTGTGGAGTAAATACACCCACCATGACTGATTTCAAGCCACCAATATAAAGTCACTGAAAATGGAGTTAGAAAGAGATGTGCCGTAATGCACTATTACATAGTATTTTCTCCATACAGAATCTGTTAGAATTCACAAATAAAAATCCAGGATGTCATCTAGGCACAGTGGTATACCTGTAGTCCCAGCTACTCAGGAGGCTGAAGCCAGAGGACTACTTGAGCCCAGGAGTTCGAAGCCAGCCTAGGCAATATAGCAAGACCTCATCTCTTAAAAACAAACAAACAAACAAACAAACAAACCAGGATGTCCACTTAAATTTTTAGATAAATGACAAATAATTGTTTGAGTAAAAGTATTTCCATGCAATATTTGGACATAGTTATATAAAAATATTATTTGTTGTTTATCTGAAATTCAAATTTAATTGGACATCCCAGATTTTATCTGGCAATTCTAATACAGATACCATAGACACAACTTCGAGTATATAAATAATTAAAATGTAGTGATAAGTTTTGAGTGTTCATTACTTTTCTTTTAAATATAATTAAATTTTAAATTTGCATAATTTTATTTTTAATAATGACTGTGTTTGACAACTGTCTCACAAAATTCATGAAAATTTAACAATCAGCTCTTGCAAGCCCGCTGGAGCACAACAGTGACATTATACTTAAGTGTAATAGCTCCACACCAGAGTTAGACCTTGAAAATGCAATGAGAGGACAAACTCTAAAGTGCATCTCATCTTATAATATTACTGTGATTTTAAAACAGTAATGGGAGGAAAAACAGATGGGGAGGAAAGCAGCAAACCACACTGCCATGTGTGTACCTATGCAAGCATCTTACATGTTCTTCACATGTACCCCAAAACCTAAAATGCAATTTAAAAAAAAAAAGACAAATGACCCTTGCTGCCTTTTTCTACATGTAACATCTAACGGGGTTAGTGATTATGCCTCTGTGCACTATTACAGATGGACTCACAGCCAAACCTAGATGTGATTTGCACTTGCTGAATCTTCACCACCTGTGTACAAACTATGAACTGAAATCCTGTGTCGGAGCAGTCCGACAAAACCTCTCTGAAAGGCTGATCCCAGACTACATGCCTCAGTCCACAGTCCTCAGACTCCTGAATAAAACTAAATTGAATTCTAGAAAAGCTTGATTTTTTTTTTCTTCAGTTGTGGGGTAGAGGGTGGGGTTAGCGAACTTGAGTAGAAGGTCATTTTGTTTTTGTGTATAGCTGACAACTTTTCATCAGATATTTGTAGGGCAAAGATAAGTCTGGAATTTTGTTTAAAGTAAAGGTAAAAAATCTGCAGTGATCAGCAAAGTCATCATATTAGGAGCATGTAGGCTTATGGTTAGGGAAGAAACATGATTAAGATGAACTTTAGAGAAGAGGCTATGAGGAGGAAGCAAATTTACTTAATTTTTTAAAATTTCATAAATAAATAAATTGATAAATGAAAAATATGTTCTTCACTTTAGTTAAATAGTATGTTCAAAAGGACTTTCAAAATCAATTTTCTTTTTGACATTTGAGACATTTCTATTTCATGGAAAAGCTTGAATTATCATCCCATGTATTTAAATATTTTTTATCAAGTTGGGTTTTATTTGGGGTTTTCTTCAAGTGAGGAACCCCTAACACAAGTTCTATTTTACAATATAAATGTTTGTATGTTCTAGTTTAATTTGCAGTGAACATTTGCCCTAAATGAGAACATAAAATGTATACCAAATGTAGTATTAAAAAGTTGTTCGCATTTTATGTCACAGCCTGTCCTTGACAAAGACATCTGCATGAAAAGTAGCAAATTTGGATATCAATAGCAGTAACCAGCTATAAAGTTCTGTAAATTACTTCCTTTTTGTGAATTCCTTGATTTTATTTATTTATTTATTTATTTATTTATGAGATGGAGTCTCCCTCTGTCTCCCAGGCTGGAGTGCAGTGGTGCGATCTCCGCTCACTGCAACCTCCACCTCCGGGTTCAAGTGATTCTCCTGCCTCAGCCTCCTGAGTAGCTGGGATTACAGGGTTGCACCACTATGCCTGGCTAATTTTTGTATTTTTTAGTAGAGACAGGGTTTCCCTATGTTGGCCAGGCTGGTTTCAAACTCCTGACCTCAGGTGATCCACCTACCTCGGCCTCCCAAAATGGTGGTATTACAGGCATGAGCCACCATGCCCGGACCCTTCATTTATATTAGAAAATTATATCACAAATAGGAATTTGAAGTCTCTCCTATTAATTTAAACAGTAACTCAGTAAAATATTTTTATTGGGTCTTTAAAATTATTTATAAACATTATTTACTTTTTAAATTGAGTTTGATTATACCAGAAAGTTGTTATATTATTGAAAGTAATTGAACTAGATAGAATTAAATTATTTCACTGTGTAACAGAGTCTTAAAACTTCTTCTAACTACTTGATTGAACTGGTATTGATTAGCTCAAAGGAGCAATCTAAAATTATTATTAAACATTGCATCATTTGTCAAGCTTTATTACCTAGGATGCTAAGTGATCAAAATTCATCCTCCCAGGCTTTCCTTTTATAAGATAAATTAAATGTACTTCCATTTTTTCAGTGAAATTGAAATAATTGTACCAAATAGAAAGGCAAAACTAATTCAAAACTTTAAGTAAAATGTTTCATAGATGATGTGGAGAAAATAAAACAGTAAAAATACAAGAGAAAAGCAAAAAGAAATTATTTTATTTGGGACATTCTCTCACAAA
This sequence comes from Ateles fusciceps, assembly GCA_036589455.1. Lineage (NCBI taxonomy): Eukaryota > Metazoa > Chordata > Mammalia > Primates > Atelidae > Ateles > Ateles fusciceps. The sequence continues at coordinate 7,886,075 of JAZHEH010003259.1, forward strand.
TACAGTATTATTGTTGTTGCTGTTATTTACTCTCACTAATTTTTATCAAAACCTACTAAAGAGCATTTCCTATCATGCAATAATGAAAATGTAACCAAATTATAAGCAAGATGCCCAAGTTCACCAACCAGCTGCATGACTTTGATAAGCGCCTTGCCTGTCTGGGTCTGTTTCTTCCCTGGGCTTTCTTTCTAAAATTCTAAGATTCCTACTTAAAAATCCTGTGACACTGAATTCAGACATCCAAGCAAAAGAGTCAGTGCCTTAAATGACTCAGCAACTTGCATGCAGGAAGAATGCTTGCTGAGTGACAAGATTCAGCAGCCCTTTTTCAGTTCTGTTTCATGAAATGAAAACCTTATTATATTTTTCTCCAACAAGAGCTTCATAAGAAATCAGAATATTAACTGCAAATCAAGAGGAAGTTAAAAAAAATACTTAAAAAAAGAGAAATCAGAATATTAACAAATGTTAATTCTTGTTCTGAGTCCCTTCTGGTAAACAACAACACACAAATGTTAATGTAACAGGGTCGTTAGGGGAAAGTGTTCCATATTTAGAAGAACTTTATCAAGGTTTCTACTTAACCCCAGAGCAATGGATTTGTTACCCAGTCACAAACACTAAGCATTACATCCTTTGCAACAATTTGATACTTTGATTTTAAAATAATATGTCAATCAAAACATATGCAAGGGGGCATGTAGTTTTTCAAAGTTACTTCAAGGAGTGTACCAGAAAAAAATCAAAGACTGCTACTTGGAAGAGTCTTGTTCAGTGCTTTATTCCTAGTGCCAAGCATAACACCAGCTGCATGGTAAGCTCTTACTAAATTTATTAAAATAAAATTGATAGAGTATCTGATGTGTCTGAATGACTTGAGAGATGTTCACAAAGACACACAGTTCGTGGTTGAATTAATAATTAGTATAACACATAGCCAGGTACAGTGGCATGTACCTGTAGTCCCCGTTACTTGGGAGGCTGAGGTGGGAGGATCCCTTGAGTCCAGGAGTTCAAGGCCAGTTGGGCAACATAGTGAGAACCTCATCTCTAAATTAAAAATAAGAATTAGTATATAGAGTAGAAAATTAAGCAAATAAGACACTTACTTATGAAGGAACAGAAAGTAGTGTAGGTAACGTAAAAGTAGTAATACCCAGTAAATTATATAATTTTCAAAAAATAAAAATATGTATAGCATATTATAAAAGTGTTGAGAAAAAATACAATAATAAGGCATTGTAGGACATAAGGAAAATATGGTTAATTTGGATTTTTAGATCTGATAAAGCAAAGGCAGATGGTAGAGTATGATTCCAAAAATGCTTCTCCTTCAAGTAGTTACACCTGTGGATACAATGTCTATCACCATAACTTTGACTCCTGAGCAAAAGGAGAGAGATCGTAAGTGGAATCCCTGGTAGGTGTATCAATCAAGGCCCCAAAGCAAGTAGCATACTCCAGGAGGGTTGAGTAAAGGGACTGTTGACAGGGTATAGGCAGACGTGGGAAAACCACAAAGAAGAGTGAGATGTTGGGGCCAGACACAGCAGATGTTACAGTGCTGAGGTCTAAAGGAGCAAGAGGAGAGAGTGTGGAAAGGCTTACCTTGAGAGGAGTTATGGTCTTTGCTTGTGATCATGCAGCCAGCCCAAGCCAGCTCTGTAGGCAGGAAGCAGGGGAATGTGGGACATGACCTCACGGTGTTCTACCTTCTGACCTCTTTGCCCTCTGGTTGACAAGGCCAACCAGAAACCAGAGGGCAAGTGAGCTTGTTAAAGTAATTATACAAGTCTGCCTCCAAGGCAGACAACTTTAGTCCAGAAAGCAGCAAAGAGGCAGGGGCAGGAGGGTGAAAATGCAAGCTATTTGGCACCATGAACACTTCATGTACTAGTCCATATAATAACTTTTATCCCACTTTTTTACTGCTAATTATCACATTAAAAAAAAAATATCTTGGCCTGGCTTAGTGGCTCATGCCCATAATACCAACATTTTGTGAGGCCAAGGTAGGAGGATTGCTTGAGGCCAGGAGTTTGAGACCATCCTGGGCAACATAGTGAGATCTTCCATCACCATGGAAAATTGTCCACTTTCATTTGCTTCAGATATAATGAAGCCTAATAATAATAATAATAATGTCTAACTTCCTCAAAAACATTGCAGTGAAGCATTCTTTGGGCACATTCTGATCACCTTTGGAAATAAAGGAAAATACTTATGAAGATAATTAATGCATTGCCTTTTGGATGTGACTACAGGCAGAGAAGACAACGTAGCAGAGAGAAGGAGCATGAACAAGAGAAGCTTTTAAAATGCATTTGAAGGACTGAATTAAATATCCTTTGGGAAGGAAAGGAAGTTGTTTGATTTGGTTTTGCAAGTGGATTGAATGGATGGAAGAAACCCTCATCATATGGGGTAGGTAATGCTACCAACATTACCTGCAATAGGACAGCTTCACTACTTTCTGATTCTGAAACAACAGAAATCTGATCCTAGCTTTGTAAATATGAAATCTTTGCCACAAGTATGTTACTATTCATAGACACCATTCAACACTCAGTGCCAGGCACCATTCTAGGAGCCACTGATACCGTAACCTATAAAATAGACACTGTCCAAGCATGGTATAAGCCTTGTTCGGACAAATCCTATGCAGAAATTTACTATATTTACATAAAAGTTAGAAAGTGAATAGTGATAAAAAGCAGAGCTGCTATTGCTTAATTACTTACCTGGAGCCTGGAGCCCTCTTGGCTTTCCCATTCCTTCTGCCCTTTGGACCTAGTATGGTAGTATGAAATCACTGTCAGGAGCATCCCACAATGTATCTTCCTCAGGGGTATGGGATCTCAGTGTCTCCTGGAAGGACTAGGCTCAGATCTCAGGAAAATGTTTGCCTATAATTCTCATTTAAAACTTTTAGAGAATGATTTGTGTCATTAAATTTTGGAATACTTTAGCTTTATCATTCATTCATTCAATCATTGAGTGCCTTCTATATGTAAACAGTAAGAACCCAGTGATGAAAACGACAAGAGTCCCTGCCCTTTGTAATGTCCAAGCTGGACTTTAGACATGTAATAACACAATTAGTTATTTAATTGCTGTTGTGAAGAGTGCAATGATGGGAAAGTATAGGATTTTTTGTGGAGCTATGAAAAGTTTCCATGAGGAAGTGGCATTTGCGCTTTACTGGTTGATTAGTAGAAATTAATTAGTCCAGAGATTGCAAACTCAAATTCCTTTAAGAGATCGGGGCAGGTAACACAAATGTGTGCATCTGGCAGGGGTAAGAGAGCAAGAAATATTAGAACTGAAGGCCCGCTGGAGGGAGTCTACTGGCCTTAAGGCATTCACATTCAAACTTCAGTAATCTCTTGGCTGGCCAAACAAAAGAAGCGTGCAGCCAAAGACAGCAGAAGGGCTGGCAGTCTGTAGCGATGATTCGGGCAGGAGGACGGTAAGAGCAATGGCCCTGAGGCAGGAAGAAGCCCATCTGTTTTGATGAACTAAGATCACAACGGCGGGTGAAGTACAGAGCCCTTTGGAGAGAGAGTGACTCCCATGGGCAGGTGAGGGGAGAGGAGCCATGTCACTCAAGGCCTCCAGGGCAGGTGAGGGCTTTGGGCTTCAAGTCCCCTTGGATGCACTGAAGGGTTTCAAGCAGACAAATGAATTAATTAGATTGGCATTTTTGAAAGCTCACTGAGCAGCGATGTTGGAACAGTTGGAAGCAAATAAATCAATTAGGAAGCTGTGGTGGCTCCTTCTTCAGTTTCTCACCTACATTATTTACATAACTGTGTTTGTCTTGATGCAGTCTCAACCCTGTATTTCTCACTCCAGAAAACCAAGATGAGTATTTTCTTCTTAGTTCCTACCTCTAAGGAAGGAAGTAGAGTATGGGGGTCTGTGGTCTGGGACGAAAAGAAGTCAAATGCAAACTCAGTACCCCATACACAGAACCTTCTGTCTCCTGGCTACTGTTAAGTGCTGTAGCGTCCGCAATGATAATGTAAATCCTAAGTATTATGGTAGCACTGAGAACAGTTCCCAACCTGCTGGAGGTGGGAAATCAAGTAAGGCTTCACCTACAAACCTAAAAACATGTGGACTTTATCATTTGGTTCAGCATTTTAAAAAGCAATTCTGGACGGGCAGGGTGACTCACACCTGTAATTCCAGCACTCTGGGAGGCAGAGGCGGGTGGATCACCTGAGGTCAGGAGTTTGAGACCAGCCTGGCCAATATGGTGAAACCCCTCTCTACTAAAAACACAAAAATTAGCCAGGCGTGGTGGCAGGTGCCTGTAATCCCAGCTACTCAGGAGGCTGAGGTAGAAGAATGCTTGAACCCAGGAGGCAGAGGTTGCAGTGAGCCAAGATCCTGCCACTGCACTCCAGCCTGGGTGACAGAGCGAGACTCTGTCTCAAAAAAAAATAAAAATATATTCTTGTTTAAAATAATTCTTAATTAGCTGGCTGTGGTGGTGTGTGTGCCTGTAGTCCCTGCTATTCAGGAGGCAGAGGCAGGAGAATCACTTGAACCTGGGAGGTGGAGGTTGCAGTGAGCCAAGATCGAGCCACTTACTTCAGCCTGGATGACAGAGCAAGACTCCATCTCAAAAAATAATAAAATAAAATAAAATAAAATAATCCTTATTGTTTAGGGATTATCTTGTTCAGATTTTTGTCAGTTAACATAAATGTATACAATTATATTACTTTTGTGTATAAAAAACTTACATGGTTAGCTTATCCACTCTCCCGGGAGTAACACACTTGGTTCTTCAAGAAGTAAAGAAAAGGGAAGTGTTGCCCCAGAGGCTGACTGTGAGTCAGCAAGTCTCCCTGATGGTTACATAAACATGAAAGTTGAAGTTAGAAAAAAATGGAGTCAGCTAGACACATTTGCTTCTCCTTTTAAAAATGGAAATGACAAGCTCCTGCAACTTCCGTACACAGCCGGACATGATGTATTTGTGTTTTTGAGGTTATTGTACAAGACAAATTGGGTGAGTGATTTGAAGTTAAAATTAGCTCATTTTTTTTCAACTTATTTATTCATCGGTATATTTAGGCTCGAAATTAATTTCTTCCCTCTTTTTGTCTCCCTACAACTTTGTATAAAACAGGTTCATATGACATTAATTCCACAAATAAACCATTTGGACTAGAAGTCATTTCCTTTGTGAAAATTACCTTCCTTGACATAGTAATCATTACTTTTTATGATGTCTCTAAATCTAGATTCAAAATATTCTCTAGGCTGGAAATAAGATTTCATTTTACAGCTATTTTGTCCTTGGTTATTGACACAGAATCTTGTGGTGTCGAGCAAGGCAAAGGCTGTGCGCTGCCATCTCTGTTGGGGAGGAAGATTCCCGGTGCTCTGCATCATGAATTGATCACATTGAAGTTTCTTTAACACAGGAATGTGCTTTCAGGTTTCCCTGAACAGTAAAGTACAGCTGTAGAATGGCAGATCAGTCCACAATTCAGTCAAACAAGAAAGGTTACCATCATGCTGACTGATTCTTTTTCACAACGTTGCTCTGATGCCTCAGACACGAGCCCAAACATCTCCCAAACTGCTTCCTCCCTCCAAGTGACAAAAAGAAAAGAAAAGAAAATGACAGTTATCATCAGCCCACTTTTTACCCTGATCTATGCAGTCCTTAGCAACCAGAGTACCTACACTGAGGCACGTTGCAGTGGTTGTCATAACTTTGAAGAAAACAAATCTTCAAAGATCTTTTTGATCTTTTCCAGGAGGACGTGGCAATCCTTTGATGGTAAAAAGCATTAAAACCCCAAATTGAGAGGCAAAATATATCATATCCCACTAAAAACTCCTTGAGCCAGATAACTGACAGCATGTACAGTTAGAAGGGTAATAATAGCTAGTGACTGCTTTGTGGAATGTGTTAAGACTTCTAAATATATTATTTCATTTAATTCTTGCAACTATAAATAGCTGAAAATAATGGGACTGATGTTAAACATGTTAGTTTCGCCTGCACTAAAAGCTCAAAAGAATTAATAATGAGATATGGGATTTTTAGTATAGAATCTATCATATACAAAGTATTTGATGTATTCATTTATTCAAAAATGTATTTGTAAATGAATATTTCAAAGATGCCCTTCAACTGACGTTTCTGCTGATATGGCTAGTTAGTTGTCTTTAAAGCAAAAAGTAAATATGGAGAGGTACTAAGTAAGGTAAGAGTTCTCCTCCCTAGCTCTGGCAGGCCCTTACATTTAATCTGACAAATGCACTGTTCCAAAAGTAAACCATGGGAGCTGGGCATCATGGCTTATACCTGTAGTCCCAGCTACTCAGGAGGCTGAGGTGGGAGGATCCCTTGAGCCCGGGAGTTCAAAGCTGCAGTGAGCCATGATCGTGCCACTGTACTCCAGCCTGAGCGACAGAGACCTGTCTCTAAAACAAAATAAAATAAAACTAAAGTAAGCCATGGGAGGCAGATATGGCAGAATGGGAAAAATGGAAATACTAGTTTGAAGCCCACACTTACCTACTACTCATGAGTCCTAGCCAGCAACAGGGCATTTGGGTACAGGAGGGAGGGGCAAGAATACTTCTCCCAGTAAGAGCAAAATGGAATGCTGAAATCATGGGCCAGTGGGCAGAGATTGAAGGTGGAGCTTCAGGCACCCAGATAGTACATGTGGGTGTATGGACCTTCAGCATGTGGCTCATGGCAGCCAGGGGTCAGGGGCTCACCACAGGCACACCAGGTCCAACCTAGGGAAGGCCAAGGCTGTCAAGGTATTCCCTGCCCTAAAAAGACTTCACTCCGTGTCTCTCTGGACCTAGGCATCTAAACTGGTAAAGTTCAAACTCCTTAGCTTGACATTAAAGGACTCTTGGGATCTTGCTAAAATGGTGTTGTGAGTTGAATACTGTGCCCCCAAATGTCATGTCTACCTGGAACCTTAGAATATAACCTCATTTGGAAAATGGGTTTTGCAGATGTAATTAGTTAAGTCATATGAGGTCATACTGGATGAGGATGGGCCCTACTTCTGATTTCACTGGCATCCTTAGTAAAAGAAGAAAGGACACACCGAGGTACACAGACATACAGGGAAGACGATCCTGCGAAGACAGAAGTGAAGCCTGGAGTGATGTAGCTACGAGCCAAAGAGTACCAAGGATTGCCGGGAGCCACCAGAAGCTGTTGGAGGAGGCCAGGGTGGATTCCTCCCTAGAGCCTTCAGAGGGAGCATGGCCCTGGCCAACGCTTGGATACCAGGCTTTCAGCCTTCCAGCGCCGTGAGAGAATACGTTTCTGTTATTTTCAGCCACTTTGTTAAAACAGCCTTAGGGAACTAACACAACTGGTGAAATTCAAACTGGTGTCACTCCTTGGTGACGCCAAAGGACTCTCAGGATTTGACTGTAGTAGAACTTAATTCTCGCAGCTCCACATCACAGCCAAACTGCCTGTTTAAGGATCCAGATGCCATATCTTGTCAATTGGTAAAAATAAATAAATTTTTAAAAGGTCCAGAAAGTGCTCAGCGCATTTCCAGGAGCACTGTCCCACCTCCTGGGGTGCCCCATCTCCACCCACCCACCACTACGTGTCCAAAGCTCCCTCCTTCTGAGCTCGGCACAGAAGCCATCCCACAGAACACTCTCTGATCCCCCCAAATCAGACATAATCTTACTGTCTTCAGAAATCTGAAAGCACTTTTTTTGTATTTCACACTGACAATTTCTACTTTGAATTGGTCATGTGTCTCTGTAGCTTAATCTACTTTCCTAGACTAGAAGGCCCTGGGACAGTGATCAGGTCTTATACATTTTTATATTGGCCACAGTACCTGGTATCAGTGCGTTAAATGAAATTGTTACCTAGTACGTGCTATTGAGGTGATCACTGCCTATTTTGCTGGCTTGCCTGTTTTTTGATCTTTGAGAATGAATAAGTAACCATAATCTAATTGTGTGTGTGTGTATATATATATATATACACATACACACCAGTTTATTAGGGAAGAATGACAAAAGTGTAGAAAGCAGACCCTTATACTACAAAGTCTAAATGGAGATACACACACCCCCGCCAAATACACAGTATATGTGTTTAAATTGATATAAAATGTCCCTAAATAATATGGCTCTTACTAAAAGGTAACAATACATCTATTTATTACTAACCACAGTACTGATTTTCTGAAAATCTGAAAGGTACAAGAGGAATGAGGTGAATGGAGGGTTTGAAGACAGTAATTTCAGACTCCCACTGGAGTGGGCGTGCTGAGAGTCAAGGCAGCCTGATTCCCTTCTGCAGTGGAAATGCGTCCATATTATTCTATCATGAAATTCACCGCTGCATGGCCCCAACCATTCCTGCTCTACTGAGAGCAGCGGAGTGAGAGATCACAAGGAGCCTGCTCCCTGCTTCACCCCTGTCCTGGGGCCTCCACGGGAGCCACACAGGGACCGCCTCCCTCTCTCCCCTGGACGTTTCCTTGCTGGCACAGGCTGCCCTGCCACACCTCTACTTTCGATGGAGAGAAACGTCGAGGCAGAGGGACATTCCGATATGTCGGGACAAATGCACCACGACATTAGCCTAGCTAATCATCAAGTCTAATTAGTAGGCTCCATTTATCCGGTTTCCATGATTTGCATAAAGTTCCTTGTATGATTGTGCAAGACGGATTTTCATTCTGGAAATGACTATTTTGTTGTTGTGGGATGTGTTGTCAAAGTCCTCCAGGCTTTTGCCCTTGGGAGTGTCAGATGCCCTTGAGAAGCTATGTCCTGCGGCACAGGTAATGAAGGCTCTCGTAGCTACTCAGAAAGCAGAGCCTGCCCTGCTGCTAGGGAGAGGACCAGGGCAGTGTGAGAGCTTTAAAAGTCCCCTCAGGTCCTCCTGTTCTATGACTCAAACAACCAGTGAAAGAGATTGCCTTTGGAAGGACCTGGGTGAGTTGACCCTGGCTGACGTGGAAGCTCATTTTTACCCTGGCTGACGTCGAAGGCTCCGAAGGAGAAATGAACACATCTCCATTGCTTCATACAAGGAGAATCACTGAACCCAGCAGAGGTTGCTGTGAGCCGAGATTGCCCCACTGCGCTCCTGCCTGGAAAACAGAACGAGACTATTGCTTAAAGTCCAGAGAGTCAAAGCATACATGGAAACACAGATAATTTAAATGAGATCATCTAAAGTAGAAGTCTAATTAAATTAAATAAACCTAATCCCACGTACTTTCATTCTAAAACTCTATCTCCATTAAATCCAATTACTTCCCCCTGTGGCTTTGACTTTAAATGGATGTTAGCAATGATCACATTGGATTCCTGCTCTCTGCCAACCTCCAACAGCTTTTATGGCAAAGGTGCAGTTATTACGTGATTGCAGCTGCCAAATGCAAGTGCCCAGTTTCGCAGGACAAGGTACAGGGGCAGGACGTAGATAAGGACATCATTTAAATGAATGCCTTTTAAAACAGAGTTTCTTTTGTTCTTTTTTCACTCTTATTCCCCTTGTCCCTTACCCTCCAGAAAAGGTTGATATATATGTATTCCTTGGGTTCTCCAAGAAGTTCACAACTTTCTCTCATAAATTATTTACATTTATCTTCCACCAACATCAGAATCTAGCAATCGAACTCACAAACTCATTACATGAAACTGAAGAGAGACAGCAGTCATTAGGCAGAAAGGTCTCATTACAGCCCTCCTCGCAGCTGAAGGTGTTCAATGAACCTGCCCTCCATCAAATGGAACCTGGTGGAATCATTATCAAAAGGCAGTCATTGTCCACAAAAGCCAAACCAGTCTCATCCTTGCCTGCTCTCACTCTCATGAAAGTTATTAGCTTAGCCAGGGGTGGCGGCAGGTGCCTGTAATCTCAACTGAGGCGAGGCAGGAGAACCTCTTGAACCCAGGAGGCAGAGGTCGCAGTGAGCTGAGATTGCCCCACTGCACTCCAGCCTGGACAATAGAGGGAGACTCCGTCTCAAAAAAAAAAAAAAAAAAAAAAAGAAAGAAAGTTATTAGTTTTATTAAGTTATTAGCTTTATTTTATTAAAGGACATAAACACGTGACAAGACGAAGGTTTCACAGCCTCACCTGGTTCTGTGGGCATAGATCTACTGCAGGCTAAAGTCCCCAAAATCAATTAAATGTAACCTAACTGCAAAGATATCACAGCTGATGTTGTTACACTTGTTAGATTTCATAAAGGCTAAATCCTGTAAAGCTTTGAGGTTAGAAATTTTATGAACAAATTGCTTCCTCTAAGCAATTTTGCTGACTGAATTTCCTGCTGAATTTTGTCAACAATATAAATATATCAATTTGGAGGCCGGATGTGGTGGCTCACGCCTGTAATCCCAGCACTTTGGAAGGCCGAGGTGGTCAGGAGTTCAAGACCAGCCTGGGAAATATGGAGAAACTCCATATCCACGAAAAATATAAAAATTAGCCAGGCATGGTGATAGCCACCTATAATCCCAGCTTCTCAGGAGGCTGAGGCAGGAGAATCGCTTGAACCCGGGAGGCAGAAGTCACAGTGAGCCAAGATCACACCACTGCACTCCAGTCTGGGCCTCAGAGCTAGACTTTGTCCCCAAAAAAAAAAAAAAAAAAAAAAAAAAAAAAAAATATATATATATGTTGGGGGGGATTGTTATTACTCTGTCACCAAAGTGTGAAGGAAAATCTGAAATTTTGCGTCACCTAAATTGTGGAATGTAGTCAAATCTCCCAAAAATCTCAAGACAAGAATAATGCCTGAACAAGCTATTCAGCTAGCAGGATACTGTCAAATCAAATAGTTTTGTTTGTTGATGGTGGTGGACGGTTTTAATAGAATTGACTTGTATAGGTCTTATATCATAAAGCAAACAGTGGTTCTCATCTTTGGCTACACTTTGAATCACCTGGGAGATTTGAAAAATATGATGTCCGGGCTCCACCCCAGACCAATTCACTTGAACTCTCTCTAGGGGTGGGGATGGGTGTTAGAATTTCTCAAAGGTCCCCAGATGACTATAATATTCAGCCTAGGTTAAAAACTACTTTGCTGTAGCCTGAAATGCAAATTTAAGAGGGGTTATATGTGAAAAACAGGAAAGAAACCATAATTAACTGTCCTTCAAATAAATTCCTACATATCCAAGTCCCCAGTCTGATATTTTTGGGGACAAAAAGAGAGCCAAAGCATTTTATCTGTGCAAACTATGTGCTGGCAGAGTGAATGCGTTAGAGAGCTAAGTGAGGCCTTCTATTCCAAGAAGACAAAAGGCATTCCCTTATCCAGTTTTCGCCTTCCGATGTTTGTTAGAGCTCAATGATGAGCGGGAATTAGGAGATTCTGGTGAAGTGGTTAAGACCATCCCTTGACTTGGGATGACTCCATTTGTGGAAGCTCCTCCATTTTGGGCAAGGTCATAGTTACAAATGAGGGCTTCATCTGCTTCCAGGAAAGGGTTGAATAGCATCCACAGGATTTAGCTGAGGAGTTGCTGTTATTTCTTATTTCAAGATAACTCCTTTTAAAATTACTCATTAATCACTACAGCTATAAAAGTTGATTTTGAGAAATGATAAGACAACTGAAAGTTTAGGTAACATTATGGATGGATGCGTAATATCTCACTGTAATGGTATAGCCAGCTCTCTGTATCCAGAAGTCTTGCGTCCGAAGATTCAAGATCAAAAATATTTTTAAAACAACAATAATAAAAAGTAACAATACAACAATAACAACAAATAATAAAAAATATAAAAACTATTTACATAGCATTTACATTATATTAGGTATAATCTAGATACTAAAGTATATGGGAGGATGGCATAGGTTATATGCAAATACTATGCCATTTATATAAGGGACTTGACCATCTGCAGATTTTGGTTTGGGAGGGGGCCCTAGAACCAATTTCCTGACTGATACCAAGGGACCACTGTATTTTCTTGAGCAACTCCAACTTTACTGTATGGCACTGTTCAGGCCCAAACAGCAAAGGGCACTCACTCTCTAACTCTAGGGTACATCAGAATCACCTGTTGAATTTGAATGTTTATTTTAGAGTCATAGCCCAGGTATCCTTGATGAAGTAGACAGTCCTCACTGGTGAAGTCGAGAGACCTAAACAGGAAGCTAAGGGTGCTCCAGAAACCAAAAAGGTCATGTTTCCTAATGAAGAGGGAATAAAATGGGGTCCATGAAAGCCACTCAGGGGTCATTGGCAGTTCAGGAGGAAGCCTGTTTCCCTCAGCACATCCCTGACAAGTGGATCTGAGGAAATAAGTTTGGAAGATCAAGAAATAAAGAGTTGAGCTACAGATAGAGATAAAGATGTGAGAGAAAGGAGAGTGAGAAGGATGGTTGGTAGATAAAATAAAGACTCTAGAGCAATACAGCTAAACCGATTGCATTTTACTCTGGACACTAATAGTCATATGATGCAGGAACTTGAAATAAGGTGCAAAAAGCTTAAGCAATTTGCCCAAAGTCCTAATGAGCTGCAATTCTAATAAGCCAAGAGATCTGACTCCAGAGACTACTTGCTTAGCTACTCTGCTTTAGGACTGAGGAAAAGACAGCTTGCAGAGCAGGAATGCACTACTACATGCCATATTATCGTACCCCTCCTATCAAATTTATCATCATACCTAAAGCACAAATAAATGGATTTAAAAACAGTGATAGGTTAGTTCTTTAAAATATGCGGAATGGTAGGATCTAGCAGCTATTAATTAAACAAACAAAATAAAACAAAACAAAAAGCCTTCTTCCTGCATCCCAATAATTTTAAATAAGGGAACAGGCTGAGGTGGTGTCTCACACCTATAGTCCCAACACTTTGGGAGGCTGAGGAGGGTGGATTGCTTGAGTCCAGGAGTTGGAGACCAGCTTGGGCAACATGGCAAAACCCTGTTTCTACAAAAAATACAAAAAAATTACCTGGGCATGGTGGCCCAAACCTGCAAGAGTTGCTTGAGCCTGGGAGGTGAAGGTTGCAGTGAGCCAAGATTTTACCACTGCACTCCAGCCTGCACTAGTGAGACCCTATCTTAAAAAATAAAAAAATAAGGAAACAGATATCAAACCATGAAGTGATGATGCTTTGTTTACCCAGACGTCATCAAGACAGTTAAAACTGGCCTGATTGCTCTCTGAGTGTTCTCTGTATCTATGATAAATAAATACTAACAGATCATGTTTGTTTATTCTAAATCAGTAATCCATAGAGTTGATTTATGTGATTTTTTTCTTAACATTATAGAAATTTTCAAATATACAGCAAGTTTAAAAGAATTTTTCATCCTCTGGTATACTCAGCACCTAGGTCTCTGATGCTGATTTATCCAGCACAGGCCTTGGGAACAACCTTCTCAATTGATCCTCAGCTTCGTCTCTGAGTCATCTCACTGTGCCCAGCATGATGCTTGTTATTAGTTGAGTCATTTAGATGGATGCTGACAATTTACTCTGCCTCAGGCAGAGAGGTAAGTGATGAGCAACTGATCAAGTACAGAATCCAAAGAAGCAAAACAAAGAATACTTTGTATGCTGTGCATGTTATTACTGGTAAGCTCTCTGTACATACTTATGATCAACAATCACCTGGTGGTACAAGTTTTGAAAAGATATCAAGGTTATAACATTTGCACATCAAACTAAGATTTCTTAGAACTCTTTTTCTTCCTTAATTTCACTCGTACTCTTGCTTTTAGGTCACAGTGGGTAATAGAATGGAATGGAGCTCACATGGTACATAAAGGGACATTAGTTTACACATGCACTGGCCAAGTAACCCCAGTGCACGTGAACTTTTATTCCAATAATACTGTATTAGTCCATTCTGACATTGCTATAAAGAAATGCCTGAGACTGAGTAATTTACAAAGAAAAGAGATTTAATTGGCTCATGGTTCCACAGGCTGTACAAGAAGTATGGCAACATCTGCTTGGCTTCTGGGGAGGCCTCAGCAAACTTACAATTGTGGTGGAAGGCAAATGGGGAGCCAGCACTTCACATGGCTGGAGAAAAAGGAAGAGAGAGCAGGTGGGAGGTACCACACACTCTTAAACAACCAGACTTATGAGAACTCTAACATAAGAACAGCATCAAAAGGGGAAATCTGCTCCCATGATTCAATCACCTCCCACCAAGCCCCACCTCCAACACTGGGGATTACAATTTGACATGAGATTTGGGTGGGGACACAGCTCGAAAGCATATCAAATACTCCCGGCTTGCAGCAGCCATTTGAACATGGATACCATATTATAGACATCTCAACCTCCTCTCTTCGGGAGTTGACGTGATCAACCTCATTGAGATACTGGATATATTGCCAGATGACACACACTACGGACCACAGTTCTGAGAGCCATTGCCTATCATTCAATGTGATCATTGGCTAGGTGTAGATAAGGATTTATAAGTTGAATTGTGCCCCTCCTCACCAAAAATATGTGTTGAAGTCCTACCCCCCTCATACTTTAGAATGTGGCCTGATTTGAAAATAGAGTCTTTGTAGATTTAAACAAGTTGAGGTCAATTGAATGGATTCTCTGATATGACTGGTGTGCTTATAAAAAAAGGGGAAATTGGGATGCAAACACAGACCAGCAGATAAGGAGAATGGCATGGGAAGGTAAAGGCAGAGATCAGGGGGATGCGTCAGCAACTACCAGAAGCTAAGAGAGGCTTGGAACAGATTCTCCTTTACAGCCTCCGAAGGAACCAACCCAGTTGGCACCTCGATCTAGATTGCTAGCCTCCAGAACTGTGAATCAATACATTTTTCTTATTGAAACCACCCAATCTGTGGTACTTTTTTGTTGTTGTTACAGCAGCCCTAGCAAACAAATCTGCGGATGTTGGCAGGAGCTCAAAGAAAATCACCTTTGAGGATATCACATATGGGGTTAAACGCAGCAGTGAGGAAAGAAATCAATTAGAGAAAATCTAATTGTACAAATTTCCTTCCAACTTATGAACCGGCATTCTGAAGACCATCTTTAACATGAAAAATGTTAAAAATATATTTTAAAGTGAGTTTAAGAGATCATATGCAGTAAGTGGGTGTTTGTTTTTGTTTTTTTTTTTAACCTCTTTAGCATTTGAATGTGGCTTACTTCTGTTTTATCTGAACAGGTGAATGAATGTTCAGTGTTTTCTCATAGGGATAAAAGACTAAGTCCCGGGAAGCAGAGATGTATAATGGGCAAGTTGATCTGAGTAAGACATTCTGCATTCTTCCAGCTCAGCAATATCACTATCTCTTTCTTAAGGTATACTCATTAGCCTTAGCAGGAGGCAAGGTGCTAGACATTTTTAAAATAGATAATTCTTCACCAAAAAGTTTTGGATGATAGTAGAATGTAATTTTCAGATCTTCCTACATCTACACCTAGAAATCATGTAAAACAGAACAATTCTAATGACCGATGCTTCAGAACTGGAAGGCCTTGTGATCCTTAGTTACTACCAACTGTTACAGAGGAATCAGAATCCTCTAGAATGGCCCTTTCTTTCAGGTTCTTTGTTCTTTTGCCTAAAACTGTATTTGCTGTTAAGTCTCTGTCCTCTTCCTCTCACCTGTGTGCTACAGTCCTGAAATACTGGAACTTCATTAAAAGTCATCCAGCTCATGAAACAGCTCTAATTCCGCTGGGCCTGGTGGCTCATGCCTGTAATCCCAGTACTTTGGGAGGTTTAGGAAGGCAGATTATGAGGTCAGGAGTTTGAGACCAGCCTGGCCAACATGGTGAAACCCCATCTCTACTGAAAACACAAAAATTAGCCAGGCATGGTGGCCTACAGTGGTAGTCCCAGCTACTTGGGAGGCTGAGGCAGGATAATCGCTTGAACCAGGGAGGCGGAGGTTGTGGTGAGCCGAGATCACAACACTGTACTCCAGCCTGGGCAACAGAGCAAGACTCCATCTCAAAAAAAAAAAAAAAAGAAAAAGAAAACAAACAGGTCGAATCCCCACGGGGTGCCCCAAGATAACTGGATTTTGACTGTGGAGAGCCAGTAGTGGAGCCCGGAGCCGGTTACTACAGGCACTGATGCTGTCCTAGCAGCCATCACAATAAGGATGTGTCCTAGGGACAGTCAGAACCTCTGGCCCTGAGAGCCAAGACTGCATCACACACATAAAGGGGGACACTCCTGTGAACCCCTTCATCCCCAAATGTTGCATAAGCTGGGTCAGAATTCACTGAGCTTCTGTTGAGTTTTCTACAACAGTGAAGAAAACTTCAATAATTGATAATTTCAATGATTATTTGCCTTTATGCCTTTTTTTTTTTTTAGAAGACAGGGTCTCACTCTGTTGCCCAGGCTAGAGTGCAGTGGTCCAATCACAGCTGACTGTAACCTCAAGCAATCCTCCCACCTCAGCCTCCTGAGCAGCTAGGGCTACAGGTACATGCTACCATACCAGGCCAATATTTTTTAAATTTTATTTTTTTCAGAGACAGGATCTCACTATGTTGCCCAGGCTGGTCTTGAATTCCTGACCTCAAGAAATTCTCCCTCCTTGGTCTTCCAAAGTGCTAGAAGTATAGGCATGAGCCACTGTGCCCAGACTATGTCTATTTTGAGAAAATATAACATTATATTTCATGGCTGGGCTTGGTGGCTCATGCCTGTAATCCCAGCACTTTGGGAGGCCAAGGCGGGTGGATCACTTGGGGTCAGGAGTTTGAGACCAGTCTGGCCAACATGGTGAAACCCTGTCTCTAGTAAAAGAGAAATATTAGCTGGGTGTGGTGGTATGCACCTGTAATCCCAGATACTCTGGAGGCTGAGGCATAAAATTCACTTTGAACCTGGGAGGAGGAGTTTGCAGTGAGCTGAGATCCCACTACTGCACTCCAGCCTGGGCAACAGAGCAAGACTCCCTCTCAAAAAAAAAAGTTATATTTCATTTAGGTGTGTGTATGTGCATATTTTATTTTTTTAATAAAAATAAGCTCAACATTTTGCTTTTGATTGTCATGTGACTGTTATCAATAGATATTTACTAAGTCATGTACACAGTACAAGGCTAGGTGTGGTGGAAGATACAAAAGAAAAATAAAGAACAATACCTTCCCCAAAGGAATATTCACACTTATTGAATAGACAAAACTAATTCTCTTGTCACACTCAAAGTCACATTATTGCCAGAAGCTATGGCAAGTATTGTATAGAAGTATTTAGCTATAGGTAGAACAGAAACCAAAAGAAAGAAGTTGGCTTGACTTCAACAGAAAGTACGAGTTCTACCAAGGACATGAGATGTGAGCTGTCTTAAAAGAGAAAATTATAAAGATAGGCTGAGGGAATATTATATGGTGCAGAACAAAAAACAAAGACAGGGAAATGGGGCTGGGCACATCTGTGCTGGGAGGATTAATTTATTGGATCTGGGAAGTCTCCAGATCTGGATGGAGGCAAGAGGAAACAGGTGTCTCACAGACAGACATTTGTCTTTCTTTTATCCTTCACATTCTTTGTTTCCTTCAACAAATACTAATTGAAGGCTTGTTAAGTGCCTGGCACTTTTCCAGGAACTGGGGATAGGAGACATCATCCTCTGTCTTACAGCCTACATTCTGCCCAGGTAGACAAGCACTGACAAATATATAATGTCAGACAGTGGGAAATGCTATGAAGAAGTTATTCAGGGTAAGGTGATGGAGATAGGGGCTGCTCTTTTATAGACAGATAGTGAGAAATGGCCCCTAAGAAGAGACGTTCAGTGAGAAGAAAATGAGGAAGCAAGGATATTCAAGAATCTAAAGGAAAAGTATGTTAGTCGGGGAAAATAATATAGAAAAAGAACATAATATAGAAGAGGATTTCTGTGTTTAGGGAACAACAGTAAGTCCAGTGTGACCAGAGTTGAGTGATCAGGATACAGGAGGTAAGAGATGAAGTCAGAGAAACTGACAGGGTCCTGACTATGCAGGAGTTTGGAATTTGTTCTGAGTATGATGTGAAACCATTAGAGGATTTTGTTTGTTTTACAATCTTATTTTTATTTTGAGGCAGAATTTGCTATTGTTGCCCAGGCTGGAGTGCAATGGTGCAATCTCAGCTTACTGCAACCTCTGCCTCCTGGGTTCAAGTGATTCTCCTGCCTCAGCCTCCTAAGTAGCCGGGATTACAGGCATGCACCACCACCCCTGGCTAATTTTTGTATTTTTAGTAGAGGCGGGGTTTCACCATGTTGGTCAGGCTGGTCTCAAACTCCTGACCTCAAGTGATCCGCCCGCCTTGGCCTCTCAAAATGCTGGGATTGCAGGCGTGAGCCACTGTGCCAGGCCAGTTTTAAAAGACTGCTTTAGCTGCTTATCTAAATAATTTATTTCAAGTTACAAGATATCATTTTGGAGGTTTTTTTCAACATTCTAGGTGAGAGACAATGGATTCTGGCACTAGGGTAGTAGAGGTGTAGGTGGTTGGCTGATGTCAAGGTAATTTTTTTTTCTTTTTTTTTCTGACACTATCTCCACCTGGAGATAAAGGTAAATTTTAAAAGTCAATATGACTTGTTTATGAATTGGATGAGGAGAATGATGAGGAAAAGACAGAGAGTCAAGGATAACAACTAAGTTTGGGGTTGAGCAACTAGGTGAAGAGTGGTGGCATTTACTGACATGGGCAAGCCTGACGGAGAAGTAGACCCAAGATAATGCAATTAGGGTTAAGTTTGAAAAGATAGGCTCTAGAAGCTTTCCTGTATTCATGGAGAGCTCCACCCAAGATGCGTCTGAAAGGACCAGCACTAGCAAACAGACAGGCTACCCCAAGAGACTGAAGCCATGTCCCAAAACTTTCAAGTCTTCTCCTCACTAACAAATCCAAGCTTATTTTTTGCTGCTTCTAAATTGCTAAAAGTAGGTAATTATTTGCAAAAGTTAAAGTGCATCCTAAGAAAAGGAATTACTGCTCCATATACCAAGCTCTTCAAATGACTCTTCCACTGGGCTATAAACTACATTACCTAAGTATAGAGGCTTATACTGAGTAATCTACAAAACAGTACAGTCTATTCTTTACAGACTCTCATATGCATTTATCTTATTTAATCATCACAAGAATCCAGTGTGAATAGGCAGATGGAGAAATTGAGGCCAGGGAGTTAAGTTGCTTTCTCAAATTCACATAGACCCACAGATAGATAGCCTGAGAAGCTAATGAAATTTAACCATCAGGGCAGTCTTCTTGAATGGCTTCTTCTAAGCTCCTGGACAGGGAAGAGGCCCACAAATGTGTTCACATCGTCATAAGTTTCTATAAAACTTGTAAGAGTGAGACATTCTATTCTCAATTTATGATTATATCACAATTGGTAAATATTATTTTTCTTTCCACTCCAATTTTACCCCCCATCAGATTTTTCTTCATGTTGGATGGCCTTAAGCATTTTAAGGACCCAGCTAATGAAGTGTTCATTTGAAGGTAATGTAGTTTTATAAGATCCATTTAAGTGGCCCGAAGTCACTTATACGTATAGTTACCAAATTGTAAGCCTTTCTGGTATAGGGCTGGCTTTGAAGAATTGTACTTCCCATCACTCTGTTCACTCTGACCCTTTCTGTGTCAAGTCCTATGGCTTCTACACAAGATTGTAGGGCTACAGGTAGTCCTATGGCACCTGGCAACAGAAGTGTAAGGATATGGGTAGTGGGAAAGAAACAAGGTTTTACTGACTTCTCATTCCATGACATTTCCTGTAAATAAAAGCATTTACCAAATTGGCCGGGCGCAGTGGCTCACGCCTGTAATCCCAGCATTTTGGGAGGCCGAGGCAGGCAGATCACCTGAGGTCAGGAGGTCAAGACCAGCCTGGTCAACAAGGAGAAACCCCAACTCTACTAAAAATACAAAATTAGCCGGGCATGGTAGCACATGCCTGTAATCCCAGCTACTTGGGAGACTGAGGCAGGAGAATCGCTTGAACTCGGAAGGCAGAGGTTGTGGTGAGTGGAGATCACGCCATGGCACTCCAGCCTGGGCAACAAGAGCAAAACTCAGTCTCAAAAAACAAAAACAAAAACAAACAAAACAAAACTATTACCAAATCATTATGTTTTGAAGAGACATTTAAAAGTATGCAGCCAAAAATGTTGGGAAAAGAGTATTATGGATATGTGTCTCCAGGCGCAGTGACTCACGCCTGTAATTCCAGCTGAGGTGGGCGGCTCACTTGAGGTCAGGAGTTTGAAACCATCCTGGCCAACATGGTGAAACCCTGTCTCTAGGACAAATACAAAAATTAGCCAGCCAGGTGTGGTGGTGAATAATCCCAGCTATTCGGGAGGCTGAGGCGGAAGGATCACTTAAACCCAGGAGGCGGAGGTTGCAGTGAGCTAAGATAGCACCACGGCACTCCAGCTTGGGTGACAGAGCGAGACTCCATCCCAAAAAAATAATAAATATAAAAAACAACCTGGGAGGCGGAGGTTGCAGTGAGCTGAGATCGCGCCACTGCACTCCAGCCTGGGCAACAAGAGTAAAACTCCATCTCAAAAAATTAAAAAATTAAATTAAAAATTAAAGCGATAAGTGTGTCAGGAAGTTACCTAATAAAAGTGTTGTGTTGTTTTTATGGATTTTATGATATGGAAATGTGATGTGTATGGCATTTGCCAGCTTTAAAAATAATTGGATTTCTTTTCTCATTTTAAATAGATATTTCATTTCATATCTAATTTTGTATTTCTAATTTATATTCTTTCTCTTAAAGAAGACCCAAGTTGTAGTATAAGCCCTCACAACACTTGCAAAGAAATGAAGTATTCTACTTCCTACTTGGACAAACCTTGGGGCTACCCAGTCTGTTTACACAGTGTTAGAACCAGAAGTTACGGTGGAGAATCTGATTGGTAATTTCCACTAAGAGTAGGCCTTTTCTTTTTCTTAATGATTTATCCATGTTGAGCATTTTGATGCCATGAAAAGATTGAGAAATTCTCCCTTCCCTACCCTCAAACCACCACCCCAGTAGTTTTCCCTTTTACACACGCCTCTTCATTTCCTGATTCTGGCCCGGACTTGAAGCAGAGGTACCTGAGTCCAGCCAGAAACACTGTTATTACAGTAGTTTTGGCCTAATAGGGGCAGGAAATACCAACAGCCTTATGTGAGCTCTTCCCCAATGGAGAGCCAACCCAAATGCATACACTCAGGGTCCTTGCATAATTCAGACGATGCTCAGATAAGAGCTGGGCATTTGGAAACACTTTTCCTCCTTAGCGTCTGAGGTCACTGGGTAGATAAGGAATCCTCATGAAGAAATTATGAAATAAGAGACTGTAGTAACATTTTTTTAAAATGTAAGTCCCCGAGGAACAACAAATAGCATTTCTACTTGGAATATTGTTCCAAATACTGACTTTTTCAAACATATGGAAAAAAATTAAGATATTCAGCAAAAACAGAAGAGTCAGGTCTTCCTACTTAAGAAAAAGCATCAGATTTATTATCCAGTCCATACATAATTATGTTTACTTCAGCCCTGGTCTCCCAAGTAAAACAAAATAGAGTTCCTTTTTCTGGTGCATTATAAAGAAGAAATTCAAAAAGGGGAAGAGAGAGAGAGAAATTACACATGCAAACTCCCTGATCCCCCTCTCAAAGACCATAAGCCAATTTATAAAGTACCTACAACACCCCGCAAGGATATGCATCTTTCTTTCAGTCAACCATGTTAATGACCAACTGAAGTCCCCAATATCTGTGTTATAAAGTCTGAAACGTAATCCTGCTTTTTCAACATTACTTTAAATACCTGAGGCAGGTGTTTATGATAAGCTCCCTCTTACTTCCACCTTAGGCAATGTTGAAATCTTGATTGTCATTTGGACTATTTGACATAGTTGTTTTGTAGTTCTGTTTACTATGCTAGTAAATATCATTCTGGTGAAACAAACATTTCAGAATTTGAATTGACTTTGTTGTGACCTGCCTAATGAATCATGCTGGATTCCCAGCATTCACACAGGGCTATTTCCTGCATTAATTGGGGAACCCTGTTTACACAGATTCAAGTACATGCCTGGGCTGGGCTATTGGAACTGCTTCAGGGAAGAGCACTAAGGCAAAGCCTGTAGGTAGGTTAGACTCGCTCCTAGAAGTCTAAATGGTAGTAGGAGGAGGGGGGTATGGGATGGGATTTTCAAAACCACTCCCTCCACAGGAAGCCAGTGCCTTTTCTCCTTGTATGGTTAGTTCTAAGTATAATTCCATGACTTCTATTTGCTTAACTAGAAATATTTTGGAGTTGATGCATCGACCATTGGGGGATGGTCACAGAGCAGACAATGGGACTGGCCAGAGGGATGCCTGGTGACCGGAGGTGGCCCAGCTATTATCCATTTCTTGCAAAGTTCCTTGTGCAGAATAAGAACCCAGCTCCATGTCTGTGAATAGATGAGTGGTTGAATAAATGAATGAACACATTCATTTATTCAGTGAACACACTAAGGAATGAGTAGAAATAGAATAAGGAGTTAAACTTTATGTGCAATGAGGCCCTGCCAATTCCAGAGACTCACTTAGACAAGAGCCTGCTAATCCTAATGATATCTTGGTGTGTGATCAGGCCCCACCAAACAAGCCAGGTCAGAAGTAAAGAAGGACATTTCTCTTCTTAATTGTATTATGGTTAAATCAATACGACTATCACTGACCATCAGTTCTACTGAAATCACTATATGATTCATTTCATAATTTATGGGCCCTGGCTGCTGTTCCTCTACCTTCCCACTACCTACCTTTCATCCTTTTGACGATTCATTCCAATCTCCTCCAAGTTAAAAGGGTTAGGGAGGGATTTTGAAACCAGTTTTTCTCTTCATTAGAAACTCTTATGAAAATGAGACCAGGAAATGGAGGGGGTAGGGGAAGGCAGTGGTAAAGAAAAGAGGTTGTAAAGCAATTTTGATGTAGCTATGAATTTCAGGTTGTCATAGGGCAACCTCTCTCTAGATGCCAAGTTAATTGAAAATAGAAGTGGCTGGACATGGTGGCAGAATGCTTGAGCTCAGGAATTCGAGATCAGCCTAGGTAACATGGCAAAACTCGTGTCTACAAAAAATACAAAAATTAGCCAGCCATAGTGGCATGCACCTGTAGTCCCAGCTACTCTGGGAGGCTGAGGTGGAAGGATTGCTTGAGCCTGGGAGGCAAAGGTTGCATTGAGCCATGATTGCGCCATTGCATTCCTGCCTGGGTGACAGAGCAAGACCCTGTCTCAAAAAAAAAGAAAAAAAAGAAAAGAAAAGAAAATAGAAGAAGTAAGGAATATACAATTCATTTACCTTCTTTAATAAACCTAGAGTTTATCCATCAGTCGGGCTCTACTTGGTTATGATCTAAATTCTTCTAAATCTGTTGGTGGGTTGGGGTGGGGAAATGACGGGAGGCAAATGGAACTTACTTTATTACAAATGAATAACAAAACCAGGGGAAGAAAAGAATTAACCTGAGTTAGGAAACAGAATTTTATCTATATACTAAATGGGTAAAGACAAAAGAACCATACATAAACATTATATTCAGCAGGGTGTGGGCTCACACCTGTAACCCCAGCCCTTTGGGAGGCCGAGATGG
The DNA here is from genome assembly GCA_036589455.1 of Ateles fusciceps. NCBI lineage: Eukaryota > Metazoa > Chordata > Mammalia > Primates > Atelidae > Ateles > Ateles fusciceps. The sequence continues at coordinate 7,909,706 of JAZHEH010003259.1, forward strand.
GCAGATCACCCGTGTCAAGAGTTTGAGGCCAGTCTGACCAACATGGTGAAACCTAAAGAACACAAAATTAGTTCTTTAGTGTCTACTAAAGTACACAAAATTAGCTAGGCATAGTGGTGAGCGCCTGTAATCCCCGCTACTTGGGAGGCTGAGACAGGAGAATTGCTTGAACCTGGGAGGTGGAGGTTGCAGTGAGCCGAGATCACACCATTACACTCCAGCCTGGGCAACAAGAGCGAAACTCAGTCTCAAAAATAAACAAATAAATATTATATTCAAGTAAATTTGTGTCTTTCATGGGTATGAGTTAGCAGTTCTGAAACTATTTTATGTGTATACTGGGATTGAACAAAAGTAAACCTATTGTAGATAAAGAGGACCAGGTTTCTCACTGTGAGAGAAAGGAGTTACAAATTAGGAAAAAGAAGGGGAGGCCTGTGGATCAGAAACAGGTATCAGGATCAGGACGAACTGCTGGATTTCAGTGTGTGTGTGAGCATGCACAGATGGACTATTTTAGCAGTGATGACCCACAGCCCAACTCCCTTACTCCACCTCTTTTGGAGGACTCATCTAGAATCCTCAGACGAGAGAAGAAAAACATATTCTGTCAGTGTTTTTAAAGGAAGTAGATACCAGGCTCACACTGAGAAATGCAACTTCAGGTGGGGCCGATGAGGCACAGGGACTGGAGCAGAACTGAACAAAGGAAGAGGGAAGCTGGAAAATGCCAATTACAGATAGGAAGGACTCTGCTCCCAAGACATCTCCATCCAGGAACCATGATCGAGGCACTGCAAACTGCATTGACTGCATTTCAACTCTCAGAAACAGTCGTAAGTTCAGAGACTACAGCTTAAATGCTTTTGGTCTGTCAAACTTGAGTAAAGAGGAAAGGTCTCCTGTTTAAAATTTATTGTTTAGGGCACACTTAAGCCATTTTTTAATTAATTAATTAATGATCAAGATGAAAAGCACAGCTATGGCCGGGTGCCATTGCTCATGCCTGTAATCGCAGCATTTTGGGAGGCCAAGGCAGGCGGATCACCTGAGGTCAGGAGTTCGCGATCAGCCTGGCCAATATGGTGAAACCCCATCTCTACTAAAAATACAATAATTAGCTGGGCATGGTGGTGGGCGCCTGTAATCCTGGCTACTGGGGAGGCTGAGGCAGGAGAATTGCTTGAACCTGGGAGGCAGAGGTTGCAGTGAGGCAAGATTGCACCACTGCACTCCAGCCTGGGTGACAGTGAGATTCCATCTCAAAAAAAAAAAAAGGAAAAGAAAAAAGAAAAGCGCCGCTATTCAGAAGCAGATCTCAGAGATTCCTCAGACAGGTAGACTCAAAAACTCACAAGAAACCAAGTTACTTTCTCCAGGGAACTTTCCCATCTATTAGCCACTTGCACATCTTAAATGAGAGATTAGTCAAAGAGCTTCGATGCCACATGGAATGACTCACTTTCAGTTGCATGGAGTCTCTGAGGGGTACTGACAAGCAATTCACTCCTCTGTTCCAAAGAACTTATTTATGCATGAGTTTAAGAAGAGAAGATAACCTCACATCAAATTGAGACTTGAATAAGAGAATGGGCAGGTAACCAAAGACCTACGTTGATGGAGAGTGTTACGGCAGCTACTCCCGACCACTGGAGCACCATTATTTCTCTGACCTAGGATTTTCTTATTTCTCATTTACCACTGTGAGAAGTTCCTACTCTACAAGGTCTCCCTGTCCTGTAACTTCTCAATCTGACTGGCAGCTCCAAGAGACCACAGGGTTTAAATCCGGACTTCAATGTGTTTATTCCTTTTTCCTGATTGTGTTTAAGCTGTCTGAGTGGTGGACAATAGAAATATAATGGGAATTCAAAAGATATAATCATACCTAAATTGCAGGGTCAAAGACTTAGCCAGGAGCTAAAGTGATTGTGCACAGCCTTGTTTTAGATCTCAAAGCTACAGATCTAGGAAGAGCATCACTACTTACAAAGTTTACTCTATACTGCAGCTGGGAGTTCAGATTTTGGAAATGTACTGACAAATTAATTTCAATGAAATACACGAAAATTAATTGAGTATAGAATAATTGCTAAACCTAGAATATAGGATTCACTCACCCAAAAATATTGATTGATTATAATGTACCAGACTCTGTTTAGTTGCTAGGGAAAGATAGAAAAATCAAATGAGCTTATGAATGGGAAGAGGACACATAAATAAAACAAACCAATGATCTGATATAACACAACACGTGAGAAAGATCCAGAACAGATTAAAGGAAGAGGTTTTAACCCTGGAGGTATCGGGTGTGATGAAGAGAGGGCCCTGCAGAAACCGACACCTGAGCTGCTTCTCAGGAGGAAATAACAGTCACCAGGCAGCCTTAGGGGGAAGGAGAGAGAGGAGGGAGGGGGAAGCCACAAGACTTTCTTGGAAGCAAAGAAATCAGCAGGTGCAAGAGAGGCATGAAACAGTATCTTGTCCTATAAACTTGAAGTCAGTGTTACTGACAAGTTGGATGAGGAAGCAACAGGCAGCAAAGAGATGCCTGGGATAATGGGAGTAGGTGCGGCTGGAGGGCCAGGAGCTGGCCAGGGACCCCTGTGTCACACCCACTCTCATGCTCAACCCTGATTCAGCAGGCAGTGGGGAGGCCAGGAAGGGGCTTTCAGAAGAGCTATGGTCAGACTTGCATTTTGGAGGGATGTCTCTGGGTGAAAAACAAAATAGAGAGAAACTATGCTGACAGCATGTAGCTTTTACAGTCTGATTAGAAATGTCTCTCACCAGTATCTTTTTAGTCTTCTAAGTCATATTTAAGAGCCATTAGCATGCCTTCAGATCCTTCATGCCCTATGCCAGTTGCTAATGATGTCTTCCCTCAAACACAATCAGCATCAGTGACATGGGGTGGAAGGAGGAGGTTGTAGACTGCCACCAGCTCCAACCCCTTTTTACTTGCTTCTTCAGTTACCCCAAGTAATCATTTCTTCTAAATAAAGCTATTGTGCTTGCCCTGTAGTGGCAGCTTCAAGACAAAGTTCTGAGCCCTCTTTCCAGCCACTGGTAGCTCTGAGTCCCTTCAACAGAGTGTAGAAATCCTGGAGCATCCGCTGACTATCAGCAAATGACTCAACTCACAGATAATAGGTTCTTCAAGAAAGCAGAGGTTTCATAATGTTCTTGTGTAAGGCTCTAAGGGAAACTTCTCATCAGAACCCCACTAGTATAAAATGATTGGGAGAGGCCTCTGCAGGTACAGCCTACAGAGAAAGTCTTCATTCTTCAACAATTAATACCATTGCTCCTGAAACTGGCAACAGATGATTTGGCCATTGGCTAAACCTTTAGCTGAATTCCCCAAGAGTCATTTCAGGTATCAGCTGCCACATAATCATATTCTATCTGAAAAGCCAAAAGTGTAAAACACAGTGTTGATGACTATCTGAAAAACCAGAATGAATTTCCTGTAGTGCTTTCAAAACATAAAGCTGTTACTCATAAATACCTTTCTTTATTATATAGCTTTATTTATTTATTTATTTATTTTTCAGACAGAGTCTTACTCTTTCGCCCAGGCTGGAATGCAGTGGCGCCGTCTCTGCTCACTGCAACCTCTGCACCCTGGGTTCAAGCGATTCTCCTGCCTCAGCCTCCTGAATAGCTGGGATTACAAATGTGTGCCTCCATACTCGGCTAATTTTTGTATTTTTAGTAGACACCAGGTTTCACCATGTTGGCCAAGCTGCTCTCAAACTCCTGACCTCAAGTGATCTGCCCACCTCAGCCTCCCAAAGTGCTGGGATTACAGGTGTGAGCCACCAGGTCCGGCCTGTCATATACCTTTAAAATAATTTTGGTTAGATGTAACATCATTTCTATTTATTTTCTGAGACTGCGAATACCTTGTGTCTGTCTACCTTTTATTTCTTTTTTTCTTATTCATTTTTTCACTTTTATTTTGTTTAGCTATTACTGAATGGTAGATTATTAAAAAAAAGTTATAATGACTTTCTGTTTTGAAAAAAATAGTAACAGGCAAAATAAACAGGTCCCTCCCTTTTTCAAATCTCACAGGATTGCAGATTTAGCAAATATAAATACAGGCCCAGTTAAATTTGAATTTCAGACAAATAACAAATAATATTTTAGTATAAATATATCCCATGCAATGTTTAGGACATACTTACATTTTTTAAAATTCTTGTTATTTACCTGAAATTCAAATTTAACTGGAGATTCTGTATTTTATTTGGTAACTCATTCAAAAGGACCTTAGTTTTATTATTATTTTCATTTTTTATTTTCAATGACTCTATAAAATGGAAAAGGACCTTTGTTTTATTTCACAATATTTTGGTTAGAATATCTGACCAGAAAAGAAATTTTCTACTCAGGTTTATAGAATAAAGTATGGAAATTTTTTATTAAAAATAACTTGATTGGGCACGATGGCTCATGGCTGTAATCCTAGCACTGTGGGAGGCTGAGGTGGGTGGATCACCTGAGGTCAGGAGTTCGAAACCGGCCTGTCCAACATGGTGAAACCCCATCTCTGCTAAAAATACAAAAATTAGCTGGGCATGGTGGCATGTGCCTGTAATCCCAGCTACCCGGGAGGCTGAGGCAGGAGAATCACTGGAACCTGGGAGGTGGAGGCGAGATCCTGCCACTGCACTCCAACCTAAGCCACAGAGACTCCATCTCAAAAAAAATAAAAAGTAAAAAAAACTTGATAACAGTAGAATATTTGGTAGCCATTGCAAAAGATGTTTTGTGGTAAGTATATCCTAAAATAGAAAAATGCACATTAAGTAAAAAGAGCAGAACGCATATATATAATATGTGTTATTATTGTATATAATAGTATATAGACTATGCATGTAGTACTGTTACTATTATATATTGCTATATATACCATATTATAATTATACTATATAGTAATACTATTATTATTCCTAGTATAAAGATGAAAACATTAAAGCCCCAAGCAGATTTTTGTGCCTGCTAAATATTATATATTCATACATATAAACAGTATGCTACCAAAAAGCAACCCAAAGAAAAAAGGCTAGAAGAAAATATAAGCTGTAACAGTATTGTTTTGTATAGGAATATAATGACTTCCAAAATCTTCTTGTATTTTCTATATTTTCCATAAGGTATCCATTGCTTTTCAAATTAAACAATAATATAGTTTAATTTGTTTAAAAAGGTCTAATTGGAAAACTCAGTTCCCATATTTTAATGCCCTTGGTGCCCACCTACACCACACATTATAAAGATAGTTTCAAGGGGATGTGTCATTCCAAATTCTTCCTTTCTTTCTTTTTTTTTTTTTAAGGCTAGTCAAGTGAAGCAGTGGGAGTGGAGAAGGAACAAAGAAATCTGTAATTGGTTGTGATAAATAAGTTGTAAACACCACTGCACTCGGACCAGCCTCTTTTTTTTTTTTTTTTTTAATGGAGTCTCATTATGTTGCCCAGGCTGGAGTACGATGGCATGATCTCAGCTCACTGCAACCTCTGCCTCCTGAGTTCAAGAGATTCTCCTGCCTCAGCCTCCCAAGTAGCTGGGATTACAGGTGCCTGCCACCACGCCTGGCTAATTTTTGTATTTTTAGTAGAGACTGGGTTTTACCTTGTTGCCCAGGCTGGATTCAAAGTCCTGACCTCGAGTGATCCACTTGGCCTCCCAAAGGTTACAGGTGTGAGCCACTGGGCCCAGCCTCATTCTGAGTTTTGACCCCCCAAGTCTTCACTGGGCAGATTTAGGCCTCTGTCTTGATACTGTTTCTTTTTTGAGAGGGAATGTGATTTTCACCACCTACCTCCTGTCTTCTGTTGACTTAAACTCTGTTGCTCAGGCTGGAGTACAGTGGACATGATCACAGTTCACTGCAGCCTCAACTTTCTAGACTCAAGCGATCCTCCCACCTCAGCCTCACAAGTAGATAGGCATGTGCCACCATGCCCAGGTAACTTTTTAATCTTTTGTAGAGATGAGGCCTCATTATGTAGCCCAGGCTGGTCTCGAACTCCTGGGCACAAGTGATCCTCCTGCCTTGGCCTCCCAAAGTGCTGGGATTACAGGAATAATCCTCTTTGCCTGGTCTGGGCCTCTGTCTTTTAAATTGAGGCTCTACCTTTTTAATAAATCAGCTAATTCAATTCCATGCTCTTAGTGGTCATTACACATTCCAAAGTTCTCTCAAACAAGACCTGCAGCAGAAGATGAAATAGAATGTATCAGCCTAAAAAGAAAAAAAAAAAATGGAGTTCTGTGGCTTTTTGTAGACATTGCGTTAGATAGAGCAATGCTGGCTTTACAGCCAGCAAGGAAAGGTACAAGCAATTTATCCATGCCTCTAACTCATCCCCCTCAGCGTGTTTTGAAGAATCAGTCAGCCTTCAGAGATTCATAAGCTCATCCAAGGTGAGGTCATTATGTTGATGTTGGCGCACAGGGAGCCGATTTTGTCAGCATGTATCAAAGAAAGGGCTTTGGAAGGGCATGGGGCAGGCTCCAAGCTAACCATGAGTGGAGATGGTTTCAGTGGCTCTTATGTCATCACTAGTAAGAGTTATTTTTGCAGGAGGCTGTCACTAGCAAAACATAAGCTGCCTTTTACTTTAAAGGAAAGGTGCCAGCTTCTAAGCTCATCATTTAATTGCCTTGTACGTAACAGAAGATGTTGTTAGTGTAGTGAACATGCCAGAACAGGGATGTGGGAGCCAACTGTTCTCTATTCCAGCAATGGAAAGTTCAATGGGAGGTGTGGTCTGAAGCCAACCAGAGGATGCAGGAGATTGGAGAAGAGCTCTCCTTCCATTCAGGCCCACGGCAAAGCACGTTGCCTTCTTTCCTTTGCAAAATAACCACCGGGTACTTCTCAGAGAGATGCTACAGAGATGCCTCAGTCTTGGACACCAGTGAGTCACGATTTGTACAACTCAAGGGTGCTGCCAGCCCGCCTCTGCTCTCCTTCACGGTTTTTGTTTTCTTGGTATTATAATTAGCTGTTGGCTCTATGAATGTGTCTCCTGAGGAAGAAAAATGTGGGCACCTGTTATTTCTGGAATGAGTGTTCTATGTGTTCTCTTGAGGTGAGCTATTCACTCAAGAGTCCAAGAGGCAGCTGGCATATGATCGCCTAACCCAGACCTCCACTGCCCTCACACTACGTGTTCAACGGACCAAGAGGAGGGAATATGATTTTCTCCTCCTACCGCCTGTCTTCTGTTGAGTTAAACAGAGCACAGGCTGTCTTGATGGGTTGGGAGAGCCTGGGGGAAGGAGTTTTAGAGTTAGCAAAATCTTTCAAAAAAAAATACCAATGCCTGGGACTTTCTCCAGAGCCATGAGGCCAGCTGGGACGTTGGTGTTGTCTAAGCTCCCAAGTACTTTCAATGAACAGCCAAGGTTGAGAAGCACTGAACTTGTCCATCAAGGTCTTTCCAGATGAAACAGAGCCCGGAGTGGCTGAAAGATTGCCCCAGGGCCCCACGTCTTGTTAGCTAGTGTACATTTATCTGTGGGGCTGTCTTCTCACAGACTATGAAATCCTTAAGCACCTGAACCATGATGTTGATATCTAAATTCACAGCGCCTCCAGCTATAAATGTTTGATGAGGGCAAAAGGCTAGGAAGGAAAGGAAAACCAACCTCCCTTTTTCTCTTGCTCCACAAAGTCTCCCCAAGGACAACTATTGCAGAGACAAACTTACTGTGAACTTTTTAACCCCAAAACTAAGTCATTAAATATCAGATTCCCAAAACTTATGACCCATTCATTTCTGGAAAAACTGCATGAGTCAGAAAGCCCCCCCAAATCCCAAGCCCGATGACTTTACCCTAATTAATCCAGCTGATTTAAGCTAAGGGACCTTGTTCAATACCTCATGCCTCACTACACTCTCATTTTGAGGAGTCTCATTTATTTCCCTAGTTAAACTTGACACTTTCAAATTAATAGGCTGCTCAAAGTGGCACGTCTTCCTTCGGTATCAAGACTCCGGAGTGAAGGAAAGAATTATGGGAAGTGTATGCTGTGACTAAGGAGATGTAGGCTTAGAGCCTGAGGTATTGCCTGAGTTCTAGAACTCCAGCCTAGAGTTCTAGAATGTTCTGTGACTTTTCTACCTCTATCCACCACCAAGTGAGCATCTTTTACCTGCTAGTCAGGTGGAATTCAAGTCAAATCCAGCCAGTGTAGGAGCTCAGAATCAGGGCCATAGAACGTTGCAGCAGATAACTCAGTGCCCGGCTCATGTCCCCCTTGCCCTGGCCACTCAGTGCAAGCCGACCACCATTCCAGATGCTCGACTTTCCACATCTGCATTCCTTCACCTGAGAGCCGTCTCTGGACCCACTGTACCCACCCAGGCAGCAGGCTAGAGGTGCCAGAGAACGAATATCACCTCCCCACCCCTACCGTGGCCTTCAACCCAGTACCAATAAAAGGAACTGAGTTTCCTGTGCCCTTTCCCGTTTCTTTGTTGGCGCTTCCTAAGCCAATCCCCAAAATAATTGAATCCTTGTGTCATGATCTGCTTCTGGAGAAACCCAAGGAAGACACAGTGGCCCATCAATGCATAGACATTTGATTTTTGATTTATGTGTTTATTTTTGAGACAGAGTCTTACTCTGTTGTCCCAGGCTGGAGTGCAGTGGTGCAGTTACAGCTCACTGCAGCCTTAACCTCCCAGCCTCAAGTGATCCTCCCACCTCAGCCTCCTGAGTATGCCAATACACCTGGCTAATTTTTTTATTTGTTGTAGACACAGGACCTCCCTAGGTTGCCAGGGTTGTTCTCAAACTCTGGCCTCAAGCCATCCTCCTGCCTCGGCCTCCCAAAGTGTGGGGGATTACAGGCATTACAGGAATGAGCCACAATGCCCAGCCTGATAGTTGTTTTCAGGAAAGTCATTTAACCTCTCTGACAGTAGCTATCCTAGAGTTTAAAATAGGGAAAGAATTTTGAAGTCCCACATCATCATAACAGCACGTAAAGGGCTGCGTCACATGGCTAATGCCCTCCTTTGCTGACCCTTCTTTCTCCCTGGCCTCACCTCCCAGTGTGCCTCTCCCCCTGCACTCCTCTCCAGCCCAGGAGTTCCTTTGAATTCTTGCAGCATGGCCCATTCCCATTTGCCTTTGGGACTCACTCACACTGTCCGTCTGTCTGGAACACGCTTCCTCCTTCTGCTTGCTTGGCTCAGTCTTACGTATCCTCCAGCTCTCAGCTTAAATATCAGTTCCTGTAGGGAAGCCTTTTCCGACACCCGGTCTAGGATATGCTCCCAAATATAGTGCTCCCCTTATGGTGCTTGGCATGCCTAGTGCAATTCCCATTTACTCTCCTGAGTCCACCTCGCTCCCCAAGCATTGTCATCGCTGGTCTTTAAACTCCTTGAAAGTATGAACCCAATTTATTATGTTGCTCTCTGCTGCATCTCTGATACCCAGCCCAATGCCTTGCCATAATTGTTGAAACAAAATGCATGCTTGTCTACTGAAAATTTGAGTTGGAGAATAAGAGGATTTGGGAATAAAAATGAAAACAAAGCTCCCCAACGTACGCTCTGCCTTATGTAGCTTGTATCTGTGGCAAAGTACGGAGTTGTCTTCCATCAGCCCTACTGCCTGAAGCCCAGGGAAAAGAGTGTCTGTAAACGATGAGCTTCCCTGTAGCTGAGAGCAGCTTTATCTTTTTATCCTAGTCTGGGCTATCATTTCTATGTTTATTTTTTTAGACATGGAGTTTTACTATGTTAATGCTGCCCAGGTTGGCCTTGAACCCTTGACTCAAGTAATCCTCCTGCCTCAGCCTCCTGAGTAGCTAGGAATATATACATACACCATCACATCCAGCTTATCATTTCTAACATGAAAATTTAAAAGTTAGACAGCACTGGCCGGGCGCAGTGGCTTAAGCCTGTAATCCAAGCACTTTGGAGGCCAAGGCAGGCGGATCACCTGAGGTTGGGAGTTCAAGACCAGCCTGACCAATATGGTGAAACCCCGTCTTAAAAAAAAGTTAGACAGCACTGAGTTAAAGTAATCCAACCCAGTTCTCATAAAAATGTAAAGTTGGGCTGGGCATGGTGGCTTATGCTGGCAATCGCAGCACTTTGGGAGGCTAGGGCAAGCAGATAGCCTGAGCCTGGCAGTTCAAGACCAGCCTGAGCAACATGGCAAAACCCCATCTCTACCAAAAAAAAAAAAAAAAAATAGCTATGTGTGGTGATAAGCATCTGTGGTCCTAACTACTCTGGAGGCCAAAGTGGGACCGTCACTTGAGCTCTGGAGGCAGAGGTTGTAGTGAGCCAGGATTACACCACTGCACTCCAGCCCGGGCAACAGAATGAGACCTTGTCTCAAAAAACAAAACAAAACGAAACAAACAAACAAAAACGTGGAGTTGGAATTTGGAGAAGAAAAGTTAGTAGCTAACCAAGCACAGTAGCTGATACTTGTAATTCCAGCACTTTAGGAAGCTGAGGCAGGAGGATCACTGGAGGTCAAGAGTTTGAGACAAGACTGGGCAACACAGCAAGAACCTGTCTCTACAAAAACTTTTAAAAATTAGCCAGGTGTGGTGGCATGCACCCGTAGCCCTGGCTGCTCAGGAGTCCAGCAGGTCAAGGCCGCAGTGAGCCATGATTGCACCACTGAATTCTAGCCTGTGTGACAGTGCCCACCCCCTAAAAAAGAAATAAAAATTGAAATTAAATTTAAAGGCTGGGAGCTTTGGCTCAAGCCTGTAATCCTGGCACTGTGGGAGGCTGAGGTAGATGGATCATTTAAGGTCAGTTCAAGACCAAGCTGGCCAACATGGTGAAACCCTGTCTCTACTAAAAATACAAAATAGTGAGCCAGGCATGGTGGCGTGTGCCTGTAATCCCAGCTACTCAGGAGGCTGAGGCAGGAGAATCGCTTGAACCCGGAAGGTGGAGGCTACAGTGAGCCAGTTCATGCCATTGCAGTTTAGCCTGGGTGACAGAGACCCTCTCTCAAAAAATAATAATAATAATTAAAGTTTTTAAAAAGTGAAAAAATTTTTTTAACTTTTTTTAATGAATGGTTACTAGCAAACATTGTATGTTTTTAAATTTTTATGTTTATTTTTATAACTTTTAAAAGTTTGGGATGAGTCTTGCTATGTTGCCCGGGCTGGTTTCGAACTCCTGGCCTCAAGTAATCTGCCCTCCTCGGCCTCCCAAAGTGCTGGGATTATAGGCGTGAGCCAGCCACATGCCCAGCCAAGGGATGAGGCTGTGTTCAAAATCCCTCTTTCAGCCTTTTCCAACCACGAGTAGACCCAAAGTCCACATTTCTCAGCATGGCATAGAGGCCTCCTGGGGCCTAATTTTGCCTGCCTTTCTCTCCCCAGCTCACCTTCCTCCACAGTCTGCCTCAGGCTTTCCTTGTGTATTTATTTGCCTGCATAATATCATCTCACGTCTCTGTGACGTTGTCCCTCCTATTCACCCAACCACAGAACTCTTCCCCACCCTTCCGTCAATTTTGCTTGCCAACTCCCCTTCATCCTCTGAGACTCAACCCAAACCCCAGGGCAGGCGTCTCTGACTTCCAGATTCGGAAGCTCCTCTCTGGTTCCCACTGCCTCTGCTTTTTCATCAGCACATTTCTGTGTTGAGAACATTCATTTGCTAAGCCCCACCTGCTCCATCCTGAACCACTCTCTAAGCTTTCAGAGGACAGGACCCAGATCTTTGTCTTATTAATGCCAAGCACAGCGCCTATTACTACTCAATAAATGTTTGCTCAAATATACTTATTGTGGTATAATCTAGCCCTTGCTTGACTACCTGCAGACACACTTTCAGTAAGTAACTTGATGCTTAGTTTACTAAGAGATAATAAAAAAATTTTTTGCTTAATGCTCTTTATTTTACGTGCATTCAATAAATTTGCAGAGATTGGAAAAAGAAAATGTCTTGGCTTAAAAAAATGCCCTATCATGTGCACTGGTCTTTCATTTTGAAAGCCATTTTCACAAACAGCAGTCCTGATATGAAACACCTGGGCAAAGGGCACGCTTTCCAGGCACTGCACTACAAATCCTAACTTCTTTCTCATGTATGTGAATGTGTGGCAAGTATGTATGTTGATCATTCCTAAGAAGTCTGTATTCTATTTTAATCAAACTGCATAGGAGTAGTTCCTTGTTAAGATGAATGAAATCTGCAGTTAGGCACCGGAATTCATTTCGGAGGGAGGGGTTCTCCAAGAAGGCTTGCTCCAGCTCCACCCTGGCGCCTGTCCTGAGGGCGCCTGCCTGAGGCCAATGTGTCCACACCCCAGCCAGGAAAGGGCAGGTCCCATTCAAGGTTCAGCTGCAGCCCCTGGGGACCAGAGGCTGTGAACACCACTGGGCTAGTCCCAAGCTCTCTGCTCAGCTTGAGGTTGGGTTTCTGGAACTCTGGCATCTTCAAACCTGGCACACTCTCCACATCCCATGTAAACCGTAATACTAGTATCTAGTGAGCTGTGATCAGACAATTGCTGCACATTTGCATAATAACTACCCTCCTTGCACAGGTGAAGTAACTGAAACAATTTTCCCAAAGACGGTGCATAGCCATTCTGGGGTAACACCTGGAGGAGCTGATGCCAGACCTGCACAGGTGATAAACGATGTATTAAAGCTGTGCTAATCATTATAGCTTTTAAGTTCTCCACATGTATCAGCTCGTTTTATCCCCACAAAACCACTACTAAGAAAAAGGTGTCGGCTGGGTGACACTTTGGGAGGCCAAAGTGGGTGAATCACGAGGTCTGGAGTTCAAGACCAGCCTGGCCAACATGGTGAAACCCCATCTCTACTAAAAATACAAAAATTAGCTGGGTGTGGTGGTGTGCGCCTGTAGTCCCAGCTACCTGGGAAGCTGAGGCGGAAGAATCGCTTGAACCTGGGAAGCAGAGGTTGCAGTGAGCCAATATCACTGCCACTGCACTCCAGCATGGGCGACAGTGCGAGATTCTGTCTAAAAAAACAAACAAACAAACAAAAACAAAAGAAATAAAAAGATGTTCTCCTCTTACTGATGAGCAAATTGAGAGAGAGAGACCAAGTGAAGCCTGGAGAGGGCACTGCCAGTAATCACGTGTGAGATGGGGACAGAGACCCATGTCTTGTCTTGATTCAGAACACTGTCTACCCCTTTTCACATACACACACACACACACACACACACTTTCCTGCACACACGTAGACACACAAACACACACATAGAAATGCTTCACTCCTGGGGAAAAAGGGAAGGGACAGGTAGGAAGAGAATCTGTGAAGAACCAGAAGTGTGATTTACATAAAACGAGTTTTTCATAAATATGCCAGACACCATAAGAAGTAAATTGTAAAATCAAGCATGGTGCAGCAGCTCCCACCTGTAATCCCAGCACTTTGGGAGGCTGAGGCAGGTGTATCACTTGAGGCCAGGAGTTTGAGGCCAGCCTGGCCAACCTGGTGAAACCCTGTCTCTGGTAAAAGTGCAAAAATCAGGCCAAGAGTGGTGGCCTGTGCCTGTAATCCTAGCTACTCTGCAGGCTGAGGCAGGAGAAGCACTTGAACCCGGGAGGCAGAGGTTGCAGTGAGCTGAAATGGCGCCACTGCACTCTAACCTGTGGTACAGAGCAAGACTGTCTCAAAAAATAAATAAATAAATAAATAATAAAATCGCTCACCCATATTTTTATCACCAACTGAAAAATCTGATAGACCCCTAAATTGGCACACCGTAAAAATGACTGAGTTTTACCCTCATTTCTATTCTAGTTTGCTCTAATGTATAGACTACAAATATAGTAAGACAAATGTGTTTGCAGTTTTAAGCCAGGCAAGGTAGTTTGCACCTGTAATCCCAGCTACGTGAGAGTCCAGGAGTTCCAGGTTATGTGAGCTATGCTTCTGCCACTGCACTCCAGCCAGGATGACAGAGCAAGACCCTGTCTCTTAAAAAAATAAATAAAATAATAAAATAAAATATGGGCCAGGTGCGCTGTCTCACTCTTATAATTCTAGCACTTTGGGAGGCTGGGGTGGGGACAGGTAGATCACAAGGTCAGGAGTTTGAGAACAGCCTGTCCAATATGGTGAAACCCCATTTTTACTAAAAAATACAAAATTCAGCAGGGCATTAGACTGGGCATCGTGGCTCACACCTGTAATTCCAGAACTTGGGGAGGCCAAGGCAGGCAGATCATGAGGTCAGGAGTTTGAGACCAGCCTGATCAACATGGTGAAACCCTGTCTCTACTAAAAATACAAAAATTAGCCAGGCGTGGTGCCATGCACCCATAATCTCAGCTATTCAGGAGGCTGAGGCAGGAGAATCGCTTGAACCTGGTAGAGGGAGGTTGCAGTGAGCCAAGAGCGTGCCATTGTACTTTAGCCTGGGCAACAGAGAGAGACTCCATCTTTAAAAAATAAAAATTTAGCCGGGCATGATGGCACACACCTGTAGTCCCTGCCACTTGGGAGTCTGAGGCAGGAGAATCACTTGAACCCGGGAAGCAGAGGTTGCAGTGAGCTGAGATCTTGTCACTGCACTCCAGCCTGGGCAACAGACTGAGAATCAGTCTCAAAAAAAAATAAATAAAATAAAATAAAATATGTTTGCAATTTTAGAAACATAAATAAAAGCATTCAAACCGAATTCTCCATTAACGCCAGAAATTTGGCCTTAAATGAAGACTCACTGTCTCTTGCTGTGAAGTATGATATGATGTCTTAGATACATGAAGATCTCAAATGTCCACTTAGCTGAAGACCCAACTGTTGCTGTACTGTAGTAATAAGAGAGAGGCTGAGGAAAGAGTTTAAAGATAGCTCTTGCAAAATGTGCTATTAGTCTCATGAGACTTTCACAGGAAGTGAAAGGCATAAGCAAAGTTATGTATATTTAATAAGGGACATTCGAAAGGGTGCAGGAGACTGAAAAGAGTTGTCTTGATGCTCTTGGTAATCAAGGATTTACATCAGCAGGAGGTCAGGTCATGACAATTTCTGTCTTAATTTGTCAATAGGCAATCACAAATTGTAATTACTGGCTGCTTCACCACCAACTTCCTAGATGCCAGTTGGCACATCCCTTTGCAGTATTAAAGAAATTGCCAATCACGCTGGCATGACTTAGTACTCTATTTTCAAAGAATAACATAATACTATGTAGAAAAAACTTAGGTCAATATATAGTTTAAGCATCTTCTGGCAGAAAATAATCTTAAACACAGAGGGGATGTATATTTACCTTAACCAAAGGCTCGTCATGTGTCATTTGCCGTTACAAATCGATCAGCCTTTATGTGCCATAAAGTAGCTCAGGGTCTTTGCCCCCGCCATCGCCCTGTGGGAGCTCTTCCCCCAGTTAGCCACGTGGCTCATGCCATGGTCCTTCAAGCCTTCACTCCAAGTCACCTTCCCAGAGGGGCCTTTTCTCCACCAACTCTAGCACTACCCATGCTGCTTTTTCATTTTCTTTTTCTCCGTAATCTACTCTGCTTATTTTGTTTTTATCTTGCTCTCCTCACTAAACAGTAAGCACTATGAGAGCAGGGATTTTTGTCTTTGTTCCCCACTGCTAAATTTCTGCTCATAGATAAATTCCTAATACGTAGTAGTCATTCAGTAAATATGTGTTGGACAGATGGGATGGATGGAGGGATGGATGGATGGATGAATGGATGGATGGAATGGATGCATGGATGGATGGATAGAATGGATGGATGATCGCTGGAGCCAGGGAACTCTCTCAGTTGGCTGGGATCCAACTCTACAGGTCCAGCAGTAAGTAAAGGAGGAGCATATTTCTCAATTCTTCTTCTCTGCTTATTGGCCATCATTAAACCATCCTCGGTACAAGCCAACCCTACGATTTCAATCCTGAATCCCTGTGTTGGTCATATCTCTACATGGTAATTTCTTCACTTATCTTGGACAGACACATGGTAATAATCCTTTGGCGAAATCCTAAAAGAATAGCATTTTCTGATTTGGTAAAAGAGATTAGAGTGGTTACCGAAGATGTGTCTACGTGCAATCTTAAGCCTTCACATGTGGTTGAACATAGTATCTGCCCTCCTGGGCCAAACTCTGCATATGGGTTAACAGTTCAATTATCAGTGGCATTTTTTATGTGCTTAAGAACTATTCAAATTGGCCCATTCCGGCCATGCGTGGTGACTCACACCTGTAATCCTAGAACTTTGGGAGGCTGAGGCGGGTGGATCACTTGAGGTCAGGAGTTCGAGACCAGCCTGGCCAACATGGCAAAACCCCATCTCTACTAAAACTATAAAAATCAGCTGGGAGTGATGGCGTGCGCCTGTAGTCCCAGCTGCTTAGGAGGCTGAAGCATAAGAATTGCTTGAACCTGAGAGGTGGGAAGTTACAGTGAGCCAGAATTGGGCCACTGCACTCCAGCCTGGGCTGCAGAGTGAGATCTGTCTCAAAACAAAACAAAACAAAACAAAACAAAAAAAGTTGGCCCATTCTAAATATATTCTAAATATATTTGATTCTAATTCTTTCTGTATACACCTAGGGACAGTGTGGCCGCCCATGTCCTCACTCGAAGGGGGAATTCCCAATGGTTGTGTTGGATCTTACTCTGATCAGAGGTTCCTGCAGGAAATCACTCCTTCTCATAAGATGTTCGTGACCCCCTTACTCTACTGGAGGTGAGGTGGACTATGGACTTGCAGGAGTTTAGTACCCAAACATGGCGAGCAATCACAAGCAATGAGTAGGTGGGGAAAGAATGAGCCATTAGTCAAAGATTGTCAGAGAGTTGCTCTCCGTAGGTCCTTTTTAGACAACAACCTGTGCCAAATCTGCTTCTGCTCAGCTCCCTGGTTCTGGGGGTGGTGCGTCCCTCTTTTGCTCTCCACCCCTCTCTGGCTCTTCCCTCTGTAGTCCCAGTGTCTCATCAGCCCTCTCCTCTCCCTTCTCCAGACCCAGTTTTATTTAAACAGTGAGGTAAACTCTGCTCCGTGAACCCTAAAAGTTCCCACTTAGGATGGTGTTTTCTTCTTTTTTTTTATTATTTTATTAAGGAGCACTGATAGGACACTGTTTTCTATGAGGCTTTGTTTCTGCTTCGCTGTAGCTGCAGGAAGAGGAAATGGCACACCTAGAAATCCACAAATTGAAAATATAATTCTTCCCCATGCTTAATAAAATCATCCATATCCTTTACTCTGAGACCCGTTTCTTCTTGAGCTCTGCTCACCCTCTCCAATACGGGCCAGCCATTTCCTCCACAGAATCACTTTGTCTACAACATTCGTCTCCATGTCCTTAACCACCCCTGGCCTTGCTAGAGTTTTTGTTTATTCCTTTTTAATATATTTTTTTAATTCAGGTTTTGTTTAGTCTTTTTAACTATGTTATTAGCTCCTTCAGAACAAAGAACATCTCTAAAAATACTTTACAAGCAACTCTGCCTAATGCACGGTAAAAATATGCTGATTGATTGAGTCCCTTTCTGGAAGAATCTGTGAGGTACACCTGACTAAGGGAGGAGAAACACTAGTCAAAATGGAACACATGATGGTTAATTTTATGTGTCACTCAACTGGGCCACAGGGTGACAGACGTTTGATCAAACATTATTCTGGGTGTGTACATGAAGGTGTCTCTGACTGAATAAGGTATATTATCCTCTCCAGCGTGGGTGGGCCTCATCCAATCAGCTGCAAGCCTGAAAAGTACAAAAAAAGGCTGAAGCGCTTGCAAAGTAAGAGGGAATTTCCTCTGCCTGACTTCAGAACTGAACTGGGGCCAGGTGCAGTGGCTCATGCCCACAATCCCAGCAATCTGGGAGGCCTAGGCACGCGGATCACTTGAGCCCAGGAGTTTGAGACCAGCCTGGCCAACATGGTGAAACCCTATCTCTACATAAAAAGAAAATTTAAAAAAGAACTGAACTGGAACAGGCTCTTTCTGGGTCTTGAGCCTGGCGACATCCAGACTGGAACTCCATCATCAGCTCTCCTAGCTCTGCAGCTTGCCAACTGTAGGTCTTGAATCTTGTCAGCCTCCATAATTGGGTGAGCCAATTCCTTATAATAAATCTATATCTATGTCTATGTCCATATCTGCATCTACATTTATCTCTTATTAGTTCTTTTTCCCTGGAGAGCCCTAACTTACACAAAACTTTATATTTAGAAGAACCTTCCTATCCTGAGTATTATCTTTGTTGTTGTTTTTTTAACATTCAAATATTATTCTTTTTTTTCCTTTTTGAGCACACCCCTGATATTATTCTTTATTTTGTTTGTTTGTTTGTTTGTTGTTGTTTTTGGAGACAGAATTTTGCTCTTGTTGCCCAGGCTGGTGTGCAATGGCACGATCTCGTCTCACCACAACCTCCACCTCCTGGGTTCGAGCAATTCTCCTGCCTCAGCCTCCCGAGTAGCTGGGATTACAGGTATATGCCACCATGCCTGGCTAATTTTGTATTTTTAGTAGAGATGGGGTTTCTCCATGTTGGTCAGGCTGGTCTTGAATTCCTGATCTCAGGTGAGCCACCTGCCTCGGCCTTCCAAAATTTTGGGATTATAGGCATTAGCTACCGTGCCCGTGCCTATTTGTTTTATTTTTTAATGTTTTAATTATTTTTTTAAAAAATTCTTCTGGGTACATAGCAGGTGTATATATTTATGGGGTACATGAGGTGTTTTGAAACAGGCATGCAATGTGAAGTAAGCCTGAATATTATTTTTGCAGGTCCAGATACAAAATGCAAGAAAGGAACTACATAGCCTTAAGAACGAGAGGCAAAGATCGAGAAGAAAGTTTACATTGATTTTTTTTTTTTTTTTTTTGAGATGAGGTTTCATTCCTGCCACCCAGGCTGAAGTGCAGTGGCGTGCAGTGATGCAATCTCGGCTCACTGCAACCTCCGCCTCCTGGGTTCAAGTAATTCTCCTGCCTCAGCCTCCTGAGTAGCTGGGATTACAGGCATGCGCCACCACACCCAGCTAATTGTTGTATTTTTAGTAGAGATGGGATTTCACCATGGTAGTCAGGCTGGTCTCGAACTCCTGGCCTCAAGTGATCTGCCCGCCTTGGCCTCCCAAAGTGCTGGGATTATAGGTGTGAGCCACCGTGCCCAGCTTGATGATGATGATTATAAAGATTTGACAATTCATCATGTTCCAGATATTGTTCTAAATCCTTTACATGTATGAGCTCATTTAATCCATACATCAAATAGTCTACATGATCTACATTCATGTTGAGAACGTTCATGTGTAGCATAAACTGAATATACTCACCATGAATAATGTTGGGCAAAATAAAAATTGAAAGATTAACTTTTTGAGTGTAATTTTCCTATTAACGGTCTTAATACTCACCCTGGGGAAACAGCATACTGCATGATATTAAAGGCATTTGCGTTTTGTTGTAGTGCTCTAAAGTCTCTCCATTACTGGAAAAAAAGGGATTTCCACTCAATTAAATCATGAAGCAGAAGATTATGCAGTTTGAGTCTCAAGATATAAAAGGTTTGAAGAGACTGCATATAGGTAAGAACTAATTGAAAAATAAGAAGAAAGGCTGTGCTATGATACACGTTGATACAGTGGCAGTCAGGTTATTTCTTTTCCTTTGTTCCTTTGTGTGTTTGCCCTGAATGGTACAACTTATTTTCAATAGAAATAAATCATGCATCCTCAAATTGGATGTGGCCAACTGGATGTAGAGGGTTTTGGTCCATGAGTAGCACACAGTCTAACATCTGCTGTTGCACTTTGTTTACTTAGAATATAAATTAAATTCCTGAGCTGGTACACAAGCCAGTGGATAGACAGCAGGCTGAATTTGTTATGATTGAAAAAAGTAAAATGTGATGTATCCTCAAAAAAACTCATTAAGATGTAAATTTGGGTAAGATAAATGCTAGTGTATTGATTAGTAAATGTCGTTATTTAATCTGATTTTTTCAATAAATTCCAGTTGATGGAGTTTAAGGGCTCAATGGAATAAGGAGAAATTGAAGGAATAGTATAAATTCTCAGCCTGCTTTGATTGTTGATTTCCTCTTAGCTCAAGGAAAATATAACCTCTAGGTGGTTCATTTTATTCTATATTTGAAAAAGAGGCTGAGTGCGGTGGCTCACACCTGTAATCCCAAAACTTTGGGAGACTAAGACAGACGAATCACCTGAGGTCAAGAGTTCGAGACCAGCCTGACCAACATGGAGAAATCCCATCTCTACTAAAAATACAAAATTAGTCAGGCGTGGTGTCGCATGCCTATAATCCCAGCTACTCGAGAGGCTAAGATGGGAGAATCACTTGAACCTGGGAGGGGAAGGTTGCAGTGAGCCGAGATCACACGATTGCACTCCAGCCTAGACGACGAGAGAAACTCCGTCTCAAAAAAAAAAAGAAAAGAAAAGAAAAATAAAGGCCCTGCATAATGGTTCATGCCTATAATCCTGCACTTTGAGAGGCTGAGACAGGAGGATCACTTGAAGCCAGCAGTTCAAGACCAGCCTGGGCAACATAGCAAGATCTCATCTGTACTAAAAATTAAAAAACAAAATTCTCTAACAATTCAAGCATTTTTTTAAATTTAAAAACAAAAGAAACAAACAAAAAAATTAGCTTTGTGTGGTGGCACATATCTATGGTCCCAGCTACTCCAGAGGCTAAGGAGACAGTATAGCAGGAACCCAGGAGTTTGAGGCTGGCACTGAGCTATGATCATGCCACTGCCCTTCAGCCTGAGCGACAGAACAAGATCTCATCTTCTTTTTTTTTTTTTTTTTTGAGACAGAGTTTCACTTTTAACCCAGACTAGAGTGCAATGGCGCGATCTTTGCTCACTACAACCTTCGCCTCCCCGGCTTAAGCAATTCTCATGCCTCAGTCTCCTGAGTAGCTAGGACTAGCTCGCACCACCAAACCCAGCTAATTTTTTTGTATTTTTAGTAGATACAGGTTTCACCATGCTGGCCAGGCTGGTCTTGGACTCCTGACCTCAGGTGATCCACCTGCCTTGGCCTCCCAAAGTGTTGGGATTACAGGTGTGAGCCACTGCGCTCGGCCTGCCCTGTCTTATAGCAATAACATTATGGTTAATTATGGTGTTTCATTTTCCAAGTGAGGCTTTGGTGATTAGCGCATTTGATAAAGCCATGGAGTCCATTAGGACGAGTGTACCCCTAAAACCCATCTGAGCCCCTTTGCCTTCACTGAATATGTACCCCAACATATTCACACTGATCGTCACAAGGCGGGTTGATCAGAGCATAAACAGAGCAGCGAGTACTGGATGCTCATAAAATAGTTGTTGAACGAACTTTGTTCATTTTATTTTTTGAGACAGGCTCTCAGTTTGTCACCCAGGCTGAGTGCAGTGGCGTGATCAAAGCTTACTGCAGCCTTGAACTCCTGGGTTCAAGCAGTCCTCCTTCCTCAGACTTCCAAGTAGCTAGGACTACAGGCACACACTACCGGATTCATTTTGTTTCTTTGTTTCGTAGAGACAGGATATTGTCATGTTACCCAGTCTGGTTTCTAACTCCTGGCCTCAAGTGATGGCCCTGCCTGGGCCTCCCAAAGTGCTGGAATTACAGGGGTAAACCACCATGCCCAAGAATATTGATTAAAAGTACAGTCTCAAATGTTACATTTTTAGCTGAGTGTGGTGGCACGCACCTGTAGTCCCAGCTCCTCGGGAGGCTGATGCAGGAGAATCGCTTGAACCCAGGAGGCGGAGGTTGCGGTAAGCTGAAATCATGCCACTGCACTCCAGCCTGGGCAACAGAGCAAGACCCTGTGTCCAAAAAAAAAAAAAAAAATTTAATGTTACATTTGGCAGTAGTTAGTGATAACTGTCATTGCTTTTTAGCTAAATTTGGTTCTTTTACGTTGTAGAATATGTCTGAATATAAAACAGTAGGAATCTGAAGGATAATAAAAATAGTCATTTACATGTGTAATCGATCTGAATGGTTCCATGACACTTGAAATGTGATAAATGCTGTTTAATTCCCGACCACCCCCACCTCGCCCCTCCCCCACAGGCTTCCAGGCCTAGAGGGAACCCCCATCCAGGCTTCGCTACACAGCAAAGCTGCCCGTTTTGCACCACCTGGGACCTAGACTTGAGAAAAGCACAGCCTGTTTGAAATTGGCTCCCAAGAGCCTAACAATTTCTTTCTTCCTGCTGTCTTTTTGGTGGGGAACTTAAAAGAAAAAGCTGTTATCTATCCCTGGAGGCAATGGAGAGCCTAGAGGAGGACTCAAAAGGCTTGATTGAGCCACAGATGACTTTTTTTAATAGCTTTTAAAGTTTTTAAAATTGGGACATTTTACATAAATATATAGTTTTGCAACTTCCCTTCAAATGTCAGAGAATCTGGCATCACTGGACCAATATTTCATGAGGCAATACTTGGTTGGAGCTGATCTGCAGCCACCCTTTTCAAAGGTTCCCATTCACCTCAGTTGCTTACAGTACCTAGCTGTCTCACTCATTTCCTTTACCTACCCAGCCCTTAACAAGTTGTTGTTGTTGTTGTTGTTGTTGTTATTGAGACGAAGTCTCAGTCTGTTGCCCAGGCTGGAGTGCAGTGGTGCGATCTTGGCTCACTGCAACCTCTGCCTGGGAGGTTCAAGCAAGTCTCCTGCTTCAGCCTCCTGAATAGCTGGGATTACAGGAGTGCACCACCCTGTCCAGCTACTTTTTGTGTTTTTAGTAGAGATGGGGTTTCACCATGTTGGTCAGGCTGGACAAGTTTCAAATTGCTGACCCACCCTAGACATTGGCGGCGAGAGTGGGCGGTCTATAACAGTGAGAAAAACCTCAAAAGTGTCAATTAATTTATCAATGTGATTGTAGCATCAGTTCCTACAATGTCTAGCATATTTGCACTCACAACTGCCCTCTCTTTCAATTTCCCATAGCAAGAAGCAAATAATCGCATATAATTTATTACAGACTTGGCATTGTTTCAAAATTCATATGTTAACTCATTTCGGTCTCCAGAACAACTCTATAAAGTAAGTACATTTTTAATCTCCTTTTTCAGATGAGGAAACTCAGGGGCAAAAGTTAAGTAACTTGACCAAAATCACATTGCCAGTAAGTAGCAAGGCCAGGGATTGATTCTGTGTAGTCTGACTCCAGAGTCTTGGCCTTTAGCCACAACAGTATGCTTCCATGTTTCATATCCATTCAGGGTTAAAAATTCAATTATTGGTCGGGTGTAGTGGCTCACGCCTGTAATCCCAGTACACTGGGAGACCAAGGTGGGCAGATCACAAGGTCAAGAGATCGAGATCATCCTGGCCAACACGGTGAAACCCCATCTCTACTAAAGGTACAAAAAATTCGCCAGGCATGGTGGTGTGTGCCTGTAGTCCCAGCTGCTCAGGAGGCTGAGGCAGGAGAATCGCTTGAACCCAGGATGCGAAGGTTGCAGTGAGCCGAGATCGCAACACTGCACTCCAGCCTGGCGACAGAGGGAGACTCTGCCTCAGAAAAAAAAAAAAATTCAATTACTGGCCAGGGATGGTAACCCATGCCTGTAATCCCAGTACTTTGGGAGGCTGAGGTGGGATGATCACTTGAGCCCTGGAGTTTGAGACCAGCTGAGCAAGATGGTGAGACTCTGTCTCTACAAAAAAAAAAAAAAAAAATTTTAATTTAATTCTTCAAAATCTCTCTCTATGTCTATGAAAAGTGCTCTGGATACCCAAAGCTGAACTGGTTTTTCCTCCTCAAGGCTCCCAGACACTCTGTGCTTACTGCCACCACAGCACTCCTCACATAGCCCTGAAATTGCCAGCCAGACTTCCAGTCTAACTCTTAAGCAAGGAGAATATCTTATTCACCAGCATGTGGTATGCAGCCCACATCCAGTGTTTATTGAATGACAAAATTAAAGTGTGTGCTTTTTTACTTTTGTATTGCTACCCTCTTGGACCAAATGGTCATCATGTCAACATTGGACCAATTAACAGGTTATTGAATGGTCTCATTGCCTCTGGACTTCCAGCTTTCCAAAGCAAATTCTCAGCAAATGCAGATAATAGTAGCTTGTTCTCAAAGATGTTGTAAAAATTTAATGAAAAAATGATTGTAGAGTACCTAACCCAGGTGAGTGCCTGGCACTTAAAAGTAATTAACAATATAGTGCTTACTATTATAGGTAATACTGGAATATTTCATTCAATCTCTTTTTAGACAGTCACCCCCAGGCCCAACTTAAACTCCTGCCTGCAGTCCTGTACATGTGACTCCTTTCTCATCTTCAACCTGTGTTCCTCCATCTGGCATAAATGAGAGAGTGCCAAAAACCGCAGAATAAGCAGGTTTCAGCTCCCCAAGAGCCAAAGTTATACAAGGACTTGGGATGCAATGTGAAGGGGGAACGTTATTCTGTTAACGCTTATGAGCATACATTATGGAGTCTACTACAAAATTTTCAAAAGATAAAACATAAGACTTAAAGTAAATTCTTACTTGCAGATGACTGCTCCAGGTTAACAGCCTTGGGCTCCTCTGGAAACTAGGTCAACTGCCCTATGGAAGTACTGTCTAGCGCCCAACAGATGCCCAAAACTCCCCACCTGCCAAGCTCTGCATGCTCTTTTAAAGCCTCTGGTTTCAATGAGAACTTCCTCTATTCATGTTTTCAAGTAAGAATAAGAACAATAATAACAGTAATAGCCAATCCTTAGTGATCTTCTCCAGTGTACCATGCTCCCTCCTAGGCAACTTATATATGCTACATCTTTAATTTCTAAGAACTCAGAAACATAGGTACAACTATTATCTCCTCTTTATGGGATGGAAAACAGGCTTGGAAGACTCAAATAACATCCCAATTGACATAACATAGCTGTCTTCTGGTGAAGAGAGATTCAAACCCCAGACACGATCACTTTCGCCATTAGGCCACATTGCCTCTAGTCCTATAACCCACTGTTTCATTTTTTTTTTTTTTTTTGAGACAGAGTTTCACTCTGTTACCAGGCCCCAGGCTGGAGTGCAGTGGCATGATCTGGGCTCACTGCAACCTCTGCCTCCCGGGTTCAAGCAATTCTTCTGCCTCAGCCTCCCGAGTAGCTGGGACTACAGGTGCGCGCCACCATGCCCAGCTAATTTTTGTATTTTTAGTAGAGATGGAGTTTCACCATGTTAGCCGGGACGGTCTCGATCTCTTGACCCTGTGATCCGCCCGCCTCGGCCTCCCAAAGTGCTGGGATTACAGGCTTGAGTCACCCTGCCCGGCCCGACTTGTTTCATTATTATTCTTTTTATTAAAATTTTTTTTGTTTCTGCCATGAGGGAAGGATATTTCACTATTATTCTTATGTTTATTTAAATATGCATGTTGAACCCTTGAGATAAAGAGGTGAAAGCCTCATGTCCTTAATTTAGACTCTTTCTCCTTCCTTACCCACTCATTGAGGGTATACATCTAGTAGACTAAGTAAATATGGCTTAGCATATATACCATTAAAAACAGAAGGAAGTTTTAGTTTAGATTCTTCCTTTTTCCCAAAGACTTCATGTTTGTGCACTAACAAAACAAATTTATTTAATGAATTTATGTATTTATTTACTTTTTGAGACAGGGTCTTGCTCTGTTGCCCAGGCTGAAGTACAGTGACACCATCTCAGCTCACTGCAACCTCTGCCTCCCGGGTTTAAGCGATTCTCCTGCCTCAGCCTCCCAAGTAGCTGGGATTACAAGCATGCACCACCACACTCGGCTAACTTTTTGTATTTTTAGTAGAGCCAGGGTTTCGCCAGATTGGCCAGACTGGTCTCAAACTCCTGACCTTGTGATCCACCCGCCTCGGCCTCCCAAAGTGCTGAGATTACAGGGGTGAGTCACCGTGCTCAGCCCAAAACATAAATTTATATTTCAATAGTCCATTTCATTATAAAAATAGTACACACTGGGTAAAAATAAGAGTATTCTAGCATAAATACACTTTAAACCCTTTCAGAAAGGCTGAAATATTGGCACTCTCTTCCACTAAAGCTGACAAGGAGTACTAAGCAGCACTCTCTAGAAAAATCCTATATTAAATATTTTAAAAGAATTCTAAACTGGTAGGCTAGATAAGCAATAAGTATGTTTAAATATAAATAAATGAGTAAAAGAATTTTATAAGAACGTTTGGTCTTCACCCACCCCATTCAATAGCTTCTCTTCAAATGTGAAGTCTGTACTTCGGTGACAAGAGAGTGTGAAAAGGAAAGCGAAATCAGATAGGAACAGCCACTTCAGTGGGCTTAACCGTTTACAATATCTGACCTTTCACAATTTGAACAATTCTAGGTTTTACACAGCTTTCCAAAGTAACCAGCTGCTATTCAGAATACATGATTATATTTTTAACTAAAAATTATTTTTTCTGGTTCCATATGGGAAAGTTTAAATTTTTTGTTAAAGTTTTTATAGATCTCTTTGCTTTAGGAACTGATGGAAAGTTGCATGAAAATCCTATGGCACAAATTCAAATTTTTCTAATCAATAGCAGATTCTGTTTAGATAAATTTATCTCTTAACTAAGAAGTTTATAGGAGAGGCTGCTTGACTGATATGGCAATCAGTAATGGAAAAGAAAAAGAACAGTCACGAAAAAGAGTAGCTACAATCTCTTATGCGAATTTTGTATATAAGCTACTATAAAAATAAGCACTGAAAAATTAGTCAGAATCTAAAGAAGTGTGACAGACACTTAGTCCTAAACTCAGGGCCTAAGGAATAATTGAGTTCCCAACAAATACTGGTTGTTCTGTTGATTCATGAGCACATTTTACCATGTTTTTTGTTTGATTTTGGCTGGATTTCATGTATCTAATGATTGGTTAAATTCAGAATGGAAATGTCATTCACTATGATGTAACCTTGAGCAAGGCAGTCTCTGTGGACCTCAGTTTCATCATCTGTAGAATGAAGGGTTTGGATGAGAAGATCCTCAAGTTCCTTCCAGCTCTGCTACATTTTACAATTCTAGATACTGGCTGTGGTCAAATACTGTTCTTTGTAAATTTCCTAGTACAAGGCATGGTGCCTAAAATTGATCAGATGCGCAATCAAGGATAAAAGAATAGAGGCTTTCAAAGGAAGAAGTAAAATACCTGGTGAAAATGAGACGGTAGGGTGCCTAAGTAAGCTATAGGATGTTAAATGTTTTTCAACTTTACTGTAAGACATGCTTGTTTTGATAAATACATTATAGAAAATTACAAAGAAAAAAAAATGAGGCTGGGCATGGTGGCTTCCATCTGTAACCCCAGTACTTTGGGATGTTGAGGTGGGAGGATCACTTGCACCCAAGACTTTGAGACCAGCGTGGGCAACATAGGGAGACTCTGTCTCTATAAAAATTTGTGTTTTTTTAAATTAGCCCAACATGGTGTTTGTAGTCCCAGCTACTTAGGAGGTTGAGGTGGGAGAATATTTTGAGCCCAGGAGGTTGAGGCTGCAGTAAGCCATAATTATACCACTGCACTCCAGCCTGGGAAACAGAGTGAGACACTGTCTGATAAAAGGGGGAGAGAGAGAGAGAGAGAGGAAGGAAGGAAAAAAGGAAGGGAGGGAGAAGGGAGGGGAAGGAACAAAGGAAGGAAGGAAGGAAGGAAGGAAGGAAGAAAAGACATAGACTTCCCCCATCTACCTCCTCCCGAAGTAACCAGTTTTATCATTTTGATATATAACCTTCCATTCCTTTCTCTATGCTCATACAAAATAAAACGTTGTAGGGGTTTTTGGGTGTTTTTTGTTTGTTTTGGTTTAATTTTTGTTTTGTTTTTTTGAGACAGGGTCTGGCTGTGTTGCCCAGGCTGGCGTGCAGTGGTGCAATTATAGGTCACTGCAACCTTGGTCTCCTGGGCTCGAGTGAGCCTCCCACCTCAGCCTTCTGAGTAGTTGGGACCACAGGTGCACCCTATCATGACTGATTTTTGTATTTTGTGTAAAGATGGGGTTTTACCATGTTGCCCAGGCTAGTCTGAAACCCCCAGGGCTCAAGTAATGCACCCACCTCAGCCTCCTAAAGTGCTAGGATTATAGGCGTGAGCCACTGTGCCTGGCCATAAAATGTTTTTTCTTTAGAAAACATTAGGATTTTGAAAATGCTTAAATTCATACTTTTGAATAGCTGTAAGATATTCTTTAGTATAGTTATACAATGTGTTAAATCATGACCCTATTTTTCCCTAATTCTTGCTGTTTCAACCAATCCTATAGTAAGTATTCCTATACATAGAGGCATGCATACTGGTATTTATATTTTCAATTTATTCTTGAAAGTAAAATTACCAGGTCAGTGGATAGGTACATTGTAATTTTGTATAATATTGCTCAATTATTTTCAAAAGTATTTCTACTACCTCCAGCTATAAGCAGAAATACTGCAGAGTTTTGCCTATTTTAAATGCATAACTTTTTAATATTTTCCAGCCTGATAAGTGAAAAAATGGTATCTCACCATTTTAAATTGCATTTTCCTAACCACCAGAAATGTTAGCATCTCTACATGTATTTATTTGCATACATTTTTGATATTCTACATTATGCCCTTACTGATTTGCTTTTTATATCCTAGGCATACTATTAAGGTAGCTGGCTTTTTCTTATACATTTATAGGAGTTTTTTGTATAGTAGTTATATCAACCCTATATCACATGGGTTGACACAGATTTTTAAAACTTTTCACAATTGTTGCTGACTGAGAAAGCAATATAACAATATTCACTTTTGATGTGGAAATTAGGAGTGCCCCAGTACCAGAAACAGTTCCACATGACAAAATGACTGCTACAGACTGAATTATGTCCTCCCAAAATTCATATGTCGAAGCCCTAACCCCTACATGTGATGGTATTTAGAAATAAGGACTTTGAGAGAGAATTAGGCTTAGATGAGGTCCTGAAGGTGGGGTCTTCAAGATAGGATTAGTGACCTTATAAGAAGAAACAGTCTTTCTCTCTCCCTGCCATGTGAGGACACAGTGAGAACACAGCTACATACAAGCCAGGAAGAAAGCCCTTACCAGAAACCAATCATGCTGACACCTTGAAATTGGACTTCAGCTTCCAAAACTGTCAGAAAATAAATTTCTGCTGTTTAAACCATCCAGGCTATGGTATTTTGTTATGATAGCACAAGCTTACTAAGACAATAATAAGATACAGAACTCAAAGATTATATTGCCTACAAGAGAGCAGCACCTTTCAGCTTCTTCCCGGATTGTTGATTTCAATTTGAACACTCAATCTGAACTATTAGCCATTACTAATCGAATATGTTTTTTGGCATCCTTGTACTTTCATGTGTTGAGCATGAACCATGTTCCCAGGAATGAGGAATGAGGCATGGGAGAAGATATAGATGGATAGATGGATGGATAGATAGGTAGATAGATAGATAGATAGGCGATAGACAGATAGACGACAGGCAGGCAGACAGACAGACAGACAGACAGATAGGGTAGAAATAATCTGAGTAATGAACTACCTCACACTTTTTTTTTTTAATTTTATTTTTTGAGACGGAATCTCACTCTGTCACCCAAGCTGGAGTGCAGTGGCACGATCTTGGCTCACTGCAATCTTCACCTCCCGGGTTCAAGTGATTCTCCTGCCTCAGTCTCCTGAGTAGCTGGAATTACTGGTGCCTACCACCACACCCAGCTAATGTTTGTATTTTTAGCAGAGACAGGGTTTCCCTATGTTGTCCAGACTGGTCTAGAACTCCTGGCCTCAGGTGATCCATGCGCCTCGGCCTCCCAAAGTGCTGGGATTACAGGCCTGAGCCACCGTGCCCAGTCTCAAACTTGGTAACATAAAACAACACCATGTTATTGGACTCACAGAATCTAGTTTTACTTCACAAAGTCTGGAACTTCAGGTGAAAGATCTCAAACAGCTGAGATGACTTGAATATTTCAGGGCTGGAATCATCAGGTTTTCTACTTATATATCTGGTGCCTGGGCTGGCATGACTCAAAAGTTGGGTTCAGCACAGACCGCCAACCCATCAACCAAATGCCTACTCCTGACCTCTTCATGTGACTTGGGCTGCCTCACATCATGGTGGTTTCTGGATAGCCAAACTTCTAACATAGTAGCTCAGGACTCCAAGTGAGAATGTTTTAGTGAATAAGGCACAAACAACATGGCCTTTTATAACCTAGCCTCAGAAGTCACACAGCATCACTTCCATTCCACCAGATTGGTTGAAGCGGATAAGTCCACATGGGTTCAAGAGGAGAAGACACAAACTTCTCCTGTCAGTGGGGAACAGAATTAAAGAATTTGCAGACATGTTTTAAAACTGTCACATATCCCATATAGTCTAGCATTAAAATAAAAAAATAAGAGGAAAAGAATTAAAGAATTTTTATTTATTAAAAAATAATAAAAAATAACTGTCACATATAAATATATGAATAGACATTCATACACATTCACATACGTGTGTATATTAAATCCCTTTGAAATTCCCTTTAATTCTTACAACAAACTAATTGTTAGGAAGTATTTTGTGATTTTGTTTATTTTAGCTTGCTCAGGATCACATAGCTAGTGGGCAGGAGAGGTAGGATTCAAATCCATTTATACTGAACAATACTGACTTGAGGGGGAGAGACTCCATTAGTTCTAATGCTCTTTATTGCCACTCTAATAATTTTGAGTTGATACTATATTTATGGTATCTAATTTCCCTTGAAAACTGAAAACAAAGTGGGCCAGATGAGATTAAATTGTGCTCAATTTAAATAAGCTTATTTTATAAAACAGATAAACCTCAGGTAGACTTCCAGAGAGTTTCAAATGGAAGCCAATCATGTTCAGAAATGAATTCACCTTAAGGCACAGCATTTTCTAGAATAACAGGATGTGAGGCTCCTGGGTGGTTTGTCTCTTTGCTGAGGTGGCTGTCGCTATTGGACATATCTGCCCAGCTCACGCTCCCTTCTCTGCAAGCCTCAGCTGATTTGAATTATCTGATAAATTGACTCAGCTCTTTGTTTCGTGGTACACATGGAGAGATAGCCAAAGATCATGCCTGCAGAGTGAAGAAAACAGGATTCCAGCTACTACTTTCTCCCTAGCGTCTTTCAATCAATACCAATCACAATAGCCTATTCCATCAGTACACAGAATGGTGAGACAGTTGACAGGAGCAACCCGCCCACGTCATGGTTCGTTTATGCTGTACATAGAGAAGTAACTGATGAACACCTTTTGGACAAGTCAAGTTAAAAATATAACCTTCTGTCCTATCAGTTAAGAGATTATTTGAACCTAATCTCAAAGGTTGAATGTTGAAAGAAAAAGAGAGGAGTAACTAATAGCACCCCCAAAAATGCATCTTACAAAAAGGCTGTAAAATCCGCTACTATCTATAGTTTCTACTTTATTTCTCAAGGTCATTTACAAGGCAGTCCAATTCATAGATGATAATGACCTTAGCAGAATGCTCTGTTCACCTACTTTATTCAAACTGCATGTGTACATGTATGTGTGCATTTATGCATTGGAATGCATGTCTGTATGTTTTCTAGGTCTCTATCAGTGAGATTTACACAATGACAAATTCTTGCTGCAACGCTGAAAATTCCCTGACTGACGAGACAAGAAATCAGTATAATAAGGAAGGTCAGATCAAAAGGGCGTTCAAATGAATAGATTTTCTTTAAAATAAACATTGCTTGCAGGTTCTAAATCCTTTGTATGATTTAAGCAAGGGAATATAAATAACTGTGCAGATGTGAAATCTGGGAAAGCCGTAAAATTCATTGTTGATGTTGAATGAATTATCGCTAATATTCAAATGAGCAATTACTAACAAATTGATTTGTCCCCTTGGGCTGCATGTTGTCACATTGCCTTAAGAGAGGATTTCTTTATAGCTTTGTGTCAGAGAAGTTTATGTCATAAACATATTTGACACCACTTTATCATATAGAGCCAAGGAGAGAAAAAAGAGAGAGGTGTGTGTGGGTGCCTGTGTGGGTGAGTAGACCCAGGTAGAAAGCGAGTAACAGAGATATAGGGAGGCGGCATGCATTTTTAATCAGCTGCTACAGTTTCTCTTGAACTGAGGAACTAAATTTTC
Organism: Ateles fusciceps; assembly: GCA_036589455.1. NCBI lineage: Eukaryota > Metazoa > Chordata > Mammalia > Primates > Atelidae > Ateles > Ateles fusciceps. The sequence goes on from JAZHEH010003259.1 coordinate 7,941,849, forward strand.
TAATTACATAAAAAAATGTTTGAGGCAAGAGAGATAAATAAAATCCTGTTTATTAGATGATCTGGTTAAAACCATATTTCTGGAAAAAAAATGGAATGCCTTGCACATGGATTAAATACTATCATTAGATGAAATTTGCCAAGACAAATGCAATCTGTTTCATTGGTTTGTTCTTTTTCTTGTAAGTGTAATGACTAGAACATTCTTCATATTCAATAAAGTGTCCAATTAACACTGGAGATATTGCCTGACCTCTTTGCCAGTTAAAATAATAAAATAGTTGATAAATGCTGACTCTATATGAAAACTGTGTATCTACAAATTGCACCGTTTTTGCTAATATAGTGAAAATTGAAACAAACCACAAGTATGGAACACTTTAAGTCTTATTTAGTCTCTTATACACAAAAGGAGCATAATCCTTTGCTTCTTGCATCTTTTTGCAAAATTCCATGAATCAATTCTGGTATTGATTTTTTTTTTTTTTTAAACAGATGGAGTCTTGCTCTGTCAGCCAGGCTGGAGTTCAGTTCAGTTGCATGATCATAGCTCACTGCATCCTTGAACTCCTGGGGTTCAATCGATCCTCCTGCTTCAGCCACCTGAGTAGCTGGGACAACAGGTATGCATCACCATGTCGTGCTTATTTTTTTTAATTTTTGTGGAGCTAGGGTCTTGCTATGTTGCCCAGGCTGGTCTTGATCTCCTAACCTCAAGCAATCTTTCCACCTCAGCCTCCAAAAGTGCTGGGATTATAGGGATGAGCCACCACGTCTGGCTTTTCTTTTTTTTTAATAATAAAAATATTCTTTCATCACCAAAATCCTTCAATGGCTTTTTTATTATTTTTGTTTTTATATCATTATTTCTGTCAAAGAAAACTGTATAATGAACTGTTTTAGGGTTTTCCTCTGTAATATAACATTTCCTCTCATATATGCATAAATTAAGTGAAAAGAGATCTAATTTGGTAAAACCAAAACATTTCAAAGTTTTTTAAAAAGGATCTTTTGGCCAGGCTTGGTGGCTCACACCTATGATCCCAGAACTTTAGGAGGCCAAGGTGGGCAGATCGCTTGAGCTCAGGAGTTTGAGACCAGCCTGGGCAACATGGTGAAACCACATCTTTATAAAAACTACAAAAATTAGCTGGGCATGATGACGTGCACCTGTAGTCCCAGCTACTCAGGAGGCAGAGGTGGGAGGATCGCTTGAGCCCAGGAGGTTGAGGCTGCAGTGAGTCATGATCACACCACTGCACTCCAGCCTGGGTGACAGGGCAAGATCCTTTCTCAAAAAAACAAATAAAATAAAAAGGTCCTTTTGCATGCACACACACACAAAAAACCACCATAATCTCTACCAGGGTTTCCTAATTCTTAATTAAATATATCACCACTGTGACTGGAATTTTAAGCATATGATCAAGTCACTCAGGCCAAAAAGGAATGTAAAATATTTCTCATGAGGTGATCTATTTTTATTCCTTTCTCCTTAGGGACATTTGAGGTGCTATAGAAAAAAATTACATTCCATTCAACAACACAAAAACACTTTAATCTATGGGAAGATAGACTTTCTTTTTTTGAGATGGAGTCTCACTCTGTAGCCCAGGCTGGAGTGCAGGGGCACTATCTTGGCTCACTGCAACCTCTGCTTCCCGAGTCCCAGTTCAAGCAATTCTCCGTCTCAGCCTTCCGAGTAGCTGTGACTACAGACACGTGCCACCATGCCCAGCTAATTTTTGTATTTTTAGTAGAGACAGGATTTCACCACCTAGGCCAAGCTGCTCTTGATCTCCTGACCTCATGATCCACCTGCCTGGGCCTCCCAAAATGCTGGGATTATAGGAGTGAGCCAACGTACCCAGTAGGGAAGATAGATTTTCTAAAAAGCTAAAAAGTATTATAGTACCATATGTCTCTTGCTTCAGTGAAACAAACAAAAAAAATGCAGAATTATTTATTATTTTGCAAAGTTCTTTTTTTTTTTTTGAGACAGAGTCTTGCTCTGTAGCCCAGGCTGGAGTACAGTGGCACGATCTCACTCACTGCAACCTCTGCCTCCAGGGTTCAAGCGATTCTCCTGCCTCAGCCTCCCGGGTAGCTGGGATTACAGGCGTGAACCACCACCCCCAGCTAATTTTTGTATTTTTAGTAAAGACAGGGTTTCACCATCTTGGCCAGACTGGTCTTGAACTCCTGACAGTGTGATCTGCCTTCCTCAGCCTCTCAAAGTGCTGGGATTATAGGCATGGACCACCGCATCCAGCCTGCAAAGCCCTTCCGAATATAATTTGGTACTGACAATTTCTTTAGGACGTAGGTGAAGAAGCATTTTATTGTTATTATTTTACAGATGAAGAAACTGAGGCATTAGTGCATTGAGGGCACTTGCTGAAGATTGCACAATTAGGGAATGCAAGTTAGGTACAAGATGTTCCAAATCAATGCAGCAGTCTTTCCACCCAGGTACATATTGGTAGTTAGTCCTACCTAGCTACTTCATTTTATTCTTTGTGTGACAGCCTAAACAATATTGTTGGAATAAAAAGTAAGTATGCCACAAAAAAATCAAATAGGGGCTCAAGGGATTCTTTGTTTGTTTATTTATTTATTTTGAGACAGTCTTGCAGGTGCTCAGGCTAAAGCACGTGGAACAACCATGGCTCACTGCAGCCTCAACTTCCCAGTGTCAAGCAATCCTGCTACCTCAGCCTCCTGAGCAGCTAGACCACAGGCATGCATCACTACATTACCTAATTTTTTTTTTTCTTTTTATACAGATGGGGCCTTGCTATGTTGCCAGGCTGGTCTCCAACTCCTGGGCTCAAGTGATCCTCCTGCCTTGGCCTCCCAAAGTGTTAGCATTATAGGCATGAGCCACTGTGCCTGGGCCAAGGGATTCTTTGTTTGTTTGTTTGTTTGTTTGTTTGAGATGGAGTTTCTCTCTTGTTGCCAGTGCAGTGATGTCATCTCTGCTCACTACAACCACTGCCTCCCAGGTTCAAGTGATTCTCCTGCCTCAGCTTCCTGAGTAGCTGGCATTACAGGCATGTGCCACCATGCCTGGCTAATTTTTTGTAATTTTAGTAGAGATGGAGTTTCTCCGTGTTGATCAGGCAGGTCTCGAACTCCCAACCTCAGGTGATCCACCCTCCTCGGCCTCCCAAAGCACTGGGATTACAGGTGTAAATTACTGCGCCCTGCTGGGATTCTTTTTAACATTGGGATTTTCCATTAAAAAGAAGTGTCATCCCAGGGCTACAATGTCATTGAGACTTAAAGAAGAAATGGTGAGGACTGAGGTCATTTGCTCTTGCTGAAGCTCAGCATATTGACTATCATGGTAGAGAGCTTAATGACTGAAGAATCTTAAAGGTATTTAATGATTCTTGCAAACGGTCTGGTGCCAGGGTCACTGATGTCAGCTCTACCTACTCTTTTATTTAATTCATTTGAGAATCATTTGTTGAGTGCTAGCATGGCCCAGGCACTCAGCTGTGTGCTGGTGCTACAAAAATAAACAAGCATGTTTTATAGGAATAAGAAGTAAGTTAATTAAATTAAAATATGTTTGATTTATAACAGGATGTTGCAAGAGTTCAGAGTTGTTTTCTTTTTTAGTATAAGCCAGAACCTATGCTCCTTTCTAAGTATTAACAATGGACCTGTCAAAGGAAACATTTAGTAAATAGTTGTCACTCTGGGTTTACCGAGGGCAGCTTTATTTATGAAAATAAAGGTCAGAGTGAAATAAAAGATGCCTTCTTTTCCCTGAGTAACCAACACAGCACAGTTAATGGGTTTCTCTATTATCGCACCAACCAAAATTTAGTCCAAAATAATTGGCTGTCTGATATGGTCAGAATCCCTGCCCTATATTTCTCTTCCTTCATCTGACTGACCTACTCATTCCTTAAGACCATGCACTAACATCATCCCGTTAGATAAATTTGCTGGACCTCTTACCCATCCAGTCCCACCCTGCCTCCCCTCCAAACCAAGACAGGCTTGATACACATGCACACCCACACACTCACACATATACACACACACACATACACACAGAGTAGTATCCTCTTATCCATGGGGGATATGTTCCAAGACCCCCTGTGGATGCCTGAAACTTCAGATAGTACCAAACTCCATATACACTATGTCTTTTCCTGTACATACATACCTATAATAAAATTTAATTTATAAATCAAGCACAGTAAGAGATTAACAACAGCAACAGAATAATTTTAATGATGTACTATAATAAAAATTATGTGACTGTGGTCTCTCTCTCTCTCTGTGTGTGTCTAAAAATATCATATTCTATTGTACTCATTGATTTTCAGACCATAGTTGACCTTAGGTAACTGAAACTGTGGAAAGTAAAACTTCAGATAAGGGAGGGCTACTGTATATATTATTTGTAACACACTGTGTATTTCTCTACTAGGTTGTGAGTTCCTTGATGACAAAAACTATTGATGCTTATATGCACCAGACCTTCCATGGGATCTAACATAGATGAGGTGACAGTGGCAGCATCTTAAAGAGGTTGCATGGAGTGAGGGGAAGAGATAGAATTTAGCTTGTCTTTATCTCCTCCCTCATGATCTCTATTAATCATCCCCCTTCACCGCAAATAAACATACATCCTACCTAAAACCAGGGTATTAGTCTGTTCTCACACTGCTAATAAAGTCACACATGAGACTGGGTAATTTGTAAAGGAAAGTTTAATTTAGTCACAGTTCAGCATGGCTGAGGAGGCCTCAGGAAACTTACAATCAGAAGGGAAGGGGAAGCAAACACATCCTTCTTCACATGGCAGCAGGAAGAAGAAGTGCTGAGCAAAAGGGAGAAAAGCCCCTTTAAAACCAGATCTCGTGAGAACTCACTCACTATCACACAAGAACAGCATGAGAGTAACCACCTCCATGATTCAATTATCTCCCACCAGTCCCCTCCCACGTCATGCGGGGGATTATGGGAAATACAATTCAAGATGAGCTGTGGGTCGGGACACAGCCAAACCGTATCAACCAGTATGCATGCTAGACCAATGTGGGATTAAGGAAAAGCCCCTAGCACCTCCTTCTTAGCAGAGTGCTTGAAGGTCCCCCTCCTATATATGTATCACTCAAACTCAATAAATGTCTATTAAAACACTTTTGGGGAGTGGCAATGGGAGGAACAAGAAAGAGCTTGAATGACCATCATTTTTTAAAGTGAGGTCCATTGAGGTATAATTTACACGCAGGAAAAGTTTCCCTTTTCCTATATAAAGTTTGATGAGTTTTGACAAACACATAGTTATATAACCACCACCATAATCATGATAGAGAACATTTCCATCATCTCAAAATATTTCTCTTTGAACTACCATAATTTTAAATGAACTCTTTAGAAGAACCACAAAAACTTATCAATGTTGTAGATTACATAACATATACTTGCATCTTGGACAACTTAACATGTCTCTCCAAAATGAATAGTTTGTTTTCCCTTGATTATCATGCCACCATTTAGTTGTATTGCATTTTCTTTTTGGAAACCTCAAAGCACTTAGCAAACAGGATTTCTTGTTATTCCCCAAAACTCTGGTCCAACTGTAGAGATTTACAGTCCAATTCAACGAAGCCCATGCATTTCTTTCACAGTTTAACCTGATGTTTCTCTTCCTACTGGAGACTGCCATGAAAATACTTTAACAATGTTAGGCATGTTGTATTTAATGAGGTCATAACCAGTTTCAAATTAGCAGTGTGCCTTTCACTTATTTATCAATTATATTCCCTTGTGATGACTATGAAAAGCCTCCACATCCTGAGGACACTTGTCATAGATTTATTAATGGAATGAAACAGCAAATAATGAATGACTAAGTAAATGAATGGGTGAATGAATGAATGAGTGGCTGCCTCCATTTTATGGATGAGGCAGTGTCCGAAAGGCACAGTGAGGTCAGGGGGTGGTAGCAAAGCCACACACCGATGTTGGTGGCTTTCTGCCAGATCAGATGCCAAGTTTATTTTCTTTGCTTTCTTGCTTTGCTATAAACTAATCTTTAAAATCATTCCCAAAACATATCAACATTAAAGAGTAAAAATTTTAAAATGAGCCATGTACAATTAAATGGCTTTTTTAAAAGAAGCTCAATGTGCAAAGGATAACATGAGTAAGGATTTTTTGGGAAATTTTTCACCTAATAGGAAGAATGCGTTACTCTTTTATTTACCAAACCTTCCTCATCATTAAATGACTTTTTGGTAATAACTCGTGTATGTGTGTGTAATAAAATACTTTGTATATGTTCATTGTGTTCTTTTGTAACAAGATTTTTAGCAAAAAAAAAAAAAAAAAGACACAATTACCTTCACCATTGCCCACTATATAATAACAAGTAGAGGAGGGGAGGCTAGGAGAGCTTCTACATAGTGAGAGATCTTCCATTGTTATACCTAGGTTTGCACTTTATTTTATTTTTTTTCCACATTTGGACAGGTAGAGATTAAATGTGATTACATTTCCGTTGAGAGGCTTTTATTCAGGAACAGAATTCAAAAGAATGTCAATAAGCATAACATAAAAACGGTGTGCATTCATATACAACTCTGATTTAAATGGTCCTAACCGAAAAAAAAACGAAAAAGAAGCTATTTAAAGTAGCCCTCCCAAGGGGAGTCAACTGCTCTTCAGGGGCGTCCTGAGCTGGCTGTGCCTTCTCTCCATCCGCTGCTGCTCAGATATTCATGAATCGTTGCTTCTTCCAGCCTCGCTTTCTCTCTCCCTCTGCCTTTCTGGCGCGGCTCTCCCTCCCTCCCTCCCTCCCTCTGGCTTCTCCTCGCTCTACTCCTTCTCTCAGCTGCTTAACTACAGCTCCCACTGGAACTTGCTCAATCAAAAACAACTCTCCTCTCAAGCAGCCTCCAGGAGCGCATCACCTGGAGAAGAGCGACTGGCTTCCCGCGCCGGCCGCCGAGGAGCAGCCAGGTAGCTGGGGGCGGGGAGGGGTACCCTTCTCCCCGCTCGGTCGGAGCCACTGCATCAGCTCCCTGGAGGTTGGCCGTATCCCACCGTCCGGCCCCCAGGCTCCTGCAGCAGTGATGCATATGTTTCGGAGCAATGATGGAAGGAGAAATGCCGCTGCCGGTGGCCACTGAAAGTGGGGGAGAGGTTGCTGCAGTAGCTGGTGCTGCAGAATGCGCGAGTGAAGAACTGAGCCCCCGCTAGATTCTCCATCCCGCTCAGTCTTCATTAACTGTCTCCAGGAGGTAAACCGGGGAAGCAGATGCACTAACCAGGCGGGTGCCACCCTGGATCTATAACTGTGAATTCCCCACGGTGGAAAATGGTAAACAAAGACATGAATGGATTCCCAGTCAAGAAATGCTCAGCCTTCCAATTTTTTAAGAAGCGGGTAAGAACAGGTTTTGCTTATTTCTTTTGTTTTCTGTGCTTCTCTTAAATGCTTTTGAATGTTTGCATGAAGTAAGCCTAAGGTTTGGTTGCTAAACCTTCAATGTAAGCCGTGCTTCTGATAGCAGTGGTAAAGCCGAGAACTATACCTGCCTTGATTCGAATTTGTTGGAGGAGGGGGGGGGGGGGGGGGGGGTATGAAGAGTTGCATTGGGAGGAGGGGGTTGGGCTGAGATGCCTTAAAAAGGGTTTGAGCTGGGAATGGGGATTTTTCTCTCTTAAGCCACAACAAAGATTACAAGGCAGTTGCAAAGAGAATTGGCCTGAGTACAGTTATGGCTAGTAATTTAGTCAGGGGCTAATTTAGCAGCTTCCTCTCTCTTATCTTTGAAGGATTCAACTTTTCCACACCTTTCATCCACTCAGTCTCAAGTGCTGCATTATCATCTTCATTCGTCAGAAGCAGCAGCTTCTGGCTTCCCAAATCCATTCAGCCAATAATTCGCTGTGTCTCTATCTATGGTATAAATAGCAAAGGACTAGAATGACCTTTTGCAGAAATGATGGAATCTAGCATTTAAAATTGTCTATTTTAAGTTGCCTCAATTTTGCTTTTGCTTGGTGTAACTGCCTCTTTTTTTTTTTTTTTTTAGAAGGAGAGAGCAGTGGGAGGTCTGTATTTGAGTGATAATTCAGGGTTATGTTGCTGTATGCATATATTTCTTAAACTATTCTTCAATTGAAAGTATTAATAATGCGTTGATTGTAGGTGAGAAAAAAGGATTTTTTGCTTGTATATTTCACAATAAACTCAGTTCACTGGGATGGCCACACTGGTGGTCTGTGTAAATCTGCAAATTTATACCCAAGTAGGAGGTAAGAAATGAATGATTGTTAAAGGAATGATGATTGACACTCTTCAGGATCGCGGTTTCTTAAGCAATGTTAGAAAAGGAACATCCTCCAGTCCCCAGCTGCCCCATTCTATTTAATACCCTAGGGCAATTCCACCAAAATGGTTTCCTCCATTTGTTTGTCCTTCCCTTCATTCAGGTCCTTTAGGTGCCACTCTTGAAACACAGCTCCTCAGTTAACTCATCCGCAGAACCCAGTGAATTTCAGGGTGGGTTGGACTACCTTCCTGCTCCAAATGGGCAAACTGGGAAGGCAAGGGCTAGAAATGCAGGCAACATGTCAGGCCCAGCTAGAGGGCCAGCGAAGGTTCCCAAGCACCCTGGACTGAGTTCTCATCAGTTAAAGCAAAATCTTTCTCAAAGTCTGTGGGCCAAAGCATATGCATTAAAACCAAGACAAAACCAATCTGTCCGGCCGAGTCCCTGCTCTTGGAGTGGGAGTACCATGTGAAATCTCTCACTAGTGGAGCTGCAAGCTGAATGAAAGCAAGTCAGTGTAACTTCGCAGAGCTCCACAACGCTTCTTAGTCTTTCCCTGTAGTCAAAATATTTCTTTCCAAGGGAAGGGCCCCTTGTGAAAATTAATTTTCTTTTTTATTTATTTTTATTATTATTTTTTATTACATATCTATTAGTTCTGTCCCTCTAGAAATACTTATTTTTATTTTTTTTTTAGAGATGATGTCTCTGTATTGCCCAGGGTGGTCTTGACCTCTTGCGCTCAAGTGATCCTCCTGCCTCAGTCTCCTAAATTGCTGGGATCACAGATGTCCACCACCAGGCCCAGCCCCAATTTTCGATAATAAACAAATGTTTTGCCAATTAAAAAAAAAGTCATAACATTTCAGTGCTTTCAGTATTTAAGCTCTCTACTCCCTTTTATTTACTGTATTTATTTCATGGTATTGGGGATATTCTAAAACTCCTCAGTCAGATGTTCTTAAGCAATGTAGATTTAAGTTACATAAATTTTAAATTGTCTTTTATTTTCTTTGCTATCAAAATAAACTAACAGAAATACTAATTTACCATTTGGTTTTGTTTTGCTTAAAAGCATAATTTACCAATAGACTTCAGTTGGTGACTCTGCAGACCTTGAATTTTGCAAAGAACAACCCAGGGTACTGATGTCTTATCTGAGTACATGCAGAAAGAAGTTTCTACCAAGATAACTGGCAGGCAGCTTCATCTACCTTCTAACCTGGATCTATCAGTCGCTGGAGACAGGATCAGACATCTCTCCTGCCCCTGCGCTCTCCTTACCCCTCAAGAACAGTTAACTAAGTAGAAGGTGACCTTGTATCAAGTCATTGAATGTCCCGGGGATAAATTCTTTGATTCTTGTCTACTTTGGTTTATTTTACAAGTTCTGTATCCTAAATGTCTATTTCAGTTTGTACCATGATTTTGCTTTTGGTTTGCTTTTTTTGTTTGTTTTTAATTAAACAATATGTAAATAAATATATAAAACATTAAAATAACAATAAGGTATATCCCACCTCCTCTCCAATCCTTCTCCCTTCCCCCAGACGTAGCAACTGTTAGCATAGTGCTGTGTATACTTTCCAGACTTTTACTTTACATACACATTCATATACTATAATGCCTTTGTTTTCAGTTAAGAATAATTCATTTTCTTATATTCTATTGTTGAAGTTCCACACATTTCTGCATATTTTATTTTTAACCTAGTTAGACAGTCTTACAAAGTGAATCTTTGTCCATAGCCCACATTAAACTATGAATAGATTTTGGAAAAAAAAAAAAACCCATAGGGTCTATTAGGGCTCATTAAAAAGAATGAATTTTGATTGCAGGAGGCTTAAACAGTGCTTCCTATGCTTCTGAGACATTCCAGAGGGAGCATAAGAAGCTAAAAGGGAATATAGGTTATCTGCCTTGTAGCTGTCAGTCACCATTTATTAGAGCTGAGTATGTTCTAGGTAGAAGAGGCCAAGTGCTTTACATGTATTAGCTCATTTAATCTTCACAGTAACCCTGTAAAGTAAGAAACATTATTACATGTGCAAAGTGTGACTTAGAGAGATTAAACCACTCGCCCAAGGCCACATAACTAAAAAGTAGCAAAGCTAAAACTTAAATCTTGTTTGACTCAAAGCTTGTATATATAATCCGGACTTTTGATTTCAGACCACTCTCCCTTTTTTTATTCTTTTGTTTCCACAACAGAATCTTCTATCGTCCCCGCCACCCCCACCAAGTGAAATCTTTATGCCACTACTGAAAACCTATAAAGGCGGCCAAGCCTCTTCCAGCTCCTTTCTAGTCCTCAATACTGACAGTAATGAGAGGCAGCTCCAGGGAACCCAGATTCTAGGAACATAATCTGAAGAAAGACTGTCCGGATGCTAGTTCTACAAAATCCTTTGGATTTAAGCTTTTTCCCCTCATATTTTAAAAGCTCAACTAAATCAGCTTAATTTCATTTAGCAGAGAATTGCTAAACTAAACTAGATAACAGTTCTTTCATTCTTTAAGTGCTCATGATAAATTAGCATTAGATGTGTATGGATTATATTTTACTCTTGAGAGTCTCCAAAAATTCATTTAAGATGAATGGGGGAAATGTCCCTATCAGTTTTATTCTCCCAATCCAAGAGCTTTAAAAGTTATCAGTCCAGCTAAAGGTAATCCATTTTCACGGATTTAAAGATTTGTTCTGTTCATAGCTCAGATTCGTACATAATGATTTAGAAAACGCAAACAAATGACATTGTCTCCAATTCGATAATCCTTTTTGGAAATACACTAGGTATGTGAAAAAGACTTCCATAGCCATGATTACATTACCTTTTATAAAAATATCTAGCCCTGCAGAACTTTTGATGTGGAGTGAACCTCAGAAATTCTCCCTCTGGCTCCCCTCTTTCAAAGATGAGGAAACTGAGTACCTGTGGTAAATCACCTATCAAATGAGAATGAGGCTAAGCCAGGACTCATGTTTTGGGTTTTCGCTTCCAGATCTTGTATGCTTTCCTCTTCATTAAGCCATCATCATCAAACTAGCCAAGTTCTTCATGCCTCATTCGCTCATTTTTCAACAAATAGAGTAGGAACAAAATAACTACTTTTTATCTTCCTAGTGGAAGAACTAACCGCCTCATGACTACCAACTTTGACAAGACTCTTTCATTTTGACTCTGTATTTTTGTTGTTATTATTATTGTTTGTTTGTTTGTAGAGACAAGGTATCACTATGTTGCCCAGGCTGGTCTCGAATTCCTGGGCACAAGGGAGCCTCCCAGAGTGTTGGGATTTCAGATGTGAGCCACCCCAACGTGCCCAGCCTTGACTCCATATTTTATGATTACGTGCATTTGAAAAATTCCTTGTGTTGTTCTTTAATAACAGTAGCTTTTCTAATAACTGTCACTTAAATGGCATTAATATTGCTAAGCATGGTTCTAAGAGCTTTAAGTATATTACACATTTAAATCATCATACACAGGCTGGGCATAGTGGCTCACGCCTGTAATCCCAGAACTTTGGGAGACCAAGGTAGGCAGATCACTTGAAGTCAGGAGTTTGAGACCAACCTGGCCAACATGGTGCAACCCTGTCTCTACTAAAAATACAAAAATTAGCCAGATATGATGGCAGGTGCCTATAATCCCAGCTACTCAGGAGTCTAAGGCAGGAGAACTGCTTGAACCAGGGAGGCAGAGTTTGCAGAGAGCTCAAATTGTGCCACGGCACTCCAGCCTGGGCGACAGAGCAGACTCCATCTCAAAGAAAAAAAAAAATCATCATATATAAAAATAACTGAAGTAGGTAGTTTTATGATCATGATTTCATAGACAAAGAAACTGAAGTATGTGGAAGTTGAGGAGACTTGCCCCAAGTCACATAGCTAGTTAGTGGCAGGGTCAGGGTTTGGCTCCCAGCACCAGGCTCCAGGGTCTGTGTCCTTAACCTCTATATAGCCTGCCTGCCTGTCAATATTAAATAATACAGGACGAAGTTCAGAGAACTGAAATGATATGACTTTTCTGGCCTCCTCCTTTCTCTAATAACTACGGGAACAAAGGAAATGTTTTTAGCCTGGTTACAATGTTTACTCTAGCAGAGATGAGAAATTAAATTAAGCTCCTCTGAAGTGCTTATTCTTCACAACTGTTCCATGAACCGCATCCCTTTACATTTGATTTCCTTTTACTGTTCTATTATGCCTGCTTAAGGAATCCAAATTGGAATAACAAAGGTCCTTTTCTTATGGGAAACTTTCGATGGCTTCTCAGAGGGAGGACATTGTTGAGCAGCACCCGTTCAAAGCACTCTACTCAGGTCACACTCACAGTCCTTCATTATGCCCGTTATAGAGCCAAGGAAACTGAGGGTCAGCGGTTAACTAACCTGTTAAAGATCATAGAGCTAGGAAGAGGTAGAGCCAGAATTCAAATTCAGGTAGTTCGTTTCAGATCCCCAATCTTTACATTTGCATCACTGGAGAGCACTGCGATGATGCCAATACTGTCGCAGGATTGGCTTTCCCGAATTGGAAACTACTTGTGAGGACAACCCAGAGAGGTGTTTGACGTTGTCGCTGTTGTTATGGCCTTAGCTACGAAGAGGCAGATTTTCCAAGTGACTATTGAGAGCGGTGGGAATGCTTTCTAACATCTGAAGTCTACCTTAGATTTCTTCAAGATATATTTGATCATACTTCCCGGAACATGGCGGAGACTCCAGTGGCTCCTACTGTGCTTTCTGGAGAATGTCTAAAAGCTAAGCTGTTGAATCCCCTCCTGAGCCTGCGCCCACAACACAGCACACGGCCCCTGTGACACTGCACTGTCATATTAGCACTGCTTATTCCTTTGGAGCTCCCACAGGGCAGGAAGGTCTTTTTTTTTTCTTTTTCTTTTTTTTTTTTTTGAGACGGAGTCTCACTCTGTCACCCAGGCTGGAGTGCAGTGGCGCCATCTCAGCTCACTGCAACCTCTGGCTCCCAGATTCAAGCGATTCTCCTGCCTCAGCCTCCTGAGTAGCAGGGATTACAGGTGTGCACCACCATGCCCAGCTAATTTGTTTGTATTTTTTTAATAAAGATGGGGTTTCACTATGTTGGCCAGGCTGGTCTCGAACTCCTCACCTCAGGTGATCCATCCACCTCAGCCTCCCAAAGTGCTGGGATTACAGGTGTGAGCCACCACACACGGCCAGAAGGTCTTTAAGGACGGAAAACCAGTTACCTTGTTCACTATATCCCCTACTTGTCAAAACATATTTGTTGAATAAAAGAATGCGAAAAATAAATGAACGAATCCTTCTGTTGACTTGCCCTTAAGTCATTGCCCTCTTCTTTCTCCTCCTTCCTTTAAATAGGCTTCAGTGGATTAGAAATCTAATGCATTTTATTTCTATGTTTAGATATGGATTAGATATAAATTAAGACTAAAAAGTAACCTAAATCTGGCTCAAAGACAAGCTGTCACTACCCCTTCACAGCTGGTGAGTACCTAGGGAACCTTGGCTTCAGCTTGTTTGCTGACCCAATGCCCATACCACACCTTCTCTTCTGTGATACTTTTCTTGTCAGGCCAAACAAGACAGGTGTAGCAGTGATTCACACTAATCTCCTTTTATTTTACATTAATATAAATCACTAATTTCAATACTATATAGTAGGCTGGACACGGTGGCTCACCCCTGTAATCCCACACTTTGGGAGGCTGAGGTGGGTAGATCACCTGAGGTCAGAAGTTCGAGACCAGCCTGGCCAACATGGTGAAATCCCATCTGTACTAAAAATACAAAAATTAGCCAGGCATGGTGAAGGCACCTGTAATTCCAGCTTCTCAGGAGGCTGAGGCAGGAGAATTGCTTGAACCCGGGAGGCGGAGACGGTAGTGAGCCGAGATCGCACCATCACACTCCAGGCTGGATGACACAGTGAGACTCCATCTCAAAAAACAAGGACAACAACAACAACAAAAAAAACTTTATAGTATCTGCATTATGTATCCTCCCAACTAGAATCCTAAAAATGTCTTCTAATTATTATTTATCCTCACTTTTCAGCGTGGTCTTAGGAGCCATGGAATGTGCATAAGACTTGATGCCTTTCCACTTTGACCACTAAGTCTTAGAGAGTTTGGATGAGGGAGTTCAGCAGACTGGGTTTGGCAGTGCTGGGGAATTAGTCTCAGTACCGCAGAATGTGGATGATGAGCCATTTTCGTGAAATAGATATTTTGCCTCCCCAGCAGCTCTCAAGAAAATCCTGAGATAGGCTCTTAGCTACAATGCTTGGGAGGGATTTTGAATGGAAATTGTAGCTGAGTTCCTTGAAATTCTGCACCATTTTTTAAAGGGCTGCTGCTGAAATGTTGGTGCCATATGTAACACTGGAGTAAGAGATATTCTGAGCTCACCCATATTTTACGATCTGTAAGTGCTTAAGAAGGTAAAGCAAAACCAAAATGAGGGGGTGGGAGTGAGGAACGTGGAGGGGGATGGAGCCATCAAAATGCATGTTGGAGATTTCCAAATATGAAAGCATAAAGGCAGAAACAGTAATAGGAATTGGATCAATAGAAAAGTTTAATTAGTAATTTAGGTCAAGCTAAAGATAGTTTGCTAGAGCAAATATTGTATAAGTATATTTTTAAAGTGTGATTTTTTTTTTTACATAGTAGTTAATTTTTTTTAAGAAATAAGTCCAAAAAAAAGGTAAATATCAACATTCCTAACATTGGCAGAGAAGACTCCTGACTTACGAGTGGGATGCTGTTTCGTGCCTGCTAAGGAAAGCCAGGCATCCTAGCTTGTCAGCTTGTTTGAGCGTGAAATCATTGGCTCCTCACCAATGTGGGGATGAAGATTTTTTTACCCATTCCGTGGGGCTCAAGAAAGTTCAGCTCGCCGGGTAAACAGAGTCTTCAAAGAGCTTTAACTGAAAGGATATGCACTGTCTCTATAGAGAGCCACATTGTCTCTATCAGGAAAGCAGACGGTTCTGGACCTCACCCTCAGTGCTTCCTCCTGGCCCAGAAATGAGGACAGCAGCAGTGACCTACCCTGGTCCTTGGTCTAAGAGCAGGCTTACCCAGCAAGTGGCCAGGTTTCTCTGGCAAACTGTGCAGTGATGCTGGCAAGTTTATAAAAGATGATGTGTAGGAGGTGGAGGAGAAGGAGGTGGAGGAGATGAAGGAGGTGGAGGAGGAGGAGGGCAGGAAAAGCAGACTGCAAGGCAAGCTCGGTGCGGTGTTAGCATCCTCCTGAGGCTGCCATGGCATGTGGAGAAAGGATTATGATTATAGTTTATTTACTCTCACACCTATTTCTTTGCAGCATTCTGAAATGACATTATAACTATTTACAACGAAAGGAAATGAAAATCAAAGATGTAACTAGAGCAGTAGGAGACTCTTCTAATTTGGTAGTTGAAGGTGCCAAAATACTGCTCTAATTGCTTTCTAGAGCCCGCTGTGACATTTTTCTGGGAAGAATTCACTTAGCTACTGCTGTAACATTAGGGTAACCTTGGCCTCTTTTTCCCCTCCTAGGTCAGGGCATTCACCCAAAATGCCATTTGCTTCGGGAAATGACTGGTCATGTGGTTCTTCTACTCTCTCTCTCTGTTGTCTCTGGAGGATAAGCTCACAGCAAGGCAAAAGAGAAAAGCATGAAGTGAAATATTCCTAGGCTTGCCGGGCATGGTGGCAAAGCCTATAATCCTAGCACTTTGGAAGGCTGAGGCAGGTGGATCACCTGAGGTCAAGAGTTTGAGACCAGCCTGGCCAACATGGTGAAACCCCATCTCTACTAAAAAATGCAAAAATCAGCCGGGCATGGTGGCACATGCCCTCAATCCCAGCTACTCAGGAGGCTAAGGCAGGAGAATCACTTGAACCCAGGGGGGCAGAGGTTGCAGTGAGCCAAGAGGGTACCACTTCACTCCAGCCTGGGTGACAGAACGACACTCCGTCAATAAAAAGAAAGAAAGAAAGAAAGAAAGAAAGAAAGGAAAGAAATAAAAGAAAGAAAGAGAGAGAAATATATTCCTAGGTTTGTGCCAACAGAAAACAGAGAATTCTTGTTCTAACCCAGTGGCTTAAGGAACATCTTGCTATCTCTGAGTTTGTGAGAGTGACGTCAGCCACAAACTTTGAAAGACTTTGGTAGCTCAAAGATTTTAGTCTCTAGAAATAACAAGGTTAAAAAAAGTCACCCCAAATTGTTAAAACATATTTAGACTCAAGTTCCTGTAGGACCAAAATTAAAATATGGGAGGGAGGGGAAAAAATAAAAGTTAATAGTTTGAGAATTAAAAATAAATCAGAATATGTATTTATAATGTTTATTACTCAGAAATGTGATCTTTTCCATAAAATGATCTTTCTGAAAGCAGCTAAATTTTCTTTGAACTCTGAATCTTTCTGAGCCAGTATTTATTTAGGTTACACTATAGAAAAAACTTACAGGAAAAAAAAAAAAAACAAAAAAAACTATAGCTTCCAGTGTGGTTTAAAAGATTGGGGTAAGGCTGTGGAGGGGTAGTATAAAAATAAAGACATTAAAGAGAATCCTCTTCAGAGCCTCATATAGCTTCTGTGAAACCTGGAATATACACGTGCTGGGCGCAGGACCTTGTCTGTCTTATTCACAGGTCTGTGTGCCTGGCGCATAGTAGACACTCAATAAAATATGCTTGATGAATCAACAGTAACAATGTACTCAAGGAGCTTGGGGAAGAGGTATCATGTATAACTGGGATATCATTACTTGGTTGAATAGAGAGAGTATTGATCAAGCAAAGAAGTAAGAATTTAAAGAAAATCTTGGAGTGATTTTAACTGCTTCCAGGTATCCATGGGTTCCACATCTGTGAATTCAATCAGTTGCAGGTCAAATATTTGGGGGGGGGGAAAAAAAAGGATGGTTTCGTCTGTACTGAACACGGACAGACCTTTTTTCTTGTCATTATTCCCTAAGCAATACAGTATAACAACTCTTCCCATAGCATTTATATTGTATTTGATATCATAAGCAATCTACAAATCATGTTAAATGTTAGGGGAGGTTACACATTGGCTATATGCAAATGCTACGCCATTTATCAGGGGCTTGAGCATCTATGGATTTTGGAATCTGCAGAGGTCCTGGAACCAATCCCCCCACAGAGACTGAGGGGTAATTGTAATAACAATCTGTAAATGAATGTCTCCAACGAACGTCAATATAATTGCTTTCTCCTTCAACCACTTGCCTTCAAAGATTAAATGTTACGTAGAAATAACCAGGACTTGGCACTCTTTGTATACAGGGCCTTAGTTATCAGCTTTGGCAAAACAGTCGTATCTAATTTATTTGTGTATGAGTCAGCTTTTACGTAAAAGGGCCCACACCTTCTCTATAGTGTTACTAATAAGTTGGTGAAGCCATTGCTAATGATTATTCTTTTGGTGCAAAGCAAACACATTAAATTACGCAGTTGAGATTAACCCTTCAGAATTGATCTCTATCAGATGGAATTTCAGAATGTATAATTTTTTTTTCCATCTAGTACCTTGGTAGCTACATCTTGCATTGCACATTTTATTCTTTTACAAAAATCAGAACAATGCAAATTTCTAATGTGTCTACATTTCTAAAGTTAATATCCTTCAAATAACAGATTCAGAATTTATCTCAGAATTAATGTTGACATCCCCCCCTCCCCGCCTTGTTTTTCTTTGCATTCTCATCATGAACAGCCAACATGAATGGAGCACTTTGAAGTGTCAGGCTTTAAGGTGGGAAACAGAAAATAAGAAATCACAAGCTTCCAGGTCGAGCTCAGTGGCTCATGTCTGTAATCCCAGCACTTTGGGAACTTTGGGAGGCCGAGGTTAGCAGATTGATTGAGTCCAAAAGTTCGAGACCAGCTGGGCAACATAGAAAAACCACATCACTACAAAAAATTAAAAAATTAGCCAGGTATGGTGGTGAGGGCCTGTAGTCCCTGCTACTCAGGAGGCTGAGGTGCCAAGATCACTTGAACCCAGGAGGTGGAGGTTGCAGTGAGTCATGATGGCACCACTGTTGCACTCCAGCCTGGGAGATAGAGTGAGAGCCTGCCTTAAAAAAAAAAAAAAAAAATCACATGCTTCCTTCACTCCCCCCACCCCCCTCCCCAGAAACTTGGATTGTGACTCTCGATGACATACTCATTATAACTCCCTGTGTTATTTTTTATGGTACCGGTCAGTTTGCAATTGCATATTGATAAAGCTTTTTAATGAAATGAATGTCTTCAGCATTAATTAATGTCCTCCTGGACTATGATCTCTATGAGGGCAGGGACCTTTCTTCTCTTTTACATACAATTAAACCCTCAAGAGCTGGTCCCTGGGAGGTTAACAATAGTACATGTTGAAACTAAAAGCCAAGCCGGGTGTGGTGGCTCACGCCTGTAATTCCAGTACTTTGGGAAGCCAAGGTGGGCAGATCACCAGAGGTCAGGAGTTTGAGACCAGCCTGGCCAATATGGTGAAACCCCGTCTCTACCAAAAATACAAAAATTAGCCAGGCATGGTGGCATACACCTGTAATCCCAGCTACACAGGAGACTGAGGCAGGAGAATCACTGGAACCCGAGGGGCAGAGGCTGCAGTGAGACAAGATTGTGCCACTGCACTACAGCCTGGGTGACAGAGCAAGACTCCTAATAAAAAAATAAAAAATAAAAGCCGGGTGGACGCGGTGGCTCACACTGTAACCCCAGCATTTTGGGAGGCCAAGGCAGGAGGATCACCTGAGGTTGGGAGTTCAAGACCAGTCTGAACAACATGGAAAAACCCCGTCTCTGCTAAAAATACAAAATTAGCTGGGCGTGGTGGCACATGCCTATAATTCCAGCTATCTGGGAGGCTGAGGCAGGAGAGTTGCTTGAACCTAAGAGGCAGAGGTCACGGTGAGCCAAGATCTTGCCATTGCACTTCAGACTGGGCAACAAGAGTGAAACTCCATCTCAAAAAAAAAAAAAGAGAAGAAACAGAAAGCCAAAAGATTGTGAAATGTCAGTATGGAGGAGTAACAGGGGAGTTAATCCGAAAACCCATATAGAAATCAAAAGTTCTTTGCAATTTATTCCGTTTGGTTTATGTTAAAGTTCTGTCATGTGCTGTACGTGATGGCTTATGCCTGTAATTCTAGCACTTTGGGAGGCTGAGGTAGAAGGATCACTTGAGCCCAGGAGGTGGAGGCTACATTGAGCCATGGTCATGCCACTGCACTCTAGCCTGGGCAATAGAACAAAACCCATCTCTTAAAAAAATAGTAAAATACATTGAATAAATTTTTTAAAATTCAGTCATCTGAGACACATCTTACTATAAACAACATCTTTTTTTTTTTTTTTTTTTTTGGAGACAGGGTCTCGCTCTGTCACCCAAGCAGTGGTATAATCTAGGCTCACTGCAATCTCTGCTTCCCGAGTGTTCAAGCGATTCGCTTACCTCAGCCACCTAAGTAGCTGGGACTACAGACACACACCACCATGTCGGGCTAATTATTATATTTTTAGTAGAGATCGGGTTTCTTTTCTTTTCTTTTTCTTTCTTTTTTTTTTTTGAGATGAAGTCTCCCTCTGTTGCCCAGGCTGGCTGGGGTGCAGTGTCGTGATTTTGACTCACTGCGACCTCCGCCTCCCGGGTTCAAATGAGTCTTGTGTCTCAGCCTCCCAAGTAGGTGGGCCTACAAGCAGCGGCCACCATGCCCGGCTAATTTTTGTACTTTTAGTGGAGACAGTGTTTCACCATGTTGACCAGGCTGGTCTCGAACTCCTGACATCAGGTGATCCACCCACCTTGGCATCTCAAAGTGTTTTGGAATAACTGGGGTGAGCAACCGTGCCCGGTTAAATAACATCTCTTTTAAAGTCATTGTTTCCTCTGTCATTCACTATTCCCTGTGAAGGGATCCATGTAGTAAATTGCTCTTATACTTTAGTAATAGGTTAAAGATCTTTCTTTTCTGAAGGAAATCACATTTAGCATGATACAATCTCTTAGGTTTGCCTCAGTTGCCAGGAAATCAAAGCTAAATTTAAAGGTAAATTTCAGTGAACAAATTAGACAAATCTTTAAAAATAACTTCTTGGCCGGGTGTGGTGGCTCACGCCTGTAATCCAAGCACTTTGGGAGGCCAAGGCGGGCGAATCACCTGAGGCCGGGAGTTCAAGACCAGCCTGACCAACATGGTGAAACCCCGTCTTAAAAAAAAAAAAAAAAGAAAGAAAGAAAAAAAAAGCTTTTTTTTTTTTTTTTGGCTAGTCAAGTGAAGCAGTAGGCATGGAGAAGGAACAAAGAAATCTGTAACTGGTTGTGATCAATTAGTTGTAAACACCACTGCACTCGGACCAACCTAGAAATAACTTCTTAGTCACTGAATTTGGTTTTAATCTTGTATTTTTATTTTCTTATTTTCACTCTCCTCTTATGTGTTTTTCACTATAAACTGCCTTGTCTTTTTCTTTTTGTTTTTTCCTTCTCTCTCTCACTCTGAGACAGGATCTTGCTCTGTCCCCCAGGCTGGAATGTAGTGGTGTGATCATAGCTCACTTTAACCTTGAACTCCAGGACTCAAGTGATGCTCCCTATTGCCCAGGCTGGAATGCAGTGGTTCAATCTCCACTCACTGCAGCCTTCGCTTCCCAGAATCAAGCTATTCTCCTGACTCAGTCTGCCACCTCGCCTGGCTAACTTTTGTATAATAGAGATGAGGTTTCACTATATTGGCCGGGCTGGTCTCAAACTCCTGACCTCAAGTGATCCACCGGCCTCAGCCTCCCAAAGTGCTGGGATTATAGGCACGAGCTACCACACCCAGCCTGAATTTCTTTCAAATTGTGTCCAGTTCGACTAAATTTATATTACTATTATTGCAGCGCAAACTACCCAAAATTTGGTGAGCAAAAGTCACTGTCATTTATTTGCTCATGATTCTGTGGATTAGGAATTCCGTTTCACTCATTTGGAGGGTTCTGCTCCCTGTGACATTGGCTGAGTCTTTCCTTGGCTGCATTCAGCTGATGGTTGAGCTGAGCCAGAAAGTCCATGAAAGCTCCATGTCTGGTGTCTTAGTGCATCGCTATTGGCCTCTTTCTCTCTCCCTCTAGCTTGCGCATCCTCACAGTGTGATGGTCTTAAAACTTAGATGGCTGCTGGTTTCTAAGAGGAAGGGTTCAAGAGAGCATATGGAAGCTGGAGATCTCATAAGGCTGAGTCCTACAAGTCATATAGTGTCACTTCTGCTGCATTTTACTCACAAAAGAAAAAAACAAAGTCATACAGCCAGCCAGCCCATATTCAAGGGAAGGGGAAAATAAACTTCATTTCTCAGTATGAAGAGTGGCAAAAAGAAACTATGTGAAGGTTTCTTTTCTTTTTCCCCACCCACTTAGAGACAAGATCTTGCTGTGTCACTCAGGCTGGAGTGCAGTGGCTGGAACATAGCTCACTGCAGCCTTGACCTCCTGGGCTTAAACCACGGTCCCACCACAGCCTCTTCAGTGGGTAGGACAACAGGCACCCAGCACCACACCTGGCTGAAAGTTTCTATTTCACTAAAATATGAAATAATTTTTCAAATTGTATCCAACTGTACTGAATTTATCTATGACCTTTTTTAAAATCAAAACATTTAC
Source organism: Ateles fusciceps (assembly GCA_036589455.1). NCBI lineage: Eukaryota > Metazoa > Chordata > Mammalia > Primates > Atelidae > Ateles > Ateles fusciceps. The sequence continues at coordinate 7,963,829 of JAZHEH010003259.1, forward strand.
AGGAGGAGAATATTAAGGACTCCTAATATGAGATCAAACAAACACTGTTGGCCTCTTAACTATATTATTTCCCAGCAAGGTAACATTAGACAAGGCATTTAATATTCCAAGCCTTATTCTATCTAAGGCTTATCTGTAAAATGGGTTTAATAATAACACCTCAGGCCAGACACGGTGGCTCATGACTGTAATCCTAGCACTTTGGGAGGGTGAGGTGGGCAGATCACTTGAGGTTAGGAGTTTGAGACCAGCCTGGTCAATATGGTGAAACCCCATCTCTACTAAAAATATAAAAATTGCTGGAGATGATGGCACGCTTTTATAGTCTCAGCTAGTGGGGGAGGCTGAGGCAGGAGAATCACTTGAACCCAGGAGGTGGAGGTTGCAGTGAGCTGAGATCGCCCCACTGCACTCCTCCCTGGGGACAGAGCAAGACTCTGTCTCAAACTAATAAAATAATAATAACAATAATACCTCAAAGAAATGCTGTGAGGATTAAATGACATAATGCATGTAAAGTATTTAGCCCCAATGCCCGGTACACACTAAGCATTCAAAACATGTTAAATATTATCAAGACAGACCTCAGAATTATGACCTACCTCCATAGTTTACTTTGCTGAACTTTTTATTGTGCTATAAGTTGTGATTTTACTGATGAGTCTGCCTGAAGGCAAGCTGCTATGAAACCTCTGTGCTCTGGGATTTTATTGATTAAAGGTCATTTCTCAAAAGACCTGCACATGGTCAACAGGTTGATACTCTTTTAGTTATTTAGTTGTTTCTATAGGCTTAGGAATGAGTGAACATAATTAATTTATCTTCTATAGATAGTTGTCCCTGGAGTACTGCAACGGTCTAGCTTCAGTGTTAAAATGGTATTTCATTTGCACAGGATCTCATTAAATCAAATGACACCAAATTACTCTGCTTTTTTAGTTACGTATGCACCAGGCACTGAGGAACAAAGAGATATCAGAATATTTACGTCCAATGTATAATTAATTAGTTATTAATGAGTTTCAACCTAATTTAATACATTTAATATGAAATTTTGTTTTCTAATCTGTCTTACATCAAGACTTAAAATCCATTTGAAATTCAAAATCATAAACCATGTGACTCATCAACACTCTGAATGATCTTTAGAATCTGTTTATTACTCCCCATTCAGTAAATATTTCTCATTAAAGCCTCAGAAACTTGGAGGGCATCCCATCCCTCTGTTTTTCTTTAATATCAAGATCTTTTGTTTTGTATTTCTTTTGCCATGTTGACACTTATCCACCCATATCTTAACTTTCTTTTTAGTTCACCAGGGCGGTGGTGGTTCATGCCAATAATCCCAACGCAGACGGGAGGATTGCTTGAGCCCAGTTCAGGACCAGCCTGGGCAACATGGCAAGACCCCCGGGTCTCCAGGAAATTAAAAAAAAAAAAAAATTAGCCAGGCATGGTGGTACATGTCTGTATTCCCAGCTACTCGGGAGGCTGAGGTGGGAGGATCGCTTGAGCCCAGAAGGTCGAGGTTGCAGTGAGAAATGATTACACCACTTCACTCCAGCCAGGGCAACAGCGTAAGACCCTGTCTCAAAAAGAAAGAAAAAAAAATGTGGTCCTTCTTGTGATCTACTCCTCCTTGGAATGCTCAGTTGTGGCTTCTGTGGCCGAGCTCTCCAGCCTCTCCTGCTACTTATGGATGATTTCTTAGTTTCCTTTCAGGCCTTCCTATTGTGTCCTACCAATAATGTGGGCAAGGCTCAAACTCAGTCCTTGGCTAACCAGCCTCTCACCACTTCCTTGCCTTTTCCTTCTCACTGTAGTTCTCCATCCTTCTCACTTTCTCATTCACTATTCCTTCTCCTCCACATATTGTGTGTGGGGGGTGGGGGTGTGTTCATTCATTCCTGTGCTTTAAAGGTAATCCGTTATTCAGAAACTTAGTTCCCTGAAGGCCAGACCTCTGTTCTCAATTGTTTACTAAACTTTCCCATTGAAATGTCTCACACACATCTTGAGCCAATCCTGTTCAAAACCCAACTCTTGATTTGTCTTCCTATTTTTCTCTGTTTCAGTAAATGATACTGCCCTTCACGCATTTGTAAGAGTGAGAAATTCAGAAATTATTTATCTTTCTTTTCTCTCAACATCAGTGCAATTCATCAGCATATTCTATTGCGTTTACTTCTAAAATACATTTCTTGACCGGGCATGGTGGCTCACACCTGGTATTATAGAATCCCAGCACTTTGGGAGACCGAGGCAGGCAGATCATCTGAGGTCAGGAGTTCAAGACCAGCCTGGCCAAGATGGTGAAACCCTGTCTCTACTAATAATACAAAAATTAGCCGAGCATGGTGGCATGTGCCTTGGGAGGCTAAGCAGGAGAATTGCTTGAACCCGGGAGGTGGAGGTTGCAGTGTACCCAGATTGGGTCATTGCATTCCAGCCTGGGCAACAGAGTAAGACTCTGTCTCAAAAAAAAAAAAAAAAAATTACTTTTTAAATTCCCTTCTCTTTATCTCCAGGGCCCATCCCTTGGTGCAGGCCACCAGCAGCTTTTGCCTGGGCTCCTTAGTAAAATCTCTTAACTCATCTCTCCTTATCCTCTTTTTCCCTCACCTTTCCTTCCTTAACATCCCTGTGAAAAAACTACAGCACTTTGGACAAATTACCATCTTTCTCATAGTAATAAGGTTTTCCTGAGGGAACAAGGCATTGAGAAAGAAAAGTACTTCCCTTGAGTCACATAGAGAAATGGCAGATGTGATGTTAGAAGCCAGTTTCCTTCTTTAGTGGCAATAAACTCTCTTATTTTCTCAGTTATTTGCTGTGATTTTTTTTTTTTTTTTACTTTCTTGCTCTTCTTGACTATTTTTTTTTTTTAATTAAAGAAGCATTTTATTTTGTGAAGAACTGAGGTATTTGGGCCCTCTTGAGTATAGGTGATGCTCTCAACCTTTAGCTTAAATTTCATTATCCAACTCCACCAATCCTAGGGAAAAAAAAAGTCACAGGGATTAGAAAAGCTACTAGGGGCTTTAAAACCCTATCAGAAGGAAATGCCTAAACTAGAATAACCAGGCATATCCAAACACTGGAAATCTTTTTTTTAATGTAGTTTATTAAACCAGAGTATAATATTTATGCAAATGACCATACTTGCTATGAGTTTTACTGTATGTCAGCTAAGCACTTTGCCTAGTTTTCAAAGTCCTCCCTGTTTTGCACACATCAGCATACCTTGCCTTACCTCCTTCGCTCTCAGCATAACTCCCCCACCTCTGATCTCTCAGGAACCTCCTTTTGCTCACAACCTCACCCCTTATTCCACACTTAGCTAAATTCTACATGCTTTTCCAGAGCCAGCTTTAGTTCCATGTGATCTATGACACTTACCCAGCTACTACTATTTTTTTTGTTTTGTTTTGTTTTGTTTGAGATAAGATCTAGCTCTGCTGTCCAGACTAGAAGGCAGTGGCACAATCACAGCTCACTGCTGCCTCGAACTTGCTGGCTCAAATGATCCTTGCACCTCAGTCTCCCAAGTACCTGGAACTATAGGCATGAACTGCCATGCCTGGCTTTTTTTTTTCTTTAATTTTTTGTAAAGATGAGGTCTCCCTGTGTTACTCTGGCTGCCAGCTACTGTGAATTGCACCTTAAATGTAATTAAATTAAGAGCTGAATCCTTCTTCAACTCTTAGTAAATACTGATTTCTATAATAATCATCCTTTACTGATTGAGTATAATGAACAAGTAGCATTTCCAAAACATTTAATTGACAAAATGGGCCAGGCATGGTGGTTCACACCTGTAATCTCAGCACTTCAGAAGGCTGAGGAAAGAGGATTGCTTGAGACCAGGAGTTTGAGACCAACTTGGGCAACAAAGTGAGATCCTGGGGTTGGCGATATAGTAGTGAGCATAACTGGCTTCCAAGGTGAGATCCTGTCTCTACAAAAAATGAAAAAGTTAGCTGAGCACAGTGGTATATGCCTGTAATCCTAACTACTTGGAAGGCTGAGGCAAGACGATTGCCTGAGCCCAGGAATGGGAAGCTGCAGGGAGCTAGAATTGCCCCACTGCACTCCACCTTGGGCAGCAGAGCAATACCTCGCCTAAAAAAAATGAGATAATAAATAAAATAAAAAATTTACAAAATGTCCAATGATCGTCTCTCCCTTGTGACTCACAACTCAGAAATGCTGGTGTCCTTAGCCTTGCTTCACCACTGAGGACACCAGTCATGAGAAAGCATAAGTAACTTCCCCCGTGGTCACACAGATAAGAACACTCACGTCGACTGATGACATTTGAGATTCTCTTCCCATTATATCACATGACTTCCCTGGCAACTACAGTGGTTTTTCGCTTAGTGTTCCATGCTGACCATCTATTACAGTAGGAAGTCAAGAAAATTGAAATGAACTTCTTTGTTCTCATGTTTACATTTCAGATTCTTCAGCCTAGGAATAGATGGGAATCCACTCTTAATTCTACCTTCTAAATTGCTGTAGGTTCCCACTCCCATGTCCTTACTGAATGTCTGCACTGCCATTTCCCAAGCTCAGGCCACCTTGAACCTTACCTGGAGAACTGCCAGCATCTCCTTACTGGCCTCCTGCTACTGTTCCCTATAGAATCCTCTAGGCTGCCATCTAGAAGGGCTTTCTAAAACACAAGTGGGAGCTTGATATCCCTCTGCTTAAAACATGTCAGTGGTTTATCGTGACTCTCAAAACAGAGCCCTAATTCCTTGGCCTTACATTTATATAGCGGAGATGGGGCCCTGACTCAGCTCTCTATCCCGTCATCTCTTCTCCCTTCTCCTCCTTCTCCTTCCTCATCCACTGGACTCCATTCTCCAGCTATGCTAAAGAGCTTACTCTTCCTCAACTGCACCATCCAGCTACCCACCAAGGGCTCTTAACCCAGCATCCACAAATCCCTTGTGGGCAGGAGGATGGCAATGGAGGAAACTCAGAACTTGGATGGAAAAAAAATTACATATTAATTTTCACTAATCTCTAGTTAAAATCTAGTGTCTCTCCAATTATAAAGGTAGCCAAAAACCGCAGTAGTTTTACCAGGACCTGTACTTTTGTCACTAATAAAAATCATAGATATTTTCATGTCACATGACCGTTGTTCAAGACACCATATCCTGCACATTGTTTATGCTCATCATTACTGAGAAATTGACAGTAATTATTAGCTTTCCTCTAGACCTTGTTATCTAACACACACTGGCTGGGTTCAGTAGCTCACGCCTGTCATCCCGGCACTTTGGGAGACTGAGGCAGGTAGATCATCTGAGGTCAGGAGTTCAAGACCAGCCTGGTTCAACATGGTAAAACCCCATCTCTACTAAAAATACAAAAATTAGCCAGGAGTGGTGGTGTACACCTGTAATCCCAGCTACTGAGGAGACTGAGGCAGGAGGATCGCTTGAACCCAGGAGGCGAGGGCTGTAGTGAGCTGAGATAGCACCATTGCACTCCAGCCTGGGTGACGGAGCGAGCCGTCGTCTCAAAAAATAAAACAAACACAAATTTATAAGTAAAATACTTGGTCACAAAAGGACAAATGCTGCATAATTCAATTTACATGAGGTACTTAGCCATTTATAGACAGAAAGTAGAACAGTCCTTGCCTGGGACTAAGGAGGAAGGGGGGATGAAGAGTTACTATTTAATAGGTATGGAGCTTCAGCTTGGGACGATGAAACAGTTCTGGAGACTGAGTATTGCTGATGGTTGCCTAATGCGACAAACTGCACACTTCAAAAATGGTTAAAGTGGTACATTTTATATGATGTATATTTCATCACCATGAAAAAAGAATACAGCACCATATATTAGATGGGAAATGTGCTGGAGAAAAACAAAGACAGAAGGACCAAGTGTTCAGAGGCCAAGATAGGCTTCACTGCCACAGGGTTCTTTGCTGTTGTTTTTGCTCAGGATCTGAGCTATCTGCACAGTCACATGTTCAGAAAAACTTTCAACATGACGTGAATCTTTCATCTGATTGCCGGTGGGTGCAAAAGTGAAGCTTTTGTTTTGTGTGTTGCTAAAATCCTGAAAACTGAGTGCCTTTCATTCCCCCTAGCACCTTCTGGATGTACACGGGTGAAATCCTCCAGAGGAATAATGGGATGTCAAATTGTTACTTGGATGGGGCCGTTTATCTTTCCGTTTGTCTGTATTTTAGTTTGACATGAGCACTTTTCTGCCATGCATCATCAAGGAATTATGAGGCCATTTGAGGAGGTGAAAATGACTAGTTTTTGAAAATCAGATAATTATATCTGATTTATGTCTTCAGTGTCTCCATAAATCATTTAAATATTCAGGCTTCCTTGAATTTGGCTTTATACTATTAACTTTCTCCTAACTCACAAAAGATAATGAATGTGGATTCCAGGTCTGCTTGTAATCTTTTAGTAAGTGGTCTGACTTCTGTTCTTTCTGACATTTAGGTAGAAGTTCTTATTAAAGTAAATATTATCAAATCTTAAGGTTTAAAGGTTTGATATCAAAGTTTGATCTACACAATATCAAAACCTGTTTGTAAAGTGAAACTTCTATCTAATCAAGGCTGTATAAATGTCAATCATACAGGCTAGATGTTTTTGCTTTGTTTTTTAATAGCAGTTTGGCCAATTAATAAACACAGATCTAATTATCTTGTTTGCCCCTAACCTAAAATTTTTACCATCTGGGGACATTGACCAGCAAAGCCTCTTGAAATATTAAGTCTAATACTCCTTTGCAATGTTATTTGAGTAAGTTGTAACTATTTAAGACTTTTTTTTGAAGTGTACAAATTGTTTTCAGTGTAATAGTGAGATTTGTACAGCTGATTAGAAACTGGCACATTATGAGCCATTTTACATTATCTAGATGCTGAAGTATGGATTGCAAGAGCTTAATTCTTCAGAACTTAAAAATATTCTCTCTCTCTTCATGTCTTTTATGGCACTCAGACAAAAAACAGGGAGTTTATCTGAAATCACAGTCTGGAAACAAGAGAGTTACCCAATTATGAAGATGATATACGACTTAGAGAATCTCCTTCCGTGCCCATGGTGCTGTCACTTAATTTCCCTCTTTCATCTTTTTTTATTCTGTCAGATGATAACTCTGACATTTTGATCATTGTGAAGATGTATCGGAGTACTTCCAGCCTTCTTTAAAAGACGGGAACATTTAAGTGACTGTTCAATCAGAACCCTTGATAGAGTAAGTGACCAGCTTAAGTGTTTTAAGGGAGGTCAGTCATGTCTACTGCCAAAAACTTTTACAGCCATTTCTTTCCTATTCAAATGCATTTTGGATTCTTTTTGTCTTTTTCTGTCACCTTTTTACATCTACTTAATCTAATTTTTGTTAAATGATTCCTTCTCCTAAAACATGTAACCTATTTCTGGGCTTCATTTTCTTTTTTATTTTTTTTTTGAGACAGAATCTCACTTTGTCTCTCAGGCTGGAGTGCGATGGAGAGATCTAGGTTCACTGCAGCCTCCACCTCCCAGTTTCAAGTGATTCTCATGCCTCAGGCTCCCGAGTAGCTGGGATTAGGGACATCTGCCACCACATCCAACTAATTTTTGTATTTTGGGTAGAGACAGGGTTTCACCATGGTCTTGAACTCCTGACCTCAGGTGATCTGCCCACTGTGGCCTCCCAGAATGCTGGGATTACAGATGTGAGCCACCATGCCTGGCCTGGGCTTTATTTTCAAAGCGATTCCATTTGTACAGGGTAATGAAGTCTTTAAGGTTTCACTAAAGGAACTTCTCTGGGTGTCATTTTCCTTACCTGTAAAATGAGTCTCACTTTCTTTGTCTATGAAAGGGCAAAAGTTTGCTTCACCTCTAACAGTGTACAATTTCTGCCAAATGATTTACTCCCTTGCCATAATGTATGTCAAAAAATAAAATTTTAACAAATGTAGTTTTTTGTTTGTTTTTTGAGACAGAGTCTTGCTGTGTCACCCAGGCTGAAATGCAGAGGTGCGAACTGGGCTCACTGCAACCTCCACCTCTTGGGTTAAGTGATTCTTGTTTCTCAGCCTCCTGAGCAGCTGGGATTAAAGGCATGTGTCACCACATTGGCTATTTTTTTGTATTTTTAGTAGAGATGGGGTTTCACCATGTTGGTCAGGCTGGTCTCAAACTCCTGACCTCAAGTGATCCACCCGCCTGGGCCTCCCAAAGTGCTGGGATTACAGGCATGAGCCACTGCACCTGGCCACAAATGTAGTTTAAAGATTTCAACTGGCTTTATTGCAATTTTAGAATCAGGCAACAGTTCATCCCCTAAAAAAGAATAAGTGTTTCAATGAGCTGAGCAAAGGGGATTGGCTTTATATAGAAAGAAGAAGGCCTGAAGAAAGAAGCAAAGAACAAAGAGTTGGTCGGGTGCCGTGGCTCACGCCTGTAATCCCAGCACTTCGGGAGGCAGAGGTGGGAGGGTCACCTGAGGTTGGGAGTTCAAGACTAGCTTGACCAACATGGAGAAACCCCTTCTCTACTAAAAATGCAAAATTACCCAGGCGTGGTGGCGCATGCATGTAATCCCAGCTACTCGGGAAGCTGAGGAAGGAGAATCGCTTGAACCTGGGAGGTGGAGGTTGCGGTAAGCCAAGATCCCATCATTGCACTCCAGCCCGAGCAACAGGAGTGATACTCTGTATCACACACACAAAAAAAAGAAGAACAAAGAGTTATTAGTCATTTTAAAGCTACTTTCTTTGTGAGACAGGACAGGGAGATAGAACAATAGAAAAACTACTGATTAACATCAGGTGTCTTCAGGCCACATTTCTTGCATGAGGATCAAAGCAGAGGAGACTCTATTATCATGCCAACTGAAGATTGAAACTGGCCTATGTGGGAAATTGGCTGTTATCTCTCTTTGGATTTCTCCTAAGGTCAGATAACAACTTACTTTGGGTTGTTTAAGTAACTGTTGGAACTTTAGCATGGGTGACTCCATTTTGATTTTTGGTCTGGTCTGTTGAGGCCTAGTGCAGGAGCTTAGTTCAACAGCCTCCTGTAATTTTCATTTTACGTGTGTAACTAATGCCTACACCCACCACTCTCCTACAGTAAGGGGACCAGATTGATTCTCCTCTGGATTCCTTCAGAGGGCTCCTAACAGGACGTTTCACTGCCTACCTTTCACTCCAAATCAACCCACACATGGCTGAGCTGCAGCTCAGTATCTAATATGCAAGTCCTGTTAAGACGTAGATCAGAGGCATGGACCTGGTTTGCTCACTGAATTCATTGCAAACCTTTAATGTGGCACCCAAGGCCATCAGCAACAAGCCCTCAAGCAACCTGTCTTGCCTTCTTATCTTCTTCTTCCCTACCTGACTCTCCAATCACTCATCCATTCACTCGAACATATTTCTGACGACTGACCATGTGCTGAGCCCTCTGTTAGGTGCTAGAGACAATGATGGGCCAAACCAGGTAAGTTCCAGCCAGGGCCCTGGGTTGGAAGACATGAGTAGTGTATTGCAGGTGGCACAGAGACCTCTGTGGCTCAAGCAGAGAGCCTGAAAATAGGGGATATGTTTCAACAGCAAAATGGAAAATAGACTAGCTAGGATTTTGCAGGCCTCCTTAAGGAGTTCTGCCACAATCTGAGGCAAAATGGGAAGCTCCATGTATTGAACCGAGCTGCAGTGCCCTGCCGTTTTCCTCCCCTAAGTTAGCGCTTCTACAGGTCCTTCAGTGTGAACTACACTCCTCATGTTTTCTGTCTCTGCTTGCTTAACTCATAACCATTATTTGGAACATTAATTTCAAGTGCCATCTCTTCCATGAGAAATGTTCTCCTCTTCCCAAACCAAATGGAGCTTGTATTGCTGTCATGTGTCTTTTTTTTTTTTTGACAAAAAAGCACAGATTTATTTGAAATGAAAGTACACTCCATGGAGTGGGAATGAGCTCCAGCAAGTCTTTTCTTTCTTTCTTTCTTCTTCTTTTTTTTTTTTTTAGAGGCAGGGTCTTGCTCTGTTACTCAAGCTGGAGTGTAGTGGCAAGATCATAGCTCAGTGCAACCTTGAACTCCTGGGCTCAAACGGTCCTCCCACCTCAGCCTCCCTAGTAGCTAGTACTACAGGTGTACATCAACATGCATAGCTGATTTTTTTTTTTTGTTTTTTGAGATGGAGCTTTGCTCTTGTTGCCCAGGCTGGAGTGCAATGGCACAGTCTCAGTTCGCTGCAGCCTCCCCCTTAGGTGCTCAAGCAATTCTCTTGCCTCAGCCTCCCTAGTAGCTGGGATTACAAGTACCTGCCACCACGCCTAGCTAATTTTTGTATTTTTTTTAGTAGAGACGGGGTTTTACTATGTTGGTAAGGCTGGTCTCAAACTCCTGACCTCAGGCAATTCACCCACCTTGGCCTCCCAAAGTGCTGGGATTACAAGCGTGAGCCAATGCATCCGGCCACATAGCTACTTTTTTGTTTTTTGTAGAGACAGGGGTCTCACTATGTTGCCCAGGCTGGAGGAGTCTCACTATGTTGCCCAGGCTGGTCTTGAACTCCTGTGCTCAAGTGATCCACTCGCCTCAACCTCTGTATGTCTTCTTCTCTGCTACGTATGAAAGCTATAGGGTCTGATGTGGTAGCCACCAGCTACACCTGACTATTGAACACCTGTATTGTGGCTAGTCTGAATGGAGATATACTTTAGATGTAAAATATACACCAGATTTTAAACACTCAGTATGGAAAAAAGAGAATATAAAATATTTCATTAATAATTTTATATTAAGTATACTTTAGAAAGATAAATTATATGATTGAAGTTAATTTCATGTTTCTTTTTACTTCATTTAATGTCGCCATTGGAACATTTAAAATCACGTGTGTGGTTCATATTCTGTTCCTATTGGACTGAACTCCTCTAGACTATACACTTCCTAAGTGGTGATGGTTTATCCAATTATTCATCTGTTTATCCCCCCAGGGAACACTAGCTTGTTCATAGTGGAAGAATAGGTGAATATTGTTTAAATTCATTGTCAATTTTTTGTTCAAATTCATTGCCAATTAAAAAAAATATTTTGCAATTTTAGCACACTACCTCCTTCCCCACCTGAAATGTGCGGCTGAACTCCACAGTGAAAATGGGTGGATGAGGGGCCAGAGTTTCTTCCAGACCCTATGAAGTCTAAAGATATAGAACATGTGGTGTGGCCACGGAGGACACTGCAAGCCAAGACTGCTGATTCAGACAGGTTTCTGTATTTCCAAAACAAGAACTTTTATTGCAGAGTATGGAGGGAGCATTAGGACAAGAGGATCTTTGTGGTTTCTCACTGTATCTGTGGAAAAAAATCTGAGGTTAAGGTTTAAATTAGACTGACATTTAAAAGAGCCTTTGTAGGCTCTATGTGCGTGTTAGCATCTGTTGCTATGGCTAAACTGACACTGATTATTACGAATGATGGTTTATGAGTGGTGGAATAAAATGTGGTTTCCTGCTTATGGACATTTCCTGGTGTTGGTTTCATCTTCTTTAATGGTGAGATCAAGACTGGGGAAATTGACTAAGAGTATAGAAAATGTATCACAAAGAAAATATTACTAGGATACCAAGCATTTCTGTGATGGAAAAAAAAAGTATTTAGAACTTCCCCATACTGCCTCTGTAATTTTATGAATTGTTTTGTTTCTGCTGGCTTCTGGTTTAGCAATCAGTTCTCCTTATGATTCACGGAGGCTCCCTCATGACTACCTTCTCATGTGTTCTCCTTTTCGTTGAGACCTCTGAGGACGAACAAACGTATTTCTCATGGATGGGGACGTCTCTTTACCAGTTAGAAACCCTGATTCAAGGAGTTTGTATTTTACCCTTGGAAAAGATATTTAGTTTTAAACAGGCTTTTCTCCAGGCGTAGTTTCTACTGATTTCACCAAAGAACTTCTGCTTCAACCAGACCTGTCTCCTCACTGTTCCTGGAAATGCCTGCTGCTTATCTGTGTTTATCAAAACCTCTATCCTGTTACTGACCAAGGGTTCTCTCTGAATGTTTTACAGTCAGACTCCACTTAAAAACTTGTCAGATTGCTACTGAAGATTAAGTACGGAAAGAATTCTCATAGTAGCCCTCCCCATAGGGCAATAGCTCTTTTTACTATAACCAAGGCGCTCCTGTTTTAGCTTAGGCTAAACTTAATTTACCTTCGTTTTCCTCAGCTATAAGAAGGATCTAAAAGATCTTTTGGGTCTTGTTAAACACTAACCTTCCTGTCTGAGTCATGTTTAGCCCACATGATCTGAAGGCATCCCAAGAGATCTCTTGTCTTAGTTTGTGTTCTTTATCTTTTTATCTGTGAGAGTCACATCTTTAGGTTAGGGAATGAGATGGCAACTTTGTGTAAGATAAAATAACAAACTTGAAATGCTATGTTTACTCATTTCTGCTTGCCAATGAATTTCACAAAGCTCCTGACTCTGTGACATCATGCAGCTCTCCAGAAAGAGACTTTAACAGCAAAACAAAATAGAGCGCAGGGTCCCCCTCTGTCTCTTGCATAGTGCAAAACTACTTTCCATAAAAAAACTTTAATAAATGTCAATACAAAAAAATACAATTAATCTTAACATATACACATTTATATTCTAATTTGATTAAGTCATTATCACATTTTTGAATCTGTAACTCACTGGAAGTCTCTAATCATCAGTCCATAGTCTTCAATAAGACTCCTAAAGAAAACTGACTTTAATTCTTTAAACACTGATTTTTGTTTAGTTTGGTTTTAGTCAACGCTTGTCACAAGAAAATTACTGGTGAAGTCGGACAGTTCACCTTGGAAGCCAAATTAACAATCCCTTCCTCTCAGCCAGTGCTAACCAGTTGTTCCTAATATTTGTTTCCCAGCAAATTTTATCTTTCTATCCCTTTAAAAAAATTCTGTCCTTTAGTACAAGTTAATTGTCTCTAATTTTACAGACATCTTTATCCTTAGAGAATAGAGGTGTTGCAAGGAAATCAAATCAGAAAAAAAAAAAAAATGCCTGTAGTCCCAGCTACTCAGGAGGTCAAGATGGGAGGGTCATTTGAATCCAGGAGTTTAAGGCTACAGTGAGCTGTGATCACATCACTGAACTCCTGTCTGGGCAACAGAGTGAGACTCTTTCTCTAAAAACAAAAAAACCAAATTGGGAGCCAGTTTCATCTTTGGAAAGCTAACTGTGAATAATTACAACATTAAGTAACCCTTATATGTGTATTTTTCTTTTAAATGCTTGCAGAGGATTCAGATGCCTCCCTGTTACTACCACCTACTAATTCTTACCACTTGTTACATAGATATACTGATTACTCTTAATGGTTGAGAACACAGATTTAGAGGTCAAGTTAGTTGCTCAAGACCACACATCTAGTAGGTGGTAGAAATGACACTTGAAATCAGGTCTTCTAACAGTACTAAAACACTGAGATAAACACCAAAATGACCAAAAACTAAGCTATCAATGGGTAGGTGGATGAGAAAGTTGAAATAGGGGCTTTAAAATATGGTTATAATCCAGATTCCAGGAAGCTGAGAACAGATGAGCCTGTGAAATTTCCAAAGATTGCATCTGCTATTTCATTTTTGGTTTTTTGGAGATAGAGGTTTGCTCTTGTCACCCAGGCTGGAGTGCAATGGCCAATCTCGGCTCACTGCAACCTCCGCCTCCCGGTTCAAGTGATTCTCCTGCCTCAGCCTCCTGAGTAGCTGGGATTTCAGGTGCACACCACCATGCCCAGCTAATTTTTTGTATTTTTAGCAGAGACTGGGTTTCACTATGTTGGCCAGGCTGGTCTTGAACTCCTGACCTAAGGTGATCTGCCTGCCTCGGTCCCCCAAAGTGCTGGGATTATAGGCATGAGCGATTGCACCTGTCCTGGATGTGCTATTTCATTCAGACCTCACTGGGTGACAGGTACACACTTCCAATTAATACAACAAATATGTGTTGAACAGTATCATCCATACAAGACACGTGCTTGGCATTACAAGCAACATAAAGATGTCCAGTGAAATCTTTATCCATAAAGAATCCATAAAGAATTTACAATCTAGTGAGGAAATGAAGAAGAAGCTAAATTGGCCAGGCAAGGTGGCTCATGCCTGTAATCTCAGTACATTGGGAAGATGAGGTGGGAGAATTGCTTGAGCCTGGTAGTTTGAGACTAGCCCAGGCAATATAGCGAGACCTTGTCTCTACAGAAAATTTAAAAGAATATGAAAAATATAAAATAAAATAAAATAATACATTTTTTAAAAATAAGCTAAATTACCACCACAAAGCACCTATCCACTCCTTTACTCATCTATTTATTCAACAAATACTTAGGAATTTCTATTTGCCTTCATGAAATATACACTATGTGGAAGATATGTCCTTCTACAGAGAAAAGGCACTTTGAAGATGGAATGAGTCAGGAAGAAACAATTTTTTTTTTCTTTTTTTTTTGAGACAGGGTCTCATTCTGTTTCCCAGGCTGGAGTGCAATAGTGTGATCGCGGCTCGCTGCAGCCTCACCCTCCTGGGCTCAAGCGTCCTTCCACCTCAGCCTTCTGAGTATCTGGGACTACAGGTGTGCATCACTATTCCCAGCTTTTTTTTTTTTTTTTTTAATCTTAGAGATGAGGTCTCACCATGTTGCCCTGGGCTGGTCTCGAACTCTTGGCCTCAAGAAATTCCTCCACCTCAACCTCCCAAAGTGCTGGGATTGGATTGCAGGCATAAGCCACCACACCCAGCTTTCCCCGACACTAGGCTTTCTAAGCAAAGCTGAGTGTTTATGTTTTATTTACCAGACTGTAGTATAGTGCTTACTGAACATCTGCTCATTTCAAATTAGTATGTAGAACCAATACCTCATTCATTTTGAGTGTTGGTTTTATGTTAAAAGAATGACAAAAAGCGTAACGATCAGAAGTTTCTATAATCACCTATCCATGTAAAATTTCATATATGAAGTTCTCCCATATAGCAGAAGGACTTGCTATTTTGGGGGGGGTGGGCTTAATGAGGACCATATTAATGTAATGCATTAAATGCGTATTTTTGGATTATATGCTACATTTCCACTATCTTTCTTTAACAAGTCCATTCATTGATACCTTTTAGAAGAATATAGCATATCTGGAGGGTATGGTATTTCCAAGGATAATGTTGCAAGAATATTTCTTTGATTTTGACCCTAGGCTTTATTTTATTTATTAATTTATTTTTAGACAGTATCTCACTCTATTGCCCAGGTTGGAGTTCAGTGACACCATCTCAGCTCACTGCAATCTCCGCCCCCCAGGTTCAAGTAATTCTTGTGCCTCAGCCTCCCTAGTAGCTGGAACTACAGGCATGCGCCACCACACCCAGCTAATTTTTGTATTTTTAGTAAAGATGGGTTTTTACCATGTTGGCCAGGTTAGTCTTAAACTCCTGACCTCAGGTGACCCACCCACATAGGCCTCTCAAAGTACTGACACTACAGGCTTCAGCCACTGCTCCCAGATAGTAACCTTGAACTCCTGAGTTTAAGTGATCTTCCTGCCTTAATCTCCTTAGTAGCTAGGACTGCAGGTGCATGCTACCACACCCAGTTAATTTTCTTGTAGAAAGAAAGTCTTACTACATTGCCCAGGCTTTTTAAATTATTTAGATTATTTAAATGTAGCTGTCCTGAAACATCCTTTATCTTTCTCCATTTACACAGATTCATGGTAACAGCCATTTTCCCCCTGTCTCAATTGTACGGAGGTCACAGCAAGTTTTCTTTTCCTCTTTTTTTTTTTGCATGTACTTCTGATTCTATGGTTGAAAACAGTGAGTTTTCTGATTCCAGCAATTTCCACAGGATCTTTGAACATTTGCAATTTATTCTCAATCCATTCTTTTATCTTTCATAATTTCAGAACTTCACACAATCCTTGGACATAATAAGCACTTCATAAATATCTTTTTATTAGCTTTGACTCTCTTCCTGTTTTCAGGGAACAATGAAATCTTACCATTTTCTTCATTTATAAAACATGAAGTGAGAAAAAAAAATAGAATACAGAAATAGAAACCATTACCAATACAGCAGAAGCATAATTTGGAGGAAAGCTGTTTTTGTATAAAACTGAAATTGAGTGTGCTGTGCAATTTCTTTTATAAGAAGACTCAGTGAACAAGCAAAAACCTCGGAGAGTGGTAATAAAACCCTAGTTTGGATGTTAATCATCTTCCCTTTCATTTACCACTTTCAATTTAATTAAGCAATGTACAGAGCTCTAATAATGAGGCTTTCATTCAGTGTTTATCTTTGTGTTTTAAATAGATTTTTAAACAACTGCCCTTAAGAGCATAAAATTATGTTAAAAGGCTTGTGGGGTTTTTGTGTTTGTTTGTTTTTCTAATGGGAGGAAATGCAAAGTTATGGAAGAATGTGACTGGAATGCCAAGCAGGGAAGGGCAAATATCATTTGATCATTTGTTCATTCAACAAACTTGTGCTGAGTGCTGCACACCACAGAAACAGAGAGTTCCAGCTGGGAGCGGTGGCTCACGCCTGTAATCTCAGCACTTTGGGAGGCCGAGGTGGGCGGATCACCTGAGATCAGGAGTTTGAAACCAGCCTGACCAACGTGGAGAAACCCTGTCTCTACTAAAAATACAAAATTAACCAGGCATGTTGGCACATGCCTGTAATCCCAGCTACTTAGGAGGCTGAGGCAGGAGAATTGCTTGAACCCGGGAGACGGAGGTTCCGGTGAGCCAAGATCATGCCATTGCACTCCAGACTGGGCAACAAGAGTGAAACTCAGTCTCAAAAGATAAAAAGTTAAAAAAAAATAAAAAATAAAAAAAGAAAAGAAATAAGTTCCAAATCACAGTCGCAGGACTTCAGTGAACAAAGAGCGTTGAATGTGTGACACTGTGACATGGCCAGAGAGGACTTCTTGGATGCTCCAAGATCATCATTTTACAGATAATCTCCTTCAAGTTCAAATGAATTAAGTGTCTTGCTCAAGGTAGTTACAAAGCTAGAACTAGAATCCAATTCTCTTAATTCAGTTTATTATCCATTTCTGTAGAAAATCCTTTTTATATCTTAGATTTTCTTCTTTGTTCAATAAATTGTCAGGAAATCCAAATCACTTGTAAACTGACTACTTAACCTCAGAGTAAGAGAAAAACAGTATTATACTTGCTGCTTAGTAGCCCTTTCTGCTCCACACTTAACCTTATTCTTTCCCATAGAAACTTATTTAATTCATAATGTACTTAGGTTATTATGGAGTTTAACAGCTATGTGGTGTTATTTTAGATTGGGGGGGGATTTGGAGGAGTGCAGAAAGGAAGAAAGGAGGATGTCTTTGAGGAACAGTACTGTAGAGAGCTCCAAGCGGGCTGGGGGATGGCATTTCCACTCTGTCTTATTTACAGGGATACCTCCTCCAGCTGCCCATGCCTGGGTCTGCCCAACTCTCACACCTCCAGGGCCCTGGTCATTTCATGCTCCATTTAGCCTCCTCTGCCCTTCATCCAGGTCACATAGAGCTTGAAAATAAAATTTTAAAATGTTAAAAGCCACTGGTAAGACCACACTTTTATTTTTATTTCCTTCATTTGGCTTTTGTTCATTTGTTGTTTGTTTGGTTGGCTGGTTTTTGAGATGGAGTCTTGCTCTGTCACCCAGGCTGGAATGCAGTGGTGCGATCTTGGCTCACCACAACTTCTACCTCCCAGGCTCATGCAATTCTTCTGCCTCAGCCTCCCGAGTAGCTGAGATTACAGGCGCCCGCCACCACACCCAGCTAATTTTTGTGTTTTAGTAGAGACGGGGCTTCACTCTGTTGGCCAGGCTGGTCTCGAACTCCTGACCTCAAGTGATCTGCCCGCCTCGGCTTCCGTGAGTGCTAGGGTTACAGGTGTGAGCCACTGGGCTTGGGCCTGGCCCTGGGTGTTTCTTTGGTTTGTTTTATTTGGGTTTTTTTGACAGTGTCTCACTCTATCACCCAGGCTAGACTGCAGTGGCACAATCACAGCTCACTGCAGCCTCAACTTCCTGGGCCCAAGCACTCCTCCCACTTTAGCCGCCTGAGTGGCTGGGATTACAGGCACACACCACCACGCTTGGCTAATTTGTATTTTTTGTAGAGATGGGGTTTTGTCATGTTGCCCAGGCTAGTCTCAAACATCTGAGCTCAAACTATCTATCCACCTCAGCCTTCCAAAGTGCTGGGATTACAGGTGTGAGACACCATGCACAGCTGAGCCTGCATTTTTAAAGCTGTCCTGTGTTACCTGGGTTTGGAGACCCCTGGAATAAGCACTGTCTACAGAGGGGTGCTCAAGAAGGCCCTCATCTAATCCACCTAATCTGTGGGCAGTGCTTATTCCTCTGGACTAGGTTGCTTTTCCCCCTGGGCCCAAGTCATTTAGAAGATAGCAAATCTGATCAAATCAGGCTAACATTTAGAATCCTTCAGTTTACCCTACCTGTGAGTTAAGGATGACATTTCAGTATCCAAACATTCAAGTCGTTTGATGTCTGACCCACTTAGCTTTTTGGCTTTCTGGCTCGCCACACATACTCATCCCAAGGTTGGCCCTTTCTACGAGCATGCTTTGAAAGACGGTTTTCTCTCTCTCCAAAACACTGCATCTCACCTATCCCCATCACAGCCCTGTCCTACTTATCCCCAGAGATGAACTCATGCTCGCTTTAACACTGTCTTCCAACAGTTGATTTCCTTGTTGGTCTTTCCTGTAAGGCTCTGAGTTCATAAAACAGAATTGCCTCTTATTTGTCATTCTCTGTGCCTTGAAAAATACTTAGCATAGAGCCAATCAGCAAACATTTCTTCAGCACTGCCTGTATGCTGGAAGTTGTGCTAAGCTCTGGGAACGTAATAGTGAGTCTGTTTCTTGCGAGCTTCAACTCAAAGTGAACACAGCAGACCAGCCTGGGCAACATAGTGAGACCCCATCTCTAAAAAGTAAGGAATAGGCTAGGAAAAGGGAACACACAGGAGAAACCGTAAATGCCCCACTACTGAATATATGAGAGAAAATAATATCTCAGTCCTTGTGAAACTCACATTATAATAAGGGAAATAGACAAGCAAAGCAATGAATGTGTGCTCCCATTTAAACAAATGAACAGCCAAATGGATCAAAGGACGGTAAGAAGCCAGACAATGGCTTTCCCATGTTTGTGACTCAGAGCAGGAGTTTCCAGGTGAACAAGGATGGTCAAGGGAATAGTTTGTACAGAATCAAAGACTCAGGAGACCAATCTTTAAGAGAACTGCAAATTAAATGATATAATGGAGGTCTGGATGCATTTGAGGCACAACAGAAGATAAGCAGCTAGACCCTCGGAGACTTGGTCTCCCAGGCCAGGATACTTAGGTTTTACCATTTAGATGAGTGTTCTTCAATTTGTGTGGCACCCATTAGTGGGTCATTATATCAGTTCAACAGATTGCAATCAGCATTTTGAAAGAACAGAATAGGAGATGTCAGTGCATGTCATGTAAAAAGGATAGGTGTTCGTGAGGCACCAATTGTTTCGGTCATATGAGCTTTCTTATAGTACCTCAATCCCAATGAAACAAGTTTGAAAGCCACTGCTGCTAGAGATGGGGAACCAACTGAAGAGTATAAAGCTGGATCACAACAGGGCAGCTTTTGCATCTGGACAGATGCTGTGGTTTCAGTGAGATTAAGATTAAAAAGGCAGCCGTGTGTGGTGGCTCACGCCTGTAATCTCAGCACTTTGGGAGGCTGAGGGAGGAGGATCATGAGGTCGGGAGTTTGAGACCAGCCTGGCCAACATGGTGAAACCCCATCTCTACTAAAATTACAAAATGTAGCCAGGCATGGTGACGGGTGCCTGTAATTCCAGCTAGTGATGTTGTGGTGAGCTGGCTGAGACCATGCCATTGCGCTCCAGCCTGGGCAACAGAACAAGACTCTGTCTTAAAAAAAAAAAAAGATTGAAAAGGTAGGCTGGACACAGTGGCTCACACCTGTAAACCCAACACTTTGGGAGGCCAAGGTGGACAGATGAGTTGAGGTCAGGAGTTTAAGACCAGCCTGGGCAACATAGTGAGACTCCAGCTCTACAATCAACTGATCAATCAATTTAAATGACAAATTACTTATTTTATTTCATTTTATTTTATTTTTAGAGATGGGGTGAGCCAATGAACCCAGCCGCAGATTATTTTATTTATTTAAAAAAAGATGGCCAGACACAGTGGCTCACATCTGTAATCGCAGCCCTTTGGGAGGCCAAGGTGGGCAGATCACCTGAGGTCAGGATTTCAAGACTAACTTGGCCAATATTGTTAAACCTGTCTCTACTACAAATAGAAAAATTAGCTGGGTGTGGTGGTGCACACCTGTAATCCTAGCTACTTGGGAGGCTGAGGTGAAAGATTCACTTGAACCTGGGAGGCAGAGGCTGCAGTGAGACGAGACTGTGCCACTGCACTCCAGCCTGGGTGACAGAGTGAGACTCTATCTCAAAAAAAAAAAAAAAAAAAAAAAAAAAGGAATAAAAGGGGAAAAGCCATTTAACGAATGGCTTTAGGAATTGAAAATATACAAGTTGAGTATCACTTATCAAAAATGCTTGGAACCAGAAATATTTCAGATGTGGGTTTTTTTGTTTTGTTTTTTTATTGTTGTTGTTTTCAGATTTTGAAATACTTGCGTTATAATTACTGGTTGAGCATGCTTAATCTGCAAATCCAAAATGTTCCAGTGAGTATTTCCTTTGAACATCTTGTCCACACTCAAAGAGCTTCAGATGTTGAAGCCTTTCAGATTTTGGATTTTCAGATTTGGGTTGCTCAACCTGTACTTAGATGGAGAAAAGGATGTAGTCTTGAGAACTAAATGTAGATTTGATGATTGGTTCCTCCTTTCTATTCCCAAGCTACTATTCTTGTTTGGCCCTTATCATTTCTAATCCATCCCTGACTCATCTAGCTCCTTTGGTCTTGACCATCTTAAATCCATCCTTCATACTGCATTGAAACCACCTTTGACCATCCTCCTCTCCTGCTTAAAATGCTTCAGTGAGTTGGGTGCAGGGCTCGTGCATGTAATCCCAGCACTTTGGAAGGCTAAGGCAGGAGAATCACTGGAGCCCAGGAGGTCAAGATCAGACTGGGCAACATAGCAAGACCCCATCTCTAAAAAGTAAATAAGTAAATAAATAAAAATAAATACTTCAGTGGCCCCTCATTGCCCCATGACCTAAACTTTCTATCCAGCTTTAGTTCTTGCTTCTCCTTTTTGGAGCTTGTTTTCTACCCATCTCAGCAGATTCTTGCCTCTGTATTTTTGGCTTCTGCCATCCCTTTTACTGGAAATATCTTTCCCATTTTTCTTCACCTGGCTTCCTTTAACTAGCTTTTAAGATTCAATTTAACCATCACTTCCACCAGAAAGTCTTCCCTGATTTTTCCTGACTGGACCAAGTACCCTCCATCTTTTCTCCAATGGCCCTTTGTATAAAACTCTTTCATGGAATGAAGCCATAACAATAATAGCAAATATTTACCAAGGATTCACCTGGTGTCAAGCACTGGGCTTACTTGCGTTGCCTAATTTAGTCCTCACAAAACCCTAGTGAAGTAGGCATAATTATTATCTCCATCTTACAAGGGCAGAAACAGCACTGGGTACGACATGCTATGATAAACCACAGGCTCCTGTGTCAGCCTGCTCTGAAATGCAGGCGTCTTTACTCAATGGTCAACATTAAATTTCTTTGTGTCCCTACCACATAATGCCAGGCAGACAGTTGTTGAACCCTTGCGAAATCTTTTAAATGAAGCAGAGTATATGCAAATGAAGTAAGCACAGAGAAATGTCTATTGGATTTGGCAATGAGGTTTATTGGCATCTTTGCAAAAACTCATTTTATGAAATGAGACTTTTGTTATTATGTTCTTCGCTTTAGTCCTCGAAAATATTAAGCAATCCATAAATACTGTTTAATGAATAAATTGCAATGGGTTGAGGAGAAAATGTAAGATGAGGAAATGGAGATTATTTTTTCATGAAGCGCGGCTGAGAGAGAAGAGTTGAGTGGTGGTGAAAGGTGGCTGTGGGAACAAAGAATTTGTGGGTGTAAAGAGGATCTTGTGCTTGCAGTCTGTTCGCTAGCTTTTAAGATATTGCAAGAACAAGGTGTTTAATATGCTGAGAGACAGTAGCTGAGAGAGAGAGAGAGAGAGAGAGGCAGAGAGAGAGAGAGATTAAAAAAACAAAACAAAACACTGTAATGAGGCCAGGCACAGTGGCTCATGCCTGTAATTCCGGCACTCTAGGAGGCTGAGGTGGGCAGATAACCTGAGGTTAGGAGTTCAAGACCAGCCTGGCCAACATAGTGAAACCTTATCTCTACTAAAAGATCAGTAAAAATACAAAAAAATTAGCTGAGCCTGGTGGTGCACACCTGTGATCCCAGCTACTCGGGAGGCCAAGGTAGGAGAATTCCTTGAACCCAGGAGGGGGGAAGTTGTGGTGAACTGAGATCACGCTACTTCACTCCAGCCTGGGCAACAGAGCAAGACTCTCCACCTCCTGGGTTCAAGTGATTCTCCTGCCTCAGCCTCCCAAGTAGCTGGGATTACAGGCATACACCACCACGCTGGATAATGTTTGTATTTTTAGTAGAGATGGGGTTTCACTGTATGTTGACCAGGCTGGTTTTGCGCTCCTGACCTCAGGTGATCGACCTGCCTCGGCCTCCCAAAGTGTTGGGACTACAGGCATGAACCACTGCACCTGACCATATCCCACAATTTAAAGAAATGAGAAAAAAACTTCACCTCTATTTTCAAAGAAAAACTTATGTTGATGAATCCTTGTGCTTTATCTGTTTGACACTTGGCAGGGTAGGATGGGGGTGGGTGGATTCCTCAATGGGGAGGATGAGGAGGGAGACTTTATAGTTACTGAGCTAGAAGAACAGGCGAACACTGTCCTCTGAAGAGATGAAGCTGGGTTGCTGCCTGCTGGGAGCAGCAACATTAAATAGGGTACACAGACACATCCCCCTCTCCTTTTTCCCTCTTCCCCAGAGTCCTCCCCACCACTACATCCTCCGGAGTAGGCCTGGAGAAACAGGTTGGACCCTGAGAATCTAGAAGAGGCTGCAACTAGGTCAAGGTGAGAGGAAAGGACTGGGAGATCCCAAGGGCAACAGCATGGAAGGTCAGAGAATTCTAAAAGCCACTCCATCTTCTTAGGGGGCCTGCTCCAGGATAGGTATTGCAGTGTTTAAAAGAAATATTTAAATACAGCATGTATATCACCTTGATAGAGGATGTTAGCAAAGCATGTTGAGATCTATAAGTAAATATGAAAAGTAATCAAGACATTCCTATTTTTATTACCTAGTTTATCTGTAAGACCATACATTAGCCTCTGGAAATTTTTTTTAAGGCCTAAGAAGCTATTCTCACACTTAAAATCCATTGGAAAGATGACATAGGCTTAATAACAAGACCAGTTAGCATAAAAGTCCCATTGTTTTATATAAGCAATAAACACTACACACACTTAGACAAAAGACAGTTACATGATGATCACATATAGCTGAGGTGAAGATATCAGATTTATATCACTGAATATTACAGCACTGTTGTATTTTAGGAGACATACTATGAAGCAGCTTCAGGCACCAGTGTCAGATGAATTCGCTTCCAGGAGCCTTCTAAATGACACCCATGTCATAACTAACCTGCTAGTAGGTACCCTCTGGAAGACTCGTAGGGATTCAGGTCTCTCACTCTCTGTTTTTTTGCTTTTTTTTTTTTTTTTTTGAGACAAAGTCTCACTCTTTCACCCAGGCTGGAGTGCAGTGGCATGATCTTGGCTCACTGCCACCTCCAGCTCCCGGGTTCAAGCAATTCTCCTGTCTCAGCCTCCCTAGTAGCTGGGATTGCAGGCGTATGCCACCAGGGTGGCTAATTTTTGTGTTTTAGTAGAGAGGGGATTTCACCATGTTGGCCAGGCTGGTCTCAAACACCTGACCTCAAATAATTCACCTGCCTCAGCCTCCCGAAGTGTTGGGATGATAGGGGTGAACCACCGCGCCTGGCCTCCCTTTTTACAATCTATTGAATTATCCAAGTAATTTCAGTAGAAAACTGGGCTGACTGTACTGGAATTGAAAGTTATTGAGGCGTCACGTAAGCAGAGTCAGTTCTCTATAATAATAATAAAAAAATGCCTCTTTGGAAATTACAGAAGTTGTGTCCAACTTCAAGTTCTCATGGCTTTTTAAGAGAGTCAGCTCTTCCCGCTGAAAAGAAGGGACGGATGAGAGTAGGTGTTGCCATCTGAGTTCACACCTAAGTACCTAAACACTCCACAATTTTCCTGAATCAGTTGATATCATTATCAGCTCAACTATTTTAAATCAATAGTAATATCTGTTTGCTTTTACATATTAGGAAAAAACCACAAGTGGAAAACCCCTAGAAACCAGCCAATCTCTTTAATCACATCTGGCAGTTTTCTAGACTGAGGGATTACTGCTTTTGGACAGCTTTTTTATTTTTTTCAAATAAAGACATTAATAAAACCAAGGTGGAATGGATTTAGCAGAGAATTTAGTTGAGTATTTTGTTTACCCACTGTTCACTCAGAGTTTCTGTCTAGTTAAATGTAGGGCATTACTGGTTCACCCCCAGGTCTGTAGAGGTAGTTGCTTCTAAAAGTCTGGTGTGGTTTGGAGAGCAGGCCCCTCTAAACCCCAGGTGAGGGGATTTTTGATTTCTTCAGCATAAGGAGGACGTCTCAACCCGTCTATGTTTGTTTACAATGCTCTTCACAAACAATTGTGTAGCTCTGAATAAAACTGGGCCCAGGTGGCCCAGGAGCCCCAGCCGCTGACATCCGGGCATTCTTGTTTGTCACACACACAGCTGCTGCAGCTCCCCCTCCAGTCATTGTTACTGGTCTCTGAGGGGTCCCAAAGCCGTTCACAGTCGGGACTCCCTCCAGCAAAGCAATTCGCAGCCTGAGGAAACATAATGGGCCAGTTGTAGCTTGAATTCCCTGAGGGGCCATGGGAGGGTTTCTTTACTCAGCAGTTTTGGCGGGCACCTTGCTTAACCCCTGTGCACTCGGTCCAGCCACTCTCTCAAAGCAAGTAATCATCGTAAACTCTGCCCTTAATTGGGCCTGTAAAAACCACTTGTGAGGCTACAAGTTGGTGAAAAGTGTCAAGGAGTCACAAAGAAGGGGACGCACTGAAGCCAGTATGAGGACTTGGCCAATGGAGATAAAACATTTCAAAACAAAGCATGCAATAAAATTCAGCAACAGCGCTGTTAAACATGTGTTTAGGATTCGTTTTTTGTAAGTAGCACCTCTTCCTTGGTGCTTCTGGGAGAAAGGGAATATTTCTCCATAGCCCTTGTTACATCCTCTGTGGACAGAGAGGGAGTATCCGATAGTATTCTGGTTCAGGCTCTTTAGAATTGAACCCTCCCCCGCCAACGATCCTGATCGTCCATCTGCTTTATTTTGCTTCTTACTTATTACAGTTTACTTATTTATTCTATTAAATAAATAATATGATCTTTTAATAATTTTATTCTTGCCGGTTGTAGTGGCTTATGTCTGTAATCCCAGCACTTTGGGAGGCCAAGGCAGGAGGATCACTTGAGGCCAGGAGTTGAAGACCAGCCTGGGCAACATAGTGAGACACTGTATCTCCAAAAAAAAAAAAAAAAAATTAGCTGATCATGGTGGCGCACATCTGTAGTCCCAGCCACTTGGGAGGTGAGGTGGAGAGGATCATTTGAGCCCAGGAGTTCTAGGTGGCAGTGAGCTATGATCGTGCCATTGCCCTCCAGGCTGGGCAATAGAGTGAGACTGTGTCTCTAAAAAAAAAAAAAAAAAAAACCAACCAAACAAACAAAACAAACAAAAAAGTCACTTTTTTCTTAAAAAAAGAAAAAGAAAAAACAAGAATAAAAACAAAGGAAATAAAAATAACATGAAAAAAGAATATTTTTTTAAAAAGTCTATTCTGTTAGCCATAACTCAAGCTCTAGAGTGCAGGTTTTTGGGGGCTAGGAAGAGATATACATTTAAAGATACAAAGATTCTTAATCAGTCCAGGCTTGCAACTTACAAATATATTTGAATAGATTTATCATCTATTTAAATTCTGTTTGAAGTAGCCCCAAAGTTAAATCTGCTTGGCAAAAGAGATGTTGAAAGCAAGCCAGGGTAAAAAGATGGATTTTAAAATGCAATGCTGGAAACAAAGCCGTAACAAATTACCAAACTTCAAGCCCTAAACCGTCCGAATAAGAATAATAAAAAACATTTTCCATCTCTAATGAAATCGAATACTTTTAGATTGATTCAAAACACATCTAGTACTAACATTAAGAAGATATGTTCTATTGTAGTCTCAAACTTTCAGAGTTTTATTTAGACTTACATTAATGAATCAGCAAAAGATTTCTTAATATACCTACTAATGTGCTTAAGAGGCCTACAGTGCCAGAAATATTTATGGAAACCCACAAATTTTAACTTTAAGATAGTAAACTCAAAAAGGTATTTTATTTTATTTTATTTTATTTTGAGACAGAGTCTCCTTCTGTCACCCAGGCTGCAGTGCAGTGGCACGATCTCAGGCTCACTGCAGGCTCATTGCAACCTCTACCTTTCAGGCTCAAGTGATTCTCCTGCTTCAGCCTCCAGAGCAGCTGGGATTACAGGCGTGTACCACCACACCCAGCTAATTTTTGTATTTTTAGTAGAGTCAGGGTTTCACCATGTTGACCAGGCTGGTCTCAAACTCCTGAGCTCGGGTGATCCACCCACCTCGGCCTCCCAAACAAAAGTGCTGGGATTATAGGAGTCTCTACTAGAAAATACAAAAATTAGCCAGGCATGGTGGTACTTGCCTGTAGTCCCAGCTACTTGGGAGGCTGAGGCAGGACAATTGCTGGCACCTGGGAGGTAAAGGTTGCAGTGAGCCTAGATCGCGCTACTGCACTCCAGCCTGGGTGATAGAGAAGACTCCTGTCTTGGAAAAAAAACAAAAACAAAAACGTTATTGCTATTGCAATTTTAGTTTATCTTCAGTGTTATTTAAAAAGTTAATTGCAGGCTGGGCATGGTGGCTCACACCTGTAATCTCAACACTTTGGGAAGCTGAGGTGGGAGGATCGCCTAAGGCCAGGAGTTTGCGACCAGTCTGGGCAACATAGCAAGACTCTGTCTCTACAAAAAAAATTTTTTTAATATTAGCCAGGCATGGTGATGCATGCTTGTAGTTCCAGCTACTTGGGAGACCTGAGGGGGAAAGATCGCTTGAGCCTAGGAGGTTGAGGCTTCAGTGAGCCGTCATCTTGCTACTGGACCCCAATCTGGGGAACAAAGCAAGACCCTTTATCAAAAATAATAATTGTAGTATTACTAACTAAAATTCAGTACTGTGATTTTATGTCTTTGTCCTTTTGCTATAGACTAATTTCACTAATCGGTTGAATATAAAAGAATCCTCAGGAGTTTGGAAGAGCATGGAAGTGACATAGTAAATCAAAATAAATTTCAAGCATTAGTGACCATAAGTCTATTTTTTTATTTTTATTTTTTTTAATTTTTTTTATTTTAAGACGGGGTTTCACCATGTTGGTCAGGCTGGTCTTGAACTCCCGACCTCAGGTGATCCGCCCGCCTTGGCCTCCAAAGTGCTTGGATTACAGGCGTGACCCACCACGCCCGGCAAAGTCTTTTTTTTTTTTTTTAATAGAGATGGGGTTTCACCATCTTGGCCAGGCTGGTCTTGAACTCCTGACCTCGTGATCCACCCATCTCTGCCTCCCAAAGTGCTGGGATTACAGGCGTGAGCCACCACACCCAGCCAATGACCATAAGTCAACAACACTTCAACACTTCTTAGAAACTGCATGCTTACAAACTTTGGATTCAAGGTGCCTGGATCCTGTCTTTACTCCATAGCAACACTGTGCCCTGGGGAAATTTGCTTCACATCTCTGTGCCTTTGTTTTTCCATCTGTAAAATGGGATTGAAAATAGTACCCTTCTTGTAAAACTGTTCTGAGAACTAATTAATTAATTTTTTAATTCTTTATTTACATATTTATTTTCTTTTGTAGAGATAGGGTTTCGCTGTATTGGCTGGGCTGGTCCCAAACTCCTGTCCTCAAGTGATCTGCCCGCCTTGGCCTCCCAAAGTTTAAAGTGCTGGGATTACAGGTGTAAAACACCTCGACATACCTGTTCTGAGGATTAAAAACTGTACACATCAAACACTTTTTTTTTTTTTGAGACGGAGTTTCGCTCTTGTTGCCCAGACTGGAGTGCAATGGCACAATCTTGGCTAATGGCAACCTCTGCCTCCCAGGTTCAAGCGGTTCTCCTGCTTCAGCCTCCTGAGAAACTGGGATTACAGGTGTCTGCCACCACAGCCAGCTAATTTTTTGTATTTTTAGTAGCAACAGGGTTTCTCCATGTTGATCAGGCTGGTCTCAAGCTCCTGACCTCAGATGATCCACCCACCTTGGCTTCCCAAAGGGCTGGGATTACAGGTATGAGCTACTGTGCCCATTAAACACTTTAAAAAGTGCTTTGCATTTTTGAAATGCTATACAAATATTAAGCCTGTTAACATTAGAACAGTTTCATATTTTTTTCTGTATTTTATAGGAATTTTACAAGCAAGCAAGATAAGTGGTGAGTTTTAGAACTTAAAAACAAACGAGATAATTTTTTAGCCAGAAGCAATTTCTTTTATAATCAAGGCTTTGAAGAAGTATATATGGGCCAGACTCGGTGGTTCATGCCTATAATCCCAACACTTTGGGAGGCGGGAGGATCACTTGAGCCCAGGAGTTTGTTACCAGCCTGGTCAACTTAGTGAGACCTCATATTTACCAAAAAAAAAAAAAAAAAAAAAAAAAAAAGCTAGTGTGATGGCTCGATTCTGTGGTCAAGAGGCTGAGACGAGAGGATTGGCTGAGACGAGAGGATTGGTTGAGCCCAGCAGGTCGAGGCTGCAGTGAGCCACGATTATATGATTAGGCCACTGCATTCCGGCCTGGGTGACAGAGCAAGATCCTGTCTCAATAATAATAGTGAATATGATTGTAAACTATGGGGTTAGTATTTTCCCTTGTAAGAATAACTAGCAATTCACCTTAGAAATGTGTGAATTAAATTTCTGTCACCATAATCATAATAATAAGCGTCACAGTAAAATAGTCACTATGTATTGGGCACCAAGCACGTGCCAGGCAAAATACTTGAACGTTGTAAAACATGGTAACATTTTCACAGCCTGGGAGGAAATATTATTACCTGAATCTTACAAATGAGGCGACAGGTCGGGCACAGTGACATACACCTGTGATCCCAACACTTTAAGAGACAAGAGGATCTTTTTCTTTCTTTCTTTCTTTTTTTTGAGATGGAGTCTGGTTCTGTCACCCAGGCTGGAGTGCAATGGTGCAATCTCAGCTCACTGCAAACTCCACTTCCCAGGTTCAAGTGATTCACCTGCCTCAGCTTCCTGAATAGCTGGGATTACAAGCGCCCACCACCACGCCCTGCTAATTTTTGTATTTTTAGTAGAGACGGGATTTCACCATGTTGGCCAGGCTGGTCTTGAACTCCTGACATTAGGTGATCCACCTGCCTTAGCCTCCCAAAGTGCTGGGATTACAGGCGTGAGCCCCCACACCCAGCTGGATCTTTTTTCTTTTATAAAAAAAAAAAAAAAAAGTTCTGTTTTTCATAGAGACAAAGTCTCGATATATTGCCCAGGCTGGTCTCAAACTCCTGGGCTAAGCAATCCTCCTGCCTCAGCCTCCCAAAGTGCTGGGATTATAGACATAAACCACCTCACCTGGCCAGGATAATTACTTTTGTTTGTTTTCTGTTTGTTTTGTTTGTTTTCTTTTTTGAGACTGTCTTGTTCTGCTGCCCAGGCTGGAGTGCAGTGGGGTGATCTCAGCTCACTGCAACCTCTGCTTCATGGGGTTCAAGGGATTCTCCCAAGCAGCTGAGATTCTAGGTGTGCACCACCATGACTGGCTAATTTTTGTATTTTTAGTAGAGATGGGGTTTCACCATGTTGGCCAGGCTGATCTAGGAGGATCTTTTAATGCCAAGACCAGCCTGGGCAACATAGTTGAAACCCTCCTATCTCTAAAAAGAAAAAAATTCTAACCCCACTGGAAGCAGGAGGAAAAAGAAAAGAAAAAAAATAAATGTGAAAAAAAATAAGGAGACAGATTCAGAAAGATGAAATGGCCAGCCACGTAATGCATGCTCTAGGAAAGAGACTGAACAGCACTGACCAATTCGAATTGTGATGAGTTTGAAAGAGAGAGAGGTTGTGAGACTGAGTTCTCCTTTCATGAGCTCCCGACCCACCAAATTTCCCACCAAATTCCCCACCAAATTCCCATTAAACATCAAAGGGAGTCAAACGCATTTGTTTTTCTTTTCTTTTGCACCTTGTAGGTACGAAGATGGATCAAGAGCCCAATGGTCAGTGTGGACAAGCATCAGAGCCCCAGCCTGAAGTACACTGGCCCCTCGATGGTGCACATCCCTCCAGGGGAGCCAGACTTCGAGCCTTCCTTGTGTCAAACATGCCTGGGTGAACATGCTTTCCAAAGAGGGGTTCTCCCTTCAGAGAAGGAGTCGTGTTCATGGGAAACCCAATCCGGATGTGAAGTAAGTTCATGATTGCTCTGGGTTTATACTCCTGGAAAAATTCTGGGCCTTTGTTTGTTTTCTATTTCTGCCATAGTGTACCCCAAAAATAATTTTTTAATGCACATTTATAAAGCTTCTGATGAGGACCTAGAATTGTGATCTTTGTTAGCACATTATACTAATTTTTTAAAAATAGACTTTATATTTAGAGCAGTTTGGCCAGGCGCGACAGCTCACACCTGTAATCCCAGTACTTTGGGAGGCTGAGGCAGGCGGATCACTAGGTCAAAAGACTGAGACCATCTTGGCCAACATGGTGAAACCCTGTCTCTGCTAAAAATACAAAAAAAAAAAAAAAAAAGGTAGCTGGGAGGTTACAGTGAGCTAACACCATTGCACTCCAGCCTAGCGAAACAGCAACACTCATCTCAAAAAATTAAAATAAAAATATATATTTTTAGAGCAGTTTTAGGTTCACAACAACACTAGGCAGAAGGTACAGAGATTACCCACATACCCTTGTCCCCATGCACGCATAACCTACTTCGCCCCAGCAGAATGGCATATTTGTTATAACTGAGGAACCTACATTGACAGGTCATTATCACCCAAGTCCTTAGTTTATGTTAGAGTTTGCTCTTGGTGTTGTACATTCTATGGGTTTGGACTAATGTATAATAACATGCATCCATCATTATAGGATCACACAGTTAATTTTCACAGCCCTAAACATCCTCTGCTCTCCACTGTTCATCCGCTCCTTACCCTGACCCCTAGCAACCACTGATCTTTTTACTGTCTCCATAGATTTACCTTTTCCAGAATGCCATCTAGCTGAAACATGCAGTATATTGCATTATTTTTTATGCTGGTACAAGACCAACACAGCATTGTGTTGGTAAACTGGCAATTTATCAGAAGTGGTGTGATCACACAGAAGATCAAGTCTTAGTTGATACAAGAAATAGATTGTAATAGTCATTTACAGGATTGTAGCTTCCATTAAAATAGTTAGTTCAGCTGGGCAGGGTGGGGTGTGCCTGTAGTCCCCGCTACTCGGGAGGCTGAGGTGGGAGGATCGCTTGAGCCAAGCAGTTCTGGGCTGTAGCGCTATGCCGATCAGGTGTCCGCACTAAGTTCGGCATCAATATAGTGACCTCCTGGGAGCAGGGGACCACCAGGTTGCATAAGGAGGGGGTGAACCGGCCCAGGTCAGAAACGGAGCAGGTCAAAACTCCTGTGTTGATTAGCAGTGGGATGGCACCTGTGAATAGCCACTGCACTCCAGCCTGGGCAACATAGCGAGACCCCATCTCTAAAAAAAAAAAAAAAAAAAATGAAAAATATTTAGTTCCACATAATTTGATCCATTTACAGAGCACTATATATACTTTTCACTATTTTTCTCAAGCTCATATATACTCATATTTTTACTAAGACTGATTTTTTCCTGCTACTCCAAGAGTCGTTTTTTAGAAATTTTGTTTTGTACAAATGTCCAATGTGAAAAGAAAAAAAAAAAAATAGAAATATTGTTAATCCAAGAAAACCAGATAACTGATTCATCTTGTAGTTTCTAAGATTTCAAAAATTTTAGATTGTGTTTAACTTATAACTTAATTAGGCCCATGTTTATTTTGATTTTTAAAACCATTATATAAAAATGCTTATATTATTTTTACCATTATACTAACATAAAAATACAACATTTAGAAGATAGAACATGTTATTACAAAGTGCAGTTTAGTAAGTGATCTTCCAAGTCAGTGCACCATAAAATGATAAATGTTAATAACCACTCACCTTTTCTTTTTTAAGCAAGGTAAGCATTTTCCAGAGATAAAAGAATTGTTTTAGCTGCTAAAAGAAAAGACTGAATACATTGAATCTGAGTTCCTTTTCACTCTGGGTTATCAGGCAATGTCTCTGAAATCGGTCTCATACTTATTTGAGTGCTTTCTTTTTTAATAATTTTTTTTTTTTTTGAGACGGAGTTTTGCTCTTGTTGCCCAGGCTAGAGTGCAATGGCACGATCTCGGCTCACGACAACCTCCGCCTCCTGCGTTCAAGTAATTCTCCTGCTTCAGCCACCCGAGTAGCTGGGACTACAGGCATGCGCCACGACGCCTGGCTAATTTTATATTTTTAGCAGAGACGAGGTTTCTCCATGTTGATCAGGCTGGTCTTAAACTCCCAACGTCAAGTGATCCGCCCGCCTCGGCCCCCCCACAGTGCTAGGATTACAGGAGCCGTCTTTTTTTTTGTGGGGGTGGGGACAGAGTCTTGCTCTGTAACCCTGGCTTGAGTGCAATCATAACTCACTGTTATCTTAAACTCCTAGGTTCAAGTGATCCTCCCACCCCCAACCTCCCAAGTAAATGGAACCACAGGCACGTGCCAACAAACCTGGCTAATTTTTTTTTTTAAATTATTTTTTTGTAGAGACAGGGTCTTGTTATACTGACCAGGCTGGTCTTGAACTCCTGGCCTCAAATGATCCTCCCAAAATGCTGGGATTATAGGTATGAGCCACCATGCCCGACCTCCCTGTCTACTTTATAGGGTTATTGGAAAAATCAAATGAGATAGATATGAAACGTTTCATAATCTATAGAATGCCATGCAAATATAAATCATTATTGCTTATGTTTGCTAATTTACATATTAGCTAAGCCTGTGACTCTGTAACACTATTAGACTTCCACGACTGGGTTAGCACTTTGCTGATCTGTGAACATTTGTCATAGTGCTTTTTTTTCAGCCAGATGCTGATTTGACTCTAGGTTTGTCATGAAAAACAACAAATAGACGCTAAATGCAAGAGCATCTATTTATTGCTCCTTATGCAAGGGTTAGGGCCAACTTTTTATCTAAAGGGCCAGATAGTAAATATTTTAGCCTTTGCCTAAACTACAGTGTGTAACTTCTTTTTAGCTCTGTCCTTGTAAGGAAAGCAGCTGTAGAGAATATGTAAATGAATGGACACAGCTCTCCCAGGCTGGAATGCAGTGGCACAATCTCGGCTCGCTGCAACCTCCACTTCCCAGGTTCAAGCGATTCTCCTGCCTCAGCCTCCCAAGTAGCTGGGATTACAGGCACCCGACACCACAGTACTAATTTTTGGTTTTTGTTTTGTTTTGTATTTTTAGTAGAGATAGGGTTTCACCATGTTGGCCAGGCTGGTCTCGAACTCGAGACCTCAAGTGATCCACCTGTCTCAACCTCCCAAAGTGCTGGGATTTCAGGCCCGAGCCAGCGTACCCAGCCGGAGTTTGCCAGTTTCTTAGACTTTAAAGAACTATTTATGACCTAGAACAGAGAGAGGGTTCTACATATCCTATACAGAGCACACATGCCTAGTCCTAAATGTTTACTTCAGGGCCTACTCTATGTCCCATTTGGTAGGAGCTGGGTTTAGATCAATGCACAATGAGATTCCACACAAAAGGAAACAATAAACAATGAGCCAGAAGGAATTTAAAGCAACATTGTGATTTATGCTTTTTCTTTATCTCAGATAGCAGGTAAATCATTCTCCAATTTGCAGTCAATTACCCGGATCTCAGACTTTGCTGGTTTTTTTTCTTAAGGTTATCACAAATCAAAATGATACATACTTTATTTTATTATTATTTTTTTGAGACAAAGTTTTGCTCTGTTGCCCAGGCTGGAGTGCAGTGGTGCAATCACAGTCATGGCTCACTGCAGCCTCGCCTCCAGGACTCAAGCAATGCTCCCATCTCAGCCTCCCAAGTAGCTAGGACTACACACGTGCACCATCATGCCCAGCTAATTTTATTTTATTTTATTTTTTGTAGAGACAAGTTGATCTCAAACTCCTGGGCTCAAGCAATCTGCCCCCTCTTGGCCTCTCAAAGTGTTGGGATTACAGGTCTAAGCCTTTTTTATTTTATTTCATTTTATTTTATTTTTGAGATGGAGTCTCCCTCTGTCACCTAGGCTGGAGACTGCAGCGGCATGATCTCGGCTCACTGCAACCTCTGCCTCCCGGGTTCAAGCAATTCTTCTGCCTCAGCCTCCTGAGTAGCTGGGATTATAGGCGCCCACCACCACGCCTGGCTAATTTTTATATTTTTAGTAGAGACAGAGTTTCACCATGTTGGCCAGGCTAGTCTTGAACTCCTGACCTCAGGTGATTCACCTGTCTTGGCCTTCCAAAGAGCTGGGATTACAGGCGCAAGCCACCGCACTGGGCTGGGTTTTATTTATTTTTTTAATCATTAAAATATGTGTCAGCAGGGTACAGTGGCTGATCATGCCTGGAATCCCAGGGGACCCAAGGGTGGGGAGCAGATGGCTTAAGCCCAGGAGTTCGAGACCAACCCGTGTCTACAAATAAATAAAATAAAATTAGCTGGGCATTGTGGTGGACACTTGTGTTCCCAGTTACTTGGGAGGCTGAGGTGGGAGCATTGCTTGTGCCTGGGAGGAGGAGGTTGCAGTCAATCGAGATGGCACCACAGCACTCCAGCCTGGGTGACAGAGCCAAACCCTGTCTCAAAAAAAAAAAAAAAAAAAAAATCTACATTTTATGTTTTTACAGGGATTAAACGATGACATAAATCATTGAAAAGGCAACTCTGGCCTTTTAGAAATTGAAGTTACATGGTGAGAAGATGGGGAGGTGGTGAGATGCAGAGGCCAGTGATAAAGACCTCAGGTTGTTCTCCTGGCATCTCCTGATGTAGATTATTTTAGGCAAATCATTAATTCATTTCTCCTGCTCAGTGTTCTTTCCTATAAAAATTAAGGTAATATGTGCTCACCGTCAGGTTTCTTTTCAGCAGTTTTTTAGTAGTTTGTAGATGAGATTGTATTTTTAAAAATCTTTATTTTATTTTATTTTATTTTTATAAAGATGGGGTTTCACCCTGATGGCCAGGCTGGTCTTGAACTCCTGACCTCAGGTGATCCACCCACCTCGGCCTCCCAAAGTGCTAGGATTACAGGCATGAGCCACCGTGCCCGGCCTTTAAAAATCTTTTGTAAAGGTAAATTTATGTGCCTGTGCTGGGGTCAGGCAGCCCATTTTCTTGTGCCAGCTCTGCCACAGGTCAATGGATAAATTCAGGTGAGCCACAAAACCTCTCAGATATCATATGATAGGCCTCAGCTAGTTAACCCTGAAGCCCTTTTTCATCTGAGATCCTATGGTTGGCATTTAATGACCTATAAGTGAAAATAAACAAGAAAAAAAGGGGGTGAGGGAAAAGTACAATTAAATTAAATAAACTCTGTATTTTATGTGTAAAGACAAAATATAGAAAACGAGGTGAGAATGTTTTAAATAAAATAAGAAGGCAGGCCAGGCGCATTGGCTCATGCCTGTAATCCCAGCACTTTGGGAGGCCAAGGAGAGTGGATCACGAGGTTAGGAGTTCGAGATCAGTTTGGCCAACATAGTGAAACCCCGTCTCTGTTAAAAAACACAAAAAAATCAGCTGGTGTGGTGGTGTGCACCTGAAATCCCAGCTACTCAGGAGGCTGAGGCAGGAGAATCGCGTGAATCCAGGAGGCAGAGGTTGCAGTGAACTGAGATCTCGCTCCATTGCACTCCAGCCCAGGCAACAGTGCGAGACTCTGTCTCAAAATAATAAATAAGTGCTCACTTTGGCAGCACATATACTAAATGATACAGAGAAGATTAGCATGGCCCCTGCGCAAGGATGACATGCAAATTCGTGAAGCGTTCCATATTAAAAAAAAAAAAAAGTAAATAAATAAATAAGAAGGAAAATAAAGTGCAAGTCCTTTATGAATTAATTTTGAGGGTTTTTTTTCAAATTAAAACTAGTACATTCTAAATGCTATATTTAATGGTCACACATTGCTCAGAGTTACATTGCACTTAGTTTGTGCCAGGCCTTGCCAATAGTCTAGTTAGTGGCCTTTAAACATGTTTTTTATGGAAGAAACAAGGGTGTTCATATTGCCAACAAATCATCCAGAAGAATAGCAATATTGTGATGTCACCAGGAGTGCTGTCTGAGACGAACTGCTTGTAAATTAAACAGATCTTCTTGGGAATGAGATGGGAAAGATGATAACTTAGAGCTGTGTAAGCTGTGGCTAAATAATGCATGCTAGTGGAACACACGTTGTAGTATTCAGCCTGAAACCAACTTGTAGGCCACAAAGAGATGGAGACCAAAAGTAGTTTTTTGAGAGACACATGGTGACTAAACATATTCACAAACTCTGTTTTCTATTGTATCTCTCATAGCACCTTTAATACCTAGATCAACCAAGCTGGAAGGAAAGGAAAGAAATGTTTTGAAGTGGAGGTGGAGAAGGAAATCTGGTTAAGGAAAACATAGGATTGTAACAAGATGGCAGCCTGACCATGAATGTCAGCTCTACTATCTGCCTTAAATGATAGAACACACCCCCCCCCCCCAACACACACACACACTTTAGCTTATAATTGTGCTAGAAGACAAAGTGTACCATTGTGTAGATAAGGGATAACTAAGTATCTCTGAAAAACAGAAGGCAGATAGGATGATCAGATTGATGTGGAAACCACAGTCCAAAATATCATAGCAAAAGCTAGGGACATTGCAAACCGTGTTTGTAAAAGGATCTGGCAAGTTAGAAAATAGTGATGTTCCAGGTAAAGTCTAATACAAGGAAAGTAGTTTTAGCAATGTAAATATCAGACAAAATACAAAAAAAAAAAAAAATTGAAAAGGAAGAAGAGGAGTATTTCATGCTGATGAAAGATATCTACCAAGAAGATAAAATGTTCACAAATCTTTATGCACTCAACATAACATGAAAATATTTAAAGCAACAACTAATAAAAATAGAAAAACTTGCAAATTCATGTCAGAGAGGACATTTTTCTCATACTTTCTAGTAATAGCCAACTCAAGAAGACTGAAGGCAAGTCACAGTGGCTCACGCCTGTAATCCCAGCACTTTGGGAGGCCGAAGTGGATGGATCACCTGAGGTCAGGAGTTCAAGATCAGCCTGGGCAACATGGTGAAATCTTGTCTCTACTGAAAATACAAAAATTAGCCAGGTGTGGTGTCCGGCGCCTGTAATCCCAGCTGCTTGAGCGGCTGAGGCAGGACAATCTCTTGAACCCGGGAGGTGAAGGTTGTTGTGACCTGAGATCATGCCATTGTACTCCACCCTGGACGACAAGTGTGAGGCTCCGTCTCGAAAACAGAAAACAAAACAAAACAAAAAAACTTCAAAATTTCTTACCTTAGTTTTTTTTGAGACAGTCTTGCTCTGTGGCTCAGACTGGAGTGCAGTGACCTGATGTTGCCTCCCAGCAACTCAAACTCCTGGCCTCAAGTGATCCACCCATCTCGGCCTCCCAGAGTGCTGGGATTATAGGCATGAGCCACTGCTCCTGCCTGGGAATCTCTTACCTTTTAATTTAGCAAATCTATGTCTCCACATCTACCCCAGATTAATACTTGCTTATGTGATAACAGAGATGGGTACAATAATATCCATTGCAATATTGGAAATGATGAAAAAATGGAAACATCAGGAGATAACAAAATTATAAACTTGTAGGAAGTTATTAATTATGACATATCCATACCATAGAACACTATGCAATGATTAAAAACAATGAAATTTGTGTGTATTGGCATATCCCAAGGTATATAAGCTAGAATAGCAAGTTAAGATGAACATGTATTAATACCAAAATCTGTATCAGAAAAAAAAAAGATGAACATGTATATAGCATTATCACATATTTTTAACTTTGTATTTCTTTTTTCTTGTCTGTATATATGTGTATTTATCTATGAGTGTGAGT
The DNA here is from genome assembly GCA_036589455.1 of Ateles fusciceps. Lineage (NCBI taxonomy): Eukaryota > Metazoa > Chordata > Mammalia > Primates > Atelidae > Ateles > Ateles fusciceps. The sequence continues at coordinate 8,002,395 of JAZHEH010003259.1, forward strand.
GTATATGTGTGGGTAAATGTAAATTAAAAGACCTGGAAATACATATCAAATGACAATGGTAATTACCACCTTCCAAGGATTAGAATTGGCCAGTGATTAGGTGGAGGAGATGAGTCAAGGAGGACATTAGCTTTGTTTACGTTGCTTAAATGTTTCAATACCATATTAATATATTACTTGTGGGTTTGGGGAAACACCACGCCTACCAGGAGCCTCACTTGTAGAAAACGAATAGGTTCCTATTGATAGGAAGCCAGGCAGCATCACAAATACGGTTTTGCACCATGAGACCATTCCCTTGCTACAAAGGCACTTGGGGGGAAATGGAAAACACACAATATTTATGCTTCCATAGCACCTTGATTGTATTTCTGCCTGTCAATTCAATCTGTTTGCTCTGCCTGTGGGATATTTGTGTGCATGCTCATGTATTCTCTAAGCCCCTTGTAGTTGTGAATCTAATGTGTTCCTTTTCTTATCTCCTCCCGGGACCTTGCATGTATGTGCTAAAGTTATTGCGCTCTTTTTTCTTTTTGCCTTTATTAGCTAAAACTGACATTTTGTTCATGCAAATTTTTTTTTTTTTAACATGAAAAGGAGAGACTAGGACAGAAAACTCTGCAGCCCATGCTGGCTATAAATCACGCACATTCCAGAGGCGCTGCATGCCAGGGACTGATTCTCATTAAGTTTGCCCTCTCATATGGGATACATTTGGCTGAGTAAGGATTTCCTTAGAGTCTGCTGTCTGTCTTTCAATTGAAGGCAGCTTGAAAGGTGCTTAGTCAGCCACCAAATGCTGAAGCCAAGGCACTGTGTGCTGTTTTCAATGTCTAGTGAAGCCAGAGTCCTCTGGAAGGAGCCACGAGATTTGAAGTTATTAGCCACGTTACTACAAACAGAAGAATTAACACTGAGTCGTTGACATGATTAAATATAAGGTCACTGCCTCTTCTTCCTCCTCAGTAAATTCAAAGACAATAATACACTTTTATTGTCTAAATAAGGCACTTAAACAATTTTTTTTTAGTTTTTCGAGACAAAGTCTCTCTGCTGCCCAGGCTGGAGTGTAGTGGCACAATCAGGGCTCACTGCAGCCTTGATTTCCTGGGCTCAAGCAATCCTCAGCCCCCCAAGTAGCTGGGACTACAGGTTTTCACCACCATGCCAGCTAATTTTTGTTTTCTTTTTTCAATTTTAGTAGAGACAAGGTCTCATTGTTCCCCAGCCTGGTTTCAAACTCTTGAGCTCAAGCGATGCTCCTGCCTTGGCCTAGAAAGCGTTTTTAATCAAGCAGACTTCATACAATTCTGGGATGGATTCTGACCCATGTCGCTTGTTCAGCATTTCAGATGTCTTAACTCCATCTGTTAGGCTCAAGAAGGTGTATCGTTAAGCCCAGAAAGCTTGGAAGTAACATGATCAGCTAGGAATAGTTTCCATACTGACTTACTTTTACATTGTCTTGAGTTTTTCTGATCTTTCTTAAAAAGATGCTATAAAAAATATACTTAAATCAGCCAGATGGCTTTATAGATTTCTGGTTTCTTTTAATTTATATCAAAAAAAATTTATATAGCCTTACAGGATTAAAATAACCACACTTCAAATTGCTCTTTTCTCCCAGTTTTCTGCTCTTGGCATGATGTATTATGGTCTCTGTAGAGAGGAGTCTGGTAATTCCTAAGCTTATCACCCATAATAGTCCTTATTTTTCCACTAAATTTTCAACCATGTTATCCTTGAGAAAACACATAAAACAAATGACCAGACTAAATCAACTTAGATGAATTATTTCTACATAGATTTAAATTTCTTTTCAATCCTATCTATGGCAATTTTTTTTAGAGTCTCACTCTGTCGCCCAAGCTGGAGTGCAGTAGTGCGATCAAATTTTTTTTTTTTAATCTGAGTCTTGGTTGTCTTGGTTATTAAATTTATGAAAATGAACCAGATTTGTTTCTTGTGCTAATAGAGAGACTATCTTTTTTTCCAAAAAGATCCTGACCAAGCCCTTGTTCCCAAGAGAAGAATTTCATGTGAAAGTGTTCGAATATAATTGACTGATTGTCTGTGCAATGTGCACGTCGTGTGACCAGCCAGATAACTTGAGAACCAGGAAACTAGATCCTTCTCCTCCAGGAGTGCTTCCGTGTCTCCAATCCTGTTTCCTGGGGCTCTTAGAGCCAGGGGGTCACCTCCATTTAAGCTGCTCTTCTCTTCCAGAGGTGAGGAGCAGGAATCTAAGGATTTGTATCTCAGGATTTAGAGTGTGGAAGGAGATAACATGGACTTCCCTTTCTCCCCTCTAAGCACCAACCAAACAATAGCTTACCTACCATGAAGTACATACTTCTTTCATATTTAGAAACATAATTTAGCTGGGCATGGTGGCTCACGCCTGTAATCCCAACACTTTGGGGGACTGAGGTAGGAGGATCACTAGAGCCCAGAAGTTCAAGACCAGCCTGGATCACATAGAGAGACTCACATCTCTACAGAAAATTTTAAAAATTAGCCAGGTATGGTGGCACCCACCTGTAGTCCCAGCTACTCAGGAGGCTGACATGGGAGGATTGCTTGAGCCTGGGAGGTCGAGGATGCAGTGAACAATGATCCTACCACTACACTCCAGCCTGGTGGCAGAGCAGTACCTTATCTCTAAATAAATAAATTTTAAACAGAGAGACATAATTCAAGTCACAAACGTTAAGTTTCAGTGTCAGGACTTTGAGGTAAAGCAAGTTTATGGCTGCACTCGTAGCTCACTTGATTTTTATTTCATAAACTCTCCAGTGAATTACATCCCACCAGTGTGCCACGTTCCCAGTGATGAGTCTGGATGAAAATAAAGGACTCCATCCAGGCTATTTAGGACATAAAATATTCTAGGAAAACTACTCCCTGTCCTCTCCTGGAAATCTCCAGCCAGCAGTTACACTTACCCTTGGGGTTGAGCGTATTTTGTTGGCTTTTGTTGCATGTAACCGAATCTTTCCTGCTTCTAATTAAATTTATTCCTTTAGTAAAATCCTTCCCAGAAACCATATGGCTATTTTCCATTAAAATAATATCCTGTTTTAGTAGTTTTGAGACTTTTAAAATTTTAAAAGAAGATTTTGTATAAATTACTAAAAATCTATAAGCAAGAACAGAATTTAAAGGATAAGCAAAGATAAACTGCACGCCAATTTTTTTTTGCAATTATTTCTCTTTTTCCTCAAAGTTTATCATTATACATATGTTTTCCTTGGGCTGTTTATTGAAATGATAGAACTTAATTTACCAAGTAATATCCCTATGGTGTAAACTACTTTATAAAGAACAAATTAAACAAAAATATGAAGAATCTACTGGCTGAGTACAATGGCTCACACCTGTAATCCCAGCACTTTGGGAGCCCAAGGCAGGATGATTAGCTTAAGCCAGGAACCCAAAACTAGCCTGGGCAACATAGTGAGACCCTGTCTCTACAAAAAATAAGATGAAATAAATTAGCTGGGTATAGTAGTGCACACCTATAGTCCCAGCTACCTAAGAGGCTGAGACAGGATAGCTTGAGGCCAGGAGGTCAAGTCTGCAGTGAGTCATGATCCTATCCCTGCCCTCCAGCCTGGGCAACAAAGCGAGACCCTGTTTCAAACAAAATTTTTTAAAGGTTAAAAAAAATGAGGGAAAGATTTAATAATAATTTCTTAAAACAGTATAATTTAATTCTAAAGTTTACCTTTGGGGACCTGAAAAGACTCTTCATATAAATCTTCTATAGAAAAGGGAAATAAAAATGATTAATATCACCTTGCTATTTCTTATTCACATATAGTAAATTGCTCCTGGTTCATTCTGCTTACACAAAGAGCCTTGGATAAACACCTAAATATGCTGAGACACACATTTGTCCATAGTGTTCAGGATAAATAAATCTTTCTATTTGGGCCAGGCACGGTGGCTTATGCCTGTAATCCACTTTGGGAGGCTGAGGCGGGCGGATCACAAGGTCAGGAGTTCGAGACCAGCCTCGCCAACAGAGTGAAACCCCATCTCTACTAGAAGTCTGGCCAACATGGTGAAACCCCATCTGTGCTAGAAGTACACAAAGTTAGCTGGGCATAGTATCGGGTGCCTGTAATCCAAGCTATACAGGAGGCTGAGGCAGGAGAATCGCTTGAGCCTGGGAGACAGAGGTTGCAGTGAGTCGAGATTGTGCCACTGTACTCCAGTCCGAGAGACAGAGTGAGATTCTGTCTCACACAAACACACACACACACACACACATCTTTCTATTTTCACTTGTCATTGATGTTAGATCCCCCTTGTCTTTTTGACCTAGTAAATAAATCAAACTATTTTTAGGCAAGATTCAAGCAAAACTCAATTTGTGTGACATCATCTCTTGAAAGAATCATCACAATCAACTGAAATAACACTGGTATTATATAAGTGACTCAGTTCTGTTCCATAAGAAAACCAAACTTTTCTTATCGACCTTGAGTAGCAGACAGTGATATAAGAGCATATTAAAAGCCTCTTTAAAGTCAAGCCAAATTCTGCAGCTTGCTATCTATCATTTTAGTTTGCTTTTCCAATGTTCATTGACCTTGAGAGTTGTAAATACACAAATCGTCCTCGATTCACTTTTCTCTTTTATTCTGGTGAGTATTTCCTGTTGTTTTCCTTTTGGCTTGATTTTTAAATGACCATTTCAGGGGATTCATCTAGATTTCTATGTGAGAAAAAGATGCAAGAACTCAGCACCTCTGGCTGGGTTTGGTGAGTAGCAGATAGGTAGCTCTCTAGTTAAGTAACACAGGGAGCAGAGGTTATAGGTCTTTTTAGAATGGAAAGCATTAAATGCATTAACTTGGTGGTAACAAAAGAAAGAAGGAAATTGATGACCATTACAGTTCTCTCCTTGGCTTAGAATTGCATGTATCAGCAGCCCTGAGTTATTTTTAAAACAGGCAAATCTGACTCCAGCAGGAAAGTGGACTTTCAGGTAGTGACCACCTATGTAACAGGGTTACGGACTCCAGAATGCTGAGTTGTCTCCCACCCCACAGCAGAGCCTTGGTTTATTCTCTCAGCTGGTATTTATTGAGAGTTTCTATCATTGGCTGGGCAGTAAGCACCCTAGGCTGTGCTTCCAGGACAGGGAGAAAAGCCAAGCAACCAGGAGGTTACAACACACTGTGACAAATGCTAGAAGAGGGGCAGACAGAGACTGCACATAAGAGGGTTCCCATAGCTGACGATGTGGGGGACCAGTGAAGGCTTCTCAGTGGAAGAGAAAGCTAAACTAAGAAATGAAGGATGAGTAAGTTAGTGAGGTCAGGAAGGGTAGGGAAGAGAAGCCCAGACAGATGGGACAAATAACCAAAGGCCTGGAGGCCTGGAATAACATGGTAAATTCGGAGCAAGGAAAATATAGCTCAACTGGGAAAGAGAGTTTGGATTATTAAGGGTTTTCACAAGGCATTTAAAACAACTTCTATATGCCATCTTCAGGAGATGAGGATCCATTTCCTGTTTCAATCACAGAAGTGGTATTAGTGAAAACAAAGAATAGATGAGAGAGAGTTGAATTCCAGAGATTTTTCAATGTGAAGTTTATGGCTTTGGATTAAGGTTTATGGCTCTGACCTTGTTAAGGATAAATATGCTTGAGATTTAATATGATACGCTTGATTCTTCCGCAAAGAAAGATGAGGATTCCAGATTTGGGAAACCATAATATTAACTCAGGATCTCTCATTACCAACATGGGAAAAATGATTAAAAAGAGGAGTCTGAAATCATGAACAATCTTGGTTATTTACCAAGTTTGTTCTTGTTGAGGAAAAAAATAAAATTAACATTCGGGAGAATTGAAAATCTTCAGAGAACAGTAGTTGAAGGAAGAAGGGGATAAAGAGAAAGGGAGAGGAAGCACTTTGGATGTGAGGCAATGGCTTACAAGCTGTAGTTCATTTGTAGTTCATTTAACTTCAGCACTCTTAATCTCTTGATGACACAGAGCCTACCAGATCAGAGTTAGGGAGTCTCTCTGTTGAGATTGGTTGTATATGAGGAAACAAAACCTGTAAAAAAAAAAAAAGGTGGAGGAGCCTGTAATCCCAGCACTTTGTGAGGCCGAGGTGGGTGGATCACTTGAAGTCAGGAGTTTGAGATCAGCCTGGCCAACATGGTGAAACCCCATCTCTACCAAAAATACAAAAATTAGCTGGGTGCCGTGACATATGACTGTAAACCCAGCTCCTCAGGAGGCTGAGGTAGGAGAATCGCTTTAACCCAAGAGGCGCAGATTGCAGTGAGCCGAGAGTTCGTCACTGCACTCCAGCCTGGTGACAGAGGGACACCCATGTCAAAAAAAAAAAAAAAAAAAGGCAGAGGAGAGCAAAAGTTTCTAAGATGCTTCTGCATTTGTGTCATCTGTCTTTGTATGGGAAGATGACATTATTGACCTTGTATTAATATTGGCTGTGGTTTGAGTTATATTTTGCTAGCATTAAAGACTAGATTTGTACTGATCTGTTTGTACTCTCTTGCCTAATTTTGCTGAAGACTACTAATAGAACAGATTTTCAGTAGACTTGGAAAGTTAATCTAACTGACCTTCCCTGGGCTTTAACAAGGACCCTTTGCCTTTTAGCACATTGCTCTAATCAACTACACTAATCAGATCCACGACTCGTGATACACACAAGGGGAAGAAAATAGCTTATGTGAACAAGTGTTTTTTTGGAGTGATTTTTAGCCACTGAAGAATGTAAAAGTTCCAATTTTCTTCATAATTGAAATCATAACAGCTGTGAGAACTTGGCCGTTTATCAAAGATGCAAGCAGAAGCCATCGACTTTATTTCATGGATTAAGTCTAAAAGCTGTATATATTTTCACAATGTCACATAATAGATTGGTAATGGTTATTATGAATGATAATATTTATTTAGACAAGTCGGAGAGACTAAGTATGAAAGATGTTTAAAGCAAAAATGGCATAGACTATTTTACAAATCCACAGGCTGAAATTATCTATAATTTTAGTGAATGGCATAAATTGTATAACATAGAGTTGGCTCTGTCTTCCATTTTCATGGCAAGGCCAGCTTGTAAATCAGTGACAATGACTCATGGGTCTCAGGCATGGTGCATCAATCTAGCACCTGTTTTTCCAATCAGTCGAGTTACATTCATATCCAAACACGAATAACTGTGTTATTAACCTCAGCCACCAAAATTAATCTTCCAGTGTTGAGAGGATGTGCAAGTTCAAGCTCATAGGGTTCATTTCCTCCTTGTGACCTAGACTGTGCACTTGATTTCTCAAAACAATGCCATTCCTTCCTGTTCAGCATCTCAGAAGCGGTGAATGCCATTTTGAGTTCTGTGTTTGTGGCTTTGTCAGGGGCCATATATAGGTAAATTTTACAGGAGGCCCCAGCAGGTGTGACTTTGAACTGAAGCCATGTGACAAGCAGCAGCCTGCTAGTCTAACCTCATCCTGGGGAAATCCAGGCTTCACAGTTGCTACACAGGATGTTTCATCAAAAGAGGGATTTTCCCCTCTGCTCTGGAAGACTGTTTCCTTCTCCTTCCTCAGTTTTACCATAGTATTCCGAAAACAGCAATTTACCCTGTCTTGGGTGACTTTACTGGGGGGTAGAATGGAGGGACTGGAATGGGTTGGGGGAAATTGAGCACTAGGGCATGGAAGGGACAGTAAGAATAATAAGAACAAGACCCCTGAATATTTTGGTCAGCCCATCATGTCTCTGGGCATGTTAATTGCTATTACCTAATATTAAGAAATAAAAATTAATCACTGGCCCTTGTATGCATCAAACATGGTTTTGGTGTTAGATCTTAGTTCAAAGTCCAGCTTTGACATTTTATCAGCTGTGTCTTTAAGTTTCCCATTTATAAAATGAATCATAATACAAACTTGGCCGGCCGGGCACAGTGGCTCACACCTGTAATCTCAGCAGTTTGGGAGGCCGAGGCAGGCAGATCACCTGAGGTTAGAAGTTCGAGATCAGCCTGGCCAACATGGCGAAACCCCGTCTTTACTAAAAATACAAAAATCAGCCTGGCATGGTGGCACATGCCTTTAATCCCAGCTACTCTGTAAGCTGAGGCAGGAGACTCGCTTGAACCCGGTAGGTGGAGGTACAGTGAGCCAAGATCACACCACTGCACTCCAGCCTGGGGGACAGAGTGAGACTCTGTCTCAAAAATAAATAAATAAATGTAAGAATACAAACTTAACAGGGCTGCTGAGAGGTTTAAGTGAGAGAATGTATAAACATTTACTTCATTTATCTCTGCTTCTGTCCTCCCCCCAACTTCACCCTTGTTTCCCAAGCCTAAAAGAAATCAAACAAGGGCTGGGCACAGTGGCTCATGCCTGTAATCCCAGCACTTTGGGAGTCCGAGGTAGGCGGAGCACCTGAGGTCAGGAGTTTGAGACCAGCCTTGGACCAAACTGGAGAAACCCCAACTCTACTAAAAAGAAAAAAAAATACAAAAATTAGCCAGGCGTGGTCTCGCATGCCTGTAATCCCAGCTACTTGGGAGGCCGAGTCAGAAGAATCACTTGAACCCGGGAGGCAAAGGTTGCGGTGAGCCGAGATCACACCATTGCACTCCAGCCTGGGCAATAGAGTGAAACTCCGTATCAAAAAAAAAAAAAAAAATTCAAAAAGCCTCCACCATGAAAATCATATGGTGATTCTGAACTTCTGAACTATGTATAAGGTGTCCAATCTACTAGTACCCTTTCTTTGGTCCTTTGTGTTCATTCATTGGACACCATCACCAAATTTATTAATCTAAGCCTGTTTATTAAATATTTTTGTTCAGCAAAAAGAAGTAAAAAAGGAAGTAGAGATTGCAAAGCCAGTACATGATTAGATGAGCCTGTGCCAGTGTAACTTTTGTAGAACAAGTGAGAACAAGTCAAGGTACTTATTTCTATGCTTAGTTATTATGACTTGTTTTTGTATTTCTTTTTTTTTTTTTTGGTAGAGATGAGGTCTCACTGCATTGCCTGGGCTGGTCTAGAACTCCTGGGCTCAAGCTATCCAGTTGCTTCGACCTCCCAAAATTCTAAGATTATAGGTATGAGCTACTGAGCCTGGCCATTTTAAAATATTTTTTGTAGAGACAACGTCTACACTATGTTGCCCAAGCTGGTACCAAACTCTTTGGGCTCAATAATCCACCCACGTTGGCCTCCCAAAGCACTGGGATAACAGGTGTGAGCCACCATGCCCAGCCCATTTTCATATTTCTTTAGCTAAACCAGCAGGAAAAGTGAAGTAAAAATCTTCAAGTTTGCCCTTCTCTAGGAAAAAACTTTTAGGATTCTTACCCCCCGGTTCTGAAGGTTATATTTCCCCTGAATATCTATTGTTGACAAAACCTCAAAGATATTATTGATCTAATCCAGAATGTAACCTGAAATATTCTCACAGAAAAATAATTCTGGCATTTTTTTCGCACTGAACTGCAGCCCTTTCTGGAAGGGCAGATTGGCTATATAATCTCAGCAGAAGGCATCTCAAGCAGGTGTGTCTTTATCTTTAATTCTAAGACATACACACTTCCTGGAAGGCTAAACTATTCCAGCCTGCAATGTAAATAAACCACAGGGGCTGGCATGGTGGCTCACACCTTTAGTCCAAGATATTCTGAGGCCAGATGATCTTTCAAGTTACAGGAGTTTGAGACCAGCATAAGCATCATAGCAAGAACTCATCTCTAAACAAAACTACAGGGCCTGGTACAGTGGCTCACGCCTGTAGTCCCAGCACTTTGGGAGGTCAAGGCGGGTGGATCACCTGAGGTCAAAAGTTCGAGACCAGCCTGACCAACATGCAGAAACCCCATCTCTACTAAAAATACAAAAAATTAGCCAGGCGTGCTGGCGCATGCCTGTAATCCCAGCTACTTGGGAGGCTGAAGCAGGAGAATCTCTTGCCTCAGAATCCCAAGCAGCTGGGGATTACAGGCGTCCCCAGAAGCGGAGGCTGTGGTGAGCCAAGATTGCGCCATTGCACTCCAGCTTGGGCAACAAAAGCGAAACTCCATCTCAAAAAACAAACAAACAAACTACAGGTCCTACAGGTTTTTAAAACTATTGTTTAAAGCAGGGCGCAGTGGCTCATGCTTATAATCCCAGTATTTTGGGAGGCCGAAACAGGTGGATCACCTGAGGTCAGGAGTTTCAGACCAGCCTGGCCAACATGGCAAAACCCTGTCTCTACTAAAAATACAAAAATTAGCTGTGCGTGGTGATGGGTGCCTGTAATCTCAGCTACTAAGGAGGCTGAGACAGGAGAATCACTTGAACCTGGGAGGCAGAAGTTGCAGTGAGCCAAGATGGTGCCACTGCACTCCAGCCTGGGTGACAAGAAAAATAAATAAGATTTCACCTCAAAAAAAAAAAATTAAGATTCCTGGGCAAGATGGTCAAGAATAGGAACAGCTCCAGTCTGCAGCTCCCAGCAAAACCAATGCAAAAGGCAGGTGATTTCTACACTTCCAACTGAGGTACCTATTACATCTCATTGGGACTGGTTCGATAGTAGGTGCAGCCCACAGAGGGCAAGCTGAAGCAGGGTGGGGTGTCGCCTCACCTGGGAAGCACAAGGGGTCAGGGAACTCCCTCCCTAGCCAAGGGAAGCCATGAGGGACTGTGCTATGAAGGAGGGTGCTGTCCAGCCCAGATACTTTGTTTTTCCCATGGTCTTCCCAACCTGCAGACTAGGCTCTCAGGTGCCTACAGCACCAGGCGCTGGGTTTCAAGCACATAACTAGACAGCTGTTTGGTCAGACACCAAGCTAACTGCAGGATCATATCCCAGTGGCACCTGGAATGCCAGCGAGACAAAACCATTCACTCCCCTGAACAAGGGGGCGAAGCCAGGGAGCCAAGTGGTCCTGCTCAGCGGATCCCAACCCCATGGAGCCCAGAAAGCTAAGATCCACTGGTTTGAAATTCTCACCACCAGCACAGCAGTCTGAAGCTGACCTGGGATGCTCAGTCTTGGTGTGGGGAGGGATGTCCACAATTACTGAGGCTTGAGTAGGCAGATTTCCCCTCACAGTGTAAACAAAGCTGCCAGGAAGTTCAGAATAGGCAGAGCCCACCACAGCTTGACAAAGCCACTGTAGCCAGACTGCCTTTCTAGATTCCCCCTCTGGGCAGGGTATCTCTGAAAGAAAGGCAGCAGCCACAGTCAGAGGTTTATAGATAAAACTCCCATCTTCCTGGAACAGAGCACCTGGGGAGGAGCAGCTGTGGGCACAGCTTTAGCAGACTTAAACCTTCCTGCCTGCTGTCTCTAAAGAGAGTGGCCATTCTCCCAGCACAGGGCTTGATCTCTGCTAAGGGACAGACTGCCTGCTCAAGTGGGCCCCTACTCCCATGCCTGCTGACGGGAAGACACCTCCAGCAAGGGTTGACAGACACCTCATGCAGGAGAGCTCTGGCTGGCATCTGGCAGGTTCCCTTCTGGGACAAAGCTTCCGGAGGAAGAAGCAGGAAGCAATCTTTGCTGTTCTGCAGCCTCCGCTGGTGATACCCAGGCAAACAGGGTCTGGAGTGGACCTCCAGCAAACTCCATCAGACCTGCAGAAGAGGGTCCTGACTGTTAGATGGAAAACTAACAAACAGAAAGAAATAGCATCAACATCTACAAAAAGGATGACCACGCAAAAACTCCATCCAAAAGTCACCAACAGCAAAGACCAAAGATAGAAAAATCTATCAAGATGAGGAAAAACCAGCGCAAAAAGGGTGAAAATTCCAAAAACCAGAATGCCTCTTCTCCTCTAAAGGATCACAACTCCTCACAAGCAAGGAAACAAAACTGGATGGAGAATGAGTTTGATGAATTGACACAAGTAGGCTTCAGAAGGTGGGTAAAACAAACTCCTCCAAGCAAAAGGAGCATGTTCTAACCAAATGCGAGGAAGCTGAGAACCTTGAAAAAAGGTAGAGGAATTGCTAACTAGAATAACCAGTTTAGAGAAGAACAAAAATGACCTCATGGAGCTGAAAACACAGCACGAGAACTTCATGAAGCATACACAAGTATCAATAGCCGAATCAATCAAGCAGAAAAAAGGATATCAGGGATTGAAGATCAACTTAATGAAATAAACTGTGAAGACAAGATTAGACAAAAAAGAATGAAAAGGAATGAACAAAGCCTCCAAGAAATATGGGACTATGTGAAAAGACCAAACCTACATTTGATTGGTGTGCCTGAAAGTAACGGAGAATGAAACCACATTGGAAAACACACCTCAGGATATTATCCAGAACTTCCCCAACTTAGAAAGACAGGCCAACATTCAAATTCAGGAAATACAAAGAATACCACAAAGATACTTCTCAAGAACAACCTGAAGACACATAATCATCAGATTCACCAAGGATGAACAAAGGAAAAAATGTTAAGCACAGCCAGAAAGAAAGGTCAAGTTACCCACAAAGGGAAGCCCATCAGACTAACAGTGGATTTTTTGCAGAAACTCTACAAGCCATAAGAGAGTGGGGGCCAATAGTCAAAATTATTAAGAGAATAATTTTCAACCCAGAACTTCATATCCAGCCAAACTAAGCTTCATAAGGGAAGGAAAAATAAAATCCTTTACAGAGAAGCATATGCTGAGGGATTTTGTCACCACCAGGCCTGCCTTACAAGAGCTCCTGAAGGAAGCACTAAATATGAAAAGGAAAAACCAGTACCAGCCACTACAAAAATACACCAAAATGTAAAGACCATCAACACTGTGAAGAAACTGCATCAACTAATTGGCAAAATAACCAGCTAGTATTGTAATGACAGGATCAAATTCACACATAAAAGTTTTAACCTTAAAGGTAAATGAGTTACATGCCCCAATTAAAAGGCACAGAATGGCAAATTGGATAAAGAGTCAAGACTCATCAGTGTGCTGTATTCAGGAGACGCATCTTACATGCAAAGACACACATAGGCTCAAAATAAAGGATAGAGGAAGATTTACCAAGCAAATTGAAAACAAAAAAAGCAGGGGTTGCAATCCTAGTCTCTGATAAAACAGACTTTAAACCAACAAAGATCAAAAAAGACAAAGAAGGGCATTACACAATGGTAAAGGGATCAACGCAACAAGAAGAGCTAACAAATGTAAATATATATGCCCCCAAAACAGGAGCATCCAGATTCATAAAGCAAGTCCTTAGAGACCTACAAAAAGACTTAGACTCCCACACAATAATAGTGGGAGACTTTAACACCCCACTATCAATATTAGACAGATAAATGAGACAGAAAATTAACAAGGATATTCAGGATTTGAACTCAGCTCTGGACCAAACAGACCTAATAAACATCTATATAACTCTCCACTACAAATCAACAGAATATACATTCTTCTCAGCACCACAAAGCACTTATTCTAAAATCAACCATGTAATTGGAAGTAAAATATTCCTCAGTAAATGCAAAAGAACAAAAGTTTTAACAGTGTCTCAGACCACAGTGCAATCAAACTAGAACTCAGGATTAAGAAACTCACTTAAAACCATACAACTAGATGGCAGCTGAACAACCTGCTCCTGAATGACTACTGGGTAAAAAACAAAATTAAGGCAGAAATAAATAGGTTCTTTGAAACCAATAAGAACAAAGACAGAATGTACCAGAATCTATGGGACACAGCTAAAGCAGCATTTAGAGGGAAATTTATAGCACTAAATGCCCACAAGAGAAAGCAGGAAACATCTAAAATTGACACCCTAACATCACAATTTAAAGAGCTACAGGGCCAGGCACAGGGGCACACACCTGTAATTCCAGGACTTTGGGAGACCAAGGCAGGCAGATCATGAGGTCAAGAGATGGAGACCATCCTGGCCAACATGGTGAAACCCTGCCCCTACTAAAAAAACAAAAATTAGCTGGGCAAGGTAGTGCTTGACTGTAGTCCCAGCTACTCAGGAGGCTAAGGCAGGAGAATTGCTTGAGCCCGGGAGGCAGAGGTTGTAGTGAGCCAAGATCATGGCACTGCACTCCAGTCTGGAGAGAGCGAGACTCTGTCTGAAAAAAGAAAAAGAGATACAGAAGCAAAAGCAAACAAATTTAAAAGCTAGCAGAAGACAAGGAATAACTAAGAACAGAGTAGAACTAAAAGAGATAGAGACACGAAAACTCTTTAAAAAAATCAATGAATCCAGGAGCTGGTTTTTTTAAAATACTAACAAAATAGCTAGACTGCTAGTCACACTAATAAAGAAGAAAAGAGAGAAGAATCAAATAAACACAATAAAAAATGATAAAGAGGATATCACCACTGATCCCACAGAAATACAAACTACTGTCAGAGAATACTATCAACACCTCTATGCGAATAAACTGGAAAATCTAGAAGAAATGGATAAATTCCTGGACACATACATCATCCCGAGACTAAACCAGGAAGAGGTCAAATCCCTGAATAGACCCAGTTCTGAAACTGAGGCAGTAATTAATAGCCTACCAACCAAAAAAAAACTCAGGACCAGATGATTCACAGCCGAATTCTACCAGAGGTACAAAGAGGAGTTGGTATTATTTCCTTCTGAAACTATTCTAAACAGCATAAAAAGAGGGATTCCTTCCTAACTCATTTTATGAATGCTCAAAACTCTCAATAAACTAGGTATTGATGGAACATATCCCAAAATAATAAGAGCTATTTATGACAAACTCACAGCCAATATCATACTGAATGGGCAAAAGCTGGAAGCATTCCCTTTGAAAACTGGCACAAGGCAAGGATGCCCTCTCTCACCACTCCTATTCAACATAGTATTGGAAGTTCTGGTCAGGGCAGTCGGGCAAGAGAAAGAAATAAAGTGTATTCAAATAGGAAGAGAGGAAGTCAAATTATCTGTTTGTAGATGACATGATTGTATTTTTAGAAAACCTCATCATCCCAGCCCAAAAGCTCCTTAAGCTGATAAGCAACTTCAGTAAAGTCTCAGGATACAAAATCAATGTCAAAAATTACAATCATTCCAATAATAGACAGAGATCCAAATCATGACCAAACTCCAATTCACAATTGCTACAAAGAGAATAAAATACTTAGGAATACAAGTTGCAGGCAACATGAAAGACCTCTTCAAGGAGAACTACAAACCCCTGCTCAAGAAACTAAGAGAGGACATCAACAAATGGAAAAAAATTCCATGCTCATGGATAGGAAGAATCAGTATCATGAAAATGGTCATACTGCCCAAAGTAATTTATAGATTCATTGCTATTCCCATTATGCTACCACTGACTTTCTTCACAGAATTAGAAAAAACTGCTTTAAATTTCATACAGAACCAAAAAAGAGCCCATATAGCCAAGACAATCCTAAGCAAAAAGAACAAATCTGGATGCATCATGCTACCAGACTTCAAACTATACTACAAGGCTACAGTAACCAACAGCATGGTACTGGTAACGAAACAGAGATATAGATCAATGCAACAGAGCAGAGGCCTCAGAAATAACACCACACACCTATAACCATCTGATCTTTGACAAACCTGACAAAAACAAGCAATGGGAAAAGGATTCTCTATTTAATAAATGGTGTTGGGAAAACTGGCTAGCCATATGCAGAAAACTGAAACTGGACCCCTTCTTTACACCTTATACAAAAATTAACTCAAAATGGATTAAATATTTAAACCTAAGACCTAAAACCATAAAAACCCTAGAAGAAAACCTAGACAATACCATTTAGGACATAGGCATGGGCAAAGACTTCATAACTAAAACACCAAAAGCAATGGCAACAAAAGGCAAAATTGACAAATGGGATCTAATTAAACTAAAGAGCTGCTGCACAGCAAAAGAAACTATCATCACTGTGAACAGGCAAGCTACAGAATGGGAAAAACTTTTTTCAATCTATCCATCTGACAAAGGGCTAATATCCAGAATCTACAAGGAACTTAAACAAATTTACAAGAAAAAAACTTCATTGGAACAGAGTCAAAAAGAAAAAAAAAGAGAGAGGAAAAAAAAGAAAAAAAACATCAAAAAGTGGGCAATGGATATGAACAGACACTTTTCAACAGAAGACATTTATGCAGCCAGCAAACATATGGAAAAAAGCTCATCATCAAGGGTCATTAGAGAAATGCAAATCAAAACCACATTGAGATACCATCTCACCCCAGTTAGAATGGCAATCATTAAAAAGTCAGGAAACAACAAATGCTGGAGAGGATGTGGAGAAATAGGAATGCTTTTACACTGTTGGTGGAAATGTAAATTAGTTCCACCATTGTGGAAGACGGTGTAGCAATTCCTCAAGGATCTAGAACTAGAAACACCATTTGACTCAGCATTCCCATTACTAGGTATATGCCCAAAGGATTATAAATCATTCTACTATAAAGACACATGCACTCTTATGTTTATTACAGCACTATTCACAATATTAGACTGGATAAGGAAAATATGGCAGATATGGCTGGACGAGGTGGCTCACGTCTGTAATCCCAGTACTTTGGGAGGCCGAGGAAGGCAGAACAACTGAGGTCGGACCTTCAAGACCAGCCTGACCAATGGGGAGAAACCCTGTCTCTACTAAAAGTACAAAATTAGCTATGTGTGGTGGCACATGCCTGTAATCCCAGCTACTCAGGACATTGAGGCAGAAGAACCACTTGAACCTGGAAGGCGGAGGTTACAGTTAGCCAAGACCGTGCCACTGCACTCCAGCGTGTGCAATAAGAGCGAAACTCCATCTCAAAAAAAGAAGAAGAAGAAAGAAAATGTGGCAGATATACACCATGGAATACTATGCACTCATAAAAAAGAATGAGTTCGAAGATGGCCGAATAGGAACAGCTCTGGAGTGCAGTTCCCAGCGAGAATGCAGAGAGTGAGTAATCACCACATTTCCAAATGAATTTTTACTGCCCACAGATCAGGAGAAAAGTGCCACAAGTCTCCAGCACAGCTGTTTCAGCTGGCGCAGCGGGTCTCCGCACAATCACTCACACAAATCTGGGCAGCCATTTCAACTGGCACCTGGAATGCCTGGGAGACAGAGCCACCCATTCAACTGAAAAAAGGGAGCTGTAATGGAGCCAGGTGATCTTGCTGGGCAGGTCCCACCCCACAAAGACCAGCAATCTGAAACACTCTGGATTGAGAGTTTCACAGCAAGCACAGCTAGACCCAGGATGGTCCAGCTCTGTTTGGGGAAGGGAGTCCACCATTACCGAGGCAGTCAGTCTGCTATTACAGAGACAGTCTGCCATTACTGAGGCAGACTGCCATTACCAAGGCAGTTCTAACTATACTTCTATAAATAAAACCACAAGGAAGTTCACAGAGCAGCTGGGCAGAGCCCACAGCAGCTCAGCAATGCCTCTGCTGGCAGACTGTGACTAGCTACCTCCTTGTTGGGCAGGGCATCTCTGAAAAAGGCAGCAGCATGTTAGGAACTTATAAATGAAGCCCCACCTTCCCAGGGCAGAACACTGGGGAAAAAAAGGCGGTTAAGAGTTCTGCTGCAGCAGACTTAAATGTACCTGCCCAGCAGCTCTGAACGGAACAATGGAACTCACAGCTCAGCACGTGAGCTCCTAGAAGGGACAGACTGTCTCCTTAAGCTGCTCCCCAATCCCCATATATCCAGAGACACCTCATAAGAGAGAGCTCAGGCTGACATCTGGCGGATATCCATCTGGGACAAAAATAACAGAAGAAACTGGCAACAACCTTTACTGTTCTACAGCCACCACAGGTGAGCCCCAGGCAAGCAGGGTCTGGAGTGGACCTCCAGCAGTCCTACAGCAGAGGGGCCTGACTGTTAGAAGGAAAACTAAAAACAGAAAGAAATAACTTCATCAACAAAAAGGACATCTACTCAGAGACACCCATCCGAAAGTCACCAACTACAAAGACCGCAGGTAGATAAATCCACAAAGATGGGAAGAAACCAGTGCAAAAAGTATGAAAACACCCAAAACCAGAACACCTCCCCTCCTCCAAGGGATCACAACTCCTCACCAGTAAGGGAACAAGGCTGGATGGAAGATGAGTTTCATGAATTGACTGAAACAGGCTCAGAAGGTGGGTAATAACAAACTTCTCTGAGCTAAAAGAACATGTTCTAACCCAATGCAAAGAAACTAAGAACCTTGAAAAAAGATTTGATGAAATGCTAATGAGAATAAACAGCTTAGAGAAGAATATAAATGAATTGATGGAGCTGAAGAACACAACATGAGAACTTCACAAAGCATACACAAGTTTCAATAGCTGAACCAAGCAGAACAAAGGATACCAGAAATTGAAG
Source organism: Ateles fusciceps (assembly GCA_036589455.1). Lineage (NCBI taxonomy): Eukaryota > Metazoa > Chordata > Mammalia > Primates > Atelidae > Ateles > Ateles fusciceps. Next base: position 8,020,742 of record JAZHEH010003259.1, read on the forward strand.
ATCAACTCAATGAAATAAAATGAGAAGGCAAGATTAGAGAAAAAAGAGTGAAAAGAAATGAACAGAGCCTCACAGTGAATTTCTCGGCAGAAACCCTACAAGCCAGAAGAGAGTGGGGGCCAATATTCAACATCCTTAAAGAAAAGAACTTTCAACCTAGAATTTCATATCCAGCCAAACTGAACTTCATAAGTGAAGGAGAAATAAAATCCTTTAAGAACAAGCAATTGCTCAGAGATTTCATCACCACCAGGCCTGCCTTACAAGAGCTCCTAAAAGAGGCACTAAATATAGAAAGGAACAACCAGTACCAGCCATTCCAAAAACATACCAAATGGTAAAGAGCATCAACACAATGAAGAAACTGCATCAACTAATGGGCAAAACAACCAGCTAGCATCAAAATGACAGGATTAAATTCACACATGACAATATTAACCTTAAATGTAAATGGGCTAAATGCCCCAGTCAAAAGACACAGACTGGCAAATTGGATAAAAAGTCAAAACCCATTGGTGTGCTGTTTCCAGGAAACCCATCTCACTTGCAAGGCTACGCATAGGCTCAAAGTAAAGGGATGGAGGAAGATTTACCAAGCTAATGAAGAGAAAAAAAAAAAAAAAAAAGCAGGAGTTGCAATCCTAGTCTCTGATAAAATAGACTTTAAACCAACAAAGATCAAAAGAGACAAAGAAGGACATTACATAATGGTAAAAGGATCAATGCAACAAGAAGAGCTAACGATCCTAAATATATACGCACCCAATACAGGAGCATCCAGATACATAAGGCAAGTTCTTAATGACCTACAAAGAGACTTAGACTCCCACACAATAATAGTGGGAGACTTGAACACTCAACTGTCAATATTAGACAGATCAATGAGACAGAAAATTAACAAGGATATCCAGGACTTGAACTCAGATCTGGACCAAGCAAACCTAATAGACATTTACAGAACTCTCCACCCCAAATCCACAGAATATACGTTCTTCTCAGCACCACATCACACCTACTCTAAAATTGACCACATAATTGGAAGTAAATCACTCCTCAGAAAATGCAAAAGAATGGAAATCATAACAAACACTCTCTCAGACCACAGTGCAATCAAATTAGAATTCAGGATTAAGAAACTCACTCAGAACAGCACAACTTCATGGAAACTGAACAACTGGCTCTTGAATGTTGACTGGGTAAACAATGAAATGAAGGCAGAAATAAAGACGTTCTTCAAAACCAATGAGAACGAAAACACAACATACCAGAATCTCTAGAACACATTTAAAGCAGTGTCTAGAGGAACATTTATAGCAATAAATGCCCACATGAGAAGCAAGGAAAGATCTAAAATTGACACCCTATCATCAAAATTGAAAGAGCTAGAGGAACAAGATCAAAAAAACTCAAAAGCTAGCAGAAGACAAGAAATAACTAGATCAGAGCAGAACTGAAGGAGATAGAGACACAAAAAACCCTTCGAAAACTTAATAAATCTGGGAGCTGGTTTTATGAAAATATCAACAAAATAGACAGACCACTAGCCAGATTAATAAAAAAGAAATGAGAAGAATCAAATAGATGCAGTAAAAAACACTAAAGGGGATATTACCACAGATTCCACAGAAATACAAACTACCCACAGAGATTACTACAAACAACTCTATGCACATAAACCAGTAAACCTGGAAGAAATGGACAAATTCCTGGACACTTGCACCCTCCCAAGCCTAAACCAGGAAGAAGTTGAAACCCTGAATAAACCAATAACAAGGGCTGAAGTTGAAGCAGCAATTAATAGCCTACCAACCAAAAAAAGTCCAGGTCCAGATGGGTTCACGGCTGAATTCTACCAGACATACAAAGAGGAGCTGATACCACTCCTTCTGAAAACTATTCCAAACAATCCAAAAAGAGGGAATCCTTCCCAAATCATATTATGAGACCAACATCATCCTGATACCAAAACCTGTCAGAGACTCAACAAGAAAAGAAAACTTCAGGCCAATATCCATGATGAACATAGATGCAAAAATCTTCAATAAAATACTGGCAAACCAATTGCAACAGAACATCAAAAAGTTTATCCATCACAATCAAGTAGGCTTCATCTGGGATGCAAGGCTGGTTCAACATACACAAGTCTATAAATGTAATTCACCACGTAAACAGAACCAAAGACAAAAACCACATGATTATCTCAATAGATGCAGAGAAGGCCTTCAGTAGAATTCAACAGCTCTTTGTGCTAAAAACTCTCAAGAAACTAAGTATCAACAGAATGTATCTCAAAAAGCTATTTACGACAAACCCCCAACCAATATCACACTGAATGGGCAAAAACTGAAAGCATTCCCTAAGAAATCTGGCACTAGACAAGGATGTCCTCTCTCACCACTCCTATTCAAGATAGTATTGGAAGTTCTAGCCAGAGCAATCAGGCAAGAAAAAGAAATAAAGAGTATTCAATTAGGAAAGGAGGAAGTCAAAGTGTCTCTATTTGCAGATGACATAATTATACGTTTAGAAGATCCCATCATCTCAGCCCAAAATCTCCTGATACTGATAAGCAACTTCAGCAAAGTCTCAGGATACAAAATCAATGTGCAGAAATCACAAGCATTCCTGTGCACCAATAACAGACTTAAAGAGAGCCAAATCAAGAACGAACTGCCATTCACAATTGCTACAAAGAGAATAAAATACCTAGGAATACAACTAACAAAGGATGTAAAGGACCTCTTCAAGGAGAGCTACAAACCACTGCTCAAGGAAGTAAGAGAAGACACAAACATGATGGAAAAACATTCCATGCTCATGGTTAGGAAGAATCAATATTGTGAAAATGGCCATATTGCCCAAAGAAATTTATAGATTCAATGCTATCCCCATCAAGCTACCTATGACCCTCTTCACAGAACTGGAAAAAACCACCTTAAACTTCATATAGAAACAAAAGAGAGCTTGCATAGCCAAGTCAATTCTAAGCAAAAAGAACAAAGCTGGAGGCATCACACTATCTGACTTCAAACTATACTACAAGGCTACAGTAATCAAAACAGCATGGTACTGGTACCAAAACAGAGATATAGACTAATGCAACAGAACAGAGGCCTCCTCAGATGCAATGCCACACATCTACAACAATCTGATCTTTGACAAATCTGACAAAGACAAGCAATGGGGAAAGGATTCCCTGTTTAATAAATGGTGTTGGGAAAACTGGCTAGCCATGTGTAGAAAGCAGAAACTGGACCCCTTCCTGACGCCTACAGTAAAATTAACTCCAGATGGATTAAAGACTTAAACATAAGACCTAACACCATAAAAACCCTAGAAGAAAACCTAGGCAAAACCATTCAGGACATAGGCATAGGCAAGGACTTCATGACTAAAACACCAAAAGCATTGGCAACAAAAGTCAGGATAGACAAATGGGACCTAATTAAACTCCAGAGCTTCTGCACAGCAAAAGAAGCAATCATTAGAGTGAATGGGCAACTAACAGAATGGGAAAAAATTTTTGCAATCTACCCATCTGACAAAGGGCTAACAGCCAGAATCTACAAAGAACTAAAACAGATTTACAAGAAACAAACAAACCCATTCAAAAGTTAGCGAAGGACATGAACAGACACTTTTCAAAATAAGACATTTATGAGGCCAACAAACATGAATAAATGCTCATCATCACTGGTCATTAGATAAATGCAAATCAAAACCACATTGAGATACCATCTCATGCCAGTTAGAATGGTGATCATTAAAAAATCTGGAGACAACAGATACTGGAGAGGATGTGGAGAAATAGGAACACTTTTACACTGTTGGTGGTAGTGTAAATTAGTTCAATCATTGTGGAAGACAGTGTGGCGATTCCTCAAGGACCTAGAAATAGAAATTCCATTTGACCCAGCAATCCCATTACTGGGTATATGTCCAAAGGATTATAAATTGTTCTATTATAAAGACACATGCACACATATGTTCATTGCGGCACTGTTTACAATAGCAAAGACCTGGAACCAACCGAAGTGCCCATAGATGACAGACTGGACAAGGAAAATGTGGCACATATACACCATGGAATACTATGCAGCCATAAAAAATGATGAGTTCTTGTCCTTTGTAGGGACATAGATGAATCTGGAAACCATCATTCTCAGCAAACTGACACAAGAACAGAAAATCAAACACGGCATGTTCTCACTCATAGGTGGGTGTTGAACAATGAGAACACATGGATACAGGGGAGGGGAGCATCACACCCTGGGGTTTGTTGGGGGGGGGGACTAGGGAGGGACAGCAGGAGGTGGGGAGTTGTGGGGGATAACATGGGGAGAAATGCCAGATATAGGTGATGGTGGGATGGAGGCAGCAAACCACATTGCCATGTATGTACCTATGCAACAATCCTGCATGTTCTGCACAAGTACCCCAGAACCTAAAGTGCAATAAAATATATTAAAAAAAAAAAAAAAAAGGATGAGTTCATGTCCTTTGCAGGGACATGGATGAAGCTAGAAACCATCATTCTCAGCAAACTGACACAGGAACAGAAAACCAGACACCACGTGTTCTCACTCATAAGTGGGACTTGAACAATGGGAACATATGGGCACAGGGAGGGGAACATCACACACTGGGGCCTGTCAGTGGGTTGGGGGCTAGAGGAGGGATAGCATTAGGAGAAATACCTAATGTAGATGACAGGTTGATGGGTGCAGCAAACCACCATGGCACATGTATATGTAACAAACCTGCATGTTCCACACATGTATCCCAGAACTTAAAGTATAATAAAAAATAAAATAAACAAACAAACAAATAAATAAATATTATTGAAATAAATAAATAAAACTATTGTTTAGAGTTTTCTGAACTTTGATTTTATTATTTTTCAACCTTAATCTTATTAAGATTTAATTATCTTCCACCTATATAGATGAAAATGTGATGGAGCTTAAAAACCTAAATAACAATTATCTTGAGCTTTCTGAGAATAAGCCAAGCAGTACAATACATTAGTACAATTCATTCAGGGTTAATGAATAATGCAGGTTGGAAAATTGGTAACAATTTAATTTCATCAAGGATGATACTTTTAAACTGCAAGTTACAATGAAAAATGTTTCCAAAGTACATAACGAATTGTCCCCATTATACTTTCATCATTTATGTTTAATATGCTTCCATCTCAGACAATTTAGAAATAAAACTGACCCATTCGTATATTAAAGATATACTAATGATTTTTTATTATTATCTTATTAACTCATTATCATTGATTCTGTATTTTCTATAGCCAGAGGCATAAGCTAAATAGGTAAAAGTACTGACAAACATTTTAAAGTATTTTTGTTTGGAAGACATGAGAATCATTTTAAGATTTGTTTGGGGTTTTTTAATTTGTTTGTTTTTTAACCATTAGTTGAGATATCTATTCAGACTGTCAGTACAATCTACTTCACACTCAAGGACAGATTACCGTTTTGAAAATTAAAAAAATTATATGATGGGCACAGTGGCTCATGCCTGTAATCCCAACACTTGGGGAAGCCAAGGAGGGAGGATCGTTTGAGACCAGGAGTTCAAGACCAGCCTGGACAACATAGCAAGACCCCATCTCTAAAACATATACATATAAAAATTAAAATTTTAAAAATTTAAAATTCTAAATGCCTGAAGGCTATAAAGCAACAGTGAGTACATTTCACATGTTAAAAACAGCTCTGCTACTGGCCCACATTGCCTATTTCCCTCACTGTTATTCCTAATTTTTTTTTTTTTTTTTGAGACAGCGTGTCGCTGTGTTGTCCAGGCTTGAATGCAATGGTGCAACTCTGCCTCCCAGGTTCAAGCAATTCTCCTGCCTCAGCCCTCCGAGTAGCTGGGATTACAGGCTCCCACCACCATGCTTGGCTAATTTTTGTATTTTTAGTAGAGACATCATTTCACTATGTTGGCCAGGCTGGTCTCGAACTCCTGACCTCAGGTAATCCATGCATCTCAGCCTCCTAAAGTGCTGGGATTACAAGCGTGAGCCACTGCATCCAGCCTTATTCCTAATTTCAACATTTCTAGCTGCTCCCCCTTCTTCCCTTTGCAGTTCATGAGCGCCAGCACACTGGCCATCGCTTCCACTTGCTCAATCCCTTCACCCAGTTTTAATCCCACTTGTCTCTGGCCTATTCTGTTTCTTACTTAGCCACACCATTAATCCCCTTTTCTCCCTTTCCTCTGGGACTGTTGACAGTAAACGCTATTCAATCATTAAGCTTTCCTCAAAATCTTTCCTCTGCCCTCCCATCTTGTGACACAGGATTGTAACTTCATTTAACTACATGTGCCTTCAATCTAGGAAGATAGACTTCTTAGAGCCTGCAATTGAGTGTGTACTTTACAAATTCCCAGGAGGGGAAAGGCTAGCATTCCCCAGATAGATTGAACCAAAAGCATCTTTGGGCTGGGTGTGGTGGTTCATGCCTGTAATTCTAGCACTTAGGGAGGCAGAGGTGGGAGGTACTGCCTGAGGCCAAGAGTTTGAGACCAGTCTAGAAAACAAAGCAAGACTCCATCTCTAAAAATAAAAAAAAATAAAAAAAAAAGAAAGAAAGAAACATCTTCAGAGGCTGGCCCACTGACTCACACCTGCAATCCCAGCACCTTGGGAGGCCAAGGCAGGCAGATCACTTGAGTCCAGGAGTTCGAGAGAATCCTGGGCAACATGGTGAAACCCTATCTCTACAGAAAATACAAAAAATAACCGGGCATGGTGGTGGATGCCTGTAGTCCCAGCTACTCAGAAGGCTGAGGTGGGAGAATCGCTTGAGCCAGGGAGGCTGAGGCTGCAGTGAGCCGAGACCGTGCCACTGCACTCCAACCTGAGAGACAGAACTGGAGTCTGTCTCAAAACAAAGAAAAAGAAAAGAAACAACTTCAGTAAAGTGCTGCCTTAATTGAGATTTGACTTTCTACTAAATATAACACATTTTCTCTGACACCCTCAAGCAGAAATGGCTTCTCCAATCTTGTCTGGCTTAGAGCCAAGAGTTCAGTGGGCACTAACTTGACTTTCAAGAACTTCACCAACTTTGCTCAACCACACCCACCTTCCTCTGCCCTCACTGTCATCATCTACTAACCTCCAAGACACTTTGTTTCATCTGTTTGGTGCCTGACGTAATTGTTTTTCTCTCTACTTGTTTACCAACAACCACTCTAGGCAAATTCAATATTCATCCTCATGATTCAGCTAACAAGAATAACAGTACTAAGAATAATGACAACTAATATATCATTTTCAAATGTCTACTTTGCACAGATATCTTCATCACTTGACATGCATTATCTCATTTAATGTCCACAACCACTGTATGTAAGAGATTGCATTATTTCCAATTTGCTGATGAGGAAAATACATTATTAACAAGTCCTGGGATATACAGGATATTCGGCAGCAGAGCCAGGATTCTGAACAATATTTAACTGGCCAAAATGTCTTTTCCCGGATTTTAGTGATTCAGACTCTTTCACCATACATCTCTAGCTCTTTTCTTCCATAAATCTACTGACATGGTTATTTGTTGGATCTTACGATTATCCTAAATTGCTCCTCCTCTAGGTGTTTAAACTCTCCAGTTCCCTTTTTCCTTTTCTTTTTTTTTTTTTTTTTTTTGAGACAGAGTCTCACTGGAGTGCAGGGGCACGATCTCAGCTCGCTGCAACCTCCGCCTCCTGGGTTCTAACGATTCTCCTGCCTCAGCCTCCCTAGTAGCTGGGACTACAGGCGCCGTCCATCACACTCAGCTAATTTTTGTATTTTTAGTACAGACAGGATTTCACCATGTTGACCAAGCTGGTCTTGAACTCCTGACCTCAAGTGATCCACACGCCTCAGCCTCCCAAAGTGCCGGGATTATAGGCGTGAGCCACTGTGCCTGGCCTGCAGTTCTCTCTTGACTAGGGCTTTCTGTCCCCTGATGCCCTCGATTCCCATCCCTGTCATGCCTTCCTCCCTCTCATGACCTTCCACCACTTCTCTCATCCACTGCCCTACCTCGAGGTCTGCTGAAGCTGCATATCCGCCTTTCATCTACTTGAGATTCCTGCAGTGTGTTTAATGTAGGGCAGACCCAACAAGCTGTGCATAGTCTCCAGATAGCTTAGAGCAAAGATGACACAGGCTTAATTTGCTCGCATGATGATAAAACACATTTATAATCATTTGGGAGGTCATCTGTGAGTGCAGCCTTCTCCCCCTCAGTGATCGACACCATCAAGCAACATGCAGGGGCCACCTTCAAATGTTTGCTGTCATCCCGTGCTCTTCGGTAGTCCATTCTTTCTGTGCTACAGTATTTTCTGTAAAATCACAAGCTGATGGGTTGTTAGAACTACAAAGGGTCATAAAATTTGTGTAGCCCAATCTCTTAATTTTACAGATAAAGAACTGAGGCCTGGAAGAGCCCATAGGCTGATATTATCAACATCAATTGCTGAAAGGTTAGACAGAGGTAGCAGAATTTGCTGACGCCCTTTCAAAGAAGTATTTATTTCACAAATATATCTCTGACTGCTTGTTACCTGCCAGGTTCGCATGGTTTTAGATCCAGGTCAGCTAGTGAGCACTTTGTGCACACAGTGGATTTCTCTTGATCGCTCACCAGTTGAGTAGCTGGTGTATTATCGGAGGGGAAGTGGGGCCAGCTGCTTTTCACAGCAGCACAATGAGGTACTTTCTGTGGGGTGGGACACTTTGTCCAGACTTGCTTTGCACCAGATGGCTGTCCCTCCAATGCCCAGAAGCTCCTGGGATCATTAGGATTCCAGATGTGCTAGCTACTGTCGGTCTGAGGTAACGTGACAGCAGCTTTCTTCTTGCCAAGTGTGTGTTCAGCTGTTAGACTGTTCTGAAATGCTGTTTAGCATGCTTCGAATATATTCAACAATTTTCATCTTCCATTCTGATCCACAAAATAAACATTATGAAGTATTTTAGGATATTTATGGTTTAATAGTTAAACCCTACTATATGGATAGTGTGTTCTAAAAAATACATGAGTGGACGTCTGAGACGATCGAGTTCCCAGGTCCCACAAGTCATGGCGTCTCCTTTCTTAATACATTGCACTTGTTCTGAATCCAATTACACTCTTTCCATTTTGCAGAGTAACTCATTTTGTGTTAGTCAGTAGAATGCACTTTGATATTAGGGGAAAAAAATGCTTTTACTTTAATGTGTTCCACATTGAAGACCCTTATTAAGGCTGGTATGCCTTATTTCCCAGTTGTACTAATTAAAAGCACTAATTATTTCCATGCTTGTATCTCAGGACTATCTTTTGATGCATGAAAGTTTTGAGAGAATTAAAAAAAAAAGACTGACTTTGGGAATCATGTGAGAGAATTAATATTCTTTAGTTCCAATTAAAGAAAGAGTTTTATGTCAGTTCATTAGACTTGTGCCCCTACTTCTTTGATTTCAAGTGTGTCCTGGATTTCTGCCATGTGGACAGCAGTTGCCAGAGTCTCCTTTCTTTATACAGCAGTTACTGTAATTAATGCTGAAAAGGGACTTACCTCGCTCCTGATGCTAACAGTCCTCTCGAAAGCAGTTTTTATATCTAATCCTCGTCATTTATGAGGGAGTTAAACTAGATTTCCAAGATCCTTCCTACATCTAAAGTCAATGATTCTCCACGATGTTATGGTCACTTTCCTAATGCATAAATCAACCCATATCTTGCTCTCCTGAGAAATAATCCAGGTGTATTTAGGCAGGAAGTGAGTTACTCACTTTTCTGATGCAAAAGGTGGGAAAATGGAAGAAAAGATTATCTTTCCAGCTGGAATTCAATCTTTTCCCAGAGATATAGATAATCTCTTTCTGAACTCTGGAACAAATATGCTCTAAAAAAAAAAGACTTATTAAGTCATACAAATGGCAGGAATCATAATATTGGGGAATAAGATGTTTTTTACAAACTTTTTCTTGTATAAAATTTTGTGACTTATATGGGTTATTTAGAGTATATTATTCTCAATGACAGGTTTTTTCTAACTTAAATCCTATGGGCTTGCAAATACATAACTTACTTGTTCTCTTCAGTATGCTATTGCTTGAGAGAAGAGAATATTTTGGTGGAAAGCTATTTCAGTGAAGTCAGACTGATAAATAGGACAAAAAAACCAAAGCTATAAAAGAAAAACATTTACCTAGAAAACTGTGTGTAACTGAAATTGAGTTTATTTTGTGAAATTATTTTTGATTGATAGATTTTGAGACAGAGTCTCGCTCTGTCCCCGAGGCTGGAGTGCAGTGGCATGATCTCGGCTCACTGCAACCTCTCCCTTCCCAGGTTCAAGCAGTTCTCCTGCCTCAACTCTCTGAGTAGCTGGCGTCACAGGTACACACCACCATGCCTGGCTAATTTTGTATTTTTCATAGAGACAGGGTTTTAGCATGTTGGCCAGGCTGGTCTCCAACTCCTGACCTCAAGTGATCCATCTGCCTTGGCCTCACAAAGTGCTGGGATTACAGTCATGAGCCACCGCACCCAGCCTTGTTTTATGAAACTAAACCAGTGAGAATTAATTTAGGCTGGGCACAGTGGCTTATGACTGTAATCTTAGCACTTTGGGAGGCCAGGGTGGGTGGATCACCTGGACTCAGGAGTTTGAGATCAGCCTGGGCAGCATGGTGAAATCCCGTCTCTACCAAAAATAGAAAAAATTAGCCAGGCAGGGTGGCCTGTGCCAGTAGTCCCAGCTGTTTGGGAGGCTGAGGTAGGAGGATCGCTTGAGTCTCGGAGGTGGAGGTTGCAGTTAGCTGAGATGGCACCACTGCATTCCAAACTGGGTGACAGAGTGAGACCCCATCTGAAAAAAAAAAAAAAGAAAATTAATTTCAAAAGTGCAATATATTCACACAAAATGAGTTCATTTATAAATAATACAGCAGAAGCCTTAGGGATGATTGTTGTAGATGTTTTGATGTTTGGATGTAATGTTGGTGGGAGATGTGGAAAAACATAAAACAGCAGTGATGACCTCTACCTGAATCTGGTTAGCACTTGCGATTTCATAGCCTCCTGGTTTTTTGAGAAGGGGAGAATTGGAGCTCAACAGGTAGCAAACCATTTCATTCTGCAATTACTCTATCTAAAGTAAAAGCCTTTAACATTTAGTGATTAGAATAAGGCTATTTTAGATATTTGAATTGTTGGCAAGACACCCCAAAGCAGTCATCCCTTAATGTTGTGTGTGTGTGTGTTTAAAATTTATTATTTATTTATATTTGAGACACAGTCTTGGTCTGTCATCCAGGCTGGAGTACAGTGGGGTGATCATGGTTCTATGCAGCCTCAACCTCACAAACTCAGCTGATCCTCCCATCTCAGCCTCCCAAGTTACTGGGGCTACTGGCATGTGTCACCATGCTTGTCTAATTTTTGTATTGTTCGTAGAAATGGGGTTTCACCATCCTGCTCAGACTGGTCTTTTTCTTTCTTTTTTTTTTTTTTTTTGGTGTTTTTATTTTTTGAGACAGAGTTTTTGCTCTTTTCGCCCAGGCTGGAGTGCAATGGCACGATCTCGGCTCACTGCAACCTCTGCCTCCTGGGTTCAAGAGATTCTCCTGCCTCATCCTCCTGGGTAGGTGGGATTACAGGTACCCACCACCATGCCCAGCTAATTTTTTTGTCTTTTTTAGTAGAGGCAGCATTTCACCATGTTGGTTAGGCTGGTCTTGAACTCTTGACCTTAGGTGATCCACCCGTTTCAGCTTCCCAAAGTGCTGGGATTACAGGTGTGAGCCACCGCGCCAGCCTCCCAGACTGGTCTTGAATAGCTGGGCTCAAGCATTTGCCCACCTCAGCTTCCCAAAAGTGCTGGAATTACAGGCGTCAGCTATCAGCTTAATGTTTTTAAAAACCACTTATTTAGGGCTATTGATGAAAACAACAAAGGAAGCATAGAAGCAATTATAGGAAGAGAAAGTACCCAATATTATGTAAAATGTGTTAGAACTGAGTCATATGAAAATTTGTGTTTAACTTCTTCACTCTTAAATTCTAGTTCCTGGAATCCCCCTCCTTCATAACTGACTCACTATCTATTTTGGGACACTGCCAATACTACAATCCCTTTACTGTATATTAAAATGTATACAGAAAAGTCAAGACCTACTAGAATCATCAAACAATCCCAACTAAGGGACCTCACCCACATGTGCTAACACTGGAGCATGTGGCCTCAAAATTAAGCTGACTTAAACTCTCCGGGTGTTGGAGTCATGTTTCCTAAGGCTGTATTTGAAAAAAATGAATCAATAAGAAATACCTTGTTCGCAGTTTAATGCTTGATCTTGTTCTTTATTTAAAATATCTATGGCTGGGTGCAGTGGGTTATGCCTGTAATCCCAGCATTTCAGGAGACCAAGGAGGACAGATCATCTGAGGTCAGGAGTTCAAGACCAGCCTGGCCGAAATGGTGAAACCCCCCCCCCTCTACTAAAAATTAAAAAAAAATTAACTGGGCATAGTGGTGCACGCCTGTAGTCCCAGCAGCTACTCGGGAGGCTGAGGCAGGAGAATAGCTTGAATCCAGGAGGCAGAGGTTGCAGTGAGCCGAGATCATGCCATTGCACTACAGCCTGGGCAACAAGTGCGAAACTCTGTCTCCAAAATAATAATAATAATAATAATTAATAAATAATAAAATATCTATTTTTCCACTTCCTGTAAAAACTTCTCTAAATTTTTAATAATGAATTTTATTGTTTTAAAGTAATCTCTATTATTTTTTTTCTAAACAGGGTTTAGAGTTACGTTTTCTTCTTGATTCTAGTTGCTTCCTCCTCCACTTTCTTTACTATATTCCAGTAATTTGATTGCAGAGTTAGCATTAACTCCCTGAATTCAGGAAGATATTCTCCAAGGACCTGAATCTTAACCCTGGAAGCGACATGAAAGTTTACATAGCACATCTCTCACCTTCAGTCAGAGCCACTCAAAGATGCTGCTATCTTATTATTCATGGCTTTAGAGAAGACTGCACACTCTCCACCTGCATCCTGTTTTGACATTTAGCCTTATTGTGTCGAGCAAAGCCTTTATGCTACAAATCCAGCCTGTTTCCCCTTGTTTGATACTCAGCAATGATAACCAACCCTCTCCATATATAAAGCTCTCTATAAATTCACAGAATGCATTCAATTGTCATTTGGCCTTTTCTTCAAGAAAATTAATTATAACTTGTTTACCTCTCCTCATTGGTCTTTTTTTCCAATACGTGAATCATTTTGCCATCCTTGGAGTTGTCTTCTAAATAATTTTGAAGTTTTCCAATTAGTTTTTATTATTTATGTATTTATTGAGATGGAGTTTCACTCTTGTTGCCCAGACTGGAGTGCAATGGCACGATCTCAACTCACTGTAACCTCCACCTCCCAGGTTCAACTGATTCTACTGCCTCAGCCTTCAGAGTAGCTGGGATTACAGGCGCCCATCACCACAGCTAATTTTGTATTTTTAGTGGAAATGGGGTTTCACCATGTTGACCAGAATGGTCTCAAACTCTTGATCTCAGGTAATCTACCCACTCCGGCCTCCCAAATACTGGGATTACAGGCATGAGCCAGTACATCCAATTAGTCTTTAAACATGAACTCCAGAAGTTCACATTTCTGAGTACCATTAATTTGAGATCACCTAACAGCTCCTTCACATCATACTCTCATTACACGTATTATTTTTAAATTGGTGTTTTCTTCTCTCCTAGTTACAAGCTAGAAATATATTGGTTTTTTATTTTCTTTTATCTTTTTTTGAGACAGAGCCTTGCTCTGTTGCCCAGGCTGGAGTGCAGTGGCACTATCTCAGCTCACAACAGCCTCCGTCTCTCCAGTTCAAGCGATTCTCCTGCCTCAGTCTCCCTAGTAGTTGGGATTACAGGAACAAGCCACCACACCTGGCTAATTTTTTGTGTTTTTAGTAGAGATGGGGTTTCACCATGTTGGCCAGGCTAATCTTGAACTCCTGACCTCAGGTGATCTGCCTGCCTTGGCCTCCCAGAGTGATAGGATCACAGGCGTGAGCCACCACTCCTGGCCAGAAATACATTGTCTTTTTTAAAAGTATTCTATATTAAAACAATTTTTTCTTGCTTAGATTTTGACTTTTTTTGTCTTTTTTCTTTTTTTATTGCTTTTTAAAATTTTGTTTGTTTGTTTTTGTTTTTTCTCTTTTGTTTTTTTTTGTTTCTTACATTTGGACTTGTTTTTAATGCAACTGCTTGGTTTTAGAAAAGGGTGCTATATAGAATAAAGGTTGTTTTACTTTGACACTGACATGTTTCTCTAAATTCAAAGATGAATTTATAGAAATTTATAACTAAAGCTAAAATAGGTTTTTTATTCCTCTATTTAATATTTTTTTCTAATATTTTTCCTCTGTTTAATCTTGGATGGATTTTCCAGTTCTGTGTTTTTCCAGCAAATTTCTGTCCAAAAAAAAAAAAAGAGAGAATCAGAATCTAGCTGTATAATACTAGTAGAATAACTGTGACAATTTAGTTTGGCATCAGTGTGATTAGGAACAAATTAAGAGTCTTTAGGAATGTTTTGGGCTATTTTTGCATGAATTATATTTAAATCCCATATTTATTGCTTTTTTCTTCTTTTTTCTTTTTGGAAAACAGGGTGAAAATGATGACAACATATGCAACTATGCAATTTAGAGTTCATTAATACCTTTATGAGGGTTCAGGCTTTCAAAATGGTAGCCGAAGATAACCTTGTCTGGCATATTCAGTATTGGTCTTTGAGAATTTCAACATAGCAGTGCCCTGGCATGTGGATTTTCATTTACATTGGGAGAAAACCAAGTCAGTGGGGGAAATAGTCAATAGAAATAATGATTAAGGCCAGGAGCGGTGGTTCACGCCTGTAATTCCAGCACTTTGGGCTGATGACCTGAGGTCAGGAGTTCAAGACTGGCCTGACCAACATGGAGAAACCCTGTCTCTACTAAAAAAAAAAAAAAAAAAAAAAAAAAATCAGCTGGGTGTGGTGGCGCATGCCTGTAATCCCAGCTACTTGGGAAGCTAAGGCAGGAAAATCACTTGAACCCAGGAAGTGAGCCGAGATTGCACCATTGCACTCCAGCCTGGGCAACAAGAGTGAAACTCCATCTCAAAAAAAAAAAACAAAGAAAGAAGTAATGATTAAAGCTCATGGGACCTAAAGGAGAATCCTCAGAGGGGAATTTTGACACTCTCTGTTCCTCTTTACCTAGTGACATAACATGAACCATCTCTTGAATTAGTACAAGAGAGTTTCTTTTGCAAAAGTCCAGAGAAAGTCTACCAGAACACCAAATCAGAATTGAAGACTGTAAGTGGATACAAATGCATTCAAGTTCATCAATAGTTTTACACTGAAAGAAGTATGAGATTGAGGCCTCAAATGCATAAAATGCATATCTTTCTTTTTTAATAGTAATAGGACCTTTTCTAATCATGACATTCATCTCTCTACTCCATTTCCCAAACATTCACAAAGCCATTCTTTTTATATTAAAGTATAGAGATGGGGGTAAAAAAAATGAAAACATGAAGTATGTAGACAGATAAACTTATAGATGCTAGATAAATTTTAAATTATGAATATATTAAAATATTATTAAAAATTGAAGAAATAGAAAACAAAAGCATCCATACTCCCACTACATGAACACAATCAACACTGTTTACTACATTGACTTATCTGTTCTATATGCAACTGAAATACATATTTTTTTCTTTTTTTTTTAGAGACGGGGTTTCACCATGTTGGCCAGGATGATGGTCTCGATCTCCTGACCTCATGATCCACCTGCCTCAGCCTACCACCACGCCCTGCCTGAAATACATTTTTTTTTTTTTTGAGATAGAGTCTCACTCTGTTGCCCAGGTTGTAGTGCAGTGGCGCAATCTCGGCTCACTGCAACCTCTGCCTTACTCTCCCAAGTAGCTGGGATTACAGGCCCCTGCCACCACACCCAGCTAATTTTTGTAGATTTAGTAGAGATGGAGTTGTGCCATGCTGGTCAGGCTGGTCTCAAACTCCTGGACTCAAGTGATCTGCCCACTTCGGCCTCTCAAAGTGCTGGGATTACAGGCATAAGCCACAGCACCCAGCCTGAAATACATTTTTTTTTGCTGTGATTTCTTTTATTTAACATAATATAAGTACTGTTTCTTCATACTAGTTTTTTTTTTTGAGATGGAGTCTCACTCTATCGCCCAGGCTGGAGTACAGTGGCATCATCTTAGCTCACTGAAAGCCTCCACATCCCGGGTTCGAGCGATTCTCCTGCCTCAGCCTCCCAAGTATCTGAGATTACAGGCTCCCACCACCACACCTGGCTAATTTTTGTATTTTCAGTAGAGACAGGGTTTCACCATGTTGGCCAGGCTGTTCTCCAACTTCTGACCTCAGGTGATCCACCCACCTTGGCCTCCCAAAGTGCTGGGATTATAGGTGTGAGCCACCGAGCCTGATCCTCCATACTATTACAAAAACCTTATAGGTACCATGTGAATAGTGGATATGCCATACTTTACTCAGCCATTTCTCCATAAAGTATTAGGTTGCTTCCAGTGTTTTGCAATTATAAATAATGTCAGGATGGCTTCGTGCATGTAGATTTATGAATTATTTATTTGAGATAAATTACCTAAAGTGAGACAAATGAGATAAAAATATTGAGCATTTAAAGCTCTTAAAATAATTTGTGATAGCTTTCAGATAATGTTTTAAAAATTAAAATTCAATGAGCAACCTATAAGAATACCAGCTTTACTGAACCCGTGCCAGCATTGAATATTGCCATTAAAACATTAGCTCTGTGTGATTATTATGCATGTCATTTTCTTTTCACGCATGCATATTCTAACCAAATACCATTATTGCTAACTCTCTCTTTACAGGGAGGAGAAAAAATGTATTATTTAGTATATGTGGACAAAGTATTTTCCACTTTAGGCTTTCAATGAGTAGACTGGATCATTTGAGAAATGTAGTAATAAGCCACTACACAGTCCCAAGTTATCTTTTGGGGTTTTGGACTTTTTTTTTTTTTTTTTTTTTTTTTTGAGATGGAGTCTCTGTCGCCTAGGCTGGAGTGCAATGGTGGGATCTCAGCTCACTGCAACCTCTGCCTCCCGGGTTCTAGCGATTCTCCTGTCTCAGCCTCTCGAGTAGCTGGGCACATGCCACCATGCCCAGCTAATTTTTTTTTTTTTTAAGTGGAGATGGGGTTTTGCCATATTGGCCAGGCTGATCTTGACTCTAACCTCATGATCCACCTGCTTTGGCCTCCCAAAGTTCTGGGATTACAGACGTTTTGTTTCTGTTTTTTGTTTTTTTGATGTAGATTCTTACTCTGTCACTGAGATTGGCATACAGTAATATAATCACAGTTTACTGCAGCCTCAACCTCTCCAGCTTAAGCAACCCTCCTACCTTAGCCTCTTGAGTAGCTGGGACCACAGGTATGTACCACCACTCCTGGCTATTTATTTTATTTTGTTTCATTTCATTTCATTTTCTTGAGTCAGAGTCTTGTTCTGTTCCCTAGGCTGGAATGCAGTGATGTGATCTTGGCCCACCACAACCTCTGCATCCCAGATTCAAGTGGCTCTCCTGCCTTAGCCTCCTGAGTAGCTGAGATTACAGGCACACGCCACCACACCCAGCTAATTTTTGTATTTTTAGTAGAGATGAGGTTTCACCTTGTTGGTCAGGCTGGTCTGGAACTCCTGACATCAAGTGATTTGCCCACTTCGGCCTCCGGAAGTGCTGGGATTACAGGCATGAGCCACCTCACCCAGCTTATTTTATTTGTAGAAATGGGTGATATGATTAGGCTTTCTGTCCCACTCAAACAGAAAGCCTAATCTCATCCTGAATTGTAATCCTCCTGATCCCCATAATCCCCACATGTCAAGGAGAGACCAGGTGGAGATAACTGAATCATGGGGGAGGTTTTCCGCTTGCTCTTCTCATGATAGTAAGTGAATTCTCATCAGATCTGATGGTTTTATAAGAGGCTCTTCCACCTTCTCGGCACTTCTTCCTGCTGCCTTGTGAGGAAGGTAACTTACTTCCCCTTCGCCTCCCGACTTGATGGCAAATTTCCTGAGGCCTCCCCAGCCGAGATGAACTGTGAGTCAGTTAAATCTCTTTCCTTTATAAATTGCCCAGTCTCAGGCAGTTCTTTATAGCAGTGTGAAAACTGACTAACACAATGGGGTCTGACTATGTTGCCCAGACTGGTCTCAAACTCTCGGACTCACGTAATCCTAATGCCTCAGCCTCCCAAAATGCTGGAATTACGGGTGTGAGGTGCCATTCACAGCTCTAAATTTTGATCTGCCTTAATAATCTTTGAGGCAGATTTTTCATAGCACCAAGGGATAAAGCCTAACTCTTCTCCAGGAGCATTACATAAACTGTTGTGTTCTGAGCTGTTGTCCTCCAGTCTTTCTCAGCATCTAATTATCAAGGTCAAGTCCTGTTAATTATCACCCAGCTGTATACCAAATTCTTATGCCTTGAGCTGATTTTTTATTTTTATTTTTTGGATATAGGCTTTTTAGTGGCTTTAAGTTGAGAAGAAAGTGTTAATAAAAGAAATATTAAGCTTAAGAAAGAAATTCCAAAAATTCCAAACAAGATGTTTTCTTCTGCTTTTTTATTTTTTGAGATGGAGTTTTGCTCTTGCTGCCCAGGCTGAGTACAATGGTGCAATCGTGGCTCACCACAACTCCATCTCCCAGGTTCAAGCAATTATCCTGCCTCAGCCTCCCAAGTAGCTGGGATTACAGGCATGCACCACCACGCCCGGCTAATTGTGTATTTTTTTAGTAGAGATGGGGTTTCTCCATGTTGGTCAGGCTGGTCTCAAGGATGTTTTCTTTTTAAGAAAAAAAAAAGATGTTTTCTTTTCTTTTTACCTGATATTTCCATTCCTGACCCTGGAAACTCATTCTGGCTGTTCTCTACAGAAAATAAAGTCTAGAGAGGTACGTGTGAGTACCTGGGCACACATGCAAACAAAGAAGACCTCATTGCATATATATTCATGTGTATATTATGTGCATGTGCGTTTTCTGAAAGAACCCACCCGAAACTGTTGGTGGTGGTTAGGGTAGCAGGGGGAGCAGATCTTTTCTTCCCCAGCCACTTCTTTGGTAATCAGGAATTACCTTTCCCTTCAAAAATTGATTTTGTATAAAAATGGATTACTGGCAGGTGGGGCGTGGTGGCTCACGCCTGTAATTCCAGCACTTTGGGAGGCTGAGGTGGGCAGATCACGAGGTCAGGAAATTGAGACCGTCATGGCTAACACGGTGAAACCCTGTCTCTACTAAAAAATACAAATAATTAGCAGGGCATGGTGGCACACGCCTGCAGTCCCAGCTACTCGGGAGGCTGAGGCAGGAGAATCGCTTGAAATCGGGAGGCAGAGGTTGCAGTGAGCGGAGATCGTGCCACTGCACTCCAGCCTGGGGAACAGAGTGAGACTCCACCTCAAAACAAAACAAAAAAAGGATTACTTCCATGAGTGTTCAGGAAAGATATTCATTCATTTTCCTTTAAGACACTAAGCATATGTGTCCAATATAAATGGGACTGGCACGTTTGTGTGGTCATGGAGAAATGCAAAAGGATGAATGACTTTCAGAGCTGTTTAAGTAATACACTGTTCAAATCCATTTTCCTTTATGCACTTGAGTGCTACAGGCTTATTCTTTTTTAAATTTTTTTAAATGTTTTATTTTGATTTCAAATACCTTTGCCACTTAATCCAGGATACAGGCTTATTCTTGTTAAGTTTAATGGGAAGGGAAAGGGATGTCTGCAGAGCAAGTCAAGATGACTAACAAGAACAATATATGTGCGACAAAGCCTTGCTGCAAGTCTCTCTAGTATCTCTCTTCTGCAGGCCCAGTAACTTGAAGCAAGAACAATTACAAAACCTGAATTGTGTTAGCATTTGAAATTCTCCATGAGGGATCTTGGTGTACATTAAAAATAAGGTATTGAGCCGGGCGCAGTGGCTCATGCCTGTAATCCTAGCACTTTGGGAGGCTGAGGTGGGTGGATCACCTGAGGTCAGGAGTTCAAGACCAGCCTGGCCATCGTGGTGAAACTCCATCTTTAAAAAAAAAAAAGAAAAAAAAATTTAAAAATAAGGTATCATAAGAAAACACCTGCATGTGTTTACATACAATCTACTTCTGCCTTTGAGCAGAGCCCAGAAATAACTTGATCTACAAGTAAAACACATGTTTATCATTCACTCACTTAACAAGTCTCCATTGATCAACTACTATGGCCAGTGTTCCTATGCTATTATGCTAAGGCACAAAAATTGGCTTCTGAGTAATTCAGGACATAGTCCCTTCTACAGAGTTTACAGTCTGGGGATATCTAAGTTATAAAAAGCAATAGAAATGCTTATTTTATTCAAGAAGTATATTCTTTTGCCTTCTCTGTGCCCCTCTTACCTTTTTTTAAATTTTATATTCTAGAAATGAAGATTTACCCCTAATTAATATTAACCATAGCTTTGTGGAAAGGTTTCCTATTTTATCATCTTTATTTTCCCACAAAAAATTAATAATTAAAACAGTGCTATGTACCATATAGGAAGAAAGTAAATACTGATGCTATCAAGAATGAATTCTGGCTGGGTACAGTGGCTTACGCTAGTAATCCCAGCACTTTGGGAGGCCAAGGTGGGCGGATCACCTGAGGTCAGGAATTCAAGACCATCCTGGCCAACATGGCGAAACCCGGTCTCTACAAAAATACAAAAATTAGCTGGGTGTGGTGATGGGCGCCTGTAATCCCAGCTACTCAGGAGGCTGAGTCAGGGAGAATTGCTTGAGCCTGGAAGGTGAACGTGGCAGTGAGCTGAGATTGTGCCACTGCACTCCAGCCTGGGTGACAGAGCAAGACTCCGTCTCAAAAAAAAAAAAGAAAGAATGAATTACATTTAGTCTTCTATTTCAAATCAAACAGGTTATTAAGGCAGAAATAAATTCTAGAGTTAAAAGAAATAAATTTAACATATACAATTCAAATAAGATTTATTACTCATTTACTAGATGTATATTAGTTGTAGTCTGGCTCATTTTGCTGTTAGTTTGTGCATATTTAGAGTTAATGTGATGAAGAGATGAAAAGCAAAGCCTGGGTTTGCTAACTGCATTTACTTTTCCCAAGTTATTTCAGTGTCCTCATCTGTAAAATGGGGATGATGACAATTTTACCTTCCTCATAGGGATGTTGTGAGCATAAAGTGAGTAAGTAAATGTTAAGCACATTAGGACATGCTTTTCCTTCTTAGATTTAGGTGTAATCTTTTATCCCAGCCAGCTTCAGCTTGTATATCTGCCTTAAAAGCTTTTCCAGCTACATAAGCAGAATATGTACTAAAAAAAAAAAAAAAAAAAAAAGCTTTTCCAGCAATGCCCTCCACTTTTCCATCCTGAGTGACAGGCACCTTGCATTAGTCCTTCAGATAGCTCCAGATAGGTTTAAAAGACATACAAGTCACAGCCAGATAGATAGGTTAAAAAAGACATACATGTCACAGCCAGGCGAGGTGGCTCATGCCTGTAATCCCAGCGCTTTGGGAGGCCAAGGCGGGCAGATCATGAGATCAGAAGTTCAAGGCAAGCCTGACCAACATGGTGAAATCCTGTGTCTACTAAAAATACAAAAATTAGGCAGTCATGGTGGTAGATGCCTGTAATCCCAGCTACTCAGGAGGCTGAGGCAGGAGAATCACTTGAACCAGGGAGGCGGAGGTTGCCGTGAGTGGAGATTATACCACTGCACTCCAGCCTGGGCAACAAAGTGAGATTCTGTCTCAAAAGAAAAAATAAAAAGACATACATGCCGGAGCCAGGAACCAGGGACTAGCCATGGAGGCTAACTCCTAAGCTGTGCAGGAGGTGGGGGAAAGAGCAAGTGAAAACACCACAGAGCTTTCCTACTTTTTAAAAAATGTCTTTTTGGGAACTGGGCGAGGTGGCTCCTTCCTGTAATTCCTCCCTTGATAAAATTTTCTTTTTCCTTTTCCTTTTTTTTTTTTTCAGATAGGGTCTCTCTTGTTACCCAGGCTAGAGAGCAGTGGCGGGATCTCGGCTCACTGCAGCCTCGACTTCCCTGGGCTTAGGTGATTGATCCTCCCACCTCAGCCTCCCAAGTAGTTGGGACTACAGGCATGCGCCACCATACTCAGCTAATTTGAGCTGGGGCAGGTTGGTAGAGATGGGGTTTTGCCATGTTGCCCAGGCTGGCCTCAAACTCCTGGGCTCAAGCAATCCTCCTACCTCGGTCTCCCAAAGTACTAGGATTACAGCTCGCCTCGCCCGGTCCCCTTTTCTTTTTACTTATTTATTTTTTTCTTTTACTCCTGGCAAGCAGTAACTGGATAAGATTTGAAAGGTTAACTTGTCCATGACTCCTCTTCCCCACAGAAATGGGACTACTGAGAGTATTCAGTCCTTCTGAGGATCAACGGAGATAATGAGATAATAAAAGTGCCTGGCCTGTTGCAAATATGCCATTAAAAATATTAGCAGTGGTCGGGCATGGTGGCTCATAACTGTAATCCAAGCACTTTGGAGGCCAAGGTGGGTGGATCACCTGAGGTTGGGAGTTCAAGACCAGCCTGACTAACATGGTGAAACCCTGTCTTTAAAAAATATATATATATGTATATATATATTAGCAGTAATTATTATTCTGAACTTTACTGTGAACTGAAATGCTGAAATTATAGATCTAGGGAAACCTCAATACCAGATTGCAGATTTACTTCCTTTTTTGGAGATAGTTAAAGGTAGCATCATTCTTCCTCAGTGGCACCCTCCTGCCCTCAAATATCTTAAATGTCTGTTTGATCCTTGACCAGAGTCTGGATCCACCATTACACTTCTTTTTTTTCAAGATGGAGTCTCACTCTGTCACCCAGGCTGGGGTGCAATGGTCCGATCTCAGCTCACTGCAGCCTCTGCCGCCTAAGTTTCAGTGATTCTCCTGCCTCAGCCTCCTGAGTAGCTGGGATCACAGGTGCATGCCACCATGCCTAGCTAATTTTTTGTATTTTTAGTAGAGACAGGGTTTCACCATGTTGGGCAGGCTGGTATTGAACCACTGACCTCAAGTGATCCATCTGCCTCGGCCTCCCAAAGTGCTGGGATTGTCAGGCGTGAGCCACCGCATCGGCCCGCAATTCTATTTCATAAATATTATAAGATTACTAAGACTAGACCTGGAAAAAAGGAACAATAAAATATAAATTCGATTCATGTAAAGAGAAAGGACACTTGCAGTCCATTGCAGTATTTCCCACTGCCCTCTAAAAATACATAGAAAAGAAAATATAGACTGAAAGAAAAGGCAAAAGTAAAGCTGAATACGATGCCCTGCCAGAGCACCTAGAGAAAATACATGGAAATGCCATGGAAAATACCTGCAAAGGGAAGCGGCTAATACAGGATCTTCTTGAAACACTCAAAGATTCACATTGTTATTCTTAACTTCCCAGAAGTTAAGAATTCAAGTGATCTGGCTGGGATCAGACCTGCACCTCTTAAAGTTGAATACTTAGTAAATCTATCCACTTCTCCACATGTTATTTAGATGGTTTTCATTCCCTGGACATTCTCCCACTTATTTCTTCATAGCCCTAACGACCTGCCCACTGAATACCAAAGAAATGTTGGATAAAGAATCATTGTCGAGATGTGTGATTAACTTGCCTAAATGCTAACCCAGTTTTGCAGTGAAAACCCTATATCTCTGCCTTTCAAAACTTTGTAAAAGCTGTATTCATGGTGTTTTTGCTTACGCAGAAAAATGCATCTCACATTTGTCAGGTATTGTTTTTAACATGTGTTTCATATCAAATACAAGAGAAACCAAATATAATCTTAAAAAAATATTGGCAAGACCTGCTAAGACTGAGTCTTCCAGCACATCTGGGAAGCTCTGTAAAAAATTAACTCAACATTCTGGACTCTTGGGACGGCCAGATTATTAACTGGTTTAGCAGAAGCACATTTCATACCAGCCAAAGCATATAAGAAATTAGACCTGTAGACCATTAAATACTGTACAATTAGCCTACTGCATGAGAAAAACAACAAATGTTTTAATGGAGATGTCTAGTTCCATTCGTCATAAAGAAAAGAAACCATGCATTTATTAACAATTGCATGTGGCAGTCTAGACTCTATGGCTAAAGTGTTAATGGAAGCTTGAGTATTAGACTTTTTTGCTAAAACAAAGTTAAATATTACAAATTATAGCATAGAGCAAATTATAATCACATTGGCCTTGAATTTGACTTAACTTCTACATAGGAAAGAGTAGGAACATTTCTCCTAGAAGTTCGCATAAAATCCAAATCCAGGTTTTTATTTTTTCCTCTCATGTCATGTCAAGTACTTCTTTGGAGTTAAGTCCAAGGAGAAAAACACTAAGGAATATAGCATCATTTGCAATGAGAGATATTTAAAACGTTTCTCTTTCCCCATACAGCCTAGGAGTGGATGTTTGGATGTTTGTTCATTGTTTAACCTAGGCCTAAGAATCATTTCTTTTTTTTTTTTTTTTTTGAGACAGAATCTCGCTCTGTCGCCCAGACTGGAGTGCAGTGGCATGATCTCAACTCACTGCAACCTCTGCCTCCTGGGTTTTTTACTCACTACAACCTCTGCCTCCCGGATTTTTTTAAGCAATTCTCCACCTCAGCCTCCTGAGTAGCTGGAATTACAGGCTCATGCCACCATGCCCAGCTAATTTTCTGAAATTTTAGTAGAGACGGGGTTTTATCATCTTGGTCAGGCTGGTCTTGAACTCCTGACCTCGTGATCCACCCACCTCAGCCTCCCAAAGTGCTAGGATTACAGGCATGAGCCACCATGCCCGGCCCAAGAAACATTTCTTATATTAGCATAATGACCTTATAAAGCACACTGACCCTAAAATAGTTATATTTGGGTTCTCACCTGTACCCAGTGGATAAACACTGCTCAATTTGTATTACTTTCATTTGGCAGAAGTTGGTTTAAGCAAATTAGAGCTTTCTCGGGAGCTTGAAAATACAGTGATTACCCGGTCTCCCTACTCCCTTTGAAGGGATCTAGCACTGTTATTTCATTTTTTAAGTTCCTCATTGTAATGGGTAGCTATGATTGAGACCACTGGAAAGAAATATGCTTTTGATGAGGGCAAGAAAATCTAGTCATAGTTTTAGAACAAATCCAAATAATTTATTGAATTGAACTTGAATCTTTGAAAGGAGTTTTGAAGACTATTTTTTTTCCCCAGCCCCATACTGTGTTATAGTCATAGACAATAATCTGAAAGGTGAAAACAGCCAGTCATTAGACATTTTGTCTAAAACTGGAAGTGGTGACTCAGGCCTGTAATCCCAGTACTTTGGGAGGTTAAGGCGGGTGGATCACCTGAGGTCAGGAGTTCGAGATCACCCTGGCCAACATGACGAAACCCCGTCTCAACTAAAAATACAAAAATTAGCTGGGCGTGGTGGCAGGTGCCTGTAATCCCAGCTACTTGGGAGGCTGAGACAGGAGAACGGCTTTAACCTGGGAGGCAGTGAGCTGAGATCACACCATTGCACTCCAGCCTGGGCAACAAGAGTGAAACTGTCTCAAAAAAAGACATTTGAGTACATTTGGTAGTAGACCACAGCCTAAACAGTTTTCTACATCTTTATGCAAATAAAAAAGTGGCATTGAATTGCAATGTCAGAAGCTACACAGGAGGCCAAGTTGCAGCCTTGCTGCCAGGTTGGGGATAGCTTCTTCACCTCTAGGCATTTAAAGAGGCACCTACTTCTCTGAGGTAACCCCACCCTGTCATATTATTGCCCCAACACCAGGAATTCAGGAGGATTAAAACACTAGAAGAAATGAAGACGTGTGTTAAAATACAACGTTTTGGCAGAATAATTATCTCCTTGAATTCTAGTAGTTCAAATAGAGTGTGACTTATGATTCACATTTTTTATTGTTTAGGGGTAAACAACAAAATTTTATTGAATGCCAGCTAGGTGCAGTGGCTCATGCCTTTATTCCTAGCAGTTTGGGAGGCTAAGCTGGGCGGATCACTTGAGGCTAGGCGTTCAAGACCAGCCTGGCCAACATGGTGAAACTCCGTCTCTACAAAAAATACAAAAATTAGCCAGATGTGCTGGCCCACACCTGTAATCCCAGCTACTTAAGAGGCTGAAGCATGAGAATCGCTTGAACCCAGGAGTCAGAGGCTGCAGTGATCGGAGATGGTGCCTCTGCATTCCAACCTGGTTGAGAGAGTGAGACTGTCTCAAGAAAAAAAATTATTTTATATGTGCCAAGCACCCGTTTACAACTCATGAAATTTATAAGAGATCATAAACAAAACAAATAAGAAAATTACTTATTAGGAAGTAAGTGTCATGGAGAAAAATAAAGCAGGAAATGGGAACAAAGTTTCCATTAAAATGTCAAGCAAGGCTTCACTGAGAAGGTGCCATTTGAGCAGATACCTGAAAGAGATGACAACTGTATGGATGGCTGGGCAAAAAGCATTCCAGAGTGAGGGCTCCCTGAGTACAATGCCAGGAAAGAAGTCTTTTTACTTTTGCTATAATTATTTGCAAATAGATTATTCAATTGATAGAGCAAACTTTTTCTTTTCTTCAGATGGAGTCTCACTCTGTTGGCCAGGCTGGAGTGCAATGGCAGATCTCAGCTCACTGCAACCTCCGCCTCCCAGGTTCAAGCGTTTCTACTGCCTCAGCCTCCTGAGGTGGGACTACAGGCCCCCACCACCACACCCAGCTAATCTTTGTATTTTTGGTAGAGATGGGATCTCACTATATTGGCCAGGCTGGGCTCGAACTCCTGATCTTGTGATCCGCCCACCTCGGCCTCCCAAAGTGCTGGGATTACAGGCGTTAGCCACCTCGCCCAGCCTTTTTTTTTTTTTTTTTTTTTTTTGAGATTGAGTCTCACTCTGGCTCTGTTGCCTGGGCTGGAGAGCTGTGGCACAATCTTGGTTCACTGCAACCTCCCCTCCCAGGTTCAAGTGATTCTCCTGTCTCAGCCTCCTGGGTAGCTGGGATTACAGGCACCCACCACCACACCCAGATAATATTTGTATTTTTAGTAGAGATAGGGTTTTGCCATGTTGGCCAGGCAGATCTCCAACTCCTGACCTGAGATGATCCGCCCACCTTGGCCTCCCAAATTGCTGGGATTACAGGCATGAGCCACCGTGCCCAGCCAGGATCTATCTGTTCACACCTATGCCCATGGCTCTTAGGACCGTGCCTATTGTGTAATAAGTTATCCACAAATATTTATTAAATGAATAACTGAATAAATTTCAAGATTGAGCATAAATTTTAGTTTTAAGAAACTAGTATCAATTCTCAGCTGACATCTTAAAATGTAACTCAAGACATGGACTCCAGCCCTTAATTGGTCCCTAACATAAGTTACGTCACCCTCTGGTCCTTGGTTGCCTCAACCATAAAGCAAGGGAGAAAGTAATAAAAGACCCTTCTCAAGTCCCCAAATCTCTGATTCTCTGAACTCTAGAAGTGGTGTAGAATATAGAAAACATTTGATTTAATAGACGTTTGACCTGAATATCTTGACCTTGTGTAGACCAGAGTTTAAATTCAAGTGTTTGCTGTGCCAGGCAGGAAACATAAGTAAGTGAAGTGGGTTGGGTGGCAAATTGCCTTAAGCAATTTGCAATTTCAAAGGCCAAACTGAGAAACATTGAAACCAAAAAGAATGCAAATGAAATAAAACCACAGAAGGAGGAACATTTGTCTAGTTACTTGGCATCACAATCTCTTGAGGGGTCAAGAATTGTTCCTAGGCCTCATGTTATATAAATGTGATTAATGTTAAGCAATCGAAGAAGGATAAGTCATTAGCTTGCAGAGATCAAGATGATAAGACTCCTGATCTCTGACCCTGCATTAATCTCTTGACCAGACTCCCACTATCCTTGTCCAAACCATCGTCTTTATGAGGGTGGCGGTTACGACATCAAATTTGCAAACTTTGGGCACGTTTGCTGTAGTGAGATAATGTGGCCACATCCCACCCTGCGTGTGTGGTGTGAAGTAGGGACTGTAGCCCAGGGACAGAGACATGAGAAACCCACTCAACTGTGGGAGTGAAACCCACCACCCAGATCCAAAGGCAGTGTGGTCCGGTGAGTCAGAGATGGAGCAAGTGCTCTCAGGACGCCCTCAGCCGAGCACGGGAACAAGGGCCCACATGCATTCTGCAGGCCTGCCACACTCGCTTGAGCACAGAACGCTGTGCTTCCTCCAGCTGCTGGAGCTTGTGGACAGCTCTGACCCTCTATGACCATCCTCCTGGTCACCGTATTCCAAAGCTATGAAATATTGTGGACTCCCCCATCTTCCCTAGTTTTCAGTCATTCATCGAGTCTTGCAAAGCATTTTTCTAGCTGCTCTCCATACCCATCCCTGCCCTTTCACTTTCATAGCCCCCGAGTTTATGCTCTATTAACCCCCCTTTGATGTTATAGCAGCCCCCTGATGCCCTCAGCTCCTGTATTCTCCAACTCCAGTCTTTCCTGCAAACTGCCAAGCCTTCTGAGTTTCCACAGCATGAAGGACACATTGACATTTAAAGCCTTCCACCATGTGGCTTCCAATCATTTCTCCCATGAGTCTTCTACCCCAGTCGAATTGTTCAACCAAGTGTTGCCCAAATGTGCCTTGTCGAGTTTTGTTCCCACACCTTTGTTTGTGCTGTCCCACCCAGAGAGGACACCCTTCTACAGCCTCCTCACCAACCCAAATGTTGCCAGTGTTTTTAAAAGCCTGTTCAGGTTCTACTTCCTCCCTGAAGACTTTGCTCAACAACTATGCCCACAATATTGCTTCCTCCTTTATTTAAACTCTGACAAAACGTTAGCTCTGTTGCGTACTCCACATTTAGAGGTACATGATATCAGGTTCCAGATCTGTTTTGTTGATGTCTATGTTCTGCTCCCCAATCCAAATGCAATGGCTAGGAATCAATGAGTTAACAACTAGGGTAATAGCTTCTTAAAACAAATGCTTAGTAAAGACTATCTGTTTATTTATTTATTTGTTTTGAGACGGAGTCTCGCTCTGTTGCCCAGGCTGGAGTGCAATGGCATGATCTCCGCTCACTGCAACCTCGGCCTCCCGGGTTCAAGCAATTCTTCTGCCTCAGTCTCCCAAGTACCTAGGATTACAGGCATGCGCCGACAAGCCTGGGTAATTTTTGTATTTTTAGTAGACACTAAAGATACACTATATTGGCTAGGCTGGTCTCAACTCCTGACCTTGTGATCCCCCGCCGCTCGACCTCCCAAGTGCTGGGATTACAGGTATAAGCCACCGGCAAAACAAATGCTCAGTAAATACTGTTGAATGTGATAAGCCCATCTAAGAGAGTCAATGGAAGACTTTTTTTTTTTCCTATATACAAAGAAAGAATTCCAAATTAGCATTTGCAAGACAGTATTATATCCTATGATACCAGCCAGCCAGGGGCCATTTCCTAAAGCCTCACTAAAGCAGTTTGAGAAGCAAGTTTTCACTTCCCTAGAGATAAAGTATTTTTTCTACTTTTGATCATGCAACTTGGAATATGAGAAAAACAACTTCCCTGGCTAATAGGAAACAAACATTTTGAGAATTTCTGTTGTATCTTAGGAAGAACTAATGACTTCAGCACAAACTGCTAACGTGATTCATGGAAAGTCATGCAAATATTATAAACCAAAAAGGAATCAGAGAGAAACACATATTTTATATTTTAGTTCTTCTCTATCATCATCAGAGGTGATTTTAAAATTTCAACCTGAGAGGCCAGGCATGGTGGCTCACGCCTGTAATCCAAGCACTTTGGAGGCCAAGGTGGGCGGATCACCTGAGGTCGGGAGTTCAAGACCAGCCTGACCAACACGGTGAAACCCCATCTTTAAAAAACTAACTAACTAAATAAATAAATAAATAAAAATTTCAACCTGAGAAAGCTAATTTAAAAAAAAAGAAAAGAAAAAAGTTTTAAAAATTATGTATAAGTGAATATATTTATTTTGTTGAAGTTATATATATATATATATATATATATATTTTTTTTTTTTAAGATGAGGTTTCACCATGATGGCCAGGCTGGTCTTGAACTCCTGACCTCAGGGGATCCACCCACCTCGGCCTCCCAAAGTGCTAGGATTACAGGCGTGAGCCACCGTGCGCGGCTTTTTTTTTTGAGACAGAGTCTTGCTCTGTCACCCAGGCTGGAGTGCAGTGGTGCGATCTCTGCTCACTGCAACCTCCGCCTCCCAGGTTCAAGTGATTCTTCTGTCTCAGCCTCCCGAGTAGCTGGGATTACGGGCACACACCACCACACCAGGCTAATTTTTTTTTTTTTTTTAGATGGAATTTCACTCTTGTTGCCCAGGCTGGTGTGCAATGGCACGATCTCGGCTCACTGCAACCTTTGTTTCCCCGGTGTAAGCAATTCTCCTGCCTCAGCCTCCTAAGTAGCTGGGATTACAGGCATTTGTCACCATGCCTGGCCAATTTTGCATTTTTAGTAGAGACAGATTGATTTCTCCATGTTGGTCAGGCTGGTCTTGAACTCCCAAACTCAGGTGATCTACCTGCCTTGGCCTCCCAAAGTGCTGGAATTACAAGTATGAGCCACCACATATGACCTGGAGTAATATCCTTTAAATAAGGATGAACTAGAATGGAGAAAAATGACCATAACTGCTTTTTTCCTCTAGCAATTCCACCACTACTCAACTTTCCAGTAACTGAAAGCAATTTATAGGTGCAGTGGCTCACACCTGTAATCCCAGCACTTTGGGAGGCTGAGGTGAATGGATCCCTTGAGGTCAGGCGTTTGAGATCAGCCTGGGCAACATGGTGAAACCCCGTCTCTACTAGAAATACAAAAATTAGCCAGGCATGGTGGCAGGCGCCTGTAATCCCAGCTGCTCAGAAGGCTGAGGCACAAGAACACTTGAACCTGGGAGGCAGAGGTTGTAGTCAGTTGGCCACTGCACTCCAGCTGAAGTTAGTTGTGATAACTGCACAATAGTTAGACAAAAAGAAAAAGTTGTCAGAAACACATTCTGAAGAAATTATAAGCCTTGCGTGGTGGCTCAAGCCTGTAATCTTAGCACTTTAGGAGGCCAAGGTGGGAGGATTGCTTGAAGATGGGAGTTTGAAACCAGCCTGGGCAACCAAGTGAGACCCCATCTCTACAAAAAAAATTTTTTTTTAAGAAATTATAGATTAATTGTTATGATGTCTGAGATTTGATTTAAAATATTCCAGCCAAAAATAAGGCAAGATAGGTAAAAATAAGATTAGCAAATTATTGATAATTGTTAAAGCTGGATGATAGGTACACAGAGGTTTATTATACTGTTTGCCATTGTGTATGCTTGAAGTCTTCTACAATAAAATATTTTAAAATTGCATATTGTCATTTTCCTTTTCTTATTATATCATCACGTTTTTGCCCCTCCTCAATCATACTCTCATGGCATATATCCTATTGGAGAAATTCTCCTTGAATTTTCATTCCAGGGAAAGAAAGAAAGAAAGAACCAAAGAACCCATGTGGAATCCAGCCAGGAGTCAAACTCCAGGTGCTGGTCACTTCTTTAGCTTCCAACTTCCTGCTAAACCACAGGTGTCTCATAGAGACTTCATTTATTTATTTATTTACTTACTTACTTACTTATTGAGACAGAGTTTTGCTCTTGTCGCCCAGGCTGAAGTCCAAAGGCATGATCTCAGCTCATTGCAACCTCTGCCTCCTGGGTTCAAGTGATTCTCCTGCCTCAGCCTTCTGAGTAGCTGGGATTAGAGGTATGCACCACCACAAGCCAGCTAATTTTGTATTTTTAGGAAAGGCAGGGTTTCACCACATTGGCTAGGCTGGTCTCGAATTCCTGACCTCAGGTGATCCGCCGGCCTTGGCCTCCCAAAGCGCTGGGATTACAGGCCACTGCACCCGGCCAGGACTTTATCTGATAATAAATTTTCTCATTTCTGCAAAGTACCTAAAGCTTTACAAGTTAGTTATAGAGCATTCCCTTTAAATAGTTGGAGTATATATAGTTATTCAAGGATTTCTTTTTCTTTTCTTTTCTTTTTTTTTTTTAAAGACGGGGTTTCACCATGTTGGTTAGGCTGGTCTTGAACTCCCAACCTCAGGTGATCCACCCGCCTTGGCCTCCAAAGTGCTTGGATTACAGGCATGAGCCACCACACCAGGCCGTTATTCAAGGATTTCTATAAACCTGTGCTTAAAATTTACTATATGGGCTCTCCAGGTAATTTGCTATGGATGCTTTGGTTCTTGAGAACCATGAAGAATGGTGTGATACTTGAATGATAATGACACAGAGAACAAGAATTCTTGAAGACCCTGATTTTATCAGAAGCAGCTTCAACATGGGGAAGATTTTTTGAATAAATAGTGATAAAGAATCATTCACAAGTAAATAAGACCTGTAAGAATGGCATTTGTTTTATCCAAGAGCCGTAAGGAGCCTGGCATGGTGGCTCATGCCTATAATCCCAGCACTTTGGGAGGCCAAGGCGGGCAGATCATGAGGTCAGGAGTTTAGACCAGCCTGACCAACATGGTGAAACCCTGTCTCTACTAAAAATACAAAAATTAGCTGGGCATCCAGCTACTCAGGAGCCTGAAGCAGGAGAATCACTTGAACCGAGGAAGCAGAGGTTGCAGTGAGCCGAGATCGAAGCACTGCATTCCAGTCTGGGCGACAGAGTGAGATTCTGTCTCAAAAAAAAAAAAAAAAAAGCCTCAAGGAAACAAGGTAATTGGAGCTTAATGCAGAAAAAAAAGCTCACATATGGCAATTTTCCCAAATAGGCATATAGTTACTGTAGAAAATCAATTAAAACTTTTTGGCATTAAAATGTATTAAAGTGGCTAAGTCATAAAGCATTCTTTACTCTCGTGGTATGTTGAATTTATAGGTGCTTGGGAACATTTTAATTACTCATATGTGGAAATAATGCTGGCTGTCCTCCCTGAAAGCTGTCCATCAAAACTAGCTCCTTAGTTTGGTGACTATTATCTGGTCCTGGCTTGGGAGCCCTTAAAGGACCAGTTCACTTGCCAAAAAGGATACCTTCTGGGGCAGAGTGACCTCAATAAAAAACTTCAAATCATCTCATTGGGAGCAGTGACAGGGAAGAGGGCTGGTTAACTCAGAAATGAAAAGCTAAGGTGAGCCATAATAGCTACTTTGAAATATTTGAGATACTATTTTATAGAAGAGAGAGTAGACCTGTTCTTTGTAATTTAAGAGTGAGTTAGAACCAGGAACCAAAGTTTCAAGGACCCAGATTTCAATTCAACCTGTAAAGAGCTTTCTAACAATTGAAGTAGTACTACAGTGGAGTATCCTGGGATGGGATTCTTACCGAGCTGCTTAGTCAGGTAGGAGGGATATTTTACAGTGCTGCTCAAGATGTAGTCCATGAAATGTTGCTGCTCCACACATTATTTTTCTTCTTCTTCTTTCTTTTCTTTATTATTGTTATTTTTGTTATACTTTAAGTTCTGGGATACATATGCAGAGCGTGTAGGTTTGTTACATAGGTATACATGTGCCATGATAGTTTGCTGCACCCATGAAACCATCATCTACATTAGATATTTCTCCTAATTCTATTCCTCCCCAAGCCCCCACCCCTCAACAGGCCCTGGTGTGTGATGTTCCCCTCCCTGTGTCCATGTGTTCTCATTGTTCGACTCCCTCTTATGAGTGAGAAGATGTGGTGTTTGGTTTTCTATTCCTGTGTTAGTTTGCTGAGAATGATGATTTTCAGCTTCATTCATGTCCCTGCAAAGGACGTGAACTCATCCTTTTTTTATGGCTGCATAGTATTCCATGGCGTATATGTGCCACATTTTCTTTATCATTCATAGGTATTTGGATTGGTTCCAAGTCTTTGCTACTGTGAACAGGGCTACAATAAACATACGGGTGCATGTATGTTAATTGTAGAATGATTTATAATCCTTTGGGTATACTTTCTTTTTAATTTCTTTTATGTACAAAGAGCTAGCACAGTTTCTTTCATTGGGTGGACAACTTTGGTAATCTTTTCGAGGAAGATCACTTAGCCCAACGTAATGAAGTCTACCTCTAACTTTGCATACTAATGGGAAAATTCCCTGCACAGATTCTGGATCAGACAATGTTGGTTGGAGCAGAAGTAACAAGAGTAAAAACTCTGGCCAAATTTTCATGAATGGCTCCCCTAGAGCTGCTATTGATGCATCTTGCTTTCAGGATTTCAATAAGGCAAAGAGGCAAAAGGCCTTTCCTTTTTTTCTTTTTTTTTTTTTTTTTGAGACAGAGTCTTGTTCTGTCGCCAGGCGCCAGGCTGGAGTTCAGTGGCACGATCTCGGCTCACTGCAATTTCTGCCTCCTGGGCTCAAGCAATTCTCCTGCCTCAGCCTCCCGAGTAGCTGGGACTATAGGCACACACCACCACGCCCAGCTGATTTTTTGTAGAGACGGGTTTCACCATGTTGGCCAGGATGGTCTCGATCTCTTGACCTCGTGATCTGCCTGCCTTGGCCTCCCAAAGTGCTGGGATTACAGGCGTGAGCCACCGTGCCCGGCCTTTCCTTTTTTCTTGAGATTTAAATCTTATTTTTTTATTTTTATTTTTTGCCATATTCTACCATGCTGTCAAGTTCAAGAGATTTAAATTTTAATAACTTTTTTCTTCAGTTTTACATCTACAATCATGTTTCCTATAAATGAAAAATGTATTACAATTACCAAAAAATTCCACTTATAAAATGTAGACCACTTACATATTTATGTATCAAATATCTTCTGTTCCTTTCTGATATTCTGACAAACATAGGATGACAATCTATTCTAGATTTTGTGAGATCTATCCATTTAACTTTTTTTTTTTTTTTTTTTTTTTTTTGAGACAGAGTCTCCCTCTCTCACCCAGGCTGGAGTGCAGTGGTGTAATCTCGACTTACTGCAATCTCTGCCTCCCGGGTTCAAGCGATTCTCCTGTCTCAGCCTCCCGAGTAGCTGGGATTACAGGCATGTGTCACCATGCCCAGCTAATTTTTGTATTCTTAGTAGAGACAGGGTTTCACCATGTTGGCCAAGCTGGTCTCAAACTCCTGACCTCAGCGATTTGCCTGCCTCAGCCTCCCAAATTGCTGGGATTACAGGCATGAGCATGAACCACCGTCTCGGCCCTTTTAACAATTTTTCAAGTGCACGGTATAGTAATGTTCTATAGGCACAATGTTATACAGCAGATCTCTAGAAATTAATCATCTTGCCTAACTGAAGTTTTATACCCACTGAATAGCAACTCAAGCATTTTCCCATTTGCCTTTCCCTGCAGCCCCTGGAAACCACCATTCTACTCTCTGTTTCTATGTGTTTGGCTATTTTACATTCCTCATATAAGTGGAATTGTGCAATATTTTTCTTCTGTGACTGGCTAATTTCACTTAGCATAACATCTTCCAGATTCATCCATGTTGTCACATATGGTGTATTTCTTTCCTTTTTTAAGGCCAAATAATATTCCATTGTATGTGTAGACCACATTTCTTTATCAATTTATCTGTCGGTAGACATTTATGTTGCTTCCTCATCTTGGGTGTTGTGAATAATGCTGCAATGAACGTGGTAGTTAAAATATCTCTTTGAGATCCCAGTTTCTCTGATTTCCACACATTCCTTGATACTGGTCCACAAGAGAAGGAGCTTGTTGTGCTAGACTGTAAATTCATGCACTGCTTCCTTTATCAATAGAGCTTTGCAGGCCTGGCACGCTGGCCCACACCTGCAATCCCAGCACTTTGAGAGGCCGAGGCGGGTGGACTACCTGAGGTTCGAGGTTCAAGACCAGCCTGACCAACATGGGAAAACCCTATCTCTACTAAAAATACAAAAATTAGCTGGGTGTGGTGGAGCATGTCTGTAATTCCAGCCACTCGGGAGGCTGAGGCAGGAGAATCACTTGAACCTGGGAGGCGGAGGTTGCAGTGAGCCAAGATCGCACCATTGCACTCCAACCTGGGCAACAGAGTTTTCTTTTCAAAAAAGAAAAGCAAAAGCCTTGTTATAAAGAGAAAATGTCAGTGAAACTAAACAATGACTTAGTGTCGTTCTTTTTATTTTTATTTTTATTTTTTTTTTTATAAAGACGGGGTTTCACCATGTTGGTAGGCTGGTCTTGAACTCCCGACCTCAGGTGATCCGCCCACCTTGGCCTCCAAAGTGCTTGGATTACAGGCGTGAGCCACCACGCCCGGCCGACTTAGTGTCGTTCTTAAGTATTTTGATTATTGTTGTAAGGGAAGGAATGTATCCACTAAGTAGTTAATGAAACTATAGAATGTTCACAGTAATCAAATGATCACATTACAAAATATATATAAATGGAAAAGCAATTTTAACACTAAGATCTACATTTTATTTTATTAGAATATATTTGAAATCTAGTATCACAGTAGTATAAAGTTGTTAAAGAACATGGATCACTGCTGCTCTGTGGAACCTATTATATGAAATCAATTAACTGTATCTCAGTACAACCACTGTGGAAAACAGTATGGAGTTTCCTTAAATAACTAAAAGTAGATCTACCATTTGACCCAGCAATTCCACTACTGTGTATCTACCCAGAGGAAAAGAAGTCATTATATGAAAAAGACACATGCACATGCATGTTTATAGCAGCTCAATTCGCAACTGCAAAAATATGGAACCAGCCCAAATGCCCATCAATCAATCAGTGAATAAAGAAAATGTGATATATATATCATAGCTCAGTGAAACTGCATCATGTGTAAGGTGGCCAATTGTCCCAGTTTGCCCAGAACTACAAGGCTTCCCAGGATATGGGACTTTCAGTGCTACAGCCAGCACAGTCCTGGGAAAACCATCCTAATTAGAGCACAGACATGCTGTATGTACTAGCTTCATTTTACTGTAGTGCAACGGTGAGATATATGTATACTGTGGAATACTACTCAGCCATAAAAATGAACAAAATAATGGCATTTGCAGCAACCTGGCTGGAATTGGAGACTTATTATTATTCTCAGTAAAGTAACTCAGGAATGGAAAACCAAATACCGTATGTTCTCACTCATAAGTGGGAGCTAAGCCATGAGGATGCAAAGGCATAAAGATGATACAGTGGACTCTGGGGGACTCAAAGGGAAAGCGGAGAGGGGGGGAAAGGGGTAAAAGACTACACACATTGGGTCGACTACCACTATGGAAAACAGTGTGGGGATTCCTTACAGAACAAAAGTAGATCTACCAAGCTTGGGTGTTGGGTGCACCAAAATCTAAGAAATTACCAATAAAGAACTTATCTATGTAACCAGACACCACCTGTCCCTCAAAAGCCTGTTGAAAATTTTTTAAAAATGAAAAAAGTACATGACAGAAAAATGCTCAATAAATATTACTTATCATTTAAAAAAAAATGGTCTCTGCACTAACAACCTCTAAGCTGACTAAATAATACATGTTCCATATGTACATGTGCTGCCGTTTGAAAATATAAAGATTCTGTTATGATTATCGAATAAGAATGCAGGCTGGGCGAGGTGGCCCACGCCTGTAATCCCAGCACTTTGGGAGGCTGAGGGGGGGCAGATCTTCTGAGGTCAGGAGTTCAAGATCAGCCTGGCCAACGTGGTGAAATGCTGTCTCTGCTAGAAATACAAAAATTAGTCAGGTGTGGTGGTGCACACCTGTTATCCCTGCTACTCAAGAGGCTGAGGCAGGAGAATTGCTTGAACCCTGGAGGCAGAGGTTGCAGTGAGCCGAGATCATGCCACTGCACTCCAGCCTGGGCAACTGAGACTCTGTCTCAAAAAAAAAAAGGCAGGGCGTAGTGGCTCATGCCTGTAATCCAACCACTTTGGAGACCAGGGCGGGTGGATCACATGAGGTAGGGAGTTCACGACCAGCCTGACCCAACACAGTGAAACCCTGTCTAAAAAAAAAAAAAAAAAAAAAAAAAAAAAGAATGCATTTAAAGTGCTACTGAATTAAAAGTAGCTTTTAATTAATATGTATTTTCCCAAGCAATATATACTAAAAGTATCATATCTGTTACAGGGAGATTCAAACACTTTTTGTGTAGTGTCTTTACACTGATAAGTTTGCTAATAATCCAGGGTCTCTTCATACAGCTGTGCAGTGCACCACACATAGCGCTGGATGAACTCCAGCCCTCACGTGCTAACCCTGCCATCAGCTCAGTGAAACTGCATCATGTGTAAGGTGGCCAACTGTCCTGGTTTGACCAGGACTAAAAGGCTTCCCAGGATATGGGACTTTCAATGCTACAGCCAGCACAGTCCTGGGAAAACCACCCCAATCAGAGCACAGACATGCCATATGTACTAGCTTCAGCCTTGGAATCCTTTCTTTAGAACTATAAACCTAAAATAGCTGAAATGATGAAGCCATTTTTATATTACTTCTTTTCTCTTTATGTTTTAAAGGTGAGAGAACCATGTAATCCTGCCAACATCCTGACCAAGCCCGATCCAAGAACCTTCTGGACTAATGATGATTCAGGTATTATTGGAAAAATACAATTTGTTTTCTGTTATGTACAGGATGCATTCTGTAGTAAAGCTCTACACAAAGGCAAGGTTTAGGGGAAATTTTTATTTGTTTGTTTATTCTTACTTAACTCAACACTTGAATACACTTTGCAATTAATTTTTTTTTTTTTTTTAAACAGAGTCTTGCTCTGTTGCCCAGGCTGGAGTACAGTGGCACGATCTTGGCTCACTGCAACCTCCACCTCCCAGGTTCAAACAATTTTCCTGCTTCAGCCTTCCTGAGTAGCTGGGACTACATGCGTGTACTACAATGCCTGGCTAAATTTTGTATTTTAGTAGAGACAGGGTTTCACCATGTTTACGCCAGGTTGGTCTCAAACTCCTGACCTCAGGCAATCCACCCACCTCAGCCTCCCAAAGTGCTGGGATTACAGGGGTAAGCAACCACACCCAGCCTTGCAATCAATTTTATCCTAAAAGTCCTTTCATTATATCTTCTTTTTAGTATCTAAAACATATATATTAGATCCCTTTGTCCTTTGTAAGTATGACGATTGGGTTTTCACATTTCTGTGTGAGACATGCCTCCTTCAAACCTTGTTATAATGTCGAGCACATTACCTGCCTATCATTTTATATATATATAATCAGGTACAGCTTTGTGCATTGTGAAGCATACTTAAGTGTTGGGAAGAATGAAGGAATGAGTCTGTTTGTTGGAGTAGAAGACAGAGGAGTAGAATAAAGTGGGCAAATACACGAGCCCAAGTTTGTCTTCTAGGGCAAGGAAGGGATATGAAAACCTAGGGTGAATCACACTTCAGAATACTTACAGGAGAGCATGGATGTCTTGCAC
Source organism: Ateles fusciceps (assembly GCA_036589455.1). Taxonomy (NCBI): domain Eukaryota; kingdom Metazoa; phylum Chordata; class Mammalia; order Primates; family Atelidae; genus Ateles; species Ateles fusciceps. Next base: position 8,060,340 of record JAZHEH010003259.1, read on the forward strand.
TATGATATCAGAGCCATACATCTAATCAGAATCAGAGGAATGCCACTTTATGAGATCGGAGAATATGCTTCAGGTTACATGATTAGAAATTACACTTAGACAAAGGGTAGGGTATGCTCTCACAGGAAATAGAAGACATTTAAACATTCTTTTCATGCTGGGCGTGGTGGCTCACACCTGCAATCTCAGCACTTTGGGAGACAGAGGAGGGCAGATCACGAGGTCAGGAGATTGAGACAATCCTGGCTAACACAGTGAAACCCTGTCTATACTGAACATACAAAAAATTAGCCAGGTGTGGTGGTGCGCACCTGTAGTCCAAGCCATTCGGGAGGCTGAGGCAGGAGAATCTCTTGAACCTGGGAGGCAGAGGTTGTGGTGAGCTGAGATTGCACAACTGCACCCCAGCCTGGGCGACAGAGCGAGACTCCATCTCAAAAAAAAGATTCTTCTTCACAAACACACATGAGCCATGAGGCCTAATTGCACAAAGTAGACACTAGAAATAAAAGGGGAGGTGAAGCAAAAGGAGCTAAAACAATTAAGAGAGTGATAGTAGAGCGTTTGCCCTTTCTAATGAAATGGGTCTAATGAAATAGAAAACTTGTGGTCATATCTGATATTTGTATTACACCTCACACTTTTATACTTTTACAGACGGTTCAACAGAAATCTAATGTAGTGTTTGCAGCAATCCCTTGAAATAGGAGAGACAGCCTTTTCCTTGTTATGCCTCTATTAGAAAGGAAATAATAAGCTGAATAGGTTAGCTGACATATCCAAAGCTCCCAGCCAGAAAATACTAAGGCTGGGGAGAATGGAGAGCAGACTGCCCAGTTCGATAGCACACTTCCTAGGAAGAAGCAGCTCTCCTAGCAGAAACAGCTTGGGCTAAATCTGTGCTTTAATCTGTTTTTCATAAAAAGGAGTCAGAGACTGTGCCTATTAGCAGAAACAGGAGGACTTGAGAAGGAAAGTGAGAAACTCTCTGATTTTTTTTTTCGAAGACCAGGCAGGCTCATGGTCTAAACATTATCAATTTCATCTGTCAAAAATTTTTTTCTGTCATGTTTTATTATGCCTTTTGAAGAAAAAAGAAAAAACATGAAAGCAAATTAGCCTATTTATGCCATCATTTCAGCCCATTTGAAGTACACCACCACAATAAACAAGCCATCTGCTAAGTTCTACAGCACATGTGTTAAGAAGAACCAATGTAGAATGAAACATTACCCAAAAAACGTAAATGATTTTTGATGTTATGTAAAGAAAATGGAAAGAGAGGGAAATCTGTACAGGACAAGTCTAGAAAATGGTGCTTCACCAGTGGCCCTTTGGGCTGCTCTGTCTATAAAGTAGCCATTCTTTATTCTTTTACTTTCTTAATAAACTTGCTTTCACAAAAAATGAAAGAAAGAGAGAAAGAAAGAAGGAGGGGAGGGAGAGAGAAAGGAAGGAAGAAAGAGAAAGAAAAAAGAAAGCAAAAGAAAGAGAAAGAAAGAAAAAGAAAGAAAGAGAAAGAAAGAAGGAAAGAAAGAAAGAATAGCTAGGCGTGGTGGCACATGCCTGTAATCCCAACTACTTGGGAGGCTGAGACAGGAGAATCGCTTGAACCGAGGAGGCAGAGGTTGCAGTGAGCCAAGGTTGCACCACTGTCCCCAGCCTGGGCAACAAGAGTGAAACTCCATCTCAAAATAAAAAAAAAGAAAAGAAAGAAAGAAAGAAAATGAAATAAAGAAAAGAAAGAAAGAAAAAGAAAGAGAGAGAGAGAGAAAGAAAGAAAAGAGAAAAAAGAAAATGTTGCCTAGACACTTAGAAGCCTAAAGAAATTATATTATGGGCTGAGCGCAGTGGCTCACGCCTGTAATCCCAGCAATTTGGGAGGTCGAGGTGGGCAGATTACCTGAGGTCAGAAGTTTGAGACCAGCCTGGCCAACATGGTGAAACTCCATCTCTACTAAAAATACAAAATTAGCTGGGCATGGTGGCAGGCGCCTGTAATCTCAGCTACTCTGGAGGCTGAGGGGAGAGAATCACTTGAACCCAAGGAAGTGAGGTTGCAGTGAGCCAAGATTGTGCCATTGGACTCCAGCCAGGGCAATAAGAGTAGAACTTGGTCACAAAAAAAAAAAAAAAAAAAAAAGAAAAGAAAGAAAGAAAGAAAAGAAAAGAAAAGAAAGAAAGAGATAGGAATAGAATATTCAGATCTACTCCTTTTTTTTTTTCTTAGCTGGAGTCCTGCTCTGTCACCTAGGCTGGAGTGCAGTGGTATGATCGATTTACTCATTTTTAAAACATTATTACTTTTCCTTCATTAGTAGAATTACAAAGAATGGAGTGTCCCTCCTACAAGAGCTCATCTCATGAAGAGCTTTCCAGTCACCAACTTAACCAACTCATAAAGTAGGATCTATGTCTAGAGTAATTTTTTTCTTTGTTTCTTTTTTTGGCCTAGTCAGTCAGTCCATTACTATGAGGTTTTTTTTGTTTTTTTTTTTTTTTAAATCTCCACCTCTAGTGGTCTTTTGGTGCTTTTTATCAATTTTTGCTTTATATATTTTTGAACATATTTCATTATTAGACACATATGTCTTTATGATTATTATTATTTCCTGATGAACTGATCATTTTATCATTAGAAAATTTTTTTGTTTATCTCTGGTAAAAGTCTTTTTTTGAACTCTATTTCTTCTTATAGATTTAGCCAGTCCAGTCTTCCAAAGCCTTGTTTTCACATGGCATATATTTTCTATCCATTTTCTTTCAATCTGTGTCTTATAGTTAAAGTGCCTGTCTTATAGACATCATGAGGTTAGGTTTTCCTTTTAAATCCTATCTAACAATCTCTGTTTTTTACTTGGGATGTTTAGACCCTTTACACGTAATGTAATGACACAGTTAGATTTAACTTTACTGTTTTGCTATTTGTTTTCTATATGCCCCTTATCGTCTTTGTTTTCTTATTCTTCCTTTCCTGACTTCTCTAGGATTATTTGAATAGGTTTTAGAATTTAATATTAATTCACCTGTTGACTTTCTAGTTATACCCTTTGCATCATATTTTCAGTGGTGCTCTGCAGATTATAATAAATGACTTTATTTATTTTATTTTATTTTTGAGACAGAGTCTCAGTCTGTTGCCCAGGCTGGAGTACAGTGGCACAATCTCGACTTGCTGTGACTTCCACCTTCTGGATTCAAGTAATTCTCCTGTCTCAGCCTCCCAGGTAGTGGGATTACAGGCATGTGCCACCCCTGGCTAATTTTTGTATTTTTAGTAGAGACGGGGTTTCATTATGTTGGTCAGGTTGGTCTCGATCTCCTGACCTCAAGTGATCCACCCGCCTTGGTCTCCCAAAGTGCTAGGATTGCAGGCATGAGCCACTGCACCTGACCTATAATAAATGACTTTAAATTTTCATAAACCATGGTCAAAATTTTCAAACAATATGGGTGTATCTACCCCACTCTACTCTCATATTTTATATTATAGCTGTTATATATATTATCTATATATGTACTGAATCTTCCATATATGTACTAAACCCTACAGTACAGTGCATTTTTTAAAAAATAAGAAGAAAATTATCTTTTGTATTCATCCAGATTATTACCATTTCCGATGTTCTTCATTTCTTTCTGCAAATTTGTTTCTCTCTGGTATCATTTCCCTTTAGCCTGGAAATTTTCCTTTAGGATTTCTTTTTATGTATGTATGTATGCATTTATTCATTTGAGACGGAGTCTCACTTTGTGGAATGCAGTGGCGCAATCTCGGCTCATGGCAACCTCCGCCTCCCGGATTCAAGTGATTCTCTTGCCTCAGCCTCCCAAGTAGCTGGGACTACAGGCGTGCACCACCACGCCCAGTTAAGTTTTGTATTTTTAGTAGAGATGAGGGTTTCACCATGTTGGCCAGTATGGTCTCGATCTTTTGACCTCGTGATCTGCCTTCCTTGGCCTCCCAAAGTGCTGGGGTTACAGGCGTGAGCCACCATGACCAGCTGTTTTTACTATTTTTTTGAGACAGAGTCTCGCACTGTCACCCAGGCTGGAGTGCAGTGGCAAGACCTCAGCTCACTGCAACCTCCACCTCCCATGTACAAGCAATCTTCCTGTCTCAGCCTCTTGAGTAGCTGGTATTGCAGGTGCAAGCCACCATGCATGGCTAATTTTTTGTTTGTTTGTTTGTTTGTTTGTTTTGAGACAGAATCTCGCTCTGTCACAGGCACTAGGCTGGAGTGCAGTGGGGCGGTCTGGGCTCACTGCAACCTCTGCCTCCCGGGTTTAAGCAATTCTCCTGCCTCAGCCTCTTGAGTAGCTAGGACTACAGGTGCATGCCACCACGCCCCGCTAGTTTTTGTATTTTTAGTAGAGATGGGGTTTCACCATGTTGGCCAGGATGGTCTCTATCTCTTGACTTCGTGATTTGCCCGCCTCGGCCTCCCAAAGTGCTAGGATTACAGGCGTGAGCCACTGCGCCTGGCCTAATTTTTGTATTTTAAATAGAGACAGGGTTTCACCATGTTGACCAGGCTGGTCTTGAACTACTGACCTCAAGTGTTGCACCCATCTCAGCCTCCCAAAGTGCTGGCATTGCAGGCATGAGCCCCCACACCCAGCCAGGATTTCTTATAAGTCTTCTGGCAGTGAAATATCTAAGCTTTTTTAAATCTACATGATATGTCTTTATAAATGAAAATATCTTTATTTCATTCTTGAAGGATGTTTTTGCAAGATATGGAATTCTAGGTGGTTACTTTTTTTTCTTTCATCACGATAAAGATGTTGGCTCTTGTCTTCTGGCCTGTAGAGTTTCTGATGAGAAGTCAGCAATGTTTACATTATTGCTATGCTGAATGTAATGTGTAGTCTTTCACTAGCTGCTCTAATTTTTTTTAATATTTGTTTTTTATCAGTTTGACTATGATGTGCCTAGAGTAGAATCTGTTCTTCAAGATGTAGACCTCTCAGGTTTAGGAATTTAAATATTCTTCTAGTTCACTAGTAGTGTTTTCACAATTTCAATCTAAGTGATGCAATTCTTCTGTCTGGTGGTTTCTACACTGCAGCATGCCCTTTCTTCTCCGGCTTATCAGCACTCGGAAACTCTTCCTAACTGATTTGAATTCTGCTAAGTGCAAACGCAAGCTTGAGCAACTGCACTGCCATCCATCTGCAACACCTAGTCTTATGAGCCTGTAAATGGATTCTTTACAAAGCCCATGTTCTAGTCATTGCTGCAGTATGAGTTTTGTTATTGCAGCTTTTACAAATTCCTGAAATGATTTTAGTAATACAAGAAATAATAGGCCGGGCACAGTGGCTCACGCCTGTAATCCCAGCACTTTGGGAGGCCGAGGCAGGTGGATCCTGAGGTCAGGAGTTCAAGCCCAGCCTGGCCGTCATGGTTTAATGCCATCTCTACTAAAAATACAAAAATTAGCTAGGCCTAGTGGTGCGTGCCTGTAATCCCAGCTATTCAGGAGCCTGAGGCAGGAGAATCGCTTGAACCTGGGAGGCGGAGGTTGCAATGAGCCAAGATTGGGCCACTGCACTCCAGCCTGGGCAAAAAAGCAAGACTCTTGTCTCAAAAAAATAATAATAAATAAATAAATAAAGGAAATAATACAAAAAATTACAATGTTTTTGTCTTTTTTTTGTTTTTTTTTAATGAACGAAGTATTTTCTTTTTCTTCCTTTTTTTTTTTTTTTAAAGATGTGGTTTCACCACTATGGCCAGGCTGGTCTTGAACTCCTGACCTCAGGTGATCCACCCACCTCAGCCTCCCAAAGTGTTAGGATTACAGGCGTGAGCCACTGCGCCCGGCTGAATGAAGTATTTTCTTTCAAAATCACTCATCATCAGAGAGTATTTTATTTATTTAATGTCGTGTGTAGTCTTTTTTTTTTTTGAGTTCCCACTCTTGTCACCCAGGCTGGAGTACAGTGGCATGATCTCAGCTGACTGCAACCTCAACTTCCTGGGCTCAAGCAATCCTCCTGTCCCAGCCCCACAAGCAGCTGGGACTATAAACACATGCCACCACACCCAGCTAATTTCTTATATTCTTGTAGAGACAGGGTTTCTCCATGTTGCCCAGGCTGATCTTGAACTCCTGAGCTCAAGTGATCCACCTGCCCTGGCCTCCCAAAGTGCTTGGATTACAGGTGTGAGCCAGCATCCGGCCTGATACACAGTTTAAATAGAGTTAAATATTAGGGATGGTTAGTCCACATTGCTTGGTAGAAATAGAAGTTATATGTAAACATGATTTTGTGAAGAATTAAGGAATTACTCAAGGCAGTTTCATTACATGAAATCTGGTAGAATTGCCTAGATCTTTACATTCACTATCTTTTTGTGTGAGTACCAGAGGACAGGACTAGCATGCTCACGTGAAGATAGGTATGGTATACAGTTTGAAAAACAAAACTCATTTCTTAAGTCTTTCTTTTTTACGATTATAACATAAAAGTGGCCTACACTCATCATAGGGAAAAGATGAAAAATAAGAGAAAGGAAGAACTTGATCACCCGCAATCTTACTGCTCATGCTTTTGTTCAATGGGCTTAGAGTTTGTGCATTCCCAGCATTTGTTCAGACAACAAGCAAACAGGCCGCACAAGTTTAGGTTCTTTCCTGTTATCTTTGTTTTTCGGCTTTGAAACCTGAGTTGTTTGCTTTTGTACACCTTTGATTTTCAATCGCTGGTCCTGCAGTGGCCTGTAATTTCCTCTTGAATTAGAATTTCAAGGTAGAATGAGTTTCTTCATACTTTCAAAATGTGTGTTTTTCCCCAGTACTATTATTGGCAACCCAGATAATGTTCTTTGCTTAGAGAAAACCAGATAATGAAGTAGTTAAACAACAACATTTATTTGCAAGGTCATTATTTTAGCTAGGCACTGGTTTTGCCTGGTAAGAAACATAACTCTTTGATGTTCACCCTAGACTTTTACTTGATGTTCACCCTGGAGTTTTACTTGATGTCCCTTTTAAACAAGACAATTTCGACCACTGGGATTTTTTTAAATGTCTAGATTTCTTTCAAGCAAAAATTTAAGAGCAAGAATCATTACTGCATTAACTTTTCCCAGAGAAGAAAATTGAATTTTTCTTTATATTTTCAGGATTGTGCATTGTTCGTGTATGTATACACACATCACACACACACACACACACACATATTTATTTTTCTTTCTTTTTTTAACTTTTGTTTTAGGTTTTGGGGTACATGCGAAGGTTTGTACATAAGTAAACTCTCTCTTTTTTTTTTTTTTTTTTTAAAGAGAGAGTCTTTTGCTCTGTCACCCAGTCTGGAGTGCAGTGGCACGAACTCGGCTCACTGCAACCTCCACCTTTTGGGTTCAAGCGATTCTCCTGCCTCAGCCTCCTGAGTAGCTGGGATTACAGGCACCCACCACCACACCAGGCTAATTTTTGTATTTTTAGTAGAGGTGGGGTTTCACCAGGTTGGCTACACTGATCTAGAACTCCTGAGCTTAAGTGATCTGCCCACCTCGGTCTCTCAAAGTACTGGGATTACAGGCATGAGTCACCATGCTAGGCCAGCATAGATAAGCTCTTGTCACATGGGTTTGTTGCACAGATTATTTCATCACCCCAGTACTAAGTCCAATATCCAATAGTTATCTTTTCTGTTTCTTTTCATCTTCCTATCCTCTATCCTCAAGTAGACCTAGTGCCTATTGTTTCTGTCTTTGTGAAGTTCTCATCATTTAGCTCCTATATATTTTCTAATGGTTCATCACATTAAAAAAATCAGTTATAGCTGGGTGTGGTGGCTTGCACCTATGGTCCCAGCTACTAGGAATATGAGGCAGCAGGATGGCTTGAGCCCAAGAGTTGGAGGCTGCAGTGAGCCATGATCATGCCTTTGCATTCCAGCCTGGGCTACAGAGTGATACCCTGTCTTAAAAATAAATAAATACAAGAATACATAAATAAATAAAAATCATGCCGGGCGAGGTGGCTCACACCTGTAATCCCAGCACTTTGGGATGCCAAGGCAGGCAGATCACCTGAGGTAAAGAGTTCGAGACCAGCCTGACCAACATGGAGAAATTCCACCTCTACTAAAAATACCAAATTAGCTTGGTGTGGTGGCACATGCCTGTAATCCCAGCTACTCGAGAGGCTGAGGCAGGAGAATCACTTGAACCCAGGAGGTGGAGGTTGCAGTGAGCCAAGATCGTGCCATTGCACTCCAGCCTGGGTAACAAGAGTGAAACTCCATCTCAGAAAAATAAATAAATAAATAATAAAAATCAGCTCAAATTTCTGGGGACTTAGGAATCACTACCTGTAGCTCACACCTATAATTTCAGCTACTCAGGAGGCTGAAGCAGGAGGATCGCTTGAGGCCAGGAGTAAGACCCTATTTCCAAAAAAAAAAAAGAAAAAGAGAAAAAGAAAAAAAGAATGTATATATATATAAAGTAGTATATCTGTATTTACTCAGGAGTAGTAATAGTTTGTGTACCAAATTTAGAAATAAAATGATTCATAATTTGAAAACATACAGACTACAGATATATGTTAGTATTTTATATATTCTCTGAATATATAAATATATGAAAATATATAAAATTCAGAGAATATATAAAATTGTATCATTGGATTAATATAAGCAGAGGAGGGACTTCACTACATGAATTTTTTAAAGTAACAAAAACAATTTCTAGATTTTTTTTTCTCTTGAAAAGCAAAACACTCATATTTATAGCTAGAAAACATTTGCTTGTCTGCTGAAGTATGGCATTATCTAGCAAAAAAGAGAAATACGTGAAAAGGTAAACATCATCTGCTTACACAAAAATTTTCCATCTGATACATGTTGGCCAATATATTCACGGTAGACTTTGCCTCCTGATATTACAGACAAATTATCTAGTAAAAATCTGTGGACACATGAAAATCCTGTAAGTTGACTAACCTCATTTACTCAGGTGATAACTACAAAAAGGTAGCTATCTCAGTAATAAAATCATCTTACCCACATTGAAGAATTCCAAAGTCTCATAGTGTCATCAGTGGGAGCAGAGATGAAGCTAGGCTTTGAAAAGAACAAGGACACAGTCATAAGAAGCTAAATTGGCCAGGCCTGGTGGCTCACGCCTGTAATCCAAGCACTTTGGAGGCCAAGGCAGGTGGATCACCTGAGGTTGGGAGTTCAAGACCAGCCTGACCGACATGGTGAAACCCCGTCTTTATAAAAAAAAAAAAAGAAGAAGAAGAAGCTAAATTATCCTTTGGTCTACATCTTCTATACCCTCCACCTCATTAAACACAAATTCTTTGCAAAGATTGGCTTCCCGAGAGGCCACTTATGTTTCTTGTGGATGTTCAGCCATAAATTTGGTCCTCCGATTAACTGATATTTGGACTATTTTTGCTATGTTATTTTTTGAGACAGAGTCTTGCATTCTCGACCAGGCAGTGGCTCAGAGTGGCACTATCTCAGCTCACTGCAACTCTCCAACTCCCGGGTTCAAGCGATTCTCCTGCCTCTGCCTCCCAAGTAGCTGAGATAACAGGCGCCCGCCTCCATGCCTGGCTAATTTTTGTATTTTTAGTAGAGATGGGGTTTCGCTGTGTTGGCCAGGCTGGTCTTGAACTTCAGATCTCAGTGCTAGGATCACAGGCATGAGCCACCGCGCCTGGCCTATTTTTGCTTTTTATGTGTTGAAGTTTGAGAAATAATGACCTCAACATAACAATAACTGCATATTCTTGGCCAATTAACTGAACTGGAGATGGTTGGTCATAACTTTTCTTGCCATCAAATGAAGGGCCCCTTAAGAGAATACAATAAAAACATAACACCTTTGGGCAGAAAGAAATGAGAAAAAGATGTACAAATCACTAGTAATAGTATATCTCAAGTTAGAGTCTCCAACTCTCTAGCTATCTTCCACTACTCCCCATAATAATTTCCTGTACATTTAGGGTTTTGGTGGCGATGATGGTGGTGGTTTTTTGAGACAGGGCCTCACGTTGTCACCCAGGCTAGAGCAGTGGCATGATCACAGTTTACTGTAGCTGTAGCCTTGACCTCCCAGGTTCAAGCAATCCTCTTATCTCAGCCCTCCAAGTAGCTGGGACTAGAAGCATGAGCCACCACACCCAGCTAATTTTTTTGTTTTTTGTAGAGATGGGGTTTCACCACGTTGCCCAGGCTGGTCCCAAACTCCAGAGCTCAAGTGATCTGCCCATCTCAGCCTCCCAAAATGCTGGGATTAGAGGTGGGAACCACTGCACCCGGCCTTATACATTCAGTTTTTAACAGACTTCCTTGCCCATGGTACATGCACAATCAAGTGTGTTGAAAAACTGAATATAATTAGCACTCTCCAAAATTAAGGTAAATAGAGATTTGTTCTGAAGTTCTCTTTGAAGACTTAATCCATCAGAAAGAGACCCACTCACTCTATCACTCATACTGGTTTTTGGCATCTCCGACTTCAACTCGAACTTTTAACAATCAATTTCTGTATTTTAGAACAGGTAACCACAATCGTTCTCAGCTTCTTCAACCACATCTCTTTTAGTCAACTGACCTCACATCAGAGTTGGCCAGTAGGCCATGCATGGAGCAGCAGAAAACTGCCCAGCAGTGTATAATCTGTTGTGGTCGTGTTGTGAACTCTTGAGTCAGGCCTTCTCCAATCAAGCAAGAGTTTGCTGCAGATTTCAATGCTTACTACCTGCATGACTTTGGGCAAATTATTATTATTTATTTTTTATTTTATTTTAGGGCAAATTATTATTTTTTCTTTGTTTTCTTTGTTTGAGACAGTCTCATTCTGTTGCCCAGGCTGGACTCAAACTCCTGGGCTCAAGGGATCCTCATGGCCAAGCACAGTGGCTCATACCTGTAATCCCAGCACTTTGAGAGGCCGAGGCAGGCAGCTCACTTGAGCTCAGGAGTTCAAGACCAACCTGGGCAACATAGTGAGACCCCATCTCTTTTTAAATTAAAAAAAAATAAAAGCGATCCTCCCACCTCATCCTTCAGAATAGCTGGGATTACAGGCACATGCCTGTCTGGGCAAATAATTTAACCCTTCTGTCCTTCCATTTCTTTCACTTTCAAGAATGAAATAGTAATAGTAGATCATAGAATTTCATGAGGATCAAAAAAGGTAATGCAGTAAAGGTACTTATAACTGTGTTAACATATAATTAGTGGTCAATTTATGTTAGTTCTTTTTACTTGAAGAAAGAATTATGTCATTTACATGGGATTACATTTACCTAAGATTATACTTTTGTGGGCTTTACAAACTATGATCTGAAAGAAGAATGAATTTTATTTTGTCATTATTGTTACTATTTGATACATTACTGGACCCAAACTTGTTTTTTCTGCTGAACCATGAAGCTTATAATTTGCTGTGTTCCGTTATCTGGGGCCCCGGACAGAAAACTGATAAGCTTCCTGGAAATAGACATATGGCTAGACTTAAAATCCTCAAATTGGAGAGAACCTTAGTTGCCTAGTCATTTAGATAAAATATTGCATTCTTAAGCTAAGATCTGTAAAGGAAAAAGCACTTTGTTTTTCATGACTTAAACCATCTACAATGGTTTAGAAGGTTCCAAGTTCAAGGATGGGTTATTTATTCCAGTGAGTAGTGAAATGTTATTTCTAAACTCCTTTGTGTAAAGATACTTAGAGTCATGCTCATCTAGCATCTGAGTTATGTTTGGCAGTGAAAAGTTTGTCAGATCCTATCCTCACAACTGTCCTAGTGCCAAATGTGTGAATGTGTGACTATAGGCTCAGTTTAGCTCAACACAGAGACGCCCCTCACTCTGCCTTGGATTATGTAAATGAAGGGTTTAGCTTTCTGAAGCTTTCCAATTGGAGCAAAATCTGTTTCTGCCTTTGTGGAACTTAAAATTTTCTCTTTCTTTTTGTTCTGACCAAAATTCCTTGTTATTTCTGCTGTTTTACTAAAGGCTAAACTAACAGTGTTTCACAATAGCTCTTTTTGCTAATTCCCCCAGGATTCTTTCAAAACTATTTTCATGCAGTATTTTCTTGTGCTCATTTTATCCAAACCATTCATTTTATGTCCAAGATCTTTTATTTCCATAGCCCTAAAAGGCATTTTATTATAGCTGAAATGATACCAGGACATTTTCTCACTTAAAAAATACAAGGAAAATAGGTGAAATGCAACTTCATGTTTTAATGAATCTACTCTCATTACCTTAAATCAGACTAATATGGCAGCAGATCAAAAAATTCTAGTGGATTTTAACTGTAGCTAAAAAATTTTATTAAGTTAAGCATGCTGAAATATTCAGCCTTTAATGGCTTTCTTTTTGCCTAAGAAGGTTATCTCATAACACAGGATACATAATACTGTGAAAAGAAAAACTTTTGACAAATTGAACAGCTTATTTGAACAAAGAATGATTCTCCAATCCAGCAGCCCTCAGAACCAAAGGAGGCTCAGAGAGTTCCACTGGGCAAATAGGTGGGCAGGGAGCATTTATAGAAAGAACTGGAAGTGAGGTACAGAAACGGCTTGATTGGTTAAAGCTCTGAATTTGCCTTATTTGGGCATAGTCTGATCAGTTGGCAGCCTGTGATTGGCTGAAGCTCAGTTGCTGTGATTGGCTGAGACTCAGATAGTTGTAACAAAAATATATATAGCATGTCGTTATAACATTGATGAGAAAAGAAAAGATTTCCAGCCGGGGCCACCGTCTGTGTAAAGTTCACACATTCTCCTCATGTCTTTGTGGGTTTTCTCCATGTTTCCTCTCACACCTCAAAGATATGCATGTGAGGTTCACTGGCACGTCCACGTTGTCCCAGTCTGAGCGAGCATGAGCATGTGAGTGTGAGTGTGCCTTGAGGATGGGACAGTGTCCTGTCCAAGGTTGATGTCACCTTGTTCCCTGAGCTGGCATAGTAGGCGCAGGTTGTCTACCACCCTGAAGTGGAATCATTGAGTAAATAGTTTTCTTTCTTTTGATTGTAGAAATTGGCTCACATGATTGTGGATCTTTTCTTTTTTTTCTTTCTTTCTTTCTTTTTCTTTCTTCTTTCTTTCTCTTTCTTTCCTTTCTTTTCTTTCTTTTTTCTTTCTTCTTTCTCCTTTCTTTCTTTTTTTTTCCTTTTGTTCTTTTTTTTTTTAACTGCTCCTTGCAGAGCAGGGCTAACTCAGGCAGTGTACCCAGAGTCAGCTATTAATCCCTCCAGCCAGGGTGTGACTGAGGGAGAAGATCTCACTCAAATAAACAAAAAAGAAAAAAAGAAAATCTAAAACAACAGCAAGTTCAGTGTGCAGGAAGGAACATAAGAAAACAAAGAGAGAAAAGAACAAAGAAGAAAAGCAACAGCAACTTGTTCTAACTACTGTGGAAACAAACTGGAAGTGTGGCTAGAAAAAAAAACAAAGGGAGAAGATCCCTGTAGTCCCAGCTACTTGGGAGGCTGGGATGAAATCACCTGGGCGAGACCAGGAATTTATTTCAATGTTTAGTGTTTGGAGTGTTTTGCTCTTTATTTAGAAGTTATGTGATGCTTTTATGTCCGTAAGTATGCCATATGAAGTTAATTCCTCTTTATATCAATTAGCTTGTGGTGGAATTGGTTTCCTTATACTTTATTTCACTTAAAGTTACAATATCTAAGAACCCAGCTACCATTTTTAGTAAGGACTTATAATGTAGTCCTAAATTAGGTTTTCAGTTTGTGGACATACTGAGCTAAGCTGCAGTCAGGTAGGGATTCAAGGAACAGAGGTGACCTCAGGTCAAATTTAGTTTAACAATATGAAAGACATGATATCAGCTTATATGCCTGACTTAGAGAAAAGAAGTGGAAAAGAAGATTTTTGAACACATGCCCTTAATAACAAGTGTTTTATTTGGTTAAATGTAAATATAATTTTTAACATTGGAAGAAAAATTATGTTATGACTTTAAAATTGTACATAGTAAGGAAAATAGGCTCATAACTAATAATGAAAACAGGCTATTCCAGGAATGAAATGCCCACAAAGAGGGGCAGTGAGGGGTAGGAAGTAAGGAGTTAAGAATAGTAGGTGGGCTGGGAGGGCGTGGTGGCTCCCTCCTATAATCCCAGCACTTTGGGAGGCCAAGGCAGGCGGATCATTTGAGGTCGAGTTTCAGACCAGCCTGGTCATGATGAAAATACAAAAGTGCAAAAATTAGCTAGGCGTGGTGGTACATGCCTATAATCCCAGCTACTTGGGAGACTGAGGTAGGCGAATCACTTGAACTCGGGAGGCAGACGTTGCAGTGAGTCAAGATCATGCCACTGCACTCCAGCCTGGGCAACAGAGCAAGACTCCAACTCAGCCTAAAAAAAAAGAATAGAGAGTGGGATGGATGGAAGTGGGAGGGGGGTAGGGTAAAACCGGGAATGCCAGAGACAAGAATAGAATTATTTTAAAGCAGAAGGCCCCCAGCAAACTCATGAGAGTTGACTGAAGTAAATCAGCTCTAAGATTCTATCTTACTCTAAAACTCCTTTATTTTGTTAAGGTGTAAATTGAAAGTAAAAAGAAAATGCAAAAGGATTTAGGAAAAGATTAGCTCAGGCTGCGCTGCAGTCGTTGAAGTAGACATCAACGAACAACGTAGCTCATGAAATCCTGAACCTTCTTCTTCACAAATGAGTGTGGCAGCCAGCCTTTCCTACTGATCAAAATTTTGGCTCATAGGCTGGGCGTGATGGCCCACGCCTGTATTTCCAGCACTTTAGGAGGCGGAGGCAGGTGGATCCCCTAAGGTTAGGAGTTCCAGACAAGTCTGGCCAACATGGCGAAACCCCATCTCTACAAAAATACAAAAGTCAGCAGGGCATTGTGGCACATGCCTGTAGTCCCAGCTACTCTGGAGACTGAGGCAGGAGATTCACTTGAACCTGGAGGCTGAGGTTACATTGAACCAAGATAGTGCCACTGGACTCTAGCCTAAAGGACAAAGTGAGTCCCTGTCTCAAAAAAAAAAAAAAAAGAAATGCCTCTTAGAGAAAAATTTCATATTAATAGTTAGGCCATGATGTTCTTGTGGATATGAAATTACATAACGTATTTGAGTTTTCTCCCATAAGTAATTTCATCTGATCTTTCCAATCACTCTGTGAAATTAGCGAAATAGTTGTTAACTCTGAGAATACTTGAAGAAGTACTTTGCCCAAAGCTGAACGTTGAATCATAAGTGCTAAAACAGAACTCATAAGTCGATTCTCTTGGAAACTTTTCCCATTCTCTTTTCGCTGCTTCAAAAAGACAAGAGTGGAACTATGCCGTGAAAATCCACTAGCTTAAATGTGGGCACAAGTGTTTAAGGCAAGCGAGTTAGCAGAAGATTAGATTCAAACTGCAATGTGATCTCGCCAGTGGGCAGAGTGCTGAGAGAGGAAAGAAATTAGACAAATACAAGGTTTGTTTTATAGGAGTTAGATATATTGTCTCCCTTTCAGCCCAGCACTTTGCTAGGTTCTGTGGAGAAGGAGGCAAGTTTTCACCCATGAGAGCTCAGGTAGGTAAATTGGATAGATGCTGGTAGAATACAAATAAAATAGTGTAAATACAAGTTAAAATAATGACAGTGAGTCAGGCACGGTGGCTCACGCCTGTAATCCCAGCACTTTGAGAGGCCAAGGTGGATGGATTGCTTGAACTGAGTTCAACACCAGCCTGGGCAACATGGTGATACGCCATTTCTACAAAAAATACAAAAATTAGCATTAGGTGCACGCCTGTGGTCCCAGCTACTTGGGAGGCTGAGGTGGGAGGATGGCCTGAGCCCAGGAGGTCGAGGCTGCAGTGAGCTGTGATTATGCCACTGCACTCCAGCCTGGGTAACAGAGTGAGACCCTGTCTCAAAAAATAAAAATAAAAATAAATAATAGTAGTTGCCTACAAATAGGTGATGAGCTGTCATTTAGAACAGACAAGGATGAAGATTATCTCACTGATTAAAAGCAGGGTTTTGGGCCGGGCTTGGTGGCTCACACCTTTAATCCCAGAACTTTGGGAGGCAGAGGCTGGTGGATCACCTGAGGTCAGGAATTTGAGACAAGCCGGACAAACATGGTGAAACCCTGTCTCCACTAAAAATACAAAAATTAGCCAGGCATGGTGGCGTGTGCTTGTAATCCCAGCTACTCAGGAGGCTGAGGCAGGAGAATCGTTTGAACCCAGGAGGTTGCAGTGAGCCAAGATTTCGCCACTGCACTTCAGCCTAGGCAGCAGAGAGAGACTATGTCTAAAAAAAGAAAAAAGCAAAGTTTTTGATGTCAGAAACACCTAGAATTGCATTCTGATTTTGTTGTCTGTGTCACTTCACCAAGCAATGTTTACTTCTTCAAGCCACAGATCTTAAAATATATATAAGAAGATAGTAGGCCGGGCGCGGTGGCTCACGCCTGCAATCTCAGCACTTTGGGAGGCTGGGCAGATCATGAGGTCAGGAGATAGAGACCATCTTGGTTAACACAGTGAAACTCCATTTCTACTAAAAATTCAAAAAGCCAGGCATGGTGGCACATGCCCGTAATGCCAGCTACTTGGGAGGCTGAGGCAGGAGAATCTCTTGAACCTGGGAGGCGGAAGTTGCAGTCAGCTGAGATAGTGCCACTGCACTCCAGGCTGGATGACAGAGCAAGACTCTGTCTCAAAAAAAAAAGATAGTAAACATTTTTCAAAGGATCATTATGAGGATTAAATAAGAAATTGCATTTAAAAATAACATTAGGCATAGTGTCTGCCGCTTAGTATAATCATTCAAGAAATGTCAGCTATTATAACAGGTAGACTTAACTGTGGAAGTTACAGAGAACATGTTCATTTTGCTTTTCAGAATGCCCTTAGCACTACTGTAGCGCCCGCCTTGAGAATGTGCAGAAGAGCTATTCCTTAAAAAACTTTCTTAAGATTATTTGATCACAGCTTAAGGAAAAACTTTAATGATTTATGCTAGTTGACAGTGGTAGAGATGGTTTTGGAAGTAGAAGTGATTCCAGTGAAAAGATTAGAGAAAGACCTTAATAAATGGTTGTCAGGAATATTGTATGGGGGAAGGGGGATGTTCCTGTTTCTTAAGATGTTTTTTTGTCCTTGGTAAAGTCTGCTCATGATTTTATGAATAGCATAAAATGAGACTGGCAGTGACAAACCCCCAACTTTCATGTAGACAGTAACTTTGAACTTTAAAACAAAGAGGGAAAAAAGCATTGAATGTGCTATGAACTGTCCTTAATACGCATGAACCCATGAATACAGTAGTGCTAAGGTTAGCAGTGCATAGCATAGTTGTCAGGTTATTTTTAGAAATGGCACCAATAGCTGGGTGCGGTGGCTCATGCCTGTAATCCCAGCACTTTGGGAGGCTGAGGCAGTTGGATCACCTGAGGTCAAGAGTTCGAGACCAGCCTGGCCAACATAGTGAAACCCTGTCTCTACTATAGTAAACATACAAAAATTAGCCAGGCATGGTGGCGGATGCCTGTAATCCCAGCTACTCGGGAGGCTGAGGCAGGAGAATCACTTGGACCCAGGAGCCGTAGGTTGCAGTGAGCTGAGATGGAGATCCCGCCATTGGACTCCAGCCTGGGCAACTCTGTCTCAAAAAAAACAAAAACAGTAACAAACAAAACAAAACAAACGAAGAAAAGAAAATGGGAGGTGGGGAAAGAACAGTGACAAACAGGGTTACAAACTGTGTGTGCCAGAAGGCCAGGCACAGTGGCTCACGCCTGTAATCCCAGCACTTTGGGAGGCCAAACAGGTGGATCACTTGAGGCCAGGAGTTCACGACAAGTATAGACAATATGGCAAAACCCCTTCTCTACTAAAAATACAAAAATTAACGGGGTGTGGTGGCATACTCCTGTAATCCCAGCTACTTGGGAGGCTGAGGCAGGAGAATTGCTCGAACCCAGGAGGTGGAGGTTGTAGTGAGCCAAGATTGTACCACTGCACTCTAGCCTGGGCAATACAGCCAGACTCTATCTCTAAAAACAACAAAAAAGAAACTATGTATGGCAGGGCCCATTTCTGCTCTTTGGTTGCTTTTTTTCCCACTATTGAAGGAAAACTCAAAAGGCAATTAGTTACCCATCAGTTATAAATATAGGAGCAGACTGTAGATATAAAAACAATACTTAGGGCCGGGCGCAGTGGCTCAGCCTGTAATCCCAGCACTATGGGAGGCCAAGGGGGCTGGATCACTTGAGGTCAGGAGTTTGAGACCGGCCTGACCAACACGGCAAAACCCTGTTTCTACTAAAAATGCAAAGATAAGCTGGGCATGGTGGCGCATGCCTATAATCCAAGCTACCTGGGAGGCTGAGGCAGGAGAATTGCTTGAATTCAGGAGGCAGAGGTTGCAGTGAACCGAGATCATGCCATTGCACTCCAGCCTGGGTGACAGAGTGAGACTCCATCTCAAAAAAAAAAAAATTCAAAAAAACAGAAAAAAACAAAAACAATACTTACAATGTGGTAAAGAGAATACTTTTGCTTTTAAAAAGTAAAGTCAGGGCTTATGAAATGCCTTGCTAAACCGGATTTATGTTAGTATGTAATAAGGTATATAAACATGGTTTAAAGAATGAACTTTAAATAGGTCTATTGTGATGATCTGTGCTTGTGTTCTAAGGCATTAGATTTTTAAGCAACATTTTATGGGTTGTGAAATAGAATAATTGTAGATACTAATTGATGGAAATAGTCTTGTCTATTTGGCACAATCATTTGCTCCAAATGATTATAGAGTACAGTGTAACTTTAAGCAAAATTTCATAAACAAATAATAAGCAACATTATAGTAGTAGCTTCTTGAATTGACCATATTTATGTAGTTTGTAAGGTTAGACATTATGTATGATTCCCATCTTTTGCTTACATCCATTTCATTTCTTCTCGGTAATTTTCTTGTGGTCTTATACAAAAGCTTATTTTCATTATTTTAGATTCTATTTATATTTTCTATGAAATGATGATTAGGAAACAAAGTTGGTGTTATTAGACACACAAAAATATATGTGTATTTGTATACACAAACACATATGTATACACACACACCTGTATAACAGAGGTAGTTAATAAGCAGTATCTGAAATGCTTAGCCCAAAACCATCAAACAATCCTCTGGGGATAACTAATCTTACTTGTTAAACGGATTTTATAATCACAACTCAGAAATAAATAGTTTTATAAAAAATGTCTGGGTTGCGTGAGTGGCTCACACCTGTGGTCCTAGCACTTTGGGAGACCAAGGTGGGAGGATTGTTTGAGCCCAGGAGCTTGCGACCAGCCTGGGCAACACACGCAGACCCTGTCTCAAAAAAAAAAAAATTAGCTAGGCATGGTGGCATGTGCTTGTAGCCCCGGATACTCAGGAGGCTGAAGTGGGAGGATGACTTGAGCCCAGGAGGTGGAGTCTGCAGTGAGCCGTGATCACACCACTGCACTCCAGCCTGGGTGACAGAGCAAGACCCTGACTCAAATAAAAAAAAAAAAAAGGTTGTCCGGGTATAGTGGCTCTGAAATCTATGTGCTAAGAAAGCAGCAAATGAAGGTGTGGAATCCTCAAGAAATAAAAATCTTAGTGTTTATGGCTGAGTATGAAGTTGGTGGATCATTGCTTTTGATGTCTCTGTGTGAGGTGAAGCCTGTGTGTCACACCCTCATGCTATGGGTAACACCACTGAGTTACCGACGCTATCTATCATGCATGTATATATCTGTATATATAAAATCACAAAATCACACAAGTGGACAGCTGCAGCACTATGGTCTCTTTCTGGCAGGTCCCTGAAGAACAGTGCTGAAAAGATATCCCCCCCAGTAAGCAGAACTTCGAGCAACTGGTTGTTCATTTTGCTTGTAAGGAAAAAGGCCAGATATGTGATTATATACCAATTTATGGGTTGTGGCCAAATGGTTTGTCTGGATGGTCAGAGACTTGAAAGGAACATGATTGGAAATTGGTGACAAAGAAATTTAGGAAAGCAATCTGTGAATAGACCTCTCTGAACGAGCACCAAAAAAAAAAAGTAAAGATATTTGTGTCCACATGGATTCTCACCAAAGGGTGACCTCAGTAGAGGGGTATTTTAATAATCAAGTGGATAGACTGGGCACGGTGGCTCACGCCTGTAATGCCAGCACTTTGGGAGACTGAGGCAGGTGGATCACCTGAGGTCAAGAGTTTGAGACCAGCCTGACCAACATGGTGAAACCCAGTCTCCACTATAAAATACAAAAATTAGCTGGGCGTGATGGCGTGCACCTGTAATCCCAGCTTCTCAGGAGGCTGAGGCAAGAGAATTGCTTGAACCCAGGAGGCAGAGGTTGCAGTGAGCCGAGATCGTGCCATTGCACTCCAGCCTGGGTGACAGAGCGAGACTCTGTCTCCATAATAATAATAACAATAAAGTGGATAAGATGACCCATTCTGTGAATACAAGTCATTCTCTTCCCCAACCACCCTTGTCATCCAGTGAGCTCATACACACAGTAGCCATGGTGGCAAGGATGAAGGTTATGCATGGACTCAGCAACATGGACATCCGCTCACTAAGACCGACCTGGCTACGGCCACTGCTGAGTGCCCAGTCTACCAGCAACAGAAATGAACACTGAGCCTCTGATATGGCACCATTCCCCAGGGTGATCTTCCAGCCACCTGGTCGCAGGTTGCTTATACTGGACAGCTTCCATCACAGAAGGGACAGTGTTTTGTCCTTACTGCAATAGACACTTTTTGTGGATATGGATTTGCCTTCCTTGAACACAATGCTTCTGCCACAGCTACCATCTATAGACTTAGAGAATGCCTTATTTGCTGTCATGGTATTCCACACAGACACAGCACAGCACTGCTTCTGATCAAGAAACTCGTTTTATAGCCAAAGAGATGCAGCAATCGTCCCATGCTCCTGGAATTCATTGGTCTTAACCATACTTCCCTTCATCCTGGAGGAGCTGGCTTAACAGGATGAATGATGTAATGGCCTTTTGAAGTCACAGTGCCGATTCTTCTCTGAATCAGCACGCAGTATATGGTGCTGCTTCTCCCATAGCCAGGATCCACAGGTCCAGGAATCAAGGGGTGGAAATGGGAGTGGCACCACTCACTATTCCCCTTAGTGACCCATTGGAAACTTTTTGCTTTCTGTTCTCATGACTTTATGATCTGCTGGCCTGGAGGTCTAAGTTCCAGAGGGAGGAGTGCTTCCGGAGACACAACAAAGATTCCATTGAACTGAAATTAAGACTACCACCCAGCCACTTTGGGATCCTCATGCCTCTGAATCAAATGGCTAAGAAGGGAGTTATGATGTTGGCTGGGGTAACTGATTCAAACTACTGGGGAGAAATGATACTACTACTCCACAATAAAGATAAAGAAGTGTATGTTTGCCGGGCACGGTGGCTTACGCCTATAATCCTAGCACTTTGGGAGGCCAAGTCGGTCTGATCATTTGAGGTCAGGACTTCGAGACCAGCTTGACCTACATAGTGAAACCCTGTCTCTACTAAAATATAAAAATTAGCCAGGCATGGTGGCAGGCACCTGTAATCCCAGCTACTTGGGGGGGCTGAGGCAGGAGAATTGCTTGAACCCAGGAAGTGGAGGTTGCAGTGAGCTGAAATCGCCCCATTGTACTCCAGCCTGGGCGACAGAGCAAGACTCTCTCTCTCAAAAAAAAAAAAAAAAAAAAAAGTGTATGTCTGAAATACAGCAGATTCCTTCGGATGTCTCTTAGTATTACCATGTCCTTTGATTAAGGTCATTGAGAAATTACAACTCAATCCAAGCAAGACTGTGAATGGCCCAGATTCTTCAGAAACGTAGGTTTGGGTCACCTGCCACATAAAGAACCACAATCAGCTGAGGTTCTTGCTGAAGGTAAAGGGAATACAGAATGGGTAGTAAAGGAAGATAGTTATAAATACCAGCTATGAACAGTTACAGAAATAAGCATTTGTAACTGTGGTATTTCCTCCCTGTTTTGTTAAGAATATGTTTATGTGTCTATGTTCATATATTAATATCTTTGTTTTCATTCTTTTCTTTTTTTAATAATATAACACAACATTTGTTGATTTTATGTCAGTATTTACAAGATTTATTGACTTTATGTCAGTATTTAAGTATTGGTAATTTTATATCATAGTGTTTAAGTTATGGGATATCAGCAGAAGAGTAAATATCACTCAAGGACTGTACCTTGTTTTCTGGGGAAGGGATTAGCATGTTTTTGGTTGTACACAGAACAGATGCATCATATTAGGTGGAATTATCACTTTGCTGTTGTCTTTATTTGGAGATTAAGTGTGATACAAAGAGATGTGTATGGCTGTCAAGTTGACAAGGGATGAACTTGTGATGGTTAATTTTAAGTGTCAACTTAACTGGATTAAGGAATATATAGAGAACCAGTAAAACATTATTTTGGGGTGTGCCCTTGAGGGTGCCTCTAAAGGAGATTGATGTGTGAGTCTGAGTGGACTAAGTAGAAAAGACTCGCCCTCAGTAATGTAGGGGTGGTGGGGGGTGGGGTGCAGGGGGTAGTGTCCAATCACCTGGGGCCTAGATAGAACTGCGGGTAGGTCACTCACTCTCCTGGAGCTGGGATACATGCTTCTTCTCCTGCCTTTGGACTTCAGGTTCTCCAGCCTTTGGCCTTTGAACACTAGGACTCACACCAGCAGCCCTCAGAGTCTCATGTCTTCAGACTTGGACTGAGCCATGCTAGTGGTATCCCAGAGTCTCCAGCTTGCAGACAGTCTGCCATGGGAATTCTCAGCTTTCGTAATTGTATGAGCCAATTCTCCTAATACATCTCCTCTCTTCTCTTTCTCTTTTCCAGCTCTTTCTCTCTCTCTCTCGATATATCCTATTGGCTTTGTCCCCTCTGGAAACTCTAATACACATACACACATAATCATAGAGATAGGAAAGTGTAGCTCTGAATCTTAACTTGGCACTAAACATTTGCACCATTTGCACAGGTGCTGTGGCTTTTGCCATTTCTGACAACCTGATGGCCATTCCGATATGGCTTTATGACTACTTTGTCCAGGCTGGCACATAGGGGTGCTTTTATCAAGTCTTTATCATTGCGTAGAGAAGGCTATTTTGAGAGAATGTAAAGGGATATAAAGTAGAAGGGGTTTGTGCTAAATGTTCATTCGGGGGTTTCTGGCAATACAAAAATTATGGAGAACTGCATGGCTGCAAGAAGGAAGAAAACACTCTGTGAGGTGACTGTGTCATCCCCTGGCAGGAGGAAAGTTTCTAAAGTTCTTGAGGAAAGTTGGTTGGACAACAAGAGTAAAACAGGTTACGATTGCACAATTTTCTATACGCCAAATTCATACGATATCATCCATAGAGGGTTTAACAATGCAAACCATTATGAAAGCATTTTATTTCTCAAGCACTTCCTGTGGGCTAGGCCCTCTCCTGGACACCAGGGATGATGTGGCAAATAATATAGGTAATCATTCTGGCGGGGACGGTGGCTCACGCCTATAATCCCAGCACTTTGGGAGGCTTAGGCGGGCGGATCACTTGAGCCCAGAA
Organism: Ateles fusciceps; assembly: GCA_036589455.1. Classification (NCBI taxonomy): domain Eukaryota; kingdom Metazoa; phylum Chordata; class Mammalia; order Primates; family Atelidae; genus Ateles; species Ateles fusciceps. The sequence goes on from JAZHEH010003259.1 coordinate 8,083,958, forward strand.
GTTCGAGACCAGCCTAGCTAACATAGCGAGACCTCGTCTCTACAAAAAATGCAAAATATGAACCAGGCATGGTGGCGTGCACCTGTGGTCCCAGCTACTCGAGAGGCTGAGATGGGAGGATTGCCTGAGCCTGGGAGGTGGAGGTTGTGGTGAGCCATGATTGCACCACTGCACTCCAGACTGAGGGACAGAGCAAGCCGCTGTCTTAAACAAACAAACATGATATCTCTGTCTCACAGAGACTACTTTCTAATTGGGTAAACCAGCAATAAACCCAAGAAAAAGTCACATAATAAAACTTACATGCAGAGAGTTGAAATAGAGTGAATGACAAAGAATGGCCAGCTGCTGGCTACTTTTGGTCCACGGTGTCACTGTAAGTGATATTTAGTGGGAGATCTGAATGACAAGGAGGAGCCGGCCAGGTGAGCATGAGGAGGAAAGCATTCCAGGTGGAGGGCACAGCAAAGACAAAGTCCCTCAGGCAGACACTAGCTTGGCCTGCAAAGGGGAACAGAGAGCACCAGAGTGGTGCAAACCTGGAAGGAGGGGGAAGGTAGGAGAGGTCAGAGGGGCAGGCAGCGACCTGATGAGAGAACGTTAGGTTGGTGAGAGACACAGATTGTACTGCCTGGCCTTTAAGGAACTCAAGATCCAGAGAAACACCTGAGATTTATTTATCTTTATTTTTATTTATTTATTTATTTATTTTTTTCTAGAGACAGGGTTTCACCATATTGGTCAGGCTGGTCTCGAACTCCGAACCTCAGGTGATTCGCCCGCCTCGGCCTCCCAAAGTGCTGGGATTACAGGCGTGAGCCACGGTGCCCGGCCTATTTTTATTTTTACTGTTTTTTAGACTGAGCCTTGCTCTGTCACCCAGGCTGGAGTGCAGTGGTGTTATCTCAGCTCACTGCAACCCCTGCCTCCCGGGTTCAAGCGATTCTCCTGCCTTAGCCTCCCGAGTAGCTGGGATTACAGGTGCACGACACCACGCCCAGCTAATTGTTTTGCATTTTTAGTAGAGATGAGGTTTCACCATGTTGGTCAGGCTGATCTCGAACTCTTGACCTCATGATCCAGCCGCCTCGGCCTCCCAAAGTGCTGGGATTACAGGCATGAGCCACCGCGCCCAGCACATCTGAGACTTAAATTAAATAATTTAGCACACAAATTCCTGACTGAAGGATCCATTGGGGGTGAGTCGTGAGGGGACAGGTTCTTCTAAAGGATTAGCTGGGTGTGGGACATTATTATAGGAAACCATGCCAGGAGAGTAGTTTTGAGCCTCCAGAAGTTCCTTTGGATTTATTTTTTCCCAGACATCATAGAACTGTACAATATCAGAGCTGCAGAAGACTTTCTAGCTCATTCCTGACTTGAAAAACTAGATAATCTAAATGATCAACCATGCCCAAGGCTGTACTTTAAGGACATTAAGGCATAGCTGGGCCTGAGGAGAATTAGAAATGTCTGTGAGCTCGCCTTTGCTTTTGAGAAAGTGTAGTTCCATTTAGCAAAATACAGCCCATGCCTTCCCTGAGTCCAGCAGCGCTGCCCATCGTGACATCCTTGTTAGGTCCAGGGCTTAGCACCGTGCCCACAAAGAACCCATTCACAGTAATGGGTACAAAGATACAGTTAGATAGGTGGAGCAAGTTCTAGCATTCGATATGGCAGCAGGGAAAGTAGAGTTAACAATAGTTTATTGCATATTTCAAAATAGCTACAAGGGAAAAACTGGCATGTTCTCAACACGAAGAAAAGATAAATGAGATGTTTGAGAAGATGGATATCCCAATTATTCTAATTTTATGATTATGCATTGTTTACATGTTTCAAAATACCACGCTACCCCAAAATGTGTTCATCAATAATAAATCAATACAAATAAATCAATACATGAAAGAGGTGCGCCACAGAGATCTGAATGATTAAAAATAACAGAGGCCAGGTTCAGTTGGATCTTGTTCCTCTTTCTCATTCCTGCAGGATAAGCTTATTGACCTAGAAAAGGCATGCTAAGCACCAACTGGCCTCTGATCTTCTTTCAATGACTCCACCCTCTCATAGGCCTGTATTTGCCTTCTGTTGTCTCCTTGAGCAAGTACAGACTTTCTCGAGTTAGTTTTGGTTTGCTCTCTGCTTTTCCAGGCTAAACTTCAGTCTTCGCTGCAAACACTTGGTAGACAAGTCTTTATTCAGTAACCATGCATTTCGTTCCTTTGATACAGCACATTGAGGAGCACTGTGTGTGGGGGGAGACAGAATGGAGGAGGGGGAGCTGGAAGAGCTAAGTGGATAATGGTTCAGGCCTTTCATGGAATTCCTATCACATAGGCCTCGCCTTGGTGCAGTGGATTAAGTGGCCATGCCGTGCAAGTGCCTGACTCACAGCCCATAATCTTGATGCATTGTTTTGATGTGTTGGAGCCCTTTGCACTGTGCAACAGTGTTCTGTTTGTACCTGTGATGTGCGTAGGGTGGGGCTGGCGAATTAATAGATCGTATTTTCTACTTGAACTCCAACGTGAGAGAGGCGCTACTAAATTCTTTATTTCCATTTTTTCTCTTTTTTAGACAGAGTCTTGCTCTGTTCCCCAGGCTGGAGTGCAGTGGCACGATCTCAGTTCACTGCAACCTCTGCCTCCCAGGTTCAAGCGATTTCCGGCTAATTTTTGTATTTTTAGTAGAGACCGTTGGCCCGGTTGGTCTCAAACTCCTGACCATGTTGGCCTGGCTGGTCTCAAACTCCTGACCTCAAGTGATCCTCCAGCCTTGGCCTCCCAAAGTTCTAGGATTACAGGTGGGAGCCACCATGCCCGGCCTATTTCCATTAATTGTCACAACTTATATTAGGCAAGTATAACTCTCCCCACTCTACAGATGACAAGATTAAGGGTTAGAGAATACCTTGTCTAAAAGCTCATAGGTATGGCTAGGCGTGGTAGCTCACGCCTGTAATGTCAGCACTTTGGGAAGCTGAGGAGGGTGGATCACTTGAGCTCAGGAGTTTGAGACCAGCCTGGGAAACATGGTAAAACCCTGTCTCTACTAAAAATATGAAAATTAGCTGGGCGTGGTGACACCCGCCTGTAATCCTAGCTACTTGGGAGGCTGAGGCATGAGAATTGCTTGAACCTGGGAGGCAGAAGTCGCAGTAAGCCAAGATTGTGCCACTGCACTCCAGCCTGGGTGATGGAGTAAGACTCCATCTCTCTTTATTTTTTTTCATTTATTTTATTTTATTTTTTTTATTTTGTTTTAACCTCACCTGTGTAAAACAAAAGGACTCCATCTCAAAAACAAAAACTAAAGGTAACAAGCCTCAGTTGTCACCAACTAGACTGACGTCCCCATAGCTGGTTTTTCCATTGCTCGTTATTATTACATGTATCTTTTGTTGTTACAATTGCATGGAGTATTTACAGGAAACAGTCCTTAGGGGGTGACCTGAGTTTATTTCTGTTGCTTCCTTCTAGATTGATTATAGGCTCTGAACTGGGAGAGACTTGGACCGGGCACAGTGGCTCATGCCTGTAATCCCAGCACTTTGGGAGGCCAAGGCTCAGGGATCACTTGGGGTCAGAAGTTTGAAACCAGCCTGACCAACATGGTGAATCCCTGTCTCTACTAAAAATACTAAAATTAGCTGGGCATGGTGGTACATGCCTGTTATCCCAGCTACTCAGGAGACTGAGGCAGGAGAATCACTTGAACCTGGGAGGTAGAGGCTGCAGTAAGCTGAGATCATACCACTGCACTCCAGCCTGGGCAACAGAGTAAGACTCTGTCTCAAAAAAAAAAAAAAAAAAATAGAAATGGGAGAGACTTGGGGAGAGATTTGTGCTGAGCAAATTAAAGCTTTTAGGTTTCACTTCAGTTTGACAAAAGATGTCCACTAGAAATCCAGACTTTTTTGTTTTGTTTTGTTTTTCACCTTCAACTGTCTTGATCCAGTTATAGAAATCCACAACTTCTTATTTTAGATCGGACCTTTGTAAATAAAGTGGGGGTGAAAGAGAGCCCTTTATATTGTCATCATGTCCGTTACAACTTTAACATGTGTGTCCTAAGAAGAACTCCGGCTGCCGGACTTGTAGGGGAAGTAGATGCCCACACAGGTTTACCTTGGAGAGAATGAAGGGGGAGGGAGGCATACCAGGCCAGAGATGGCGGGAGGCCTCTCACCCCAAAGCTCTCAGACCTGTTCTTGTTTGAATGCTTGACATTTATCATTGCAAATTAATTTTTTTGAGTTGACCAGTGGCCTTTTAAAATGCAAATACCTAACAGTAAACGGTACGCCAATAATATACAAGGCTTTCAGTAAGGTCACAGTCTTTTTTTTTTTTTTTTTTTTTTTTGAGGTAGGATCTCACTTTGTTGCCCTGGCTGGAGTGCAATGGAAAGATCTTGGCTCACTGAAACCTCTAACCCCCTGGGCCCAAGCAACTCCCCCCACGTCAACCTCCTGAGTAACTAGGACTACGGTTGTACCACCATGCCCGGATAATTTTTGTATTTTTTGTAGAGACAGGGTCTTGCTATGTTGCCCAGGCTGGTCTCAAACTCCTGGGCTCAAATGATCCTCCTGCCTCAGCCTCCCAAATTGCTGGGATTATAGGTGTGAGCCTTTGCACCTCGCCACCACATTTCTCTTGAGTTTACCAATAGCAATAAATGTTGACTTACAAAATTTTCCAATTTACTCTTCTGTCCAGACCAATGAATCATTTCCCGTAATAATATGGAAAGTTACCTGAACATCATTTTCCAGGTCAATCCTGAGAACCAAATATAAAGTTGTCACATGCATACTATTCTTTCCTTACTATATTGCATTCTAGCTGGTGGTTTTTTTTTTAATTATTCATTGGATTATGCTAAATCAGACATTGACAACATTGCCAGGATGAAGATGGGTAAGTTTTCAACCTGAGAAGATCTGTTGGTTTATTGCTATCTAGATTCTCATTCCTCAGGTGACGCACAGTGGCTCACACTTATAATCCCAGCACTTTGGGAGGCTGAGGCAGGAGGATTGCTTGAGCCCAGGAGTTGAAGACAAGCCTGGGCAACATAGTGAGACCATGTGTCTACAAAAGATAAAAACATTAACTAAACATGGTGGCATGTGCCTGTGGTCCCGGCTACTCAGGTCTGAGGTGGGAAGATCACTTGAGCCCAGGAGGTTGAGGCTGCAGTGAGCTATGACGGTACCACTGTACGCTAACCTGGACAACAGAGTGAAACTCTATCTCAAAAAAAGAAAATAGAAAGAAAAGAAAAAGAAAAGCTTCTCATTCCTCCCATGTCAAGGGCTCCCACTGGCTTCTTCTCTTTACCTTATCCCCTGAATGACATAAAAAATCTACTACCAAATCATGCTCCTACCCTCCCATAAACTTTTGTATGGGTTTGCTTTCTAGAAGGAATGAGTGTAGAATATTATCACCCTGTCTTGGAAAAAATAATAAGCCCTGCAATAAGTAATTAGTTTTGTGGGTCTTAATGACTTTTAACACTGTGATTATAGATAGCGTTCTCTTAGTTATCTACAATATCACATTCTTATCTTTATGCATATCAATTTTGACAATTATGAATATGGTAGGTAATAAATACTATAGAACCTGTGTCTATAAATAGATGTTTAAATAACCACCATTATGAGTGACTTGTCTATAATAGCTATCATGAAGAAACTCATTTGTCATCATCATTTTCTGTTGGATGAATATTGTAAAAAAAAAAAAGAAAGACATGCCTTTGCTGACAACTTTCAACAAAAACTGATCCATTCAGTTTCTCTCTAGAGTAATAATTATGTTTTCTATAATTATAATGATTATGTTTTCTGGTATTTCTATGTGCTTTTTTGAGGGTGTTCCAGGGAAAGGTTTCTATTTGCATCAAACAATGAATCAAAAAGTACGAGAATTTAAACTGTGCATAGGATTGTTCTGAAATTGATGGTACTTTGAACAATACGAAACAATTATATTGTCTTATCAATGGAAGATAACATATACGGGGAATCATGACCATTACAGCTGACACATTTAAGAAGTTATCTAAGAGTGGAATATAGTTAAGTCCTTATAAAAATATTTTTCAAAATATTTTCTCTAATATGTTGAGAAGTATCAGTAATTTGTAAGCCTTTTAAATTAAACGGAAAAAGCCGTATCTTTGTGCAGTTCTCAGGTTTTAGCATTTGTAGTCCGTCAGACTATAGAGAAATAAAATAGAAGAGCGAAAAAAAAATTTCTGAGGCATTAAAATGCATATATACTAGGAAATGTTTAGTTTCAGTGCAAACTTTTTATCTTGGTCAATCATTTCCATTTGAGGGTTTTCATTACAGTTTTCCCAGCACCGAGACATAAATGTGAGACAATTCGCTTGGAGGAGTGGGGGAGGTAATTAATTAGCCTATCTCATATCAACCCGTCTGTATTTCTATGTCTGCACAAGGTGTTGTAGAGAAATTCTGGACCAATAGAACTTCAGGAGACAAGTAGGGGAAGTCGTGTATACGGAGCAAGTTCTCCCGGAGAACTCGATCGCCCTCTAGGTTGCATTTACAAGCGGAGTTCGCCGAGGCAACTCTGACCACTTCGCCACCAGGGAGTAAGAGGAAAGGGGCCGGATTCCTCCCGGGGGGAGGACTATCTGGACCAAAGAAAGAGGCTGGCGACAGGAAGGAAGGACAGATCAAGCATTTGAATAGCAGCCACAGGGCAACCTAAAGCCTGTGTGTGTATGCAGCGCATCACACACAGCTCCCCCCGTCTCCCCCTCCCCCCAAGCACCCCTCCGCCGTGTGTCACCTTCCTGTTCGGAAGTCTTAGTAGGTTGCTGGGACAGAACAGGGGGCGCCTGCTCCACCCATCAGGTATCCGGTTGGAAGAAAAGCCAGTCTCAACAACTTGATTCTCTCAGTTAAATGATAAGTTTAGCCGACCGTCCGTCTCCAAGTGCTGAACGCTGGGGTAGGGGGAGGAAGGAGCACATCAGACGTTCCCTTTCTTTTCCAACCACAAATCATATGGTTGCATCTCTTCTCCTTCCGCGTACAGTCCTCCAACTTGAATTCCACGTTCCTCCCGGAATGCATGCCACAGAGCCTCTCTGAGAAAATGAACCCTGTGCATGTGTTTCGAATTTTTTCTGGACTGATTTGTGATGATCATCAGTTGAGTTACATCTCTTATGTGTCGTGCTGGGGGTGTAATAAAGCTAGGACGCTGATGACTGTAATTTTCTGAGTGATGTTGCAATGGGGAACATAAATGGCCCAGCGTTGAACTTTGCAGCTTGCTCCCTTCCTGTATTTAAATTGCCTTGATATAACGTGGGGTTCATAACAGAACAGGGACAACCGCCTCTCATGTCGTCTCAGAGCTTCCAGCTTATCAGGGGCATATGCAGGGAGGCTTACTCCAGCCATAACTGAGCTCTACTGCCAGCCTCCAGAAGTAATCCCCAACCTGCATATTCTTGGGGAACACGAATAATGAAAGATGAAACTAAAAAATCCCCTTTGAAAGGTTAGTACTTACAGTACTATATATTGCAGATGCCTTGGAGGATTTGGGGTTACTTGGCATGGGGAAGGCACATAAGGTGCGATGTAGGAGAGTCTTTGGTTGTAGGTTTCTTAATTATGTTTGAAAACAAACATGCAAAAGTCTGTGTGCAGGTTGATGTTTCTGGGCAGTCTGAGAAAATTTGCCCTCTCAAGAGGGGGAAGGAACCAGGTGGAGCAGGGCTAGGCTGGGCTAGGTTAGTTGAATGGTGGGACATGACATGGGTGGCATTGGCAATAACGAAGTCACATTCTATGAAGATTCCGTGCAAGAGGAAGCAGACACGGGCCAGTTGCTGTGATTTGAAATTGCCTAAATATTGCTTTAGGTTGGCGTGTCAATTTCAGGTACTAGTTTAAGTGCTTTTTTAAAGTGTGGGCACTGAGCAAAATTTCCCAGCCAGGCTCCTGGAGAAAGAATGTGTGTTTCCCCCTCTCGGTTTGGGACGGTTGCAACAAAGCTAACCGAGAAGCAGTTGAGACTAGAGATCACTTTAGGGCAAGTGGGGTGATTGTGCCTGCAAAACAAACCCCTGCCCAAGACCAAGGAAAGGCGTTTCACATGCTATTCCTGGTTTGACAGCTGGTATTTCGGGACTATGCCAGATCTAGTAGGCAACTTTAAAATGGCAGAGCCCTTGGTAGCAAGAGGTTATGGCAGGGCAGCCACCGCAGACAGCACCAGAAAGCACCAAGTACCTGGCCCTGGAAATAGTGGTAACTTGTAACTGTCTGCCCGCTCCCGGCCCGGTCGCTGAGCTCGCGGCTTCCCAGCCAGCACTGGCGCGCGTCCCCGCGCCGGCGGTCAGGCTGCGGCTCCCAGTCACCTCCCAGCCGCGGAGTTACTGGAAGGCACCGGCAGAGCCCGGGCTGCCGCCTCCAGCTTCCCTTCCTTCCCTGTCTTTTGCAGCGGAGTTACCCGGCTAATCTTTCAGAATAAAGTCAGTTTATGTGGGACTCGAAAGAGCGAGGTGGCAAAACTAAGACGAGCCCTGGGGCAGCGTTGAGTTAAACCCAAGGAGGGGGTAGGGACGGTTTTAAGACCGTTTATCCTGACCTGCAGGGTTTTCAGGTGGGAGAACGCGAGAGGAGCAGGCCCTTTAGGGGAATCGAGGATGCCTGGGTCACGCCAGGTCGGCCCCCGGGCAAAGCTACCGCTCCCTTCACTTGTTACCTCCTCACGTGTTCTTGGCATGGCAGAGATTAAAAATGCAAGGAAAAAAAATTACATGCGGAACGGACAAAATGTTCTCAGAGATTACTTCAGAAAAAAAAAAAAGTGAAATGCAGATTGTGCTTTTTTTCCTTCAGTGCAGAGACGACTTTTATTTCCGCCCCCTCCCCCTCCACATTCCAGACCTCTCCCTCCCCCTGTTCCCTCTTTCTTTCCTTCCTTCCTCCTCTTCTAAGTTCTGGGATTTTTCAGCCTTGCTTGGTTTTGGCCAAAAGCACAAAAAAGGCGTTTTCGGAAGCGACCCGACCGTGCACAAGGGCCATTTGTTTGTTTTGGGACTTGGGGCAGGAAATCTTGCCCGGCCTGAGTCACGGCGGCTCCTTCAAGGAAACGTCAGTGCTCGCCGGTCGCTCTCGCCCGCCGCGCGCCCCGCCGCCCGCTGCCCATGGGGGAGATGCAGGGCGCGCTGGCTAGGGCCCGGCTCGAGTCCCTGCTGCGGCCCCGCCACAAAAAGAGGGCCGAGGCGCAGAAAAGGAGCGAGTCCTTCCTGCTGAGTGGACTGGGTAAGCGCCGCCGCCGGCCCGCTGGGGACTTGGCTCACTTCCCCAGGGCGGCTCGGCTCCCAGCTTGGCTCACTTCCCCAGAGCTGGCTCCGCGGCCCGGGCCGGCTTTCGCCGGAGTGCTGGGGGGCCGGGGTCCCGGCGGCGGGCGCGGGCAGACCGTGCAGGCGAGGTCGCGCGCGCCGCCCGGCGCCCCAGAGATAACCCCGGCGGGTGGCGCGCGCCGCCGGCTCGGGCTGGGGAGGAGGGTGGGGGTCCGGTCTCGGGACGGCGCCAGGCCGCCGAGAGGGAACCTGCAGGGAGCGGATGAGCGAAGCCATCGCGCACCCGCCGGGAAGCGCTTCGGCGCTGCGACCCCGGCTTCCTCGGGCGGCGGAATAAAAGAAAGGTGGAAAAGTACTCCGCGCTCTCCGGCCCTCCCCGCGCCCTCCGCCGGCGCGCTCCCTCTCTCCCGCCTCGGGGGCCGATGGAGGCCGATAACGGCCCCGCGCCATGTCCTCCCCGGGCGATCCTCGCACCCCCACCCCCGCCCGGGGCTTGCCCTCTCAATGGGGACAGAACCGCCCGCCGCGGGCAGCGACGCCGCCGGCAAACCGGGTGGCGGCCGGGGCGGGGAGGAGGGCGGAGCCGCTGTTATGGTCGCGCAGGCCCCGCCCCCGCGGTGGCGCCTAGCTTATAAGGCCGAGCGCGCATCTCAGCGCAGCAGACGCCGAGCGGGTCTCCGGGCGCTAACGTCATTTGGTCTCCCCGCGGTGGTGATGACGGTGAAAACCGAGGCTGCTAAGGGCACCCTCACTTACTCCAGGATGAGGGGCATGGTAGCAATTCTCATCGGTGAGTGCAGGAATCAGGCGGGACTTCGGTTCCAGGAGACGCAAAGTGGAAATTTTTTGAAAGTCCCGGATCAGATTAGTGTATGTGGCGCCGGACGCTATGAAGCCGTCTAAACGTTTATTTATTTCTCCTCCTTAATCCACAGCTTTCATGAAGCAGAGGAGGATGGGCTTGAACGACTTTATTCAGAAGATTGCCAATAATTCCTATGCATGCAAACAGTAAGTCTGACGGGATTTGAGGAAATAAGAATGCCTAGTATAGTTGGAATTTGCCATTTATCGGGAAGGCGAAGACTTCTTCTGGAGTGGGGATCTCTTTTCTCCTTAAATTGTAATATGTTTGACATATTTTAAACATTAAAGTTAATTTGCTGATTTGACTTGAACCGGAGATGTAAGATGAATGGCTCGTATCTGCCAAATTCACGCCTTTTCTCCATGGACAACAATCCTTATTTCTGTATTTAATGGGGTTTAGTTTTTCTTTAACTGAGTCTCAATGTATTGGTGTGTTTTCAGTTTAAACACTGAGTTATCCGGGTAGAAGTCAGTAGAGCCAGAAACTCACTAGTGATGTTAGTGTGCCCCCTAGTGGCGAGCTGGATTCTAAATCGTGACTTTATTCCCTGCAGCCCTGAAGTTCAGTCCATCTTGAAAATCTCCCAACCTCAGGAGCCTGAGCTTATGAATGCCAACCCTTCTCCTCCAGTAAGTATTCTCTATGTTCAGTGCATCTCTGGAGAACTTAGGGAGCTCAGTTAGTATTCCTACATTGATGGATTAAAATAGCATTTCGAGAGATTAGTATCAAGGCAAGAATGCTTCATTACTTTATGGCATATCAAGTGATACAAACATTTAAGTATTGAGTTAGAGAATTATTTGATTGTATTTTTTCTTGGGCATACTTTACCTCCAAAGTGGATTTTAAAAGGCGTATTTTATTAAAATGTTTTATCTGTCTGAAACAACATGATCGTGTGCAGTTTCCATACTCATTTGAAATGGCTTGTGATGTAGTTTTGAATGTTTGTAGACGTACGGTCATTTGCCTCAGTCATTTGTAGATGTAGTATCTTTTACATCGTCTATATTATAGATGTCTTCCTTTAAAGCAATGATATTAAAAAAAAATCCTTCTGTTTTTCTAGCCAAGTCCTTCTCAGCAAATCAACCTTGGTCCCTCGTCCAATCCTCATGCTAAACCATCTGATTTTCACTTCCTGAAAGTGATTGGCAAGGGCAGTTTTGGAAAGGTAATTTCAGATGTAGAAAATGTTTCGATATATTCCTTTGTGTACTCATTTTACATTCTCCCTGGATGAGGATAGAAAAATAATTTTTTAAAATTGAAATTTCAGGTTCTTCTAGCAAGACACAAGGCAGAAGAAGTGTTCTATGCAGTCAAAGTTTTACAGAAGAAAGCAATCCTGAAAAGAAAGAGGTATGAGATGTACTTGATGGGGTTGGCATTGGAGGTAGACACAGCTTGAATAATCTTGACCTTGGAATTTTGGTGCCAAGTCGATACTTTCCACTAAATCTGAATTGGCGTTTTCCTAGGAGAAGCATATTATGTCGGAGCGGAATGTTCTGTTGAAGAACGTGAAACACCCTTTCCTGGTGGGCCTTCACTTCCCTTTCCAGACTGCTGACAAATTGTACTTTGTTCTGGACTACATTAATGGTGGAGAGGTGAGCAGGGGAATAGAAGTCAACTCTTAGTGTCTCTGCACAGTCTGCTTTGTTTTAGTTTGAGAAGAAAGTTTTCAAAGCTACTTGGTGGGAGGAAAGTTACCAGAATTAGCATTTCGTGTCAGATTTAAATAGTTAAGATTACTCGGGGGCTACTTTCTGCAGTTGTTCTTTTGCTGTGTATGTCAAAACTAATTAAATGCATTTGCAAACCAGACTGACTCTATCTGTCTCCTGCAGTTGTTCTACCATCTCCAGCGGGACGCTGCTTCCTGGAACCACGGGCTCGTTTCTATGCTGCTGAAATAGCCAGTGCCTTGGGCTACCTGCACTCACTGAACATCGTTTATAGGTAAGCCGGAGAGCTCTAAGGCTACCTGCTTGGTGTAAAGGAGACTGTAGCACTGGCTCTTTGATAGGACCTTAAAATAATCTTGAGTTTATGTGCAACTTGTTTGCCTAAAACCAGATCCCCTAGCATGTGAGCTGGCTTGACTTCATGCCACTGGGGGAACTGGCCAAGTAGGATTGTGCCTAATCCAGAATAGATGAGCAGAACAAGGCCTCCCTTTTTTCTTCACTATAGAACTACAGTGAACCTAAAATGCTTCTAATGCCTTTAGCAATTACTTTACAGAGGATGTCTTATTAAGTGAAATTAACTTGTGCAACGACTTCTCTCTTCACTTTTTTGCAGAGACTTAAAACCAGAGAATATTTTGCTAGATTCACAGGGACACATCGTCCTAACTGACTTTGGACTCTGCAAGGAGAACATTGAACACAACAGCACGACTTCCACCTTCTGTGGCACACCGGAGGTAGGCGCTGTTTGGTTTGGTGCCTATTTTACCCCCACCTTCCAGGAGAGAGATGTGCAGTCATGTCTTTAACTCCCAAAAGAGTAAACTCCTCTCAGATTTCTTAGTACAATTCAGTGCAAGTAAAATGCATTTGCTGTTTGATGTAGCATGAGAAATCCCAAGGCCTTCTGTGGCTTTACTGAAAACTAGCTGTAGATCTGCATCCCAAAAGTTTTCTAAACCCCCAAGTAAGATATGCTGAGGGCCCAGCAGTTTCCTAAATATCAGTATACAAAGGTAGCCAGTCACCCTCAAAAAGTCCAGCAGTTTTATCAGGAGGTCGTCTAAAGACATACATCCTCCAAGCTGGCTCTGGGTCTCTCAGCTTTTTCAAACTAAATGTGTGGGTGTGGAATGCATTCGCAGGTTCTGAACGCCATTTCTCTGGTCTGTCTTTCAGTATCTCGCACCTGAGGTGCTTCATAAGCAGCCTTATGACAGGACCGTGGACTGGTGGTGTCTGGGAGCTGTCTTGTATGAGATGCTTTATGGCCTGGTGAGTGGCGCATTGGGAACCATGAAACACCACCTGCTGTTTAGAATATTGTCTTAGCACAGCTCATGCTTGGCTATGTGTTACCCTTATCAGTAGGCTTATCAAAAGCAGCTAAGAGGCATATTGGTTATTTTCTATTTCATAAGAATAATCACTTACCTAGTTATTTTGTGCTTTTCATATTTCACTAGATAGGACCACACTTAACTAACCTGTGTGGTGGTAAAAAAAACTACTGCTTATTATCTATCCCCCTCACCCTACACACACACACGCACGCACGCACGCACGCACGCACACCCCCACACCCATACACCCATAATGGTTACAAAGTAGACACTTAAATAGCAAGGGAAAAGAACACATCGAGATGGGGGGAGTCTCAAATCCAGCGTCGCATTTATTGCAGTTTACATCTTTTTTCCTATGGGTAATATATGCTATCCAAAACTTCAATTAAGTCTGAAGTAATTTTCCCCTTCTTTCAGCCTCCTTTTTATAGCCGAAACACAGCTGAGATGTATGACAACATTCTGAACAAGCCCCTCCAGTTGAAACCAAATATTACAAATTCCGCGAGACACCTCCTGGAGAGCCTCCTGCAGAAGGACAGGACTAAGCGGCTTGGGGCCAAGGATGACTTTGTGAGTGACGTTTTCCTGCTCTCCTGGGCCGGCTGGGACAGGCACTGGACCTCCCTGCCCTTACTGAATGCACCTGTCTAAATGAATCTTGGGTTTCTTACCAACAGATGGAGATTAAGAGTCATGTCTTCTTCTCCCTAATTAACTGGGATGATCTCATTAATAAGAAGATTACGCCCCTTTTAACCCAAATGTGGTGAGTGTCCGTCTCTCGTCTCTCTTCTAAGTATAGTGAAGCCAAAAGGGCATTTCTTTTAATTCAGAATTGCCTGGGGGGTGGGGGAGGAAGGAATAAATTGGCAGATGTTTTCTCCATAAACCCATTATTTTACCTACAGAAAAAGTACATTTGTATGTCCCAACAAGGCTTCCATAATTGTTAAACACATTTGTCAATTAAAAGTATGAAAAGGCCAAAAGTGAACATTAGTCTTCTGTTTAAAATGTATGTGGCCTTTTGAGAGTTTGTGGTTGAAATGGGTGATTATGGAAATTGATGTCAGGCTTAAACTTTGAATTTAAAGTCTGGCCACGATTGCCCGTCCTGTGTCCTGCATGAGTTCTTGACAACAGTGTTTTTTCCTTCTGTCACAGAGTGGACCCAACGACCTGCGGCACTTTGACCCTGAGTTTACCGAAGAGCCTGTCCCCAACTCCATTGGCAAGTCCCCCGACAGCATCCTCGTCACAGCCAGCGTCAAGGAAGCTGCCGAGGCTTTCCTAGGCTTTTCCTACGCGCCTCCCACGGACTCCTTCCTCTGAACACGGTTAGGGTTTGGTTCTAAAGGATTTGCTGTGTGTTTCTGAATGTTTCAGTTAGCCTTTTGGTGGAGCCGGCAGCCGACAGGACATCTTCTTACAAGAGAATTTGCACATCTCTGGAAGTTTAGCAGTCTTATCGCACACTGTTTGCTGGAAGCTTTTCGAAGAGCACATCCTCCTCAGTGAGCTCATGAGGTTTTCATTTTTATTCTTCCTTCCAACGTGGTGCTATCTCTGAAACGAGCATTAGAGTGCCGCCTTAGGCAGACAAATGCAGGAGTTTCGTTAGAAAGAAGGCGGACGCTGTTCTCGGGACGATCTCCTGCGGGTCTCTCTGGGCTGTGATGGTGAATATTATGAAATGTGCCTTTTCCGAAGAGATTGTGTTAGCTCCAAAGCTTTTCCTATTGCAGAGTGTTTCAGTTCTTTATTTTTTCCTTGTGGACATGCTGTGTGAACAGTCGTGTGAGTGTGGTATGCCTGATCGCAGATGGATTTTGTTATAAGCATCAATGTGACACTTGCAGGACACTACAACGTGGGACATTGTTTGTTTCTTCCATATTTGGAAGATAAATTTATGTGTAGACTTTTTTTGTAAGATATGGTTAATAACTAAAATTTATCGAAATGGTCTTGCAATGACTTGTATTCAGATGCTTAAAGAAAGCATTGCTGCTACAAATATTTCTATTTTTAGAAAGGGTTTTTATGGACCAATGCCCCAGTTGTCAGTCAGAGCCGTTGGTGTTTTTCATTGTTTAAAATGTCACCTGTAAAATGGGCATTATTTATGTTTGTTTTTTTTTTGGCATTCCTGGTAATTGTATGTATTGTATAAAGAGAGTCTGTACATTGGGTTATAACACTAGTATATTTAAACTTACAGGCTTATTTGTAATGTAAACCACCATTTTAATGTACTGTAATTAACATGGTTATAATATGTACAATCCTTTCTCCTATCACACAACTTTTTGTGTGTGATAAACCGATTTTGGTTTGCAATAAAACCTTAAAAACTATTTACATATATTGTGTCATGTGTTATTTTGTATATTTTGGTTAAGGGGGCAATCATGGGTTAGTTTGAAATTGAGAACCATGAAAATCCTGCTGTAATTTCCAGCTTAGTAGTTTGCTCCCAGCAGCACTGGTTTCTGACTGCAGGGGAGTATAGGACAGTCTTAAAGCCAACCTAGATTCCAGGCCTTTCTAGAAGCATTTTATGGTGTCTGTCATTGTAAATCCATTTAAAGACATCCTTTTCAATTTACTCATCTTGCAAGGATGGCTATGAAGTAATGCTTCCTGTATTTATTGCCTGTCCTGTGAAGCTGGACTGTTTGTCCTGTCATTTGACTTGTCTTCAGTAATAGGTAATTGTTTCCAGAAATATTTGATATTTGAAAGTCTACTCTGGGCTGGGCTCTATTTTGAGTGAGTGCTCAGGACAAAGCAGACAACTCTGCCCTCACAAAGCCTAATGAAGAAGGCAGACTTGAAGCAGTTTGTTGAGATGGAAATTGAGAAATAGTCTATAAGTTTAGGAGAATGCCACTCAAGAGGCTGAGAATTTTTTTTTGAGACATGATCTCTGTCGCCCAGGCTGGAGTGCAGTGGTGTGATCTTGGTTCACTGCAGCCTCCGCCTCCCACGTTCAAGTGATTCCACCACCTCAGCCTCCTGAGAAGCTGGGACCACAGCCGTGCACCACCATGCCTGACTAATGATTGTATTTTAGTAGAGACGGAGTTTCACCATGTAGGCCAGGCTGGTCTCGAACCCCTGGCCTCAAGTGATCTGCCTGCCTCGGCTTCCCAAAGTGCTGGGGAGAATGTTTTAAGTAAGTGGATATTTTCCAAAAGAGCTGACCTGGCTGGACTTATGGTTTCAGTTGACCCAAGTCCAAAGTGGGCTCAGAAAAGGGACCTGGAAGGAGCTCATCCCTGGCTTGGACTGAAGCCTCTTGAGCCAGTGTCTA
The DNA here is from genome assembly GCA_036589455.1 of Ateles fusciceps. Lineage (NCBI taxonomy): Eukaryota > Metazoa > Chordata > Mammalia > Primates > Atelidae > Ateles > Ateles fusciceps. The sequence goes on from JAZHEH010003259.1 coordinate 8,100,566, forward strand.
CCTAGCACCCTAAGGGCCCAGCAGGCTCTGGGGCTGCGTGGCAGGGCCCACTCCTAGAGCTCACCCCACTGTGAATATTCTGTGCGGGAGAAAGCAAGGTGGCACCATCCTAGGAGATCGCGAATCCAGATCCTTTGGATTTTTTCTCTGTTCTAGGCCTTCCACACAAATAACCTAACAAATAATCAGGGAGTCCCCAAACGGTTGATCTTGCTGCTGCCTTAATTGCACAAGCACCCTCTAAGCCTGCTGCATCTGCGCTACCCTGCCCTTCCAGTTTGCACAGGGATTTCCCCAAGGGAAAGCTGTGAGCTTTCTTCCTCTTGTCCTTGCTCTTGGGTCTTGCCTCACTTTCCCTCAGTCCCTCTCTTCTACCCTATGAGGTTTCCAAAAGCCAAACAGGTGTTTGGAGATAACTGAGTTCTTCTCTCTCATAATCCAGTGAAGGAATAAGCTGAAAGAGTCGATCACTTCTTGCTCAAGGTGGGCCACAGGTCATGCTCTGCAGTTGACTTTCTGCTCTACTCTACAGGCATTAGCTACGTATTAAGTTCCCTACCAAACCCAGTTGACAAATAACAGTTCAAAGCACGTATTTTCCTAGTAAAGATTGATGCCGGCTCTAACAGAGAGACTCATTGCATATTCCCACTCCTTCTCATTCTCAATAACAGTTACGAATTCCTCTTTGAACAGAAAGTGCTTAAATCTCATTTTTATCTGAACACAGTTCAAGCAGGCTTAGGAACCTGCAACCTAATTATAGATAACTCAGATGAGCCAGTCACGAGTTACAAAGCCTTTTTTTTTTTAAATTTTTTGAAGGTAGAAGTCTGGTTTATTGGATTATAGTCCCATCGCTATAGAAGATCTGAATTGTGTTTCTCCAGAATGGAAAGGTGCCAGAGAAGACCCAGGCATTGTCACCCAGATGGGAGATAAGATCGAGTGCAAGTGGGTGGGGGAAGAGAACAAGGCAAGAACAGGGAAGTCAAGAAAGAACAAGAGATCGATAAACAAATGACAAATATTTACTAAGCACTGTGCTGTCAACTAATGTGCGTGCAGAGGTATCTTTTACCTAAGGGAGTGGGGCATATCCCTGCCAGCACATTCCCGGAGTCCCAGCCAGCCTGCCTTTGAGCATGACAATTGATTGGACCAGCTGTAGGTCTACTCAACATGGGTTTGCGGGAACCCATTCAGCTAAGATTCTCATAAGCTAAAATATGACTCTAAAACCACTGCTACCAAAAAGAATAAGTCAGTCACTGTCCTTACAGAATTTGCCATCCACTTGGGGAGACAGGGCACCTACCCTTAATATGTGACAGGAAGTGAACGAAGGGTAAAGAAAACATCAGAAGTCCAGAGGCTCTCTGTGGGGTCGGGTGCCTAGAGCAGGCTTCACAGAGTGGAGGCCCTAAGATTCTTCCTAACCAATTCTAGGAACTCTAATAGGATGCAGGCCCTGAGAACTGGATTGTAATAGTAATAGCTAATTTCACCGAGCTCTTACTATGTGTCAGACATTGTTCTAAATTTGTTTTTGTTTGTTTGTTTGTTTTTGGGATAGGGTCTCTAGCGTCTGTCTCTATCATCTGGAGTACAGTGGTATATTCATGACTCATGGCAGCCTCAACCTCCTGGACTAAGGTGATCCTACCACCTCAGCCTCCCACGTAGCTGGGACTACCAGCATGTGCCACCATGCCTGACTAATTTTTTTTTTTTTTGTATTTTTTGCACAGATGTGGTTTCACCATGTTGCCCAGGCTGGTCTTGAACTCCCAAGTGCTGGGAACAGGCGTGAGCCGCCATGGCCGGCTGTTCTAAGTATTCTGGACTCAGGTGTTTAATCTTCATAACAACCCTGTGATATTAAAAGTGAAGAAACTAGCACAGAACGGTCATTAGCTGGTCAGTAAGTGGTGGGATTGAAAGTCAAATCATGTCAATCTGGCCCAAAGCCTATGTTTGTAGCCATTACTTTATCCTGCCTCAGAGGTGACGAGTACAGAAGCAAACAGCTGTGTGCTTGCTAGTCATCCACTTGTTAATTCACCAGACTTTAACAAGGATACCTTCTAGATGTCATGCTAGGCAAAGAGAGGGGGACGGAGAGGGAGAGAGGGGGACGGAGAGGGAGAGAGGGAAATTTACCATTACAGACACTATCAGTGATTGATGATGAGAAGCAGCTGCAAAAATACACATTGCAGGGGCGTATAAATTTGTGCACCATTTTGGAAAACTGCTTGGCAGTATCTACTAAAGATGAAGATAGGTATAACTTGTGGCCCATTAGTTTTTCTTCTCGGTATAGACCCCAAAGAGTGCACATACATGCAATAAAAAATTGTCAATAGTATTCACAGTAATACTATTCAAGATGGTCCCAAAATGGGAACATTCAAAATGTCCACCTATAGGAAATGAATAAAGAAATTACTGTGGTGGCCGGGCGCAGCAGCTCACGCCTGTAATTCTAGCACTTTGGGAGGCCAAGGCGGGCGGACCACCAGCGGTCAGGAGTCCGAGACCAGCCTGGCCAACATGGTGAAACCCAGTCTCTGCTAAAAATAAAAAAATTAACTGAGCATGGTTGTGGTTGCCTGTGGTTGCCAGTAATCCCAGCTACTTGGGAGGCTGAGGCAGGAGAATCGCTTGAACCTGAGACGCAAAGGTTGCAGTGAGCAGAGATCGTGACATTGCATTTCAGCCTGGGCGACAAGAGCGAAACTCCACCTCAAAAAAAAAAAAAAAAAGAAAAGAAATTAGTGTGATTTCATATACTGAAATACTACACAATGAAAATGAGTGAATAATTGCTATATACAACAAGTAATAAATCTCACAAAACTCAGACTGTATGATTTATTAATTTTATATAAAATTATTTATATAACATGTATTACATTTATATAAAATGTAAAAGCAGGCAAACAGCATGAATCGATTTGGAAGTTAAGATGTGATTACCTTTGGGGGAGGAAGGCAGAGCTCATAGTTGAGAGGGTGCATGAGGGAGACATCCTACCAGGTGCTGTGAATTTCTTGATCGGATCTTGAGTTCATCAAGCCATACACTTATGATACATGCATTTTTCTCTGTATGTGTTATATAACAAAAATGTGCATTACAAATATGTGGTATGGTGAAAACAGGATGTTTGTACACATAGGAGTGACACCTTACCCAAATTGGGGGTCAGGAAAAGGGAGGACATTTTTAGGTGGTTTAGGAAAGAGACGCTTAGGGAAATCTGGAGGACCAGGTAGGCTGTCTTGGAGAAACTAGATCTTGAAAATGAGGCAGAAAGGCCCTTCCAGGTGCAGGCTGGTAATAGGAGATGGGGGTGGGGAAGGACTTGCAAATAAGGACAATGAATGGGAGGTTGGCAATAGAAAGGGACCAGACAGACCTACCCCAGAATCTCAGCTCTACTGACCTGCTTTCTCTTCCTTCCTTCCTTCCTTCCTTCCGTCCCTCCCCCCTCCCTCCTTCCTTCCTTCCTTCCTTCCTTCCTCCCTCCCTCCCTCCCTCCCTCCCTCCATCTTTCCTTCCTTCCTCTCTTTCTCTCTTTTTGAAATGGGGTTTTGCTCTAGTTGCCCAGGCTGGAGTGCAGTGGCGCAATCTTGGCTCACTGCAACCTTCGCCTCTCAGGTTCAAGCGATTCTCCTGCCTCAGCCTCCCAAGTCGCTGGGATTACCGGCACCCGCAGGCAACCACAACCACGCTTGGCTAATTTTTTTTATTTTTACTAGTGTAGCCAGCAGTGATCTCCTGATGCCTTACTGGAAACTTTGTTTACTTATCTGCTATCTTCTGTTTTGTTTTTAGTTTTCATTGTGAGCACACATAATACCTAGTTACATCTGATCAGATTTACCAAACTGTGGAGTGGAGTGGTGTAGTATGGAATGACTTGGAATGTAAACTATTGGGGAGAAAATGTGGTTATACTTTTGCTAAGATCTGGGGGTTTCTTCATATCCCTACTGTTGAAAGAAATTGATCAGAAATGCTTGCCAGTACTGCCAGAGCACTGCTGTGAAATGTGAAGTACTTGGTTTTTTTTTTTAATGATTTACTTTCTGTTGTTAATATTTTTCTCTGTTATTTCTTGCATGGTTTGGTGTCAGAAGTCCTTATCTCTTTATATTGTTTGCAGGTTGAAATAAAACAGTGTGGTGCCAGAAAACCTGCTTCCCAGGTTCAAGCAATTCTCCTGCCTCAACCTCCCAAGTAGCTGGGATTACAGACATGAGCCACTACACGTGGCTGATTTTTGTATTTTTAGTAGAGATGGGGTTTCGCCATATTGGCCGGGCTGGTCTCAAACTCCTGACCTCTGGTGATCTACCTGCCTTAGCCTCCCAAAGTGCTGGGATTACAGGCCTGAGCCACCAGGCCTGGCCCTGGCCCTGACCAGCTTTCTAGCTTTAGGCAAGTAGTAACTTGGATAAATCTTGCCTAACTTCAGTTTCTGCAGGGGAACAAATGCAGCCAGTTCCTATCTCTTCATAAAACGACGCCAGAAGGAATTAGAATTCAAAGAATGCTCATTAATTTCTTCCGTTCTCACCCGTTGCCTTTTCCAGTGTCCCCTACTCTTTACTAGATTATAGAGAAAAAAATTAAAAAGCAGCAGAAAATAATTTTAAGTAGGGAGATGGACCCTGTCATTCATGTTCTTGATAATCCTGTGGGGGGAGATGGTAAGATTTCATCAGATAGCAAAGAGTAGCATTCAAAGGTCTTCCATGAGGAAAGTGAAGTGATTCAAAGAGGGTTTTGCTGGCTATCACTACAAGGTGTGAGAGTAGAGAAAGCTTTGAAGTTAAAATAAAAGAAACCCCTTAGGAGACTCGAGACAGTCGTCCCAGTTGGGGTGGACAGAGAAGAGATGTTTCAACAGTCCCAAATCAATGAGACTTAGTGAGTTACTGAGAATGGAGGAAGACAGATGAATCCAAAGCAAAGCACATTTCATGTAACTTGCTTCTTTAATGTACTTGACAATGTATTGAAGCAGTTATCACAGCTGCAATAATACTTTCTAGGACAAAGGCCGCCCACCAGTTTCTTCAACATCCCCAGGATATAATGAATCAGTCAGTCAATAATCAGTTTCATTGGCAAGGCAAGACGTTATATCCTGTAGTCAATCTCTAACCTATCCTGTTAAGTAATTTCTCTCCTCATCCATCCAAAAGCCCCTAAAATCCTATGTAACATTCCTTGAGCCTTGCACTGGGAGCACAGCAGTGTTAACTCTTTTCCTGGTGTTAATCAGAACAATACTTCTGTTAACAAACACGACAAACATGCGCATGTATTCCATGGATCTAAAATAAAAGTTGAAAAAATAAATAATACTACAAAAAACAAAATAGAAAAAAAAATGCAATCATTCAGATAAATGAAGCCAAATTTGAGAGATTGTACTTAAATGTTTTTCTCATGTTGCATGAAAAGTGTTGACTAATTATTCAAAGCAAAAATTAGTTTATTACTTACACCTCATTGTGGCTTGGAAGTGATCTTTTCTAGTATTTTTTTTTTTTTACATTTTTAATAATTTTTTGTACAGATGCTCCTTGTGAAGCAGGGTTGATTTATAGGGCGTGTACCTGCAATCAGCCCTTTCCCAGTCTAATTTGTCCACTGCAAACAAATGCACGTGAGAACACATTTAGTTTACGTGTTTTCTCTGTTTTCCGCATGTTTTCCGTAAAAGACTTTATCAGCAAGACTAAGAGCAATCATTAAAGTTTTTGGCTTGTTTTTGTTTTGAGACAGGGTCACCCAGGCTGGAGTGCAGTGGTGCAATCACAGCTTGCTGTACACTCTGCCTCCTGGGCTTCAGCCATCCTCCCACCTCAGCCTTCTGACTAGCTGGGACTACAGACATCCACCACCATGCCTGCTTTTTTTTTTTTTTTTTTAATTATTATTTGCAGAGATAGGGTCTTGCTATGTTGCCCAGGCTAGTCTCAAACTTCTGGGCTCAAGTAATCCGCCTGTCTCGGGCTTCCAAAGTCCTGGGATTACAGGCGTGAGCCACCTCAGCTGGCCACTCCTTAAAGTTTACTCAGTGTGTGCCTATAACATAGTGTTCAGACAGATATCTTTGTGTATTTGGATGCCTTGGAAACTGTGGGACTCTGTTGGGCAGGGTTCTGAGTTTCTTCTTTTCTGGGTCCTCTGTCCTATGCTCCACCTAGTAGAGTGTCACAGGCAGCATGATGGCAGTGCTATAATGACAACATGCCGAGTACAGACTGTTCAAAGAAAATATACAAGCAGACAAGCACCTCCTGGGAACAGTGGACCAAAGGTCATCAGCACAAGGATGCAAGTCACTTGACATCCACATCCATGCAATAGACGATCTGTTCATGACACCTTCTCTAACACCATTCTGCTCACTCTTCTTCTCTTGCTACTTTTGACAGACTCTTCCTTTTTTTTTTTTTTGGGGACGGAGTCTTGCTCTGTCATCCAAGCTGGAGTGTAGTGGTGCGATCTCAGCTCACTGCAACCTCTGCCTCCTGGTTCAAGTGATTCTCCTGCCTCAGCTTCCTGAGTAACTGGGACTACAAGTGTGCACCACCACACCCAGCTAATTTTTGTATTTTTAGTAGAGACAGGGTTTCACCATGTTGGCCAGGATGGTCTCTATCTCTTGACCTTGTGATCCACCTCAGCCTCCCAAAGTGGGTGAACCACTTTGCCTGGCCCTTTTTTTTTTTTTTTTAGATTGAGTCTTGCTCTGTCACCCAGGCTGGAGTGCAGTGGCTCGGTCTCGGCTCACTGCAACCTCCACCCTGCGGGTTCAAGAGATTCTCCTGCCTCCACCTCCCGAGTACCTGGGATTACAGGTGCATGCCACCATGCCCAGCTAATTTTTGAAGTTTTAGCAGAGATGGAGTTTCACCATGTTGGTCAGGCTAGTCTTGAACCTAATCTCAGGTGATCCACTCACCTCGGCCTCCCAAAGTGGTAGGACTACAGACATGAGCCACCGCGCCTCGCCTGATAGTCATAGACTCTTAATGTAGCATTCCAGAGGCCAAGGTCATTGCCCTCCCTAACCCGAATGAACCCATTTCATCCCAAGTGTGTTACAGTGCTGCCAGCAAAGCTCAGCACAGATCCATCTGTTTCAGCAATAATCAGATAAGTTTATTTAATTAAACCAGTTAACATTCGGCTCAAAATGATTTGGGGTTCAAACTGAAAACTGTGATTATGTTTTCCTCTGAAAGATCATTAAAAAATAATAATCATACAGAAATGATCTGATATTTGAATTAAATCACATGCTACCTAACAATGAACACTTTGGGGTAAATTTAGAGAAAATACAATGTTTCAAATCAAGCATATATTACAGTTATTTTAAAATAAGGTAAATAAAACAATAATGAAATAAGGAAAAAGAAAAAACCTGAATAAAATAAAATTTCCTTAAGTTTTTCTTTTATTTATGTATGGATAACATGCTCACGTTTAAAATAAAAACAAAATATGACAGGTCAAAAGTGGGTAAGGTAGTAATTTCACAATCGCCCTTTCAGCCATTCCCATCTCAATTTCTTCTGGCTGGAGATAACCAATATTAAGCTTTTCTGGTATAAACTTTCAGAAATTTGGTATGCAAGTACAAGCGTGAAGGCTTCCAGTAACACAGATGCTTCTAAGTTAGAATTTAAGCGAATCACTTCTCAGGCTTCTGGCTAAGATTAAGTGTAAAAATTTTAAAGGAAGGAGAAGAGGAGGGGTCTGGCTGATTTTTTTTTAAGAAGTCATCCCAATTGTTCATATTTTTTAAAAGCCCAAAAGCTCGCTTGTGTGACTGCAGCGCTTAAAGATTTCTGGAGCAACATTACCCTTACCATGCACGCTGGGTCTTCGTCTGCTGTGGAATGCAGACACAGGGATTCCCTTTCCTGCGACAGGAAAACAGCCACCACCACCAACAATGAAACCAACCAAACAAAAACAAACAACAACAACAAAAAATAGAAGTGATAGATGCAGAGACACAGCATTGACTTTCAAGGTTGCTTTGCAACTATGCACAGTTGTTGCCTCGCCCACGCAGTCCTCAGAATGTAGCAGCTCACCTTTCAAAATGCAACTTCACCCCAGCTACAATCTTTGTAAAACGAAGTGGAAACCATCTTGATTTTCCTGTTACTCAGTGGTTCTTCTGTGCCTAAGGCATACCTGAATGTTTTCCCAGAGCCTTCCTGATTAGGGGGTACTTTCCCTGCCAGCTGTTCCAGTGAGTCACTCTCACTATCAACTATCCTGTCCTTTCCAATTTCACAGAGTCATAAAAATGCCAGAATAGGAAAGATCTCTAAGTCCAGGAGTCATAAACCTAATGGCTTCAGGAGCCAGGCCTTTAAATCACATCAGAATAAGACAATCAGAGACATGGGCAATGCATGTTCTCTTAAATGCACTGAAATTGAAATAAAAATGAAAATCAAAAACAAAAACCACTGTCTGGCCAAGGAAAATGAATCTGTAGCCAGAAACATCTGCAAAATTTGCAGCCTCAGCTCGTATGCAATTATGTAAAATTCGGTGAGGCCTCTCACCCCCCAGCTTTGGCATTCTCATTCCCTCCTTATCTATCAGCAACACAACAGAAAACAAAACCCCTAACACTGGGGATTGAGAGTTCTTTTCCTCCCAGCTTCACGCCTGTGAGGAAGGAATGGACTTAGAAAAAGGGCAGTCATTTGGCTTGGATGACGAAAAGTCCATCCCTCCAAGATGATGGTCAGTAAAGATTGCCCCCAGCTCTAGCCATATCCATGCACCAAGTGGGCCCGGCTTCCATCAGAATCCCATTACCGCTTTTGGAAAGAAAGCAGATGGGCTCTTAGTCATCAACAAGGAGCATTTGACAGGACCCTTTTAAACAGACCATTCACTCACTTACAAGGTAAAATGGATCACACATCGTTTATAATAATCAGAAGGATTTTCTGTCTTTCCATAAAGGACAAGGTATCGGCTTGGCCAATCATCTGGAGTTACAATGAACAGGACCCCGAGGAAAGGCATGGTGAGGGGAGGCAGCACGGTGAGTTAGGAGAACCTCTGACTTTTGAAAACTGGCTCCACTTCTCATTCTCTTCTTTCCCAAATTCGGACTAAATGCACCTGTTTTTGTACCATTGAGGATCTGAGGTAACTTACATGCCAGGGACTCAGAAACAATGTTTTGTAACTTACTAAGTAAGAAAGTAACAATGCTTTTAGCACTTGACCCCAGAGCTGGAGTCTGGGATTATTCCCATCTTCTGTTTGCTTCATAACTTAAAATAGAGTTTCCTGTGAATTTCTCCTGTGGAGCATCTTTAAAACACCGGGAACAGCCATGTACCCTCAGATCCTGGACGTGCACACCTTACCAGCTTTCACAGGCAGATCAAGAATAATAAGATATTTAAGTAAATAATTCCATGTCTCGGTTTTATGGCCCTTAAGACTTGAAGCCCATAGAAATCTTTTAAAACTTTTTCTAATTGGATGCTTTTGAGAGTTGTGTTATTTGGTAGAAATCAGTTTTTATACACACCTCAATGTGCTCAACTGTCCCCTGGTTCCAAGGTCCCCCACAGATACCAAATCCCTTGAATGCTCAAGTCCCTTATATAAAATGGCTTAGTAGTTTCGTATAACCGATGCACACCATCTCGTATACTTTAAATCATCTCTAGATTATTTATAATATGTAATAAATAAAATGTAAATGCTATATAAATAGTTGTTCTACTGTATTTTAAAATTTGTATCATTTTTTACTGTCACTTTTTTTTTTAATTGCCTTTGGATTTTCAAAAAATATTTTCTTTCTTTCTTTCTTTTTTAATGGATTCTTGCTGTCACCCAGGCTGGAGTGTAATGGTGTAATCTCGGCTCACTGCAACTTCTGCCTCCCAGGTTCAAGCAATTCTCTTGCTTCAGCCTTCCGAGTAGCTGGGATTATAGGCACCTGCCACCATATCCAGCTAATTTTTATGTTTTTAGTAGAGACAGGGTTTCTACTAAAATAAAAAATAGCCTACGAGCACATTTGATTTTTGTGCCAGGTTGGTCTCAAACTCCTGGCCTGAGGCGATCTGCCCGCCTCAACCTCCCAAAGTGCTGGGATTACCAGCATGAGCCACCATGCCCGGCCTCAAAAAATATTTTCAATTCATGATTGGTTGAATCCATGGATATGAACCCTGTGGATACAGAGGGGTGACTGTAAAGGCTTATTTAAACTGACTTTGAAAATGTTTCACTTTGGCAGGACATGGTGGCTCCCACCTGGAGTCCCTGTACTCTGGGAGGCTGAGGTGGGATGATAGCTTGAGCTTGGGAGTTTGAGACCAGCCTGGCCAACATGGTGAAACCTCATCTCTACCAAAAATACAAAAATCAGCCAGGCAGGTGATTCGCATCTGTGATCTCAGCTACTCAGGAGGCTGAGGTAAGAGGATCACTTGAGCCCTGGATATTGAGGCTGCAGTGACCCTATCTCAATAAATAAATAAATAAATAAATAACCTACATTCACAAAACACAGCTCTCATGTTGACTCATTTTATCTTCTTATCAGTCTAATACGACAAAGAGGGTAAAATATTTCTTTTTTTTTTTTTTGAGACGGAGTTTTGCTCTTGTTGTCCAGGATGGGGTGCAGTGGTACGATCTTGGCTCATCGCAACCTCTGCCTGCTGGTTCAAGGGATTCTTCTGCCTCAGCCTCCCGACTAGCTGGGATTACAGACATGTGCCACCACGCTCGGCTAATTTTTTTGTATTTTTGGTAGAGACGGGGTTTCTTCTCTTGGTCAGACTGGTCTTGAACTCTCAACCTCAGGTGATCCGCCCGCCTCAGCCTCCCAAAGTGCTGGGATTATAGGCATGTGCCATTGTGCCCGACCAAGATTAAAATATTTCTATTCAGTATGTGAACACCAAAGCTATGAAAAGTTCAAATGACTCGACACCTATGGAGAAAGTGGAAGGGCCAGAGTTGGCATCCACTGCTTCTAACACCGGAGCCTTCTCTTCTCAGCCATCCTTTGAACCTCATGGCATATTTACTGAGCATGAGCAAAGGAGCCACTGCCCGGAATATATAGGCCAGCTATTTTAGTCTCCCTTCCACAGGGATTGCTTTTTTATGACGCAGAATCTTGAAACTGTAGAAAAGAACCAAAGGTTACCAGTTAATAACTTTGGAACATGTAGTTCAAATATTAATGGACTGTTTTAAAGTGAATAGCTCCATTAAAATTTATTACAAATCTCCCGAGAGGCCTCGTCTTATATTTAATGGTATCTAAGATCTGTGTTTAAGGGATAATAACATATACTGTACATTCTTCACAGAGCTATTGTGAGAATCAAATTTTTAAAAAGGAACTTTTACATATAAGGAATTACTGTCTAACTTGTTTTATTCTGTCAGGGTAGCAATTTGTGGAATATCAACATCAGTCTGCAGCGCCACCCAGTGGACACAATGATACATAATACTGCATTTTTCTTGTTTCCAGATATAAATATTACCTGTATTATTTACCTGTCTGGTACTCACACTCAATATATTTCTTTCAGGATTTTTATTTATAAAACTTTTTTTGTATGCGGTTTTGCTGATAAGTTTTATTTCCACATGTCATGACCAAAAAAAGGTCAAATTTTAGAGCAAGAACCCATATTTTATCTGGAATGATCCTACATAGATGTCCTTGTCAGAATTTTAACCTGGGTGTTTATTTTGTAAACCAACAGTGACATTAACACAGGATAAAAAGCTGAGGGACGTTGTTGGAGAGCTATTTCTTGGTTTGCCCGTAACTTGCACTTAAAATTCAGCCTATACCCGAAATTTTCTTGTTATAGTTTACTCATTCATTTACATATGATTGTTTCAATAAAAATCTATTAAGTATTTCTCAATGTGGCTGGGCGCGGTGGCTCATGCCTGTAATCCCAGCAGTTTGGGAGGCCGAGGTGGGCAGATCACAAGGTCAGGAGATTGAGACCACCCTGGCCAACATGGTGAAACCCCATCTCTACTAAAATATAAAAAATTAGCTGGGCATAGTGGTGCGCACCTGTAGTCCCAGCTACTCAGGAAGCTGAGACAGGGGGAATCACTTGAACCTGGGAGGCAGAGGTTGTAGTGAGCCAAGATCATGCCACTGCACTTCTGTCTGGCAACAGGGCAAGACTCCATCTCAAAAAAAAAAAAAAAAAAAAAAGTATTTCTCAATGTTAGACACTGTGCTTAGTCCTAGGGATACAATGATGAACAAAAAGGAATGTGGTCCTTATCTTCATGAAGTTTGCAAAGTAGGCAGATAGATAAAAAATAATTAAGTGGCTATACAAATATTGGTGCCTCACTTAGCTTAGAAAATGAGAATATTTTATTTTTTGCGAATCAACTGGATTAGAGTTTGTCCTAATGTATATCTGAGCATTTGGAGGCAGTGAGTTTACCATGCAAAACTTTGAGGCTCTTTTGTTTAATTTGTTTACTCTTTGAAACAGGGTCTCCTTTCACCCAGGCTGGAATACAGTGACACGGTTACAGCTCACTGCAGCCTCCATCTCATGGGCTCAAGCGATCCTCCCACCTCAGCCACCTGAATAGTTGGGACTACAGGCGTGTGACACCACACCAAGAAAATTTTTTTCTTTTTTCTTTTCCAGACAGAGTCTTACTTTATTGCCAGGGCTGGAATGCAGTGGCACGATCTTGGCTCACTGCAACCGCCACCTCCCCCATTCAAGCGATTCTCCTGCGTCAGCCTCCAAAGTAGCTGGGATTACGGGTGCTCGCCACAACACCCAGCTAATTTTTTGTATTTTTAGTAGAGACGGGGTTTCACCCTATTGACCAGGCTCATCTTGGACTCCTGACCTTAGGTCATCCACCTGCCTCAGCCTCCCAAAGTGGTGGGATTATAGGCATAAGCCACTGCACACCAGACTAATTTTAAAATTTTTTTTGTAGAGATAAGATTTCACTATTTTGCCCAGGTTGTCTCAAACTCCTGAGCTCAAGTGATCCTCCTACCTTGGCTTCTCAAAATGCTAGGATTCCAGGTGTGAGCCACCACAGTCAGCCTGAAACTCTGTTGTTTAAACCTGACAACACAAAGAAGAGAGATTTCTTCCATGTTACAGCGTAACATATGAAACAGTGAAATGTAGAGTCAGAAACATCAGGATTTGAATTCCATAGTCCCTTACTGTTCTTGTGACCTTCAGCAAATGATCATATCTCCCTGATACAATCATTTGTATGAGGTGCAAAGGCAGAAAGTGTGAGTGCAAATGTGGTTTCCAAAAGTCAAACATGCTCTTAGGCTGACTGTTTTTTATTTTCCGTAAAATAGAAATAATATCTAACTTAAAGAGGGAAAGCCTTGACTATTTCAATGTGTGATAGACAAGTGATTAATGAATACTTTGCCTAAATGATCAAATGCCACGATTTTAACATACTGCTCCTGTTGCACTCACTCCCCGAAATGATACTTAAAGTTTAAAACATGAGAAAAACACATAAAAATGGACCAAAACTAAATAAATAGTAGTTTTGAGAACATAGCCTGTAACAGTTTTATGTTTGAAGGCCAATACAAGGTATTCATATTTCAAGGACAATCAGTGACTATCGAAATTCTTATTTAATAGCCCAAAGCATTGGGCCAAGGCGTGTTATAAATCCAACTGGCTACATAAAGGAATAATTTTTTTTTCTTTTAATTTTAAGGCAGGGTCTCACTCTGTCGCCCAGGCTGGAGTGCAGTGACACAATCATGGCTCTCTGCAGCCTTGACCTCCCGGGCTGGTCTCGAACTCCTGCCTCAGCTCACCAAGTAACTGGGACTACATGTGCGTGCCACCATAACTGGAAAATTTTTATATTTTTTTTTTAGAGATGGGGTTTCACCATGTTGCCCAGGCTGGTCTTGAACTCCTGAGCTCAAGTGATGCACCTGCCTCGGCCTTGCAAAGAGCTGGGATTACAGGCGTGAGTCGTCATGACTGGCCAGAAGTAAAGATTAATTGGCTGTCTTTGGTCTCACGCCTAGTTAACAGGACAAATGGAGCTAAAACCCATGACTTTTAATCCTCTGGGTTGTGCCTTTTTAGTTAGACACCATCTAAGAGAAAGGATACTTCTGATTATCTAAGTGATATTAACAGAACAGTTTCATCAATACTGTTGGAAATCTCACCATGCAGGCTTTCAGATAATTCCCCTAGTATATGTATGAGCAGAGGGAATGTATCAAATGGTGTGCCAGTTTTCTGTTCTATTAAACACATACACATTTGTAAACACAACTCAAAATAAAAAGGGAAGGGAAATATAAACAGCTAGCATCTGTGGAACCTGCGTACGTTGAGGCACTGTGGATACATTATTTAATCAGGTTAAGTATTGTTGTCTAGAAGCTATAGAAGGGACAATGAGGCTAGAAGGATAAGTTACTTTTCCATTGAGCTGGCGAATGGCACAGACAGAATTCAATTCAGGTCTTACTGACCCTGGAGGCCCTCATATTTCCATCACTTTCCAGGCAGAAGAATGACTGATAGACAGAACATGCTCCTCCTCTCTGATCTGAATATATGTCATTCTTTACAACATCCAGTCAACTGGGAGTAAAAACCATATCTGCCCTCAGAAAACTGAAGGCTGCTAATTTCAATCTCTTTTTTTTACAGAGGAAGTTAGGAAGGTTAAGATCTTCTCAGGATATTACTAGAATCAAAGCAGGTCTGGGTTTTTTTTTTAGAGAGTCTTGCTCTGTCGCCCAGGCTGGAATGTAGTGGCAGGATCTTGGTTCACTACAACCTCTGCCTCCCAGGTTCAAGTGATTCTCCAGCCTCAGCCTCCCAAGTAGCTGGGATTACAGGTGGATGCCATCATGCCTGACTAATTTTTGGTATCTTTAATAGAGACAGGGTTTCACCATGTTGGCCAGGCTGGTCTCGAACTCCTGATCTCAAGTGATCCGCCTGCCTCAGCCTCTCAAAGTGCTGGGATTACAGGCATGAGCCACTGCATCTAGCCAAAGAATATCTGTTAAATTAAGTGCACATTATTTTATACTCTCTGCTTTGAGGGAAATACATGTTTACTAAGCTTTTATTAATATTTCTTTATTTTAAAGCTTATTGTGACTAAGGCATTTTTCTCTCTGCATCGAAGACTTCTGAGAAGGGCCCACTGGGCATTTCCTTCTTGGCTCATGTTCTCATTGTTTAATATGATCTGGAAAGAATGAACATTGGAAGGCAAAGCTAATCTGGGCAAGCCGTGTCACTCGACCTGGAGATTAATTTTCCAGACAACTTTGCAGCTGAGCTGGGATTCCTGTGTGACATTAGAAGATTGAAAGCAGGTAAGAAGGTTAGTGCAAGGACCACGGCTGCAAGAAAAGGCACACTGTAAAGCATATGGCACTGCATTCACATACGTGCACATCCTGAGCTCTAACAGCAACTGGGACTTGTCAAAAGGAGCTGCTCTGCATCATTTCTGCACCTGCTCAGCCTGTAATTCCTGAGTCTATGTGGTCTATGTGCCCTTTCAAATGAAAATCCTCTGAAATGGCCTATAAAAGACCACCAGTTCCCGAATTTGCTAGGTGAGGCCTGGTGGGGGCCAGGTTAATGGGCCAGGGTTCTGCAATCAAAAAATTGAAGGCTGTGCTCTGGGAGAAACTTCTCACTGTGCTGTGCAACCTGAAGCTGGGGAGCAAACATAAGTCCTGTGCTGGGGACAAGGTCAGAGTTAGAACAAAAGAGATGAAAACAACCTTGATCCTAAACATATTGGCTAAGCTCTTTCTTGTCTCAGTGATTTTCCACATGATCTTCTCTCTTTCTGAGAGGCTGCCTTACCTGCTTTTCACGTTTTTGGTGATTGCATTAGTCCGTTTTCACACTGCTGATAAAGACATGCCCAAGACTGGGAAGAAAAAGAGGTTTAATTGGACTTATAGTTTCACGTGGCTGGGGAGGCCTCAGGATCATGGTGGGGAGGCAGAAGGCACTTATTATATGGCAGTGGCAAGAGAAAATAAGGAAGAAGCAAAAGCAGAAACCCCTGATAAAGCAATCGGACCTTGAGACTTATTCACTCTCACGAGAATAGCACAGGAAAGACCATGATTCAATTACCTCCTCCAGGTCTCTCCCACAACACGTGGGAATTCTGGGAGATACAATTTGAGCTGAGATTTGAATGGGGACATAGCCAAACCGTATCATTCCACCCTGGTCCCTTCAAATCTCATGTCCTCACATTTCAAAATCAATTATGCCTTCCCAACAGTCCTCCAAAGTCTTAACTCATTTCAGAATTAACCCAAAAGTTCACAGTCCAAAGTCTCATCTGAGACAATGCAAGTCCCTTCCACCTATGAGCCTGTCAAATAAAAGACAAGGTAGTTACTTCCTAGATACAATGGAAATACAGGTATTTGGTAAATACAGTAATTTCAAAGGGAGAAATTTGCCAAATAAAGGGGTTACAGGGCCCATGCAAGTCCAAAATTCAGCAGGATAGTAAAATTTTAAAGCTCCAAGATGATCTCCTTTGACTCCAGATCTCACATCTAGGTCATGCTGATGTAAGAGGTGGGTTCCCATGGTCTTGGGCAGCTCCACCCCTGTGGCTTTGCAGGGTACAGTCTCCCTCCTGGTTACTTTCACGGGCTGGTGTTGGGTGCCTAGGCAGGTAACTCCTGTATTTTCTTTGAGTTCTAAATATTTTATGCTTTCAAGGGTCTCTCAGAGATCTGGGGAGTGCAAGTGTATTTGGGAATGTATAAAAGTGCCTTACAGGCCAGGCATGGTGGCTCACGCCTGTAATCCCAGCACTTTGGGAGGCCAAGGCAGGTGGATCACAAGGTCAGGAGTTCGAGACCAGCCTGGCCAACATGGTGAAACCCCCTCTCTACTAAAAAATGTAAAAATTAGTTGGGCATGGTGGCGTGCACCTGTAATCCCAGCTACTCAGGAGGCTGAGGCAGGAGAATTGCTTGAACCTAGGAGGTGGAGGTTGCAGTCAGTGAGTTCGCACCACTGCACTCCAACCTGGACAACAGACCAAGATTCCGTCTCAAAAAAAAAAAAAAAGTGCCTTACAGGCATAACCCTTATTCTTTTTTCTTTTACTCTTGTCTTCTTCTTCTTCTTTTTTTTTTTTTGGACATGGGGTCTGGCTCTGTCCTCCCAGCTGCAGTGCAGTATCATAATCTTGGCTCAGTGCAACTTCCACCTTCTGGGCTCAGAGATCCTCCCTCAGCCTCCCAAGTAGCTGGAACTACAGCTGTGCACCACCATGCATGGCTAATTTTTGTATTCTTTTGGTAGAGATGGGGTTTTGCCATACCTCGGACTGGTCTTGAACTCCTGGGCTCAAGCAATACATCTGCCTCGGCCTCCCAAAGTGCTGGGATTACAGGTGTGAGCCACTGCTCCTGGACATAACCCATTATTTTTATCTACCATTAAAATGTTACTGCATATACTTTATTACTTCAGCATGAGTTTTAGTTCTTTGAAATAGCTAAGAAAGATATCTAAAATAGGATTATAATAAGAAAATGAAAAACTATTCGATTGACTCTTAAGTAATCATAGTAAATGATGCCACATTTGTAGTTCACTTGCTTGGAGAGGCTACTTGCAGGGGGAAACAAGGAGGCCAAACCCTGCTCTGTTGAAAGTCTGACAAGAGTACTGTTCATTTCAGCAGCTGGTGTTTCACAGCGGAATCCTCAGGGAAATTAGGACTGAGTTCTTTGGGGAAAGTCTTATAACATTCATTTTAAACCAGGATGAAAACAATTGCCAGATCAGCTTGGGACACATCCTAGAAATAGACATTCCCTCAGCCTTCTTCACTTGAGTCCTCCAACCCCACCAAATTCACAAGCGGGAAAGTAGGGGTCTCATTACACAGAAGAACTTTCCAAGAGTGTGAATTGTGGGTTAATAAACTCTGGAATGTGTCCTGGGGGATGGATGAAGATAAACTCCTTCCTTAGACTGGATCATTAAAATAAATAGGGTAGATTCTCATTTTTTGGGGGCGATTTAAGGCAGGCAAAGAGGGCTGGACCACTTAGCACCCAGGATGCTCCTACTACTCATGTCCACATCAGGGAAAACTTACCAAAACCAAGGATCACCCTGCTGTGATCAAATAAATCACTGCCGATGCAAAGCTGCACTGATGCTGACATCAGGCAGCTGCTAGACTCAGGTGGAGATCAAGCTCTCTGCATTTTATAGCAGATGAGTACTTGGCAAGCACATCGCAGTCTTCCTGGAGGCCGTTCATGACAGCCCTTGCACAATCCTAAAACTACAGACCAAATGTGCTGAGGTACAATCAAATTCTGAATAGAAAAAATAAAATGAACTGGTTGATAACTCTTAGCTGATGGGAACTGATGTATTTCGTGTGTGTCCCCACCCAGATCTCACCTTGAATTGTGGCTCCCATAATCCTCATGTCTTGTGGAGGGACCTGGTGTGAGATAGGGTGAATTACGGGGGGTGGTTACCTCCATGCTGTACTCCTGATAGTGAGCGGGTTCTCATGAGATCTGATGGTTTTATAAGAAGCTTTTTCCCCTTTCACTCCGCACTTCTCCTTCCTGCTGCCATGTGAAGAACAGAGTGTTTGCTTCCCCTTCTGCCATGATTGTAGGTTTCCTGGGGCCTCCCCAGCCCTGCGGAACTGTGAGTTGATTAGACCTCTTTCATTTATAAGTTACCCAGTCTTTGGTATGTATTTATAGCAGCATGAGAATGGACTAATATAGGACCTTCCAAATCCAAATCTTTCAAATCCCAGTTTTCCAGGAGCAAATTCCCAGGAATCTAGGATAATCTCTTAGGGTCATGGAGGGGCAAGGCTACCAGATCCTGGACACAGCATCATTGTTTCCAGAACCCTGAAGAGACCGGCCGTTGTCCCTCAAGCTCCTTTTTCCGAGGCCTATTGTGAATGGATTATATCTGCTTCACACTGAAGGCCCTGAATTTTGGCTTCTCCCGTTCCATTTTCTCCCAGGGTCCCATCAGGAAATCTAGCATCCTCAGTTGTCTGTAATTCTACTCTTTAACTTAAAACAGTCTTACTTTAAGGCATTTGATTAAATGGATATAAGTCTTGCGTTTTCTTTGACATCAGCCCTTTTAACTTTGTTATGGACATATGGACAATTATTTTCTTTTGCTTTCCTCCATCTACAAAAATAGGTAGAAGTTTGATAGAGGTTTGATTTTGAACTTTCTGTGGCTTACAAATACAAATGTAAGTAGCATCTAAAATTGTGGTATCTCCATTGTATTTGGCACAAATTTTGAGGTCACGAAACTAGTAAAAATGTTATTAGTTTAACTTTTTCAAAAGAAGCCTATTCTTGGTTTGCTATTCCAGTGAGTAAGGCACAGGAATTTTCTAAGAATGCTGAGTCAGTGTGGCATTGGGTTACATTTGTTGGTGCTATTATTATTCCTATTTTACAGTTTGAGAAAGGGAGGGTTAAATGTCCTAGAGATAAAGAGCAAATCATCTCCCAAGCCAGGTGAGGCCATTGCTGTGGCTCTCAGCAGCTCCATTTTACCAACAAGGCCATGCTTCCCCTTTTCCTGGCTACAAATGAACTGCTGCTATCGGGGCAGAACTTGCAGAATGTCAGCAGCTGGGCTCACCCTCTCAGCAAGAAAAGGTCTGAGCTTTAATCTTTCATCTCCAGAGGATTGCTCCAATTCTAAAATGCATACTCACGCTGCTCTGCCTGTGAAGTAGCCATTCTCTATTCCTATAACTGTTTGATATAGTGAACTCCAAGTTTCTCTTCAAAGAATCAGTATGTCAGTATCTTCAGTTCTCTTATTCTTTAATTCTTCATTTTAAAGTCTAACTTCCTTGTAGTTTCTGTAAACAACATTTTCCACCAATTCTAATCAGTAGTTTACATTTGTTCCCCCTGTCCCCTGCTCTATCCTTATTCATCCCGGTCACCTACTCCAGTCACCTGCTCTGGTCACCTGCTTTGACCTGAGTCACCTCTGGTCACCTGCTCTGACCTGTCCCCTAACTATCCTTCCTGACAAACTACCCTCCTGGCTGGGAGGCAGAGGTTGTGATGAGCTGATATCTCGCCATTGCACTCCAGTCTGGACAATAAGAGAGAAACTCAGTCTTAAAAAAAAAAAAAAAAAAAAGGAATAACTTGGTTTGTCTATTTTGATTTTTGCTTATTCTCTCTCTTTAAAAAACATTTTTTTTTGGTTATATGAAAACAGTTGCATTTATTTATTACTTTTTTTTTTTTTTTTGAGACAGAGTTGTGTTCTGTCACCCAAGCTGGAGTGCAGTGGTGCAATATTGGCTCACTGCCACCTCTGCAACTCTGCCTCCCGGGTTCAAGTGATTCTCCTGCCTCAGCCTCCCAAGTAACTGGGCTTACAGGCACGTGCCACCACACCTAGCTAATTTTCGTATTTTTAGTAGAGGCTGGGTTTGTCCATGTTGGCCAGGCTGGTCTGGAACCCCTGACCTAAGGTGATGCACCCACCTCGGCCTCTCAAAGTGCTGGGCTTACAGGTCTGAGCCACTGCACTCGGCCAAAAAGTTTCCTTTAAATTAGCTAAAGCTGTAAATGCTGATATTTTTAATTAATTCAGTTTTATAAATTAATTATTACATTTTCTGGAGTCATGGACTTGTTTTTCTTTTTTCTTTGAAATAGAGTTTTGCACTTGTTGCCCAGGCTAGAGTACAGTGGCATGATCTCGGTTCACTGCAACCTCCGCCTCCCAGGTTCAAGTGATTCTCCTGCCTCAGCCTCCCGAGTAGCTGGGATTACAGGCACCCACCACACCTGGTTAATTTTTGTATTTTTAGTAGAGATGGGGTTTCACTGTGTTTGCCAGGCTGATCTTGTGCTCCTTACCTCAGGTGATCCTTCCACTTCAGCCTCCCAAAGTGCTGGGATTGCAGGCGTGAGCCACTGCACCCAGCTGGACCTTTTAAAATAATACTAACAGTAACAGTCCCAGGCAGTCCAAACAATCAGAATTCAGTCTCTTTTTATCATTGTGGGTTTTCAGAGTCTTGCTTCTTAGTGTCTTTATCCTAAACACTAGTTTTCCCATGGAGGTAACTTAATCTCCTTTCATACTATTCAGTTCCCAGCATTTCCAGGATTCATTCCTGTCCAAGTATTTATACGTGCCACCCCCAGTTTGTTTTCCAGAACTCTGCCTTTGCGTCCATGGCATAAATATTCTTGTGAAGCCATGAATCTCAGAACGTACAGTTGGAATGGTTTATGGAGTGTCTGAGAAATGTAGGTCACTCAGTTCCATGATTCACTAGAGAAAGTCAGTAATTCACGGTTTATAAGCTGAACAGACAGTCTATGACATACTGGTTGCTTTTTTGCTCCTCATAGAGAGGCTGTTTTATTAGCTCAAACTAATATATGCCATGATCCCCTGGTACAAAGACATCTGGTCTCTCTGGAGTGTTGCCTGCATCTCGGAGGGGGAGCTGTGGTCTGGGAGTTCCCCATTCTCAACATAACGTCCTTGTTATCTTCCAATGAAAAAAAAAACTTCCAGAAAACCAAAAGAACAAAAATTCCAATCAAGAGCATCGTATGATCTGAGTCTATGCCAAAATCAAGAAAAGAAATTGGAATTGTTATTAAAAGTCACCAGTAACTGAATGTTCAGCTTGCGAGGATGTGGCATTCAGCTGAGTCAGGCTGCTCATCACTGTGAACTCTCAGGTTTATACTCCAATGGCCAGTTGCAGATGCAAAAGTGAAATTAGATTTTTTTTTTTTTGAGACTGAGTCTCGCTCTTTTGCCCAGGCTTGGGTGCAGTGGTTGATCTTGGCTTACTGGAACTTCTGCCTCCCGGGTCCAAGCAATTCTCCTGCCTCAGCCTCCTGAGTAGCTGGGATTATAGGTGCCTGCCACGACGTCTGGCTAATTTTTGTATTTTTAGTAGAGATGAGGTTTTACCATGTTGGCCAGGCTGGTCTCGAACTCCTGGCCTCAAGTGATCTGCCCGCCTTGGCCTTCCGAAGTGCTGGGATGACAGGTGTGAGCCACCACACCGACTTTTTTTTTTTTGAGACGGAATCTCACTTTGTCACCTAAGCTGGAGTGCAGTGGGGTGGTCTCAGCTGAAATTAGCATTTTTCTTCCATTATGGAGATATTTCTTTCTGCTGGAAAACACTAAATGGGGCAGAATCACATATATTTTCAAAGAACTTGCTGAAATTTTCTTCAAATGCAAAGTGCTTAGAGGAAGAATTATTCCAATGAAAATAACTGGAGCATACACGAGCTGTGCACATGTGGTATCTGAGGATGGCAACGGTATGCAGTTCTTTGCTGAATTTGCTCTAGGAGGCCATTAGATAGGTCTGGGCAAGGATAAATGCAGGTGCTCTGTTCAGTAGAACTGCAAAGCACTGGGTTAGAGAAGACCTGTCAGAGAATGTACTTTGGAAACATTTACTGTGATCGACAATTACTTTTTCTATGAAGGGATGAGAAAGAGTATATTAGTTCGTTTTCACGCTGCTGATAAAGACATACTTGAGACTGGGTATGTATAAAGAAAAAGAGTTTTAATGGACTCACAGTTCACATGGCTGGGGAGGCCTCACAATCATAGTGGAAAGTGAAAGGCATGTCTTCATTGGCAGCAGGCAAAAGAGAGAATGAGAACCAAGCGAAAGAGCCTTCCCCTTATAAAACCATCAGATCTCATGAGACTTATTCACTAGCAGGAGAACAGTATGGGGGAAACCACCCCCGTGACTGACCATCTCCCACTGGGTTCCTCCCACAACATGTGGAAATTATGGGAGCTACATTTCAGGATGAGATTTGGGGTGGGGACACAGCCGAACCACATCAAAATGAGTTTCTTTCCATGTTTTGGGGAGCAAGAAGCAGAAATGGGAAGAGGGAGCACCAATCAGGTCAGGGCTGGATGAAGGGAATGCCGCCCAGGGGGTGAGAAAAGTGCCCGGCCCTTAGGAATGTTGAGGGTAATTTTGTGCCACCACGTGAGAACAGTCACAGGATCTTTGAGCTAAAATCACTTGTTTTTTTGAGGTGGAGTTTTGCACTGGTCATCTGGGCTGGAGTGCAGTGGTAAGATCTCGGCTTACTGCAATCTCTGCCTCCTGGGTTCAAGCAATTCTCCTGCCTCAGCCTTCTGAGTAGGTGGGATTACAGGCACCCACCACCACGCCCAGATAATTTTGTATATTTTTCGTAGAGAGGAGGTTTCACCATGTTGGCCAGGCTGGTCTCAAACTCCTGACCTCATGATTTGTCCACCTTGGTCTCCCAAAGTGCTGGGATTACAGGCGTAAGCCACCACGACCGGCCTAAAATCACTTTTTAAATTGGCTTCTTCACTTCAGAGGAAGTTCCACTAAATTCAGTTCTTCCAGTGCTTCCTCAGTATCTGCTCCCCTTAGGAGACCCTAACAGATGATTTACTGTTTCCATATGGCTTCCTTCTGTAACAGGCCAGTGTATTTGCATGATCTTCCCTCTACTTGCAGCTTCTGAGGCTTTTCTTCAATCCCTTTGACAATTTTTAGTATTACTGCAGTAACAAAGTAGGCAGCTAATTTCCCCACCAGATTATTTAACTGTTCGAAGAGGATTTTGCTCCTTGCATTTTGAGGAGACCACATAATTTGTGTAAATCCTCTTAGATTTCCCTTTTAGGCCATTGCTGCTGTTCTACCAGCCAGGACAGGAGGCAGCCTGTATGTGCAGGAGATAAACAGCAAGAGATTGAAGCTGAAATGTCTCTGCCAAGATGGCTCTTGAAATGGCATTTGCCTCCTTCTGCAAACAGTGCTGGGTACTTTGTGCATAACAAGTCCACAGTAATGATTTTTAGTTTATTTATTGAAGAATACTATCTTTAAATTGGACCAACGATGAAATTGAGGAATCGGTGTCTCCACAATTAAATACAGGTGTGGTGAACGAGATCATTATAGCCAGTCTCCTGATTTCATGTGCAAGGCTGTTCGTCAAAACCTAAACATTTATGGAACACTTGCATCTTGCCTTCAGACACAATGATGTAGCTCTGGCATATCATAAATATTCTTCAACTTTCTTTTCATTGATTAATGAAGTGCCATAGGTCAATGGATATCTCAACAAAACTAAAGATTCAAGTAAACAGTTTTGGCACAACCAAAATAATTTTCTTCTCTGCTCCACATGTATTATTTATAAGACCTATCCTTTTTTTGTTTATAAATGGATCTCCTGACTTTCATACTTTCATTTTCTTATTGAATTTATAAAATACTAAGGCTGGATGTGATAAAATATTTCAGAAATGTAATCCATCCTGCTGCACGCAGATTGCAAGGAGTCTAACCCTACCAGTTAGCCGGCGGGCAGTGACCCAGGGCAAGAGCTCAAAATGTTTGTTGCTCAGCTGAGTCCACAACAGTCTAAAATCGGCATTAGTATCCCTGGACTGGGGGAAGAGTTGGATGTTGCCTTTATACAAAAAAGCATCAGCATAGTCTCCCAGCTGGACAAGGGGGAAGAAAACAAATGTCTATTGCCTGTTATATACGAGGCATTGTTACAGTGTTAAGATATTTCAACTTACAAAAACCTACAAAAACCTTGAAGGATACGTATTTTACTTTTTTCAGTGATGGGGTCGCTGCATTGCCCGGGCAGGAGTGCAGTGGCTATTCACAGGCGCCATCCCACTACTGATCAGCACAGGAATTTTGACCTGCTCCCTTTCTGACCTGGGGTGGTTCACCCCCTCCTTAGACAAGCTAGTGGTCCCTTGCTCCCTGGAGGTCACCAAATTGATGCCGAACTTAGTGTGGACACCAATTGGCATAGTGCACTACAGCCCAGAACTCCTTGGCTCAAGTGATCCTCCCGCCTCGGTCTCCTGAGTATCTGGGACTACAGGCTCGCACCACTGCGCCCAGCTGTTTTCTCTGTTTTATAGATGAGAAAATTGAAGCTAAGAGAAGTTAAGTAACTTGCCCAAGGTCGTATAATTAATAAATACATGGCTTATCCAGGATTGAAACTTGGTAATATTTAGGTTTAGAAATTGTGCTCCTCCCAAGCAGAAACAAAATACTCCAAAGCAACCCCCATTTCCTCCTTAAATGACACTCCTATTCTAGAATTTGTTGCTAAAGTGATTATTATTATTTGAATAGTTACACTGAGCAGCTTAGGATAGATCAGTTACTCTGATACTCTACATATTTAAAAAATCCCTGGCAGCTCTAAGACAGATAGAAGCTGTTGGAAGATGCAGAAACGTTATATCAAAGATTAGCCTCCAGGTTTTTCTAGTACCTTTTTGACTTGGTTCATTGGCATCAAACCTGATCTCCTTTAATAAATTGTCAGACACTACAAGAACATGAAGTACATCTAAAAGAAAGATGAGGGCAAGAGGTGAGGTATTTGATAAAAAGGACAATTTTTAGAAACCTGTAAATTAAGAAACACAAACCAACCAATCTATTTCTCCTAAGCAGTTGTTTAGTCTTGTGATAGCTGTCGGCTGATGAATGATCTTAGCAATGTTTTTTAAAAATTAGAAATGTGGGGCCAGGCACAGTGGCTCACGCCTGTAATCCCAGCACTTTGGAAGGCCGAGGTGGGTGGATCACGAGGTCAAGAGATCAAGACCATCCTGGCTAACATAGTGAAACCCTGTCTCTACTAAAATACAAAAATTAGCTGGGTGTGGTGGCACTTGTCTGTAGTACCAACTACTTGGGAGGCTGAGGCAGGAGAATTGCTTGAACCGGGGAGGCGGAGGTTGCAGTGAGCTGAGAGTGCACCACTGCACTCCAGCCTGGCACCTGGTGACAAAGCAAGACTCTGTTTCAAAAAAAAAAAATTAGAAATGTGCTGAGCTAGCTTTATAGGTGAACTAGATATGGTGAAATGTGGCATGGTTCTAATTCTTAGCTGACTCAGGGAGATTCTACATTGGGCCAGTTCTTATAAATGAGATCAGTTTATATTAACAGTGCAAATCTTCAGACTCTGAGCTCCCTAGTCTTTTCTTGGACTTCTCCTTTTCAAACATTTTTGAAGAATTCCCAGTTCTTATGTGTGTCTGTGAGTCAAGCCAGAAATTCTTTGCCTCCTGCAGTGAAATGAACAATTAGAATTTCCTATTAAGGTCAGACGCCTTAAAGCAAGATGCAAGTTTTATGAAATTTCCTATTGTCCTCAGCTTTCTAAATTTTATTATTTATTTATTTTTTAAGTTGGAGTCTCACGCTGTTGCCAGGCTGGAGTGCAGTGGCGCAATCTCGGCTCACTGCAAACTCTGCTTCTCGGGTTCAAGCAATTCTCCTGCCTCAGCCTCCTGAGTAGCTGGGACCACAGGCGTGCACCACAACGCCTGGCTTATTTTTTGTATTTTCAGGAGAGACAGGTTCCACCATGTTGTCCAGAATGGTCTTGATCTCTTGACCTTGTGATCTGCCCGCCTCAGCCTCCCAATGTGCTGGGATTACAAGCGTGAGCCACTGCGCCCGGCCTATTTTATTTTTATATTTTTTTGCCAGGCATGGTGGCTCATGCCTGTAATCCTAGCTACTTAGCAGGTTGAGGTAGAAGATCACTTGTATCCAAGAGTTTGAGGCCACAGTGAACTGTAATTGCACCACTACACTTGGGCAAGACTGTCTGTTAAAAAATATTTGTTTTCAATTTACGGTAAATTGCACAAGTCACACGCATACACAAACACACACATACTTACATGTTTCTGTCTATCAATCTAGATCCGGAGGGACCTGTTGGTAGACAGATAGAGAGGAATGTATGTGTGTATGTGTGAATGTGTAAAACCACAGCAAAGATCAAGATATGCAATATTTCAGTGCCCTTGAAGCCTCCCTGGGTTCCTCCCATTCTCTATGAGCCTGAGTTTAGGTCACCTAGACTGGATCTGCCCCCCACACACTTGCCCCTCCTGCCTAATGTCCTTATTTGTATTGTTCCGCATAGGTCAGTCATGATTTCCAACTTGGTCAATGAAAATCAGTATTTGTTGTGTCAAACAGCCCCTTATTTATTCATTCTTCTTTTTCACTGTATTAACAATAATTATCATTATAGTTTTAAGCACATTTATGAAAGAAATGTTATTCATTTTAGAGTATTTAAAATATTTGAATTCTACACAACTTCTAATAAAGGGAGTCCTTGTATAAACAGGGCAGGTCTATTCTGACCTTTGATGTGATCATTATGGATGCCTTGTGATGAGAATTGCACTGTGAACTGAGTACAGATTGCTCTCGCAGAGGATGGAGGTATCTCAGACCAGGTGCTGATGGCTCAGGCCTCATCTCAGGACAGGACCCTGGGTAAGTCACCAGTGCTCAGAGTTAGGCTCTCAGTCTCATGGGCTCCTTTTCCAAATTCAAGTAACTACTTTAGGTTGAAATATTTTTGGTTGTAGACTGATGTTCTGTCAAGCTACTGGCATCTCTCTATTTCTGAAACTATAACTGTATTAGTTCATTCTCTCACTGCTATAAAGAACTACCTGAAACTGGGTAATTTATAAAGAAAAGAGGATTAATTGACTCACAGTTCCACAGGCTGTATAGGAGATATGACTTGAGAGGCCTCAGGAAACTTACAATCATGGCAGCAGGGTGAAGGGGAAGCAAGCATGTCTTCACATGGTGGCAGGAGAGAGAGAGTGAAAGGGGAAGTGCCACACACTTTTAAACAACCAGGTCTCATGAGAACTCACTATCATAGAAACAGCAAGGAGGAAATCCATCCCCATGCTCCAATCACTTCCCACCAGACCCCTCCGCCAGCATTGGGAAGTACAATTCAACATGAGATTTGGGTGGAGACACAGAGCCAAACCATATCCATAACCTTTAGTTTTTTGGGTCAGAATTTGGCTAATTTAGTCATTTATCACATAGTATTGCTTCAGATAAGGGTTTCTCAAATTCTGCACTGTGAACATTTGGGGCTGGATGATTGCTGCAGGAGGTATCTTATGCATTGTGGGATATTTGGCAGCATCCCTGGTCTCTATCCACGAGATGCCAGTAACATCTCCAGCTGTGACAACCACAAATGTCTCCAAACTTGCCAAATATTCCTCGAGGAACAAAATTCCCTCCAGCTTGAGACCACTGCTTTACATGGCTAGCTTTGATCAGTTCTCCATCCATACAGTTTCATTTTGGACAATCTGTATCTTTTAGTCTGAGAAGTAGAAATGAGAGCTGTCCTCTAATGCTCTATGCACTGGTCTCCCATTGTTTGCCACTTGAATTCAAGATGGACAAAGAACATTAAGTGACCACCACCACCAAAAACATAGATCCTTTAAGTGTCTGTATCTGAATCTGTGATATATACCCAGATATCACAGACGCTTTGTCCATTTTGTGTTGCTATAAGTGCCTGAGGCCGGATAATTTATAAGGAAGAGAGGCTTATTTAGATCACAGTTTCACAGGCTGTGCAAAAGAAGTATGGGACCAGCATCTGCTTCTGGTGAGGGTCTCAAGCTGCTTCCACTCGTGGTGGAAGGTGAAGGGGAGCTGGCATGTGCAGAGATCATGTGAGGAGGAAGAAAGACAGGGAGGAGGTGCCAGGTTCTTTTTAACACCCAACTCTCATGAGAACTAATAGAGCAAGAACTTACTCACCTCTTCCCACAGAAGAAGCAGTAATCTGGTCATGAAGGAGCCACCCTCATGAATCAAATGCCTCCCCCTCAGGCCCCACTTCAAACACTGGGGATCAAATTTCAAAATGAGGTTTGAAGGGGACAAATAGCCAAACTATAGCACCCTTATAAATGAAAAACAATCATAAATAATTATATGTGATTTCCTTTAAATACACAGACACCCACACATTGCTTTAATAAAAAGTAAATCAACCAAATATTTCTTAAATTGTGAGTATCTTCCAAATAACAAATATTACTAGTAGTGACAATAATCCTTGTTTAGCTTCTTGTACTTTCAACACTCAACGAAGTGATACTGTTTTTTGAGGTCACTTTGACTTTAAAGTTCGTAACAAATTGAACTAAAATGTACGTGTACGTTTTCATTTGCTTATAAAAAAATACAGCACTTAGACATTTCTGTTGAATTTTGAGTCCTCGTAGAAGAAGTAAAAGAAACTTCCGGACCACTGCATGGTAGAAAGAACCAGTTTTACAGATAAGTTATCCCCTCTACATGATTCGAGCTGGCAGAGGAGGCATCTCTACCCTAACAATTTTACTCTAGTTGCCTGAAATTAAATCTTTACTGCTTTGTTCCTGTAGGTTAACCAGAGAACTCTTTTAAAATATAAGTACTACTTAGAGAAATAAAAATGTAAGAGATAAGGCCAGGTGTGGTGGCTCATGCCTGTAATCCCAGCACTTTGGGAGGCTGAGGCAGGCAGATCACTTGAGGCCAGGAGTTTGAGACCAGCCTGGCCAACATTGCAAAACCCTGTCTCTATTAAAAACACAGAAATCAGACGGGTGTGGTGGCACACGCCTCTAGTCTCAGCTACTCAAGAGGCCAAAGCAGGAGAAATGCTTGAACCTCAGAGGCAGAGGTTGCAGTGAGCTGAGATGGCACCACTGCACTCCAGCCTGGACGACAGAGTGAGACTCTGTCTAAAAACAACAAAAACATACATTGAAGATCATTTCTCTCCCTTTTGGTTTTGGTAAACATGGTTCATAAGCAAGCATCCTCTTTGACAAACTTGGAATAGTTTTACTTCAGTGCATCTAGCTTTGTGTTTTATTGGATTTACCTTGTATTGCAACATATTTTTACATAAGGTAATAAAACAAAAACAAAAAATACATTTGAATTGGTCTCTTTGAGGAAACTATTTGCAATGATGGATAGAACCCATTTCTCATATCAGAGTTCAGAAGCCTAATTTTCTGTCCCTATATGTATATGGAGATTCCATCATCTGAAATACATGGTTTCAAAAATATTTACATAATGAAAGTTAGTATCTAGGTGGTTTCATGTTATGTGTGGATAGTTTTACAGCTTTATTAAGATATATTTTACATACCATAAAACTCACCATTTTAAAGTGTACAATTCAAAGGTTTTCAATGTATTCACAGAGGCATGAATAAATTGATGCCACTGTTACCACAATCTAATTTTAGAAAATGTTCATCACTGCAAAAAGAAACCTTGTATTCGATAGCAGTCACTCCTCCTCCCCACCCACACAGCCTCTGACAGCCAATAACCTAATTTTTGTCTTCACGGATTTACTTATTCTGGGCATCTCCAATAAATGAAATTATGCAATATGTGAGCTTCTTTTACTTAATTTGTTTTCAAGGTTCATCCATGTTATATCAGTGCTTCATTCCTTTTACGGCAAAATCATATACCATTGTGGAATATGGTATGAAACCACATTTTGGTTTTTTGTTTTTTTGAGACAGGGGTCTCTGTCACCCAGGCTGGAATGCGGTGGTGCAGTCTTGGCTCACTTCAGCATTTGTCTCCCAGGTTCAAATGATTCTCCTGCCCCAGCCTCTCAAGTACCTGGGATTACAGTGCATCACCATGCCTGGCTAATTTTTGTATTTTTAGTAGAGATGGGGTTTTGCCATGTTGGCCAGACTGGTCTCAAACTCCTGACCTCAGGTGATCCGCCTGCCTCGGCCTCCCAAAGTGCTTGGGTTACAGGTGTGATCCACTGAAACCTGCCAAAAACCACATTTTGTTTATCCATTCATAATTTTATGGACACTTAAGTTGCTTCCAATTTTTAGCTATTATAAATTAATGCTGTTATACACATTTCAGAACAAGTTTTTGTGTGGACATGTTTTCATTTCTCATGGGTATATATCTAGTGGTGGAATTGCTGGGTCATATAGTAACAATATGTTTAGCCTTTTTAGAAACTGGCAAACTATTTCCCAAAGAGCCTACACTGCTTTATGTTTCCACTAGCGATGTTTGAGGGTTTCAGTTTCTCCACGTCTGTCAATAGTTGTTACTGTCTTTTTATTTTAGGCACCCTAACAGGTATTTCTTTGTGTTTTCGTTTGCACTTTCCTAATGACTAATATTGTTGAATCATGTGTTTACTGGGCATTTCTATATTTTTTGGAGGGATTTCTATTCAAATCCTTTGTCCATTTTTAAAATAAGCTATTTGTCCTTTTATTGCTGAGGTGTAAAAGTTCTTTATCTATTCTAGATATAAGTCTCTTGCCAGACATATGAGTTGAAAATATTTTCTCCCATTCTGGCTGAGCACAATGGCTCACAGGTAATTCCAGCACTTTGGGAGGCCGAGGTGGGCAGATCACATGAAATCAGAAATTCTAGATGAGCCTGGCTAACATGGTGAAACCCCATCTCTACTAAAAATGCATAAATTAGCCAGGCATGGTGGCACATGCCTGTAAACCTAGCTACTCAGGAGGCTGAGGCACGAGAATTGCTTGAGCCCGGGAGGCAGAGATTGCAGTGAGCCAAGATCGTGCCGCCATACTCCAGCCTGGGTGACAGAGCAAGACCCTGTCTCAAACAGTAATAATAAAAATAAAATAAAATATTTTCTCCCATACTGTGTGTTATCTCCACTTTCTTTTGATGTACAAAAATTTTAAATTGTGATAAAGTTTAAGTTATCTATATTTTTCTTTTGTTGCTTATGCTTTTGATGTCATGTCTAAAAAACCATTGCCTAATCCAAGGCCACAAAGATTTACTCTTATGTTTTCTTCTAGGACTTTTATAGTTTTAGTTCTTATATTTAGGCCTATATCGATTTTGTGTTAATTTTTATGTATAGCTTGAGTAAGGGTTCAATTTTATCCTTTTGCATGTGAAGAGCTACTTGTCCAGCATCATTTGCTAAAAAACTATTTTTACCCCATTGAATTCTCCTGGCAGTCTTATCAAAAATCAATTGAGTATAAATGCGAGGGTATATTTTTAGACTCTCAATTCTGTTCTATTGATCTATATATCTATCTTTATAATAGTACCACACTGTCTTGGTTACTGTAGCTCTGTAGTAAGTTTTGAAAACAAAAACTGTAAATCTTTCAACTTTCTTCTTCTTTTTTAAGATTGTTTTGGCTACTCTGGGTCCTGGATCTCTTGCGTTTCCATATACATTCTAATGTCAGCTTGTCAATTTCTGCAACAAAAAGAAAGAAAACATGGGATGTTGATAGAAATTGTGTTGAGTCTATAATTTGGAAAAACTGCCATCTTAACAATTTTAGTTTTCTAATGCATGAACATGAGATTTCTTTTCATTTATTTCAATTTTTTAAAAAGTTCTTTTAGCAATGTTTTCTAGTTTATAGTATACAAGATTTCTAGATATTTCATTCTTTTTCTCTGCTTTTATAAATTTAATTGTTTGATTTGTGCAACACCAACAGAAAACAATAACAAATTGAATTGTTTTCTGAATTTTATTTCAGGTTTTTCATTGCTAGTATACAAAAATACAGTTGATTTCTGTGTATTTGTCTGTTATGCTGCCACATTCCTGAACTTGTTGACAAATTCAAATACAGGCATACCTTGTTTTATTTTGTTTTGCTTTATTGCATGGCACAGACATTGTGTTTTTTACAACAGACTGTGACAACCCTGCACGGGGTAAGTGTGTTGGCACCACTTTTCCGATAGCATGCACTCCTTTTGTGTCTCTGTGTTACATTTTGTTAATTCTCACAATATTTCAGACTTTTTAATTATTCTTATATCTGCTATGGTAATCAGTAATATGCTATGGCAATCAGTGATAATTGAGGTTAATATTGTAATTATTTTCAGCCTTCATAAACTGTACCCATGTAAGACAGCAAATGTAATTGGTAAATGTGTGTGTTCACTAATCAAACAACCGTCCGTTCCCATCTCTCTCCCACTCCTTAGGCTTCTCTATTCTCTGAGACACGACAATATTGAGATTAGATCAATTAATAACTTTACAATAGCCTTCGAATGTTAAAGTGAAAGGAAGAGTCACACATCTCTCACTTTATTTTTTCCTTTTGTTCAAACAGCTGCTCAGAGAGTAGTTTTTTTTTTTTTCAGGAATAATCCAAAGGTGTCATAAGAAATGCCATTGTTGTAGATGTGTCACTTTAAATCAAAAGCTAGAAATGATTATGCTTAGTGAGGAAAGCATGTTGAAGGCTGAGATCAGCTAAAAGCTAGATTTCTTGCACCAAAGAGTTAGCCAGCTTGTGAATAAAAGCACAAGTTCTTTAACAAGAAAGCAAAACAGCTTATAGCTGATATGAAGAAAGTTTTAGTGGTCTGGGTAGCAGATCCAGCCACAACATTCCCTTAAGCCAAAGCTTAATCCAGAGTAAGGCCCTAACCCTCTTCAATTCTATGAAGGCTGAGAGAGGTGAGGAAGCTGCAGAAGAAAAGTTGGAAGCTAGCACAGGTTGGTTCATGAGGTTTAAGGAAAGAAGTTATCTCCGTAACATAAAAGTACAAGGTGAAGCAGCAAGTGATGACTTAGAAGCTGCAGAAAATTATCCAGAAGAGCTGACTAAGGTCATTGATGAAGGGCTGGCTAAGGTCATTGACGAAGGTGGTTATACGAAGCAACAGATTTTCAATGGAGATGAAACAGCCTTCTGCTGGAAGAAGAGGCCATCTAGGACTTTCGTAGCTTGAGAGGAGAAGTCAATGCCTGGCTTCAGAGCTTCAAAGGACAGCCTGACTCTCTCATTAGGGGCTAATGCAGCTGGTAACTTTAAGCTGAAACCAAAGTCTCATTTACCGTTCTGGAAATCCTAGGGCCTTTAAGAATTATGCCAAATCTACGCTGCCTTTGCTCTATAATGGAAAAGCAAAGCCTGGACGACAGCACATTTGTTAATAGCATGATTTACTGAATATGTTAAGCTCACTGTTTTCACCTACTGCTCAGGAAAAAAGATCTTTTTCATAATACGACTGCTCATTGACAATATACCTGGTCACCCAGGAGCTCTGATGGAGATGTTTTCATGCCTGCTACCACAACATGCATTCTGCAGGCCATGGATCAAGGAGAAATTTCAACTTTCAAGTCTTATTATTTAAGAAATACACTTTGTGAGGTTATAGCTGCCATAATGAGTACTCTAAAAGATCTAGGAAAAGTAAATTGAAACCCTTCTGGAAAGGGTTCACCATTTTAGATGCCATTAAGAAGATTCATAATTTGTGGGGAGGAGATCAAAATATCAGCATTAGCAGGAATTTGCCAGAAGTTGATTTCAACCCTCATGGATGACTTTGAGGGGTTCAAGACTTCAGCGGAGGTACTAACTTCAGATATGAAAATGATAAATGAGCTAGAATTAGAAGTGGAGTCCAAAGATGCGACCAAATTTTGCTATCTCATGATGAAACATGAACTTATGAGGAGTTGCTTCTTATAGATAAGCAAAGAAAGTGGTTTCTTTTTTTCTTTTTGAGACAGAGTTTCACTCTTCACTCTGTTGCCTAGGCTGGAGTGTAACAGTGCTATCTTGGCTCACTGCAACTTTTGCCTCCCGGGTTCAAGCGATTCTCCTCCCTTAAACTCCTGAATAGCGGGGATTACAGGCACAAACCACGATGTCAGGCTGATTTTTTTTGGTATTTTTAGTAGAGACGGGGTTTCTTCACCATGTGGGTCAGGCTGATCTCAAACTCCTGACCTCAGGTGATCCACCTGCCTTGGCCTCCCAAAGTGCTGGGATTACAGGCGTGAGCCACTGCACCTGGCCGAAAGTGGTTTCTTAAGATGGACTCTGTTCCTTGTGAAAATGCCGTGAACATCGTTGACATGTCAACAAAGAATTTAGAGTATTACATGAACTGCATTGATAAAGCAGCAGTAGGGTTTGAAAGGACTGACTCCAAATTTGAAAGAAGTTC
This sequence comes from Ateles fusciceps, assembly GCA_036589455.1. Classification (NCBI taxonomy): domain Eukaryota; kingdom Metazoa; phylum Chordata; class Mammalia; order Primates; family Atelidae; genus Ateles; species Ateles fusciceps. The sequence continues at coordinate 8,135,649 of JAZHEH010003259.1, forward strand.
TACTGTGAGTAAAATGCTATCAAACAGCATCACATGCTATAGAGAAACGTTTCATGAAAGCAAGAGACAATCAATGAAGCAAACTTTATTGTTGTCTTATTTTAAGAAATTGCCACAGCCATCCAAACCTTCAGCAACCACCACCCTGATCAGTCAGCTGCCATCAGCACGGGGGGCAAGACCTCCACTGGCAAAAAGGTGACAGTTCATTGAAGGCTCAGGTGATCGGTACCATTGTTTAGCAATAAAGTATATTTTAACTAAGGTATGCACTTTTTTAAAAGATATGCTATTGCACACTTAATAGACTATAGCACAGTGTGAATATAACTTTTATATGCACTGGGAAACCAAAAAATTCCTGTGACTCACTTTATTGTGATCCTTGCTTTATTGCAGTGGTCTGGAACCCACTGAGATATGCCTGCAGTTTTTTAGCGGATTATTTAGGATCTTCTGTATCCAAGATGTTATAACCCACAAAAAGCGTTAGTTTTACCTCTTTTTCAATCTATCTTTTTTGCGGGGGGCGGGGGTGGCTGAATTTCCCTAGCTAGAATCTTCAGTTTATGTTAATGGAAGTGGCAAGAATGGATATCTTTGTTTTGTTTGTGATTTTAAGGGGAAAGCCTTCAATCTTTTACCACTAAGCATGATGTTAGCTGTTATTATTATTTTTTTTTAGACGGAGTCTTGCTCTGTCTCCCAGGCTGGAGTGCAATGGCACGATCGAGGCTCACTGCAACCTCTGTCACCTGGGTTCAAGTGATTCTCTTGCCTCAATCTCCTAAGTAGCTGGGACTAGAGGTGCATGCCACCATGCCTAGCTAATTTTTTTTTAATATTTAGTAGAGATGGGGTTTCACTGTGTTGGCCAGGATGGTCTCCATCTCCTGACCTTGTGATCTGCCTGGGATTACGGGTGTGAGTCTCTGCACCTGGCAGCTGTGAATTTTTAATAGATTTATGTGTCTGTTTTAACTTAAAATAAGAAGAATCAGTTCATTTCAAAGTTTTAATTGTATTAAATGATCTCACCAGCAATTTCTTTAAACTATTAGCTTATTTCAGACCTTTCCAATGCACTTTTTAGGGCATGCTGATGTTTTGGAATGTAAGAAGACTCATACAAACCATTTGAAAGAAGCCGTGTCAATTACATTCATTATAAAGTAGCAGTGCTTTAAGTCTCTTGAAAGAATCTCAAGAAGACTCTTATCCGCATTGAAATAATAAATATATATTCTACAGCTTACTCAAACTCTCCCTATCCTAAAGACTGAAAAACTAAGGACCTATATAGAATTTGCAAAATGACTGTCTTCCATTTATAGTGATCACAGATAATATAATAATATCATAGCAGATTTTATGACTTAACATATAAATGAGTTTTAAACAACCTTGACAGTCAATAAGATGAAGGTCATTTATAAATACGGAAGGTAGACCCTCTATAATTTGATGAAGCAGTTTCTAAAAATCTCTCTTCTCTTGCATATATTTCACACTGACTTTCCTAAAATGATCACCATTTATCTTTTCTTTAAAACAATGTACCAAGGCCTGGCACAGTGGCTCATGTCTGTAATTCCAGTATTTTGGGAGGCCAATGTAGGAGGATCACTTTACTTGAAGCCAGGAATTCAATCAAGACTAGGTTGGGTGATACAGGGACATCCTGCCTCGACAAAATAAATAAATTAATAAAATAATGTATTAAAGATTTTTGGTAAAAGTAAACAATTTATCTGTGAGATATAATATGCAACACTATTATCATAATTTATAGGAAATTAATTTATTATATTAATCACCAGAAGTACTGGCTCAAAGAATGAGTAAACTTTTCATTATAAAAAGTCAAGCAGTTCAGATGAATTTAAAATTATTCTCAATGAGTATCCCTAATCCTAATCTCTTATCAGAGGCAATTACTATTAGCTTGGCATTTATCATTTAGAGTTCATCACATTTATGTTTATATTTGTGTCATCCATAGTATATTACATATATCTATAGTTATATGTATATGTAGTTTTTGTTTGTTTTGTTTTGAGACAGTCTCACGGTCGCCCAGGCTGGAGTGCAGTGGCACAATCTCAGCTCCTCCCTGGTTCAAGCGATTCTTCTGCCTCAGCCTCCTGAGTAGCTGCGATTATCGGCACTCGCCACTATGCCCGGCTAATTTTTGTATTTTTAATAGCGATGGAGTTTCATCATGTTGGCCAGGCTGGTCTCGAACTCCTGGTCTCATGTGATCCACCCCACCTCAGCCTCCCAAAGTGCTGGGATGACCAATGTGAGGCACGGTGCCCAGGCAGTGTATGTAGCTTTTTGTTTGTTTGTTATATAGGGATGTAATTATGCCATATATTCTCTTCTGTGACCCACTTTTTTACTTAACAATGTCTCTCAGTGATCTTTCCATATCAGATTCTTATACGTAACCCTTTGAAAAGCTGCTTTATAGTTATGGCATGTGATACACTCTTTCTGAAATCTCTTTAACTTCTGTTATTAGGCATTTTGGCTGTTTCCAATGTTTTTGTATTACATATAATGTCGAAATTTAACAATTTTAAACATGCCTCATTGTGCACATGTGCGTTTTCCTAGAATAAACACCAAAAATTTAAATTTCTGGGTCATAAGGTATGAATACTACATTTTATTTATTTATGTATTTTGAGATGGAGCTTCACTCTTGTTGTCCAGGCTGGAGTGCAGTGGTGCGATCTAGTCTCACTACCACCTCCGTCTCCCGGGTTCAGGTGATGCTCCTGCCTCAGCCTCCCAAGTAGCTGATATTAACAGGCATCCACCACCACACCCAGCTAATTTTTTTTTCTTTTGTATTTTTAGTAGAGACAGGGTTTTATTATGTTGGACAGGCTGGTCTCAAACTCCTGACCTCAGGTGATTCCCCCCACCTCAGCCTCCCAAAGTGCTGGGATTACAGGCCTGAACCACTGTACCTGGCCAAGTACTACATTTTAAAATTGCACTCTATAAGGTTATGAAATTTTTACTACCACCAATAGTGTATGAGAAAGTCCCTTTACAAGTATACTTTCTAACTATTAATATTATCAAATTTTGAAGTTTCTTGAATATTATGGGTTTTTTTTCATTTCATAGGCTTTTATTTCATTTCATAGAACTTTTCATGAAAATTTATGTTTGGTGTCACTCTGATAAATGGCAAGATTGAGCATCTGTTATATGTTTGTTCAACATTTATACCACCTCTTCTGTGAACTGTCTATTCTTACTATTGTTTTTCTCTTATTTATGGATTACAAGTTTTTTGCAGATTTTGATATTAATCCATTGCTACACACGGTGATTCACATCTGTAATCTCAGCATTTTGGGAGGCCAAGAAGGGAGGATCATTTGAGCCCAGGAGTTCAAGACAAGCCTGAACAACATAAAAGACCCTGCATCTAAAAAAAGTTAGCCAGGTATGGTGGCACACACCTGTTGTTCCAGCTACTTCAGAGGCTGAGGTTAGGAGGATCACTTGAGCCTGGGAGGTCAAGTCTGCAGTGAATTATAATTGCACCGCTGCACTGTAGCCTGGGTGACAGAGGGAGACCCTGTCTCTAAATAGGTAAATAAATAAGGTATTAATCCATTGATTGTTATATATGTTGAAAATATTTCCTCCCAGTCTACAGTTGTCTTTTAGCCTTATTTGTTTATTTACTTATAAGCTTATTTATAAAACCAATGATGTCAGTTATGTAAAAGTTCAGAAATTTGATAAAATTGCATTTATTCACCATTTTTAAGGTATTAGCATTTTATATAATGTTTAAGAAGATCTACTTTTAACTAAAGTATATTATCCTTTTTTCCTTTTAATAGATCTGTTTGCTCTTTTGATTCATTTGGAATTTTGTAAGTGGTGTGAAATATAGATCTATCTTTTTCAACATGGATTGGCAAATGTCTGTTTTTAGAAAACGTATTGAATTTTATTTTGCTTAATTTTCCTTAAAGGAGAGGAAGGACTGTTTCCTCCCAATATCAGATCAATTAATCTTGAGGAAGTGCTGAGCCTGGCCTGGCTGGATAATATGTCCCTCTGGGTGGCCAGGACAGCACAATGCCGTGATTGGCAGCTGCCCCAAAGCTCATAAAATCAGTGTCTGGGAGAAATCCTCAAAAGAAGGAACAATACTGTTCCCGAAGTCAGAGAGGAAAAAACACTGAGTGGGGTGGGCAAAATGGTACATTCCTGTAATCCCAGAAATTTAGGACGCCAAGGCAGGAGGCTCACTTGAGGTCAAGAGTTTGAGACCAGCCTTGGCAAACACACCAAGACGCCATCTCTACAAGAAAGAAAAAAGAAAAAGAAAAGCAGATCAGATCAGATAAAAAAATAGATGCTCACCATAGCCCTAAACAATCTCTTCTGTCTTCCTGATACCTTTTTTTCTGATCTTTTTCTTTGCTTCCATATAGATGAAGATATTAATAATTTTAGTAGGTAGTACTTACAGAGCATGTCTCTGTGCTGGGCTTTGCTCGCTGTTTTATAGGAGTTCTTTCTAAAGATATGTCTTTGATTAAAGAAAATTTCATCGAGTATTTTGAATACAGTTTGTATGTGAGAGAGAAGCTTGGGTTTTAAATTTTTAGAGTTCATTCATCCTTTTATCTAGTTAAAAAAGAATGTATCAATCTAATTCACATGAGAGATGCTAATCAGAAAACTTGAAGGGCACCGGCCCACTCTTTGAAATTTTCATTGAAGAAAGTGAACATGTTTTTGGGCGAGGTGGCTCGCTCCTGAAATCCCAGCACTTTGGGAGGCTGAGGTGGGCAGATCACCTGAGGTCGGGAGTTCTAGACCAGCCTGACCAACATGGAGAAATCCCATCTCTACTAAAAATACAAAATTAGCCAGGCATGGTGGCGCATGCCTATAATCCCAGCTACTCAGGAGGCTGAGGCAGGAGCATCACTTGAACTCGGGAGGCAGAGGCTACAGTGAACAAAAATCATGCCATTGCACCAAGAGCGAAACTCAGTCTCAAAAAAAAAAAAAAAAAAAAAAAAACCAACAGGAAGTGAACATGTTAAAAAATTCACTTTGCAAAACATATTATTAGTGATAAGCAAACATTGGCACTTAGGTTAAAAATTTATCAAAATGATGTTTACAAAAACTGTGTAATGAGACAGAAAAAAAGCTTAATGACAACATGCTAAAATTGGTAAAATTTTCAAGTTTGAATTCTGATTCTGTCACCTTGCAGCTGTGAGATTTTTGACTAAGTTACTTAATGTTCCTCAATTTCCTCAACAGTCAAATAGGGGTAATAACAGTTCCTACCTCACAGAGCTGCTAGGAATCTCAAGTGAGATAATACACAGGAAGCGCTTAGCTCTGCAGCCGGCACGTCGTCAGCCATGGTTATTACCACCACCGTCATCATCTGTGAGTATGGCAAGCAAAAAACTGCATGGAAAAGAAATCAGAAGGAAGTGCACCATTGGAGACTAGCCAAGGAACTACTCCTAAAAGCATAGCAAAAGAAATTTCAGAAGTTCACAATAACATAAGGAAGAAATTTACAGTTTGAAAATATATATATATATCAGTTTAATAGTTAAGCTAAGTCTTAAATGTTAATGCCTGATTTGGTAAATCTTAAATTTAAGCCTGAAATTTAGCGACATCTGCTGGAAGAAAGGTGAATGATTCAACTCATGTACTATGCACCTGTCCTAATTGATTCAGTTCAATACTTTATTGAGCAGGAATTTGGTATCAAACGCTTTCCTAGATTCTGTGGACAATGTGATTAATTCCCATGCTCAAGGAATTTAGTCTTTCGGCTCTGGTATAAACTACCTGTGCTTAAGAAGAAAAAAAAGTGGACATTATCACCATGGACCTTTCAATTCTGTTTAAAAAATTAGATCTGTCGACCGGGCACGATGGCTCACTCCTGTAATCCCAGCACTTTGCGAGGCCGAGTTGGGCAGATCACAAGGTCAGTAGTTCGAGACCAACCTGACCAACCTGGAGAAACCTGTCTCTACTAAAAATACAAAAATTAGCTGGGCGTGGTGGCGGGTGCCTGTAATCTCAGCTTCTCGGGAGGCTGAGGCAGGAGTATCACTTGAAAGCGAAGGCAGATGTTGCAGTGAGCCGAGATCGCACCACTGCACTTAAGCCTGGGCAACAAGAGTGAAACTCCATCTCAAAAAAAAAAAAAAGAGAGATCTACAACCAAGAATAAATTCAGTAGCAATATAAAGCTGGTGTATGATCAAATACTAAAATGAAAATTATCAATAGTAGAGCCATAAGAGTTTTGGGAGAGACAGGATATAGCAGCCAAGGGAACACCTGGAAAGTCACTCGAAGGGGTGAGTCTGGAATTTCTTTTATGACCAGGGGGAGCGCTGAATGTTTTTGAGCAGAGAAGTGATGATAGAACTAGTACAGTCATGTCTCGTGTAACCAAAGGAATATGCTTTGAGAAATGCGTCATTCGGTGATTTCGTAGTTGTTTGAACATTGTAGAGTGCACTTACACAGACTGATGGATGGCCTATGACACACTTGGGCTATATGGGTGTAGCCTGTTCCTCCTAGGCTAAAAACCTGTACAGCATGTTAGTGTACTGAATACTTAGGCAATCGTAACACAGTGGTAAGTATTTGTGTGTCTACAGATATCTAAACATAGAAAAGTACAGCAAAGATACAGAAGAAAAGAGAAAAATAATGGTACAGTGTATAGGGCCCTTACATAAACGGAGCTTACAGGACTGGAAGTTGCTCTGGGTGAGTCAGTGAGTGAGTGGGGGAGTAAGTGTGAAGGCCTAGGACATTACCATGCACTAATGTAGACATTATAAACACTGTATACTGAGGCTATACTAAATTTATTTATTTTTTTTGAGACGGAGTCTTGCTCTGTTGGCCAGGCTGGAGTGCAGTGGTGCGATCTCAGCTCACTGCAACCTCTGCCTCCCGGGTTCAAGCGATTCTTCTGCCTCAGCCTCCCAAGTAGCTGGGACTACAGGCTCATGCCACCACACCCTGCTAATTTTTTTGAATTTTTATTAGAGATGGGGTTTCACCTTATTGGTCAGGCTGGTCTTGAACTCCTGACCTTGTGATCCACCCACCTCTGCCTCCCAAAGTGCTGGGATTACAGGCATGAGCCACTGCACCCAGCCAGTCTATTTATACAAATATATTTTTCTTCTTCTTTTTTTTTTTTTTTTTGAGACAGAGTCTCATTCTGTTCCCCAGGCTGGAGTGCAGTGGCCCTATCTCACCTTACTGCAAACTCTACATCCTGGGTTCAAGCGATTCTCATGCCTAGGCCTCCCAAGTAGCTGGGATTACAGATGTGCACCACCAGGCCTGGCTAATTTTTGTATTTTTAGCAGAGACAGGATTTTGTTATGTTGGCCAGGCTGGTCTTGAACTCCTGCCCTGAAGTGATCCGCCTGCCTCAGCCTCCCAAAGGGCTGGGATTACAGGTATGAGCCATTGCACTCAGCCAGAATACATTTTTCTTTCTTCAATTATTTCTTATTATTATTCTTATGATTTCTTCAATAATAAGTTAACATTAGCTTACTCTTTTTTTATTTTATAAAATTTTCAGACTTTTGTAGGTAACAGCATAAAACACACATTGTATAGTTGTACAAGAATATTTTCTTTTTGGTATTCTTATTCTACAAACTTTTTCTATTTTTAATTTTTTTTAAATTTTTTACTCTTTAAACTTTTTTAATTAAGTGCTAAGATATGAACACATACAATAGCCTAGGTCTAGAGAGGGACAAGATCATTGACGCCACTGCCTTTCATCTCCACATCTTGCCTCACTGGAAGGGCTTCATGAGCAATAGCATGGGTGAGCTGCCACTTTCTTTCTTTCCTTCTTTCTTTCTCTTTCTTTCTCTTTCTTTCTTTCTTTCCTTCTCTTTCTTTCTTTCATTCTTTCTTTCTCTCTTTCTTTCCTTCTCTGTCTCCCCCTTCTTTCTTCCTTTCTTCCCCCATCTTTCTTTCTTTCTTTTTTCCTTCTTTCTCTTTCTCTCCTTCTCTTTCTCTCCCACCCTTTCTTTCTTCCTTTCTTCCTTTCCTTCTCTCTCTCCCCCTTTCTCTTTCCTTCCTTCTTTCTTTCTTTCTCTCTCCCTTTCTTTCTTTCTCTCCCCCCCCTCTTTCTTTCTCTCTCTTTCTTTCTTTTCCTTTTCTCTCTTTCTTTCCTTCTCTTCTCTCCCCCCCTTTCTTTCTTCCTTTCCTTCTCTCTCTCCCCCTCTCTCGTTCTTTCTTTCTTTTTCTTTCTTTCTTCCTTTCTTTCTCTCTCTTCCTTCTTTTTCTTGTTTTTTTTGACAGAGTCTTGCTCTGTCGCCCAGGCTGAAGTGCAATGGCACCATCTTGGCTCAGTGCAACCTCCATCTCCTGGGTTCAAGCAATTCTCCCCCCCCTCAGCCTCCCAAGTAGCTGGGATTACAGGTGTGTGCCACCACGCCTGGCCTGGAGCTGCTATGTCTTATGATACCAATGTCTTCTTCTGTAATACCTCCTAAGGGACCTGCCTGAAGCTGTTTTGTAGTTAACTTTTTTTTTAAGTAGAAGTACATTCTAAAATAATAAAAAGTATAGTATAATAAATACATCAACCAGTAACATAGTCATGTGTTATCATTGTCAATCATTATGTGCTATTGTTAAATTGGTGTCCTTGTTGTGGGGGATAACCTGTGGAGCCTTTTTATACTGCCATCTTGCTCCACCCCTCCCTGGAATTTGTTTTAAATCTATAGATCAATTTGGGAAGAAAGGACCCCTTAAGTGTATTTAGGTCTACTCTAGTCATTCTGAAATGTTTACTGCATGTACATAATTGTAGATTCTATACTTCTATAAGACTGACAGTTCAGTAGGCTTGTTTACCCCAGCATAACCACAAACATGTGAGTAATGTGTTGTGCTGCAATGTCACTAGGTAATAGGGATTGTTCAGCTCCATTATAATCTTAGGAAACCACTGTTGCATATGAGGTCTATCACTGATCAAAACAATGCAATATGGCGCATGACTGTATTCTAGGACAATTAGCCTTCTGGCAGTCTATAGGATGGATTGGTTTGGGGATGAACTGAAGAAGAGAGATTGATTGGTCTGTAATTATAAACAGCTAGGATGATAAAGACCTGGACATAATTTACTCCAAAGTAGTCGGGATCAAAAGTCAACTTGGCGAAAGGACTATCAGACTTACTTCTACTTCGTAACATGCACATGAAGATAACAATACATGTTTCTGTAAAATGGACAAATAAGTATGTGTGCCCACAACCAACATTTGCTCCTGCTTGCTGGCAATCTCAGTCACTTCTTTGTGTTTAACTTAGGATGTTATGAAATCACACTTTTAAATATTTTATTTCCACCTATTGAAAAATTGTTCTTCTAAATATGAAATGAGTTCAAGATATCACAAATATTTGGCAAACAACAAGAACTTGTATCTAGTTCCAGTCTCATATAGAAGAGAGGTTCAGAACAGAATTTTGATCCCTGTTATGGATTGAATTTTTTTTCTCCACAAAATTCACACGTTGAAATTTAATCCACAATGTGATGGTACTTGGAGGTGGGACTTTGGGAGGTAATTAGGTCACAAGGGTGGAGCCCTCATGAATGGGCTTAGTGCCCTTATAAGGAAAGGCCAATGACCTAGCTTTTTTCTTTTCCATAATTTGAGGATATAAGAAGTCAGTGTCTGCACCCAGGAAGAAGACCCTCACTAGAACCTGAATCTGCTGGCACTCTGATCTTGAACTTCTGGACACCAGAACTGTAAGAAAGAAACATCTGTTGTTTATAGGTCATTCAGTTGATGGCATTTTGTTATAGTAGCTTGAGTGGCTAAGAAAACCCCCATGCCACAAATGAAATGGACTCATTTACTCAGTCTGCAGAAACACAAACTGAAATGCTCAAGAAATGTAGTTGTTCTAATTGGTTCAACAGTCTGTTTAAATATGGACCAAACTTTTTACTCTTTAAACTTACATCATTAATAATTTTCCAAAAGATACTTTTTCTAAATGTAGTTTTATGTCATTGTTATAAAGAAAAATACACTTTTTCCTCAATTTGTTAACTAGTAATACCTCAGCTTATTGACCATATAACCTATTGTGATGGTTAATTTTAGGTGTTAACATGACTGGATTAAGGAATGCCTGGAAAAGTGCTAAAGTATTATTTATTGGTATGTCTGTGAGGGAGTTTCCAGAATAGATTAGCAAGTGAGTCTGAGTGCTCAAGGTGGGGAAGATCCACCCTCCATGTGGGCAGGCACCATCCAATCTGCTGTGGGCCCAGAAAGAACAAAACAGGGAAAGGTGAGTGTGTCCATCCATTCCATCTGCTGCTGGAGTCGGGATACACTCTTCTCCTGCCCTTGAACAACAGCTCCAAGTTCCCTGGCCTTTGAATTCCAGGACTTATACCAGTGACACCCACGACCCCCAGGTTCTCAAGCCTTTGGCCTTGGACAGAAAGTTACTCTATTAGCTTCTGATTTTTGAGGACTTTGAACTGGGACTGAGCCATATTACTGGCATCTCAGCGTCTCCAGCTTGTAGATGGCCTGCAGTGCGACTTAAACTCCATAATTGCATGACCCAATCTCCCCAGTAAATCTCCCCTGATAGATCAATATATTTTTCTTTTCTTTTTTCTTTTTTTCCTTTTTTTTGAGATAGAGTCTCACTTTGTAGCCCAGGTCGGAGTATAGTGGTGCCATCTCAGCTCACTGCAGCCTTTGCCTCCTGGGTTAGAGCGATTTTCCTGTCTCAGCCTCCCAAAGAGCTGGGATTTCAGGCATGCACCACCCCACCTGGCTAATTTTTGTATTTTTAGTAGATATGAGTTTTCACCATGTTGGCCAGGCTGGTCTCGAACTACTGACCTCGGCCTCCTAAAGTGTTGGGACTATAAGCGTGAGCCACCGCACCTGGCCATACATCTATCTATATCATCAGTCTATATCTATAACCATATATCTATATCCGATTAGTTCTGTCCCTCTTGGAGAATCCTAATACACCTATTGTTCAGATTGGGACAATTTTGAGAGTGAAAGGAGGTGGGACAAATATTAGACTGGAGGAACTGCAAGAGTCCTCAAACCAGTGGGGGAATTGTAATTGTCCTGGTCATGATAGGGTTCCCTTGGGGCCCCTCTGATCACATCCACTATGAAGTGCCATACGGGCATCACATCCTTCATTGGTTTGGTTTCTCCTTCCGTTAGTTTGGCCCAGTGTTCTTTTAACTGCTCACCTCTGGCTTCGAGGATTTGCTGTAACATACAACTCCCTGAGCTTCGGAATCTCAAACTGGCTCTTGACCTTGTACATTTTCATCAAAGCTATATCAGCCACAGAAGGGGAATCTGTTTGTTGCTCTGCTACCTCAAAAACAAAAACAAAAAAACATAGGAATCAAATGAGATAACGGTAGCATGAAAGTATTTGAAACCATAAAGTGTTATACAAAGAAAGAGATGCTGGTAAGGGCAGTAGAGAAAACATGAGGGTAGATATGGTTTTCTTGAGCTACTGTTTAGGTGAGACAGTTAAGCCTGTCTGTAGGGTGATAGGAGTGAGCTTCCCTGCATTATTCAAACCAGTGGTGCTCTTAGGATAGTGTGGTAATTACGTACTTCCAATTTGCTAGAGTCAAAGGCATATTCTGGCTGTCTCAGTTCACAAGGTCTGTTATAAGAATGCACTGAGAAGTGAGGGAGATGGGACGTGTACGGGCAGCTGCACAGCCAGTTCGTCCAGAGATAGAAGCCATCGTGGAGCACACAACAGAGCTCTAGTGGTCTGCCAGCCTCTCTGGAGCCAGATGCAACTCCAGAAGACATCCCTGTGGAAGCTGGTGTCAGCTGCTTCCTCCCCCAGCATTTTGCTTCAGCTCTCACTCCTCAGCCACTTCTACTGCTCCTGTGGTTAGTGATTGCCTCTGCCTCCTCCACTGCAGCATGAGTGTCTTGTTTATTCACAGATTCTATGCCCCTTGGTTTCTGCTTACAGCAGTTCTTTGTGTGCTTGATTTCTGTGTCACTGTGACATTTCCTTCTTTCTTTTTTTTTTTTTTAAAGCCTACAGCACCCGGTATTCCCAGGCGGTCTCCCATCCAAGTACTAACCAGGCCCGACCCTGCTTAGCTTCCGAGATCAGACGAGATCGGGCGCATTCAGGGTGGTATGGCCATAGACCACTGTGACATTTCTAAATGTCTCTCATTCAGGAGCCTCAAAAGAAGGGCTGTGGTGGGCTATGTCACTGCCTATTAAAGAATACTCTCTCTTGGCCAGAGCTCTGGTACCAAGCATTTTTGGAGATTATTGGCTAGATAATAGATAGCTGACTCCTGGTATGCCAGTCATACAAAGAAAAGGTTACTTACATGTTAAAAATCTTCGGCTATTTCCTTTAAGGGTGGTCTTGTACAATGGAACTCTAAGCAGTACTATTTCATGTTACAGTAATTCATTTTCCTTTAAGACTCTAGTTATATCACTTTATTTCATTGATTTTAAACTTGTAAGACTTTTTTAATTTTAGGTCTCAGCAATTTCATACTCTTGACATGCTTTATAGCACCTCAAGTGATGAGTGTGTCATCTTGAATCTGACCATCATTTCTTTATTAAAAAATCTAATTATGATTGATTTTCTACTATATCAAACATTTTATATATATTCATCTCTTATTTAATTTTCATAACCTAAGTAGAAGGTAGGTATGATTAAACCTCATTTTGCAGATGAAGAAAGTGAGCCTTACAAAAATTAAATAACTTAAGACTATAGAGTTAAGATTTCAACTCAGTTCTGATTTCACAACTCATCACATTTCTTTTTTATCATGGTAACTTTCAGATGTTATATCTCAACCTCTTTTATCTTTTTTTTTTTCTAATGTCTTCTAAGATCTGTGTTTTGTTTCGTATTATGGTGTCAGACTATATGTAGTGCTGTAATTCCATACAGACAGTTTCTGAGGCCGGGCATATGTGGCTCACACCTGTAATCCCAGTACTTTGGGAGGCTGGGCCCGGAGGATCACTTGAGGCCTCAAGTTCGAGACCAGCCTGGACCACATAGCATATAAATAACAACAACAGCAAAAAAAAAAAACCTGAGATCGTGATAGTTAATCTATATGCTTTTGGCATTTCACTTTTATTTCTCAATTACAATGTTAGTGCAAAATGTAAATTAATGATCTATTTTATCTCCTCCTGTACCACCACCTGTATCCTATTTCCTCTTCACCCTATAGGGACAGCTGGGAGAATACTTGCAGGGAAAATTCTGTTTGAATTCCTCTGGTGGCATGCACATAACCATTTCCAGATCTGTGTGCCTTTCCCAGTACTTCACCGTCCGCAGGGCCACAAGAGTCTCAATTGCTGGATATTGTCCAAGTTCTCATCATTGCAGCTGCAATGGCTACATTGTCAGGCCTGGCTCGGAGGCACAAAAAGGGTTTTTGTTTGTTTGACCACAAAAAGGTCATCCCAACACTGAATTTTATCACCCCTTGGGGAGAGGCTAATGTAGGAGTCAAAATAGCGAAGGTTTAAGGTGAGAGGCGCGCTCTCCGGTTGACAGGTATCCATGATCATTCTCTTGAATCTCTAGAAATCGGGTATCCATGATCCTTCTGAATCTCTGGAACTCGGACTCAGGCGCTCCTCTCATTGGGGCTCCCCGCAGGCGTCTGCATTTGCCGCGCGGCGCGGCCAGGCGGGTCCCCAGCGCCAGCACCGTCCTCGGCATCCCGGAGCGCGCAGCGCAGCCACCGCTCTTCACTTCCACCTGCTCCGTGCAGAAGGGAAGATGCGCCAGTCGAGCTCTAAGTCCAGCCGGCCCGTGGCCTCCAAGCAGGAAAAGGACGGCACTGAGAAGCGAGGCAGGGGCAGCTCCAGGTCTGAAGGAGCCCAGAGCATGCCGACACCTAAGACCCCGGGGCGACCAAAAGGAAGCAAACCCCAGGACGCTGCCACGACCCGGAAAACCACCACAACTCCAGGAGGGGAAACCAAGGGGGCCAGCCCAAAAAACTGGGGAAGGAGGAAGAGGGGGGGCATCTCGAGGAGTCCTCACGGAAGGAACCGCTTCCTTCTGGGCCTGGACAGCTTTGCTCACCCCCATTGCCCCTGTCCTTCTCCCAGGGCACCGTCACCTGCACCGCCCACCTGCGTCCTCGCCACCGCAGCAGGGCCCCTGTGGGTCCAGTGGCAGCAGTGTCCCTCTGGCCGCAGTTCCCAGCCACCCCTCCCACCCAGGCACACGCTTGCTCTCCTGGACCATGCTAACGGCCCACTTGACGCTGCGGCACCTGCTGCTGCGTACCCACTCCCTTGGTGAGGAAGTTGTTCTCTGGGTTTTTGCTTTGGGGGCACCTTCTCGGCTCCTCCACTGTTTCCTCTGGCTTCCCATAGAGGGGTCCGGGGGGGGCTGCCGGTCTTAAAAGGGGCCCAAGCCCCACCTCATTCTGGCATGCCTCACTCGACTGTCCTGGAGGCAGCACCTGTGGCCATTGGAGGGGCTGCGTGGCTCCCAGAATGCCCCCAGCCAACCTGTGTCTTTGTCACCACGTGGGGCTCACATTTATCTTTCATTTTTCCCCATCTTCCCTAGTTCCTGCACTAGGTTGGACAGCCCCCTTTGTAATACAGGAAGGTGGGCAGGATTTGAGACCCCTACCCCATCTTCACAGGGGCCCCAGCCCCCTGGCCCTCAGCCTGGGCTCTGAGTATACATTGCAGTGATGGAGATGTAGAGTCACTGGTTGTCCAGGTGAGGCCCAGGTTTCCTGTGACAGCCAACTGAGGTGGCCTGGGCTGCTCACCCAACCCTACCTGTTGCCACCACCCAGCCTATGTCCCCTGCTCAGACAGGACACTAATAACAAGGAGCTTGCCCTGCCGGCTCCCAACCCGCCTGCTCTTCCCAACAGCACAGGGTTCTGATTCCATCTTTCCTCTGTTCACAAACTACCACTGGACAGTTGTGTTGTCTCTTGTTCAATGTTCCATTCTTCAACATCCGTTGTTGATGCTGCCACCAGCACCAAACATTCATCCTCATTGCCTCATCCCTGTCCACATTCCCCTCCCTCAATATGGCCTCCATGACACAGGGGGTCTGGGGCTTGGCAGGCTGGCTGGGTTACCGACTATCCCAGTCCCAGGGAAGGTAGGACCCTGTCTCTAGGATGCTGCAGCAGAGAGAGGAGGGGGCTCAAACTGACCATAAAGGGTGGAGAGGCCACCTCCCCCTGTTTGGTTGGGGGAGTGGGTAGCTATTATTTGTCTCAGCCTGGGGCTCTGCCTCTTGCTTTCTACTTGCAGTTACTTAAATTAAAAAGAAAACCTTTTTCTGAAAAAAAAAAAAAAAGAAAGAAAGAAAAGAAATCTAACTCAAACTGGCCTAAATGGGACCAAAAAAAGAATAAAAAGAATGTTTACCTCATGCAATAAAGAAGTCATCAGATGGCTTTGCATCAGAGGCTTAAAGAATGTTCTAAAGTCAGTCCCTCTCTAATACCCAGCTCTGTTCCAGCAGTATGGTCTTCACTCTTTTTTTTTTGGCAGAGGCTCGCTCTGTCATTCAGGCTGGAGTGCAGGGCAGTGGCTCAATCTTGGTTCACTGAAGCCTCCTCCTCCTGATTCAAGCAATTCTCATGCCTCAGCCTCCCTAGTAACTGGGATTACAGATGCACACCACCAGGCTTGGCTAATGTTTGTATTTTTAGTAGAGACGGGGTTTCACCATGTTGGCCAGGCTGGTCTCAAACTCCTGACCTCGTAATCTACCCACCTTGGCCTCCCAAAATCCTGGGATTACAGGCATGAGCCACTGTGCCTGACTTCACTCTTAAGCAAAATATCTCCATGTGTGATGAGATTCAGGCTCAGGTTCTTGGCTGTAGGACCAGAGAAAGGAGAGAACTTCTCATCCCCAAAATAGAAACAAAAGTCTGGTTTTGATTGGTCTCAATTACTTGCCTACCAATGAGCAAATTGCTGCAGTTAGACGTTTGTGCTGTTTTCATGAGCAGATTCTGACACTTCTCTATGCCTCTCTTCTTGTGTTGGAGCATGTTTAAAGGGGGAGCAATGTGTCAGAGAAAACCAGGGGCTTTCTGAAAGAGGTGGGGGAAATCCTGCAGCTTTTTCTATTTGAGACTAAGTTATCTCTCAGGGTGGACACATGGCCTTTGTACAAAAGGTTACCACGGCCCTCACATGGGAAGAAATCTTGAGGGGGAAATTATGACCTGGCTCACATGTAGGGCCTGGAGATTTGTGGCCAAGCATTGACAGCCCCTTTGGACTTCAGGATGTGTTGAGGGACAGTGGCTGAGTGGGGGATTGTATGTTGGAGCCTGTATGGATTGAATTGTGTTCCTCTGTCTCAGTCCATTTTCTGCTGCTGAAACAGAATACGATAGACTGGGTAAATTGTAAAGAAAGAAGTTTATTAAGCTCACAGTTCTGGAGGCTGGGAAGTCCACAGTATGGCCCTGGCATTTGTCAAGGTCATCCCATGGTGGAGGGGTGGAAGGCAGAAGCAAGCACAGAAAAGCGAGAGAGAAAACTGAGCAGAAATCATTTTATCAGGAGCTCCCTCCCTCAGTAACTAACTCACTCATGTGATAGCAGCATTATTGCCTTCATGAGGTATATTAGTCTGTTCTCATGCTGCTATAAGGAACTGCCTGACACTAGGTAATTTACAAAGGAAAGAGTTTAATTGACTCACAGTTCAGTGTGGTTTGGGGAGGCCTCGGGAAACTTACAATTATGGCAGGAAGTGAAGGGGAAGCACCTTCTTCACAAGGTGGCAAGAAGGAGAAGTGCTGTGTGATGCGGAAAGAGCCCCTTATAAAATGATCAGATCTGGTGAGAACTCACTCACTATCATGAGAATAGCATGGGAGAAACCACCCCCATGATTCAGTTACCTCTACCTGGTCTCTCCCTTGACATGTGGGGGATCATGAGGATTATAATTCAAGATGAGATTTGGGTGGGGACACAAAGCCTAATCATATCATGAGAATAGGGCCCTCATGACCTAATCACTTCTTAAAGGTCCCATGGCTTAATACTGTCATATGGAAATTAAGCTACCAACACATAAACTTGGGGGACATATTTAAACCATAGCACCCTTCCTCAGAATTCACATGTTTAAATCCTACCCTCCAGTACCCCAGAATGTGACCTTATTTAGAAATAGGGCAGCTGCAGATGTCATTAACTGAAGTCATATTCGAGTAGAGGGGATCTCTAATCCAATCTGATTGGTATTCTTATAAAAAGAGATATGTGGAATTAGATATGTACACAGGAAGACTGCCATGTGAATACTGTAATTATGCAGTCAAAATCCAGGGAGCTACCAGGCCTGTAACAGATTCTTCCCTAGAGCATGCAGAAGGAGCACAGTCCTGCTAACACCTCTGACTTCTGACCTCCAAAACGATAAGACAATAAATTTCTGTTGTTCTAAGCCATGCAGTTTGTGGTAATCTGTTATGGCAGTCTTAAAAACTAATACAGAGCCTAGAGTTGGTACATGACTGTGACCTGCGAGAGACTGAAATTTAGCATCAATAGGCATCATTGCATCGGGAGATAAAGTCCTATGATTAATGCTTGAACCCGGGAGTGGAGGTTGCAGTGAGCCTGGGCAACAAGAGTGAAACTCCACCTCAAAAAAAAAAAAAAAAGTCCTGTGATTAAATGCAAGATTGGCTGGCCACAGGGGCTCATACTTGTAATCATAGCACTTTGGGAAGCTGAGGCCAAGGCAGGAGGACCTTTTGAGGCCAGGAGTTCAAGACAAGTCTGGATAACATAGTGAGATCCTCGTTACTACAAAAAAATGAAAGAATTAGCTAGGCATGGTGGTGTGTGCCTGCAGTCCCAGCTACTCAGTAGGCTGAGGTGAGAGGATCACTAAGCCCAGGAGTTTGAGTTTGCAGTGAGCTATGTTCACTCCACTGCACTTAAGCCTGGGTGACAGAGCAAGACTGTCTCAGATGAATGAATGAATGAGTGAATGCAGGATTGGTGCTCAAATGTGAAAGAGCCTTTAGTGCCTGTGGGCTGACCAGCACCACCTAGTGTTTGAAAGATGGATAAGTGTTGTAATTTAGGAGGAAAGGAGGGGAGGTGATTACATAGGATTGTGTGAATGTCAAATTATTAATTGGAAAATTACATACCTTTGTCAAATAATGTTTCTGAGACAAAGTCTCACTCTGCTGCCCAGGCTGGAGTGCATTGGCATGATCTCTGCTCACTGCAACCTTCACCTCCCAGGTTTAAGCGATCCTCCTGCCTCAGCGTCCTGAGTAGCTGGGATTACAGGTGTGCGCCACCACACCTGGCTAATTTTTTTTTATTTTTAGTAGAGACAGGGTTTCACCACGTTGGCCAGGCTGGTCTCAAACTTCTGACCTCAAGTGATCCACCTACCTCAGTCTCCCAAAGTACTGGGATTGGTTACAGGCATGAGCCACTGCGCCCAGCCTCTTTATCAAATAAATTTTGAATAACCAATACTGTTCAAGGTTCTGAGAATATATCTTTGAATAAGTTCCTGCTCTGGTGGAGCTTGAGCAATAGGACCCTCTTTCCCCAGTAAGCTGTACAGTGGGTCATGTGCTACATGGGCTCTTCCAACTCCATATAGGTCATGGGCCCAGGGATTTGTAATAGTCTAGAAAGCGTGAATCAGATTTGAATTTGTTGCAGTTTCTAAAAGTAATGACATCGATGTTAACTGTAATGTTTGTCATTTTTCATTGTAGGATGAAGTAAGGAGTTTTCATTGCTGGTTCACAACTAATAATTATTATAATCAAGAAACACCTTTAAAGTTTTTGATCTGATTAGGTTACCTTTAATTAGGCTAGTGATTCTCAGTAAGAAGCAGCAAAATCCTCTGTGATCTTTTTTTTTTTTTTTTGAGGCAGACTCTCATGCTGTTGCTCAGGCTGGGGTGTAATGGCACGATCTCAGCTCACTGCAACCTCCAACTCCCAGGTTCAAGCGATTCTTCCAAGTAGCTGGGATTATAGATGGCCGCCACCATGCCCAGCTAAATGTGTATTTTCAGTAAAGACGGGGTTTCACCATGTTGGCCAGGCTAATCTCAAACTCCTGACCTCAAGTGATCGGCCCACCTTGGCCTCCCAAGGTGCTACTAACTGGGTGTGGTGGCGAGTGCAGTGGCACATGCCTATAGTCACAACTACTTGGGAGACTGAGGCAGGAGAATCTCTTTAATTCAGGAGATGGAAGTTACAGTGAGCCGAGATCACACACTGCACTTCAGCCTGGGCAACAGAGCGAGACTCCGTCTCCGAAAACAAAAAATTCTTTTATACCATAGTTTTATTGTACCTCTTCTATGCTTAGATATGTGTAGATGTGCAAATACTTACCATTGTGTTACAATTGCCTGCAGTATTCAGTACATGCTGTACAAGTTGTAGCTGGGGAACAATAGACTACCACACATATCTAGTATACCATCTAGGTTTGTGTAAATACATTCTACATTCTATGGTGTTTGCACAATGATGAAATCACCTAACGACACATTTGTCTTAATGCATCCCATCATTAAACAATGCATGACTGTATTAAAAACTGCTGATGCCTTGGTGGCACGTGCCTATCCCAGCTACTTGGGAGGCTGAGGCAAAAGAATTACTTGAACTGGAATGCGGGAGGCAGAGGTTGCCGTGAGCCGAGATAGTGCCATTGCACTCCAGTCTGGGCTACAGAGCGAGACGCCATCTCAAAAAAACAAAAACAAACAAAAACTAATGGCTGCGCATGGTGGCTTATGCCTGTAATTCCAGCACTTTGGGAGGCCAAGGCGGGTGGATCACCTGAGGTTGGGAGTTTGAGACCAGCCTGACCAAAATGGAGAAACCCCATCTCTACTAAAAATACAAAATTAGCCAGGGGTGGTGGTGCATGCCTGTAATCCCAACTAGTCAGGAGGCTGAGGCAGGAGAATCGCTTGAACCTGGGAGGTGGAGGTTGCAGTGAATTGAGATCCCACCATTGCACTCCAGCCTGGGCAACAAGAGCGAAACTGTACCTCAAAAAAAAAAAAAAAATCTACTGATGCCTGGGTCTCATTACCACCCCACTTCACTCCAGCCTAAGGTTCTCATTTAATTAGATTGGAGCGTTGCTTGGGCATCCGAATTTTTAAAAACCCTCCAGCTGATGCTAACTTTCAGCAACATTTAAGAAGCATTGTTGTAAGCCATCAAAATCCATTAAGTATTTTTCAGTTGTGGTTGACAAGATCAGAACTTGGTGTTAGGAAAATTAATTTGGCAACAATATAAAGAGTGGATTGAAGCCCAAAGAAGTCTCGGAGAGAAATCAGATAGGAGACTAATGCAATAGAATAAAGTGAGATAATAAGGGCCTAAGATAGAAGATAGGTGCAGTTGAGAACGCAGCTGTATTATTTAAGTAACAGTACTTCAGGGCTGATTTCAGGGAAGAAGCAAGTTTGATCATCTAATGACCTTGACCAAACAATACTAAAACAACCTGTGCATCTAAATAATGAGTTGCTTTTCCAGTTGATAAGCTGATGCATCTCTTTTGTAAAAAAATATTTTATCAGTATTAATGCATATGTTAAATTTGACATTTCATAATGCAATTCATAGAATCTGCTGTTTGTTTACTATTTTAGAATTTTATTGCTGAGTTCTCAATTTAAATCTACAGGTATTTCTATTATCAGTGATGTGAATTATGATATAATAACTATTGATATTGGCCAGGCGTGGTGGCTCATGCTTGTAATCCCAGCACTTTGGGAGGCTGAGACAGGTGGATCACCTGAGGTCGGGGGTTTGAGACCAGCCTGACCAACATGGTGAAACACCATCTCTAAAAAAATAAAAATAAAAATAAAAATAAAAAAATAAAAAATAAATAACCATTGATTATTGATATGGTTTGTCTGTGTCCCCACCAAAATCTCATCTTGAATTCCCATGTGTTGTAGGAGGGACCCAATTGGAGGTAATCGAATCATGAGGGCAGGTCTTTCCCATGGTGTTCTCATGATAGCAAATAAGTCTCATGAGATCTGATAGTTTTATAAAGGGGAGTTTCCCTGCATAAGCTCCTTTCTCTTGTCTGCTGCCATGTGAGACGTGCCTTTCACCTTCCCCCATGATTGTGAGGCCTCCCCAGCCACATGGAACTGTGAGCCTATTAAACCTTTTTCCTGTATAACTCACCAAGTCTCAGGTATGTCTTTATTAGCATTGTGAAAATGGAAATACAAAATCAACAAAATGAAAATTATAGACATAAACTAAATATTTTAATATAATGATAGGCTAATTACATTATAGCCATTGTTTTTGTTGCTTTTTTTTTTTTTTCCTTTTAGACAAGGTGTTGCTCTTTCACCCAGGGTGGAGTGCAGTGGTACAATTTCACCTCACTTCAACCTCTGCCTTCCGGGGATCAGGTGATCCTATTGCATCAGCCTCCTGAATAGCTGGGGACCACAGGCATGTACTACCACATCCGGCAATTCTTTTTTTTTTTTTTTTGTAGAGACAGGGTTTTGCCATGTTGTCCAGGCAAGTCTTGAGCTCCTGGGGTCAAGTGATCCTCCTGCCTTGGCCTCCCTAAGTGCAGGAAGAAATGTTATAATTATAAAAATTAACTGAAGTTAAAATTATTTAAAATTGAAAAATATTGGGAGAAGAAAATGGGAAGTTGTTGTTTAGTGTGTATAGAGTTTCAGTTTTGCAAGATAAAAGAATTCTGGAAAGCCACACAACAATATGAATATAAATAAACTACTATACTGTACACTTAAAAATGGTTAAGATGGTACATTTTATATATTTTTATCACAACAGTTGAAAAATATAACAAAATTTAAAATACGAAATTTTCATATTATTCTCCAATGTTGGAAAGAAAAATCTAAATACATATATGTACACACACAGAGAGGTTATTTATGGAGAAGATTAGAAAACAGAAAATAAAGAAAAAGAAAAAGATTATTTTGTATTACTGAATAAAGTTTTGGTAAGAAGTACTGAATTCAAACGGTGGTAATGAGTCTCCAAAAATGGCCTCCAAAAAACGACACTTCTTGAAGCTTACACCCTTATTTAGTTTCCCTTTCACATTGAATCTGGGCTGGCCTGGGACTTGCTTTGACCAATAAATTATGACACTATGTCAGTTCTAAAACTGGGCCTTTAAGTGATCTGCAGCTTCTTCTGCTTTCTCCTCTTAGAATGTTTCTCTTGGAACCTGGCCGTCATGCTGTAAGGAAGCTTGAGTTAGTGGGGGAGGGGGAGCAAGGAGGGGGACAGAGGTTCCCAGCTGACAACTCCAGCTAAACTTTCAACCCACGGCCAGCACCAACAGCCAGCCATGGGAAGGAGATGGTTTGGGACCTTCCTCTCATCTCAGCACATCAACTGACACCACATGAAGCAGAAGAACTATCTGGTTATCACAGAATGGTAATAAATGTTACATCATTTTATTTTAAGCCATTAAATTTGGGGATAGAGTGTTATATATCAATATATAATTGAAATAGTTTGCTGCTTAATACCCTACTCCAAAACTTAGTTGCTTAAGATAAAAAAATTATTTCTTATAATTCCGTGGCTTAACTGAGCAGTTCTTTTGTTGGTCTTGCTGGGGTGTCTCGTGTAATTGCAGTTAGATAGCTTTGGTTCAGAATGCCCCAAGAATTGCATTCACATGATTGGCTGTTGGAGCTGGCTGCTGGCTGGGTACTCAGCTGGGCCTGTCAGCTAGGGCCATCATTCTTTTCACCTAGATGCTTGGCCTTCTCTCTCTCTATAGTGGCTGAATTTCTTGAGGTTTTTTGTTTGCTTTTGAGACAGGGTCTTGCTCTGTTGCTCAGGCTGGAGCACAGTGGCATGATCACAGCTCACTGTAGCCTTGACCTCCTGGACTCAAGTAATCCTCCCACCTCAGCCCCACCAGTAGCTGGGGACCACAGGTGTGAATGACCACACTTGGCTGATTTTTGAATTTTTTGGTAGAGACAGGATCTCACTATGTTGCCCAGGCTGGTCTTAAACTCCCAGGCTCAAGTGATCCTCCCACTTTTACCTCCCAAGTGCTGGGATTACAGGCATGAGCCACCACACCCAGCCAGTGTCTGAATTTTAAGTAAATGTTTCAAGAGGAAAGAGGAAGAATTTGACAGTTCTCTAAGGCTTGGACTCGGAGTCACAGAATGAATCTTGCACCACATCCTGTTAGTCAAAGTAGCCAGTAGCCCAGTTCCAAAGGATGTAGAAAACACTTTACCTCTTGATGGGGATAGGGGTGGAATGCTTCTATGGCAAGGGGAAGAACTGAGGGTAATAATCTTTGGAGAAAAATCTACCATTGCCTGCTTTCTGCTTTTCTATTTCCTGTGTAGAAATAGACTCACTTCCTCTCCCCAAAGTTTCTTCCTAGAGTTTCAGGATCATGTCATTTAAATTAAGGGTTTCTTCAGGTGTAATCCCTTAAACGTAGCTCCCCAGATGAGTCTTCTTGATCATAGAGACCTGGAAACTAAACATACAGCATAGTATGGTGAAAAAGGGACAGGATAATTGCAATAGACATATCTATTAGAAAAGATGCAAAGGGACAGGAAGCACATTGCAGTTACTGGTCCATAGCAGTTCTGAAATTCACACAGGATCATGTTGCCATTTTCTCCTCTTCAGGGCAGGGAACACTGCTTGATTAGAGCCCAGTTCTGTTCCCTGGGAGTGGTTCTGCTTGACCCTTCAGTTTACTTTTTGATTAAAGGATAGACACATTCCTTCCTTTTTCTTAAGAAATGGCTTGTGTTTACTAGCTGAGTGGCTAGCCTTCTTGTCCTGCATCTTAATTGGAAGTAGCTGGGGGCCCAGATGCCTTTTAAAATATCTGGTCCCTTATATTCTGATCTTGTGCAAAACCTTGTGGACTTTCAGTGTAGTTTAAAATCTTTGTGGGCTTCCTGTGTATTGAATTACAATCTGCTTCATTAAAAACAACTTAACTACAAATCTCTTTGCTAAAAGGTCTCTCCTTTTTTTTTTTTTTTTTTTTTTTTTTTTTGATGGAGTTTTGCTCTGTCACCCAGGCTGGAGTGCAATGGTGCGATCTCAGCTCACTGCAACCTCTGCCTCCTGGTTTCAAACGACTCTCCAGCCTCAGCCTCCCGAGTAGCTGGCAATATAGGAAACTGCCACCATGCCCAGCTAATATTTGTATTTTTAGTAGAGACGGTGTCACCATGTTGGCCAGGCTGTTCTTGAACTCCTGACCTCATGATCTACCTTCCTCGGCCTCCCAAAGTGCTGGGATTATAGGCATGAGCCACCGTGCCTGACCAATCTCTCTCTTCTTTGGGTTGAGAGTCAGTTTGCCATGTGACAATCATTCTTAAGATTCTTAGAAGCACAATTATCTAATCGAGGACCTCACCAATTATAAGTGGATCTTATAGCTACACTCTTGATCTGATTTTTTTTTATTCGGACAATATGTTTACAGTGTGTGCCATGAATTTAATTGTTCCCCCCTTGAGATCATTTCTTACTTCAAGAATGTTCTGCTACGTAGATAACCTGAGAATGAGTAACTATTTTGTTTGTCTGAGACAGGCTCTCACTCTGTCGTCCAGGCTGGAATGCAGTGGCATGATCAGCTCACTGTAGCCTCGACCTCCCAGTTTCAAGCAATCCTCCCACCTCAGCTTCTGGAATAGCTGAGACCACAGGCATGTGCCAGCACACCCAGCTAATTTTTGTATTTTTTGTAGAGATGGAGTTTTGCCGTGTTGTGCAAGTCGGTTTTGAACTCCTGGGCTCAAGCAATCCACCTGCCTCGGCCTCCCAAAATGCTGGGATTACAGGTGAGAGCCACTGCCCTGGCCATCTGTTTGTTTTCTAAACTAGCGAGTCCTGGGAGGAAAATATATCTTCTAAATTCTTTTTGAAAATTGAATATATCTTTGTTTAGCTCAGCTTATACCTCCTGTACTTTGTCCTAAGCAGCCAAAACATATCAGTTGCTTCAGCATTTTCTTTGGCCAAATCCAAAGTTGATCAGATACCCCCTTCTATAGTCCATATTATTGCAGATGACTCTTTTGCTAATGTTCTGCCTGTACATACCTTGTCCCCCTTTCCTTACTTCTGGTAGCAATTTCCTCACTGCCCTTTTAGTTTTGCTGATGCTCTGAAGGCCTTACAAGCTTCTACCCAATTGTTCAGTTTCCAAACCAATGCCATATATATTAGAAGTTTGTTATGGCAAGGCTCAGCTTCCAGGTACTGATTTTGTTTTGGATATTTATTGCTACATAAAAAATAAATTTTCTATCCAAAAAACTTAATACCTAACTAAATACAATAATTTATCCTTATCTTTTACAGTTCTGTGGATTGGCTGGGTTCAACTAGGCAGTTTGGCTAGTTTCATTTCAGATCCTTTGTGTCAGATGGATGCTGGGGCTGGAGTCTTCTGGAGGCTCAGCGGGGCTGAAACATCCAAGGTGGTTTCTTAGCCACATGTCTTGAACCTCTTCCACATGGCCTCTTTCTCCAAGTGGCATCCCATCTTCCAGAGCCTCTGCATGTGGCTTCTCTCTCGTGCAGAATAGTTCAGTCTTTTCACATGTTTGTTGGTTTCCCAAAACTGCAAAGGCAGAACTCCAGGCCTTCTTAAAGCTTAATCCTGGAACTGGTCTTCCATCACTCTGACACATTCTGTTGATTAAAGTGGGTTTTAGAATCAGTGAAGGTGCATTGTGGAATCCGTACAAAGGTGGAGCCTGTAAGACGAGATTCACTGGAGGCCATCTTTTGAGACCATCAAAAATTCAAAGGACTTAAAAATCACTAGTCTCAGCTGAATGTAGCATACTTTATGTGCTTGATCGAGCAGAATGTAAATTTACCTTTACCTTCATGTCAAATAGGTATGAATTTAAAGAAAAAAAAAAGAGGCAAAGCCTCAAGATCCCACTAAACCCAATGTGCTTTCCATGGAACCAGGCAAATGACTTTGTAATTTGAATAATGAACAATAGGACACTATTGTTTAAAATTAGTCCTATCATTAAAAAAAAGTTATCCTTTTAAATTATAGACATGATATTTTAGAAGCATAAATTCTTTTTGGTTAAATAAATTACTAGATCTTGATATTTTTAATCTACCTGAAAAGATTTTGTATTTTCCTAAATCATAAATTCTTTGGGGATGGAAAAAAATTAACTGAAGAATGAGAATGCATAAAAAGATAATCAGCATTTATCATATAGTTTAGTAATTATGAAGAAAGTAAAATGACCCTGTGGAAGTGTTATTGGTGGAGGACGTCCAGGTTCTTGGTGGTTTCAACAAAGAATTGGACAAAATGTACAAACAAACAAACAAGGAAAGAATGAAACAACAAAAGTAGAGATTTATTGAAAATGAAAGCACACTCCACAGGGTGCGGTAGCCCAAGTAAGTGGCTCAACAGCCTGGTTACAGAATTTTCTGGGGTTCAAATACCCTCTAGAGGTTTCCCATTGGTTACTTGGTGTACACTCTATGTAAATGAGATACTGGCCTGTGCTCAGTCTGATGGGTTGTGGACAGTGACCAATCAGAGGCTGAAGTGAAGTTACAAAGTTATACTCCTATGCAAATGAAGACTTGGCCTATCAACCAGCCTGATTGGTTGCAGGAGGGGACCAATCAGAAGAACTTTCAGTTTTTCATCTGCCACAGAGAAAAGATGGGGTTTGCAAAGGGAGTAGCCTCTGGTCCTTTTGTTACTTGGGCAGGGAAAGTTGGGGTTTTCCTTTTGGTTTAGCTCTAGGAGGTTGGTGTGAATCAGACTTAGGTCTCCTGCCTCCAGACTGTATTCTCCTGCCTCAGAAGGTAAAATGCTGAGCTAGCCCCCAAGATTGCTGCCCTTTGATGTACACAACCTGTGTAATCCCTTCCTTTTGAGTGTGGGACTGAACTGTAACTATAATAGAATAATCACTCCTATGGTTAGATTACTGTAGTTGACTTTAAGAAAGGAGGTTATATTCTGTTGGCCTGACCTAATCAGATGTGCCCTTAAAAAGAGACTGAGTTCTTCCTGGAGACAGAGACACCTCGAGCACAAGAAAGATTCACCATTGCTGGCTTTAAACGCAGAGGGTACCACGTGGCAAGGGACTGAGAATGGGCCCTCAGAGCTAAGCATGGCCCTGGCTGACAACAAGTGAGAGAACAGGGACCACAGTCCTACAGCTACAAGGAACTGAGTTCTGCCCCCATCCTGAGTGAGCTGAAAGAGGACCCTGAACTCCAGGTGAGAATGAAGCTGGTTGAACCTTGATTTCAGCCTTGTGAGAACCTGAGCCCACAACCCAGCTGCAATGTGCCTAGACTTCTGACCTACACAGAATGGTGAACTGGTAAGTGGGTATTGTTTTAAGCCACTAAACTTGTGGTAATTTGTTATGTGGCAATAGAAAGCTAATTGAGAAATTAGTTTTCATAAGACTTCAATAATGGTGATGTGTCTTTGAAATTAAAATCTGATTTGAAAAAAAATGCATGCTGCAGAGACTATATAAGGAAAAATATTGGCTGTTACTCGATGTATATACACATGATTCAGATTTTAGCAAAACAACATCTAACACAAAAAGATCATCCAAAAATGTTTTGAGTGTGATATGGGGAATTTTACTCCCTTGGCAGAAACCATAGCAGAATTTTGTACAGAACGTTTATACATTAAACTGAATGTTAATATCAAACATTACTCTATATCATTTATAGAAGGAAATACAAAACCAAGTGATTAAAGTTATAGAAGATGGGATAAATAAAATAATTTTGGAGAGGTAAGAAATGCTAAATATTAGTTAGTCATTTTAGATAAAACCCCTGATGTAAGTAAGCCATATAATTTAGATAATTATGTCTGGATCTGTAGATTCCCAAAATGCAAAAATTTCTAAACTTGAACATTTGGAGAATTTTGTTCAGTAGATTTTAGGGCTAGTAATATGATGCTTTGATACTCTCATAATTGCTTCAAGTTTGGTGATTCACTAGAATGATTTACAGGCTCAATAGCAGGTTATACTTATGGAGAAGATATATCACAGCAATGAATACAGAGCAAAACAACAGGAAAAATATATGTGCTGGTGAAATATAGATAGGCTAGAAAGGGCTTCTGAATCCTTTCTCATATGAGGCTACAGAGAATGTGCTTTTTCCCTTGTAACGAGCTTCAGTGACATGTGTGGAGTATATATGCCCCAGAAAACCATTCAGATCTCAGGGTTGGAGGCTTTTATGGGGTTGACGCTATAGGAATATCCTGCAATTCAACCAGCCATTGTAACTGAGACTCAGAACTTAGCAATAAGAACAGGGACACCTTATCTATCGTGATATTTGTGCAAAACAATCTGACAAGCTGGTGTAGCATGGTCAGATGCTTTAGGTGTAAACAACAAAATCATCAATCACTAACATAAAGAACATTCTAAAGGCCACATTCCCAGGGGTTGGCCAAGGGTCACTCTTGGTTCCAGGTTCCCTTGAAGGTATGCCAAAAGTCAGCAATCAGGTCTGTGATTCTCTCTCTCTCTCTCTCTCTGTCTGTCTGTCTCTCTCTCTCTCTGTGCCTCCCTCTGTCAACAGCCTTCTGAATCTGTGGGTTCCACATCCATGGATTCAGTCAACTTAGGATCAGAAATTTTTTTTTGGTTGTGTCTGTACTGAATACAGACTTCTTGTCATTATTTCCTAACAATTCAGTATAAGAGATGATTTAAAGTACACAGGAAGATATGCACAGATTATATACAAATTTTATATCAGGGATTTAAGTATCTGTGGATTTTGGTATCCACAGGAGGTCCTGAAACCAATCCCCCCATGGAGAATGAGGGACAACTATGTGTATATATACATCAAAAACAATGTCAGACATGCAAATAGAAAAACAACAGTTTTCAGTAGGAAACCTTTAAAAAGTATTAATTTTAGTCTACAATGAAATGATGGAATATATGTAAAAACATTTAACAGGGCTACATTTAAAAACTTTAAAATCACAACTGGAAAGTTAGCACAAAATCTCAAGTAGTGGAAGTATGCAATTTCTTTTAGAAATTATTAATGTATTAATAGGCACTAGAATACAGGCAAAAAGTATATTTTTGAAAAAAATAAATGTTATCGAATTCATTTTGCCAGTATTAATGGGACATGACATTTAAGTGAAATTAATGTTATAAACAAAAGAAGGCAGGAAACAAAATTCAGTGTACATAATGCCTTCGACATCATCAAAGACAAGAAGAAAGTCTTTGAGGAAAAACAAATTGTGTTTATAATACCTAATTGGCACTAAATGGCAGTCCATATTAATGTCAACTTCTCTACATAGAAAACACTAAAACTATTAAGATTTTTCTCAACGCAAAGTCTTTCCCACCTATGAGCCAAAACTAAATGTCAGTATCAGTTATTTGTTTATGTTAGATGTAACAACACTATTTTTAAAGACAAATGTGGCCGGGTGTGGTGGTTCATGCCTGTAAAGCAGCACTTTGGGAGACTGAGGTGGGTGGATCATTAGGTCAGGAGTTCAAGACCAGCCTGGCCAACATGGTGAAACCCCATCTCTACTAAAAATACAAAAATTAGTCGGGCATAGTGGCACGTGCCTATAGTCCCATCTACTTGGGAGGCTGAGGCAATTGCTTGAACCTGGGAGGTGGAGGTTGCCGTGAGCCAAGATCATGCCATTGCATTCCAGCCTGGGCAACAGAGCAAGACTCTGTCTCAAAAAAAGAAAAGAAAAGAAAGGAAAGGAAAGGAAAAGAAAATAGAAAATAAAAGGTTACTACATCAAAAGAACATCCTGTTCTCTTCAATGCAAGATGACCAGTGTTATCTGCAGAACTGTTGTAACTATGAACCTAAAATGACACATTTACAATTTGACTGTTGACCATTCCATATTGATGGGCACAAACACAGAAGTTGTCCTAAAACCTACGATAAATCTCATTGCAGTGCAGCATAATTTTGAGAGATAATTTCCTAGATGGATTTCTAGAAACTTTCTTTTAATTTTACAGAATAGATGTCACCAGTGGAGAATGTGGCTTCTCAAAATTAAAACTTACCAAAAGTGACATAATGTCTACAGTGTCACAAGAATGAACAATCTAGTAACTATTTTTGTAGGAAAAAGATATTGGAGCAAGTAAACATTGAAACTAACAAAATGAATTTCATTTCTATAAAAGAAATATTTATAATAATTTTATAAGAAATCATAGTCTAATGACTTTGGGTGCCCGATTACTCCAATCAAAATGTAGACTTTTATGTCAATTGACTTGGTTTGTGTAAAATACACAAGATAACACCATATTTTTGGAATTTTATCATCCCTTCCTCCAAGTCCATGTCCATATCCATGGCAGCTACAGCTCAATTCCTTGATGTGGTTAATCTTCCAAGCAAAACATGGTGAAGCTTTCTTCAGCAAAATTCATAGAAAAAGAAGTTTAAGAGTAGTTTTGTGCTTATTTACAGCGAGAGGACAGTGCAGAAGAACGTATCGCCCAGAAATCTAAGTCTTACTTTTTTCTAACAAATATCAGTGAGAGTGGAAAAGTCCCTTTTCTTCCTTCTAGTTTATCATAAAAAGCACTACAGATTATCCAGTAACAAAAATATTTAGCCTCTCTTCTGACAAAAATGACAGCCCAGATACAGGAATATGGTAACTGGAAAAGGGTGTCATCAATGGAACAGAAATTTCAAGGAATTCCTGGGAAATAGACATCATATGGGCATATATTGATGAAGCATTCTGTGAAGAGAAGCCACAAACCAAAATAGCTGAGAAAGGGACATGTACACAGATGGGAGCTGTTTTTCCTGATGGTGCCCCAGGGATACCCGCGGTTCCCAGTCTCTGTGGACAGCTTTAGGTGTAGCCACAAGGTCATGAAAGAACGCAGCATCGGGTGGTCACCCCAACTCATTCTCCCCCTACCATGAGAGACTGAATTTACAAATGGACAATGACCAGGCCATATTTAACAATAGAACTCGGCTGGGCATGGTGGCTCATGCCTGTAATCCCAGCACTTTGGGAGGCCAAGGCGGGTGGATCACGAGGTCAGGAGTTCAAGACCAGCCTGGCCAAGATGGTGAAACCCTCTCTACTAAAAATACAAAAATTAGCCAGTCATGGTGGCGAGAACTTGCAATCCCAGCTTCTTGGAAGGCTGAGGCAGAGAATTGCTTGAACCCAGGAGGCAGAGGTTGCAGTGAGCCCAGATCGCTCCACTGCACTCCAGCCTGGGCAACAGAGTGAGACTGTCTCAGAAAACAAACAACACAAAATGAAAACAGTAGAACTCAGACCCACAACCTGCAGCAATGTGCCCAGGAAACCAGTGCCTTTATCTACAATAAGCAGCCCAGGAAGCCAGCCTGCTCTAAGTCAGACTGGCAGGAAGCCAGATTGCTATCTCTAGTTACATCCAGGAAGCTGAACAAGAACTTCTGCCACAATTGGCACAAAATGTCCAGGACTTGGTTAGCAACTGGCAGCTTCCCCTAATTTTTGTTCCCGCTTCCAACTTAGGATCAACCTGAAAAAGTCAATTACATGCCCCCAGCCAATCACATGGGATACCCCACTTCTCAATAGACACTTTCAGCGTCCCCATGCCAACAGCCTGCAGGCAGGGCACACCTGAAGCCTTCTCTTTTCCCCTCACTAGGAAGCTCTCCCACTCCTCTGCCTGCGTTGGAGTCTCTGCCAAACATAGGTGATGGTGGCTCACTTCCTTGCTATAACAGGCTCTGAACAAATGCTTCTGCTTTTCTCATTTAGTTGGTCTTTGTTTATTTCCACAGCCCAGGCTGGGTGCAGTGGTTCACACCTGCAATCCTAGCACTTGGGAAGCCAAGACGGGAGGATCCCTTGAGTCCTGGAGTTCGAGACCAGCCTGGGCAACGTAGGGAGACTCCACCTCTACAAAACAAACAAACAAACAAAAAATCAGCCGGGTGTGGTGGTGTGCACCTGTGGTCCCAGCTACTTAGGAGGCTGAGGCAGAAGAATTGCTTCAGCCTGGGAATTTGAGCCTGCAGTGAGCTATAATCCCGCCACTGCACTTCAGCCTGGGTAACAGAGTGAAACCCTGTCTCAATAAAATAAAATAAAAATAAATAAAAAGTAAAAAATATTTCCACAACCCCCAAACAGCTCTCAAAGATAAGTGGGTTTCTGCTCTAGAGAGCTCCCATGCAGAGGCCAAGAGATGCAGATGAAAGCTCAAGGTAGCTTCCAACTAGACCACAGGGCCTAGTGGGAATAAAAGTCAAGTTTGCTTCCCCTGAAAGTGAAATGCAGCGAAGGCCTCCACTTCAGGGAAGTCTTTCCTTGGCGACAGTGAGGATTTCGTATGGCCTGCTCACTACCCATAAAGGCATCATAGGGTCTGTCTGACTGTCAGCCCAGCTTCTCCTCTCACTCATACAGCTCTGGAGTTGGCTTCTCATTGAGACTGTTTTATGATTTATAATTTACATTAAAAAATTTATTGGTATATAATAGCTGTACAGATTTTGGGGGTACATGTGATGTTTTGATACCTGTGTACAATGTGCAGTGATCAAATCAGGGTCCTCAATCATTTATATTTTCTTTGTGTTGGGAACATAACAATTCTTCTTTGTAGCTATTTTGAAATACAAAATAAATTACTGTTAACTATAATTTCCCTATTATACTATCAATTACCAGACTTATTCCTTCTATCTAACTATATTTTGGTACCTCTTCATCCCTCCCTCCCCCTTTCCTTCCCAGCCTCTGGTAACCACCACTTTACTCTCTCCCTCCATGAGATCCACGTTTTAGCTCCCACATATTAATGAGGAGACGCAATATTTGTATTTCTGTGCCGGGCATATTTCACTTAACATAATGGCCTCCAGTTCTATTCATGTTGTTGCAAATGACAGGATTTCATTCTTTTTTATGGCCGAATAATACTCCACGGTATACACATACCTGACTTATCCATTCATCTGTTGATGGACGCTTGGGTTAATTCTTGGCTATTGTGAGTAGTGCAGCAATAAACATGCAAGTGCAGATATCTCTTTGATGTACTGATTTCCTTTCCTTTGAATATATATTCAGCAGTGGAATTGATGGATCATATGGTAGTTATAGTTTTAGTTCTTTGAGGAACCTCCATATTGTTTCCCATAACGGCTGTACTACTTTACGTCCCTACCAACAGTCTACAAGTGTTTATTCCTGTATTTTGCCCCGTTTTAGTAGGATTGTTATTATTATTTTGCTATTGGGTTGTTTGCATTCCTTATGTATTCCAGTTATTAAGTTCTTGTCAGATGGATAGTTTACAAATATTTTTTTACTTAAACTTGGACAGTGTGATATATGAACGAAGTGTGAAGGCCCTAGGATAGGTTGACATTTGAGGTGTATTTTCCCTAATCAAGAATACATGCTCCTGAAGTAGTTAGCATTTGAAACACTCTGATCAGGCAACCTCACTGCAGAGCCTTCTCCTATAGGCTTCAGTGGTTTCCATCCGTAATATAAGGATTATTCAGCAGCGTAAGAGCTGTTGGAATTCATTTTTTTTATTGTTGAAATGAATGGTGTTCAAGTTATGTGATTTGCTAAGAAATACTATGCAGGAATGGTTGCCCTCACATGAGCCGGGATATCAGAATCTGCTGAGTGCAGCTTTCCATACATAGGGCTCCAAAGAAAACCCGATTCTGCTATTTTAAAATCTCACTAGGTTAGTTAAAATATTATCACATTCCATGAACTTTTTATGCAAGGTAGTCACAGAGCTTGTAAAAACAGATTATGTAGCTGTTACTGTGCCAGCTTGCTAAAAGCTGTTTGTTTGAGGCATAATTCAACCTGAAACTTGATTTCATCATAACATATATCTGATAGTAAGATTGTGTGGGAACACCTCTCACTCTCTACCACATTCAGTCACTGGAGACTACTGATGTGTCCTGGAAATTGTCTGTTAAATTATCTGTCAGATTAGCTTAAGCCGGTTTAAATCCAGGGAAAGGGCTCGTTTTGGAAATGTATCTACACAATGTCTGAGAAAATCTATGCCACTTATTTGTATTGATGAAAGTGCTTTCTTTTTCCTTTCATTTCTAAGTAGTTTTAAATAAGAACTTTAACTTAAGAAAATGAATGTATAACCAGTGTCACCAGGCAATTGAAGAAAACATATTCAATTCAGTAATTCTTTTGGCATTACTATGAGGATTAAGTCAGATAATATGTGTTGAATGCTTAGTATTTATCACTTGGCAAGTGCTCTATAAGTGATAATTATTACTTTAATTAAATGTAAAATCTGAGAAAAGTCAACAGAGCCCCTAAAGTTTCATTTGTTCAATAATTCTCATACAAACTCAATAAATTTAAGAAAATTCCTCCTATCTGGTAGGCACTGGGAGTATAGCTGTGAAGAATTGGAAAAAACCCTGCCTTGATGAAGTGTACACCTTAGGGTAGAGGCACAACACCAACAAATAAATATATAATATCACGGAGTGATTGGTGCTCCAAATTAACATAAAGCTGAGCTGGTTCAGGGATGGAGAGTAATGGGATGGAGTAAAGAAGGGGATAGCTCCTTTGTTAGCATGTTTAGGGGACCCCTGGATGTGGAAGTCACATTTAAGCAGAGGTTCTGATGACATGTGGAAGCAAGTCATTGCAATATCTGGGAAGAATATTCTAGTGGGTAAAATAGCAAGTGTGAAGACTCTAAAGTGGGAATGTTCAGGCAGAGTTAGAAGTCTAGTGAGGTTGGGCACAGCGTGGAACAAGAAGGCCAAAGGAAATAAGGTCATTCCTGCCTGGTTTCCTGTGTGGCCTGAAGGCCATGTAGGACTTTGGATGGAATCTGAAATATGAGATGGAGACATTGAGGAGTTAGAGAGAGAAGGCTCATGATCTGGTTTACACTTTTAAAAGCTGAATTAGAAGACATTTCACTAGTCCAGGGAAAGAAGACGGCAGCTTGGCCTAGGGTATTAGCAGTGTTGGAGATGAAAACGATCAGGTGACAGATGTATTTTGAAGGTAGAGCTGATGAGTAGTCTATGGACTGAATTTGAGATGTGAGACAAAAGAGAAGCTGGCCAGGCGCGGTGGCTCACGCCTGTAATCCCAGCACTTTGGGAGGCTGAGGCAGGTATATCACGAGGTCAGGAGATCAAGACCATCCTGGCCAACATGGTAAAACCCCGTCTCCACTAAAAATATAAAAACAAGCTGGGCATGGTGGTGAGCACCTGTACTCCCAGCTACTTGGGAGGCTGAGGCAAGAGAATCTCTTGAATCTGGGAGGCACTGCAGTGAGCCAAGATCGTGCCACTGCACTCCAGCCTGGGCAACAGACAGAGGCTCCAGATCAAAATAAATAAATAAAAGGAAGCTAACGATGGCTCCAACCTGAGCAATGCCATGAAAGGCTATGTGGTTTGTTAAGGATCATCCTCAATGGGATGAGAGCATGGAGGGGCAGGCTAGGAGGACTGGAGGGCGTGTGATCCTCTAAACACGCATGTTGGATGTGTTGCAGGAATTCTCTGTAATTAGTCTAAAAGCCCTCATATAAAAAAAGTGACCATTCAGATTTAACAAGATTGGGATTCAGAAAATGAGACAATGACTAGAAAATTGGGTTCTAATAGAGTTAAGACAGAAACATCTGGTAACAGTTTCTCCAAGTCTCTGGCAATGGGGAATATGGGTTATTAATTAAACTGCACTGTGTGTTCATTGTGATTTGTAGCATATGCATGTGACTGAGACACAGATATTAATATGGAAGCGTTTCCTCCTCCTCATGACCTTCTGAGGACTTCGAGGGGACTGCTTTACTCTTGGGCCTTTTTGATATTGATTAGGGTAATCAATCGAGAGAAGATTTGGCAGCAGCTGAGAAAAGATAGGCAAATTTACACTGGAAAGAGCATGAGCCTACAGAAAAAAATTATAAAGTGAAGAAAGGGGAACAAGAGACTGAAGGGCATCAAGAAACAAGAATGTCACAGTGAATTCCAGTTCAGGGACTATGTGATCTGGGAAAGGCTTGGCCATTTGTCTTCTATAATAATATCCACATTCTAGAAGCTTTTTTTTAGGAATTATATGCTGCATTTATTTTTTCGAGATGGAGTCTTGCTCTGTTGCCCAGGTTGCAGTGCAGTGGCGTGATCTTGGCTCACTGCAACCTCTACCTCCAGAGTTCAAGTGATTCTTCTGCCTCAGCCTCCCAAGTAGCTGGGACTATAGACACATGCTACCACACCCAGCTAAGTTTTGTATTTTTAGTAGAGATGGCATTTCACCATATTGACCAGACTGTTCTCAAACTCCTGACCTCTTGATCCGCCCGCTTCAGCTTTCCAAAGCGCTGGGATTACAGGTGTAAGCCACCACACCCGGCCTATACACTGCATTTTTAAAAGCATTATCTATTTTTTTTATTTGCTTATAGACATATGTTTCAAATCTTATCACCATAATAAGCTGGATTTGAAGAAAAATGTGAACATTCAAGATAGAAATACTGCTTTAAAAAAGGGCTATAGCTTGAAATCACCCTCAATTAAACATATTTTAAGACCTTAAATAATTTCAAGAGGTAAGAATTAAAACTTTAGTAAATTTCGGATTTTCCATTATGTTCTGCTATTGAAAGCTTGTGAAAACAAACAGTTAATATCTTAGAAATCAGAAGTGTTTCTACAAGATAACCAAGAAGTTTTCTTTCATGTCTACCTTAGGAAGAGATATGAATAATAATAACAGCTAATATTCACTAAGCACATATTGTATACCAAGCACTGTTCTGAGTACATCTGTTTTTATGGATGAGAAAGCACAGAGCTTATATAACTTACCAAGGTCGCAGAGGTAGGAAATAGCACAGCCATGCATCTCAGTGCTCTTAGTCTCTACAGCAAATTGTGAAATTCTTTCAGGAAGCCAATTTGAATAATATTCATAAAACTAAAGCAAAAGCGAAAACAAAGCCTCCGCTATCCATCCATCATTTCGTTTTATAAACTATTATGGCAACTTCACCGGTAGATGGCAGTGTTGGCTTGGAAAAGTCTGGTGAGCCCACTGCAAATGATTCTAGTGCCAGAATTTTCTGGCACTGGAGAAACAAGGAGCTGCTTAAGGCTTTTCGAAAGAGGGTTTTTGCTTTTGTTTACATAATGATGCTGTTGGTTTATTATTTTATGATTTCTCTCTAACCTTCAAGCATTATTGTTAGACTTGTAGCAAAGGAAAATTCTAGAAACCGTAAAATCACAAGATTTCTGAAACAACTCTTTGATTCGACTCATTTATCAGAGACAATGTCTGCATGAAAACAGACAATAAGTAAGCTTACTTGCCTTTCTTTTTTCTTTTTTTGAGATGGAGTCTTGCTCTGTCGCCCAGGCTGGAGTGCCATGGTGCGATCTAGGCTCACTACAACCTCCACCTCCTGGGTTTAAGCGATTCTCCTGCCTCAACCTCTCAAGTAGCTGGGATGACAGGCATCTACCATTACACCTGGCTAAGTTTTTACATTTTTGGTAGAGACAGGGTTTCACCATGTTGGCCAGGCTGGTCCCGAACTCCTGACCTGATGTGATCTGCCCACCTCGGCCTCCCAAAGTGCTGGGAATACAGGTGTGAGCCACGGCACCTATCTTCTTACTTGCCTTTCAAAAACGTAAAACAACATTTTAAATTATAGTTACTTAAAAAGAGAAGCAAAACACGTTTTCCCCAAGACTGAAGTACTATAAGATCATAAGATTAAAAAGCTAAGAGGTAATTAAAGTGTTAAGTTCTAATACCATAAACTAAGATAAATAAGATCATTTAATAGAAAAAAAAACCTTAAATCATTTGTCTTATGTAATGTAAATGTTGTTTGTAAATATTTACTTGCCTGATTTTCCCAAGGTATTTGATTTTCTCTCTCACTCTATGTTTTTCATAGTAGTAGCTAAAATCACTTTTGTAATGAACAAATATCAGCAATGCCGTAAATGCTGAATATTTCAGGGAGTCACTATATTAAAATTAAAGGAAACTTCTCTAAGCAGCTTTGTTGGGGCTCATGTACTAATTTATACGGAATTACCTGCTATTAATGCCTGTCACAACTTTTAAAACTATGAACAAGTTTAGACAGAGAATATCTCCTTCAACTTAGTTAACCTCTTATATAAACTGATTATACTCATTTTGAGATTAATCATTCTGGGATTTTCATTACCTATGTTGGTGCCACAAAATGATAAACTTGTACTGAGACTTATTAGCTCCAGATACAAATAATTGGAACCAGAGGACAATTTTCCAAAGTGGATGGCAGAAAGTTTGGCTCTTTGTGACTTAATTTGTTCATTTACTCATTCATTCCTTAATTTATTTTTTTCAATAAATGCATACCAAGCATCCAGATACTACGGCTATAGTGTTGACAAAAACTGTTTAAGTCCTACCATCAAGGAACTTACATTCCAAGAGGCTTATCATAAAACCTCATGCTTAAATTGACTGTAAGATTTCCTTACTGTTATAGTGACATTATACTGACTAATGTAAGAATACTCTTATTTAATCTTCATAATAAATGCATGAGTTTGGGGTCGGGCATGGTGGCTCACGCCTGCAATTCCACCACTTTGGGAGGCCAAGGCCAGCAAATCTTTTGAGGCCAGGAGTTAGAGACCAGCCTGGGCAACATGGCAAAATCCTGTCTCTACTAAAAAATACAAAAATTAGCCAGGCATGGTGGCACGCGCCTGTAGTCCCAGCTACTCTAGAGGCTGAGGCAGATGAGTCACTTGAACCCAGGAAGCGGAGGTTGCAGTGAGCCAAGATTGTACCACTGCACTCCAGCCTGAGTGACAGAGCAAGACGCCATCTGAAAAAAAAAAAATTGCATATGAGTTTGGTGCTGATTTACATAAAATGAATAAATATCAAGTAACTTGGTATCTTAACAGCATGATAGTTTTACCTTGGAAATGGGTGTAAAATTTATTTCTTGGTTGCCAAAAAATGCCATTTGGATAATAAGAGATTGTCTATAGTTTAGATCAAACTGGTTTTATCTATCAAAAAAATTTACTGAACAATTACTATGTGCCTAGTACTCTGCTATAAATTAAGAAATGGAAATTTATTCCCTTCCCATAAGCAATAGAGATTCTAGTGGCACAGCTGTATTCATTTTTATTCCATAATTTAAGATGGCACCTTGTGAGGAGCCTCTGACCCATCCTCTTCCTACCTCTTGTTAAAATTCTTAGGAAAAGAGGATGCAACAGAGTCAGTTACACAGAAGACTGACAAGTGGCAGGCATGGGTGCAATGGTGCATGGTCTCAGGGTTTCAATCTAAGACCTCCTACTGAAAAATAAAATAAAATAAAAATAAAATTCTGAGGAAAAGAGAAATATACAAAAACTTGCAGCACTGAAAATCAAGACTGGTAATATTCTAGACCCTAAGAGAAATGTTTCTTAACTGTCAGGGATGGCCTGTGTTGAAATGCCCAGCCTGTGCTGTGACACAGGAAACTGAGCAACCTTAATACCTCCCAAGCCATCTGCCCCTGTTCCAGAAATGCAAGGACTGGACTGGAAGGAAAAATGAAAACAAAAAACTCAGGCATCTCTTCCTCCCTGCTGTGACTGCAACTCCCAGAAGACA
Organism: Ateles fusciceps; assembly: GCA_036589455.1. Taxonomy (NCBI): domain Eukaryota; kingdom Metazoa; phylum Chordata; class Mammalia; order Primates; family Atelidae; genus Ateles; species Ateles fusciceps. The sequence goes on from JAZHEH010003259.1 coordinate 8,175,653, forward strand.
ATTGAACTAGAAGAGAATGCACTGAATCTTGGGCTATGTAATCTTATAAGTAAAGTACTCGAGTCAGAAAGTGCCAGCTCTGGAAGGAATTGCTTTTCATATTCTCTTTGTGTTCAGTGTCAGAGAAATAGTAGAAGTAGAATACAATCCTATTGGTTCCACAGAACAAAGCTAGATGAAAGCAATTGGTTTGGGCTAGGAGATGAAAGAATTTGGGCTAGCAGCTGAGTTTACTACCTGTTAAACAGTTTTAGATCTAAAGAGGACATTTAACCCACATCCAGTTGTCAGACAGTAAAACCAAAAGCATCATCCATCCTCTGCAAATTCTAGGTCTGTTAGGTAACCCCTCATGGGACTACGAATGGGCAAACAAACAAATAAGAAAATATGATGTATCCATCAGCAACTGATGCATAGCAACTAACCACAAAATCTTAGCAACATACAACAAATATTTATTCTCCTAAATGTTTGAGTCAGGTAAGGATTGGTTGATCTAGGCTGGCTCAGTTGAGTATATTCCTCCATAGAGGTGAATACTTTTTGACAGTCATCTGTGCTACTATACATAAACAAAAAGCATGGGAGATTTTGAAAATGCATTACAGAATCAGAGAAGAGATTCATGATATTGAATCCTTCCCCCACCAAAAGCAGGCAAACAAAACCCTGTAAGAAAAGTCTAAACATGATTATAGAACCCAGAAGAAAAATTGAGAGGTTAAAAAGCTCTGAAATTTTCAAGAGGATTCAAAATGATAGTCCTATGTAAAATAAGACCAGCAAGTTATGAGACAAAAGACTGAAAAGATCAAAAGTACACTAAGATAATAGAAGCAGAACAATTATGAAACATTTTAAATGAGTTTAAAAATGCAGAAATAGAATTTAAAATCCACATTTGAAGCAATAAAGAGCAGACTTGATATTGCATAAAAATCAGTGATGATGTATAGAAGCCTTTTCATAATGAAGAGAAGATACTAGAGAATAGACATCTATGATATAAAGTTAAGAGTTCCGTGAGAAAAACTCGAGCAGTTGAAACAACCAAAAATTATACACAATATTGAGGAAAAAAGTTACCTAAGTTGTGTCAATGCCCTCTAGCCAAAGGCTACCAGGATCACACTGGTAACAAAACAAGAGCAGTTTCATTGACTTTTTGTAGCAAAGGAGAAGTGAAATACCACACCATGCTGCATATGGGGAATGGCGGGGCATGTCGGTAGGAGGGTGTGAGAAGGACCTACACGACTTGGGCTGTGTTAGGTGATTTTGGGGAGAGTTCAAACAAGTAAGGCTTTGCTTTGGATTTGATGCTGATACACGCAAGGCTTATCTCATAATTCCGTATGTATTAGTTTCTCACAGCTCCTGTAACAAAGTACGACAAACAGAGCGGTTTCAACAACAGAGACTGATTCTCTTAGTGTTCTGGAGGCTGGAAGCCTGAGATCAAGATGTGGGCAGGGCCATGCCCTCTGAACATGCTAGGGAAATATCTGTCCCAAGCCTCTCTCCCAGCTTCTGACAGTTCCTTGGCTCGTGTAGCACAGCTCCAGCCTTCACATGATATTCTTTCTGTCTGCATGTGTCTGTGTCCAAATTTCCCCTCCCTATAAGGACCCAGCCATACTGATGTGGGGGACCCATCCTATAGCACAACCCCATCTCAGCCTAACTATTTCCAGTGCAATGACCTTATTTTGAAATAAGGTCACATTCTGTGGGACTGAGGGTTAGGACTTCAACATATAAATTTGGGGATGAGGGGAAAGGGACAGAATTCAATGTATAACAAGTATCCTTGTGACCTTATCAAGAAAGAGAGAATAGAATGATGTCAAAGCTGTAATTGGTGGAGAAGCAGTCACTTAGGTTAGGGAGATATTCTGTCACTTTCAGGCTAGGGAGAGATGTGGTCATTTGAGTGGTTTGGAGAACATTCACAGTTTTGTCTGTGTTCAGGCATGATTATAGTAGAGTGGCCTTATTTTTGTTCTGATCCATCTTGGTCACAGAATGACATCCGTGTCTGGTGTTGATGTTCTGTGAAATTGTTTTTGTTCAACAGAAAAGGACAAAACTTAGCTGTGAGTACAATCCGTGAGTGCTTGCAAAACCAAGACCTAATTGATGGGACAGGGCCAGCTCTCAGGGTTGCTTTGTACATTGATCCAGGGCAGATGAAGTCCGAATCACAGGACATGAATCCATGGCTTCCAGATCTTCACCACACCTGAAATTTTGCTGATTAGGAGGCTTTCCAGAGAACATAGTTTATATCTCTGTACTTGAACTATTTAAGACACCAAATTTCACCCTTTTATAACTCTCTTTTCTGTTTCCTGTTATCTCAGTAATTGAAAAAAATAAAAATAAAATGTAACTCTCCTTTGAGCAGTATGAAGTTCTTTTTCCTTTCTTCAAAACAAATATCAACCTTACCTTGGTTTCAGAATCATCAATAGAAAGACAAACTAGAAAACATATTTTCAAAATATATGAGGTGGTCAATCCCTATGTTTCATAGAGTGAAACCTGGATGCCATTCCATGAAGAGTCAAGGGCAGGGAGCTGCCCTTAGCTGTGCTTAGATGGATATATGGAGCTGCGGAAAGCTGGTTCATTAAAGAAGTTCTGAATTACAGTGACAGCGAGGACTGTTTCTTTCTAGTGTTTCAGCAAGGGGGAAGGGATAGATTCTGAGTTTGGTCATTGCCGAGAAACTTTTAAATCAAAGCTGTGCAAAGCTCCAGATTTATCAATAGCCAAAGGATATATAAATCTATTCTAAATCAGGGTTGAGGGAATGAACTTTATTTTATTACAAGGTGCTGAATCAGCTGCCTTATCACATTTCAGCTATAGATTGGATGGAAATATTTCTGAAAAAGCCATCTAGTTTGATCAAGAGATTTAAAAACATGGAACATATTATGAACAATCACAATGTTTAGGATTAAAGGAAACTTATAATCATGACATTATTTCTAGAATAAATGTTATTGTTTTGTAGATGTGTACCTCATATTCTCTTAAAATATGTAACTAGTGTGGACGCCACTAAGCTCTAATACTTAGTCCCCGGGCCTCTTCACTTACGTCGTAGTCCTTTCACATTACTGCTAAGAACCTGGCACCACTTTAGTAAGATGGAAAATGATGGCTTGTCTATCTGTTTAATCCCACCCCCTCCTTCACTCCCCCTTCCCCAGGCCTCTAAGGAAGTTCTTTAAAAGGGCTTAGGGAAACCAAACTGCTTTTTAATCCTCTAATAGGTATTAAAATACTTCTGTGCTTAATGAGTTTAAATTCCAAAACACAAAATAAGGTTCTAATTTTAGCCACCTCCTTCCCTTCTGGGCAAACCTTTAACTTCTTTATTTACTTTTTTTTTTTTGAGATGTGGTCTCACTCTGTCACCCAGCTGGAGTGAAGTGACACAATCATGGCTCACTGCAACCTCCACCTCCCAGGCTCAAGCAGTCCTCCCACCTCAGCTCCTGGGTAGCTGGGACCTGCCACCACACCCAGCGACAGCTTCTGATCAGAATTGATACGTGGTCAGTTCTGATTCTAGGACCAGGATGCACATTTATTTTACCACTGGTCTGAGTCAAATACAAATGGGATAGTTAATATTCTGTAGTACAAATTTAAAAGCCATAAGATATTAATAGTCTAAACCAGCAATTTTGTACTGTGCTATGTTTTGGACAGCCTCAGCACTGAAGTATTGTGGTGCAGCTGAAGGAATCTGTCTTTGGTTTCAATAGGCTTTCCTCCTTCACAGACTCTGTGGCCTTAAATAGCTCTTTAGATACTCAGGTTTCTCTCCTTTAAAGTGAGGATGAAAAGGTAGTTTGATAGAAGCCAATGAGATAATGGATGTCAGACATCAAATATCGGTGTTCTTCTTTTTGTTTTCTTCCATTACATAATTATGAATTAGGTATAATAGTCCTATCACAGAAAACACATATAATGCTCATTGCACTAAGCATTGTGATACACACACACACACACACACACACACACACACACACACACACACACATTTATATAAAATTCATTTAAGTAGTCAGAGGTCATACAAAGCAAGAGAATGGAAGAGCTCTTTAATTCTCCCTTTCACCCGTCCTCTTCTGCTCTTTCCATCTGCCTCTCTGATATGGTTTGGCTCTGTCCCCACCCAAATCTGTTCCTGAATTCTACATGTTGTGGAAGGAACCCAGTGGAAGGTAATTCAGTCATGGGGGTGGGTCTTTCCTGTGCTGTTCTCATGGTAGTGATTAAGTCTCACGAGATTTGATGGTTTTAATAAGGGAAGTTTCCCTGCACACGCCCTCTTCTCTCGTCTGCCACCAGGTGAGACGTACCTTTCACCTTCCGCCATAATTGTAAGGCCTCCCCACCCATGTTGAACTGTAAGTCCAATAAACCTCTTTCTTTTGTAAGTTACCCAGTCTCAGGTATGTCTTTATCAGCAGTGTGAAAACAGACTAACATACCCTCCATCTTTCTGCCTTAGCTTACCTCTGTTCTCATTCCTTCCCTTTCCGCTGGAGCTTCCGAATCCTCAGTCTCAACGTGGGTCCTGCTGGGCCTGTGCATTCAGGCCCTTGAGTCATCCTCCTATGAAGTGGTTCTTAAATCTTGGACCTCATGGACTAGTACATCTTTTTTTTTTTTTTTTTTTAATAGAGTGGACCATGATAAGTTGTCTAGTTTCTTAAAAAAAATTTCAAATAGAGAAATTACAAAAAACAAAAAACTAAACAACTACTTTCTATCACCATTTTCATGCTTTCTGTTTGTTTTGTTTTGTTTTGTTTTGTTTTGAGGTGGAGTCTCACTCTGTCACCCAGGCTGGAGTGCAATGGCGCGATCTCAGCTCACTGCAACCTCCACCTCCTGGGTTCAAGTGATTCTCACGTCTCAACCTCCTGAGTTGCTGGGATTACAGGTGACTGCCGCTATGCCCAGCTATTTTTTTTTTTTTTTGTATTTTTAGTAGAGATAGTTTCACTATATTAGTCAGGCTGGTCTCAAATTCCTGACTTCAAGTGATCTGCCTGCCTCGACCTCCTAAAGTGCTGAGATTACAGGCATGAGCCACTGCGCCTGGCCCAAATTCATGTTTTTAAAAAAAGGATTCATATTTTAATATCAAAAAATAGTTGGAAGAACATAATCTCAAAATATAAAAAGTCCTTTACATTGAATGATTTACCTTTATAAAAAATTCTTTGGATGGCTTTTCTTTTTCTCAGTCTCTTTCAATCTAGTAAAAATTTGGATCCAGAGGGTGTCTTTAAAAATTACTTTATGTTTTTCTTTCTCTTTCTCCTCTTCTTCCTTTTTGTCTCTTTCCTTCTTTCTCCCCTCTCCCCTCTTATCAAAATGTAATTTCCTTGTGCTCTATTTCTTGAAACCCTGCCTAGTGACAGGAATTAATTTAAAAAGCCAAATATATGGTGAAAAATAGCTCAAGATGTTACAGTTCCTTTCAAAGTGTTTCTGTCTGTTGACTTTTCAGCTCAAATAATAAAGATATTTTGTAAGCTCATATAACTCAGAATTTCAGAGGTCAGAGAGGATTGGTTTGATTTGTAAGTTTTTAAAGACGTTATTAAAGACCCAGCATATTTGTCTCCTCTTATTGTTCTAACCACACAAATCTGGCTCTCCCCTCATGTTCATAAGATTTTGGCAAACAGCATCTGAGGGATGCTTCCTCATTCACATCCAGGGAGAAAGCCTGTCCATGGTTATATTTATCATTATATTTTGATGCTGGCCTTTCTGGTAGCAGAACTGTTTTGAAAGTCACGGTGAGCCAAACAGATCTTTCAGCAGGCAGCTGCCTGTACCATCAGAAGTCCCACTTGCAGGCGGAACATTAAGAATTGACTGTTTTATAATTGGCCAGAGTCCCATCTTTCCAAGACTTCTTTCCGTCAACATATAATTATTGAGTTCCTTCGCTAAATCTTCACTGAAGCATGAGGGGGAAGGACGAATTAAATTGGATGCTGTATTTCCTCTCCCTTATAGATGATGAATTTTAAACCAAACCACCAAAATGCCTATTATTTAAATTGCAAATGCTGTTTTAACCAGGGAACAGAATAAATTATTGGAATATTTATTTGCATTAAAAAAAATTTGTAGGGAACCTCAAGACTGGGATTGTTTATTTCTCCTTTCACACCATAACAAACTAGATTCTGACTCTGTGCTCCCTCACATCAGGATATTTTTATTGCAGAAGTAAAAAAAAGAAGGTGGAAGGTGCTCAGAGTAAGCCCTTCCCTGCCTCACCCATCCTCCAGCTCGGCTTTTGTTCCAGGAATAGTAGACCATTGAGGGAGGCCTCTATTGTGGGTGGAGGAGCCAGAACTCACCAGACAAAGATGCAGGAGGATTGGTTCCAGAGCTTGAGGAGAAACTGGCATTTGGGAGTTCATACTGGGTGGGTGCTTGTGCCCCAAGAGGACCTAAGACCTTCCTTAGGAGGTGGCTCGTAACTGATAAAGGAACTGAATACTAATACTGAATATTAATACTAATGTCAAGGGGCGTGTTTCCTGATGTTCCTCCCACACGGAGGGATCTCCATATGAGTCAAACACCTGATCTCTCTCCAGCTGTAACTATTGGTCCTCCCAGGCAAGGAGAAGTCACTGCTCTGATGAACAGGTTGGGAGAAGGAACCAGGTCTCCACATCCCAGGTCTACTCCATTCTTCCCGGATATTTCCTGCTGTCAGTTCTCCAGGCTTTGCCCTAAGGAACGAGGACTGCAGTTGCAACAGTGGCTGGGCAGGTGAACCAGTCTATCTCTGGGGTCTGCTATTAGAAAACCATCCAGTCATCCTCCCCAGGATAGCTTTATCAGTATCTAAAGTGAGATTTTGATCTCCACCTGCATCGTTCTTGCACCTGTCTCTAAAAGGTTCTAACTCAAGTAGCAGAGAAAAGGGAGTGCCATGTATTGACCCCTTCAGACACCAACAACTAAGAATGGTGGCCTTGGACACTGAGATAGCAAGTCTTCCTGTCCACTTTGAATAAACCATTCAAGCATTCATTCATTTATTCAGCAAATATGAATTGACTTCCCAGGATGTACTCGGCAGTGGAAATATACCAGACGGGTGTCTCAACCATAGCAATGATATGGTGAAGACAAGATTCCTTTTATGTGTTTGGGGGCGTCATGTAAGTCCTCAGATCTCTAATGACACTCCCAAAACCTGATTGATGTATGTAATTTAGAATAAATGATACAATCTTTTTCACATATAAGTACTGTAGATCAAATTCATAAACACTACTAATAAGTTAAATTTATTTAAAAGGGTGGCTGTTAATTGAGGGAGCTAGAGGGCAGGATAGGAAGGGAAAAGATAGGACCTATATAGAGGTTATACAAACAATGTAAAAATTGATAATCTTTTCACACAAAGCTATTCTGTCACATGGGGAAAAAAGTCCCAACCTCAAGTAAATTGGGCTCAAAATGAGAAAAGTAAAATGTTAAAAACAAAAAAGGCTAAGATATATCTTGCTTTTCTCTTCATACAAAAAGTTTTAAAGTTATTGCACAGAGAAATATATTAATATATGTTGATTCAATAGTTGTCAGATTTAAAGTGGTTTTAAAATAGCTGGATGGCTAAAATACCATGTTTCTAAAAAGGGAGTATATTAATCTGTTCTCACACTGCTAATAACGACATACCCAAGACTGAGTAATTTATAAAGGAAAGAGATTTAATGAACTCACAGTTCCACATGGCTGGGGAGGCCTCACAATCATGGCAGAAGGTGAATGAGGACAAAGGCATGTCTTACATGGTGGCAGGTAAGAGGGCATGTGCAGGGAAACTCCCCTTTATAAAACCATCAGATCTTGTGAGACTTATTCACTATCATGTGATTCAATTAACCTCCCACCACATCCTTCCCATGACTTGTGGGAATTATGGGAGCTACAATTCAACATGAGATTTGGGTAGGGACACAGCCAAACCATATTCCTGATATCAAATTAATATCAGGAATATTAATCTGACAGAATAACAAAAACCCAATAACCTCCCTCAAGATCTTTAAATGATCTATTACAGTCCCTATACCTTGCTTATTTCAAAAATTCCAAAGGAAAAAGACTTTGAACCACAAAATAATAAAGATTCTTATGATTCTCATTTAAATTCCTTTTGTTTAGAAACAGGGTCTTGCTCTGTTAGTGGGACAATCACAGCTTGCTGTAAACCTTGAACATCTGGGCTCAAGTGATCCTCCCACCTCCACCTGAGTAGCTAGGACTACAGGCATGCACCACCATGTCCTGCTAGTTTCCTTATTTTTTGTAGAAATGGGGTCTCATTATATTGGCCAGACTGGTCTTGAACTCCTACCCTGTATTATTCAGGGTTCTCTAGATGGACAGGACTAATAGGATAGATGTATATATGAAAGATAACTTATTAAACAGTATTGACTCACAGGATCGGAAGGTCCTACAATAGGCCATCTGCAAGCTGAGGAGCGAGGAATCCAGTCCGAGTCCCAAAAACTCCAAATGTAGGGAAGCTGGTAGTGCAGCCTTCAGTTTGTGGTGAAGGTCTGAGAGCCCCTGGCAAACCACTGGTGTAGGCCCAAGAATTCAAAAACTGAAGAATTTGGAGTCCAGTGATTGAGGGCATGAAGCATCCAGCACTGGAGAAAGATGGAGGCCAGAAGATTTAGTCAGTCTAGTCTTTCCATGTTCTTCTGCCTGCTTTTATTCTAGCTGCACTGGCAGCTGATTGGATTGTGCCCACCCAGATTGAGGGTGGGTCTGCCTCTCCCAGTCCACGGACTCAAATGTTAATCTCCTTTGGCAACACCCTCATGAATGCACGCAGTAAACAATACTTTGCATTATTCAATCCAATCAAGTTGACACTTAATATTAACCATCATGTGCCTCAAGTAATTCTCCTGCCTCTGCCTCCTAAGGTGCTGAGATTACAGGTGTGAGCCATTATGCCCAGCTCATTTTTAATTTTTGTCTGTGACTAAAGCCATATACCAAAAGCATTTAAAAATTGTCCATTTTTCTCTCATTTACCATAATGTTTGCCAAATCCAAAAGTGAAGTGCAAGAAATAGCTTTAGTTTAGTTAAGATTTTTTAAATATGTGTAAGAAAAAAGACATGTTACCATGCCAATTTCTACCATGCTCTAATCACAGAAAGTTGGATTTAATTTACATAATAGCTGTTGCAAAACTTGTTCCTTGGCAAGTAGCTCTGCCTCTCAGCAAAGTCATGAAGTTGGTAAATTCTCTTTTGGTCCACCCAATTTTTTAGGGGACCGGGCAAGGCAATGGAGTTTAGCTCTTGTTGCCCAAGCTGGAGTACAATGGCAGATCTCAGCTCACTGCAACCTCTGCCTCCCAGGTTCAAGTGATTCTCCTGCCTCGGCCTCCAAAGTAGCTGGAATTAGAGGTACTCACCACTACACCCAGCTAATTTTTGTATTTTTAGTAGATGGGTTTTCACGATGTTGGCCAGGCTGGTCTCAAACTCCTGGCCTCAAGTGATCTGCCTGCCCCAGCCTCGTAAAGTGCTGGATTACAAGCATGAGCCACCCTGCCCGGCCTCCAGTTCAAACTTCTTAAGGCCCAGGCCTTACTCCACCCACTATACCACTGTGGTCTTCCGATTTCCTGACTAGAAAATTTCAAATTTCGGGTGGATAGCTCTCTTAAAAAATTAATTTTAAGGATATGTAGATAAGAAATGCAAATGAGCAAAGTGAGATACAAGAAGCCTTCAATATAATTCTGCGTATACATCTGAATAATGATGTCACATTGGGCTATACTTTGTTTACGTGTCTGACCTCACACCCTCACACCAGATTAAGAATTCTATAGCACAGGTTCACTCTTGCTCATATTTGAATCTCCCCCTCCCTAGCTCAGGCTGTGACACAATAGGTGATCAATTTATTTTTGTTAAATTAATAATGAATGAAGGTTTATCACATTTAGATACTTTGACAACATGTTTGTTGCCCCTATTCATCTAGATTGCTACCTCAAATTCCCATTTCATCTTTTCTCAAGAGGCATTTTGAAATTGGATGAGTAAGCAGAATGGAAATGTGGCTTCAGTGAAGCGCATCAGAAAACAACTTTGTTTTTTCTCTTCATTGCCCTTTCACACCTGTTCTATAAAGGTATTTTTTTCTCTGCTTTTTGGATAAAATCCAAGACAGGCTTCAAGAATCTTACAGTAACTCTCAGAAAATAAAAAAGACCTCCAGTTATTTCTAGTCATAACAGCTTTATTTCAACAATCGATATATCTAGTTCCATGTAAAGCAGTAACTCCAAACTGAAGTTAAGGCTTCTTCCTTACCCAGTTCAGGCCTCCTTTGGACTGGAAACTTGCAGTGGGAAAGAGGAATGTGGTAGTTTCCTTGCTATTTCCTTGACTTTCTCCTCTTCCCAGCTGATCTGAGGCTCTGTTGAGGATGGGGTATGGCGACTCCAAGCTGACTTTTCCTTTGAGTGCACTCTTGGGTTCTTCAGAGGCCTCTGTGAGACTTCACATTACCCAGTTTTCTCATGAGGGACGCATTCTCTAGCTGAACTGTTGTAACAGCTCTCACCTTCAGCACCTGACTCAGTGTGTTCTCCTGCCCTGATACTGATGGGATCCCCTCACTCAGCTGCTCTCTTATGTAGGATTCCTTCCAGATGGATCCAGTTACAATCCTCATTGTCCATGTGGTTCGTGGCAGTCTCAAGCTTTTCTGCCCTCATATAGGTGTCGGCTTAGCCTTTTAGCTTTGGCTCCATGGGTAAGAGCCAAACACATTACCAACTCTAAGCCATACTCATCAACTTTTCCAAGTGTGTCTCTGAGGCCCTTCTCTCTAGACTTGGGGTAAAGGTCCCCCAAGTCTCTCCCCCTCCCCCAAAGTCTGGGTAGGAAAAAGATCTCAGCTTGCCAGCAATTTTTTTCCACATGAACTCTTACTCAACCTCAACCTCTTAACCCTTTGGTGGATGTTAGGATGGCAGGGGTTTTTGATCACCTTCTTTGCTAGCTCCGTATAGGAGGCTAAGCACTTCAATTGGGAGTATGGGAATGTTTACCATCTACTATTTTTGACTCAACCTTTTGAGACCGCAGTCAACATCAAGAGCAAAGGTGTCTTATATTAATATCCTATGCAAACACAAAAGGTAGGGTTCAGAGTAGCCTATTGTTTCAAACCCAGATCCTTTTAAAAATATAGTGGTTAGGTTTCAGTGCAAGACGCTGGATGAGTATATGTTACAAATAAAGAAATATAGCGTGAAAACAACCACAACAGGCAATGAGTGGACTGGAGATTTTGATTGGTTTGTAGAATATAGAAAGAAGATCGGGTAGTGTTGAATGAGAAGACAAGCAACCTGAGTGCCTTCAAGAGAAGGCTACAATGGAGGTGGCACCTGTTCTGTGCAAGCTCCAGGGAACCCTAAGCTCAGAACTGGCCAGAACAAAAGCAAGAGTGGGTAGCAGGCATTTAAGGCATTAAATGCTAGTGGCTACCTTCACGTCTATTTTTAATAACTCTACATTTATCAAGGAACTAGTTCTACCATGCTTAGTCCCAGGTGTGGAGACAAAAATGACTCCATTTTGGGAGCTAATCCACCACGTTGACTTCTGATTAGCCCCAGTCCCATAAATGCTTCCTGCTTCTTACTTTCTTTACTGCCCTTAGTATAAGAACAGGTCAACCTTGATGCTATCACACAAGTATGGGCTATGACGCACATGGCATTCTTGCCTGTTCTGGAGGGTTGTCTTTAATTGTCTTGCTGGAACATGTGCTCTCTTTCCCTATTGTGTATGAGCTTTGGGCCTGGGAGGTAACCGTGTGAAAATCTACGTGTCTTGTGACCACCCAAGATCACGCTTCTATCTGTAAGTTCCTGCAATAAACCACCCTTTATCCACAAACTGAATTTGTCTATTTTGTTCTTCGACGTATTGACTCCTTTGGCATTTGGGGACCACTTTGCAAATATGGCCCTTTTATGACCATCAGGAAAAAAAACCCACAGAGATGTGGTTTCTAAAGAAAGTCAATGACCTATCACTCTTGTGCTTACAGTCCCAGGAGTGGGTGTTGGCACACCAAAGTAAAGCTCTAGCCTTTTTGTCAACAAAATTGGTCTACATGTTCCTTGCAGGGCTTCCATCCCACAGAAATCCTGTAATTCAGTGCATGTGCATGCACGCACAAGCACACACACACACCCCACCCCCATGACAACTTGACTGTTGCAGGACAAGCTGTGTTGGGAGAACAGACCTATGCAGTTGCTTTGGGAAGCATACCAACCACATGCATTTATCAGCCTAGCCCTTCATGTAGATACAAGAGACCATCAAGGATCATCAGACCATTCCCAAAGGGATCAGGGTAAACACCAAGAGGCTACAAGTGGTTGAGGTTGGGAGCAAAAAGTTCTTGGAACCCATGTTGCCCACAGCCTGTAGACAGAGGCATGCTTGATCCAGGGAGCTGCTGAACACAGGGTGGTCTCCAGCAGGAGACCCTGAATTCCTGTTGCACTCCCTGTGTATAAAGTGAGCCTGACAATGGTCTTGAATGTGATAAATAAATATTTTGACCTCAAGTACTAAGAAGTCTGAACTTAGGCACCAATTACCCCTGGAAAACACCAGCTGTCAACATCTGGAGAATTTGACAGTGCCTGCTACTGTGAGAAGTTGATTTCGGGTAGAAGCCATCCCAGTAGATGCAGGGGAGCACTTGAGCACATGGGAAAACTCAGGTTCTTTCTCTGGGAAACATGAGCCATCAGTCTCAGCAAGCTTGTTGCCAGGTAACCAAGAGCAATTTCCCAAAATTAGTGATTGAAAGAGAAGGACCAAGAGGAATAAACAGAATGACTAAATCTGGAGAAATCGAAGTTTATCCAGGGAGCCAAAGATAATTGTTTTAAAAAGTCTAGAGAAGATACTGTGTATACCACACTCCCACAATGACATCTGCCCACCTACCTGCCTTAAGAGTGGAAGGACAGAATTGTCGAAGCAGCCACACTTGAATGGTAGATCTTACCCAGCACCAACTTCTCTAATAATTCAAAGATGACAGGCAAGAACCAGACCAGGGACAGATGTGGCATTTCTTTTGAGAGGAGTGGGAATCTGTCAGACTCCACTTTATAAAACAATATCTCTGTTTCCTCTATTAGTATACATTTTGTTTCAGATTAACAATTGTCTTCTGAACAATTGTCTTCTGAATAATGTATGTGAAATCATTGTTTTCAAAGTGTCAGCTGAAGAATCATGAGAGAGGTTCATAAATTTGGGAAGAGAGCCGTATTTCTCATAAAGGGTTGCAGCCTGCAGGTGGCCATTCTGACAGTCTGGGAAGGAAACAGACACTTCAAGAGAGGGGTGAAGGGAACAGGAATTTATGCTGAGTCAGTTGGCTACATATACATATTCAGCAGGCTAAAGGAGGAGCTATGGATATTCACAAAGAGAAGGCGGCACGTGTAGCAGGTAGGCTAACATACATGCAGCATGCTTCCCATGTTCACTTTGGGGTGGACACTTAACATTTAAATGTATTGCAATTGGACCCTACCCCCTCAAAAGGTGAAGCAGAGGACAGGAAGGCCGTCTGTGTGCAGCCTCTGCTAACCACTCCATGGCCAGGCCAGTGGTCTCTTACTAGGAAGTAATGTTGATCAGTTGTTATATTAAAACTACAAGGTGGGGGGGCCGGCATCAGGTGGTTGGTTTCAAAAGGACTGGTTTCTGTTTAGCATTAGGGAAGAAAGCCTAATAGTAGTCAGTGAGGGAGGAGTTCTAATGAGGCGTGTCCAGCATCACATTCACTCATGACTGGGAACTTAGTTTTTAAGGTTTTTCTGGAGTCCCCTTGGCCAAGAGGGTGTCTGTCCAGTTAGTTGGGGGGGGGACTTAGAGTTTTATTTCTATTTCTCAAAAGGAATATATTTAGTTGTGTGCTGTCCATTCACCAACCAGTCATATTGTGTAACTCCGTAAATTCTAGGCTAACTTACAATAAGCAACCTTGACTTGATACCTCTAATTCCTTGTGAAGTGGTGTTGTTGTTTAGGGTAAATACCTGGGGTTTGTTGTCTCACACCAAGAAGATTAAGGGGACACGCACATGCACACACACACACACACACACACACACACACACACAGAGTGAGTTTAGGAGTGGAGATTTAATAGGCAAAAGAAAGAGAAAGGAGAACAGCTCTCTCTCTCTTGCAAGAGAGAGGGACTCCTGAATGGGAATTCCAGCCTGGAATGGGAGCGCACTGGATTTTGCAGACAGGCTTGAGGAGGTGGTGTCTAATTTACATTGAGCCCACAGAATGGTTGTATCAGGTGTAACGTTTACATAGCGCTGGGGGTGGGGTGCTGGCCATCCCACCTTAATTTTATTATGCAAGTGGGCTTTCCACTTGGCTGGGGCCATGCTGTCTACTCCTTACTGTACATGTGGCTGGCAAAGATGGAGCAGCCATTTTGAACATGCCTAGTCCCAGGTAGTCTTTTCCTATTGGCACAGCTGCCAACATTCACCTGTGCAAGTTTCCAGCTTGCTTGTCTATGTCTGCAGCTCAATTTTACAGGCTGCTCTTCTTAGAAAAGAAAATAATTTGGGGGCTGCTTTTTATTAAAAGAACACCTTACTGAGGACTTCCTTACCTTCACTATCTGCCTAAATTTCTTTTTAATACCTACATCACATATATATATATGTACATATGTTTTTTTTATTTTATTTTACTTTATTTAGACAGAGTCTCACTCTGTTGCCCAAGCTGGAGTGCAGTGGTGCAGTCTTGGCTCACTGCAACCTCTACCTCCCAGGTTCAAGTGATTCTCCTACCTCAGCCTCCTGAGTAACTGGGACTACAGACACATGCCACCTTGACTGGCTAATTTTGTAGTAGAGATGAAATTTCACTGTGTTGGCCAGACTGATCCTGAACTCCTGACCTCAAGTGATCCACCCACCTTGACCTCCCAAAGTGGTGGGATTATAGAGGTGAGTCACTGTGCCCAGCCCCTTATATTTATTTTAGATTTTGCTGAGGAATAGCCTCAATATTTTATTTTTAGAAGGATGAATGACAGAAAACCTCTGAGCTAATGTGATATTGTGATATAATAAGAATCTATATTTTGTTCATTGATTTTTGGGTCCTGGTATAGAGCTTCTAAAATCCTTGTAATTTCCTAAGTGATAGGGCTGATGAAGGAGAATCTTTTGTTATTTATCACAAGCCCCTTTCAACTACATCTGAGTTATTGTTAAGGGGGTAACTTTTCGAAAGCTTCTGAGGGTGGGGGCTGGTTTGCCAAGGGAACCAACCATGAGATTAGAGGGTTGAAACTTCTAGCCCCATCCCTGACCTTTAGGGAGGAGAAGACTGGAGATTGACTGAATCACCAATGGCCAATGGTTTAGCTAGTCCTGCCTACGTAAAGAAGCCTCCATAAAAACCCAGTTTGGAATGTTCCCAGGCTGTGGAATACACGGAAGTGCTGGGAGAATGGCATGTCAGGAGAGGCTTGGAAACTGTGCCACTTTCCACATACCTTGGCCTATCTTCTCTTTCCTCTGACTGACTGTTCCTGAGTTGTACCTTTTTAATAAACCTGTAATCTAATAAGTAAATTGCTTTGCTGAGTTCTGTGAGCCATTCCAGCAAGTAATTGAACCTGAGGAGGGGGTTGTGGGAACCTCCAACTTATGGACCTGGACTTGAGACAGGCATCTGAAGTAGGGGCGGTGTTGTGGGACTGCACTCGTAACCTATGAAGTCCACACAAATTCCAGGAAGATAAGGGTCAGAACTGAGTTGTAGGACACCCAATTGGTGTCTCTAAAGTACTAGAGAATTGTTATTACTGTATTAGAGAACTGATGTGAAGCAAAACCCCACACATCTGATGTCAGAAGTGAAGAAAGTGTAGTACTAGAGCAGTAGAGGAAAAACAGGTTTTCCTATTCAGCAGTGCACGCCTGAAAATGCTTTTATTTTGCTTTCATGCTGGAGTAATGGTGTGGGTTGTTATATAACTCTAGGTTGTCTTAATTGATGACAGTAAATATCATTAACATATTTACAAGGAGGTCTGGTCAAGGTCAATCATGCCCCGGGCAGCCAATGTCCCCCAGTGGGAACAGGCCTCATTCCCGCTGTTAGCCTTTCCCCTTGTCAGTTATCTTCTTCATCTTATCAAAGATAACCATCTATGCTTTGATCTATGGCCAACCTTTACCCTTGGGTACCAGATCCTATTTCTTCCTATTTATTAAAGGTCGTTGCTCCAGCTATTGTCCCCTTTCTTTCCTGTATCACTTTATTTTTTTGCTCCTTCTCTTTTGGTTCATTAGCACCTGCATACAAATGTGCAATGACTTCTCCCATCTTAAAGAACCTCTTAATCCTGCACCCTCGTCCAGCACTGCCCCATTGTCTCTGTTTCTCATAGCAGAAAAACTCCTCCCTAGAGTTGTCCGTAGTTTCTGACTCTAGCTCCTCTCCTCTCATTCTCTATGGAAGCCACTCTAAAGAGGTTTCTATTGATATCATTCCACTGAAACTGTTCTTGCCAAAGTCACAATTATTTCATGTCGCTAAATTCAATGGTGAATGATCAGTCCCTATCTTTCTTGACTCATCAACAAACAAACTATAGTTTTAACACTGTTTACCACTTCCTCTTCCTAAGAGGCTAAATGACATTAATGAAAAGGTAAAGCCCCATGCTTCTCCTAAGAAAAAACAAAGGCAATTAGAAACTATAAGAAAAACCAACTTATCTAAAAGAAAGTCAGGGTTCAACTATGAAGCAATCTATCTATTATAAAATGTGGCATAAATTTATGCAATTGATACAGTGTAAGAAAATATATTGTTTGACTTTAAAATTTGGACTTTTTTTTTCTAGTGTCACAGCTTTTAGTGACAAGTGAGTACATTTCTTTATTTATCCCACAGCCTGACTTAGTTTAGTTCTACGGTGAATCCTATATTCAAAATCACACTATTGTAAGTGCTGCATGGTGAATCCCGAGTTTAAAAATAAATATATATACACAGCATAAATAAATTAATTAGAGCTAGAGAGACTAAACCCATATAGGCTATAAACATTGAGAATATAAAAGTAAGTTTAGTTATAGAAGTCAGGAGGTGGTATAGTGAGAACTGGAGGCATGTGGAAAAAGCCCACAGAAGAATAAAAAATAACTACAATGAGTTGGGAGCAGAGAAGTGGGCTGATGAGGTTTGTGTAAGTGAAGGATTCAGTGGGAACAGAAATCTAGTCTTCACTTTGCTCACCCACCCGTGTGTGTCAGGCGTGCAGCTTAAGGAATCCCTTTCTGATTTCTACTAGGACTGGGTGAGGAGTGGAGGGGCAGCCTTTCTGCATGAACCAGGAGTGCAGTCCTCTGTGATTCTGCCATCCTCCATCTTCAAACGCTCAAGATATGTTGGGGGAGAGCGTTGCTTCTCTAGGTGTGGAAATCACAGAAGCCCCCATTCCCTTCTTAGTTTCAGAGGGGGAGCTCTTGAAACCTCCCTCCCCTACAGCTGTGTGGGTCTTTTCAACCCTGAGCACTCCCTCATTCTCTGTCTCTCTCAGGCCGCACAATTCCCCTCCATTAGCCCAGGCCTAGGCAAAACAAAAGCCAGGAGGAGGGGGTGTCTTCTGGGTGCCTGGCAACGGATATTTCCTGCAGAGCCGCACAAAGCATCCCTCATGCTGGCTGGGAACACAAAGGCCAGGCTATCTTCTGGGAGGGGAGGAGAGGAAAACGTACTGTAGCAGCAAACTGGTATTTTCAGAGAGATCTCGTATCTTTCCCTCCGCCCCCCACCTCCCAAAAGATCTTTGAGTCTCTGAAAAGAAAATGTATTCCCCACCCTGATGCCCCTCTGAGAGTGCCAGATCCTGGTTTCCCAGGATGTTCAACACCCCCCATTTGAAGCCACCTATTGATTGGTGAGGAATCTTCCCCAGATGTCCTTCAGGACCAGGCATGGGAGCCACGGTCTGCAGCAAATGTACTGAGAGTCCCAGGTTGGGAAGGCAACTCCCAACTCACTGTGCATCCCAATCTTGGAATCTTCTTAATCTGGTCAAGTCTCTACTAAGCGCCAAGTTTTGGGGGAGCAGCATTTGGTTTAAAGGCATCAGGAGAGGAAAAATGTCAATTTTTGACAAAAATAAATCTGGTCCTCTATCTAGACCAGTGACTTCTTCCTCGTCACCATTCTTCTCATTTTAGGACTCTTGTAGTTTGGAGTAAAAGGAAAACTAAAGGAGCCTGCAGAGCCTAATTTGGAGTGTTATTTGGAGTGTTTCCACTCCCTGCACCTCCCTGATTTTCCAGCATCACCATAAACACACCTCATCTCCCCTATCCAGCTGCCAGTTCATCAATGGATGCAGTCTACCATCAGAAGAGCAAAAACAAGGACATTATGCTTCTGTAAACCTTCAGTGGCTTGCTCTAAACTTCCTACTAAACAGGGCTCCTGGTCTCCACTGGGACCACTGGAGGCCTCCTCCACCGTGCAGTTGCTTCACTTGGGTTCCAGGCCACTTTTTCAAGGACTAAGTGGGAGTCACGTCTGGGCCAGAACAGAGGGTACCCAGCCTTAAGTGTCCAGCTTCCAGGACTATGGAAGGATGCTCACATCAAGCTCCCCAAGGCCTGCACAAAGGCAGTCAGGGCTTGTGGTTGCTGTGGCAGATTCCCATCTATCACAGCAGGCAAGACTTGAACTACTGAAGTCAACCCATCCATGTCTAGCTCCTGTACTCATGAAAGTAAGCAATAGCTTCCTTGCCCCGCTCTTTTCCCTCTCCTTCACCTGCTTTGGTGGAAAGGAGAGGCCTGGGGGGTGGGGGAGGGGATACACAGAGTTGAGGGAGGAGGAGAGTGCAGCAGAGTGAGACACTCAGGGTTTACGAGCCCATGTCTGCTTTAGACAAGCCTGGTCTACAGCTCCTGGGCCAGTTCCTTCTGTAGCAAAGACTTGAATCCCAGTGTAAATACAGACCCCGTGCTTTCTGAAACCCTTTTAGGTAGATGCTTAAGGAGGTGAACTGCAGTGTCCTCTGGTTTTCAGTAGACTCTAAATCCTCTTCTATTTCTAAAGTTCTCAGAGATTCAGGTGCAGTGTCTGAGAAAGGTTGTCCTAAGCAAAGACACTCAAATTGTGTCTCTGCAGAATCCACACGTTGAAGTCTGATGCCCAATACCTCAGAATGTGACCTTATTGGGCATAGAATCTATATAGAGACAATTAGTTAAGAAGAGGAAATACTGGGTTAGGGTGGGTCTCTCATCCAATATGACTGATGTTCTTAAGTAGAAATTTGGAGATAGACACACGCAGGGAGAGCACCAAGGGACAGTTGGAATTATGCTGCCACAAGCCAAGGAACTACCTGAAGACAGGAGAGAGAGATCTGGAAGCCTTAGCATCCTCCGAGGGAGTGTGGCTCTGCTGACACCTGGATCTTGGAACTGTAGCCCTAGAACTGTGAGACAACACATTTCTGTTGTATAAGCCACTCAGTTTGTAGTGTTTTGTTACAACTGTCTTAGGAAACTAATCCATCTGAGATATTTCATCAGTTGGCATGATTTCTGGCCTTAGTTATCTGTCACTGTGGTACCATCTACTTAACACTCCCACTTCCCCCAGCCTGGGACCTGCAGTGGCTTGTTTTCTGACTGATTTCCACCATGGGTTTCTCTGACCACCAATTCCAACTGCTTGGCCTGTAACTTGAACAGTATGGCCATGTTGGAAGACACTGGGGCTGCCCTTGCATTCCTGGAAAAGAGTTCATTTCTTAAGAGACATTCAGAATCTGAGACAGTGACCTTAAAGATTGCCCTCTGTGTCATTTCATTTTCATTATGGTCTCCCGGGATAAATAGAAAAATCCAGTAAACTCAAGCAAAGTTGTCTTTGGGTTTTCTTTCTGGCATATTTGTTAATATCTCACTCAGTGTTTGCCCAGGAGTCCTGAAGCATTTTACAGGTTTTCAAAAAGTGTTATTTCAAAATCCATTGGTTTGTTCCAAATCAACAGTGACTTATGAAAGTCCTCACTCAGCCCTGTCAATCAGTTCTCCAAAAGAGTTAAGGCCTTGTCAAAACAATCTATAGCATACAATTTTATAGATTTTGACCAGCCACAAATTGCCCAAGATTTCACGTAAATCCTGGATCTATTCCTCCTGTGTCGTTGTTCTGAATTTTGTTCCACATCATGGGGGAGTAAGAAATGTCACATTTCTTGAATTCTTGTAAATCAACCAACTCAGGTTGACAGAAAATTCAATCTCAGCCATCTGGAGCTCTGTTTCTCCCAGGTTTGGGGAATGATGTGGAGGTTTCACACGGTTCACAATGTTGAGAAGCAGCCGCTGGTCATGGGTCTACAGTGATCACTATGGAGCCCTCTACGTTATATACTTGATGGTCCCTTGACAGAATGGTTTTGCTTCTTTGGTGCTGTACTTGGGCCCAGGGATCTTTGCTGAGGTGGCTGTCATGTGCTTTGTGTCCAAACCCCTCTAGTGTACCAGATAGCCATTGTGACCCAGGCCCTGGAACTTCCAGGGCCCCATGGGGGACACAGTTGGAGTCCTTGGCGATTGTGGTATCATAAAACCTTTAGTCTTCTCCCTAAATCCTCAAAGCCCCATTTGTCAGGGGATTGCTTCTGACTCTAGCTCTAATACTGGATTGAATCATTGTATTAGCCTGTTCTCATGCTGCTAATAAAGACATACCCAAGACTGGGTAATTTATAAAAGAAAAAGCTTTAATTGACTCACAGTTCAGCGTGGCTGGGGAAGCCTCAGAAAACTTAGGATCACGATGGAAGGGGGAAGAAAACATGTCCTTCTTCACATGGCAGCAGCAAGGAGAAGTGCTGAGCAAAATTAGGAAAAGCCCCTTATGAAACCATCAGATCTCATGAGAACTCACTCACTCTCACAAGAACAGCATGGGAAAAACCCACCCTCATGATTTAATTACCTCAAACTGGGTCCCTCCCATGGCACGTGGGGGATTATGAGAGCTACAATTCAAGGTGAGATTTGGGTGGGGACACAGGCAAATCGTATCAATAATATCCCCCAGAATTCATGTATTTCCTAGAACCTCAGAATAAAACCGTATTTAGAAACTGGGTCTTTGCAGATGTAATTAGGTAAGATGTCATGCTGGAGGCAGGTGGGCCCTACTCCAGTGTGACTGGCATCCTTATGAGAACAGAAGAAACAGACATACAGAGAGAAAGCCGAGTGACAACGAAGGTAGCGATTGAAGGGATGTGTCTACAAGCCAAGAAATGCCAAGGACAGCCAGTAAATACTAGAATCTGGAAGAGGCAAGGAAGGGGTCTTCCCTGGGATTTTCAGAAAATCTGTATTTCAGAAAATCTGCTGATATCTGTATTTCATACTTCCAGCCTCCAGAACCACGGGAGAATAAATTGCAGTTGTTTTAAGACGCCCACAGTATGGTGCTTTGTTATGCAGACCTTGGAAACTAACACAAACCCAAGCTCTGGCTTCTCTTCACCTGTCAGTCAGACAATCCAGAGCCATTTTGCCGTCAGTCTTGACTTCAGCAAAACAAAACCCAGGAGGAGATGTGTATTCTCAGCACTAGGTCACTGCTGCTTCCCATCTGCTGCTCAATGCCCCGAGGCAGGGCACACTAAGCCCAGTAAGCCTGGGAGGGCAACACACTCAGTGTCTACAGAAACTATCCATGTGGAATTCTTACACATTCCCTTGAAGTCGATGAGAGAAAAATGTTCTTGGATGAGTCTTTCTATTCAAATGTTTCAATCTCCAGATATATTTGAACCCCATATGTCTGGTGTTGTCACCCACTCATGAAAGACTTGAAATCAGAAATAAAGCAAAAAAGATTGCTTTGGCCACTGAAAAGTGCAAGTATGGGTCTGTGTGTTTTACTCGCCAGGGGTGGAGCTGACACCCCTTCCTCAGGCACCAAGCCTATCTAATTATATGGGTGATTTTGGTTTGTCTGTCTTTCTTTAATGGCCTGATGTTCCTCCCTAGGTTTCAAGTGGGGAGTGGAGAGTAGAGAACATGGAGTGTAGGAAAAAGGTGAGTGAAGAGCTGCAGTCTGTGGGGCCCTTCTGCAAGTCAGCGGGCTGGCCAGCAGGAAACACTTACAGAGAAGAGAGGGTCTGCCTGGAGGCCCTTCAAGCCTGGGCAGCTGCTCAGCATTCTGGACTTTTGTCTTGAGGACCCGCACAGACCCTTGCCTTACCTCCCCATAATCCAGCCTTGGCAAATCTACAGCCAGTGTAGACACAGAGAACAACTTCAAGCAGCCCTCAGTTCAGAGACCGAGGGCTGGCCTCATCCTACCTTCCCTGCAGCCACCCGCCTGCCTCCAACATCCAGGAGCCAGATCCTCTCACCGCTCAGCCCCCAACAGCAGTTCCCTGGGTGAAACCTTGACCCTGATTCTTAAACCCTTCTTCCCTAAAATCCCAAAGAATGAAATATTTCCCTCTCTTCCCACCGAGTTTCTTCCCCCCAACCTTGAAGTTTTCATTTGTGGTTTTCAGATCTGCCCCTTCTCAAGATGATCATGGAAATTTCCATTTGCTTCATGGAGTTGCACCCCCAATCCAGAGGGGTTGACCTTCTTATTTGGTGCCAGCAAGACAATGATGTCTACTGTGTATAGCAGAGTAGACAGAGTGTACCGAGTAGTCTGCTGTGATAGACGCCATTGTCTTGCTGGCATTACATTATTGTATTTCCTCAAGCCAGAGTGATTTAGTCTGGTATCACACCACTTGCAAGACATCGGTAGACAGTTCAGATTGAGCCTGGTCAAATCTAGTCCAGTTGTTTTTCTTTTTTTCTTTTTTTTTTTAATACCCTTTATTTTTTTACAGTAGTTTTAGGTTCACGGCAAAATTTAGCTAAAAGTACAAAGATTTTCCATATACCACCCACCCCCCACTACACACGCACAATCTCTTTAATAATCTCCCCCACCAGAGAAGTCCACTTGTTAACACTGATACATCATTTTCATCTAGAGTCCAGAGCTCACATTAGGGTTCACCCTTGGTGTTGTACGTTCTGTGGATTTGGGCAAATGTTTAAACACATGTATCCACTGTTATAGTATCATCCAGAGTAGTTTCACTGCCCTAAAAATCCCCTGTGTTCTGCCTGTCCATCCTACCCTCCTCCCTAGACCCCAGCAACCACTCATCCTTTTAACCTCTCCACAGTTTTATTTGATCCAGAATGCCACTGTTGGAACCATACACTATGTAGCCTTTCCGGATTGGCTTCTTTCACTTAGTAATATGCATGTAAAGTCCCTTCATGCCTTTCATAGATTGACAGCTCTAGTTACTTTTCACCATTTTTCAGTGTAAGTTAGGGGTTGAACCTGATTGCTCCTCCTGCAAAAAATTCAGGTCTCAAATTCCAACTCATAGTGAGTCTCCTTCCTTCCTTCCCTCCCTTCCTTCCAACTATCATCAATCTATTTTAGAGTAAGAATTCAAAAATGAGAATACTGTCACAGAAGACGCACATGTATATGTTTATTTGAACTTAAAAATTTTCTGGTGGAAAATAAGTCTTATTTGACGTTTGGTATGACACTGAGGGTGATTAGCATATGTGGCAGATGTTATCTACAGATTGGATCTGTAGTTCCTTGCTTTGATGCATATAATAAAAGAATATGCATTATACAGTACCTTGGAAAATATAGACTCTGCAACTATTTTAACTTATGGTAAAACATTTAGATGTCATCTTTAAAATGTGTGACGAGGTGCAGAGTTTTTAAAGAGTTTTTCGGCTGGATGTGGTGGCTCATGCCTGTAATCCCTGCATTTTGGGAGGCTGAGGTGGGTGGATCACTTGAGGCCAGGAGTTCGAGACCAGCCTGGCCAACATGGTGAAACCCCGTCTCTACTAAAAATACAAAAATTAGCCTGGTGTGTTGGTGTATGCCTGCAATCCTAGCTACTCGGGAGGCTGAGGCAGGAGAATCACTTGAACCTGGGAGGCAGAGGTTGCAGTGAGTCAAGATTGCACCACTTTACTCCAGCCTGGGCAAGAGAGTGAGACTCTGTCTCGAAAAAAAAGCTTTTCAAATTATTTCCTGGTGCAAATGAGCAAAAATGTTAAGGACTATATTAGTCAATGTTCTCTAGAGGGACAGAAATAATAGAATAGAAAAATACATCTATATGTAAAGGGTAGTTTAATAAGCATTAGCTCTCACGATCACAAGGTCCCACAATAGGCCATCTGCAGGCTGAGGAGCAAGGACAGCCAGTCCAGGCTCCAAAACTGAAGACGGGAGTCCAGCGTTCGAGGGCAGAAAGCATCTAGCATGGGAGAAAGATGTAGGCTGGGAGGCCAGGTCAGTCTCTCTTTTCACATTTTTCTGCCTGCTTATATTCTAGCCAAGCTGGCAGCTGATTAGATGGTGCCCACCCCAGCTCAAGGGTGGGTCTGCCTTTCCCAGCTCACTGACTCCAATGTTAATCTCCTTTGGCAACACTCTCACAGACACACCCAGGATCAATACTTTGTATCTTTAATCCAATCAAGTTAACACGCAGTATTGACCATCACAAGGACCATCAGCTAGAAGCAACTGAGTGAAGGAGCAAAGGTGACTTTGTATTTCACACATCAGTTAGTCTTCAGGACATCATTGTATGACAACACAGTACACTCATTACCCAGAATAATCCAGAAGATATGCGTTCTGGTTCCTACCATAGTTAACTAAGGCATATTAATTAGGATAATTAAAATAAAATTTCAGAGTGGTCATCAAAAAATTTACTCGTTATCTAGTTCCCTGACTGTGGTAAATGTGGATATACTATATGTTTTTAACTTCCTACTATGATGTATAAATATTTTGCCATGTAGAGAAGAAAACAGAAAGTACTATTGAGGATAAGGAATGATAAGATTATATCTAGTGGTGTTTGATACTCATCCTTGTCCTATTCTTTTTTTTTTTTTGAGATGGAGTCTTGCTCTGTCTCACCCAGGCTGAAGTGCAGTGGCAGGATCTCAGCTCACTGCAGCCTCCGACTCCCAGGTTCAAACGATTCTCCTGTCTCAGCCCCCCTAGTAGCTGGAACTACAGGTATGTGACACCACTCCTGGCTAATTTTGTATTTTTAGTAGAGACAGGGTTTCAGCATGTTGGCCAGGCTGGTATCCAACTCCCGACCTCAGGTGATCCACCCACCCCAGGCTCCGAAAGGGCCGGGATTATAGACGTGAGCCACTGAGCCCGGCCTTTGTCCTACTCTTCACCTACCCCTCGAACTTGGACAAGGGAATTTCCTTGTCAGTCCTTTCTCAGGGTGAGGCAATGTGAGAATTGCGTCTGTAGGGCCCAGGGCACAGCAATACCAGTTCAGATTCTGCAGCACAAATGATACAGACTTGACTAATGTTTTTTGATAATTTAAAAAATGAAAGGTAACATGAAAGAAGTAATTCTACTACCTAATAGTTAGTGGTTTCCTTTGTAAACTAAAGTCACTAAGTCACTATGTGGCCAACCACTTAACCACGGAGGGGCTCAATTTCTCTACCTGTCAAAAGGAGACACTGAGCTAGACAGTCTCTGAGGTCACTTTCCGTCCTTACATGTTCTGATTCTTAGTGATGTCATTATAAAGCCAAAGAGAAGAAATGATCAGGAATCATTTTACTTATTCAACTGTGACTGCACATCAGAAAAAAAAATCTTTAAAAGCCTAGAATGGTTAGGCTGTTGGGTAGAAGACTTTAGAAAAATGCAAGTCAGAGAAATAGTTTTCTGGAAACCAATCAAGAAAGGCATCTGAATGTTGCTCTTCCGAAAAGTGCTCACTCTTTGATCAACATGTTTGCTAACTCCTTTTTTCTTAGCTTTCTTAGACTTACTAGTCTTTGAACCCAGGTTTTCTCTTCTTTCATTCTCAAATGTTTAGTTAAGAGGTAGAAGGATCATTTTGAGAGGAGGAAAGTGCAGTTTTCCTGAGATCATATTATTATCCATTAAGTCGATCTAGAGTTGACTGTGTTGTGGAAAGGCTTAAAATGGATTGTGATAAAGGTGAAGTTTGGGGAGAGGCTAGACTCTGGTTGCTGGTGGGTTTGTGCATGGAACAGTTGGAACAGGGTCTAGGGGAGGCCCGCTGTCACTGCTGAGCTATCCAGCATGGTGGACCGGTCCCAGTTCTCCCGTTTTCAGAAGGCAGATATAAGGTGCTGCTTACGCCTGCCTAGCAGACATTCAGAACGCAATGAAAAAGAACTATTTTCATCCAGCCAGTGAGTCCTATATAGACGCTCCAACAATGAGGAATTTAAAAGGCTCACCTGCACATCAGATCTTCCAGAGCCCCAGAATCAGAAAGTTGTTTTGAGAACAGATTGCGAGAATACATTCATTTCCAAGTTCCCAGGATACAGAAGATTTTTTTTCTTCTACCACTTTACTTCTCATCAATAAATACCATATAATAAAGACGACTGAAGGGACAGAGTACCTCAGCCTGTCTGGGCCACTGTGTGTTGCTCAGAAGTGGGGCAAGACTCTGGAATTAGGAAAAAATGCTTAATTGCTGCTTAGAAGTTGCTGTAAAGTTAGAGCATCCAGGAAAGGGATGGAAGTGCTAAAAACTGCCTCACGACATTTTCCTTTTTTGTAGAATTTTTTTTTTTTCGAGACAGAGTATTGCTCTGTCACCCAGGCTGGAGTGTAGTGGTACAATCTCAGCACTCACTGCAACCTCCACTTCCCAGGTTCAATCAATTCTCCTGCCTCAGTCTCCTGAGTAGCTGGGATTACAGGCATCTGCCACAACACCCAGCTAATTTTTGTATTTTTAGTAGAGATGGAGTTTCACTGTGTTGGCCAGGCTGGTCTCAAACTCCTGACCTTGTGATCCATCTGCCTCGGCCTCCCAAAGTGCTGGGATTACAGGCATGAACCACCATGCGCGGCCTTTTTCCCATTGAAATTTTTAAGTGCTCCATTTCTTGTGAACCATCACAGGATGATGACAGGTCTAGATATTAAGAATTCCATTAAAATGTCTTCCCTGAGTGAATACCCTTCCATGCCCAAGGTAGCCCCAAGTGGTATATCCTGTAACACAGACTCTGCCTCAAATCTCAGTAAAAAACAGAATAAAGTAAGAATTCTGGACATAGTGAAAATATCAACCTGAAGAGGCCATTTATAACTAAAAATAAAAACAAGTGTCCTTACTAAACAGAACTTGGGATCTGGGAAGCTGTGAAAAGTTGGTTGCTGGATGTGATGTGATAAGAAGAAAGGAATCTTAGATCAAAGACTTCAGTCTTTAAGAGTCACATTTAGAAAGGAAGAATCTTAGAATCAAAGAAAGGTCAGGCAGGAGTGTAATGAATATAGTCAGATAGCCTGGAAGAGTTTCTGGTCCTTCAATAAGAATGCCTCACTTATCTTTCTCTTTGTATTACCTTGCATTGCACAAGGCACATGGTAAGCGTCCAATATTTGGGTAGAGGGATAAGTTTCTAAGTGAATGCCGATGCTCCCTTTGCTCTAGGGCCCTAACACACCTGGGCAGGTGTAGATAGAGTACAAACAAGCAGCTAACAGGTCACAAAAACTGCACAGAGCACTTGACAAGAGCAACTCTGAGGATTCAAGTGGCTGTCTCTTTCCCCAATAGACCGTTACCAGCTCAGTATCCCTCCTCTGTCCATTGCACTGGAAGCCTGCTCTTCCCTCCCTCTCTCAAAAGGGGGCAGCAGACAAGAGAAAATTCAGGTTCCTGACCTGCTGTGTGAAAAGCTACCCCACTCCCATGAATGATGTAATGCAGATTTCCCAAACTGTGTTCTTTTAAAAGTTAGTGGATTTTCTTTTTGGCAGGGAAATTATGAATCCAAAATTTAAAAGTGTGAGGAAATCTACACTAAAACTGTTTCCACATGTATACTGCAACATTTCTCAGACATGAACCTTTTTTTTTATGTCCTGAGAACAAAGAGCATAAAATATGAAGAATTTCTCAAACTTTCTGAACCATGAAACAGCTTCCTCCTTTTTTTAATTCCACAGAGTATCTATTAGCATCTCAATGGTCATACAAGCTTTGCAGAAGATGAGTTTGGAAGCTCTGTCCTAGCAAGTCTCGTCCTATTTTCACGCTGAAGCTGATTCTCTCGGTTTTCAGGTATAGGCTCTCTTTGCCAACAGGGAGAGAAGGATCTCGACTTTGGCCAGTGCCATTTCATGGAGTAGACTTCTCTGAAGATGCAGCCTGAGGAATGGAAATATACCCCGATCCTCTACACATGCCCTTTCTTCTCCTTGTAGCTATCTCACCACTCCTGGGAGGTAAGGGCAGCCCCCCAGATTTTCACCTGGGAGTTAAAGATCTCACCAGGGGCCTTCAGTTGTGTGTGGGCCTCTATGAAATGCTGAGTCAGGCCATGCTATTGTAAAGACTGGAGATGCCTGGACCTTTCTGGTTTTTCACCACTGTTTCAGTTGCCAGTCTCCTGTCATATGCTGCTTCCAGCCTTATTTAGAAAGGGAGAGCATGGTTTGAATGGATAAACAAATGGACTAAGTGTTACCTCGATTCTCTTCTACAGTTGCTATTGCTGTTGCCTTGGTGAACAGTTCATATTTATATAGCACCTTAATAGTTTTTAAGATGTTTTCAAATACTTCAACTGATTTTATCTTAACTAAATCCTTTGAGAGAGTTTATGTTAGGGAATCTTTGTACTCTGGGTAACACTAGCCAAAAATGAATTTGTTGCTTGGCCTTCAGTTTATAGAACTGAAGGGAAAAATAAGAACAAAGTCTTGGGAAAAAGCAGAATAGCTCAGGAGAAATGGCTCATAGAAACTGATGGTCTTTTTTGAGACTGTTCTATCCAGATGTAGTCTAATGCTACCTCTCAAGAGGGATAGAATATTTAATTGTCATTGCAGGTAGAGGGTGGTGAACATTAATTGGCAGGTACATCAAATTGGCAGGCAATATGCAATTCCACCTTCCCCCACCATGAAAAAAAAATTACAAGAATATTGCCAAAGGGAGAGAGCTTGGCTTCTGGGAGAGCAATTGACAGCTTTATATGAGGCAAGTATGTCTCCCCTGTATTAGAGATGATGAAACGGAACCTAAAGCGATTATTAGACTTGCCCAAAGTCATGGATAATAAAGTTCCTGCATTAGAGTTTATATTCTTTTACTTCTGAACCAATATTTTTCTCTTCCTTTTTTTTTTTTTTTGGACACAGGGTTTCACTCTGTCGTCCAGGCTGCAGTGCAGTGGTGCGATCTCAGCTCACTGCAACCTCTGCCTCCCAGGCTCAGGTGATCCTCCCACCTCAGCCTCCTGAGAAGCTGGAACTACAGGCATGTAGCACCACAACTGTCTAATTTTTGTATTTTTTGTAGAGATGGGGTTTCACCATGTTGCCCAGGCTGATCTTGAACTCTTGGGCTCAAGGGATCCACTTACCTCAACCTCCCAAAATGCTGGGATTACAGGTGTGAGCCACCGTGCCCTGCCCCAATATTTTTTCTGTTATTACTTTATACCTTGGATGCAGCAACAGCTATCATTTATTGCAGATGACTGTGGTCAGATACTGTTCTAAATACTTTCTATATATTAATTCATTTAGTCCTCACAAGAACCCTATGAGATGGCTGCTATTGTTGTACTTATCTTTTAGAAAAAAGGAAACTGAGTCATTAAAGAGGTTCTAGAGCTTGTAAGTGGTACAGCCAGAATTAGAACCAAAACTAGTCCTAGAATCTACTTTCAAAATGATGCTGCAATGAAACCACATAAGATTGATGGGAAATTTGATTGTGTATATCCTTTTCTCCTTCCTCCTTTTCTCCTGGATTTCTTTAAATACATATTGAGTGAGCAACTCAAGGTTTCAGACACCGTGCCAAATTCTGAAGGAGTGTGAACAAGGTGGTCATGACCTTGTACTCACAGTGTTGACAGACTAATAGGGAAAACAGATTAGTAAATTATCACAGCACTCTGTTTAATGCTCCATCTGTGAGAGCAATATGTGCCCTGTGAGCAGAAAGGAGAGCACTTGGCCCAGTCCAGGGGGAGGGAAGGTCAGAGAAGACCGAAGCACCTTGCAAATGTGGATGGGTAGGGAGTGAGGGGGTATAGAAAGAGGATATCAGTCAGTCCCTCAGCATAGAAGGGCAAGTATAGAACACACCCAGGGCCAGGCACGGTGGCTCACACCTATAATTTCAGCACTTTGGGAGGCCGAGGTGGGTGGATCATCTGAGGTCAGGAGTTCGAGACCAGCCTGGTCAACATGGTGAAACCCCATCTCTACTAAAAATACAAAAAATTAACCGGGCATGGGTGTGGTGGCGGGCCCTTGTAATCCCAGCTATTCGGGAGGCTGAGGCAGAAGAATCGCTTGAACTCGGGAGGCAGAGGTTGCAGTCAGCTAAGATGGAGCCATTGCACTCCAGCCTGGACAACAATAGTGAAACTCCATCTCAAAAAAGAAAAACAAATGAACAAACAAACACAGCCAGGCCTCATAGAAAACCCGAAGCCAAGACCATTGTCATGGGGCCACAGAGTCCTGCCTCTGCTTCACTCTGTGAGTTTCCATTCTCTAGCACTCACCCTTCTTTTATCATGCATGTCTCTTTTGATCCTGCTATTATAACTTCGGCTTACATGAGCTTTGGCCTGCTAGGGCCCTGACCTGAAGCCCCAGCTCATATGATCTATTAATCCAAACATTCACTCTGATGCTGGATACAGCAGAGTGGCCCTCTGAGCATCCATCCTGCCTTTCCTCCCACTGGAGAGACTAGACAGCTACATTTCCCAGGTTTCCTTGCAATAGGGCTGTAGATATCAGTGAGATGCACCTGCACAAAGATGAATATGATGGGAGTGTTTTTGTTTTCTGTTTTTGCTTTCCTCTTTGGGGGAGTTTCTGCTATCCTAGGGAATCCGGCAGATATGAGATTTTCCTGAGTTGGCATTCCAGTATCTATAGCTTCCTAGAGAATGCAGGTATGGGAGCAGAAATGGTCTGATCTCTGGGTTTAAACAATGCATTCCTGAACTCATTGCTCCATTGGGCAGCTTAGATGTAGGAGCCCAGCTGATGAGTCAGCTCTGTATTATTCTGGGAGTCATTCCTGAATGCTTGGAATCTTTCAGGCTTTCCAGTGAAAATATAAGCACCCAATTCTCTGTGCTAAATTTCTTCCTACTTAAAGTTCCTGCACCGAACTCTGATTAATATAACCATCCCTAACTTAATCAGCAAAGAAAAGGATGTGAAAGAGAGGATCCTAGCCTGTCCTATCGGCTCCCTGAGCATAAAACATCTACCCCTGGTTAATTTAGTTTTGCTGGAGGCTGGCAGGGGCAGGAGCAGGTGGGGGAGATGGGAACCACAATAAGGTGGGAGACAAGAGTGTCTAAAAGAATATCAGGTCAAGGAGACAGTGATTGGCTTCACTACTATAGAGTTCATGAGGGGACCAGATTGCAGAGTTCAAGTCAGGAAGTGGTGAGAGATGGATCTGGAGGGATCAGCCCATGCAAGACCCTGTGGGGTATTTTAAGCCTCATGAAGAAATTTAGACCAATCCTAAGAACAACTAGAAGTTGGAGAAAAGTTTAAAACAACTGGAAGCCATTTAAGTGTCTAGATTTTAGAAAAAACTCTTGGCGCCACTGTGGAAAATGGGCTTGGGAAGGCAAGATGCCCACAGGAAGACCTGTTAGAAGCTATTGCAGCTCTCCCTGTGGGAGATTATAAGGTGGCCTGGATTCAGAGAGTGGCAGTGGGGTGGGGAAGACTGAATGGAGGTACGAGGTTTTTAGTAGAAATGGTTACCTGGAAAGGACTGTATTTCTCCAACTATTCATAGGGGCAGATCCAAGTTTTGTGGGGCCTGAGATTTATAAAATTTATTTTGATAAACTACAATTTTTAAAAAGTTGAAGCCAGGCGCAGTGGCTCACACCTGTAATCCCAGTACTTTGAGAGGCTGAAGTGGGCAGATCACCTGAGGTTGGGCATTCGAGATCAGCCTGACCAACATGGAGAAACCCCGTCTCTAACT
Organism: Ateles fusciceps; assembly: GCA_036589455.1. Classification (NCBI taxonomy): domain Eukaryota; kingdom Metazoa; phylum Chordata; class Mammalia; order Primates; family Atelidae; genus Ateles; species Ateles fusciceps. The sequence goes on from JAZHEH010003259.1 coordinate 8,207,996, forward strand.
AAAAAATACAAAAAATTAACCTGGCATGGTGATGCATGCCTGCAATCCCAGCTACTCGGGAGGCTGAGGCAGGAGAATCACTTGAACCTGGGAGGCGGAGGTTGCGTGAGCTGAGATCGTGACATTGCACACCATCCTGGGCAACAAGAGGGAAACTCCATCTCAAAAAAAAAAAAAAAAAAAAAAAATTGAGGCAGGATATCTAGTTCTCCCACTCAGGCTGGGGTACTGTGGTGTGATTTCAGCTCAGTGGCATGATCTCGGCTCACTGAAACCTTGGCTTCCCAGGCTCAGGCAATCCTCCTGCTTCAGCCTCCCAAGCAGCTGGGACTACAGACACATGCCACCATGCCCAGCTACCTTTTGTATTTTTTGTAGAGACAGAGTTTCACCATATTGTCCACACTAGTTTCAAACTCCTGGGCTCTAGCGATCTGTCCATCTTGGCCTCCCAAAGTGCTGGAATTGCATTCGTGAGCTACCATGCCTGGTAATGAATTACAAATAATAACAAGCTGCCAAGCATTACAAAAATTGCATAATCCAGGAATTGCTTGATACACTTCCATAATACTTTTTTCCCTTCATTTTTTGATTGCATACTTTTTGGTCTTTTTTCATAACACAATTTTTTTTTGTGATATTACTTTCTACATAAAGAAAATAAAAGAATCCAGTCTATCCTCTAGCATGGCCCTCTGCCATGGCCCTAAGAGCTGTAGGACAGGGTCACATTGAGAGATAGCCTCTAGCCCTGTGCTTTTCCATCTTCATGTCACGTGAGTGACAATGTGGGATATGTGCAACATGAGATGGCATAGTGAGTAGCAAGAGAGTTCCTGGAAGTTCTTTCTGTACTAAGCTAGTGAGAGCTTAACTGTACATGGTTAAGTGCTTGTGAGCCATCCACAAGAAACCAAAACCAGGCCCAGTACAGTGGCTCACGCTTGTAATTCTAGCACTTTGGGAGGCCAAGGCAGGTGGAGCACTTGAGGTCAGGAGTTTGAGAACAGCCTGGCCAGCATGGTGAAACCCCATCTCTACTAAAAATACAAAAAAAAAAAAAAAAAAAAAAAAATTAGCTGGGCATGGTGATGCACACCTGCAATCCCAGCTACTCGGGAGGCCGAGGCAGGAGAATTGCTTGAACCCGGGAGGCAGAAGTTGCAGTAAGCCGAGATTGTACCACTGCACTCCAGCCTGATTGACAAAGTGAGACTCTGTCTCTCTCTCTCTCTCTCTCTTATATATATATATATATATATATATATATACACACACATATTTCTAACTTAACTGATCTTAAGTCAGGTCCCAAATACTCCATGGCCGCCCTTATGTCACATGACACAAAGAAAACTAGACGTTGCTGGCCAGGTGCAAAGCATTAGTGGTCTTAACTGATTGCAGTTATTTCATTTTTGCAAATTTTACAAAAACATGTAATTATATAAATGCATTGCTGGTGCCTCCCAGGGCCTTGGAAGGGCTGGTGTGAATGAGGGGCCCTGCCGCTTACACTTCATTAGCTTCCTGATTAATCTGCCTCTGCACACAAGCAAAAGGACATATCTAGTTGAGTCCAGTGTCATTCCTAATTGTTGGTTTAAAGCAAAAGAAACCAACTCCAACTTGCAAACTGTAGTCAAGAATAACTCCCCCAAATTCTACTTTGAGCTAATCTAGCCACGCCTGAGCACATACCTAACAGCATATATCTAGCAACTCTGACATTAAATATTTTGGCCAGAGCCACTGCCACCATTCTTGCTGCAAGGCGGGTCCTGTAGATCCTCCTACTTTGTGCCACAGCTTCTGATGCAAAATCCAGGGTGTATGAACTGCTTGGCAGAGCCTGGTCCTAAGTGAGAAAAGGAAGTATCAGGCCTTTCCAGCTTCTGTTTAGGAGACAGGTTCTTCCATGCAGAGGGAATTCCCAACACAGGAAGGGTCTTCAGATCCTCGGCAGCCTAGAGGAAAATAAAAGCCCATGACAAGCTCTAACATGTCCACCCACGCTGAAATGTAGTGAGTTCATCTTAAGAAGCTGAGCACGAGGTTTCACATTTCAGTAAGCTTTCTGCTCCGAAATTTCCCTGAGTTATTCAGATTATTTAAGCTTGGAAAGTAGTCATTTTCTGTGCAATGTCGTCCTCATTGTCTAGTAAACAAGGGACATGTAATGAAAGCAGACCAGAACCCCCAACCCAGTAACTACTGCTTGTAGTCATGTAAGATCAAGCAACTTTTTCTGACTTCATGGTATCAAAGGCAGGTTAATCTCAAGGAGAGCGTTAATCATTGAACAGCTTTTTGTTAAAGCCCTCTATCCAAGGGGCCTGGCAATTGAACTGAGGGAGATTTTTAAATTAAAAATAATTTATTTGGAAAAATAGCTAATCAAAGGAAGAACAGTACTCATTCTATGTAGTTGGGCTGCAAAGACAGGACATAGGCCAAACTAATAGATACAACGTTGGTATGATTTAAAGGTAGATGATAATTTGAACAGCCCCATCAGTTGTCCAAACGTACCTTTGAGCAAATTAGAAAAAGCTGCCTTTTCTTCAAGACATTAGTATTGTCATATTCTGGAAAGTTTGCTTTATAAATAAGCAAACTTGAGTCTGCAAATGAGAATGACTCACTTAGAGTTGTACAGTGTCCAAATTGCACAATGGTAAATGGCAGCCCTAAGTATGAAGAACTTTTCTTCAGATTTATATCTATTATATATACAATCCGATAGACGCATTAAGCAAACAACTTTTAAGACAGTACTTTTTACACATGATTTACCAGCCCAACCGATTAGTAATTTTCAGTTCTTCCAAGTTTCCTTCCAGTCTCTACCAATAGTCACATATAGTTTTAAAAATTATTATAATAGTAATGAGTATGCAACTTTGTGTGTCACTTTGATTCTCCCAGTTAAAATCATTGAAAAAACAATTTCTTGCATTGCTACATTGTCTTTCTTTTAATGATTTATCACATATTATATCAAGTGAATGCCATAATGAATTTAGCCACACTTACTTTGTAATTTGAGGTACTTTAATCAACATGTTATGATTGATAATATTCTATACCCAAGGTAAAAGTTACAATGAAAACTTTCAGATAGAGGGGTTATTTAGATAGTGTAAACAGGTGAAATAATAAATATCCTTCCAAACAATTATACCAAGATGAATATTTTATTGGAATAAGGCTAAACAAGAAGTGAATTTGTATTTGGAATTTTTTTTTTGTTTGCATAAACATTATATTTCTCCATTTGTGTTTACACTGTAATGAACCATCATAGAAGGTGCATTCCACATCAATGTACTGCAACAGGGTGCACTTCAGAGAAGCAATAGGGTGTAGTGAAAAACGTGGGTTTTGGAATCAAATGGACTTGAACTGCTGTGCTCTGAAATGTTATGTTCTGCAAAAAAAGACTTGTGCAAGAATGCTCATAACAGTTTTATTTGTAATAGCAAAAAATTGGAAACAATCCAGATGTGCATCAATAGGAAAATGGATAAACTGTGGTATATTCATCCATATAACACTATTCACCCATAAACAAAATAAACTACTAGTATATATAAAAACATGGATGGGTATCAAAATTATGCTCAATGAAAAAGTCTTACACAACACTGCATTCTCTATGGTTCCATTATGTGAATGAGGGTTTAGAACAAGCAAAGGTAACCTATGTGGAAAAATATCAGAAAATTGGTTGCATCTAGAGCTTTTTGTCTCAAAAAAAAAAAAAGAACCTAAACAAGTATTGAGCTCGATTGAAAATATGCATTCTGAAGTATTTCAACTTACTTTGATATATATATAAACTAATATGGATCCACAGATGGATGGAAGAATTGGTTTATCTAGAGAGAGGTGAATGAGCAAGAAGAGTAAAATGTCGAGCGCAGCTTTTCCTGTGGCATTCAAAATTTTATAATTCAACATTGGAAAACTTTTTGATCTTGGGAATGTTTCATAAACTTACTGGTTTCAATTTCCGCAAAATGGAAGTAACGGTATTTACTTCACAAGGTTGTTGTGAAGCTTTTAAAAAATTGCCATGAAAACAGGTGTGTTCTGTGGTAGATGTTCATGTGCTCTGAGAAGCTGCTTGCCTTCTCTTTCATTCCCTCTTCCCCGCTGTGTCAGTTCGTAAGCCAGGATAGGTGTTTTTGGATTTGGTAGCATTGCCTATGAACAGTGGTCTAAAGTGGTATGCAGCAAAATTATTTGGGTTACAACGAATGAACTGTCTGCTGTCTGCTGATTGTATACTTCTTGAGTGGAGAAACAGATTTAATAATGGAAGCGGCTCAAACTCCAGAGAAGAGGGATAGCCTGTGGTTATACTTGGTCTAAAGGGATTGGCAGAAAGCAGAGAGGAAGGCCAAAATGTTATAGGCAATTATCATATGGATTTTAACATTTAAAAACTAAGTTGCTATTTAGCTCACTGAAAGCTCTATTTGTGAACATTCATTTATCTAACAAATATTTATTAAGTGTCTACTGCATGCCTGGCATTGTGCTGGGAGCTGGACAAATGTGCAAGTTAGAAATAGGTGCTTGCCCTCTTGGAGCATACATTCTAGTATTGCTAAAGTTGATTGGATTTACAGGGATCAGTCTGTTAGCATTTGCTGAGTGCCAGGCATGCAGAATACTATAATAAACCAAACAAACATAGTCCATACTCTCACAGAGTTTGCAATCTAGCAGAAAAGGCACATATATGGCCGAGCAGTGGCTCACATCTGTAATCCCAGCACTTTGGGAGGCCGAGGTGGGCGGATCACAAGATCAGGGGTTCAAGACCAACTTGACCAACATGGTGAAACCCTGTCTCTCCTAAAAATACAAGAATTAGCTGGCGTGGTGGTACACACCTGTAATCTCATCTACTCAGGAGGCCAAGGCCCGAGAATCACTTGAACCCAGAGGCAGAGATTGCAGTGAGCTGAGATCGCGCCACTGCAATCCAGCCTGAGAGACAGAGCAAGACTCCGTCTCAAAAAAAAAAAAAAAAAAAAGGCAGATTTTATCGAATCACTGCATGTAACTATATTGAATACACTACAGTGTGCAAAAGACTGGGAAGGAGAAGTCCAGAGTTCTTAACAGAATTGAGGCAGAATTTCTCCGCTCTAGTCTGGTTGAAAAAAATTTTCTCCCCTAAACTTTTCTCTGAGTTAAGAGAATGAGATAAATACAAACAGAGCTTGAGATAGCCAGTGGCCCAGGTCCGGTCACCAGCGGAATAAAGAATAGATTAGGAGCACCAAGAGGTGATGATGTCAGTTCCATTGCTGAATATTCCTTTGACACCTGGTGAACTTACTATGCCTGTGGAGCTCCTGTACAGTTTGGCTACACAAAACGAGTGAGAACGGTTCAACTGCTTTTAACCATAGTGAAGTATTCTGAAATTAGGCTTGTCTTCTGCCTGGTCAAGCACTATAGCAAACACTAACGCTCCCATGGGGCCAAGAAGCTGCTAGAGACACAGGTTGTGGGATCACGAAACAAAGCAATGATACAACTAACCCATTTCAAGAACGTTTTCCGTCCACTGAGGTCACTGGTTCTGAGCAGAAAGAAGATAGAAGCCAAGAGAATATAGAGAACTTATAGGAAATATATGTGTCTCACAGATAGAAACTGGAGCTCCTATATAATCTTAACGCACCCTGAGAACAAACAAATGAGTTGCTTAAAACTCATTTGCTTAAATCGTTGCATTACACATTCTTTAGTGGGGACAACTGTTGTGTTGGATTCTGAACTTCTCCCCCTCTTAAGCAGAAGGAGCCTGGATTATGCTTGGAGGACTTCCATTTTCCAGCACTACCAGCAGGCATACAGTGGGTGCATAATAAATACTACTTGAATTACTATAGGTTTGTTTCCATTTGCTACCTGATTCCCTGAAAGATAAGAAAAATATAGGACTATCTAGTGATGAGCAAAGGAAATGTACAAATAACTGAATTTAGAGCTTTGCTGTGATTCAGTTAAAACCTTGAAAGGAAGTAACAAAAAATTAACTTCTGCTTAAACAAGCACAAATTTGTTTTCCTGTCCAGAGAAATGCCTAGGACTAAAAGCCGTATTTCATGGCATCTTCTTAAAGTCAAGTAGATCTGAAAGTGTACGAAGCCAAGAAAATCAGAGAAGGACAAGGCTGGGAAGTTAGAATACAGGAGAGTTACAGTTTTAGACCTCCTGGATTCGTAATCTCAGCTCTACCACTGTTTAGCTGTGAGATTATAGGCAAGTTACCCAACCTTCATTTCCTCTTCTGTAATGCTGGTCCTGCCTCAAAGATATCATTTGAGTTATTGCACTTAGCACAATTTCTGGCACATAAGCGCTCCAAACATGCTGGGTTTTATTCCAAATGATTTTTAAGATGATTTCAATTTTCTCTATAAGGTTTTTAAATAAATATGATTTGCTGAATAAATAACTGAAGATAGGATGTCATAACCCTGTAAGATTTTTTTTATAAATATATTTACAAATCAGGAAAAGATCCTCCCTCTCATGCCCTGATTGTGCTTCAGATTACAAGACCACCACACCCACACAATGTGTCACTTAGTCTGGTCTCTCTGAGTAGGGAGTATCCTCCTCCTACCTAGGCAAACATGAAACCTAACAGAAGATTCAGTGTTAATTTCTCTCTTAAAGACAATTCTGCATTAAAAAATGGATTACTTTGCTATAACCTCAGGATATTAAAAAGCCTAAAGAATCTTTGTAGTCTGAGTTTGCGTATTCTTGGTCTCAGGCTTTGATTAATCTGACAGGCCTTGGAGAGAAAGATATAGGTATTTACCTAGATCAAAATCAGGTTGAAACAATAAGGGTATTTTATGCTTTGTGTAAGCTGGTAAATACTATGACTTTTGGAATAACTGTCTTGCTGAAAAATTGACACACTTTTCCTTCTGGTATGTCTTTGCATAAATTGTTCTTCTTTCTGCAAGATTAACTGATACCATCTGTGAGTATTCTATCCCCACTCTCAGCTTGCATTTAAATCTGCATGTTTCTTTTCTCTGCCTCTTTTCAAAGGTGCTAGAATGCAAGAGCTACCCTTAGCTAATGGCCAAACACTGCGCCTGAGCTCCCTTTCTTTTAACCCCTTGCTTCCCACTCTGCATCTAAAGGCAAAAACAATCCTCTGACCCGGGGCCCACCCCCTGCCTGTGATAGGCTGCTTGGAATAGCAACAGCCTGTGTCACCGAAAAGGGCAAAGCCTTCGGAAATAGAAACAAAGTTGGTCACAAATCACATTAGCTTTGCCCGAAGTTTTTCCCCCACACTCTTCTTTAGCGTGCTATTATGGGGAAAGTGACCACTTCTGGCAGCGGGGGTGGTCGGGGCGGTTTGGTGGCGGGGGAGCGGCTGTAACTTCTACGTGACCATGGTACCTGTTGAAAACACGGAGGGCCCCAATCTGCTGAACCAGAAGGGGACAGCGGTGGAGACTGAGGGCAGCTACCGAGCCAGCGGCAGCCGGCATCCTCCCTGGGCGAGAGGTAAAGTGAGCCTGCAGGGCTCGGGTGACCCGCAGAGGAGCAAGCTGAACTCGTCTCCCAAGTCGTGTGTGTGTGTGTGTGTGTGTGCGCGCGCGCGCGCGCGCGCATATGGGCATGCTGCATGCGTGGAGGGAAGGGGACAGGGTCTGGTGGGACGTGGGATAGCTCGGAGCAGTAATGTTGTAAAGATCGAAGTCTTGGTGCGTGACAAGAAAATACAGGTTACACATCCACCACTGGTATGATGAGTTCCTTGATTGTGTTTACATAATACAATGTGTGGATCTTTTTCATATTGGAAAGGTCCACCTGCAAAGATAGTCTCATTTGTAAACACACAGGCACACGCATGCCCACACTTTTTCATTTATTGTCACAAATGGACGCTGTGTCACCAGTTGACATTATAACCACTGTTTTAAAAATCAGTATTTTAAACAGGCTTCATAAAATTATTAGTTATGTAATCAATGAGAACACAAACTTCCTTTTTAAATTCCCAGCACGTTTGTGATGGATCTGAGCGTTATTCAGAGCCTGAAACGCTTGCTTTGCTGGGTTCTGCCTTCTTTAAAACTGGCCTTGCAAACTGAGGTTTGTTTGCTGTGCTGTCCTTCTGGAGGTGAAATTTGGAAAAGTTCTAATTCATTTCAGTGATCTTTGCTAAATCAGAGGCTGGTCTTCACTTCCATATTTACTGTTTCCACAAACACGTTGTACACTTTTTGCTACCTCTTCCTGTTCATTTAGTTTGTGGTGAAGGGAATTGAAAGTACTTGAAATATGAAATGACAACGAACACAAATAATCTCTTTCCTGCTATTTTCCTCAGCTGTATCTTCTTAATCAGATATTACATTCCCAAGCAGCATATAGGAATTTCGTGCAAAATCCAATACACTAAATGATACAAAAGACATTTGCCTTTCTCTTGAGAATGGTCCTAACACTGACGTTTGCCTTGCGGGTTTGTCTGATCTTGTGGAATTGAACCTGTGATCCCTTACATAGAGGCATGAAGAGGCTCTCTTCAGGAGTGGAGAAGCCCTCCATCTTCCACGTCCTGCGCTCAGGTTTCTCTTGCTTTCTCACTTCTCATCAAGAATGAGGCTGGGCATGACGGGTCCTGCCTGTAATCCCAGCACTTTGGGAGGCCAAGGTGGGCAGATCACTTGACGCCAGGGGTACAAGACAAGCCTGGCCAACAGAGCCGAAACCCCATCTCTACTAAAAATACAGAAAGAAAAAAAATAGCTGGGCATAGTGGCACGCACCTGTAGTCTCAGCTACTCGGGAGGCTGAGGCACAAGAATCGCTTGGAGGTTACAGTGAGCTAAGATCATGACACTGCACTCCAGCCTGGGTGACAGAGCAAAACTCTTGTCTAAAAAAAAAAATGAATATCTGGGATCATCTTTCAATATGCCTCTTATGCAGAGGCACCCTTTTCTCTGAGTGCTTGCTACTCGCTACTCACTGGCCCACAAGTTCCCTAAGAGCAGGCAAGGAAAACTTATATTTGGAGATAAAGGGAAAGAGTTGCAAAGTTCTTTTCTCCAAATTCCTGGGAATATGAGCTGCAGTGTAGACTGCAGAGCAAGCTGAGGTGGTGATGTTAACAAAAAGGCCCGCTAAATAGAGTCAGTGATAATGTCACAAAGAAGATGAAAAGAAACTTTGCCTAGGAAGGGCCTTTGTAGTAACCATTAAAAATGGACTGTTTATTTTGATATGGCTTTGAAGGTACAATGTGCTCTTAATAGCTTATATTGTACAAGTTCACAGTTATCCAGAAGGAAGATCATGTGTATTTACATTTACAAAAGTTCAATACATGCACAAAATTCAACTTAAAGTGCAACTATTTATGTTGTTGTAAAGAAACAATAAATGAATAAGTACTATAAATAAATTATCTTTCAAGTTTAATTTTAAATGAATTTTTATTATATAGAAGAGAAAGCCTAAATGTTTCCTTAAAATGTCAGATAAATACAACTTTGATTTGTGCTATACATAATATGAATTTAGATGAATGCAAACCTTTTATTTTCTACTTTCGTAAATTTTCTTAACTTGTCTTAAATGTCTTTTGGCACCCAAAAGCAATTATACATACATATGTATAAATGAATTCGTAGTGCGGACTTGCTATATGGTTTTCACAAGTTACTTAATGTCTCCATTCATTAATACTGGGATTGTATCTTCATTTGTCTTATGAAGGTATTGAGATTTAATGAGATAATATTTGTCAAATACTCCTTTTGGCTTCTTTATATTTTAAACTTCTATAGCTGCTTTCATCTAAGAAATTCAGAGTATTTAAATTATGCTCAACAATTATCATAATATTTCTGCATTTGAAGGTAGCAAGCTTTTCTATATTCCTAGGTGGAAAAATCAAAGCATAAAGAGGAATGAGTTATATAACTCGGGACAAGGTAATTAAATCATGTGAGATACTGAAAAACAACAACCAAAAGACAAACCCCTAAGCTCTGCAGTTGAGCTCCCTTGACGCTACTGTGCACAATGGAAAATTTTGGCAGGTCTTTCTTGACTAACCCTCTTTAACTGAAAAGAATGCTTTGTTCCAATGACTAGAAGCTAATGAATTTAATTCATTTTCAGTAAGCTGTGACTCAAAGTGGTGGCATTTTTAGTAAATTTTTTCAGCTTTCATGGACATGGTCCAATCCATCTTATTGTAGGGCAGGAGTAAGCTCCGTTTGAAATTCTGGTGCCTAGAGTTGACAACAGATATAGGTGATGTGAGATACTGGACGGCTAGAGCATCTCACACAAGGGAAACCTGAGGTCAGAAGATGTGTGATTGGCCCAAGGTCACACAGAGGATGGTCCAGAATTGACCCTGGTGCCCTCTGGCCCAGGAGATTCAATACTGACTTCTTCTTTAGCTCCCAGGCTTCCTTTATTTCATGATCCAAACAGTTGGCTGGGGGAGAGAGTCCTCTTTAGTTTCCCTTAACCCCCATGTGCCCAAAGGTTCAGAAACCAAGAACAGTATTTACTGTATGAGTGCAGGTGGTCAGCACTGCAGAACTCTCTGGCCCTGGGACCCAGAACGTGAAGAACGGGACTCACCGACCCAGCTGAAAGGACCATCCTTCATCCCCTCTGAGGATGCCACAGTCTGGAATTTAGGAAATACACACTTCTGCTCAGCAGATGAACATTCTAAGGCAGTTGTTCCCAAACACTTTTAAAGCTGTGAACTCCTTTCTCCTAAATAAACTGGGCAGGTGGTGAGTATGTGAGATGTAACTGTAACTATGTTCCTACTGAGTGCTGTTCTCCCAGGTTTGGCTTAAATTGGGCCCCCTGGAATTTCATCAGGCCTGGCTTTTTCAGGCTTCATCAGTCGGCTCTAGGGCAAGTCAACTTGTAAGAGAGACGGAGGAGACTTTTGGAAACAAACTCATCCCCCAGGGGAAGAGGAAGTCAGGCCAACCAGCTTGACCTGATTTCAGTGCTTTGGTTGTGAGAAGACAGATTCTAGTAAGAGACCAGTTACCTTGGGCAGACCCAGGCATCGCAGAGTTTTTGAGATGCTGGGCCATTCCCATTTTTCCACACTTTCTATATATAAAAAAAAAAAAAAAAAACAAGCCTCAAAACCCATGACAATAATTACAGTGCTTTACAAACATATGTATTTAACAAGTCAATATCTGATAACAATGATTATGTCCACTGTGATATGTATTCCCAAGGAAATAATAGGATTTTTTTTTTTTTTTTTGAGACGAAGTCTTGCGCTGTCACCCAGGCTGGAGTAAGGTGGCGCAATCTCGACTCACCGCAACCTCCACCTCCCGGGTTCAAGTGATTCTTGTGCCTCAGCATCCTAAGTAGCTGGCTAATTTTTGTATTTTTAGTGGAGACAGGTTTTACCATGCCGGCCAGGCTGGTCTCCAACTCCTAACCTCAGGTGATCCGCCTACCTCGACCTCCCAAAGTGCTGGGATTACAGGTGTGAACCACTGTGCCTGGCTGGAAATGACAAGATTTTTAGACTTGTTCATTTATGGAGGACAACTTGCTCTTCTGTGTGTCATGAGACCAGATTTAAAGATAAACATCTCCCCTTTCAGTTCAGACAGCGTATCTCTGTGGCTGTACATTTACCCTCACTTGGAAATCACATCAAAAGTCTAGATTTGAGGCTTTTCACCACTGTGAGCATTGGGCAAATGGTTCCTCTGGGATCTCCTGGGAAGGAAAAAGGCTGTCAACATGGTGGGAGCTGTTTCACTGCAAACTCTGGGTGCCATGCGTCACACGCAGCAGTGGTCTTGCTCCTCTCTAAGGAACTGTCACCCAGAGAGAGCAGAGAGGCTGCCACAGACCCTCTCCCAAGCTCTGCAGCAGCAGCGGACACACGCTGCAGGAAGCCTGTCCTGCCAGGGCCTGGCAGACCCAGACCAAGCCAGCCTGAGAGCAGCCAGCCAAGTGGTGGGGCCCACCTGGGCAGGCTGAGATTAGCTGGCACACACCAGCATGCCTGTTAGCTGGCACACACCAGCATGCCTCAACCAGTTTTTTACAGCCATTCTGATAGGTCGGTGCCTCTGTTCTAGTTGTTAAATATTTTCAACATAGCTGTTCTCTGCCAGATTACCAACAGTTGCTGAGGCAGCTGAAAGCCCAGGAATAGGCGTGGTGGTAGCTAGTAGGACCTGAATATGAGCCCACAGGGTATCTTCCTTGTGAATTCTCAAGAGGGTCGTCTTTAGTGGTCTAGAGCTTACATTAGTTGGTAGAGACAGAACTCAAAATACACTTGGAGCAGCTGAAGGAAGCTGAGATTTGCATATGTATATAAAAGATGAATCTGCCAATTTTAAAATGCAATTTTTAATTGCTGTAGGTATGAGGATTTTATTATTCATTCAAGAATAGTTCGTTTTTGAATCTTGGTTTCATAGGTAGCTTTTTCTCGGTACTATTATCTACCCTTCAGGTTAAAAAAGCTCTGAGATCTCTAAAAGGCTCCGTTACTGTGCAACAGTTTAAACAGCTATTTACTCAGAGTGTATGAGAAAGAACTAGTTTTATAAGATTTTGAAAGTGAGCACAGTCAGAACTCCTTCGTTCAGTTTTCTCATGAACAGTCTTCCCCAGAGGGTGAGTTATTGAAAAGGTAATGCAATGGAAGTCACTTAAAAGACACCAAGTTACGATAATGAGAAAGGAAAAGTTGGAATTGGCTCCTTCCCAAGGGGTTATTTGATCAAATACCAAATGTGGATGATTTCTCGTCCCCTCCTCCCTTAAAAAGTACTCAATCTCAGTTAAAGTTACTGAATGTGAAGTACCCCAAAATACTTCCCAGCTGAAACTGAGTCAAACATTTAGAGTAAATCATAAATTCAAATGTTTTTTTCTGTATTATTTTGTTTTGTTTTTGCACATTGGCATCATTTTCCTTCCCATGTCTTTTTTTTTTAAATATATATATTTTATTGTACTTTAGGTTCTGGGGTATGTGTGCAGATCATGCAGGATTGTTGCATAGGTACATACATGGCAATGTGGTTTACTGCCTCCATCCCCCCGTCACCTATATCTGGCATTTCTCCCCATGTTATCCCTCTCCAGTCTCCCTACCCTCTGCTGTCCCTCCCCTGTTCCCTCCCAACAGACCCCAGTGTATGATGCTCCCCTCCCTGTGTCCATGTGTTCTCATTGTTCAGCACCCTGCTATGAGTGGGAACATGTGGTGTTTGATTTTCTGTTCTTGTGTCAGTTTGCTGAGAATGATGGCTTCCAGATTCATCTATGTCCCTACAATGGACACGAACTCATTGTTTTTTATGGCTGCATAGTATTCCATGGTATATATATGCCACATTCTCCTTGTCCAGTCTGTCATTGATGGGCATTTGGGTTGGTTCCAGGTCTTTGCTCTTGTAAGCACAATGGCAATGAACATACGTGTGCATGTGTCTTTATAATAGAATGATTTATAATCCTTTGGATATATACATCCATTAATGGGATTGTTGGGTCAAATGGAACCTCTATTTCTAGATCCTTGAGGAATTGCCACACTGTCTTCCACAATGGTTGAACTAATTTACACTCCCACCAACAGTGTAAAAGTGTTCCTATTTCTCCACATCCTCTCCAGCATCTGTCTCCAGACTTTTTAATGATCACCATTCTAATTGGTGTGAGATGGTATCTCAATGTATTTGATTTGCATTTCTCTAATGACCAGTGATGATGAGCAGTTATTCATGTTTGTTGGCCTCATAAAGTCTTTTGAAAAGTGTCTGTTCTTGTCCTTCGCCCACTTTTGAATGGGTTTGTTTGTTTTTTGCTTGTAAATCTGTTTTAGTTCTTTGTAGATTCTGGATATTAGCCCTTTGTCAGATGGGTAGATTGTAAAAATTTTTTTCCATTCTGTTAGTTGCCGGTTCACTCTAATGATTATTTCTTTTGCTGTACAGAAGCTCTGGAGTTTAATTAGATCCTGTTTGTCTATTTTGGCTTTTGCTGCCAATGCTTTTGGAGTTTTAGTCATGAATTCCTCACCTATGCCTATGTCCTAAATGGTTTTGCCTAGGTTTTCTAGGGTTTTTATGGTGTTAGGCCTTATGTTTAAGTCTTTAATCCATCTGGAGTTAATTTTAGTGTAAGGTGTCAGAAAGGGGTCCAGTTTCAGCTTTCTGCACATGGTTAGCCAGTTTTCCCAACACCATTTATTAAACAGGGAATCCTTTTCCCATTGCTTGTTTTTGTCAGGTCTGTCAAAGATCAGATGGTTGTAGATGTGTGGCGCTGCCTCTGAGACCTCTGTTCTGTTCCATTGGTCTATATCTCTGTTTTGGTTCCAGTACCATGCTGTTTTGATTACTGTAGCCTTGTCGTATAGTTTGAAGTCAGGTAGCATGATGCCTCCAGCTTTGTTCTTTTTGCTTATAATTGTCTTGGCTATGCGGACTCTCTTTTGGTTCCATATGAAGTTTAAGGTGGTTTTTTCCAGTTCTGCAAAGATGGTCGTAGGTAGCTTGATGGAGATAGCATTGAATCTATAAATTACTTTGGGCAGTATGGCCATTTTTACGATATTGATTCTTCCTAACCATGAGCATGGAATGATTTTCCATCATGTTTGTGTCCTCTCTTATTTCCTTGAGCAGTGGTTTGTAGTTCTCCTTGAAGAGGTCCTTTATATCCTATGCTAGTTGTATTCCTAAGTATTTTATTCTCTTTGTAGCAATTGTGAATGGCAGTTTGTTCTTGGTTTGGCTCTCTTTAAGTCTGTTATTGGTGTACAGGAATGCTTGTGATTTCTGCACATTGATTTTCTATCCTGAGACTTTGCTGAAGTTGCTTATCAGTATCAGGAGATTTTGGGCTGAGATGATGGGATCTTCTAAATATACAATCATGTCATCTGCAAATAGAGACAATTTGACTTTCTCCTTTCCTAATTGAATACTCTTTATTTCTTTTTCTTGCCTGATTGCTCTGGCTAGAACTTCCAATACTATATTGAATAGGTGTGGTGAGAGAGGGCACTCTTGTCTAGTGCCAGATTTCAAAGGGAATGCTTCCAGTGTTTGCCCATTCAGTATGATATTGGCTGTGGGTTTGTAGTAAATAGCTTTTATTATTTTGAGATATGTTCCATTGATACCTAGTTTCTTGAGAGTTTTTAGCATAAAGGGCTGTTGAATTTTGTTGAAGGTCTTCTCTGCATCTATTGATATAATCATGTAGTTTTTGCCTTTGGTTCTGTTTATGTGGTGAATTACGTTTACAGACTTGCATATGTTGAACCAGCCTTGCATCCCGGGATGAAGCCTACTTGATCGTGATGGATAAGCTTTTTGACGTGCTGTTGCAAATGGTTTGCCAGTATTTTATTGAAGATTTTTGCATCTGTGTTCATCATGGATACTGCGCTGAAGTTTTCTTTTTTTGCTGAGTCTCTGCCGCGTTTTGGTATCAGGATGATGTTGGTCTCATAAAATGATTTGGGAAGGATTCTCTCTTTTAGGACTGTTTGGAATAGTTTCAGAAGGTGTGGTACCAACTCCTCTTTGTATGTCTGGTAGAATTCGGCGGTGAACCCATCTGGACCTGGGCTTTTTTTGGTTCGTAGGCTATTAATTGCTGCCTCAACTTCAGCCCTTGCTATTGGTCTGTTCAGTGTTTCAACTTCTTCCTGGTTTAGGCTGAAGAGGGTGCAAGTGTCCAGGAATTTATCCATTTCTTCCAGGTTTACTGGTTTGTGTGCATAGAGTTGCTTATAGTAATCTCTGATGGTAGTTTGTATTTCTGTGGAATCTGATGATATCCCCTTTATCATTTTTTATTGCATCTATTTGATTATTCTCTTTTCTTTTTTATTAATATGGTCTATTTTATTGATCTTTCAAAAAAACCAGCTCCTGGATTTATTAAGTTTTTGAAGGGTTTTTTTGTGTGTGTCTCTCTCTCTCCTTCAGTTCTGCTCTGATCTTAGTTATTTCTTGTCTTCTGGTAGCTTTTGAGTTTTTTTGATCTTGCTCCTCTAGCACTTTTAATTTTGATGATAGGGTGTCGATTTTAGATCTTTCCTTGCTTCTCATTTGGGCATTTATTGCTATAAATGTTCCTCTAGACACTGCTTTAAATGTGTCCCAGAGATTCTGGTACGTTGTATCTTCATTCTCGTGGGTTTCAAAGAACATCTTTATTTCTGCCTTCATTTCATTGTTTATCCAGTCAACATTCAAGAGCCAGTTGTTTAGTTTCCATGAAGCTGTGCAGTTCTGAGTGAGTTTCTTAATCCTGAGTTCTAATTTGATTGCACTGTGGTCTGAGAGACCGTTTGTTATGATTTCCATTCTTTTGCATTTGCTGAGGAGTGATTTACTTCCAATTATGTTGTCAATTTTAGAGTAGGTGTGATGTATGCTGAGAAGAATGTATATTCTGTGGATTTAGGGTAGAGAGTTCTGTAAATGTCTATTAGGTTTGCTTGGTCCAGATCTGAGTTCAAGTCCTGGATATACTTGTTAGTTTTCTGTCTCGTTGATCTGTCTAATATTGACAGTAAAGTGTTAAAGTCTCCCACTATTATTGTGTGGGAATCTAAGTCTCTTTGTAGGTCGTTAAGAACTTGCTTTATATATCTGGGTGCTCCTGTATTCGGTCTGTATATATTTAGGATAGTTAGCATTTCTTGTTGCATTGATCCTTTTACCATTATGTAATGCCCTTCTTTGTCTCTTTTGATCTTTGTTAGTTTAAAGTCTATTTTATCAGAGACTAGGATTGCAACTCTTGCATTTTTTTTTTTTTTTTTTTGCTCTCCATTTGCTTGGTAAATCTTTCTCCATCCCTTTATTTTGAACCTATGTGTGTCCTTGCGTGTGAGGTGGGTTTCCTGGATATAGCACATGGATGGGTTTTGACTTTTTATCCAATTTGCCAGTCTGTGTCTTCTGATTGGGGCATTTAGCCCATTTACATTTAAGGTTAATATTGTTATGTGTGAATTTGATCCTGCCATTTTGATGTTAGCTGGTTGTTTTGCCCATTAGTTGACACATTGTGTCAATGCTTTTTAACATTTGGTACCTTTTTGGAGTGGCCGGTACTTGTTGTTCCTTTCTATGTTTAGTACTTCTTTCAGGAGCTCTTGTAAGCCAGGCCTAGTGGTGACTAAATCTCTCAGCAATTGCTTGTTTGTAAAGGATTTTATTTCTCCTTCGCTTATGAAGCTTAGTTTGAGTGGATATGAAATTCTAGGTTGAAGGTTCTTTTCTTTAAGGATGTTGAATATTGGCCCCCACTCTCTTCTGGCTTCTAGGGTGTCTGTGGAAAGATCCACTGTTAGTTTGATGGGCTTCCCTTTGTGGACAACCCGACTTTTCTCTCTGGTTGCCCTTAGGATTTTTTCTTTCATTTCAATGCTGGTGAATCTGATGATTATGTACCTTGGAGTTGTTCGTCTTGAGGAGTATCTTTGTGGTGTTCTGTATTTCCTGGACTTGAATGGTGGCCTGTCTTGCTAGGTTGGGGAAGTTCTTCTGGTTAATATCCTGAAGAGTGTTTTCCAGCTTGGATTCATTCTCTCCATCATATTCAGGTACACCTATCAAATGCAGATAGGTCTTTTCCCATAATCCCATATTTCTTGGAGGCTTTATTAATTTCTTTTCACTCTTTTTTCTCTAATCTTGCTTTCTCATTTTATGTCATTGAGTTGATCTTCAATCTCTGATATGCCTTCTTCTGCTTGGTCAATTTGGCTATTGAAACTTGCATATGCTTAGCAAAGGTTCTACTGTGTTTTTCAGCTCCATTAAGTCATTTATATTCTTCTCCAAGCTGTTTATTCTCATTAGCACTTCATCAAACCTTTTTTCAGTGTTCTTAGTTTCTTTGCATTGGGTTAGAACATGTTCTTTTAGCTCAGAGATGTTTGTTATTACCCACCTTCTGAAGCCTGTTTCTGTCAATCCATCAGACTCATTCTCCATCCAGTTTCATTCCTTTGCTGGTGATGAGTTGTGATCCCTTGGATGAGGAGAGGCGTTCGGGTTTTGGGTGTTTTCATCCTTTTTGCACTGGTTTCTTCCCATCTTTGTGGATTTATCTACCTGTGGTCTTTGTAGTAGGTGACTTTCAGATGGGGTCTCTGAGTGGACGTCCTTTTTGTTGATGATGAAGTAATTTCTTTCTGTTTTTTAGTTTTCCTTCTAACACTTAGGCCCCTCTGCTGTAGGACTGCTGGACGTCCACTCCAGACCCTGCTTTCCTGGGGGAGCACCCGTGGGGGGCTGCAGAACAGTAAGGGTTGCTGCCAGTTTCTTCTTCTGTTGTCTTTGTCCCAGAAGGATATCCGCTATATGTCAGCCTGAGCTCTCCTTTATGAAGTGACTCTTTGGATATATGGGGGTCAGAAAGCTGCTTGAGGAGACAGTCTATTGATTATAGGAGCTCAAGTGCTGAGCTGTGAGCTCCGTTGTTTCATTCAGAGCTGCTGGGCAGGTAAGTTTACGTCTCCTGCAGCAGAACTCATAACCGCGTTTATTCCCAGGTGCTCTGTCCTGGGAAGGTGGCCTTTATTTATAAGTTTCTGACGTGCTGCTGCCTTTTCCAGAGCTGCCCTGCCCAGCAAGGAGGTAGCCTAGTCACAGTCTGCCACCAGAGGCATTGCTGAACTGCCGTGGGCTCTCCCCAGCTGCTCTGTGAACTTCCTTGCGGTTTTGTTTATAGAGGTTTAATTAGAACTGCCTTGGTAATGGCATTCAGCCTCAGTAATGGTGGACTGCCTCAGTAATGGCTGCCTCAGTAATGGTGGACTGCCTCAGTAGTGGCAGACTGCCTCGGTAGTGGCGGACCTCTTCCCTCCACAGAGCTGGACCATCCTGGGTCCAGCTGCACTTGCTGGGAAACTCTTAATCCAGAGTGTTTCAGATTGCTGGTCTTTGTGGGGGTGGGACCCACCGAGCCAGATCACCTTGCTCCCTGTTTCAGCCCCCTTTTTTCAGTTGAATGGGTGCCTCTGTCTCCTGGACGTTCCAGGTTCCAGTTGAAACAGTGCCTGGATTTGTGTGAGTTTTTGTGCGGAGACCCATTGCGCCAGCTGAAACAGCCATGCTGGAAACTCGTGGCACTTTTCAGCCCGGGATCTTCTGGTCTGTGGGCAGTAATAATTCGTTTGGAAATGTGGTGATCACTCACCCTCTGCGTTGTTCTCTCTGGGAACTGCACTCCAGAGCTGTTCCTATTCAGTCGTCTTGGATCCGCCTCCATCATTCTTTTTTAAAATTTAAGACAGAGTTTCACTCTGTTACCCAGGCTGGAATGCAGTAGTGCTCTCTGCTCACTGCAACCTCCGCCTCCCAGGTTTCAGCAGTTCTTGTGTCTCAGCCACCCGACTAGCTGGGATTACAGGCATGCACCACCACACCCGGCTAATTTTTGTATTTCTCTTTTTTAGTAGAGACAGGATTTCACCATGTTGCCCAGGCTGATCTCGAACTCCTGACCTCGAATAATCCACCCATGTCAGCCTCCCAAAGTGCTGGGATTACAGGTGTGAGTCATCGCCCCCCCCAGCTTAATTATTCTACACAACTTAGTAGAAATAATAATAAGACTAAAATAATTTATTACATCATTCTAGTTCTAGGAGATTTTATTATTTTTGAACAATGATTCATTTTATACTGTTTTGCCAAAGTTTCAGGAAGAAAAATGTAATTCTTCCTTTGACTTTCAGGAATATACTTTTTTAAGTAAAACTAGTGTAATTTAATTTTAAACTGTTACATTGTGATTGCCTTGGAAGTACCTCTTTCTCAGACAGCTCATGACTCAGGTTTGCCTGGCCTCACTGGGCTCTGGAGCTGTTAGCGGTGCCCATTATTATTTTATACAAAATGTCTTGCTCCCGCACACACCTCCACACTTGATGGAAGTCGGAGTTGGGAGTTATGTGCGATGCTAATTAAAAAACCACGACATCTCAGCTTCACGTGTACAAAGTCTTTGAAGAATAGGGTAAAAGGAAGTTGTAATTAGGGTCAATTTGTGTGGTAAGAGGGCATCCTCACATTAATGAAATATTTTATTTATATTGGGAAACTAAGCTGCAGAAACCTTCAGACAAAATCACAGGAGGAATTTTTTATGCTGCAAGCCCAATTATGTAGGTACTGCCAATTTTGAAAGCAAAAGAATTCAAGAATTTATGAAAGACACAATTGTTATGTGGGAAACAAGGTATTATTTTATTTCTGTTGCAATCAGTAAAAGACTGTTTCAAAGTTTTACCTCCATATTATGAAGATTTTACCTTCTAGATTCAGATTAAATGAACTTTTGTTGAATGATTCTTGTGGGCCAAGTGCTTCTACTACTGTTATCCCTTCAGATTTTTACAACAACCTAATGAGGCACCCATTTCACAGATAAGAAACTGAGGCTAAGAACAACAGCCAAAATTTACCAATCACTTACTACCAGGTACCAGGCCCTCTTCTGTCTCATTCATTCTTACAACTCTACAAAGGAGGCAACATTATTATCTTTTTTAAAAATTTTTTATTTTTATTTATTTATTTAAAAAATATATATTTTATTGCACTTTACGTTCTGGGGTACATGTGAAGCACATGTAGGATTGTTGCATAGGTACATACATGGCAATGTGGTTTGCTGCCTCCATCCCCATCACCTATATCTGGCATTTCTCCCCATGTTATCCCTCCCCAACTCTCTGCCTCCCACTGTCCCTCCCTAGGCCCCCACAACAGACCCCAGTGTGTGATGCTCCCCTCCCTGTGTCCATGTGTTCTCACTGTTCAACACCCACCTATGAGTGAGAACATGCAGTGTTTGATTTTCTGTTCTATGTCAGTTTGCTGAGAATGATGGTTTCCAGATTCATCCATGTCCCTACAAAGGACACGAACTCATTGTTTTTTATGGCTGTATAGTATTCCATGGTGTATATGTGCCACATTCTCCTTGTCCAGTCTATCATTGATGGGCATTTGAGTTGGTTCCAAGTCTTTGCTGTTATAAACAGTGCTGCTATGAACATATGTGTGCATGTGTCTTTATAATAGAAAGATTTATAATCCTTTGGATATATACCCAGTAATGGGATTGCTGGGTGAAATGGAATTTCTATTTCTAGGTCCTTGAGGAATCGCCACACTGTCTTCCACAATGGTTGAACTAATTTACACACCCACCAACAGTGTAAAAGCATTCCTATTTCTCCACATCCTTTCCAGCATCTGTTGTCTCCAAATTTTTTAATGATCGCCATTCTAACTGGTGTGAGATGGTATCTCAGTGTAGTTTTGATTTGCATTTCTCTAACATTATTATCTTTATCTTATGAATGAGGACACAGAGAGACACAAACCTTAGGGACTTGTCAAAGTCTAGTCAGTAACTAATTAGGCCTCTGATTCCAGACTGTCCTTCACGTTTAAGCCCAGGTTCCTCCTGGAAAGAAGCAAGGGGAATTATCCTAGGTAGCACAGATATTAGATGACAGCACAGTGTCTGAACCTCACTTTCTTCAGTCCAGTCCAGTCCAGGGTTGCTCTCTTGACCAATATTACCAGCCAGCACTGACGTTTCTACTTTCTGATCTGTGAATGTGGGTTCCAGTTACACTCATTTCAGGACTTGTTTGCATTCTATTTTAGCTACTTCCCTAATTTTTTATGTAACACATTTTTCTAAAAGATTATAATTTTCTGGGTAAGATATATATTTCATGCACCTATCAGAGCTCTGAGCTGACTGACAGTGCTTGGAAAGTTCTGTGCAATTTATAATAGGTAGGAATTATGCCTTTTTCTCTGTTATTTCCAGCCTACACATCAGGGATTACATCCATGTGGCACAAGTGCTATCTTCTAGTGCCATCAAATCCAGATGTAACCTAGGAAACATCTCAACATGATGCTCTCAGCACCCACGAAGGCTGATTGCAGTAGCCATCAGACGAACCTTGCCTGCCGGACAGTGCTGGCACACAGTACGTGCTTAATTGTTCAGGGAGTCAATGAGTGAAGAAGCAGTTGCTGAACAGCTTGTCCTGACCCTTTCTTCTATTTTTTCTATTTCTGGGTTCTCTTAGCCTTTTATTCTGTCTTTCTCTTTCTCTATCTCACCCTCTGTCATCAGAATCCCCCCTTTGTATTAGATAGAGCACTTCAGCCTTTTCTCCCTTCCTCTCCCTCTCTCCCATAGGCCATCTGTCCATTATCACTGTGATAATGGTGAGCTTAAGCCTTAACATTCAGGTGGCCATTCAGGTATTAATTTTAGTAAATTGCTCTTCCTAAAGGAACTTTCATCCACAGGCTTCACAATATTTTCTTTTTTTGAGACAGAGTCTTGCTCTGTCAACAGAGTAGAGTGTAGTGGCACAATGTTGGCTCACTGCAACCTCCGCATCCCAGGTTCAAGCAATTCTCCTGCCTCAGCCTCCCGAGTAGCTGGGACTGCAGGTGCACGCCACCATGCCCAGCTAATTTTTGTATTTTTTAGTAGAGATGGGGTTTCACCATGTTGGCCAGGATGGTCTCAATCTCTTCACCTCCTGATCTGCCAGCCTCGGCCTCCCAAAGTACTGGGATTACAGGTGTGAGCCACCGCGCCCAGCCCACAGTTTTATATTTATTGATTAAAAAATATGGAGTAACAGAAAGCTGCTTTGTACTCACTAGCAAATTGAAATTTTAAAAAACAACTTTCCATCTCATTTATATACATTTGAAATCGTGAAGTACAGATAAGTCTTTTACTGTTTTTTCAACATTAAATAATCTTCAGTGGACTGAGGATCCTTTCTGAGATGTCAGTTCTCAAATGTCTGTGGCTCACCACGGCTCACACACATTGAGCATCCTTTTCCTGGAGATGCCCAGGGACTCTAGGAAAGACAGCTGTGGGTTTGTTCTCCAGATTCCCTCCCTCTTTACCATCTATCATCAAAAATATCCACAGACAGAAGTGCAAAATCGCCACAGCATTGAAAGCCTAAATATTTGTCAAGCTAGGATTTAACAGTAAATTAAGCAAGGATCCTAATGGATAAGATTGGGTGTAAAATGTTGGATTCCCATAGACTTCCACTGTGCATCCTCATTTGACAGAGATGGAACCTTCACCAAGCGAGGAGGGAGAAGAGCTCCACAGACCCGCAGAGCTGCTTTCTCTGAGGGTCAAAATTTCTTGCCCTAACACCGGATTCTTCTAACACCATCCCCCATCCTGTCATTATCACTTCCCTTTCTTTCTTTCTCTCTCTCTCTCTTTTTTTTTTGAGACAGCTTGCTTTGTTGCCCAGGATGAAGTGCAGAGGTACAATCATAGCTTTTTGCAGCCTTGAAATCCTGGCCACTAGCAATCCTCCTGCCTTACCTCCCAAAGCCCTGCAATTACAGGGGTGAGCCACCATGCCTGGTAACTTCTGTTTCTGTATCTCTACTGGGGCTCCAATTTCCATGATTTCTATTGGCTGAATACACAAGACAGTGACTCACTGCATTTTGAAATATGAAACTAGTGTTAAGAAGAGACAAAGCCTATCAGAGCCACTGGAGCAATGCATTCTAGAAGTTTGTTTTGCACCCACGGTTTTTGACAAGTAAATAACTACAAACTGCTTTAAATAATCCAGGAATTATCCCCCCTCATTTATAATTAGTGGACCAAAAAGTGGAAGTAAGAAAAATCAAAAAGTTCCTTTCTCGGTTCAATGAAACCACACCAGAAAAATAACATGCAGACATCAGAAAGTTGGCTAGCAGCTGTGCACATCACTTGCACTTCCAGTGCAAAAGACCTGAGAGGAGTTTCTAACTGCAACCACCTGGCTAGAATAAGGTGTGTCAGACACTGAATGTACAATAGCCATTCCAATTCCCCTCTGATTTTCTACTTTTCCTATATGAGTAACTAAAAGATTAAGACACGCACTTGTCAATCTCTCTCATAGCCAAGTTTGACCAGTCATCCGCTGGTTCTGGTCAATAAGATATTAGTAAGTCTTCCAGGGTGCTTCTTGAAAGTTTTCCCCCTAATAAAAGGAGAGAGGCACAGGAGGGTAAGCCCTTGTCCCAGGCCTCCTTCTATTGTCTCCTGCCTACAGATCTGGTTGTGAGGGAACGTAATTCCTGGAGCTGCAGCACATCTGGTGACAAGCCAGGGGACAGCAAACAACCCTTTGAGGAAGTGGGAACAGAAGGATGGGTACAGTATGAGTCCTTGGAGACAGCAAACCCAACTTGTTCTTTTGGTTAATTAATCAATAAATGCCACTATGATATAAGCTCCTGTTTTTCAGGGCTTGAGGTCTTTGCAATCTATGTTAGGCTGTTCTTGCATTGCTATAAAGAAATACCTGAGGTCTGTTGTAGTGGCTCACATCTGTAATCTCAGCTCTTTGGGAGGCTGAGGTGGAAGGATCACTTGAGCTTGGGAGTTTGAGACCAGCCTGGGCCACATGGTGAAATTCCATCTCTATCAAAAATACAAAAATTAGCCGGGCATGGTGGCGTGCACCTGTAGTTCCAGCTATTTGGGAGGCTGAGGTGGGAGGATCACTTGAGCCTGGGAGGTGTGGAGGTTGCAGTGAGCTGAGATCACACCACTGCACTCCAGCCTGGTTGTCTGAGTAAGACCCTGTCTCAAAAAAAAAAAAAAAAATACCTGAGATCGGGTAATCTATTAAAAAAAAAAAGAGGCTTTACTGGCTTACTATTCTGCAGGTTATACAGGAAGCGTAGTAGCATCTGCTTCTGGGGAGGCCTCAAGAAGCCTCCAATCATGGCAGAAGGCAAAGGGGGAGCAGGCACATCACATGGTGAAAACAGAAGAGAGAGAGAGAGAGTGGGGTGGGGGGAGAGGAGCCACACACTTTTAAACCACCAGATCTCATCTGAATTCAGAGTCAGAACTCACTTATCACCAAGCAGATGGCCCAAGCCATTCATAAGGGCCCCCACGATCCAAACACCTCCCCCACCAGGCTGTACCTCCAACATCAGGGATTAGAAATCAACATGAAATTTGGTGGGAATATACATTAAAATAGCATCATAGTCTTGGAATGGGACATCAATTATGATGAAAACAAAACTATATCATAGTCAAAAATATAACTGATTTGGGGGCTAGGTGAAGAGAATGAGCAAATCTGGTTATGGGCAAGTATGTTTCAAACACAGAGGAAAAGGATGCATTCTAAGATTTCTGTTTGCAGGAAACATAAATTAATTATGGAAAGCATCTGATTTCTGTTCTCAATATAATTTTTTAAGATAGACTGTGGCAAAGATGTAAAAACCACATCTGATAAGAATAGACTGAGGTGATGATAGAGCTTGCTGAGAACTGAGATGCAAATAGATCAATGACGTGTAGAGTGGAAGAGAATGAAATGGCAACAGCAGAATCACCATCTGAAATCTGTGATGTGGAGGATGAATACGAGAAGTTCTTCTAGGATGCAAATAAAAAGAACAAGAGGATAGAGATGAAAGACGAAATGCATATATTAAACTAACATCTAAATAATTATGCCTAAACAAATAGGACAAAAATACTAGAGGAAATCTTTTCTAAATGGAAAAAGAACGCAAGACGTAGCAGAAAAATTTAGAAGAAAATGCACCAGACTTATCCTGGTGAAAGTTTTGAATTGAAGAAAGGAAGAAAGGAGGCCGGGTGTGGTAGCTCACACTTGTAATCCCAGCGCTTTGGGAGGCCAAGGCGGGCGAATCACCTGAGGTCAGGAGTTCGAGACCAGCCTGGGGAACATGGCGAAACCCCGTCTCTGCTAAAAGTACAAAAAGTAGTTGGGCGTGGTGACAGGCGCCTGTAATCCCAGCTACTCAGGAGGCTGAGGCAGGAGACTAGCTAGAACCAGGGGGTGGAGGTTGCAGTGAGGTGGTATCATGCCACTTCACTTCTGCCTGGGTAAAAGAGCAAGACTCTTCTCAAAAAAGGAAGAAAGGATGAAAGAAAGAGCAGAAAGAGGCTGGGTGCAGTGGCTCACGCCTGTAATCCCCACACTTTGGGAGGGTGAGGCAGGTGGATCACTTGAGGCCAGGCATTCAGGACCAGCCTTGCCAACATGGTGAAGCCCTGTCTTTACTAAAAATACAAAAATAGGGGGCTTAGTGGCCCACACCTGCAATCCCAGCTATAGGGGTGGTTGACACAGGAGAATCGTTTGAACCTGGGAGGCAGAAGTTACAGTGAGCCAGGATCCCACCACTGCATTGCAGCCTGGACACCAGAGACAGACTCTGTCTAAAAAAAAAAAAGCAGAAAGAAAAGGAATGAAAGTCATACACATAGGCAGGCAGAAAAAGTGAACCACAAAGCAAAGCACAGGAAAGTACTAATATGCAAATGTGAATAGTGTCCCCTCTTAATACCTCCGCAGCCAATAGGAGTGGGAGAATGTTAGTTTCAGGAAAAGATGTCTGTGAAGGTGCCACTAAATCAAACCCAGGGTTAGCAAACTAACAAAGAAAGCAACATTTCTATATTCTTCCCGTAGAAAGTTCAAACGATAACAGATGTTGAAAGAGGCCAAAGTTCCTGTGGGTCCAAATCTCACTGTGCGCTGAGGAGATCAGGGTGCAGGGGAGGGGTGGGAGATTGTGGCTAGATAAGGCTTCTACTCAATATTTGTCACCACAGGGCTGGCCACACAGGGTCCAAGGCCAAGAAGCAGCATGTTGGACATTTGGTTGGCTGGAAACACCACACCAGAACTCTCCCTGGGACATGCCCTCTGGGAGGTTATAGGAAGTGAGCCTTTTGCTAAGCCCGTGCATCTCCTCCCTGGGGCATCCTGTAAGTCTACTGAGCACCGGCCCGCATGATACAGACACTCCTGCTCCCAACATGCTCCCAAGGCAGGATACAAACCTAATGAAATATAATCCAGGGTGCTGTAAGACCTTGGACGTAAAGGCAAGAGAGAGAACAGAGAAGAAAGCTAATCTGGCCCGGCGCGGTGGCTCACCCCTGTATTCCCAGCACTTTGGGATGCCGAGGCAGGTGGATTATGAGGTCAGGAGACCATCCTGGCCAACATGGTGAAACTCTGTCTCTATTAAAAATACAAAAGTTAGCTGGGCGTGGTGGTCCACACCTGTAGTCCCAGCTACTCAGGAGGCTGAGGCAGGAGAATTGCTTGAACCTGGAAGGCGGAGGTTGCAGTGAGCTGAGACAGCTCCACTTCACTCCAGCATGGGTGACAGAGCAAGATTCTGTCTCAAAAAAAAAAAAAAAAAGAAAAGAAAAAGAATTGGGTTTCTCTGGGCTGTGAGGAAAGGTGAAGGACTCTGCAGTGAGGGGAATAGCCTGAGTCTCAGCACAAACCTGGGAAAGAGCACAGAAGATTCTGGAGACAGTTAGTGGTGCAGATGGGCTGCAGAGTTGGTGCCTGGAGAATGTTACGGAACCTGAAGACCTGGTCCACTAAAACGTGGCTGCCAAACACTCTGTCTTAACAACTAGAGCACAATTCCACGCACAGGACTGAAGTTTAATAAAATATAAATATAGGTGTGACAGTAAAACATTTTATGATCCCCAAAATGGTGCTATATGAGCTAGCTAAGAATAGTGCTAAAACCTTCATAGAAATGCTAATGGATTGCTATTCAATTGCTAAATACTTATGTGAAGATAAAGTTCTGAATGCTAACCATTATATAACACTACATATTAATCATAGTATGTTGATACAACTGTGTGGAGTAGAGGTGCAAGGATCAGCATCGTAGGGTGTTGCTTTCATTCATTCATTTATTCACTCAACAAACATTGATTATTTACCGGGTGCCAGAAGGCTAGAGGTGAGAAGACAGGTCTCAGCAAGGCAGGGTTCTTGCCTTCAAGGAACTTCCAGTCTAATAGTGAAGACAAGTCAATCAAAGAGTGCCTTAAAAGGAGACAGACTCTGAACACACACCATGTGCGCAGTGGGCGCACATGGGCTGAGGAGTGGGCTTCAGAGGTGAGGTAGTAGTAGAGATGACTGTTGAAAGATGAGTTGGGATCAAAGGCTTTCAGGGAGAAAGAGCAGAGGAAGGGCAGCCCATAGCCACAAGGCCATTTTTGGACAACTGCAAGTTCTTGAACAAAACATGAAGTGGGGGGTAGGGGGATCTTTTAAATTTGTGAAGCATTCACAGTTGGTCAAGCTATATAACCTGGCTGCCTGCCAAAAAAAAAAAAAAAAAAAGGACACACCTGTGTGTGCATGCGTTTCAGCTGCTGTAGGATTTAGTCAGCTGGCATGTGTTTACTGCGTGTCCATTATGTCCATATGCAATAAAAGGCATATGGGGAAGAAAGAGAAGAAGAAAGCATGCAGAGACTCAAATATTGTGAAAAACGGAGTGTTTCGTGTTGAGTGCCAGTTACAATTGTGGTTTCATCTGACTCACCGTGACCAGCAGACAATGCAGCTATTGTGGTGGCTGGCACGGCAGTCTCATGGCGCCCTTGGTGCTCTTACGCTGCGGGTCTCAGCACCCATTTGCATAAAGCTGCCTGATTGTATCACAACTTTGATAGGAACAGTTTTACTTTACCACCTTAATAAAGAATTGTCATTGCATCAAAAGGCAAACTGGAAATCTTCCTCCTACTGCTGCTGCTGCACTTCCAGCAAAGCAGTGTGGGGGACAGAAAGGTGTGACACCTTTCCTCACCCATCTCAAGGGTCACAGCTAACACTCCTATCACAGAAGACAGAGTGACAAGAGAAAAGCACAACACATTTAGTTAATCGAAGTTGTATGTGACACGGGAGGCTTTCAAAATGAAGATCTGAAGACTCAGGGAAAAATGTCTGTTTTTATGCTTGGGTTTGATGAAGAAAGGATGGGCATGTAGAAACATAATTGAACAAAAGGGTATGAGTGAATAGTAATAAACTGAAAGAGAAACCCAGCAAGGCCTGTCTGTTCAGATTCTTCTGGGCCTCACTGTGTGGCATTCCTTCTGTAGAGGAATTCACTGCAGAGGGCAGGACTCCCATGAAATAGGGTTTTCAAGGGAAAAGGGAGAGAGTGGCCTTTCTAGGTTTTATGAGTTGCTTTGGGCCAGAGTGATTTTGGTTTCTGTGACTCACCTTTGGGAAAGGAATTCTGTTTTCCATGACTTGCTTCAGGGGAAAATGGGAGAGGGTCAGAAAAACCTTGTTTCTGGCTGAAATCCTACAGCCAGCTGAAAAGCATGCACACACAGGTTTTTTTTTTTTTTTTGGCAGGCAGCCAGAGGCCTTTCCTATGTCCAATTCAAAGTACTCAGCACACCAATGTGCCATACTTTGGGGTATCTTGTTCCGACCCCCAACAGCAGGAAGAAGATAGGATAGGCATAACCAAACTGCCTGTGGGTACCACTTACAAGTCTCCAGGTAGTTTCTATTTCTGTGATATCCACAAAAAGCCAAGAATTCCCTATGGCCCTTTTGGGGATAACTGGGATGTAAAAGAAGGGCCCCTGTGAAGCAAAGTCATGAGCAAAATGGCTAGGAATGCTCTACTTCAACATTATTATGGGCAGACTGACTTTCAGGGCTGGGTATTTCTTGGAAAAGCACTCATTATGAATCCTCATCTTACTCTCTCCTTCCACACTGGCGACTTCTCCTCAGGCCACATGGCTGCCCAAACTTTCACATCTGTGTGTAGACAAACACAAACCCCACCTTCCTGCGAGGTCTTCAAACCACATTCTGATTTCTTGCTTCCTGTTCACTGCCAGATTTCTTAGAAACAGGTGTCTCTACTTTCCAGCATCCATAGGATAACATCTTGCTCTTGTCATCGCTAACCAAAACACAGGAAAAACCCACTCCTTATGCCCCTCTTCGTTGTTATGCCATGGTTATGTAGCACCAGGAAAACTTCCTATGATGGAAGTCTTGATGTATCAGAGCCACAATCTCAGAAGCGCTAAGGATTAGCTTTAGACAGTGAATTAGAATTCAAAACCCTGAATGGGCAGGCTGAGGATCAAAGTGGAATTTTCAGCAGTCCTCAGCATCAGTAGTAAGGGAAGTGGGAAAGATAGTTTGGGACAGTATCCCTTAAAGCATATAATAGGGAAGATGTTAAAATTCAGACAACAGAGACCATAGCTTAATTCTGTAACATATAACTCCATGTTGGTAAGCCCCTCATGTGGGACTAGGGTCCTAGAATGATCTTGTGCAACGTTTTAACCTCTTAAAGCCAAATTGCCCAGAGATAGGGAGATAGAATAGAAAGATGGATAGCAAGAAAGGGATATATGCTATAATATAGAAAATTATAAAAGGCTTTTAAGATTCATATAAAAATAATTCTTTAATGTCTCTGAAGAATTATACTCCATGGATTTCAAGGAGAATGTTGAGAAACTGGGATGGCTTCCAGACCCTTTGCACATTTCCCCATTTGTCAGTGTACTGTGAGTCCTGGCCCACGGAACCAGGCAAATGATGTAAGTCCAGAAGGCAGCAGAAGAGGTTGGGTCCCTCTTCTGTCAGAAGCTCTTTCCTCCAGACAGAAGAAGTCAGCACTTAACAAACCACCTCGAGCTCTCAAAGGTAGGATAATGGAGCACCAAAGGAAGGAACTCTTGCATCTCAAGGCATTTTTCTCTTTGTAGGGACATAGTAATTTTCCATCTAATGAAAGAGGAAAACAAGAAAGGGGAAGGAGAAGCACAGGGTAGCAAGGACAATCTTCTGCTGTCACAGCAGTTCTGCCATTGTTTTCCCTGTGCCCTTAACTCCGCAGCCCCAGGTGCCCTCTGTCCCACTGCATGCCCTTCCCAGGTGCCTCACTCAGTCAGGCCTCCAAGGTGGTCCAGTCTCCCAACTTCACTTGTTTCTCCAATCAGAATATCAGAGACCAATCATCAACTGGCAAAACACATGCATGAATCAACACAGCAAACATAGATAAAATGAACAATGACAAGTAGAGATAAGACTAATAATACAATATTCCTATCCAAATGTGAAGGTTTGACCTAATTCTTGTGGTAGAGGAATTCGTTGTTGAGGACTTTAAGATCATATGGGAAAAAGAATATGGAAACCATGGGCATGAATGAACCTATAAGAGAGTACTTTAAAGTCATTTTGCATGCAAAAAAAGTAAAACAGCACATAAAATCAATAAATAATAGGTAATAGAGATATCACCAGAATGTTAAGTATTTTGGGTGTAAAGACCACATTTGTTCTGTTTCACTGCTATGCATATATATATATTTCCCCAGTACCTAGGTAAGTGCCTGCCATGTAACCGTGCTAAATATTTGTTTTCTGATGAGCTAGATAAATTGTTGATTTTAATTTTAATTTATTGGGTTTTGCTCAAAATGCTCATACATTTGCTTTATTTCTTGTGGGTTATTGCACTTTATTTGCTCCTCTGTCTAAATATTCAGTGCTTTCTTCCCCTTATTTTTGGGGGTCCCAATTCCCGTATCCTACCAGGATTCTGGAGATGGAAAATACCTTGAGCATTTGTGATAGAAAGAAATTTAGATCTCCTTTATGTGACCTGCTTATTCCACTAGAGCTGAACAGCATATTTAACTATGCCCTCCCCCAACCCGGAAAGGCAGGGGTAAATAGCCTTAGCTCAGCCTATGAAAATGTGTGCCCTAGTACATTTCTAACCCATTTGATTTACATCTCAGTTTCGATTCTTCTCCGTCTCCTTTGCTGGCACTACTCTTCTAAATGTGGGCGTTGCCTAGGTCCCAGTCTTGATCCTGCTTCTCTTTTTCCCTGTTTTATCTTCCTAAGTATCTCACCCATTCCTGTGGCTTTAAACACCAAATGCATGCTGCTGGCTTCCAAATGCATATGTCCAGGCTTGACCTACCTTTAAGCTCCAAATCTGTTTACCCAATCCCCTACTTAACATTTTTAACTGAATGTCTTACAGGTAAAACAAATAAACCATTTTACTAAGTCCAAAATGAACGTTTGATTTTTACCCCTCCTCTTAATCACCCACCACCCACAACCGGCTCTATTCCTAATCTTCCCTATGTCATTACTTGCACTGCACAGTATATAGTACAGTGCCCTCTACACTTCTCAATGGGTGTTGGTCCC
Source organism: Ateles fusciceps (assembly GCA_036589455.1). Taxonomy (NCBI): domain Eukaryota; kingdom Metazoa; phylum Chordata; class Mammalia; order Primates; family Atelidae; genus Ateles; species Ateles fusciceps. The sequence goes on from JAZHEH010003259.1 coordinate 8,240,223, forward strand.
ATATAGTACTGTATAGAGTATATTGAATATTATAAAATCACCCACCCAACCGCTTAAGCCACAGAGCCATCTTGGGTTCTGACCCACTTACCCTCCATCTCCAATTCTTTAACAAGTGTAATGTTTGTTTGTTTGTTTGTTTGTTTTTTGTTTTTTTTGTGTGTGAGATGGATGGGGTCTTGCTCTGTTGCCAGGCTGGAGTGCAGTGGCACAATCTTGGCTCACTGCAACCTCTGCCTCCTGGGTTCAAGCGATTCTCCTGCCTCAGCCTCCTGAATAGCTGGGACTACAGACTTGCACCACCATGCCCAGCTAATTTTTGTACTTTTAGTAGAGATGGGGTTTTGCCATGTTGGCCAGGCTGGTCTCGAACTCCTGATCTCAGGTGATCCACCCGCCTTGGCCTCCCAAAGTGCTGGGATTACAGGTATGAGCCCCTGTATCCGGCCTTGAACAAGTGTAGTGGTTTTTGGCTCCAAAATAAGTCTTGAATCTGCCTATTTATCTCCACTTCCACTCTTTACACCCGAGTCTAAGCTATTATCTCTTGTCCAAACCAAGGCAACAACCTCCTCCCTGCTACCAGTCTTGCCAGTCTTGCCTTTTGAAGAACTAATCTCTACATAGCAGCAAAGATGACCTTCATAAATAAAAAACCTATAGCGTCAATGCCCTCCACACCTCTCAATGGGTGTTGGCCCTATTATACTTGGAACACAATGAAAAGTCATCACTGTGATCGACAAGGCTCTACTCAAAGTGCCCCCTCTGTACTTAATTAAATTCACTGTAAGCCCTTTCCCTCCTAGCTCTCCAGTCTCACGATGTGCCCCACACGTTGCGTGCTGGCCATCTAAAAGCTCCTAAAACGAAATGAGAACTTTCCTGCCCTAAGGCCTTGGAAATTACTTTCTCCTGGGACTGAAATACTGTTTCCTCTGCTACCTTTTTTTTTGTTTTGTTTTGTTTCTGTTTTGACAAGTTGCAAACATATAACAAACATCTGTGTTCTACCACCAAAAATTAAGAGTTGTTAACTTTTTGACATTTTTCCTTGGATTTGAACATTAACAAAAGAACAATATAAAGGTAAAGTCTCCTTGTTCTGCCTGTGTTCCATCCTCCTTTCTCCTTACTCAGAACGAGTAAGGGATATTGCTGGTTTTTTACGTTACATGCATTTCTTTCTTTTTTTTTTTCTTTTTTTTTAACTTGCCTGATGTCTAGTATCTATTGTGAATACATGCATTTCTTTCTTCCTTTTGTTTAGCAAAACCTTGACTTGTTAAGACATTCATGCACTGCCCATTCCCACCTCCGCCCACTGCCCTAACACCCTCATGTGTTCAGCAGAGGGCCATCTGCAGCACGATTGTGGCCCAGGAGATAAAAGGGCAAGTTTCCCGGAGGCTGTGTTTCATTTTGACCCAGGCTATCCAGCAGGGAGCTTGTAGCACATCTAGAGGCTCCTATCCTCTCTCTCCTGCCCTCAAAGGTTTGCCTTCAGAGAACTGGGATGGGACCAGAAAAGCCGGGCTCTTTGAATTGCTGATCCACTGCCGAGGTCTGAACCGTATGACACTCTTGTTTGTTCAGTCTTTACCATGTGTCATCGCTTAGCTCAACATCACTGTCCGATCTAAACCAAAAACATCAACATCATAAATAGAAGGAAACTGGACTTCCTACGTGTCTCCATGCCTCTCCTCCCAAAAAAGAAAGAAATATGATTTCTTCTGCTATGTCAGATCAGTTTTTGGTTAGTGTACTATTTTATCATAGTTGTATGTGTGTTTAAACTCAGTGCTATGAAAGACTTCTACAAAGTTAAATCTCCGCTGCAATACAAAATGTTTAAAATCTCAATTGAGAACTGACCTCCCTGTCTCTTCTCTCTGCTTGTAGGTTGTGGCATGTTTACCTTCCTGTCATCTGTCACTGCTGCTGTCAGTGGCCTCCTGGTGGGTTATGAACTTGGGCTCATCTCTGGGGCTCTTCTTCAGATCAAAACCTTATTAGCCCTGAGCTGCCATGAGCAGGAAATGGTTGTGAGCTCCCTCCTCATTGGAGCCCTCCTGGCGTCACTCACCGGAGGGGTCTTGATAGACAAGTATGGAAGAAGGACAGCGATCATCTTGTCTTCCTGCCTGCTTGGACTCGGAAGCTTAGTCTTGATTCTCAGTTTATCCTACACGGTTCTTATAGTGGGACGTATTGCCATAGGGGTCTCCATCTCTCTCTCTTCCATTGCCACTTGTGTTTATATCGCAGAGATTGCTCCTCAACACAGAAGAGGCCTTCTTGTGTCACTGAATGAGCTGATGATTGTCATCGGCATTCTTTTGGCCTATATTTCAAATTACGCATTTGCCAATGTTTTCCACGGCTGGAAGTACATGTTTGGTCTTGTTATTCCCTTGGGAGTTTTGCAAGCAATTGCAATGTATTTTCTTCCTCCAAGCCCTCGGTTTCTGGTGATGAAAGGACAAGAGGAAGCTGCTAGCAAGGTTCTTGGAAGGTTAAGAGCACTCTCAGATACAACTGAGGAACTCACGGTGATCAAATCCTCCCTGAAAGATGAATACCAGTATAGTTTTTGGGATCTGTTTCGTTCAAAAGACAACATGCGGACCCGAATCATGATAGGACTAACACTGGTATTTTTTGTACAAATCACTGGCCAGCCAAACATATTGTTCTATGCATCAACTGTTTTGAAGTCAGTTGGCTTTCAAAGCAATGAGGCAGCTAGCCTCGCCTCCACTGGGGTTGGAGTCGTCAAGGTCATTAGCACCATCCCCGCCACTCTTCTTGTAGACCACGTCGGCAGCAAGACATTCCTCTGCGTCGGCTCCTCTGTGATGGCAGCTTCGTTGGTGACCATGGGCGTCGTAAATCTCAACATCCACATGAACTTCACCAATATCTGCAGAAGTCACAGTTCTATCAATGAGTCCTTGGATGAGTCTGCAATTTATGGACCAGGAAACCTGTCAGCCAGCAATACTACTCTCAGAGACCACTTCAAAGGGATGGCTTCCCACAGCAGAAGCTCACTCATGCCCCTGAGAAATGATGTGGATAAGAGAACGGAGACGACCTCAGCGTCCTTGTTAAATGCTGGATTAAGCCACACTGAGTACCAGATAGTCACAGACTCTGCAGATGTCCCAGCTTTTTTGAAATGGCTGTCCTTAGCCAGCTTGCTTGTTTATGTTGCTGCTTTTTCAATTAGTCTAGGACCAAGTAAGTACTTTATTCTTTATTCCTTCCCTCTTTCCCCCTGTTAATATTAATGTATTGCTTTTGACCAGTCAGAGCATGGTACTGCTATAATATCTCATACATATAAGTGCTAGAAGCAAGACAAGAATAACATTGGTCATTTGATGCTCCTTCTAATGCAGAAGGCTTTTATCGCTTATATCTGCTTCTAAAAAGTACAGGGCTAGTATTCAATTGAAAGATACGTTTCCCACTACCTGTCACATGAGGATACTTTACCTCTCATTGATTGAGGATGAACCAGACCTGGAATGGTATTTACTGCCCAAGGGAATTACATTGCTTTGTGAAAGCAAAATCTGCTGCGGTAACATTTTCCTCCGTATCATCTCTGAGTTTCTTCCTATGTAGAAGAAAAAAATTCAAATGTTTAGATTTTCTTAAAGACACAATAGTGGATGCATTCTTTGGATAGTAAAGAAGGAGGACATTATGAGTTGAGAAGGAGGATGAATTATTTTTTTGAGTACATCTTATTCACTAGAGTAGCCTCCCGGGGTGCTTTACTCTTTTCCATTAAACAGAAGCATGGAAGTCTAGTTACTGTCATTCAACATAATACAAACAATTGACAGGGATGTAGCTATGAGGTTGTTTTACTTTATAGAACTAGTCTGCTCTAATGACAAAGTATGAACACCTCTCTTCGGCAAACTGTTTTAGAGATGGATTTATTAGAATAGATTGTTTGTGGCAGTTCTCTCGTCTATTAGCCTCATATCTAAAGCCTGAATGTCTCTGTGGGGAGGTTGTGAAGGGTAGCCTCTATTACTTCACCGCCTACCCCATTCCTCTCTCTCTCTCTCTCTCTTTCTTTTTTAGTCCTCTCTTTCCTTTCTCTTTCTTTCTTAGTCCTTCCCTCTCTATCACAACTTTGGTTTTGAAACTTGTTGACAAGTATCAAGGAGGCAATCAAACTGGCTCAAATAATGGAAAGCACTGGAGGTTTGGGGCAATAAGAAGACATAGGTTGTGCTGAAGAAGAAGGAATTTCCTGGAGAGAGGTAGGGCTCTGGTTCCAGGTACTGGACAGGGTTTCTGGGAAGAAGGTCAGGGAGGGGCTTGCTCTAGTCATCCACTGCTAACTCATTAACTATTCATTCAAGTGATATGTATTGAGTGATGAACTTTTTCATAACCAAGAACTATGCTAAATGATGGGGAAAGGGTAATAAACAAGACAGATACTGTCCCTATCTTCAGTGAGATTGTAGGTGAGTGGACTGAACTACACTCTCTGAACCTGCCTCTTTCTGGTCAGCAACCAGCAGGTTTGGCCTGCTTAATCTCAGTTAATAACTAGACCTGCACATGGCTGATGTGCCTCTCCTGCTCTAACTCTGCCTCCTCATTTTTCAGCTTCTACTCCCACTTCTAAGTGCACTTAGTTTCTAGATTCTGATTTGTTCAGATTCTTAGGTGAAATCTGATTGACACTGCTCTTTGCTGTGCCAACTCAGAGATGGCAGTTCAGGCCTAATCAGCTGTGGCAAGATTGGGTCATGGTCCAAGGCGTGGAAGACCGAAAGCTGGCCCTTTCTCTGCACTGTGAGTAGACATATTTCCTCCAGTAAGACGGCTTGGGCAGATAGAGTAAACATTATAATATCACCGGTCTCTGATGACTCAGGCTTCTTCCTGAACCTTAAACCTGCTTTTTAAGACTTAATGATAATTACCATTAATGAACAGTTTCCTGGGAACAGATTTCTATCATTACTTTGGGATTTAATTATCTTGAGTGTATACCTATGAGATACTTATGTGGCTACTATGACACTTTAAGCTAACGAAATTTGAGCTAACATCTTATTTGTATTTTTATTTTATGTATTTTATTTTTATTATATTTTTATTTTATTTATTTACATTCTTATTTCAAGAAACTCTTCAAAGCAGAAGGACAAGACATGGGCGCAGTCTTATACTAAGAAACAACTTAGATTTGGGTATGAAACTTCTCTGTGTTAACAAGTACAGTAAGTTTTGCCCATTTGATAAACTTCAGGTGGTAGTTCCATTGGTTTCTTCTGCTAGCATCTCTTTTTCTTGTGTATTCATCATAAAACTAAAAATATTTCCTTTGTACATCAATTTTCCTGGTCCAATTTTTTGAAATGTCAAGAATCAACTGCGAGTGTAAGAAAAGTCACAAAAAAGAAAGGGATACCCTCCTCATTCTAATTCAGAACACCTCTCAGGTTGAAAGGGTATGCATCATGGCACATAGCATAATATGAGAGACATTGATCTTAGGCCTCTTGAACCAACCTACTCATGGTTAGAGTCATTTCAATCTCATGCTACCCATCTCTCTTTAGTTTTGGGGTCATTTTGAAAAATGCAGCAAACCTTCCAGTCTAACACATCATTTGATACCTTATTGTATTAGAGCAAGAGTTCTCCTTTTCAGAAAACCAAATTTGATTTTAGAAAAAATTACTGGATACTGGGCGCGGTGGCTTATGCCTGTAATCCCAGCACGTTGGGAGGCTGAGGCTGGTGGATTACTTGAAGTCAGGAGTTCAAGACCAGTCTGGCCAACATGGTGAAACCCCATCTCTACTAAAAATACAAAAATTAGCTGGGCGTGGTGGTGCACAACTGTAATCCCAGCTACCCAGGAGGCTGAGGCAGGAAAATCTCTTGAACCCAGGAGGCAGAGGTTGCAGAGAACATTGAATTCCAGCCCAGGCAACAGAGTGAGACTCTGTCTCCAAAACAGAAAAAAAAAAAAAAAAAAAAAGAAAACATTATTGGTGGCTATTTGTCTTTCAATAACATTCTATGCTAATTCTTTAAAAATATAGTTTAAGCTTTAGATTCCACTAATATTTATTGACACCTAGTATGTCAAATACTGTGCTAGGCAGTTTTTACATAGTTTGGAGTACTTCATTTTACTTTCAAAACAAGGCTGAGAAGAAAGGATATTCACTGCATTTTACAAATGAAGATACTGAGTCTCAGAGAAATTAAGTGACTTGCTGAAGTAGATGAAAACATGTTTTGTCTTTTGAAATTCAACATTAATCTCAAGTCTAAGACAAGAATAGACAATCCTGTGTTGGTCTTGAGAGTAAATGTTAATTATTTTTAGTTCAGTCTTCTCCCTGAAAGTCCACTAGAAGGAAGAATGAATACAAATAGTGTATCATTGTCCTTCCATCAGAATACTACCGGACCATTCTGCATTTTTTGCAAAATAGAGACATTGTCCTTTTCTGAAGCTCTGCTAAGTAAGTGAGCATGTACTTTTTATAAGACTGAATTATAGGAAAAAATAGAAGGGTAATAACAAGAAGAGAGTTTTTGCTGCATATTTACTTGCATAACCGAATGTATTAAAATGTTGAATGCAGAATTCAAGCTCAGCAGATATAACAAGGACCAAATTAAGAATGACTTAAACAAAGTTAGACGTTTCTTTCTCTCTTACTTAACAGGTGGAGTTGGGTAGTTCTGGGTGTTGTGGAGGTACCCAGGGTCAGAAACCTGAAGTCTACAGTTTTTCTAGACCTTATTTCAGCCACTACTTTAATACTGGTTTCTAGTCTATCATGATGACCGTTTATAAAAGATCCATTTTAAAATCTCATGCATATTAAAATGCATTTAAAAAATCTCGTCATCATTTATTCATAGCTAATGGTCCCTTGGGAATAAGTAAAAATGCACAAGGGCAGTCAACTAAAGGGAGGTTGGATAGAGAAAGGCCTGGGTAATCTCTAGACAGCCTGAGCAATTGCAGCAGGGAGTCAGAACGGCTGTGAGTAATGCCGTAAAGAATTTCTTACAGGGATTTGGCATCGCACAATTGTAGGAGAAGCTGCGAACACAAAGGTCTGGAAGGGGACAGTTGGGGAAAAAGGGAAAATTTATTAATCAAGGCACGGAGGGAAGCTGGTGAAGAAGCCCGTAGAAGGCTGTAGCCTTGGCATCTGGCGGTGGCCTGAAGCTTCTGCTTGGCAGCAGAGCAGGCAGGAGAAAAGCTGGACTCAAAGCGGAGGGGAAGCAGAGACGACTCACTGAATCCGGTAGACAAACTGGAATCCATGAGCGGAAACTGCAGCACGCATGTCTCTCACCACTTCACTCCAGTGAGGCAGGCGACCTGCAGAAAAACTTTTGCCTTCTCCCGGAGCCCGCTCCAGTGCTTGGAGAAGTTGCAGGAGGAGATTGGCCAAACTCGCTGCCCCCCACCCCAACAAGGGGAACCAGTATGGGCAGCAGGGTGCACGAGCTGCGGGGGTGGCTGGGCCTGGCACCAACGCCTCAAGCACAGCACTGTGGGGTCACTTTGGCCTTCTAAATCATGCAAATTTCTCTTCTTTCCAACCCTCACCGGGAGCTACCCAGGGAAGGGAATTCTGGGAAATGTCCTTCCAGCTTAGCTGAGTAACACAGCACAAAATCACCACCGTAACAGACTCTGGCCTAAGAGAGAATACATGTGACTCTGGGGGGAGAAAAATCTGAAAAGGTCAGGGGCCCTGAATTCAGTCCATTGCTGCGATAGACTTTAAATACCAAAATGTTAATTATTCAAATATATGACTAGCTTCCATTCCATCTAAAACAAGATGTGAGGTCATTTCATTAAGGTCTCCTGGCCTTCTGTTTCTTTAGCTATAAAATTGAAAAACACATTTGCTAATGCATTGTAAAGGCTTTCCTGCTTGTTTTCTCAGGAACGTTAATTATCTCCCTTGAGCTGATGACTCTTCACTTATCTCCAGTTCCATCTCTCACATGATTTCTGCTTCTTTTTCCCCGATGAGTACTAAACTCTTCCGCCTCAACGCTTCACTGTCAGCCAAACACAACAACCCCAAAGCTGAATTCTTTTTCCTTATACCAGAGTTCTTTACCACTTCCATTCCCTTTCCAGAGGGCAGTCACTCTTCCTGCTACTCGGAGCGATGCTCTGGGGCTTTTTCTCAGTTCAGTCAATGATCGCAATGGCTCTTGTATTTATCGTTTCCTTCCTATTTCTGCCAGCCTGTGCTACCTCTTATCATCTCATTGTCAGATTACTGGGATACCCTTCCAGAAGTCTTTGTCTGTTCCAGGTCCTTCTCATACCCGTCCATCCTCCGGACCACTGTCAACCTAAAATGAGTGACCAACTCTCCAAAGCAAAGAGTTTAATAGGGAATAGCAGCGGGGTTGCAAACCATGATGTGCATGCTGTGATAGATCATAGACCTATCTGGGGGTTGGGGCAAAAGGGAAGCTTTTAAAGACAAGAAGAAGTCCATGTAGATTGTAACCAAAGGTTACAAAGAGCAAAGGTAACAGGGGTTTGTTACAGGAGCTGGCATTAGCTTATTGGTTGGTCGAGACAGACTTGCTAGGCAAGTGTCCTTGTGTAAACAGAATATTTGGAACACTACAGTCTTGAGGGATTTTCTTGCAACAAGTCCAGTTATAGGAAAACCGTGTAGTACGTACAGAAAACTCTTGTGATAAGAGCTCCTTCTTTCCTGCCCTCCTGACTCCATTTTGTTTGTGTTTTGACATAAGTGACTCCATTTTGGTATTGGCAACTTTCATACCAATATTCCTTAAATACCATTTTTCTTATGTCATCAATGTTTACAAATCTTCAAAGATCGCCTCCTTTCTTCCACGACATGCAAGTCAAATGCCTTTCAAGTTGAAAGGAGATTAGAAATAATCCGGTGCAACATTTTTCTTTTTCTTGTTTTTGAGATGGAATTTCACTCTTGTCGCCCAGGTTAGAGTGCAATGGTGTGATCTTGGCTCCTGCAACCTCTGCCTCCAGGGTTCAAGAGTTTCTCCTGCTTTAGCCTCCCAAGTAGCTGGGATTACAGGCACCCACCACCACACCTGGCTAATTTTTGTGTTTTTAGTAGAGATGGGGTTTCACCATGTTGACCAGGCTGGTCTTAAACTCCTGACCTTAAGTGATCCACCCACCTCGGCCTCCCAAAGTGCTGGGATTACAGGCATGAGCCATTTAATAGAAAACAAATAAAAGAAATTCTGGGAGATTGAAGACACACATATTTGGGACTAGAATCCTAGGTACTTGAAGGCTAATCCATGTTCTTTCTCCTTCTGTATCACCTATGGTTGAGGTAAAAACTCTGTGGTTTTTCAAGGCCCTCCATTTTCTCACCCAGCTCTGTCAGGGCATCTGCACGACCATAGGGTCATGATTTACTTGTACTCTAGGGCCACCATAGACTCCACGTAACAGACAAGGTGAATGATGCCCCCTGGGATTGTGCAATGAGGCAATACTTTACCGATGTGGGTTTACTCCCCACTGCTCCACACCCAGCTCGATAAACACAAAGCACTTTTGTGGCCTCTTCCTTCCCCCTCTACTCTATCCAGATCCTTCTTCTTCTAATTTTTTTTTTTTTTTTTTAAATTGAGATGGAGTCTTGCTCCCATAGTGCAGGCTGGAGGCAGGCTGGAGGCAGGCTGGAATGGAGTGGTGAGATCTCGGCTCACTGCAACCTCCACCTTCCGGGTTCAAGTGATTCTCCTTCCTCAGCCTCCCAAGTAGCTGGGATTACAACGTGCGTCACCACGACCTGCTAATTTACCCAGCTAATTTGTGTATTTTTAGTAAAGATGGGGTTTCACCATGTTGGCCAGGCTGGTCTCGAATTCCTGACCTGAGATGATTCACCCATCTCGGCCTCCCAAAGTGCTAGGGTTACAGGCGTGAGCCACCGCACCCGGCCCCTCTTTTTGAAGCTTAATGAAAGTTTTATCTCCACTTTGAATCCACTTCATTTTTTAGGGTCTTTATTTGTATGAGCTTCTAGTGTGTTTCTAGAGTAATTTATTCTGGGCTACAAAGAGTGTAAATCTAAAATCAGAAAACCTCTGTTCTAATCCCAGCTCTTCTGCTTACTGGCCATGTGACTTCTAAGTGATTTTTATTCTCTGAGCTGTTTCTAATCTATGAAATGGGCATGGTAATATCTGTCCTATCTCCTAGAGTACAGGTGCACAACAGATGACCTAAGGTATGTGAGAGTGCTTTAGATACTATAAAGTATGAGAGTATGATATAATGTAAGTGACAACGTGAGAACATATCTTAGTCCTTAGCAATAGTGTATTACTTCTGTATGTTTATTTGGTTTATTAACCAGAATGTAGATACACACTGTAAGCATTTTCAAGGAAGAAATATCTCACGTTTTTTCTTTCTGCCTCTTTAAGTGAGCAACGCATGAGTCTTTAAAAATCAGGCTGATTTATTCACCTTTGTGTTTTTAAGCAGGGAGGAGGAAAAGGACTTAAAATTATGATGCAGATATAGGGAAGATTTCAAACTGGGCTTCTTGTGTAAAGACCTGGCTAGTGGGCAGGCTAGGGACCAAGTAAGCTAGAAATACTAGGCTGCCAAAGAGACTCCTGTTTCTGCCAGACACTATCACGAGGTTTTTGCAGAACAATTCATCACTTGGACATGAATAAAAAAAAATCTTTTTCTGATTTTGGCTGTAAGAATAGATGCAGGAGATTTAGTTGTGTTAAGAAACAGTGAGTGGCAGGTATTTAGGCATTTCTTTGTTAAGGCATAAATAGTTATTCAGGAATTTTGGACACCATATCTAAAAGTTGTTCTAGGTGTTTTTGGATCCTCTGCTTTTTGCTACAACATGGAGAAGAGGGGCTTTGGAGAACTTCTTAGGCCAAAAGCAATGCCAATGAGATGGAGAATCTCAGGGTTGAAGGAAGTTTGGGTCTAGGAAAAGGAAATGCTTCTTATGTCTCATGAACTGTCCAATTTACAACTGCAGGTGCAAGGACTGGCCTGCGTATTCACACTTGAGGCTTGGAGTCACACTGTCAGAGGCAGGAATCCAAATCACACCTTCTAAAGAGAACAGTCATTTCACATTCTTATCTTGGGGCTATGGATTCCTCTCATGTTTTTAAAAGAGATCTGAATAATTATCCTTTTTTTTTTCTTGCTAAGAGTCAATCCTTTATCTCCATATTCACGTTTTAGTTTCTTTCTCTTTTCTAAAGAAAATATACCATAGTAATTCCATTTCAATCCCCAAAACTGTATTCTAGGGCATTGGTATAAACTATATAAACTAGTTGGAGTTTAAAGAAGACTTTTATTAGGAACAAGCTTTTCATACCAGATCTTGAATGCATTACAAAACTTACTAACCTGATGTGATTAGTGCTCAGGTATTTCATTTAGAGAGTTTATTGCTTGTAATACAAACAAATCCTCTGTGTGAACAGAAGTATGAAGAGAAAAGTACTTGCTGTTCTAAAGTAAAATGGAAAGCAAGATTAAACCATCCTTATTAGATCTTTTTAAATATGGATTGGCTTAGAACAACATTCTTAATTGTGTTAGATCACAGCATGGTTTTCTTCTGCCAGGAAAGAATAAAAAAATCTTTTATTCTTAGATTAAAGTAGATCCCCACATCATTTTACTTTCTGGTTCCCTGTTTCCCTAACTGTAAAATAATTGGATGGCCCTCGAATTTAGAATTCAGAAGGGGGGTACACATGTAATCTTACTATTATTATTTTTTTTCAAGATGGAGTCTCTCTCTGTCACCCAGGCTGGAGTGCAGTGGTGCGATCCCGGCTCACTGCAGCCTCCACCTCCCAGGTTCAAGTGATTCTCCTGCCTCAGCCTCCCAAGTAGCTGGGATTATAGTTGTGTGCCACCACCATGCCCGGCTAATTTTTGTAGTTTTAGTAGAGATGGGGTTTCACCATGGCCAGACTGGTCTTGAACACCTGACCTTAAGTAATCCACCCTCCTTGACCTCCCAAAGTGCTGGGATTATAGTCATGAGCCACTGTGCCCGACATCTTATGTACTTTAAAAATGCATTTAAAATATGCTAAGAAGGGGTCCATAGGCTCCATCAGCCTACCAGAGAAGCGAAAAGCCCCTCCCTTCCATTTTTCTGTAGCTAACATTAAAACTCTTTCATCAAATAAAATCAGAATATATACTTATTAATCACTCTGTTGTCTATATCTTATCTTTCATTTTAAATATGTTCAAAATCTTACCTCGACTCTCCACTGCTTCTGGGGTGCTCTTGATCATCACTTTAGCTCCTTTTAATAACAGGATTTTTCTAACATAGTTCAAGCTTTCACAACATAGAATCACAGATTCTTGACATTGTGAAGACATAGAAACATGTGCAGATTTTTGTATTCATGCTTCACAAGTAAAGTCAAGATGAGCCAAAACCCAAGGCATAATATTATTATTTCATGAGTTCATCTGAGGTGATACTTGTGTAGAAAACCCAGCCCTCCTTAAAATAGCCACTGTAACTCAGAAAAACATGTGTGACTGTTTTTTTTTTCATAACAATTATTAGGGCTTTTTTAATCCAAAAATTTATATCTCCATAAACTAGTTAATTTTCCTCTTCTTTCATGTCATGATGAATAACTTTTCGCTGTAAGCAGATGGAAGACATTTTTCCCAAGGTCACATATGAAGTTAGGTACTGAAGCTGTGACTTCAGTTATCTTTGTATTCACATATTCAAGTGACTGGTGACACCAAATAACCTCCCCTGATCTCATCTACCAACTCTGAGGACTCAAATGGGCAGGATTCCAGCTAGAAAACATCTTAGAGTGAGCATGAAGAGAAGGTAGAGAAGCGATAGGGACTCATTGATTCACTCACACATCCAGCGAATGTGTCTTGCTCACCCACGACATGGTGGGCACAGCACCAGGTGCCAGAGATCCACATCTTATCTTCATGGAGCTGGTGATGGAGACAGGCAAAAAGAACAACAAAAAAGAATGAAACAACCACACCTATGATACAGTTTCAGGAGACAGAAATGTTAAAATTTAGGTGGAAATAAGAGTAATAAAGAAAAATAAAGGAGGGTAAGTGAAAGGACATGCCTGAAGGAGGGTTATTTCAGATATGATGGTGACAGAGATGTTTCTGGGGTTGTAACATTTGGGCCCAGGTGTGTATGAAGAAAGCAGTGTGACGATCTCGGAGGAGGGAGTCTTGAAGCAGAGCTAATGACAGGTCAGATGGCTTTGAGAACATGAGCTTGAAGAGTGAGTAGAACTGCAAGAAAGCCATTGTGTTTGAATTTGGACCTGGCTTTGGCATTGGAATGCCTGGCCTTGAATCCCAGCACCACTGTGTAGGACTTTGGGCAAATCCATTGATCTTTCTAGCTTTCAGTTTTCTTACCTAGAAAACAGGGCAGTCATATCCACCTGTGGCCTAAATGTTGAGTTAAATGAAGCAGTCTGTATAAAGTCCCCCTGGTTCAATGCGTGGTGTGTGGCATGGACTTAATACACTTAGTCATTAGTGTTACTAAATGTCTGGCTGTGGTCTAGACATGAGGTGAACAGTTCTGATAATGCCAGCACTGACTTCAACAGGCATTTTGCTGAAGTCACTCTGGGACACACAGAAAGTGCTTCAAGCCCTTTATTGATTTACGATGCTGTGGTCATCTTTCCCTCCCTCTACACATAAATCCAGCTGAGTCAGGACCACAGAGACCAGATTTGTGGCTTTGAGAAGTATAGTTCAATCCTAGGTCACCTGCAGTCTAGAGGGATTCCTAGGAAACCAGACAGGTTTTACAGAAAATCATGAAGCTTTGGTGAAAGATGAAGGGTGAGATATAGGCTGAGAAACATGCAAATGCCCACTCTTCTAAGTTGGTGCAGCTAGTTTAGACTGTATGTCCTGTGCAAACATAAACTCTTCCCTGTTCATACTGGCTCCTCCAAGACTCACATGGCACCTGGCCCATAATTGGGGCTTAATAAACATTTGTTGGATGAATCAAAAAATTCTTTCTAGAACTCTTTCAGCTCCCATGATTAAGGGGGAGCTCTATCGTCTGGGGCTGGATATGCTGATCTCCTCTAGTATGACTCTGACCCAATATCCAGGGAGTGAGAGGTGACTGTGGCTTATGTGAAACCTCACATACATTTGGCCAAAAATTATTTCTGAGTAAAGCTACTAAATTGAGGATTCAAGGCCATCTCCAATATTTGGTGACTAAAGCATGTTCATGTTTTAAATTCACTAAAATTAAGGCCATTTAAAAAAATTTAAAGTGTTAGACAAAATTCATTTCTAAGTTTTTCCATATTTTTCTCTAAATATGAGACCCAGCTTCCTCTGACAAAAAGATTGAGAATAGCTAATCCAAGGTAGGATAATTATTCCTACCTTGGTTTCATGTAATTGAATGTACTTAAACTTGACTCTACCAAAAAGATTGGAGGAAATTCCTTCAATGGTTTTCCTAAGAGAAATATGTGACAATCTAAACCTGGAATTTAGGAGGGAGGTGTTTTGCTTACCTAATTAAACATTAGAGTTTATAGAAATATTTCAGTGGATTATATCAGGCTTAAGAATCACATTAAATCTCTCAGATGTGAATGAGCAATCTAAAGTTGATAATAGCAATAAAACATCTTTGTAGAAAAATCATACCATAACCATAAGTAATCAAACTATCAGTAACTATAAGGGGCTGAGATTTATCCCACTTGCAAGCTAACAAGTTAGCCTGTCACGATTTCCACAAGCTAACAAGTTAGCCTGTCAATATTCACAAATGGATATTGACAAAAACACAAGGCTCCTTGGTCAGAGACAATGGGCAGTTTACTATCCATAGCAAAACAGAAGCCAGAACAGCACTTGCCCTGGTTCTCCAAGTCCCAGTACTCACAGGTCATCACGAAGAGGGCCAGATGACACCCTCACATAATTTTTTTTTTTTTGAATGAGGGAACCCTAGCTTAGCAAAGCCACATTTTTTTTTTATAATAGAGATAAAGCCACGCTGTTGTCTTCCCTGGAGGGAGACATGATCTTTATGTATTTATTTATTTATTTTTATTCTTTTGTTATTTTTTCTAGGAGACATTATCTTTAGTGAACAGGCAACAAATCTGCCCTTTGCTCCAGCAGGTAGCACTATCTTTATCTCCAAGGCTATTTATTATGCAGCCTACAACAAGGCTGTTATACAGGCAGCCTTGGAAAAGTTGAGCCTGGAGCAAAGACAGTCAGTGCCTTTGCCCACAAGACAGGAAGAAACGTGGAGAGATCCAGGAAAACTGGCTCCCAACCCAAATATTCTAACTCAAATGTCTTTCTTTCTGTTCTAAACAACACACTAGAATTTCAAAACTCAAAGACGCTAGAGTGTAGCTTTTTGTTCTGTTTCATTTTATGGGAGCTGAACCAGCCTACTGGAGGATGGGCATCAATGTTGGAAGCGTAAGTCATCTGCCATAAAATTTAAACTTAGATTTAAACAAATAACTCTGGCTCTTCAAAAAAAAAAAAATTGTTCATGTGATGTGTGCACAGCTAAAGATTATGACAGTTCCGGGATGTGGAGCAGCAGGTTTCTAATTTGGAAGTTTACTTAGTGGGCTTCATTTCAAGACCTACTGGGTTTAAGACAAAGAGGCTGACATTGCAGAAGCACAGCAGGTGTTTCAAAAAAGATTCTGCTGTTCTTCAGATTTCCTCCAAGGCTCCAGGTCCCCAACATGCAGAACCGTCGCAGTCAAAGGCTTTTTCAGTGCTCATCTTCCTCTTCCGCCATTCTTGTGGGATAATTACATACCTTTAGAGAAAAGGCATATTTCAGACATTATTATTTTTTGAACAGGAGAGGGTTATTTATTTTTTAAATATATATTTATTTCCAACTTTTATTTTAAGTTCAGGGGTACATGTGCAGGATGTGCAGGTTTGTTACATAGGTAAACGTGTGCCATGGTGGTTTGCTGCACAGATCATCCCATCACCTAGGTATTAAGCCCAGCATGCATTAGCTATTCTTCCTGATGCTCTCACTCCCCCTACACACTCCTTCAACAGACCCAAGTGTGTGTTGGTCCCCCTCCATGTGTCTATGTGTTCTCATCATTCAGCTTCCACTTATAAGTAAGAATAAACAGTATTTAGTTTTCCGTTCCTATGTTAGTTTGCTAAAAATAATGGCCTCCACCTTCATCTGTGTCCCTGCAAAGGACGTGGTCTTGTTCCTTTTAATGGTTACATAGTATTCCATAGTGTATATGTACTATGTTTTTTTAATCCAGTCTCTTATTGATGGGTATTTAGGTTGATTCCATGTCTTTGCTATTGTGAATGGTGCTGCAATGAACATATATGTGAAAATGCATTTATCTTTATAATAGAATGGTTTATATTCCTTTGGGTATATACCCAGTAATGGGACTGCTGGGTCGAATAGTATTTCTGCCTCCAGGTTTTTGAGGAATCTCCACACTGTCTTCCACAAAGGCTGAACTAATTTCCACTGTCACCAACAGTGTAAAAGTGTTAACAGAAGAGTTTTATTATTAAATGCAGCCATCATACAATAATAATCACATAACAGGTTTATGATGTTGTGTCTACCTTTAAGATCTTTCAAATCTTGTTTTTCCCTTTAAATCTTAAGTTTAAGTTATCACCAATATTTACACAAACACTGCTCCCTTTTCTCAACTAATTAAGTCAAAGCTCATTTAGAATGATGGGAATGGTGAATTATTCGGTCGTCTGGCATCAGTCATGAAAATAATGCAAAATATATGAAAAATAGCACCCATGTGGTTCTGTGCTAACTTTGCATCCAAACAACACAGGAAAAACATAAAGAAACATGTGCACTTAGCTAATTAAAACCCGTTTTCCCCTTTGGAGTTAGATGATGCAGTAGTAGCACCTAATAGAACCAAAGCGTTTAAAACTGCATTTTTGTAGCATAAGCACAGCTAAACACATAGCAAAATGACACCATCAATCCTGTCACCATGAGGAACTGCTCACATAATACATCAGTGTTTAACTTACCTCTCAGTCTAATACTCCCATTGTAGTTCTGTGACCTTGAAAATGGTAAATATTGGATGTTAAAGACATTAAAGTGGCAGGCTAAGGTTTTAATACTATCTAAATAAACACAAGTATTCATGTGTTACTTTTGTTTTCTAGGACACGATGTTAAGAATTTTTCAAGGAAAATTTGTGACATTTAAAACATAATACTTCCCTAATTAAAGTATCAATCATGAAAAATGTACAACAGAAAATATTATCTCTGATGCCATGACATTTAAGTTATAGTTCAAACTAGAAAAGACCAGTTTCTTGTAGCTCCTTCCTTTTTGGCTTGGCATTTTTTTGTTTTTGTTTTTGTTTTTTTGAGACAGAGTCCCACTCTGTCACCTAGGCTGGAGTGCAGTGGCACTCTCAGCTCACCGCAACCTCCAACTCCCAGGTTTAAGTGATTCTTCTGCCTCCGCCTCCTGAGCAGCTGAGATTACAGGCAACTGCCACAATGCCCGGCTAAATTTTTTTTGTATTTTTAAGAAAGACGGGTTTTCTCCATGATGGTCAGGCTGGTCTCGAACTCCTGACCTCAGGTGATCCGCCCGCCTTGGCCTCCCAAAGAGCTTGGATTACAGGAATGAGCCACCACACCTGGCCTGGCTTGGCATTTTGAATGTTTAGTTCAGTGGTCTGCAAATTGGGGTATGCATGATCCAGGGTAGGGCTCCCCCACACCTGGACAGTGGATCGGATTGGTACTGATCTGTGGCCTGTTAAGAACCCGGCTGCACAGCAGGAGGTGAGCTGTGGGTGAACAAGTGAAGCTGAGCTCCACCTGCTGTCAAATTAGCTGCGGCATTAGTCTCATAGGAGGGCAAACCCTAGTGTGAACTGGTCATGCGAGGGATGTAGGTCGCATGCTCCTTATAAGAATCTAATGATAAATGTAATGGGCCTGAATCATCCCGAAACCATCCCCCTTACCCACTGTCTGTGGAAAAATTGTCTTCCACGAAATCAGTCCCTGGCGCCACAAAGGTTGGGGAGCACTGCTCTAGGGAGTTGACTTTCCGAAGAGTACTCCTTCCATGATAATTCAAAGCAAATCAATTTCCAGAGATTCAGGTTCAAAAAAATCTCTTTCTTGAAATTTCTCCTTCCCCATCTCCCCAGTTATAACTGTTCTCCCACTTAAAAGAAAATATACTTGTTACTATCAGAAATATTATTTTAATACATGTCCAAAATTGTAAAAACCTAAGAACACTAATCAAAAAGACAATTGGAAATGTTGGTGTAGGTGTTCAAAAATGACTCTAAAGCCTAGACAATCATCCTTTTATAAGTCAAGATATTTCCAATAATTTGCTTTCAACAAAAATAGAGGATCACCTAATCAAGTTATCAGCAATATATTATTACAAATAATTTTTGTTATTCAAATAATTAGTTGACTTTGCTATTACAAATTTTTTTCAAATCCCCATATTTTAATTATTTTTGAGAACAATAATTTTCATCCATTTAAAAAATATCAATGTATCATATTAATCTAGAAATAAGTGACATTCACCCACAGATACAAAATAAAGGAAAACATTTCCCATCCATCTCATTGAGAGGTATTTCCAATACATTTTCATTTTTCCTGTTTAATAATCATTTCTAAAATATGAAAGATATTTCTATAATTTTGATCCATTTATAGTAATTATTATGTTAATAACAATTCAGACAAATTCTTAGAAGTGCTTAGAGTAAATAAAAATAAATTTCAATTTAAGGTCATTAAAAAATTATTGTGAATATTATTTTTTGAGTCAGAGTTTCACTCTTGTCACCCAGGTTGGGGTGCAATGATGCAATCTTGGCTAACTACAACCTCCACCTCCCGAGTTCAAGCAATTCTCGTGCCTCAGCCTCCCAAGTAGCTGGGATTACAAGCGTGAGCCACCACGCCTGGCCTAAGGTCATATTTTTTTTGAGAGATGTATGATGGGGTGATCAGTAAAAGACTTTCCAGCTTAAAAATGCAGTACAGTAGAGTAAAATACTAAGTGAAAAGAAACAATGTAAACTTTCTACTAAACACCGTGTTCCCATACTGTTTATTTATTTATTTACATTCTAAGAGACAGGGTCTTGCTCTGTTGCCTAGGCTGGAGTGCAGCGGTGTGATTGATCACAGCTTACTGAAACCTCAAACTTCTGGTTCAAGCCATCCTCCCACCTATACCTCCTGAGTAGCTAGGACCACAGGCATGCACCACCATTCCTGGGTATATTTTTTAAATTTTTTGTAGAGACAGAGTCTAGTTATGTTGCCCAGGCTTGTCCCAAACTCCTGGCCTCAAGGGATCCTCCTGCCTCAGCTTCCCAAAGCTCTGAAATTATAGGAGTGAGCCACTGCGCTGGCCTGTTTCTAAATTTTCTAAATGGATGACCATGGCTATCCAATAGTTACGGTATTTGAATTCAACAGGAAACATTTAAAAGAGTGATAAACTACTCTACTTTAAATGTTAGAGTTGAAATACAAGTTGCATCCTTTGCTATTATTTAATTTATGGTGAAAAAAGTGTTAGCTGTTGGCTTATAAATTAAAGAAAATACTTGGTTTTTAAAATTCCAGGCGACACAAGCGAGAGAGTTTGGAGACCATTGCCATAGTTCTCTCTTATCCCCAGTTGGTGCCTGCTCACAAAAGGGTTCCATTTTTAACTCTAGCATTCATTTTTGAGGGTTATTCCATTTAGTCCAATTCCCCCTAGTATGTTTTTTTGAAAAATCATTTCAGTTGGTTTTGACTAAAAATCATTAGGACAGAAAGATGAGAGAACACTGAGCCTTTATTTCATTGCCGTTTTTAGCTTATAATTTAAGTAATTCAAGATAGTATTATTGAAAAAGTATTTCTTTTACAAAAGGCCATGAGTGGATATGACTCAGGGAGACTGAGAAAACAAAAAAAGAAAAAGAAATTAAAGCAACCACATCACTGCCAATGTTGGTGATGGTAGCCTATAGTGGGATTCATTTACTTATTTATTATTTATTTAATTTTGGAGATAGAGTCTCACTCTGTCTCCCATGCTGGAGTGCAGTGGTGTGATCTCAGCTCACTGCAACCTCCGCCTCCCAGGCTCAAGAGATTCTCCTGCCTTAGCTTCCCAAGTAGCTGGGAATACATGCACCATCCCCACCAGCACGCCTGTCTAATTTTTTGTATTTTTAGTAGAGATGGGGTTTCATATTGCTGGCCAGGCTGGTCTCAAACTCCTGAGCTTAGATGATCCACCCACCTCAGCCTCCTAAAGTGCTGGAATTACAGGTGTGAGCCACCACACCTGGGCTTTTTTTTTTTTTTTTAGACAGGATCTTGCTCTGACACCTGGGCTGGAGTGCCGTGGCATGATCAGGGCTCACTGCAGCCTCGATCTCCTGTTAATAATTCAGAAAAACTCTCAGACACTCTTAGAATAAATAAAAATATATTTCAATTTAGGATCATAGTTTTAATTTGATCTTAAAATAAAAAAGATCACTCACTGCAGCCTCAATCTTCCTGCCTCAGCCTCCTGGGTAGCTGAGACTACGGGCATGCATCACCATACCTGGCTAATTTTTGTATTTTTTGTAGAGACAGGGTTTCACCATGTTGCCCAGGCTGGTCTTGAACTCCTGGGCTCGAGCGATCCACCTGCCTCGACCTCCCAAAGTGCTAGTATTACAGGAGTGAGCCACCACACCTGGTCATATACTTATTTTTAAAGAACCCAATTTTTCCACTTAGGCAACTTTTGAGGCCAGAATTTAAACATCTAGTTGCAAAGGAAGGGCACAGTCCCTCTCAAATTCACATTTTAATTACTCCTTTACAGTCAGAGAGGTAGGTGTGCTGCATGCTGCTTACAAAGGCGATAAAAATGAAGGATTTTTCACGCCTACAAAGCATAGGGCATGGCTCCTTTGCAAATCAAGTTGTTGAAAACTCTGCAGCCTGAGTGTGGAGCTTCCTCCAAATTGTTAGGAGTTCTCTGGCAAGACTTTCAAGACCTCTGTGAGCCTTTCAAACCCTGGGCTAGCATGCCAGGTGGTTTAGGAAGGACTCAAGCCAAACAGAAAGTGTGCCTGGAGAGCTGCAGAATTTAAATCTGAAGGCATAGAAGGTTAAATGACAGTTTCTGTGGGAAAAACTGGGGCAGTAGCCTGAAATAGGTAGGACGGGGCAATACACATATGGTGGGGCTGCCATTTCCATTGAATATCCCTGTTAATCCAAGTCCATGTCCTCAACCGAACACAGACGGACTTCAACATACTTGCCCTTCACGATCTTTTTATGACACTCTGTGTAGCCGTAAACACTCTGTTTGTGGATTTCATCTGGATCAGGCAAGTTCTGATGGGCAGCCCTGATGATTTAATACCATGTGAAATATGAGTTCCTTATCTATAAACAATTACCACTCCTCTGCCCCCCCACAAGTCCAAAATTTCTTCCATCATTGCAACATAGACAAGACCTTAAAGATTGGTGCAGGCCCTGACATTTATAAGGGTGTGAATTGCTGAGGCAGTCCTGAAACGGTGGGATTGAAAGTGGAATAACAGGAGTCGAGGAGAATCGTTTTAGTGCCTGCTGAACTGCAGTGGCTGCACTCACTATAGAAGAGTTCACTGTGTCTCTGTTATGAGTGCTCTGTGGATTCCTGATGAGCAAATAGGACAATGTGCATCCCCTTTTGGCCTGTCATCAGGGTAGGGAATAAAGAGGATGCCCAGAGAGAGCTACTGCTTCTTTGCTGTGGTAGTGAAAGGGAGCCCTCCCCTGTGGCGGTAACTTGATTTTCCTCGGGAAGGAGTTGGGCCATCTCATTGGGAAAAGGAATTCATGATTTTAAGAAAACTCCCACCTGTTATTATAAACATAAACACATTAAATCTCATGTGTGATTCATACCTTTTATGAATGAGTAAGAGTTTCAGTTCTTATGAACTGAAACTGAGCTTCTCCACTGCTTCTGCTTTAGGTATTGACAGCATCTTTCCAGAGAACATTAAGGCTGGTGAGATTTTGGCACTGTCTTGCTTCTAGGTCTGCCATGGAAAGACTCTGATCCTTTCAGTGATTCTATCTTGCTGCACATGCTGCTTTCAGATTTGTTTTTCCTCTTTCTGGAGTGGAAAACCTGTGATTTTACAGCTCTGAAATCATTGTTAAAATAATATTCTTTTGGGGTGTGAGGGACAAGTTCTCACTCTGTTGCTCAGGCTGGAGTACAGTGGTGTGACCACAGCTCAGGGCAGCCTTGGTCTTCTGGGCTCATGCAATCCTCCTGCCTCAGCCTCCCAGGTAGTTGGGACTATGGGCACGTGCCATCATGCCTGGCTTATTTTATTTTATTGTTTTAAGGAGAGACAAGGTCTCACATCTCACTATGTTGTGCAGACTGGTCTCAAACTCCTGAGCTCAAGCAATCCTCTCACCTCAGCCTCCCAAAGTGCTGGGATTACAAGTGTGAGCCACCATGCCTGGCTCAATATTCTTATTTTTAACTTGACAGACTCCACATTGGGAGGTTGAACCACCCTTGTCAAAACATTTGTCAATTGCTGTGACATCCAGTTTGTCAGTATTAGATAAACCAAGCCATCAATTCTTTAATTCCTTCTATTCAATCAAAAAGAAGTAGACTCTTTCAGCAATGATACAGTCATTTTTGGAAGCATCAAGTGTAGGGCTTGCTTGACAAGTTTCCTTTGGAACAGAGACCGAGGGAAGTCTTTTTTTCAATAATCAACTCACTGCTCGCTAACTGGTTAAACTGCCCGAGGACTTGGCTCAGCTGCTACACTGAGTAAGTGTCTAGGACAGGCTTGCAATATGGATCTCGAGTTTTTCTAGACAAGTCCCTGGCAGTTCAGAGTGAGCATATATGATTGGTGTTTTGTGCAAATGTCCCGTCTTATTGTTGGTGAGGTTCACTTTGGATCATAGCAGGATCAACTTGTTTTCATTTGAGTCTGAAGTGGTTCTGATGAGCCCAGCAATGATTATCCCCAAATCTTACCAAATAATTCCAAGAGGTCACCATGATGGAAGATGGGGAGGGAAAGAAGGAGTTCTGAAAGGTGATGAGGTGAGGATGGAAGCTGAAACAAGAAACCCTGAGTTATCTTTACTAAAAAAAAAAAAAAAAAAAAAACGAGAGTGCCCTTTACCCTACCACCTCCTCATGGTTGTTAAAGCAAGTGGTTATAGGAATCCTCAGCTTCACCTGGCCAGCATTGAATACCCATGGCAGAAAGGGGCACAGGGGGATTGGTCCATGGCATATATTATTTAGTTTAAAAATCAGATTTACATAATTTTATATTGCATTTGTCCAAGGACAGGTCTTCATTACAAAGGCTTCACCAGAATTATGCAGGGTTGCTCAAGACAGGGTTGCCTGAGCACTAAACTGGTCTCATTAAAAGTAAAGTGATTCCACCAAGGATATAATCTGCAAGAATCTAGTGAAGGTCTTTTGGCATGGAGAGGGGCAGGGGAAGACAGGTGAGATGAGAGGGGTGGCAGACATGGGATTTCCTAGTTTTGAATTCCCCATTAATAAGAACAATAATAATTATACTACTTTTTATTACAATTATCTTCCATGCGTGAAAGGTAACCCTGTATGGATTCACTTGGAGACGATAATCAAGAAAAAATAGATTTTTCCAGTCTTCTACAATCCAATTTCATTTTTTCTTCCTTTAAAGCAGCAAATTTACACCCAGCAGATGTTTTTTCTACAGAGTGTAATCTTGTGAGGAGAGGCAAATTTTAAGTTAGAGGCACGGTTGACCCTTGATTCTGGCATAGGCAGCCCGGGTGGTTGCTGGCCAGAGTGGCCTCTCCCTGGCTTCTAGTCTCTTCTTCCCATCCCCTCTCCTGGGATAAAATTGTGTAGTTGGTTGATATAACAATGCTGGTTTTCTAAAATGCAGTGAATCAGCCCACAGGGAGCCTGAGCTGGGACAGGGCTGGAGGCCTTCTTTCCACTGAATCAAAGATGTTTACACTCCACATTTATTTATTAATTAACAAATATTTATTGAGCCACTATCAAGAGAGCACAGTGATAAAAAAAGCATGGGTTCCAGAGACTACCAGGGATAATGCCACTTTTGGTACTTACGTGCTCCATGACCTTGGCAAGTTAACTCTTCTAAGCGTCAGTTTCCTCTTCGACGAAAGAGGCATTGTAATAGTTCCTACCTTGCAGCGTTTTGTGAGGATCCAATGAGATGAGGTTTTAAAATTGTTTGTAAAAGCCCACAGTAAGAACTCCTGGCTGCTTTTATTAGGCAAACTGGGTTTGATAGGTTGTGAGCAGAAGACAAGTTAATTTGCTCCTTGATTGCCCCGTCTGATCCCATCAGGCAACCCCCATAATGGTCCCAGTCACTCTCAGATAATAAAAAGTCCTCTGATGAATTTTGATGCCAATAAGACTCTTCTTCTAGAAACTCAAATGTCTAGTCTGGTACAATAATCAAATCTTGGAGCTCTATTTAATTTAGAACTTCTCTGCACCCAGCTTGCTTCAGGCCAGGACGCCCAAGTCGGAGAAGGGAGAGTAGCTGGCTTCCTCACGCCCTGGTGGCTCCATTTCCTACCCACTCATTAGCTGTGATTTCCAATGCCTCCAAGGTCGGGGAGAGAGTGGAGGAAACAGCCCAGTCCTCCAGCAGGCACACCTGGGCTCTGGCATCCAGGCTCCTGTGCTTGGCAGATGTCCAGAGCTGGCTCTCTTGTTGCTGCCAGGCAGGTGGCCCCCGCCTCTGCCCATGCAGTTTGCATTTCTTAGGCCTGTGTCAGATATCAGCGCCTCATGCCCCTCACCCTACACATGGAGACCCTGGTCTCTCCTAGTGTTTCTGTGAATCCTTTCTTCCTTGGCTGGAGGTGAGGAGTCAGCACGTCCCTTTTCTATCCTGTCATGCTAAGGTAGGAAATGGTCCTGCTTCCCAACCACAAATCCCGGCAGGACGAGGGCAGAGAGAGATCAGGGCACTGACACTCAGATTCAGTGGGTTTTTGCTAAAATGCTGTCCACCACCCACTCTTCCCTTTCTTCTAGTGCCCTGGCTGGTGCTCAGCGAGATCTTTCCTGGTGGGATCAGAGGACGAGCCATGGCTGTAACTTCTAGCATGAACTGGGGCATCAATCTCCTCATCTCACTGACATTTTTGACTGTAACCGGTAAGAAGTCTTTGTTTTCCCCTAATGTCTTTGGTCCTCATAGAACAAATGTTTGGGAATCACACCCACCTAAAAACTATTTTTTTGTGTGTGGAAATTTTCAAACACTCTTAGAATGATCAGGACCCTGAAGTACCCATGACCCAATTTGCACAGTTTTCAATCTAAATCTGTTTATAACCCCACCTGCTTTTCCTCCTACCAAATTATTTTGAGTCAATCCCATAGGTAATGAATGTTATTTTGTCTGTATTTCAGCAGAGGCCTCTAAAAGACATTCAAAAAATATAAGTGCAACATCATTATCACACTTAAAAATATTGAAATCATCCCTTAGTATCAAATACCCACTCTGTGTTCACGTTCTAATTGTCTTATAATTGTTTTTTATACGTGATTTGAATCATGACCCAAATACATAACATACAAGTGACTGACATGGCTCATAATTTGTAGGTTTTGTCTCCATCTCCTCACCCCCACTGTACCTTATATTTTTAACGAAATTAAAAAATCATGTGTTTCATAGAATTTTCCAGTCTGAATTTTGTTGATTATAGTCATGTAGCGTGTCCCTCTCTGTTTTTTTTTAAGACTATCTTGCTCTGTTGTTCAGGCGGGAGTGCAGTGGCATGATCTCGGCTCACTGCAACATCTGCCTCCCGGGTTCAAGCGATTCTCTTGCCTCAGCGTCTGGAGCAACTGGGATTACAGGCGCATGCCACCATGCCCAGCTAATTTTTGTATTTTTAGTAGAGACAGAGGTTTCACCGTGTTGGACAGGCTGGTCTCGAACTCCTGACCCCAAGTGAACCATCCGTCTCAGCCTCTCGAAGTGCTGGGATTACAGGCATGAGCCATCACGCCTGGCCCTCCTCTCTGTCTTTTATGTTTCTTATAAATTGCTATTAGATTTAGATGGAGGTTTGAGGAGAAAGGGAAACCAATCCACAATAACAAAAGTCGTGTTTAGGTGTCAGGCAGAATTGCTTGTAATAATAATAAACGTTTGTTTTCAAGGTGGATCTCATCAAATTCAAGGATTGAGAGCAGCAGAAGGGAGATTCTTTAGTAAAGTCAGGTTCATTGTTACTTCCACTGAGGCCTGAAATTCAACTGCATTGTATAGAAAATTTGAGGATCCCTATGTTGGAAATAAGGCAAGGCATAAACGAATGTTATAAGCAAAACAAAAAATGGCTGTTTGTGTGTTCCATTCAGCAGCCCTATCTAAAAGAACAACAAATGAGATTTACATATTGTGATAAAATGACCCAATATTAGGGATCAAATCAGAAGCATTTGCCTTGTTTTCTAGCTCCAACTAGGAAGCTAGTAAACATGGGCAGAGTAAGAAGGGAAACCCTTTGGGGATTACAAAAAATGATAGAGCTAAAATAGATAAATAAAGCCTAATTTTTTTTTTTTTAAGGCTAGCAGCTTGAGGAGATTTGGATGTTGTTTGTTGGTGAGCTCACTGCCAGCTGCCACCATGTGACCTGCCAGCAGGAGGCACATCGCGTCTGGTTGCTTCACTTGCCACGTTGGGCCCCTTTAATGATCATTTCCCAAACCTATTCATTATATTATTCCTTCTCCATTTTCATCTGAAATACCTCTCTAAAGAGAAATTTCTTCTCATTAGCTATTTGGCTACCCTGAAGTGTGGCTCATGTAAGAAAGGTAAAATGTGTACTTGAAACTTTCTTTTTATTTTCTAGTTTTCAAAATAACGTGGCAGTTGTTATCCACCAAAACTGACCAATGAGTCTGTTTCTCTTTATTTCGTATATGGATCACAAACATGCAACGTGACTACAATCAGAAAATCCAGACTGTGGAAAATTCTACGAAACAACCCAATTTCTTCATTTCATAGATATAGTCCTTACATAATTTTCAAAAGTGGACGTTTGCTCAAAATGTGTGTTTGTATATATATATATATATATATATACACACACACACATATATATACACACATACATACATATGTATTTATTTAGTATATCTACTTTTGGACATTAACCTTTGGAGTTACTATTTAAGCATGGTTTGGGTTTTTATATAAAATTTTCTAATGTTTCTATCCTACCTTTTGAGAAATGGCTCAAGATTGAAGGAAACAAAGAAACTGGTCCTACTCAGATCACACACATAAACACATGCCATCCACTTTCACACGCGCACACATGTACACAACACACACATACCTCCATCTGCTATTTGATGTGGAGAAAGAGAAATATAAAAGAAAAAATGGAATTGATGAGAGATGGAAAAAGATGACGCACACCTCTGGGAGGGCTAGCTAATATACTGGATGTGAGCTAGTGAAGCTTTGGAAGTTCTCCTGTATGGGCTTTTAGAACGAATGTTAGGAAAACAGATCCACTTAAAAAAAAAGCCTAGAATGATCTAAAACCTTTAGATGACATTTAATTGGAATGTTTGACATTTCCTACTTATTTTCAAAAATCAATTTTCCAAGTGTGGGATAGAGGGATCTACAAGATGTGAGGTTCTACTTGGCAGCAAGCCCTTAAATACCAACATTTTTATGCAATTTCAGCTGTATCAATAAAGACAGACTGTTCCAGATAGACAAATGTACTCCGCAGTGGTCATGACACAATTGTAGTATTGCATTCAGCTCTGAGAAAAATATCTTGAGAGGGCCGTTTAAAAATGGCAGTGTGTCCACTGAAGGAGGGCAACCTGAATGGCAAGGGCAGTAACCTATGCTGTGGGAAGAATGGCTGGAAGAGTTCAGGATGTTTGACTTGGACAAGGGGTTTCTCAGAGGAGGGCTGAGGTGCATTCAAATATTTGAATGGCTGTCATGGAGAAGGGGTGGGGAGAGCTGATTCAATGTGTGTCCTTCGAGAGGACAAAGCACAGCCTCTGAAAGGCAGATTTAGGGTCTAAGCAGGGAACAACTTTTTAGCAGATGCAGCTGCTAAATGGCAATGAGAGGCTTCGTGAAATGGTAAGCTCCCTGTTACTCAAAGAGCTCAAACAAAACTGGGGACAATTTGATGAGACAACTTTTGGGGTTTTTACAATTTCTGTATTCTGGTTTTATGCTCCAGAGAAGGAAGGAGACTCAATTCTACAAGGACTTTATTAAGCAATCAGTTGGGCAATACCCTTTGCCAGCAAGAAAAGCACAGAGAGACAGGAGTTTAATTAAAATTGCCAAAAGAACTGCAGTGCCGTTGCTCATTCCTGCTTCTCTCAATCTCAGCACAACTCACTGACAAGTGGTTACTATGCTTCAATTCTTCCACGCTGCATTTACAAACACTGCCTCCGTACACAACTGCTCAGTCAGTTTTCCTGCCTGACCAACTGTGGTTTGTGGCTGCAGCTGTTAAGGGCTATTCGCAAAATCTTGCTGTTCCTAGTTGGTTTGAGCCTATGTTCAGAAAGAGCTATGTTCTTTCTCACTACTCCTTGCCACACTAGACCTTCTGCTGCTGAGTCAGGGGCCGGCACAATGCAAATGGCAGACTCAAGTGCGTTGGGGACCACGTTCACCATTGAATGCGCCTTGACTTGGTCCATGACTACAGACAGACTGTATCTTTGGCTGGAAGTGGTCAGAGAAAAAACTAGGTTTGCAGATGAGAGCCATCAGAATCTATAGAGGATCCCGCTTCTTGTGATGCATCTTGGCAAGTTAATGTCTTTTACTGGATCGATGATCACTTTTTTCTCTGAACCCAGGAAGAAGCAAGCTATTAAGAAATGATAAAATATTGCCAGCATGAAATGATTTATTCAAATCAGAGCGAATAGTGAGCTCATTCCAAAAAATCCATCTGTATAAATATGTCATTAGAAATGTCCACCATTGAAAATGAAGTGGACAAATTGCCCACCAAACAGAAACTTAAACTGCTACCATGGCAATTCCCAAGAGGGGAACTGTGGAGGGGGAGAAGAGATATTTCACCTTCTACATCATATGTTTCTATGTTATTTGAGGTTCCTTTTTTGCATGTGTTTTTTTATATTAATGAAGATACATTGCCATTTTGAAACAGAAAGATGTGCCCACCAAGGAGATGGCATTGGGTATATATCATGATAGTTACAAGATTGCTATTTACTTCATCAGAGAAAGCTAAGGTAGTCTGTAAAAGTAAGACTTTCAGAGCTGCCTACATTTTAAATTTGTGATTTCTATTTTCCTGGATACTGCTGGCATGTTTGAAAAAACATATTGCATTATGGATGCCCTAAGTGGCTGTTCACAAATGGGATCAAAGCTACACAGAACACATTTCTAATCCATTTCTTTTGTCCTTTATAGATCTTATTGGCCTGCCATGGGTGTGCTTTATATATACAATCATGAGTCTCGCATCCCTACTTTTTGTTGTTATGTTTATACCTGAGACAAAGGGGTGCTCTTTGGAACAAATATCAATGGAGCTAGCAAAAGTGTGAGTATTACACGCATTGGTTTCTAAACAATACTCTTTGGTCAAAAGTGCAGCTTTTATATACAACAAAGGAATAATATCTGAAATTGTTTTAGTACGTTCCCTTTAGCATAAGACTGTGTTTCAGTGCATAATTCCAATTTCCATGCCTTGTCTTTAATTTGGGTCATTCAGCTAAGGAAGAATAACCATTTCTTCCCAACAAGTGAACCTTTTTTTTTTTACGAATACAAAGTGGATGTATTTGATTGACAGGTGCAAATTTTCATTTATACATGAATATACTGAATTTGAATAAAATCTTTACAACTGGAATGTTTTTAACACGTTAGTCTTTTATAATTATCATCCAACTGTAATGCTATTATTCATTACTGTGACCAACCAATATGCAGGTACAAGGTTACACCGTTTTTTCTTTTATATGAAACAAAAACAAAAATACAACATTGTAATTAAAAAGCATTAAACGATATTTTCCTTTTTTGTAATAATTTTTACTCACACAAAGTTTAATATTTTCACTGTCTGCATTTCTTTTCTGGAAGAGAAAGAAACTGTCATTATTGTTTTACTTTACGTTTTTTTCTGAAATTAATTTTGTTGTATAGAGGATGGGAATCTGCAGTGCTACTGATTAAAACTATCTCATTTTTTTAAAAAAATTGAGGTGTTTGGGGAACAGGTGCTATTTGGTTACAGAGTGAGTTCTTCAGTGGCGATGTGTGAGATGTCGGTGCACCACCACCCGAGCAGTGTGCACTGAACCCAATTTGTAGTCATTTATCTCTCACCGACCCGCATGCTTCCCACACCCAGTCCCCAACCAACGAGTGAACCTTTTAAAGCTCTACTCAGTAACCTTACAGAACTTCTTCCATCTCTCTAGTTTCCCCCAACAGGTTTTCTTTGTTTGGGCTTTTGGGAGGCCACTGGAAATGTAGATATACCATGTTCACCTTGGGCCCCAGCCCTTCCATCTCTATCAGATTTAGAGCTCCCCCCTCTGTGCCCTGAACGCTTGCTAAGGCTAAGATTAGCAGAAAAACTCTCAGGCTTAACCAACTGTAGTTGTTCTAAATGTTGCATATTTAAGGTAATTTGAAGAAAGATAAGTTTCTTATATGAATAGGCGTTTAGAAAACTGGTTAAATTTCAGGTGGAGAGATGGTTTAAACAACTTAACTTAGAAGTGAAACATTTAACTTAGAAGTGGGCGGCAGAAAATTCCCTTTCCTTTTTTAGTAGCTCTAATGACCACAACCATGTCCTAGGGGAAGAGGTGAGAGGCAGGGGCCAGCAATGAAGAAGAACTTGTGACTCTTCCTAGGATTACATCATTCCACTTAGAAATGCAGGGATACTTGTTCTGGAGTTTTAATATAATGGGAGGAAACTACATTTGCACAATTTGTGATTTTCTTTTAAAAATATTTAGAAAACAGTAGAGAGAAATGGATGATTATAGATATTATGAACATAGTGATTCTTCAGCTTTTACTTGAAGGAAGAATAAACTTGGTAGGTGACTTGATAGTAGGTATATGTGTGCATATGTATGTATATTGAACCAACCATGAATCCTGGCTTATTGGGGATATAGTAAGTAGGATCGTGGAAAATTTCCACTTTGTGCATTATGCACTTTTAGATGGCCTAAATTTAAAAAATACTTTACTATAGAAAAGCAGAAAAAGGGCTGGGCATGGTGGCTCACGTCTGTAATCCCAGCACTTTGGGAGGCGAAGGTGGGAGGATCACCTGAGGTTGGGAGTTCGAGACCAGCCTAGCCAACATGGTGAAACCCTGTCTCTACTAAAAATACAAAAATTAGCCAGGTATGGTGGTGCATGCCTGTAGTCCCAGCTACTCGGGAGGCTGAGGAGGGAGAATCACTTGAACCCAGGAGGCGGAGGCTGCGGTGAGCTGAGATCACGCCACTGCACTCTAGCCTGGGCAACAGAGTGAGACTTTGTCTCAAAAAAGAAAAGAAAAAGCAAAAAAATAAAAAAATAAATAAAAATTCTCTCAATTTAAGCTTAAGGTAAACTTAAGCTTACCTTAAGTTTAAGGAAAATATCAAATTATAAGGCTAATTTTTTGATACAGATGAGGCCCTGTTTTTAACAAAATAAAATGAAAATGATTCAATTACAACGGGAAATAAAATTGTGAGGAAGGCTGGCTATATCCTTGAACTAACCAACACACTTTCTCCCTGCTTCAATTGGATGAATTGGCTCTATCCAAGTGGAGGTCAAAATGATTGGTGAGCATTAGACTCTGAATAAGACTATCAATTACAAACGATTTAAATCACCAATGGCCTCAGACTTTGATAACTCAATGTATCCACCCGTAAATTGGCAACATGCCTCATGGACTCAGGTCTTTTCTGGAACTGAGATGCCAGGACACTGATGACTTCCAAATCTATTTGTCTTCCTCCATTTCTCATCCTTCCTTATGCCTGTTTCACATCAATTATCCACTACTGAATAACAAAGCATCCCAAATGTAGCGGCTGAAAACGATATACTATTTCCCATGATTCTTTGGTTTGGCTGGGTGGTGCCCTCTGCTTGTTTTACCTGGGCTCACTCATGTGTCTACCTGGGCAGGAGAGCCTACGATCAGACAGGACTTGATCACATAGGTGGCAGTAGGTGACGCTGTTGGTGGGGAGCTTCAATCCTCCCCAGTGGCGGCTTCTCATCCTAGAGGAGGCGAAGTAGTTTCCTCACATGTTGAACTTGGGGCAGCTTTCCAAGGTAATGAAGGCAGAAAGAAACTGCACGTCCCTCTGAGGTTTACATCTGGAATACACACGTCACTTCGACCACTTTCTATTGTCAGCAAAAGTCCTGAGGCCGGCCCAGATATAAGGGGTGAGAAAAGAGACTTACCCTCTTGATGAGATGAAGGGCAAAGTGTTTCTGACCATATTTAATCTATCACAACTACTCTTCCTTGAAATTCTTTTAGCTCATGTAAAACAATCTTCCTTCCTGGATGACCTCCTAGCTCATGACTCTAACCTCCCTATTTCTCCTCTGTTCCTACATTATAGCTAACTTTGAAGATTCAGCTCTATGTCCTTATGCTTTTAGACTCAACTCAGATCCTCATCCTCGAAGCCCTGAGTAGCTCTAGCCCTGGAGAGTAATCCTTTGTCCTGGATTTTCAATATCTTCTAGCCCTCTTTTCTTCTACACTGTGTTGGCTAGAACTCTAGTGGCTACACCTTGTTAACTAACAAAGTTTTAGTTTCCAGGAACGCTCTGTCCATTATCTTTCTTAATGTAACTCCTAAAATGCCTACCTAGTTTAGTACTGATTCCTGGTAGATGATTAAAAAGTATCCATTGTTCAATTTTATAACTGGTTTTGTTGGCTTCATGGTAAATCCACTTTTTGTATATGCACCTTTGAACTACTCATCTACTAACTCAGGGAGCAAAATTCCTTTAAACATAGTTTTGTGGCCAGGTATAGTGTCTCACCCCCTGTAATCCCAGCACTCTGGGAGGCTGAGGCAGGCAGATCGCTTGAGCCTAGGAGTTTGAGAGCAGCCTAACAACATGGCAAAACCCCATCCCTATCAAAAATACAAACTATTAGCTGGGTGTGGTGGGTTGTGCCTGTAGTCCCAGCTACTCGGGAAGTTGAGGTAGGAGGACCATCTGAGCCTGGAAAGGCGAGGCTGCAGTGAGCTGTGATCGTGCCACTGCACTCTTGCCTGGGTGACAGAGTGAGACCCTGTCTCAAAAGAACACAAAAAATAAAAGTAAAATTTTGTTAGAATTCTTGTGAACAAAAATAACTAAAAAATTGAGGCAGGGAGAAAGTAGCAATTAATTAATTGAATGAAACTATATAGGCCTCCCTTACTATCACAACCCGTTGTACTCTCTTAAAAAAGTCTTACTTGAAAGGAGAATGTTTTGTATAAGATTAAGAACTTTCAAATCCTTTTTTTTCATATAGGGCTGTCAGAATGTATCAAATTGCAAACCAAATGAAAATTTAAAGACAGAACTTAAGAAAATCTCATCTTTCTATCTAGTAGGCTTCCAGAGTAAGATAATCCTTAAAAACATATGATAGGGGTATCTAAAACCCAACAGAACTCATTAATTCAGAATTTGGGGTGGGGAAAGAATCTGTCTAAATTACTAAAATTCTGACTTATGAAATGTTTTTGAAAGAATCACATTTCTGTTACTTTTGAGTCATGCAATTACTCAGACTTAAATCCAGACCCTCTCCAAGAAAGTTATAAATTGCAAATTAGGAGAGGACCAAAATCCAAAGGTACTACTGACCTCTAAACAGACTCCAGAACTGCAAGGTTGGTAAGAAGTAACAAACATAGATAAAGGCGATTATGAAAGATGAGATGGCAAAACAATTTTACATGTTAAAGTCATTACAGCAGTACTAACACCTACTAGCCATATACCATGAGGAAGCCCAGTACTGAGGACAGAAAGGAAAAGGCTTTTAGAAATTTTCCTTTTTTTTTTCAACATTTTATTTTAGAAATGGGGTACATGTGCAGGTTTGTTATAAAGGTTTACTGGATGACGCTGAGGTTTGGAGTATGAATGAATCTGCATCCAGGTAGTGAGCATAGTACTCAATAGGTAGTTTTTTGCCCCCCTCCATCTCTCTCCTCTCCAGTTGTCCTCAGTATCTATTTTTTCCTCTTTATGCCCACGAGTACCTGATGTTTAGCTCCCCGCTTGTAAGTGAGAATGCACAGTACTTGCTTTTCTGTTTCTGCATTAGTTCATTTAAGAAAATGGCCTCCAGCTCCATCTATGTTGTTGCAAATGATTTCATTTTTTTTGATAGCCGTGTAGTAATCCATGGCGTGTATGTACCACATTTTCTTTATCCAGTCCACTGCTCCTGGGCACCTGGGTTGATTCCACCTGTTTGCTGTTGTGAATAGTGATGCGATGAACATACGGGTTCATGTGTTTTTTTGGTAAAATGATTTATTTTCCTTTGGGTATATACTCAGTAATGAGATTGCTATGCCAAATGGTAGGTTGACTTCTATTCATGCAATACTAGTGAGCCAGAGGCTTTTCTGAGCTGAAGCAACAGGTTGGCAAAAGCTTTTAAAATGACAATGTGAGCAGCCTGGCTTATGTAAATTGACCAAAGCGTCTATGAAGGATATATGTTAAATAAGGTTTCCAAGACAGAAATGTCAGAAACAAACGACAACAACAAAAATACAGGAAGTTGTCAAATTAGTTAAGAAAATGTGAGGCGGTGAAAGCCCATGGAACTTGCTTGTTCACAGAAGCTGAGGTGAACTTGAAGAATGAGGAAGGACACTGCTGAGTTAAGAGAGTCTTCATGAATTTAGAAGTTAATAAAACAATGAATCAACCTTTGTCACCAAGGTAACAGTCCTGATGTATAATCCCAATGTCTATTTCTAAGAAAGGAAACTACCATATCAAATTAACTTCAAACATGATATGACACATTACTTAGCATTTTCCTCTCTATTTGGAGTTGGGATTCTTCTACTCCTAATTCTAAAAAGCTGAGAAAACAAATATTCTTCCAAGGATGTTAAGTTTCTTGTAAAATAAACAGTGACTCAGCTGAGAGGTTAGAAAAGATTTCTGCAATAATGTAATTTGAAAAGATTTTATTTTGAACTTCTGCCTTACAACCTACAAACTCAAAGTGGGATGTGGTGTTTGTCATAGTTGCTGTTTCAGCTGTGATTTTATTTACTTTCCCCCCAGCTTAAGTAGGCACAAATGGAGAAAGCAAACAAGTTAATGTTTTGTAAATATTTCAATTCTGATGTGAACTTATTTTTCACTTTTAGCAGTTAATTTTATGTGGCCATTTCTTCATTCATTCATCCATCCAATTCATTTATTTAATAAATATTTACTGAGCATCTACTATGTACCAGGCACTGATCTAGGTTCTACGACATTATCAGCAAGTACAATCACAAGATTTCAAACATGCTTATTAGATAGTAAGTGACTGGAGGGCTACTTGCAACTGGGCGTGTCTAAGAAGGTTATTCAGAGAGAAAACATTTAAGATAAAATCTGAGTAATAAAGAGCCAACCCTGGAAGACAGGGGAGAGAATCCAGGCAGAAAAAACAGCTAGTGCAAAGGCTAAGTCAGAAACACGCTTGAGTTGTTCCAGAAATGGAAAGAAGGCTGTAATCTCTGACAATGAGTTATGAAGTAGGTAGAGACTAGTGTGCAGGGCTTTGCAGGCTGAGTGGAGAGTTGGGTTTCATTCTAATTGCAGTGGAAGCTACTGAAGGGTTTTTAGCAGGGCAGTGACATGATCTGACTTGCACTTTAAAGTGTGCCGTAGTGACTGTCTGCAGCCATCCTGCTGAAGGAGGCTGGGAAAGCATGCAATTGGAGTGCTGGGCTTTTTCCATCATGACCATGGATCTTAAGTGGCTTTCAATCACATGTGGCAATCACACATGTCCCTAGTCTATTAACTGCTTCTCTCCTAGACAAATGCTCCAGATCACGTTCTCTCCAGAAACCTCCTCACATCCTCATTCCCCACTGATGGCCTTGCTTCTGACTTCACTGAGAAAATGGACATCATCGGGGGAAACTTCCACTACCTTCCAAAGACACGACCATTCCTCCAGGGCCTATGTAGGAATGCAGTCCTTCCCATGAGAGGCCTCTTCATCGCCTCTCTCCTTCTCCCTTCTCCAGCACATTCTCCAGCAATTCTTCCAGCTCACTGCTGCGTCATCTGCATTTTTACCTACTCCTCATCAGCAAAGAAACCTGCTGATTCTTTCTCCATCTTTTTTTTTAAAGGTCTTTTGGTGCCATTTTTCTCTCCAGCTTTTGCCCTATTTCTTTGCTACTATTTATAGCCAAGTTTTTTTTAAAGTGTTGTCTGTATTTACTGTCATCACTTGTGCTTCTGCTCTTCCCATTCTCATGAACCGGCTCCAATGAGACTTTTATGGCCACCTCCCTCCTGAAATTACTTTTTAATGTCCCAGTTACTTCCATGTTGGTAAACTCTGTGGTCAGTTCTCACTCCTCATCTTAGACTATCCCCAGCATTTGACTAGAGATAGTGTGTTTGGCTGGGGATAATCCTCCTTCCTGAAATGCTTGCCTCACAACCTTTAGGGACCCCTCCCCTGGTTGTCTCTTACCTGTGGGTGTCTCTTCCTCTGCTTCCCCTCTTAAAGTTGGTGTGCCCTGGGGCTTAGTCCCCTGACCACTTCTCTGTCACCCTCACCAGGTAGTTATTACAGTTTTTATCTCATCGATATGCCAGAGTCTGAAATGTATGTCTCTAGCGATCTCTCCAGAATTCAAGTCTTATTTATTCAACTGCTTACTCTGCATGTCTTTCCAAATGTCTAACAGATACGTAATACTTCACACATCCTAAATTGCACCTGTGATGTCATCAAACCTATTCTACCCACAGTCATACCCACCTCAGTGGATGTCAGTGTTATACTACTACTTGCCCTGGCCACAAATCTTGGAGTCTTTCCTCTTTCCTGACTCTTTCTCTCATACTCCACATTCAGTCTATCAGGAAGTTGTGTTGGCTCTGACTTCAAAATGTATCCAGAGCCTGAACCCCTTCACGGCTACCCTGGTCTGAGTCACCATGATCTCCATGCTGAATTACTGCAATAGCCCTTACTGGTCCCCAATTCCACCTTTGTCCCTTCCAATCAGTTTTCTACACAGTGGCCAGAATGACCCCTTTAAATGCAATCAAGGTATTCTTTTGCTCCAATCCTCCAGTGGCTCTCCAGCAAGAGCAGAAGTCTTCCAATGCCCTTACAGCCCTGCACACCCTACTAATCTCCCCTTCTTCTCTCATAGCCACGTAGGCCAAAAGCTGTGTCCCAGACACATCAGGCAGGCTCAAGGCTCTGGATCTTGGCACTTGTTTTCTCTTCTACTAGATATCCACCTGTCTTGCTGCTTCACCTCCACCAGACTTTTCCTGTCACTCTATTTCAAATCCCAATTGTGTATCCAACTCTGCACCCACTTTCCAGTCCTTCAGCTTTAACCAAAGCAGAGATGCTGTATTTTACTGAGTCTACTGTCTATTCTCTTCCTGCTATATTTAAATTCCACAAAGGCAGGGAATTTTGTATATTGTGTTCACTGTTGCTTCCCAACATCTGGAACAATTCCTTGGCATATAATCGAAGCTGAATATTGATTAGATGAAAAAAATGAATGAGATGGATACAAGAGTAAGGCAATGAAGTAGTCAGGATGACACTGCAAGTTTTAGCTTGAGAAACTGGATGGACGGTGAGATGGGGAAGCCTGAAAGAAGACTAGGTTTCAGGGCTCGCGAGAGAATAGAGCTGGGATTTGGAGATATTGTGAGATGTCCATTAGACATCAAATAGACACATTAGCAGTAGGCAGTTAGCTATGTAAGTCTGAAATTGGGAGACTCAAGGAGTTAGACAGTGAAATGTGGGTAGCCATCAGCTTGTAAGTGGTATTTAAGTCGTGGAGTCAGATAAGCTTATCTGGTCAGAGAAAAGAAAGAGAAGGGAATCAGGTCCAGGGCTAGGCCCAGTTTGGTGCCGACCTTAGAGACTGAGCAAAGGAGAGAGTGTTAAAAGGGACTGAAAAGAAGCCAACAGTGAGGTTGGAGGAAAGCCAGAAGTGTTGCAGGAAGGTGCGACTGGAGAGGCCAACACAAAGACACAGGTAACCATAGGCTTGACAGACTCAGGCTCAGCGGAATGAGAGGACAGAAGCCGACTGATGAGGTTGGAGGACAAAATGCAAGTCAAGTGAAGAAGCTGTAGTCCACTCCTTGCATCAGTTTTGCTGTGAAAGGGAGCAGAAAAACAAGTTGGCCACGCCCTAGCCTCATTTCCAATCACTGCTTCATTCACAAGGATTCTACTCACCCTCTAACCACTCATCTTTCCAGCCCACTCCTCAAGTACTGGCACTCCAAGTCTTCAGCCCCACCAGGACCTGGAAGTCCACGTTCTCCCTTCCCCTCCTTACCCTGCTACCTACTTTCCATGGCCCACCACCAGGCCACTTCTTTGCACTTCCCCTTCTCCCTTTACGCTCTCTCTCTCTCCTTCCATCGCTCAGGCAAACCTTAACTCTGATCAAGTCAACTCTTATTTTATCCCTGCTTTCAAGGAGCTAAATGTGGCTGAATCAAACACACAACTATGCTTATCAGCCTTGTTTTAAACTTAGGCACATTAATCTCAAGTCGATCTTGAAGAATACCCTGCAATATACCACATTACCCTGGTGAGCTGACGGTCCTACTTTCGAAGATGATTACTTCACACCAATACTCTTCTCAAGATTCCAGCATCCCCTCCCACTTCTTCACTCTAATTATTTTGCTTTTTAGTTCACTGAGAAAGTAAATTGAGACCATGTTGTCCTCTTGTCGCAAAATCTCCTATCCTACCTACATCTATGCCCACATACTCTGCCTTGTTGCAAAGGCCGATGCTTCCATTTGTGCACTGACTGCATCACCAATTTCCCCCTTCTATGGGATTATCATCATGCACACACACAGAGAGCTGCAGTATTTCCCATCCTGAAAAAATACCTTCCTCAAGTTCCCTCCAGATACCAATCCATCTCCCCTGCCCCCCACTTCTCAGGTCTCTAGAATTCTTTGCAGGGTTCCCTCCCTAACTTCATTCCAGTTTCTGATCATCATCACTGCTTTAGAGAGATGCCACCTCTATAATAGTCTATCCTCTCTCACCCAACTAAATCATTTTTTCTCCTTCCCTGTTTACTTTTCTCATTAGCACTTTTACTACTTCAAATTATATGCTTGTCTCTCCTTTAAAATGTAAATAAGCTCCTTGAAAACAGGAGCATTTATCTACTCAATCCATACCACCTACACATCATGGCCACTCAAATCATTGGTTATATTACAGGAAAAGGTATTTGAAGAGGGGAGGTTCAAAGGCAGCCCCCTATTTTTAGTAAAGGTAAAATACTATAGCATATTTTTATGGATGGGAAGAATCCTGTAGAAAAATGTGTTAATGTAGGAGTAAGGGATAATGTAGAAGGTGGAAGAGATATAAATATGGGCACATCGCTGGACTTTGAGAAATGGAAAAAAATAAGGTCTCGGATAAAACCTCCACTGGTCTCTGTATGTAATACTATCCTTGGAATCCTTCCCCCACAGAGTGACTGCTGGGATTGTGTTCTGAGAAGACACCCTGTTACCTCTTACATGAGATTGACCAGAGTCTGTGGTATACTGAATTTCATGATGCAGCAGGCTTCCTAACAAAAATATGTATTTATTTTGCATAGTTAAAACATTAAAGTCCCAGGGTGGTTGAAAAAATAATAGCCTACACATTTTTTTTCCATGTACTGTAAACTAAGAATGACATTTTCATTAGTGCCTCTTTCTCTTTCAGGAACTATGTGAAAAACAACATTTGTTTTATGAGTCATCACCAAGAAGAATTAGTGCCAAGGCAGCCTCAAAAAAGAAAACCGCAGGAGCAGCTCTTGGAGTGTAACAAGCTGTGTGGTAGGGGCCAATCCAGGCCGCTTTCTCCTGAGACCTAATGGCCTCAACACCTTCTGAACGTGGATAGTGCCAGAACACTTAGGAGGGGGGGTCTTTGGACCAATGCATAGTTGTGACTCTTGTGCTTTTCAGTGTCATGGAACTAGTTTTGAAGAGATACTCTGAAATGATAGACAGCCGTTAATCACCTCTTCCCCAAAAGGAACCTCAAAAGTTAGATGAGGTACAAGGTCCTAAGTGATCTCTTTCTCATTC
The DNA here is from genome assembly GCA_036589455.1 of Ateles fusciceps. Lineage (NCBI taxonomy): Eukaryota > Metazoa > Chordata > Mammalia > Primates > Atelidae > Ateles > Ateles fusciceps. The sequence goes on from JAZHEH010003259.1 coordinate 8,280,919, forward strand.
TGAGCAGGATATCAGGTTTAAAAAAGCTACTGGCTGGTTTAATCTACCCTCTTCACAGAGCCTTTGAAAAGACTACGTCCTAGGGAAGACATCAACCTCTGCCTTAAGCTATGTATGAACGGAGGCCAGTCGCAGCTTTATTATTCAGACACACAAGTGGCCTGGACACGAGGGTAGTTTTTGCCTACCAAGACACTACTTGCACTGGGTCTCACTAAGAAAGAACCAGGACACACAGTGTGGACAACTGCCCATATATTCTATCTGGATTAGGGGGAGGTCCCGGCAAATATTTCAGTAGTAATTCCTAGTTACAGTTCAAAAAGTATGACGATTATACAGCTTATTTTATGAATTATAAACTACAATTTAATGCAAAATATTCTTTTATGAATTTCATGTTAATATTGTAAAATATTAAAATAATTCTGCAATAGTTGAGAAAAATGAGCATTTTTTCCATTTTGAAAAAATACATAGAAAAGACAATTTTAAAATCCTGGGACCACATTTATTTAGAAGTAGCTGTTAGTAAAATATTAGAAAAGGAGTCAGGCCGTTACGTTATTTATCCAAATCTCTAAGCAATTAGGTTTAAGTTTATTAAGTCAAGCCTATAAAAGTGGCGTCCTTGTAAGGCTTTCATGACAATGTATAGTAATCCACAGTGTCCTGCAATTCACATGCCTCAGGAATATCACTACCTCAGGTTACGGCACATAGGCTATAATTGATGATGACTTTCAGATGACTGCAGACATAATAAATGACATTCAGACATCAGGACAATTCCCTCACTATGTGCTTCTCTATGATGGCCACCTGAACCAGCAACGTGGGTTTCACCCACACAACAATGAACTGTTCTCTCTTCTCCAGTTGATTTTAAAGACTTGGTAAGATGTCTTACTAATAAAATTCGGGTATGATGATAGAATATCCACAATCAAATCTTGAACCACTTAAGCAGTAACATATTAAATTATTAGTATTATAAGTGATGGATGACACACAAAAAACTTAAAACCATGAACAACCTAACTTGGAAAAGAATTTTAAAACATGATTAACCTGAAGAAAAGAGAATACTAAGAGCCAAAGCTCCTTTTTATTTAGCCTGGAATTTTCCTACTGGTTGCTAACAAAATGTCTCAATGTCATATAAGGGAACATGATCTACTACATTCCCTTATAACAATGCAGAGAGACTATAAATCTATGTAAGATAGTAAAACTATATCAGAGGCTCAGGAGAATGACTAAAAGGCCTGGATCTACAGTGTATCATCTGCATTAAAATTGGCAGGGGGAAGCTAAAAGGAAAGGAGATTTGAGATCCGAGTTCTATCATGGTATATTTCAAATGCAAGTTGGAGCATGTATTGTCTTCTGTTTTTGGAAAGAGAAGGTAAAGTGTGTTCTGCCCCATGTTTCCTTCCGTGTTTCCTAGTTCAAACACTATATATACTTTAGGTGTTTTTTTTGGTTTATCCATTCATTGTAAATGGGCAGGGAACTATCAACTCAGCTTGGTGTATTACTAGTGACCTCGACTTCAGTATCTTGAGCGTTCTCTTGTATTTTTCTTTTATTATCCTGAGTCTGTAACTAAACAATTTTGTCTTCCAATTAATTTTTATCCAATATCCATTGCCCCACATCCAATCAAGCTTTGTGATTTTCAAAAATAAAAAAGGGGGGAAATACAATTTATACATATACATTCAGTTTTTATTTATAGAAAAAATTTACAGTACTTATGGAGAGCCAGCAGAAGACATCAGGGTACTCACTTCTTCCCGTCTTTGTTAAGGTTAGCAAATTACTCATGGACACTGCTAGGTGAAGCTCACTTGGCAGCCCTGGTCACACTGTCTTTACCCTCTCCCTTCAGATAAAGCACTTCAGTTAGCTATTTCATCTGCCCCATTTTCAAGTCATGTGAATACTAAAAAGGTTACATCATCTGGATCTGTACCTTGGCTATATAAGCGTGTTTTCCCCCGTTCTATATTTCTTTTTTTGGTGAACACTGAAAAACAGGAGGTGCCTTACTACTGTTAATTAAAACTAAATGAAAAATGTAAAATCTTTAAAACAGTGACCTTGTAACTCTCATGTAATTTTATTCTCTATTTATGAGTTTGGCTAGCCTACTAAATCTTAAAATGAAGGAAATAAACACTTTTTTTTAAAAAAAAGGAAAAATAAAAGTCTAAAAATTTCAATGAACTCTTTCATAAGAAAGAAAAATAAAAGTTAGGCTTTGCCTTCCACTTTGGAGGGAGTGAGAAAGTTAGGGAAGGCACTGAGAAGAAAAAGGATAAAAATAGTATGTATTGTTCAGTGCAGTGCCTAAGCTATGTCTTCAAGATTTTACAATATGGTAAGGAAAATAAACTATATATGGAGGTTAGGATGTTGCAATTTTTCCACAAAGGTTTTAAAACATTTTGGAAATTCAAGTTTTTGTGGAACGTTGTGTTGGAATATTGTCTCCATTAAGTTTCTCCTGAGAAGCTCATTGGACTCTCCACTTAGCTTTATTTCTCGCTATCATCACTGTTGGTTACACTAAACTCCTAAATCTAAGTGACAGGGCACAACTACAGCTTGATCCTGTATTACCACTTCAGGGCTCCTGGGTGAGCCAGACATACTGGTTCATAAATGCGTATTTATTATCACTTTAAGAGTAGCAATCCCATATACTGAATAGTCACTCTTTAACTCCATTAAATAAGATACAGCAAGGGGAAGGACAATATCACACAAAATGGCTTTCAAATTCAAGTGGGACTATTTGATCATTACATTGTGGCACAGAGGTAGCTTGGCTTGTGGGCACTTCTTGTTAAAACAGCTCAATGTTATACCAGCTTCTGACAAGACTCTTAGTATAGCCTTGAGCACCCACTCAAGATTAAAGAACCTCAATCACTTCTCTACAACTACAGGTGTTGAGTCTTCCCGGAAAAACAAAGGTCCAAATGAGGCACCATTCATCACAGCTTCTTTCTCATGTCCATCTAGTGGGTAAGAGGTTTCTCTTTTAAAACTACGATTTCTTAACTTTGACAAGTTATTTAACATTTTCTATCATACTAAATTAGCAACATAAAACATTATCCTTTATGTGTAAACTTCTAGTCTGGTTCCCTAGAGTTTATATACACGTTTTTATGTCTAATCTTCAAGAAAAAAAATTCCTATTTGTTATTTGGTAACAGAGCATTAAAAGATACTATACACATGTGGCATATATCTATATATCTATACACACACACACACATGCACACACACACACACACACACACACAAAATACACTTCAAAAAGAAGCCAACACACTTTAGCCAAAGTCTTAAGCTTGCATAGATTTTTTTAAAAAGAAGTATGAATACAATTTTTGTTAAAATAGAAAATGGGGAATAAAAGTTATAGAACGGATATGAAGAGAGATTTTTCCAAACTTTTATTTGTGCACATTCAATTGAAAAAGGTAACTTTTACAGGTTCTTTGGTGCCCATATTCAGCATACAAAAATGTAAAAGACTATTCACAAATAAAACACATTAGCTCAAAATGGAAAAAAATAACAATGACAACAATAAAACAATCTAAGGTAGTGCACACTGTGACAGCTCTGCTTATGGGGACATGAGAATTACTGCGAAAATAAATAGAATGTCCTTTTGTAAAAGCAGCAATGTCATGTCTTGTAAACTTCCTTTTATATTACAGCAAGGTTTGGAATAAAATCCAAAGGGACTGGAGCTTACACTGTAGCTGTGAATGAATAAAAGAGTCTATTTCCTCAATTACTGTTGGTCCAGTTTTCCTTTTGAGTCCAATGTGCAGCAGGTTTTAAAAGGTGCTCAGTCAGAGATTCTAACCAATTAAGTGGTGAATTATAAAATTTCTTTCCTGCTTTCAAACACAAATGGGTAAATCTGTTCCACAGCAGTAGCAACAGCCTTTACGTTGGGCCCTGTAATAAACACAACGGAGAAAGGAGTGAGAAGAGTTGGAAAGCAGAGCATGAGGAAAAACTGATTTCCCAGAATTAAAAATATTCAAGTAGTATAGAATATCAAGTTAATTGTTTAAAAAAAAAAAAACTACACATATAATTATACACATAGTCATAATAAGGGTAAAAATAATATTTTTTTCTGGGCAATTAAAGGACATATGAAACACAAAATGAGGTTATTAACTTTGTTTTAGGGCACCAAGAGTGAATAAAAAGCATATAAAAAACTGCATACAAACTATCATGGACTAATATGGTTTAAAAATCCCCCACAGATTCACCACCACTGGGTATCCACATGTTTGTTACCAATCTGGTCATAAGCCTCGGAGCTTATACGAGTCAATAGAAAACAAAAAAAGCACAAGGCTATGAGGTGACCATGTGTATGTTAATTCTCGAACAGCTTTATAAAAATGTAATCTTTCATTTAAATAGTTAAAAAGAAACATAAAAAGAACAATGAAAACTATTTTCATAAAATTTATCTGAATAAAAATGGCTGCATTAATACACACTTAACTGCTTTTGAAAGACCAAACTAACAGATTTACCCACTGTAAACTCCCTAAAGGTCCTAACCACATCCTATCTTGGTCAAGTCCTTCCTGACTCATTTTACCCCCATGCTGCTATGCTTTGCTCATGGGAACCAATTCAGTATTACTAACATTTCACAGGATATTCCTGGTGTAAGTAAATAATGCATACTACTTAACCAGGTCAATTGTCTTCAGTCTGTTATCGTTTTAATATCTAGTAACTCAGTAAATACAGAGTTTTGCATATGCATTGTTTTATTGTATACTTAGTAGAGATTTACTAATAGACTTTGGAGCTTCTCAGATGTCCAGGCTCCAAAGTGTAGAAACAGAGAACAGAAAGCAGGGAAGAAACAGACATGTCCCCTGCCGTCCCATATTTAAGATTCAGGTGGGATCTTGGAATCCGCTTTGAAAGTTCCCAAGGAAGATGGAAAAACCCATAAGATGAGTTAAAACTAAAGTTTATTTGTTGAGAGACTAAATTGTTATTTTCCTCTAAGGACTAGGACACTAAAGAAATCTTAATTCATTTTTGCTTAAGGTTGGGCCTGACACTCAAGCAATGTCTCTGTATACTTTATAATCATAGTACCATTAAAAAGTCACACAGCACGCTAATGCTACCCTTTGACATGAATGCCTAGTCTTCTGAAACCACTCCTTCTCCAAATAAAGATTCAAAAGATATAGCAAGATAAACATAACAAACAGGTAACAATTATATTTAATATTTTGCTTATGTAAAACCTCTGTGAAATTTATAAAATGAGTTTCTCATATTTTAAATGTAAGATATCATAAATTGAAAAAAAAAATCATACTGTGGATACACATACCAGAATATTTTTAAAGCTCCACACTGGAAACTATTCAAATGTCCATACATAAGAATGAATGATCTACATACAACTACACAGAACATAATACAGATGAATCTCACTAAGATAATGCTGAGTGAAAGACAGACACAAAATAACATGTATAACATTTATAAATAGTACAAAAGTAGGTAAAACACATCTACAGTGTTAAAAGTCAGGAGACTGGTTCCTCCTAAAGGGCAGAAGTGACAGAAAGGAACAAATCGGACATTATTTCTATCTTGGTATGAGCATCTTTATCATTCAATCCGTAACTGACAAGTTTGGTATTGATATCATAGAATACCTGTTACTGTGATACTTCCTGTCGAAAAAATCTGTAATGTGGCTCTTAGAGACTTTATCCGATAGCACACAGCAGGATGAAGTTCAGGTTCGTAACTAAACAAAAAAAGCCACAATTAATGTTAAGTGTTTATAGCCTGACTAGTAATTTCAAATTTGGTAATTTATCAAGATAGATTGCTTCAAAGACTTACCTGGCATGAGGTCTATTGTTCTTTGTGAATTCTGGCAAACGGATTTCAAATGGCATGTTACAAACCGCCAAAACGTTAACAACCTTAAAATCTGTAAATATTACCTTTAGGAGAGAAGTAAAACTCAATAAATTTATTTTGAAACAAACAAAAAAATCTGCTCATCATGGCAATCCTTAATAATTGTCAAACCTTAAAAACAAGAGCAAACAAGATAAAAATATTTTAAGTGTATATTTAGTACTGTAAGTTGCATAGCATTGAAAGCTTTAATTCAGTTTTTTAAAAAGCTCAAAAACTTCATTAAAAAAATTAAAACCTGAGGTATTTGCATGATTAAAACAATATGAGTCTTTCTAATCATATGCTTAATTTTTTTAAAAATACTTTAAGTGAAATAATTAAAACTACTAGGAAAAGAGGGAATAGTGAGGGAAAAAAGTTAAGGTCAGGTCATCCTGCTAGAGTAAAAATGGAAGTCACTTTAGAATGTCAGTAAATACAGACTGTACGCTGGGCTCCAAAAGTCAGATGTTTTTCTCATATGCAATTAGGTAAAATGGCATTTCTGTAAGATTAGTTAGATGTTTATCTTCTTTTTGGGGACAGAGCGATAAAATTGTTTTTAACTAATTGGGATTTCTCTCTACACTTCTAATGTTATGCTAAGAAAAGAAGTTCCAAGGCTGAAAATAATACTCTCTTAACATTAATAACTTCAGCCACTCCTACCAGCATCTTCAACTGTTTCATCTCGTTATCTTTCAAACATTCCTCCTGAAATCACAATTTTAGGAGAGCTAACTATCCTCCAGCTCAGTCTTGCACACAGCAGTTGCAGAAAGCCAGGAAACCGCAAAGTGGCAGCACTCTCAAATCACAGTACAACTCAAGACTCTTTCTACTGCCTCCCTCCTCAAGCACCAACCCCTGCTCCCATCAGCCATTCAGTCTCTTCCTATCACCCTCTACTTCAGAAGGACTGAGTAGACTGAGTCCACAAAGGGAAATGCAACTTCCCATCCCCCACTTCTACAAACTTGTCTCAATCCCAAACAGCCTTGCCTTCACCTTCAGGGACCATATCTCATCTTTATCTTTCATTTATCTATCATTTGCAAGTGACCTAGCAAGTCCATAATACATAATTATTTTATTCAAAGGTATACCTCTATCAAATTATATTGATAAGGCTGACATGTCAGTGACAGTCACGTTACAAGTGTGAGAGCCTGCCAGCTGGTGTGTCCATGTCAACAGGCCGCTGCAGTTCTCTATTCACCATCCTGACCTGGCATTCTTGAGATGACCAAAAGTGATTTTGTGTGTGTATGTCAGAAGTGAAAAAACTTAAGAGTTGAGAAGCAAATTAACTTGTCAGGGAACAAGTCTCTCTATGGGAAAGGAATTAGGGAAAAACCTAGGATCCTTTACAAATACTCATGTGGCCAAATTTTGCTACTAATTTTCATGCTGAAGGGCAGTATTAAAAACCTAGAAAAAGTTCAATCATAATAGTACATATAGTGATTTCTTGAGTCTATTACAATTTTTAATTCCACAAAAATAAATCCTTCAATATTTGCAGTTTAGATATTATTTGAAAATGTTACCTGAAAACCTAGTTTCTGCAGACTGCGGGCTAAACGTCTGGCACCAAATTTAGCTTCTTCTTCACTATGGTTTTAAGGAAAGAAAAAGATGATCAGTTACACAGGAAATAAATTTTACCCTGAGGAACACAGCAAACTTTACATATAATTTTGCTGTTAAATCTAGGAAAATGTCCTTTCCATGAGGAAAAAAGTAAAAAATAAAAATAAAAAATTCAAGCAGCATTTACCTTGTTGCTCCAGTGCAAATAATTTTTCCTGAGGACCAAATTGTAGCTGTAATTCTAGGTTTTCTAAGCTTCATTAATACTTTCTTGGGGGGGAGAAAAAAATCTGATTACCTCATAAGCATTACTTTTCACATATGGTTCTGTTGTATACAGTCATATTAATGTCCAAATACTACTCCAAGCTTATCCAAGACTGCAATAACTGCTCTCCATGTCACCCACTCTGAAATCAAGTACAATGCTGAACACAAAGAACATATTAATCCAAAAAGACATTTGATTAATTAAAAATACAAGGTGTATAGAAATCTCTCACTCTGTATACTTGAAATCAATGTACTCCAAGTACATAAACATTTCAACTCTCATTCCACTTCAGTCACATAACTGAAACTTGCGTGGCTCCTCACACACATCGAATCTGTTCATGCCTCAAAAGCTTTGCAGTAGCTGTTGCTTTCATTTGGAATATTCTCCCCTCAATATTCTCACTTTATTCAGGTCTCTTACCAGATGTTCCCTCCTAAAGAGAGGCCCTCCCTTACCATTTCCCTCAAACACTCACCCCTTCATCGCCTTCTGATTCCTAACCTTGCTTTATTCTGCTTCGTGGTACCCATCACTGCTTTATATTGCATCCTAGAGTTGGGATGCTTATTACATACTCAAGTTCAACACGGGCATCTTGAGTAATGGAGAAATGTTGGAGTTGGAGAAGAAATTCATTAGCTTTGGAAGGCATTTAAAGCTATGGGTTACAATGAAGTAACTACAAAGTGAGTATAAATAGTTCAAGGACTAAGCTCCAAGATAACCTGCAAATTTAAATTTTCATTGCAACTTTTCATTAACGGAAATATTTGTTAAAGCCCATTCTATGTAAGAAAGAGACAAACATTTACTAACATATAAATGAATCAGATGTTTCTGCTTAAAATTTTTGTTATATTTTGAGTTCTTTGTTCTCTGTCATATGCCATATTATCAAACTAGAAAGCTATTAATCTGGGCAGATGCACATCTTTACTTAGTTTCTAAACTAAGAATTAATGACAACTTACGTAGGTATCCTGGCATCTAATTTTTTGAGCTAAATAGAGCCTTGAGATACATTCTTAATTTTCATAATGTGTAAAATGCATATCCATCTCATCAATCTTTGGTTTATAATGACACTCAATGTCTTTTATAATGTTAATCTCAAAACACTAAGGTTTTATTGTTACTTATTAATATTCAGGCTTTAAAACACTATAGGTCTAACAAAAACTAAAATTCAAGCTGTCCAGTTTATCTTAATAATATCTTATAAATCATATTATATTCAGCAGTTTGTTATGAAAGAAAATCATCTACCTTGGTTAATTAAAAAATATAATTAATATAAAAATTATAATATATATTAAGGCATCATTCAAATAAAATATTTGAATGGGTATATGTGAGAATATAAGGGTCCCTTTCTTTGGTTAAAATAAACTGAGAGAACAATAAAATGTCTCTGTAACCAATGAGTTCTTTGCTGATTCAGGTACAGGCACTCTATGTACAAAAGCTTGCACCTCCATGAGATGAGGGACTGCTTTTACAGGGCTCACTTCTGTATCTAGGACAACTAGCGCATGGTAAGGTGCTCGTAAACTACTTGTAGAATGAATACATTTTTGTATCACTCATAGAACTATAAAATTAGGCTATGTAGTACAAATACCAAAACTCAGATACTTACTCCAACATCACGTTTATAAATTACATTTGCTCCTTCCAAAGCAATCTTCCTTAAGTTCAAATGGCATCTTGTTCTAAAAACACAGACTACATTTGTAATTAGAATGTCCAATGCAACGTCACTGTCTGCATCCATTGGGGTGGCTTAAAAATTTAGCTTTTCACCATGAAGCTCACATCCTGAGAAATAAAACAAATAAAGTCATTAAACTTAAATGTTCTCTTAATTCGCTTTTCACAACCAATCTTGAAACGTAAAAAATGAATCTATATTTATTTTTCAAATATTACTAGAATCAAATCATGTCCCTGGCCAGCAACAGTGGCTCATGTCTGTAATCCCAGCAGTTTGGGAGGCCAAGGTGGGTGGATCACCTGAGGTCAGGAGTTTGAGATCAGCCTGGACAGCATAGCAAAACCTGGTCTCTACTAAAAATACAAAAATTAGTCAGGTATGGTGGTGTGTGTCTGTAATCCCAGCTACCCGGGAGACTGAGGCAGTAGAATCGTTTGAACCTGGGAGGCGGAGGTTGCAGTGAGCAGACATCGCACCACTGCATTCCAGCCTGGGGGACAGAGCGAGACTCCAGCAAAACAAACAAACAAACAAACAAACAAACAAACAAAACAAATCAGGTCCCTTCTTCTCCCCCCACTAAAAAGGTCATTTTTAAAAAAGCTACCATGACATCTAATATACTTCAAAATCCAGGCCTTTCACTCCTTAAAAAGTAACTTTTACTTGCCAAGAATTTGCCAGACTTAGCTGGGTACAATGTGGCAGAAATAAAATACAACAGATTTCAGGTTCCCGAGCAACAACTGGTATAGCCAACGGGCCACCTGAATATGTTCTGGTCAATGACACATAAAATGAAATGCTTATGTATCTTCTGGGAAGTCTACTTAGAACAACCAACTAAGCCAGCAAGGGCTCCTTTGCTTTTCTGCCCTTTTTCATTCTTGCCGTCTAGAGGTTGGATGTGAGAGCTAGAACTCAAGTAGTCAATTTTGTAGTATGAGACAATGAGGATGAAGATGGTAGAACAACAAGATAGAAGCAGTCTGAGCCCCTTACGCTGTGAATCTCCTTATTATCCCCCTACTTCTTAATTCTAGACCTCATGAGTGTGAGAGAAAATCAGTTTTCCTCATGCTGAATTTCTGTGATACTCAGCCAAACCTAATCCTAACTGTTGCACCTTGAGGATAAGCTACCACAAAGCAACTACGTTAAGAGGAAACTTCATGCGAATAAACTATCAAATTTACTATTTCATGACAGACTTGTTTTTATATCAAACAGGCAAAAACAAATTGACTCAGATTTACTACTTTTGAGTTCTACTGTATTCTGAATTTGCTATTTTGAGTTCTGCCTGAGGGGACAAAACTAAGGGCAATATTAGTAAAACTGAGTCAAGAAAAAAGGGTAAAGCAAATCTCTGTGAATGCAAAAAGAAGCCTTGAAATTAGTTCAAAATCGCTAATTTTTCAACATTTCAGCAACTTAAATTTTAAAACTAAGGTCATGAGAATAGTTCATCATAAGTTACTAAGTATTCACATTTTATAATATGACTAATCTGACAAGCAGGCTCAGAAAATATTGCTTTAATAAGAAGTTTCCAATTAAAGATGCGATATAAAAAGTCACTACTTTTTAAAAAGAGGCAACCTACATGAAAGAGCACATTTTTTGAAGCATGAAAAAAGACCCACTTGCAATCAGTTCATCTGTCTTGTAGAGCAAGAGAACAGAACTGGATATTAACAAAGATTTACTTTTTAAAGTTAAATATATTATATCCCTTTTCAATAATATAATTAGAATGACAGTCCAATGAGACCGACAAATCTCAATTTCTACAAAGCATCTGACTGCCTGCCATATCACTTGTATTTTTAAGTGTAGTGACATAATTTATTGATGGGTTAAAGTGGTCTACCTGACTAAATATTAGTAGTTCAAAGGCTTAGGTTATTCTTGAAAACACACACACACACCACTTTGTTTAAATTAAAACAAGAAAAACAACAAAACAGCTAAATGAAAGATGGAAACTAATTCCCAAAAGGGAATATATATTCCAAATTGTTTATGACTATGATATACCTACACTTAAACATCAGAATCACCTATTTCCCCTACTAAATTAAGCTTCTTGAGATGAAAGACTGTTTTATAGGTCTATACATTCCCATGGCTCAACATTGTATCTGACACATTGTAAATGTTCAATTATTTGGTGTATGAATGCCATGAAATCCAACATTTCAACCTCTGAACTATATTAAATTTCTCCTCTACCTAGAATTCCAAACTATTTCTTTTAATTCTCTGATTAAAAAAACCTATTAGCAAGGCTGAAACTTTATTTTCAAAGCCACCTATTTTCACTGAATGCAAAAGAGTTAACGATCTTTTTTTCCTACAAGTCCTTTAACACAACATTCATGAAAACGCATGTACAGTATACTTCATTATATTTCGTGGTTTTATACATGATTTTTTTTTAAACTGGTTTGTATAGCTTCCAAAGGGAATGTGTTTAAGCAACTCCACCATGACATTTAAACCTACAAAGCTATTAAGCCTGCTAACCATGGCACTATAGTATAAAATATTTAAGATATACAAAAAGGCAAAAAGAATACAATGAACATGTACCTACTACTCAGCTTAAAAAATAAACATTATAATACAACTGATGCCTTCCCATGCAGTTCTCCAAATCACATCCTCCTCAACTTTCCCTCCAGAGAAAACTTCTACTTTCAATTGAGGTTTCATCATTCTCATATATTTCTCTTAAACTTATTACACATACACAGTGTTATGTCCCTAAATCCAACTAATTCATGGTTTTTAAAGATTACTGATGGATCTGGTTTGCTAATATTTCATTTAGGATCGATACATCTATGTTATTCAGTAGAATTAGCCTGTAACATTCCCTTCTTGAATTGTTCTTATCTGGTTTGAGCATCAAGGTTATACTAGACTCATTACACAATTTAAGGTAGTTTATTTCTTTTCTCTTTCTTTCTTTTTTAATTCTCTGGAAGACAGGTTAGAAGCTGTTACCTGAAAACTATCTGGAACTGTTTCTTGGTTGATAAATTTTTAAAGACTAATTCAATTTCTAAGAGTTTTAAAATAATTCATGTCTCTGTTTTCTTCTTGAATCTGTCTTGCTAAATTAAATTTTCCAGTTCTTCTAAATTTTAAAATTTATTGGGTATACAGTTCTTCATGGCTGTCTTAATAATCTTTTAAAGTCTATTATAGCCTACTTATCCTTTTTTCATTCTAGTGTCATTTATTCCTGCTTTTTATTGCTCTCGTTAATCTTACTGGAAGGCTTTTCTCCTTTGGTTTCTTCACAGAACAAACTATCAGTAGCTGATCCTCTCTATTGAATTTTTTGCCCATGTCCATTGTTTCCTCCTTCCACAGATTTAATATATTATTTTTCTAATTTCTTACACGAAAGTAATTAAGTTGAATACTTTAGTTTTTAACTGTCTTTTCTTGTATGAACATTTAAGACAATTATAACCCAGTTCCTTAGGTGTGACTGAAGTTGGACATGTGCTTTCATTATCCCTTGATGCTAATGACATTAAAATTCAATTTTTTCTTGGACTAATCAGTTATTTATTGAGCAGTTCTTTGCATTTACTAGTAATTGAGGAAATGCTAACTTAAAAAAATAAGATGCCACTGACCTATATTGGCAAATATCAAACAATGTTGAAGATGTTGAGTAAATCAGTGTTCTTTTATAGTTTGGTACAAAAACCTTCTATAGGAGATACTCTGGCAGTGTGTATTCAGATAATTTAAAATGTGCATATATGTGGAACTGCAGTCAACTGGTAACAATAAGAAATAACTGAACTGAGCAAAGTATAAATAAGATGATATACTGCAATTTTATTTATAACAGAAACGACCTGCACATCCAATGAAAATGGACTAAATAAAGTACAGTACAGTCTTATATAACAGACTACTAAATGGAGTTTATAAATTATAAAGCTACACAGATACAGACAGCGGTCCATGTTTATTAGAGTAGAAAAAATTATATGTCTATGAGTTTATTTTGGTTTATATATCTACATATGCACTTATGTAGTTAGTTGTATCTGCCAAAATGTTAACAACTGTTCTATTCAGAGAACTGGCAGAACAGGGTGACTTTTCTTTTTGATTTCTTTTTTTGGTAAAGTCTGGATCTTTTTAAAAAAAACATATATGTATATATATATATATATATATATATATATTAGGTTTAATATAAGAAAAATAGTTGTTCCCATTTTGATGTAAATAGAAATACCAATTATTTGCCCACTGCCCAAGGACTAATATTAAGACATAAATTGATCAGGTGTTCTCAACCATTTCTCAAGGAAATGGCTTAGTTGGACTTGTCAAATATTTTCTTATAAAAAAAGCAAATGTCAAAACTGTAGCTGTCTTCCCTTCAGAAAGTGGCATATTTCTAGCTTTTTATTAAAACGCATCACAGAAGTTAAAACACATTCTTCCACACTCAATGATTTTGTGGACAAGAGCTCATTACCTGTATTTTTGGCCCTCTTTGTAGTGGTATTCAAAAACATTGCTCCAGCAACTACAAGGAATTGAAATCTTAACTGGAAAACATCGCCACCTTCTGGCTTTTAAGACATATTGCATCAAAGACTGCTACATTTAAAATTTTCCACACCAGGAAAGATATTTAAACTGAAAGGCAATAAGCCCTGTCATAAAACCAGAGCAAAAATAAATCTAAATTCTAACTGAAACCCAAGAGATTAAATAAACCTGAGAATACAGAAAAGAAGAATTTAGCTACTTTAAGTGCACTCAAGTTGCAGCTGAGGATACAGAGGAATGGACACTGCAAGGCTCTAACCACAAAATTACCATCTATGATTCGAGAAATGGCAGAAGCAGGGGAGGACTGATAACAGACCAATCTTCAAACACAACATGAACCCACATGGTGTCCTAGAGATAGTTCTTTTCTAAAAGTCAGACATGCCATACAAACTAACCTCGTATTATTTATAAAGCTCCCAAAATAGCAGATTAGGAAATAGACATTTTGTTTCCCAATTCCAACACATTACTCGACAGTCTCTGAACACACGCCCAAGATCAAGATGGAGAAAAGCTAACATTTGCCTTTTAGAATGTTGATGTTCCTTCATATCTGTTTGACAGTATAAAATAAGCTTTACATAGGGGCCTCTGACCTAGCGGTCCCATTTAGCTATGTGACACTGGGCCAGTTACCTAACTGCTCTCTAAATCTTCATTTTATCATCTTATAAATCGGTGATAATATCACCTGTACCTTCTAGGGTGCTTTTAAAGACTAAATATTATTATCTATGCCAAGTACATAGCATACAGTATGTGTTCATTAAATTGTGACTATTACTGACAGATGGATTCACCAATAGTTGAATATTCATTGTATTATTTAATTAATTGCAAAACTTCAGAACAGTTACAGATGAGAAAACAAAACAAAACAAAACCAAGACCATAATCGGTTAGGCAAGGGTCAGTACACTGCAGCCAATGGGCCAGTACCTGTTTTGCCCTATTTTGCAAAAGTTTTATTGGAACACAGTCATGCCTGTGTGTCTCCATAATGACTATGCAGTACAACTGAGTAGTTGTGACAAGGGCCAAATAAACCACAAGTTTAAAATATTTACTCTCTGGCCCTTTAAGAAAAAGTTTGCTGATTACTGGGCAAGCCCAAAGAGGTACTACCAAGAAAATAAAATTTATCACTGATAAATGTAAAGCCCATATTTTTAATTAAAATGACAAAATATCTGTATAACATGGTCCTTGAATGGATCCTGGTTTTAACAAACCAGTATAAAAAGATACTTGAGAGAAATCTGAGTGATTTGAGTGGATCTGAATAGATCTGAGTGACATATTATGAAATTACTGTTAATTTTGTTAGAAGAGAAAATAGAGTAGTTATGTAGACAGACATTTTTTTTTTAGAGATGTACACTCAAATACTTGGGGGAATGTCATGTCTGTAATTTAAAATCTTTCACTGTTTCAACTCGGTAACAAATACATTGAAATACCATTTCAGATGACTCTCTTGATGTCTGGAATCTTGCCACCAAACGAATTTGGATAATCTACTGTGGGACACAGCAGAGACTTGGATAGTAGTTATCACAGTATTTTAGGACCAAAAATGCTGTGTTACTGCTTCATCTCTTAATGATTATTAGATCTAGATGACAGGGATTACATCAAACTAAAAAGCTTTTGCACAGCAAAGGAAACTATTAACAGGGTGAAAAGTCAACCTACAGAACAGGAGAAAATATATGCAAATTATACATCTGATGAGAGATTAATATCCAGAATATATATAAGAAATTCAAACTCAGCAAAAGAAACAAATAATCTGATTTAAAATAAGCAAAACACCTTAACAGACATACCAAAAGAAGAAATACCAATGGCTAACAAGTATATGAAAAAATGTTCAACGTCACTTATCATGAGGAAAATGCAAATCAAAACCATAATGGGATACCACCTCACTCCAGGTAGAATGGCTGTTACACAAAAGCAAACAAACAAACAAACAACAACAAAAACACCTAAGTACTGGTAAGGATGTGAAGAAAAGGGAATACTTTACACACTGTTGGTAGGATAGTAAACTAATACAGCCATTATAGAAAACAGTATAGAGGTTCCTCAAAAAATTAAAAATAGAACTACCCCATGACCCAGCAATCTCATTACTGAATATATATGCAAAGAAAATGAAATCAGGATGTTGATTTCTGCACTTTGATATTCACTGCAGCACTATTTGTAATAGCCAAGATAACAGAATCAACCTAAGTGTCCAACAATGAAAGAATGGACAAAGAAAATGTGAATATTATTCAGCTGTAAGAAAGAATGAAATCTTGTCATTTGTGACCACATTAATGAACCTGGAGGATATCATGTTAAATAAACCAAGCCAGACATAGAAAGACAAATTCCTCATGATCTCACTCATATGTGGGATCTTAACAAAAAGTTTTATCACAGAAGCAGAGAGTAGAAGAGTGGTTAACAGACACTGGGGAGGGCCGGGCGCAGGGGCTCACACCTGTAATCCCAGCACTTTGGGAGGCCGAGGCAGGCGAATAAGAGGTCAGGAGTTCAAGATCAGCCTGGCCAACGTGGTGAAACCCCGTCTCTACTAAAAATACAAAAAATAGGCCGGGTGTGGTGGCAGGCACCTGAAATCCCAGCTAGTCAGGAGGCTGAGGCAGGAGAATCGCTTGAATCCAGGAGGCGGAGGTTGCAGTGAGCTGAGACGGCACACCAGCCTGGGCAACAGAGTAAGACTCTATCTTAAAAAAAAAAACAAAAAACCAACCAGAGACTAGGGAGAAGATGATGAGGATGAAGGGAGGTTAGTCAATGGATATAAAATTACAATTAGATAGGAGAAATAAGTTATGGTGTTCTGTTGTACAGTAGGTGACTATGGTGAACAGTCAAGTATTGTATATCATAAAATAGCTAGAAGAGAGGCTTTTGACTACTCTTGCCACAAAGAAATGATAAATGCATGAGGTGATAGACACACTACCCTGGTTTGATCATTATACAACATATTTGTACCTCATAAATATGTACAATCATGTGTCAATTAAAAAATAAAAAACCAGCCTGGGCAACACAGGTATACTGCATTTCTACAACAAATTTTAAAATTAGCCAGGTATGGTGGTGCACCCCTGTGGTGCCATCTACTTAAGAGGCTGAGGTGGACTGAACCTGGGAGGCTGAGGTTGCAATGAGCCATGATGGCACCACTGCACTCCAGCCCGGGTGACAGTGAGACCCTGTCTCAAAAAAATAAAGCAAAATAATAAGGGGAAAAAAACCCCTGGTGACAGATATATGAGTGTTCATTACACTACTCTCCCCACATTTCTGCCTAAAAGTTTCCAAAATAATATCTAAAAGCTGTTTAAGATTAAGATTTTATTTAATAATAGGTTATATTAAGACAACATGGGGTTCAAAATATACTGTACTGTATTACTTAAACAAACACATACACACACAAACCTAGGTTACATAGGAGTGTCCAGACCAAAGAAAGTGATAGCATTTGTTATTGAAACATCTAGAATTTCCTGAATTTATTTAAAGATATTATTATTTCCAAATAGCCAAAGGAAAGTACAATGGTGTGAGATATAAAAACAGTGAGCTGTGTGAAGAAAATCTTAGGACGTTTGGTATAAGAATGGAAAAAGAGTAGTTGTTCGCAAATAACTGAATAAAAAAGAAAACTGAGAGTCAATTGAAGCTACATGAAAGATCTCATGAAGCCACAGGAAAAAAAACCACATGCTTATACTGCAAAGTAGTGGGCTTCCCAGAAGATATGTGTCCAAAAAAAGAAGGTAGGGCTAGATAATTGAAGTTAAGAGTGACATAAAGCAAGTCTTCTATTAGATGAAAGATGAGACTAGACTGATGGTTTGTAAGATTCCCATCTAATTCTAAATCCCAGGATAGATTTCTTAATATTTCAGACAAATTGTCTAAATATACAAGATTTAAAGAAGACAGCACATCATTTTCTGATTACATAATACTTGAATAAAATAGTCACCCATAATCCTACCAGTGATAACTGGTTCTTTTCTATGCTCATATAATCACATGTTTCTAGGCTCTAAATCCGTATATTTATCTGTGCATATGGAACAAGACTGGGATCATATGCACACGCTGTCTTACCTAGTCACCAAAGGATTTTATAAAAATCTTTAACAACCTGAGATATGAAAAGCGACAATAATGAATTAAATGATTTTCCTTGAATACTAATGAGGGTGAACTTTTCAAATACAGTCATGCGCTGCCTAACAATGTTTCGGTCAATAACAGACCCCATATAATACTGTATTTCTACTATACCTTTTCTATGTTTAATACCCAAATACTTATCATTATGTTACAACTGCCTTCAGTACTCAGTAAAGAAACATGCTGTACAGGTTTACAGCCTATAAGCAATAGGCTATACCATATAGCCTAGGTGTGTAGTAGATTCTACCATCTGGACTTATGTAAGCATACTCTATGATGTTCACACAACCTTGAACTCACTTCTCAGAACACACCCTTGTCATTAAGCAATGCATGACTATATTTCTAACCATCTGTATTTCTTTAAAGTTAGCTGCCTCCTGTCTTCTGTTCATTTTCCTTCTAAGATTTCTTATTGATTTATGGAAGCTCTAATAGGTAAAGAATATTAACCTTTTACCCGCTTTATCTAATTCATTCTGCTGAAAACGATTTACCCCCACTTCTACATGTGATCCACTCCCACTTGTTCTACAGCTCAGCATCAACTTCATTCAATCAATTCTGTAACAATGAACTGGAAATCTAAGCATTAAGCCCATACTAGGGGATAGGGACCTGGCAGTGAACGGACTTGGTTCAGGAAACGGCAGATGTTCTCAGCTGAGTTAAGAGTAGGAACTGCTCAGACCTGAAGGAACAATCAGCAGCATGGCTACAGTGGGAAAAGTGAAAGGGAAAGTGGCATAAGGCTAGGCTAGAGATGCAGGGAGGGGTCAAATCATGCCTTCTATGCCACGTTAAGAATTTTCATATTTATCTCAAAAGTAATAGTTAGCTAAAAGAGAAGGTCTTGCTGACCTTCATCACGTATTTGCATTATAAAGACCTGACATCACGTATTTGCATTATAAAAAGGTATCATCACCACTCTGCAATGGGAGAATGGACTGAAGGAGAAGAACGGGTAAGGGGCGTCTAGCACAGCAGTCCAGGCAAGATGACAGCACGGATCACAGTGGTAGTGCCGTTTGAAAATGGAAAGTAGTAGACAAGAGAGACAGTTTTAGGAGAGTGAACAGAACTTTGTGATTGATATGGGGATAGAAACAAGGGAGATGGGACAATGACTGCCAGTTTGTGGCCTAAGATACTATTTACTAAGATAGGAAACACTGGAGAGAGGGCAGGTTTGCAGGACAGATGAGAAAAGTAGGAGGGGGGTTAACAATTCGGTTTTGGACATTTTGAGCTGAAGGAACTTGTGAGACATCCAAGAGGAGACACGGAGCAGTTAATCAGCTAAAAGTCCATTGCTCAGGACAGGTCTAGGTCGAGACTGGAAATGAAAATTTGGAAATCTTAGTACAGAAGGTAATTAAAATTATCATGGGTGAAATTTAAAAATCAAAGGAACTCAGAAATCTGATCCTCAATACTAAGCCAGAGTGTCCCTATTCTGAGTCCCATTACCATGTTACTAAGCACACTTCTACCACAGCAGTTTTCCAAACTATAGTCAAACTATGGCAAAATCCTTCCTATTTATATGTCTCCTTGGTAGACAGTAGCTCCTCAGAAGCATGATCAAATCTTTATTTCTGTACTACAGCCTTGGCATAGTTCCCAATGCACCATACACATTCAATAAAATGTCTGCAGAGCTTAACTGTTAGCTTGAGGTTATTAAAAAGCAATGTTACTTATACATACACACACACACATTTCTCTCTCTCTCTCTCTCTCTCTCTCTCTCTCTTTCAAGTTGAAGAGCTCAGCAGAACGCTTGGGTTAAATCTAGACTCTAGCACTTATTAGCCCTAAGACTGTGGGTAAGTTAACACTTTTGTGCCTCAATATCCTCCTCTGTAAAATAAGGCCGATAAACAGAACCCTCCACAGTGTTGTGAAGATTAAATTTCACATGAAGCGCTTGGCACAGTACTTGCACATGATAAGCATTCAAATTTAGCTATTATCATTGTTACTATCATTGTATCTCCTTTCTTCAACTTCTACGGATGGAGAAATGTTCAAAAATGTAAAGGATTTCTAGTTATTCACTGCAGTCCTCAAGCTTTGAAACACAAAAACAAATCATATTCCTTCAAGTTTAAAAGCAAGGGGCCAAAATAAAGAATACAACTTTGATGTATCTGTTAAGCGGAATGAGTACTGAAAAAAGCACTAAATTTAACAGTAAATTAAAGAAAAAAAACCCCACAAAACTCCAACAATAACAAAACCATTCCAAATCAAAGCAAACAGTTGTTGATCATGAGGTTCTTTTTTGGTGGTGGTGAGGGGAGTGGGGACAGGGAAGGTGGTAAAGGAAACAGGAAAAGACTGACCAAATCTACTACATATTACAAAATAGATACTATGCTAAATTTTACTTCATTAGGTACCTGCAAAAAAGCAGGAAAATTAGAGCATAACAGGTTTGGATATTAAATTGTAATATAAGTTTATGATGTTCATTTCATTGAAATGTAAGGTATCTGTTTTCCTGAGCAGGTCTTATATGTGTCCCTACTTCCCATATTACAGACTATAATTTTAAAAGCTGGAAAGTTTTATTTCTTTACAGAGAACTTTGATATTTGTCCTAAGCTACCCATAAGTGACTATAGTTTATAAGACCAATTTAGTCACTAAACTAATGCTAACAAAACGGCATAATTTTTGAAAGATTATTGTTTTCATTTGCAAGTGGAAATGTTAATTCACTAGGTAGCTAAAAGACTGAATAAATCCTCTTATAAGTTGGTGTGGAAACTGGCATGCATCAAGATCAAGCTTCTCTATATTCTGATTTATTTCAAGGGTGTGAATGCAGCACTCAAGCTTGAAGCACTGATAACTCATCAAGAATTTAATCAAGAGAAAGTACTGCATGGGAAAAATACAATAGGTGAAATTTCCATTTTGATAGTTTCCTTTCAACTGCTTTTACAGGGTTACCCTTCACATAAAATGCTCTAGCACAGACAACCTGTTTAGGGTCTATGTCATGCACAAATGCCATTTTAAGAAAAGGAAGGTCAGATTAGGAAATTAGCTACTTGGTAAAATAAAACAGCGCAAACATTTCTGCTTTAAAAAACAGTAAAAAAATACTTAAACAAAACAAACACGATTACATAATGAGTACTCTTTCCACATATAAGTACCACTAAGAATTTCTTATTTTACTCAGAACTTGTCAGATCTGAGTAACTGATTGAAGGCTGCATCACTCAAAAAAGATAAATATGGAGAACTTGGCTAGAGATCAGAAGAAAGCTATACAGTTTTAAAACCTGAAATTATGGTCTGTGAGAAAGTCAAGAACACTAGCACAATAGTAGGGTGAGTAATTTAATGATAATATACAAGTAAAAGAAAGGGTTCTTACACAGAACACACAAGAGTGATAAGGAAGTTTTCTGATTAGAACACTGGTTCTTAGCTATTAAGAAAAAGACAAGGCCAGGTGTGGTAGACTCATGCCTATAATCCCAGCACTCTGGGAGGCCAAGGTGGGCAGGCTGCTTGAGCCAAGGAGTTAGAGACCTGCCTGGGCAACATGGTGAGACTGTCTCTACAAAAAATACAAAAATTAGCCAGGTGTCAGGGTGTGTGCCTATAGGCGCAGCTACTCAGGAGGCTGAGACAAGAGGATTGAGCCTGGGAAGTTGAGGCTGCAGTGAATTAGGATCACACCACTGCACTGCAATCTGGGTTATAGAGTGAGACTGTGTCTTAAACAAATAAATAAAAAGACAAAGAGAAAGACAAAACAACAGAAACAAGATAACAACTATGAAGATGCTCAAACCCCAAAGATACAGATTTCGTTTGCCTTGGTAAGGCCCTAATTTTGAAAACATTTCCAAGATGTTTCTAATGGGTGGGTAGTCAGCGGAGAACCACTGGGTTGAAATATCATCACAGGTAATCAAAATAATGGAATTTCCCTTTCAGTAAGTCCTTAAAAAGGGCTCTATTCTTCTATCAGTACTGTTTATCAGAGAACATCAAGACTCTACTCTCTGTTTACCTTGCCTTGTTTCCCAAACTCCCACTTCACTCTCTAAACCAGCATAATCTGCCTTCCGCCTCTACACAGTACAAAATGTTACAAATGAATGGCTCACTGCTGAATCCAATGGCACACCTGAAACTCCCTCCTACTCTAGAGCATAAAGCACTGGGAACCTCTGATTCTCCAATTGCTCCCTTGCGATGCCCTATCCCTGGCTCTGAGGCACCTTTCTTGAGTTTTCTCTCCATCCCAAATACTTCTCTGTCTGTTCCTTAAATCAGAAGTTCTTAACTGAAATCCATGCCAGACCCTGAAAAGCTCAACAATAGGTTTCAGAGGTTAGGAACCCCCTGAGATTGTATACACACTAATCTGTATGTGTACCTGAGAAGGCCGTTGTTTTCTTCATATTATCAATGGGTTTAAGATCCCTAATGGTTATAAACCACTGCCTTAAATCCTTTTCCTCTTTACTTTCCAGGCCTCAGTTGCTATCTATGAGCTTATGGCTGGCTCTTACATCAATCCTGATCTATCAGAGATCTAAATCCATATTCCCACTCATCTATTAGGCATATCTGTTAAAATCAACACATCCAAACAAAACTCATTAGGCCCCTCAAAAAGTCTTGCTCTATCTCTTTGTAATTTTGTGAATGGAGTCACAATTAACACTCACTCACCTGAACCAGAAATTTCAGAATTATCCTTCATCTCTCATTTTTCTCCTCTGCTCAGTTAACTTTTAATAACTTCTTTTCTGCATCCAAAGCATCCATGTTTTATTTTAGGCCCACTCACATGTCATTATAGCTACAGGCTTCTAAGGGAACTCTGCTTGCAGTCTCCATCTACCAAACAGCTACCAGGATTATCTTCTTAATTGTGCTACATCCCTATCTGAAGAAACATCTCTTGGCTCTCTTAGAATGAAAAACAGAATCTCATCTGCTTGCCTTGGAATGCAGTGGACTTCCCACCTCCCATCTTCCTTATATAACCTGATCTTCCACTTCCAACACACCTAACATTTTCAGTTTTATACCACTCCTCTTCCAATAAAAGACTGTTTCCTGGTTTTACAGCTGCCTAAATTGTCCTTTTCCCACTCATTCAACTTGGAAACTTTTACGCATAATTGCATATTTAGTATGCAACTGATGTGAACCAAGCCCTGCGGATAGACACTGGGAATACAGTTCAGAACAAAATGGTCAGGCAAGGAACCCTCATGGCAGTTGTATTTCAGTGGAAGAAAAAAGACAACAAATAGGCTGACAAAATAATCAAGAGAATATGATCTATGTTGTAAAGGAAATGAGGTAACAAAGGAGAAACTTCAGGAGGAATGACCCAGGGAAGGCCTTTCAACTTTCTTAAGAGATAAGAAATAATTCTTAAAACGAGATCTTAAAGCATAAGAAGTAGCCAGCCACATGAAATACAAGGAGAAGAGCAACCTGGCAGAGGGCACAGCAAATGAACAGTACTGTTTGTGTTCTAAGTGTCTACTGAACTGCAGGCACCAAGCTCCTTGAAGATAATTGTTTAATTTAAATGTGCATCTTTAGAACTTGGCTCTCAGTTGCTGGCGTTTGGTCCTAAACACAATAAAAAGTTGATGAATTAAATGATTACCTTAAGAACAACTGAGAAAATGGTTTGTGGGGTTGGCGGCAGGTAAGTGTAAAGAGTAGACATCTTTCACTAGGGAAATAAGAATCTGAGTAGCCTCAACCCACTCAAGTTCTCTGACAGTATCCTATTATTCCCTTATTTCACTTTCTGGTATGTTATATTTAGTGCTCCTACACCTAACAAGTTACTAATGGTTTTAGGTCAGACTCCCGAATCCTGAAGGACAACTGTGTTCCAGGAGCTTTTATAGATGCAAAACTAAATTTCTGATGTAAGAAAAGAATTATTTTAATTAAAACATACCCACTAACCTTCAGCACTTTTTATATTACCTTTTCTCATCCTCTGAAAGTTACTCTCCTTTACTTCATCCCCAAGGGTTCTACCTCACCCATGTTCTACAGCCTAGAGCTAATTCCATGATAGCTGGTCATCACAGAAGGGCAACCCTGTTATTTACTTCCAGGGGTATCAACCAAACAAGGTTTGATGATAAAGCCATTTTTCCTCTATTTAAAAAGAGAGAACAAAAGTATATAACCAAGGCAAATTCAGAATATGGGTTTCAGGCATTTGAAACTCTTCTAATTCGAACAGGCCAAAACCAAAAGCCTAGAAAGAGTAAATCAAGAGGCACACATTCTAATGTACAGACAAATTAAATATCCAAGTTGTTCTGTGCTGCACGTTGAAGTGGAAGTTTCAAGATTACTGGCCACAGACAAGGAGTAGTGTTGAAATTTCTAAAAATTAAAAAAAAAAAAAAGAGAGATGGCTGGTCAGCCAAAGGCTTTCTCTGGTATACTCAGACCTACAGATTTCCATTACTAATATAGCTTTTTAATCTGTTGAGCCACTCAGCATCCCTTACTGAAGGCTCCCCACCATCTCCCTACAAAAGAAGCATAAAAAACAGAGCACCTTTAAGATTAGCACACTTATTTCTGTTAAGGAAGGTCTAATGAATTAGTCATGGTGCCTTCAATGTGGTTGTTTGTGATTCCTGCAACCACCCTAATCTGTAACTAGCAAAGATCCTGGAATGTGGTTAACCCACAAGCAATTAAGGGATGCTCATTACAATTTTCCTAGGTTGTACATGCACACAAGTCACTGGAAATGCCCAAGGAACACACTGCAGCCATATATAGGTAAGAGAAAAAAATGCTTGCGGCTCACCAAAAGTCTCTGACAAATTAAAAATGATGGAGTGGTTCTTGTTCCACAAAAGCTTCAAGTTCATTAACTGAGTTTCCAACAGTAATACACTCTATAAATGTTGACAACAGTCATAAATCAAATTCCCATCTTCATATTTGCACTTTTGGGTTACACATTGACTTTATTATGTTCATATCTGAAAGACAGCAACATCTGTCCCTGAAAAAGAGTGTGGCAGAAACAACACTAGGGGGCTAGGCGTGGTGGCTCATGCCAGTAATCTCGGCACTTGAGGCGGAGGGTCAGAAGTCAAGAAGTCAGAAGTTCAAGATCAGCCTGGTCAATGTGATAAAACCTTGTCTTTACTAAAAATACAAAAAAAAAAAAAAAAATAGTCAAGTGTGGCGGCAGGCGCCTGTAATCCCAGCTTCTCAGGAGGCTGAGGCAGGAGAATTGCTTGAACCCAGAAAATGGAGGCTGCAGTGAGCCAAGATCCCGCCACTGCACTCCAGCCTGGGCGACAGAGCGAGACCCTGTCTCCAAAAACCAACCAACCAACCAAACAAACAAAAAACCACTAGGGAAACATTAACAATGTGTTAGACAGAACTTTGTTTCAAAACAGGCAAATTTTATTGTGGACAATAGTACTGATACCCTGATGACCTGCTTTCTTAAAAATTTCCTAACACAGGCCATCCATGATGGCTCATTCCCATAATCCTAGCACTTTGGGAAGCTGAGATGGGCAGATCACTTGAGGCCAGGAGTTGGAGACCAGCTTGGCCAACATGGGGAAATCCACCTCTACTAAAAATATAAAAATTAGCCAAGCGTGGTGCTGCACGCCTGTAATCCCAGCTACTTGGCTGGCTGAGGCACAAGAATCACTTGAACTTGGGAGGCAAAAGTTGCAATGAGGCAAGATTGCACCACTGCACTCCAGTCTGGGCCACAGAGTGAGACTCTGTCTCAAAAAAAAAAAAAAAAAAAAAAAAAAAAATTCCCCGCACAGTCCTCAGACTATCTAAAACTAAAGGAAATATATATCTCTATCTATTTGGTGCAACTGTCATCATTTCCTCTCTTAAACAGGAAAACAAAAGTCACATCTCTACATACACGCATATTTGCCAACCTCCTTAGTGTGTGGAAGCTTATAAAAACCAGCTAAAACAAATAAACAAAACCAGCACAACAAGGAAGAAGGAATTATAACATTTTACCCTGAATATTTAAAGCAAAATATGCTTTTAATAGTATATTTTATATAAACCTCTATAGTACATATATTATAAAAATGGATTTCAACTAAAAACCAAGACCTGGAAATTAGCCAAAATAGGAAAGAACAGTAGTTTGCAATTCACTTTGTTTAGGCAGAAACAGTTATTTTTAGTCAGCAGTTTCCAATGTCCACACAACTAAACTAAAACATTTGGACTTAACTTTTCAAAGTTAGCTATTTTAACAGCAGCCTAAACAAAACTATAATTATCAAATTATTTTCCTGATTAGGTTGCTTCAGTATTTGTTTTTAGTCTTACCATAAACAAATAATTCTGCAATCCTACGAAGTCATTCTTGAGCCACTTGAATTACTGGAGCAGAGCAGCAATTTTAGCTACTTCTAAAATTACAAAAAAAGCAACTATTAGAACATTTATAGTGGCACACAAAACTCACAATAAATGGCTTTACACTGATACTAACAAGTTTCAAGTTTACCATCAACTAAGATTATACAAGCAAAAAATAGTGCCTTCTAAAGAAAGCTTAATTCTGTTAAATGAAACCACTGGGGTCTATTCCTTTTATTCAGAAGTATCATACAGCTAAACAAGTCAAGTCCACGGGGAAACAGCATTTCAATAGCTGCAACGCTGTGCCAGCCCAGGCTTTGTTGGCCTTCCTTTTCCAAGAAACAGAGATGTCTCTCTTTACTTAGTCCATCTGCCATCAGTGATAACCAGATGCCTGTGTGACAATTCAAAACTTAAAAAAAAGTGCTTCCCCCCTTCTAAAACCTAACAGCAGAGATGAGTCCAATAGTCAGTGACCAGAAAGAAAGAAAGAATTTCAATGCTCTAGTAGAAAGCCTCTCAACAAAAGAAACAAAGCATCCAAGGGGTCTAACAGTTCACCTTTAATATACTACCCAGTGCCACTGCTACTAGCACCTGCTAATACTTTTTTCAGCTTTGAAATAAAGTTCTAAGTGCTTTACACTTAATTCTCACAGCAACCCTATAAGGTAGTAGTAATATTAACCCCCTAGCACAGATGAGAAAACTGGGACTCAGGGCAGTGAGAAAGCTATTTAATACTTAAGGCCATTCCATTAATTAAAAGCAGAGCCATGATGCTGAACACAGGCAGCCTGTATCCAGAGTCCATACTCTTTTTAAGTGTTGTACCAACCCTAATATCAAGAAAACGTAACTGATTCTGATCAAAACTCTTCTGTCTCACAACGGAAATACTTGTAATTTATCAGGAGTGGGAAAGTTAACACCTGATTCTTTGGAACCACTTTATTGATGGAAACACATTTTTTTTTTTTTTTTTTTTTGCTTCTTTTAAGTAAAACCTAAGTCCTCACCTAGGCCATGGGCCAATGTCTACAGACAGATGCCTATCTTGTGCTAAGCACAATTCAATGCTAAAGTCATCCACATATGTCCTAAGAAAACTCTGTCCTTAACACACCATCTGGTTTTCAGTATTTTTTATTAATGGATGGTGAAAGTAACCAACAGCCAAACTTCTGTGCTGTATTTTCTCGTGAAATTTTAAACAGTTTCATTATTGCCTCCCAAATGAAGGCACATCTGAACTGCCCAGAAATCACCCTCTTACGTTTTTTTAACATTTAATGGGATCTATAGCAGCATGCTTCCACCCACAAAACCAGCCTTTTAAACCAAATTCTCAACTTTATCACCCTTTAGTCACAGATGAGTAGAATTTCTGACATGACCTGATTCCTTTCCACTAAGGACATACTTCTGGAATTCTGCTTTTTCACAACCATACAAACACACAAACTCCATCTGCCTTCTAAAGAAAAGACTGGTTAATAATATGAAAATCAAATCTGTCTATGTAGCCTGGAAAAAACCTCAGATATGTATAGTTTCTCATCCTTTTGAAATTTCCCAAAGTGGTAGTCATGTGACAAGAGCAAATACCGTATCTACGCAAGTGAAGGTAGTCCATCATTATCCTTATTGTTGGAATCGGTCAGAAGAAAGCCCTACTCATGCGTCACTGCTTATAACTTGCAGGCCCACAGCCAGAGTACAAAGTTGAAATTTTATGCATCAAGAATTAGATTTCAAAAAGGTTCTCTTCATTCACTAGCTAAGCCCTTGAAGTGAAATAAAATAAACATGTATCTTCTTCTATTAACAAGGTAATCTTCAAAATACACACATAGGGCAGGCACATACAATATGATAGCAACTCATACTCCTAATCCTCAAGAAACTTCTAATTTAGTAGGGTTGATTAAGTCCATTCACCAATAATGACAGTACCAGGCAGTATGTAATAAATAATTTAAAATTCAAATTGTGTCTGTCATGTTTTATTACCTGCGTATGTCATTTCTCTGCATCTACAAGTGCACAAAAAGCACCTGAAAGGAAACACCTCTTTCATCCAGCTTTACACACCTGACACAGCACCAGGCATAGAGAAGGTGCAGCAAAATGGACATAAGTTTCAGGGAATCTTTATTAGTTCAAATGTCACAATACAGTTAACATTTGAAAACAGGGATTTTGACTCAGAGACAATGAGGAAACATTCTACTATAAATTCTTCTAAAATCAACTTAAACGTATGTATTTTATAGCAATAATTTCATCACATGTTCTATGATGAAACAGAAGGAAATCAATACCTAGGTTATTACTGGTCTCCTTCATCTAAAAACAGTCCTTATGTTCACTCAACTAGATTATACAATATTTGCTGATTTTTAAATAATGTGCCACGACCATGAGAAGAAATAACTTTCTCCAAAAACATTCAGCTATATGTTTCATAAGCATTTGTTCTACTTTATAGTAAATTTTGCATTCTGTAAGTGTTCATCCACAAAAAGGTTGACGTGACAATTTTCTATGTTAAGAATAACTTGGGGAAATCACTATAAGTGGTTCCCTCAAATTTGGCAGAATGTAATTTCAGTCAAGATTGATTTTAAGAATAATTTTTTTAGAATAAGAATCATGAAAATCTAAGGTTCAGTTTAAAACACACAACAGGCTCTACAATATTCTTCAAAAAAAGTGTCTACAATTGTAGTATTACCATTTGGACTCCTAACGTCTTTCATTCTGCTAAGTTCAAAAATTTTAATATACTTTATTTTAATATAAGCTCTTGATTCTCAGCACAAGGTTCTTAACCTGTTGTATTCACAACAAGCAATTATTCAGAATGAATACAAAACATCTAACATAACCACTCCAATTTTCCAAATAAAGAGGAGGGGTACAAAAGGAAAATGCAACGGATAAAAATCACATTAATGAAACGCATATGCAGGCCAAGGACACATGTGGAAAATGCCACAAGAAACAGACATGATACAGCATTAAACAAAATCATTTTTGATTGGGACACGATTATGAAAACAGAGGAATTAAACCACCACCAAAGTTGGGAGTATTGGGGCAGAGGAGAGCAGGGAAAGCAGACACTGGATTGTTAACAAAGGTGCAAGCTACGGCTTGACCCTCACTCAAACAATGAAGGGACAGAGACAGAGACAGAGACAACTGCAAATAAGGTCTAGGTCAAGTGAGTCTGATAGCAGCCTTGAGGTTGAGGGACACTTCGTCAAGTCTCATATGCACAAAGATAATCCCAGGATTCAACATCCACAGCCTCAAGTGTGGCTATCCCAGCAAATCCTTCACAGAACTGCTACAAAGATTAAGCAACGGTCTTTGATTCATTAATCTAAAGATGTTAATATTATCTTTTTCTTCTTAGGGTCTTAAAATGCAACTTAGGTTTCCCAATGTTCACACTTTCCATTCTGTCCACTTCTTTACACATGAATGAAATTCCTTTAACAGACACTGGACCTCAATTCCATATTAAAAGCTTAAGATGAAAACGCCTGAACTAAAACTATATTCTGGCTAGCCCTCATTCAGGAATAAGCCAGCCAATCAAGGGCACACAGCAGTAGGTCACTATAGTTTCCGATACTGATTTTGAGGGCAGAGGGTATGTAAAGAGGAGCCTGGGGAAAGGATGACACCTTTTTTTTTTGCTTAAGAGAAGCCAGGTTTAACAAAAGGGGGTGGGGGACAAACAGAAGCTGTGGCTGACCTAATTGCCCCCATGATTTGTCAATTTTATTTTCATCCTTAATCTTCAACTTTACATAAAGAACTTCGTATATGTGGCCTTTTCATTGTGCTACAGGAAAACCTCATTTACTCACCTAAAATGATTTTGGAAAGTATAAAACCATTAAGCAGTTTGTGATGTAAGGCTAACAAGATAGCATAAACTGGTACTTCACTGGGCATACCAAACTGTGAATAATTCTTTCAACCAGATAGTGCTAAAAGTCACTTCTCAATTGGAATGAACTGCCATTTTCTCAAAGAGACTACGAAATTATGCCAGGATGGCTGAACCTTCTTATGTATCTTTCTAAATTTTCCCATGGTCCACACTGCTCAAACACACACACACCCCACCAAGTATGCTCCCTTTCTTGAGTCACAGTTTTAAAGCACTATTCTGAACCCTAAATACAGAAGCTCATGCTACTTACTGCCAGTGTCGCTTTGGAACTGCAGGTGACAGATGCAGTCAGAGAGCTCACAGATGTGGACTGACTGCAGTTTGAGTCTTATTGCAATGAGCACACTGACAGAGCCTGCAGATGCACATCTCAGCAGTAGGAGAGATTTTTTTTTTTAAAGTCCTTATACCCTATTAGATTTACTTTTAGGGCTTTTATGGGCTATTTTTATCACTTATTCCGGCTCTCATCCCTGCTTAGCCCTACCCACAATTCATTTTCTCTTCTTCAGTTCTAGATCCTTCTCTATCAACCCTAATTTTGGTCAAAAATAATAATAATAAGATAAAGCCGGGGTTGCCGGCATTACCAGAACCAGAAACCGATGAAGCCGCTTTTTGGGAGCTACTAGAGAGGCCGCTGTAAGTTTTCTGAGAAGCAACGGACCCCTAGCATCTTTGCACGGTCCCTCCTCCCCTGGGAGATGGCTCGAGACAGAGGGAGGAATCTTTCTTCCCTGTCTTTCCTAGCGGTGGCTTAAACGAAAGATAACCGCTCTTTTCTTATCCTACACCAAGCTCGATAACGCTTCCAGGTACGGACGCCCCACCCCCAACCCGTTATCCCTAACGAGATCCCCAAATATCGCCCAGTCCTCTTCAGAACTGAGCACTCCCTCGGCCACCAGATCGGTTTCCCCCACCTCAGAGGCTGCCCTCCAGTCGCCCGCCCCCGCATACCCCACCCGAAGTCTGACCCGGGCTCCACACATGCCCACCCCGCGCCCAGATGCCCTGCACCCGACGTTCGGGCCGCTCAGCCTCCCGCGCTCCCCCGCGCCCAGCGTCGCCTAGGGGGTTACCGTGGGAAGAGAGAGCGGCGGCAGAGGACGCGGCGGCAGCGCTGCTGCCGGTTGCGTCGGATGCGAAGGAGAAGCTGGAGGACAAGGATGAGGATGAGACGGGCGCGCTCCCCCAGTCTCCATGGAACTCCCGCCCCGGCCCGTTGCTAGGAGCCCCCGAGGCTCCGACTCCGTCTTCCCGGCTTTGTTGTTCCGGGTGCGAGGCGGCCGCTGCTTCCCCGCGACAATAAATAGACCAGACGCGGAGGAGCATAGAGACAGCGCGCGGAGGCTAGAGCGTCGCCGGACAAGGCGCTCCTGGGTGCCTCGCTAGCCACTCATTTCCGGCTCTCACTGCTCCCGTCACTTTCCCTACCCCCCTCCCCCACGCTTCCTTCCTCTTTCCTGGTCCCCAAGTCAGGTCCCTCCTGCTCACCCGCTGGGCGCGGCGGGGGCAGGGGACGTGGGTTGGGGGGCGATGAGTGGTGGAGGTGGGGCGGTGCTAGTGGGCATCGGGCTAGACTTTTTAAGAACCGCTTGAAAGGGTTCTGAAAACACCGTGTATCCCTTGTATATTTTTAGTTGATATCTAAACGTGTAGTAATTTCTGGCATAATATTTAGGTGGAGTTTTTTTTGGTCAAAACCTTAGAACTTTCTCGTTAGCTCATTAAATTTATACAAAAGGTCCTCTCCACCCCCCATTATATAATTGGTAGAGCTAGCCCTTACCGACCAGACGAGATTTATTTTCTGCCTGAAAAAAGTCCTTAGCTTTTTCAGTCAAAATGAACGCTTTAATTTATGATGTCGCGATAAGTTCCCTAGTGAGGTTCCTCACTAGGGGAATTGGAATCCTGGTCTTAGAGCGACAGGGGATGACAGATGACGGACAGAGGGAAGCAAGGGGGAGAGATGGAGACACAAAGTGTGGAGAGACGGAGTGGTAACGCAGGAGCGTAGGCCACCTCTGTCACCTGTCCCTTCCACATTCCTTACTCGACGTGGGTTTGCGGTTGGGACAGTCCCTCGGGAACGGAGAGGCAGATGCAGGAAGGATGGGATGTAGGAGAGGGCAGCTGCCGGCGAGGACTCAGACAGCCCGGAGTAGGAGGGCGCCTGGGGACAGAGACCCCTCCGCTTGTCTGCGCCCAGGTAGCCCTGCAGGGGCCTGGGGGACCTCGGGGGTGCACAGTCACCCGTTTGAACTGCCGCGCAGGGGCCCGAATGCGTTCTCGGGACCCCTCCAGGATGGCCTGAGAGGCGCTGCCCTCGGGAGCGAGAATCGTCTAACGGCCCTGGGAGGGCCACGCCACGCCGCGCGGAAGCTCCCGGCCCCTGGCCCCACGCTTCCCACTCCCAAGCCGGCTTCAGCCTCTCCTCCAGAGCTTGGCTGCAGTCAGAAGCCTCTGGCGCTAGTTGAGGCCAATGGCAGCCCTGATTTAATTATTAAAAGACCACATCAAGCCGGGTTCATGGGTACCTGGTCTCTGATTGGTGGGAATCAGATGAAAAATGAAAATGTCACTGCCTTTTTAAAAGAGAAGACCTGGGCTGAATTCTTGGGGTTTTGGCAGTAGGCAACCATTTGAGTTTTTTATTATTAACGAGATATCCAAGGATGCTTTTTGATTTTTTGCTTTCCCCTCTGAGTGTTCAGAAACATACCAGCATTTGAAAGCTCTAGAATGATGGAGTTTGTTTTCATTTCTGTACTAATTTATTTTTCAAGGGATAGTAATTATATGCTGGGTCAGGTTTAATGAAGAAAATGAACAAGAAGCTGGGTTAGAAAGTAATGTCTGTGTGGTGGTGGGGGAGAGGACTTTTAGGAGGAAACAGCCGATTTCTAAAATGGGGGAGTGGGAAGGATATGTGTAGAGTGTTCCAGGCAGAAGGAACAAGATATGCTGAGTGCTTGCTGTGCTCGGGTATTAGTGTGGCTAGCGCATCAGGAAACAGAACAAAGGAAGAATGACAGCCGTTGAAACTGGAGGGTAATTAAAGTCTTGAACTCTCAGTGCTTTGCAGACCATAGAAGGAGCTTGGACTTTCTTCCAAGTGGTAGGGAAATTGGAGTTTTAAGCTGAAAAGTAACATGATTTACCAAGGAAATGGCAGGGGAAACTCTCTATTCCAGTGGCTAGTGCCACTGCTGAAAAGTCAGCGTTACAGCAATGGTGACCAGTTCTAAGGCCCTTATGAGGTATTCTCCTTCAAGGGGACCAGCCAAATACATAGAAGCAGGAATGTCAATTACTTTAGACTCCCTTTTGTCATGGATCAGCCAAAAGTTTGCTTCCCTACAATAGTTCCTTATTCTGGAATTGTATTTGGTTTTGCTGCAAGCACTATTCTCTATTAATTATAGACCTATTATACTATTCTGGTGATGGTTAACACTAAAAGCCCAGATTTCAACCACTATGCAATATATCCATGCATCAAAACTGCACTTGTACTTCTAAATTTATACGAAATAATAATAATAGGTCTATCACATTATCTCATAGATCCATTCCTCTAACCAAATGCCATAGGCTTTTATTTTGGGAGAACTACTTTTCCTCTCTGCCTATCCCTAGTCTAATGAGAGACCAAATGAGAGCTGCAATAGCCACGGTGATTGACAGAGGTAGTTTTTGGCCTAAGCTAGCCAGCTATATAGTACCTGTGCTGTAATTGATTTATTACCTCTCACTTTCAAATTCACTTTTCATGCTTTCTCTGTATAGATGGATCTGACCCCTTAAAATAGTCTTTTACTACTTCTCTCAGCATTCTCTATGGACAGAACTTAGCATTGTGTGTCTGCCTACCACAGTGGTAAGTTCTGTCCATAGAGAATGCTAGAGAGGCATTGAAATAGAAAAGTGTTTACTTTCTGGTTCCAGTGTGTTTCCCTGACAAGCTCCTGCAGTGTGGAAGGCCTCTCTAGAATCCATCTTCGGCAGCACAGGTGGCTATCCTAGCCCTACTCAGAGGCCAGAAGGGCAGTGGGGAAGGAAACTCCTCCAGGTGGGCATCATTCAAACAGTACATTTGTTTACCCAACGTGTTTGGAGAGAGAGATGACCAGAATGGGCAGTTGCTATTGACTTGTATAGATAGTGACTTGGAAAGAATGAGATTGAAAAACAGGCGACAAGGAAGTGTGGGAAAGAGATATATGGAAGGACTTATCTGAATGTATACAAACTATGAAGTGTATCGGCTACATTAAATATATCCATTGCTAAGGAGACTCCTAATAATCAGGTGGACAAAACGGCACACTCTGTGGATATCATTCAGCATCTTTGCCAGCAAGCCAGTGCTTGCTCAGCGGTCTTAAAAGCGAAGTGGCCATAGTGGCAGGGATGGACACTATGCATGTGCTCAACAACTTGGAATTCCCCCTTTCCAAAGTTTACCCTGCCAGCACTACTGCCAACTAGTTAATATTTCAAGAGGAGAGAACAGCACTGAGTACCTGATAATGGCACCATTCCCAGGGGTAATGAACCAGCCATCTGGTGGCAGGTTGATTACATTGGACTTGTTCCATCATGGAGCAAAGATTCATCTTAATTGGAATAATTACCTATTTTGGAAATGGATTTGCCTTTACTGCTTATAATGCTTCTGCCAGCACCACTATCTGTGAACTCACAAAATGCCCTGTCTACCATCAGTGCATTCTACTCAACATTGCATTTGATCAGGGAACTCATTTCATAGCAAAGGAGGTGCAGCAATGGACCATGCCAATAGTATTAACAAGGGTTAC
Organism: Ateles fusciceps; assembly: GCA_036589455.1. Lineage (NCBI taxonomy): Eukaryota > Metazoa > Chordata > Mammalia > Primates > Atelidae > Ateles > Ateles fusciceps. The sequence continues at coordinate 8,316,543 of JAZHEH010003259.1, forward strand.
CACGTATACCATCACTTGGAAGCAGCTGGCATAACTGAATGGTGAAATGGCTCACTGAAGACTCAATTATGATCTCAGCTGGAAGACAATACCCTGAAAAATGGGATTCTGTCTTATATGATATGTTTTGAGTCAGAGACCATTATATTTTGCTGTTTTTCCCATAGCCAAGATACATTTGAATCTAGTTATGGCAGAGAGAGTAGCTCTTCTCATAATACGCTCTACTCTCAGAATTTTTCCTTCCTTACCTGGAAACTCCATCTTCTGCTGGTTTAGAGACCTCAGCCTCCAAGGAGAGGTGCTTCCATCAGGAGATGCAACAATGGTTTTGCCATGTTACACGATGAGATTACCACTTGGTCATTTCCTTACACCACTGAGGCAAAAGGCAAAAACAGGAGGTAATCCACTGGCTGGAGTGATGGATCCTGATGACTAAGAGGAAATTGGTTTGTTTCTAGACAATGGGGGGCAAGGAGTATTCTCTGGGATCCAGGGGATCCTTTAAGGATCCTCTCAGTACTTCAGTGTTAAGGTAAATGAAAAACAACAGCAACTGAAAATAAAAGGTAGGGTGTTTGAGGACTTAGACCTTTTGGAAATGAAGGTTTGGATCACTCCACCAAGAATCCTGACCAGCTGAGTTTCTGGCTGAGGGCAGAGGAAATACAAAATGGGTAGAAGTGGGGGGAAAGCTATAGATATCAATTAATAGCTTGCAAACAATTATAGAAATGAGGACTGCAGTAACTTTGCATGTTTCTATTGGCTTGTTATATGTGTGTGTTGATTTGTATTTACTCACCATTTTCTTTTCACTCCTTCCCCATTTGAATTTTTTATTCAAACTCTTGGCACTTGTGCTGTTTTCCTAGGGCTGCTACAATAAGGTTACCACAAACTTGGTAGCTTAAAACAGAAATATATTTTCTTACAGTTCTAGAGGCTAGACATCTGAAATCAAGATGTTAGCAGGGTTGGTTTCTTTTGGAAGCTCCTAGGGCCTTTTTCCTAGTTCCTCGTGGCTGCCTGGCAACCTTTGGTATCCTTCATTATCATGCATTACTCTGATCTCTGCCTCCATTTTCACTTGAATGTCTCTGTGTTTCATAGTCCTCTCTTCTTTATTTAATAAAGACCCCAGTCTTCGGCTTCAGAACCCACCCTAAATCCAGGATGATCTTAAGAGTTTTTTTTTTTTTGTTTGTTTGTTTTTTTTTTTTTTTTTTTAGACAAAGTCTGGCTCTATTGCCCAGGCTGGAGTGCAGTGGTGCAATCTCAGCTCACTACAACCTCCGCCTCCAGTGCTCAAGCTACCTTCCCACCTCAGCCTCCAGAGTAGCCGGGACCACAGGTGCACACCACCATGCCTGGCTAATTTTTGTATTTTTTGTAGAGATGGAGTCTCACTATATTGCCCAGGCTGGTCTCAAACTAGTGAGGTCAAGTAATCCACCTGCCACCTCAACCTCCCAAAGTTCTGCGATTACAGGCATGAGCCACCATACCTAGCTGATCTCAAGATTTAATAGCATCTGCCAAGACTGTTTCCAAATAAAGTTCCAGTCACAGGTATTGGGGTTTAGGACTTGGATCTTTTTGAGGCCACAATGCAACTTTCTACAGAAGTTAACTTTACAATTTGTCTTTAGTTAATATTTGGTGGAACTGAGTATGAGGATTAATTCATATAGCCAGTGATGGATACAATTATTCCCAGGCATCTCTCTCCTCATTTTTGGGGAAAGCATAAACTTCACTTGTGGGAAGATAGCTGTACCTTATTATAGAAAGATAGCATTGTTTATTGCAGAAAAGTGCATGTGGAAGCTGAATAGTCGGGCGGGTTTCTGAAGTGCATGCTGCAATGTGAGCAGCTTCTCTGGCGTCTGACTCTTGCAACACATGCAGCTCCTCCAGTGCTCAACTCCTGCAGCAATACCCCCACCTCTGCCCCGTCAGGTGCCTCCAGTGAACTGCTTTCCCCAGCACCTAGAGCATGGATTTCCAGTCTGTGAAGCATTATAGATTCCAAGGCATTCATTCAGTGAGCCCTGGCCATGTCCTCTCTAATAAGAGCTAGAGCTCAGGCATGGGGGTGGCGGGGGTGAGGATGACACAAAGGGAAGCTCTTCTTTGGGTGCCCCATCTCAGCCCTAGGAGTAGTGCCTATACCTTATACATATTATTTATACTTTTAGAGTTTTCTTGCCTTCCTCCTAGATATTTGCTCAATATTCCAATCCCTTGCTATAGTTTAAATTCTTTATATTATTTTCTCTATTCAAATTACTGTATGGTTTATCTCCCCCTGATTGTACTCATTATCCCACCTTCCTGGCCACTGTGATTGGTGGGAAGAAGGTATATGACCAAGCCAGACCAAAGAGTATCCTACCAGGATTTATTGAAGTGCAGCCAGGAAAAAGAGCAACTTCCATTTGTGATAGTAAAACTGGCAGGATGTGAACTGAAAGCAACAGGCTGAGATATCTTCTGTGAATATGAGGATGATATGCACTAGCAGATAACAAAGCTGACATGCAGAGAGGAGCAGAGACAAAAGGTGGAGAGAAAAGAAAAATAAGTTTAATATTACTTGCACCAAGTTTGTCCAGCTCTAGGCCTATAGTTCAGATGTGACCCAGAACAGCTTTGAATGTGATTTGTAAACTTTCATAAAACACAGTGAGACATTTTTGTGATTTTTTTTTTAAGCTCATCAGCTATCATTAGTGGTAGTGTATTTTATGTGTGACCCAAAACATTTCTTCCAATGTGGCCCAGGGAAGCCAAAAGATTGAACACCTCCTGACTTACATGAAAAGCTCAGTAAAGATACCAATTCTCCTCAAATGTAGCTACAAATCTAGTCTTATCCCAATCCATAGCCAATGATAATTTTTATAAAATTAATCAGATTCTAAATTTCATCTGGAAAAGAAAATGCAAGAGCACAACAGAAAATGTTGGAAAAAAAATACATGAAGACTGCCAGGGACCAGGCACAGTGGCTCGTACCTGTAATCCCAGCACTTTGGGAGGTCAAGATGGTAGAATCACTTGAGGCCAGGTGTTTGAGACCAGCCTGGGCAACATAGCAAGTCCTCATCTCTATAAAATATGAGTAGTCCTAACTACTTGGGAGACTGAGGAAGGAAGATTCCTTGAGCCCAGGAATTCAAGGCTGCAGTTAACTCTGTTCATGCCACTGCACTGCAGCCTGGGTGACAAAGTAAGATCTTGTCTCAAAAAAAAAAAAAATTTTTTTTTTAAACCTGCTAGCCAGGTGTAGTGGTTCATCCCTATAATCCCAGCACTTTGGGAGGTTGAGGTGGAGGGATCACTTGAGCCCAGAAGTTTGAGACCAGCCTGGGAAACATGGAAAAACCCCATCTCTACAAAAAATACAAAAATTAGCTGGGCATGGTGGTATGCATCTGTAATCCTAGCTACTGGGGAGGCTGAGGTGGGAGGATCGATTGAACCCAGGAGGTTGAGGCTGTAGTGAGCCATGATGGTGCCACTGCACTCCAGCCTGCATGAGACCTTGTCTCAAAAAAAAAAAAAAAAAAAAAAAAGAAAACAAAAGAAAAGAAAAAAACTGCTAGATACAAAAACACACTGAAAAGCAATGATAATTAATACAGTGTAGTATTGGGACAAGGATGGACAAAAATATGGTGGAAAATAGAAAATACAGATCCATGTATTTAAAGAATCTAGTAAATAATAAAGGTGGCATTTCAACTCTATTGGAAAAGGATAAACTATTAGTAAATGTTATGTCAATTGGCTGTTTTTAAAAATATATATGATCAGATCTTTATTTCATAATAAAAATAAATTCCACATGGTTTCCCACTGTCTCTGCTCTTAGGCCTCTTTTGGAGGTGTTTCTAATGAGATTTGTCAAATGTATAGGTTTCAAAGATCCTCAGCTCTGTTAGGTTTTATTGTCAAATCTGGATCCAGTATCCATATAGTTTATTTATAAATGATTATACACAAATACATTTTCTTTGTAGAAATTCAGTACACACACACACACACACACACACACACACACACACACACACATACACACAGTCTCCTTTAATCTTACTCCTGCCATTCCACTTTCCTCCTCAGAATTAACACTTGATATGACATCTACTTTAAGTAATTCAGAAATTATCCATTGTGCCGGTCTTCTGGTTTTTAGTGCTGCTATGAATTAATTTTTGTTTCTATTTCTTCTGTTAATTTAATTAAATTTTGAAAGAGTATGGAAATAAATATGTATTTTTAGTTTTAAAAATAAATATGGAGTTTTGAAAGAATATGGAGATAAATATGTACTTTTTAAATTGGCAAATAATAAGTGTACATCTCATGGAGTACATAGTGATGTTTTGATACACATAATGTATAGTAATTAAATCAGGGTACTTAGCAAAGCTATCATTTCTCATTTAAGTAAACTTGAAACAAATGATCAGCTGGTCATTTCAAAAATTATTCATTTTATAGCTCATATAAAACTAAAATAGTCCTGTCTATTCTAAAAATACAAAAAGTTAGCTGGGTGTGATGGCATGTGCCTGTAATCCCAGCTATTTGGGAGGCTGAGGCAGGAGAATCACTTGAATCCTGGAGGTGGAGGTTGCAGTGAGCCAAGATCATGCCACTGCACTCCAGCCTGGGCAACAAAGGCGAAACTCTGTCTCAAAAAAGAGGGAAAAGAAAAAAAATGCATTCTAGCTGGGTGCAGTGGTTCATGCCTGTAAAAAGCGGAAGAAACTGTAAGAAAGTAGAAAAAATTATTGATGAAGATAAAAACAGAAACTCATGACATAGAAAAACAGAAAACAGAGAGGAGTCTATTGATTTAAGAAAAAAAAAACAAAACATAAAATAACCATTGCATGAGTCTGACCAAGAAAAATGAGATAAATCCCAAATAAAAACAATTAAGAATGAAAAAGGGAGTCCTAACTTCAGATACAGTGAAGCCTAAAATGATAAAAGGGAGAACACTATGAACAACTTTGTGCCAGTAAATTTGAACATTTTAAAGAAATGGATAACTTCTTTAGAAAAAAAAAATGCTTAGCAAAAGTAACTCAGGAAGAAAAAAATGAACCTCTGGATTTTGGTAATTGACCAAACATCCTGAAGAAAACTACTGAAAATGCTGGGGGGGGGAGAAAATCTAAAAACCTTTTTTAAAAGCAACTACTGAACAGAGAATAAGAAATACAAGACCAAAATTAAAAACAAAGAAGAACCAAGAGGGCTAAATGAGCAGTAGACGGTGTTTATGCTTTGTGGGGGTTATGACAACTTGAACTTTCATTCTGATGTCCCCCACTGAGTGAAAGTATGGTAGTTGCCCAGGGATTGCACAAAGTGGGAAGTTGAACAGGGAATAAGGTCCTCCTGACAGTGAGGTGGGAAATGAAAGAGCTGTGTCCTGAGGGCAAGAATACAGCTGAAATAAACAAATCCTCCTGTGGTGATTTCCATTATGGTAGTGGTCCAAGCACTTTCAAGCTTTGAACTTAGACTAAGGTGATCTTAGGCTGATCGTATCCTTAGGTGCCTAGCAGAAACAAGAGATCTCTCTGTAGGAAGGTAGATTCCTGTTAGGCTAGGATCATTCTCACGATTACATCTTAAAGTACTATTATCAGAACATGTGTAGTCAAGTTTAAACAGGCACATGAGGAAAGAAGACAACATAAGCAAGAACAAACAGAAATAACAAAGGTCATAGAACCACAAATACTTAATATTTGGATTTAGCAGCTTATAAAATAAAACAACTATAGTTATTATTTAATGAAACAAGACAAATTTGAAATATCTTCACAAAAAATTACATGGCAGATATTTAAAAAAATCCCAAAGAATAAAATATATTTATATGGTTCAGAAATTCTTCACTGTTTTAGTCTTCTGGTAGCACTCCATACTGGTTTTTAGTGCTGCTATGAATTAATTTTCTTTTCTTCGAGATGGAGCCTTACTCTGTCACCCAGGCTGGAGTGCAATGGCACAGTCCCAGCTCACTGCAAGCTCTGCCTCCTGGGTTCAAGTGATTCTCCTACCTCAGCTTCCTGAGTAGCTGGGATTACAGCCATGTGCTACCACACCCGGCTAATTTTTTTTTTTTTTTTTTTTTTTTTTTTTTTTGGTATTTTTAGTAGAGACGGGGTTTCACCATATTAGCCAGGCTGGTCTTGAACTCCTGATCTCAGGTTATCCACTCACCTCGGCCTCCCAGAAGGCTGGGATTACAGGTGTAAGCCACCGTGACTGACCTGAATTAATTTTTATGTTTATATTTTTACATAATTTTTATTTTTACATTTCTTCAATTTAATTGCATTTTGGAAGGGCAAGGAGGTAAATTTGCATTTTAGGTCACCTTGAAAGCCAGTTGATGACTTTAATAACAGAATAAATACAGCTGAAAAGAGAATTGGTGAACTAGGTTAGGTCAGAAAGACAATAATTTTAAAGTGGAACAGAGAAACAAAAAGAAAATACAGAATAAGAAGAGAAATAACAACAGAGGAGAATGGATTAATATACATTTCATCAGAATCTAGGAAGGAGAGGAGAGAGAAATGGGGCAGAGGTAATATCTGAAGAGATAACAGCTGAAAATTTTCCAGAGGCAATGAAAGACACTAATGTACAGACTAAGACAACTCAATGAATCTTGAGCAAAATAAGAAGAAACCTATATGTAAAATTGCCAAAACGAAATAGTGGAAAAGCAAAGCTAAAAAAAAAAAATAGAAAAAGAAAAGAAAATAGTGAAAGCAATCAGAGAAAAGTGACGGATTGCTTTCAAAGGAGTCAATGTGAAACTGAAACATGACTGCTCAGCATCAAGGGACATCAGAAGACAATGGAAGGAGATCTTCCACTTACTGAGAGAAAATTATTATCTAGTCCTATGACTAGTGAAAAATATTTCAATAGTGAAGCTGAAATAAAGACATTTTCAGGCTAATGAAGACAGGAGTTTTTCCTAAGCAGAATCATACTAAAAAAAGTTATAAGAAAAGTGCTTTAGGCAGATTAAAAAAAATTAAGATATAAAAAGGAATAAAAAGCAAAGAAAATGGTAAATAAGTAAGTTTAATATACACTGAAAGAGCAAAAGAACAAACAATAATATAGCATCTAAAAATAGAAAAAAGTGTATTTACAAGGGTCATACATGTTGAAGAGGGTCAAAAGGAATCAAATATCCTAAACATCTTGTATGAAGGGTAGAAGTTAAATATGCATGTTGTAATTTCTAGGAGAATTACTAAAAGAATGGAAACAAATTACACAATCTCCCAGCAGTAACGGGAAAAATTTTGATAAGAATTTGTTGAAAGAAGTGGGAAAGAGAGAAAAGCACATACTGAATAGGTAGAACAGATAGCACACCATAGGATGGTAAATTGAAACCCAAATATGTAGACAATTACATTAAATGTATATGGACTAAATGCTCCAGTTAAAAGTCAAGCTTATCAAATCTAATTAAGAAAAACAAAACAGCCCAGGTGCAATGGTACATGCCTGTAATCCCAGCACTTTGGGAGGCCAATGTAGGTGGATCACTTGAGGTCAGGAGTTCAAGACCAGCTTGGCCAATATGGTGAAGCCCCATATCTACTAGAAATACAAAAATTTGATGGCATGATGGCACAGGTTTGTAATCCCAGCTACTTGGGAGGCTGAGGCAGAAGAATCACTTGAACCTGGGAGGTGGAGGTTGCAGCGAGCCCAGATCGTGCCACAGCACTCCACCTTGGGTAACAGAGTAAGATTCCATTTCAAAACAAAAACAAAAACAAAACAAAACAAAATCTAACTGTATGCAGCTTACAAGAGAGACACATCCAGGGCATTTTGGGATCATGGTGGATGGGAGGCAGGACTAGATTGCAGCTCTGGTCATAGCAGCATGCAGAGGCTTGAATTATGAATTTTAGCTCCAGATCAACTGCAAGAACAAACTAGCAATCCTGAGTGAACCCACAGACCCTCTGAAGGAAGAAGACTGCTCCTGCAGGACTGAGGAGACACCCCAAATACTGTGAGTGCTTCAACTGCAGAAGTGTGAAAAGGAGAGCCTCCTCTCCTGAACACACACATCCACTGAAGAAGGTGAAGGTCTGTTTTCAGGAGAAGTTTCCAACTTTACCTCGAGCTGAGTAAGATAGAGCTGAGTCAAGTTATAGAGCTGAGTCAAGTGAAATACAGTGGTAGAGGAAGCAGCAGAAAGGTATTGGGAGCTTGCTGGGTAACCAAGCAGCCCATTCCTGCCTGGGCCTACAGGGATCCATCAGGAGGGTGGCAGAGGAGCAGGGGGTAAAACTCCAGAGGGAAAAGGAATTCTCTAGCTGAACTTCGTAACAATTTTAACGGAGTGAGAAGCCTCCTGGCAGGAACTCAAGGGAGGGCACAAATCCGGCTTGCAGACTTCACAGGTAGGGGAAGATTAAAGCCCTTTTCTTTTGCAGCTGGGAGGCAGAAAGCCTTGGGCAAGTTTTCAAGCCCATCTTGCCCTCCACCTGAAAACAGTCTTGGGGCTGTTGCAGGGGGCACAGTGGGAGTGAGACCAGCCCTTTGATTTGCTTGGGAGCTGGATAAGGCCTGTGACTGCCGGCTTTCTTCCACTTCCCTGGCAACCTGCATGACTCAGCAGAGGCAGCCATAATCCTCCGAAGTACACAACTCCATTGACATGGGAATCTCACCCTCAACCCCCACAGCAGCCACAGCAAGACCTGCCCAAGGAGAGTCTGAGCCCAGACATGCCCAGCCCCACCCCTGCCTGATGGTCCTTCCCTACCCACCCTGGTAAAGGAAGACAAAGGGCATATAATCTTGGGAGGTCTAGGGTCACATCTGCCACTGGTTCCTCTCCACATTACTACAGCTGATGCTCTCTGGAAAGTGCCACCTCCTGGGAAGAGGCCAACCAGCACAAAAATAGAGCATTAAATCACCAAAGCAATCCTCACAGAGTCCATTGTACCCTCCACCACCTCCACTGGAACAGGCACTGGTATCCATGACTGAGAGACCCATAAATGGCTCACATCACAGGACTCTGTACAGACAACCCCCAGTACCAGCCTGGAACCGGGCAGACTCATTGGGTGGTTAGACCCAGAAGAGAGACAGCAATCGCTGCAGTTCGGCTCACAGGAAGCCACATCCACAGGAATAGGGCGAGAGTACTACATTAAGGGAACACTCTGTGGGACAAAAATCTAAACAACAACGTTTAGCCCTAGACTTTCCCCCTCTGACAGAGCCTACCCAAATGAGAAGGAACCAGAAAACCAACCCTGGTAATATGACAAAACCAGGCTCATCAACACCCCCCCCCCAAAAATCACACTAGTTCACCAGCAGTGGATCCAAACCAAGAAGAAATGACTGATTTACCTGAAAAAGAATTCAGGAGGTTAGTTATTAAGCTAATCAGAGAGGGACCAGAGAAAGGCGAAGCCCAATGCGAGGAAATCCAAAATACAATACAAAAAGTGAAGGGGGATATATTCAAAGAAATAGATAGCTTAAAGAAAAAACAATCAAAAATTTGGCAAACTTTGGATACACTTTTAGCAATGTGAAATTCTCTGGAAAGTCTCAGCAACAGAATTTAACAACTAGAAGAAAGGAAGTCACAGCTTGTAGACTAGGTCTTTGAATTAACCCAATCCAACAAAGGCAAAGAAAAAGAAGAAAATATGAACAAAGCCTCCAAGAAGTCTGGGATTATGTTAAATGATCAAACCTAAGAATAATCCATGTTCCTGAGGAAGCAGACAATTCTAAAAGCTTGGAAAATATATTTGGGGGAATAATTGAGGAAAAATTCCCCAGCCTTGCTAGAAACCTAGATGTGCAAATACAAGAAGTACAAAGAACACCTGGGAAATTCATCACAAAAAGATCTTTGCCTAGGCACATTGTCATCAGGTTATCCAAAGTTAAGATGAAGTAAAGCATCTTAAGAGCTGTGAGACAGAAGCACCAGGTAACTTATAAAGGAAAACCTAACAGTTTAACAGAAGATTTCTCAGAAGAAACCCTACAAGCTAGAATGGATTGGGACCCTATCTTCAGCCTCCTCAAATGAAACAATTATCAGCCAAGAATTTTGTATCCAGTGAAACTAAGCATCATGTATGAAGGAAAGATACAGTTGTTTTGAGAAACAAATGCTGAGGGGAATCTGTCATTTCCAAGCCACCACTACAAGAACTGCTAAAAGGAGCTCTAAATCTTGAAATGAATCCTGGAAACACATCAAAACAGAACCTCTTTAAAGCATAAATCACACAGGTTCTATAAAACAAAAATACAGTTTAAAAAGCAAAAACAGGCTGGGCACGGTGGCTCATTCCTGTAGTCCCAGCACTTTGGGAGGCTGAGGGGGGGTGGACTACAAGGTCAAGAGATTGAGACCACCCTGGCTAACACAGTGAAACCCCATCTCTACTAAAAATATGAAAAATTAGCTGAGTGTGATGGTAAGCACCTGTAGTCCCAGCTATTTGGAAGACTGAGGTAGGAGAATCACTTGAATCTGGGAGGCAGAGGTTGCAGTGAACAGAGATTGCACCACTGCACTCCAGCCTGGGCTACAGAGCAAGACTCTGTCTCAAAAAAAAAAAAAAAAGCAAAAATAAACAAACAAAAAAACCCAAAGTACACAGACAACAAAGAGCATGATGAATGCAACAGTACCTCACATTTCAATACCCACATTGAATGTAAATGGCCTAAATTCTCCATTAAAAGATGCGGAACCACAGAATGGGTAAGAGTTTACCAACTAACTATCTGCTGCTTTCAGGAGACTCACCTAACTGATAAAGACTCACATAAACTTAAAGTAAAAGAGTGGAAAAGGGAATTTCATGCAAAGGGACACCAAGAGTGAGAAGGGATAGCTATTCTTATATTAGACAAAACAAACTTTAAAACAACAGCAGTTAAAAGAGACAAAGAAGGACTTTATATAATAGTATAAGGCCTTGGCCAGCAGAAAAATATCACAATCCTAAACCTATGTGTACCTAACACCAGAGCTCCTGAATTTATAAAACAATTACTAATAGACCTAAGAAATGAGATAGCAACACAATAATAGTGGGAGACTTTAATACTCCACTGACAGCACTGGACAGACCATCAAGACAGAAAGTCAACAAAGAAACAATGGGTTTAGCTGGGCATGGTGGCTCATGCCTGTAATTCCAGAACTTTGGGAAGCTGAGGTGGGCAAATCATGAAGTCAGGAGATCGAGACCATCCTGGCTAACATGGTGAAACCCCATCTTTACTAAAAATATGAAAAATTAGCTGGGCGTGGTGGCACACACCTGTAGTCCCAGCTACTCAGGAGGCTGGGGCAGGAGAATCACTTGAATGCAGGAGGCAGAGGTTGCAGTGAGCCAAGATCACGCCACTGCACTCCAGCCTGGGTGACACAGCAAGACTCCATCTCAAAAAGCAAACAAACAAAAAAAGAAAGAAACAATGGATTTAAACTATACCTTGGAACTAATGGACGTAACAGATATATACAGAACATTTCACCCAACAATCACAGAATATAGATTCTATTCAAAGGCGCATGGAACTTTCTTCAAAATAGACCATGTGATAGGCCATAAAACAAGCCTCAATAAATTTAAGAAAATTGAAATTATATCAAGCACTCTCTCAGATCAGCAGAATAAAACTGTAAATTAACTCCAAAAAGAACCTACAAAACCATGCAAATACATGGAAATTAAATAATGTGCTCCTGAATGAGCATTGAGTCAAAAATGAAATCAAGATGGAAATTTAAAAATTCTTGGACCTGAACGACAATAATGACACAACATATGAAAAGCTCTAGGATACAGCTAAGGCATTGCTAAGAGGAAAGTTCATAGCCCTAAATCCCTAAATCAAAAGTCTGAAAGAACACAAACACAATCTAAGTTTACACCTCAAGAAACTAGAGAAATGAGAACAAACCAAATCCAAACCCAGCAGAAGAAAGGAAATAACCAAGATCAGAGCAGAACTAAATGAAATGGAAACAACAATAACAACAAAATACAAAAAATAAACGAAACAAAAAGCTGGTTCTTTGAAAAGATAAATAAAATTGATAGACCATTAGCAAGATTAACCAAGAAAAGAAGAGAGAAAATCCAAATAACCTCACTAAGAAATGAAACAGGAGATATTACAACTGACACCCACTGAAATACAAAAGATTATAAAGGCTGCTATGAACATCTTTACACACATAAACTAGAAAACCCAGAAGAGATGAATAAATTCCTGGAAAAATATAACCCTCCTAGGATAACTCAGGAAGGATTTGATACCCTGAACAGACCAATAACAAGCAGCAAGATTGAAATGGTAATTTAAAAATTACCAACAAAAAAAAGTCCAGAATCAGATGGATTTACAGCAGAATTCTACCAGACATTCAAAGAAGAGTTGGTACCAATCCTTTTGACACTATTCCACAAGATAGAGAAAGAAGGAACCCTCCATAATTCATTCTATGAAGCCAGCATCACCCTAATACCAAAGCCAGGAAAGGAAACTACATACCAACATCCTTAACATAGATGCTAAAATCCTTAACAAAATACTAGCTAACAGAATCCAACAACGTATCAAAAAGATAATCCACCATGACCAAGTGGGTTTCATACCAAGGATGCAGGGATGGTTTAACATACCCAAGTCAATAGATGTGATATACCACATAAATAGAATTAAAATAAAAAATCACATGATTACTTCAATAGATGCAGAAAAAACATTTGACAAAATTGAGTATTCCTTTATGACTAAAACCTCAGCAAAATCGGCATTTAAAAGACATACCTTAATGAAATAAAAGCCATCTATGACAAACCTACAGACAACATAATACTGAATGGGCAAAAGTTGAATGCATTCCCTCTGAGAAAAGGAACACGACAAGGATGCTCACTCTCACCACTCCTCTTCTACATAGTACTGGAAGTCCTAGCCAGAGCAATTAGGCAAGAGAAAGAAACAAAGTGCATCCAAATCGGTCAAGAGGGAGTCAAACTGTCCCTGTTTGCCGATGATATGATTGTTCACCTTGAAAACCCTGTAGACTCCTCCAGAAAGCTCCTAGAACTGACAAAAGAATTCAGCAAAGTTTCCGGATACAAGATTAATGTACACAAGTCAGTTGCTCTTTTATACACCGATAGAGACCAAGCAGAGAATCAAATCAAGAACTCAATTCCTTTTACAATAGCTGCAAAAAAAAAAAAAAAAAAAAAAAATTTAGGAATATACCTAACAAAGGAGTCGAAGGACCTCTACGTGGAAAACTACAAAACACTGCTGAAGGAAATCATAGATGACACAAACAAATGGAAACACATCTCATGCTCATGAATAGGTAGAATCAATGTTGTGAACGTGACCATACTGCCAAAAGCAATCTACCAATTCAACGCAATCCCCCATCAAAATACCACCATCATTCTTCACAGAGTTAGAAAAAAACAACTCTAAAATTCATATGGAGCCAAAAAAGAGCCCGCATAGTCAAAGCAAGACTAAGCAAAAAGAACAAATCTGGAGGCATCACACTACCTGATTTTAAACTATAGTATAAGGCCATAGTCACCAAAACAGAGTGGGACTGGTATAAAAATAGCACGTAGACCAATGGAACAGAATAGAGAACCCAGAAATAAACCCAAATACTTACAGCCAAATGATCTTCGACAAAGCAAACAAAAACATAAAGTGGGGAAAAGACACTTTTTTCAACAAATGGTGCTGGGATAATTGGCAAGTCACATGTAGGAGAATGAAACTGGATCCTCATCTCTCACCTTATACAAAAATCAACTCAAGATGGAACAAGGACTTAAACCTAAGATGTGAAACTGTAAGAATTCTAGAAGATAACATTGGAAAAACCCTTCTGGATATTGGCTTAGGCAAAGATTTCATGAACAAGAATCCAAAAGCAAATGCAATAAAAATAAAGATAAATAGCTGGGACAATAAAAACAAAGATAAATAGCTGGGAACTAATTAAACTAAAGAGCTTTGGTACAGCAAAAGGAACAGTCAGCAGAGTAAACAGATGACCCACAGAGTGGGAGAAAATCTTCACAGTATATATATCTGACAAAGGACTAATATCTAGAGACTACAACAAACTTGAACAGATCAATAAGAAAAAAACAATTGCATCAAAAAGTGGGCTAAGGACATGAATAGACAATTCTCAAGAGAAGATATACAAATGAGCAACAAACATATGGAAAAATGCTCTACATCACTAATGATCAGGGAAGTGCAGATCAAAACCATAATGCAATACCACTTTACTCCTGCAAGAATGGCTATAATCCCAAAATCAAAAAACGGTAGATGTTGGGGGTGGATACAGTAATCAGGGAACACTTCTACACTGCTGGTGAGAATGTAAAATAGTACAGCTGCTATGGAAAACAATGTGGAGATTCTTTAAAGAGCTAAAAGTAGAACCACCATTTGATCCAGCAATCCCACTACTGGGTATATACCCACAGGAAAAGAAGTCATTATTCAAAAAAGATACTTGCACATGCAGGTTTATAGCAGCACAATTCGCAATTGCAAAATTGTGAAACCAACCCAAATGCCCATCAGAAACTGTGATATATATATATATATATATATATATATATATGATAGAATACTACTTAGCCATAAAAAAAGAATGAATTAACAGCATTTGCAGTGATCTGGCTGAAACTAGAGACTATTATTCTAGGTGAAGTAACTCAGGAATGGAAAACCAAACATTGTATGTTCTCATTGATATGTGGGAGCTAAGTTATGAGGATGCAAAGGCAAAAGAATGATACAAGGGACTTTGGGGACTTGGGGGGAAGAATGGGAGGGGAATGAGGGATAAAAGACTACAAATAAGGTGCAGTGTATACTGCTTGGGTGATGGGTGCACCAAAATCTCATGATCACCACTAAAGAACTTACTCATGTAACCAAATGCAGCCTGTACCCTAATGACTTATGGCAAAAAATTTAAAAATATAAAATGAGGCACATCTAAAATGTAAAGTCATAAAATGATTGAAGCAAAAGTAAACAATATGACATGCAAATAGTAACCAAAAGAAAGTTAATCTACCTAGACAAGATAGTTTTTAAAAGCAAAAACATTACCAAAAGTAATGAAGATCACTCCATAATGGTAAAAGATCAGTTCACCAAGAACATTTAACAATTTTAGATTTGTATGTACCTATCAATAGAGCCTCAAAAAGTATAAAGCAGAAGTGAGAAAATTACAACCCATAATACTAATGGGGATGTTTACTAACTTGTCTTGGAGTTTGAATAAACAAGCATTTAAAACCAATCAATAAATGAAAGATTCACGTAGTGCAAAGAAAATTTCAACCACACACACACACACACACCTCTCTCACACACATTTGCAAACAAACCATTTAATATTTTTGGAGCACACACAGAACATACACAAAAACATTGGGCCATGAAGCCAATCTCAGGAATATGAATGTATTGACACCATACAAACATGTTCCCTGAACACAATCCAATTAAGTTCTAACCCAATAACATAAATATAATATGAAAATTTTTATATAGTTGGAAAATTAAAAATTTCCCTTGAAATAATTCATAGATCAATAAGGGAATTATAATAGAAGTTTGAAAATATTTTAAACTGAATGTCATTAAATATGCTATTGGTAAACTTTCGTGATCCAGCTCAAGCAGTAGTACTTAAAAGAAAATTGAGTCTTACATGCGTATATATTAGTAAAGAAGGAAGGCTGAAATTAATTAATCATCAACAAGAAGTTAAAATAAGCTCATACAATTTAAAGAGAAAGAATATTAACTATTGGAGGATAAGTCAATAAAATAAAACTATTATAAATAGGGAAAACTAATAGGGCCAAAAGTTAGTTTTCTGAAATAACTAATAAAAATTATAAGTATCTGTTTAACTGAGAAAAAGATAGAGCAGGTAAAAATAATTACTACGGAAATACAAAAAGAACTATCGTTATAGATGCTATAGTCATTAAAAAACAATAAGGGACTTTTGGAGGCCGAGACAGTGGACCACCTGAAGTCAGAGGTTCGAGACCAGCCTGGCCAACATGGTGAAACCCCATCTCTACTAAAAATACAAAAATTGGCCAGGCATGGTGGTGCATGCCTGTAATCACAGCTACTCGGGAGGCCAAGGCACGAGAATCACTTGAACCCGGGAGGCAGAAGTTGCAGTGAGCCGAGATTGCGCCACTGCACTCCAGCCTGGGCAATAAGATAGAAACTCTGTCTCAAAACAAAAACAAAAACAAAAAGCAAACAAACAAAAAAAGGAATATTATAAACATTACTGCATACCAATGGATTTGAAAGTATAACAGACAAGGACAAATTCCTAGGAAAACATATTTTTCCACAATTAAGAACTCAAATCAATAGTGAAAAAATTTTCCCACAAAGAAAACCAGCTTCAGATGGCTTTTGTGGATAGCTCTATCAAACATTCAAGGAAGAAAAGTAGTTCCAATCTTACATAAAGTGTTCTAAAGAATAGAAAAATAGGAAATACTCCCATATTCGTTTTATGGAACTAGAACAACTTGTTACTAAAACATGACAAAGAGAGTGTGAGATATAAAAGTTACCAGCCAGTATTAATCATAATGCAAAATTCTTGAATTAAGCAGTGGAAAAATGATAATCTTCCCCAAAAATAGCTCTGGAATCATTTGGTAGCCACATGCAAAAAAACAAACAAAACTTCAATCCACTCCATACCTTATACCATAGATAAAATTAATTCTAAAACTACGAAATTTCTAGAAGAAAGCATAGGGAAAACCCTTCATGGCCTCTGGTTAGACAACTATTTCTTACTTAATGACATCAAAAGAATATCCATTAAAGAATAGACTAATACACTTGTTAGTATTAGATACGGCTTACTCAAAGTTAAAATTTTCTATTCTTCAGAAGACATTGTGAAGAGAATGAAAAGATAAGTCATAGACTCGGATAAAATATTTGTAAATCATATGTCTTACAAAGAATTCTAAAAACTCAAAGGTAAGAAAAAACTCAATAAAACAATGAGCAAAATATTTTAATAGACATTTTGCCAGAAAAGATATGCAGAAAGCAAATAAACACATGAAAAGATACTCAGTCATTAGTCATTAGGGAAATGCAAATACAACCACAATGAGATACTACTACATAGCTATTCAAAGAGATAAAATCTTTTTAAAACTGATCATATCAAGTGTTGGCAAGTATGAGGAAAAACTGGATCTCTTATACAATGATGGTGGGAATATGTAATAGGAAATTCACTTTAGAAATCAGTTTGACTGTATGTTAAATAGTTAAATCTAAACTTACCATATGATTCAGTCATTCTACTTCTAGAAATGAATACATATGTTTACCCAGATATCCCATGAAAAAGAAAAAACAAGACTTGCACACAAATGTTCAAGAAGCTTTATTTGTAACAGCCAAAATGAAGAAACAATCCAAATATCTATCAACAGGCAAATGGTTAAACAAATGATGGTATCACCGTAAAATGGAATACTACTCAAAAATAAGAAGGAATGTACTATTGATACAGGTGATAAAAACATAGATGAATCTGGAAATAATTATAATTACACTGAGTGAAAGAAGTCAGGCAAAACTGAGCACATATTTTATCATTTCATTTATATGAAACTCCAGGAAATTCAAACCCATATATAGTGACAGAAAGAAGATTAGTGCTTCCCTAGGGATAAAGAGAAGGGTGGGAGAAAGAGATTATAAAGGGGCATAAAGAAACTTTTTGGAGTGATGAATATGTTCATTATCTTGTTTGGGTTGATGGTTTCATGAGTGTATACACACATCAAAATTTATTGAATTGCACATTTAAATGATAAATGTGCAATTTATTATGCTAATTGTACCTCAGAAAAGCTTCTAACATATTAGCCAATATATAAACAGGTTAATAACACCATTATCAAGTGAGTTTATCCCAGGAATGTAAGGTCGCTTTCACATGAGAAAGTAAATAATTGTAATCTATTAAATGAATAAAGAAGAAAATCAGATGAATACTTCAATAAATACACAGAAAGCACTTAATGAATTTTAATGTGCATCTATAATTTAAAATATAACTATTATGGAGTCAGGAATAAAACCAAACTTTCATAAACTGATAAAGATTATTCACAAATAATAATAACTTTACTGCAAATATCACACTGAATGGTGAAATACCAAAAACGTTCCTTTTAAGAATGGGATTAAAACAGACACTTGCAAATAAACTTTCATATTATTTCAACCAGCTCTTTACTGGAGTACTAGCCAATTCAGAATAGCAAGAAAAATAGATTAAAGATACAAATACTTTTTCTACTCGTGAACCCAACTCTTCTAACTGAAAAAAGAAAAAAAGAAATAAAAAAAATATACAAAGATTTTAAAAAATAGAATTGTCAATGGTAGTGGATGCTGTGGTTATGTACATAGAAAATTAAAAAGAATTTATAGATAAACAAGTAAAATTTTTAAAAAGATTGGATGCGGTGACTCATGCCTGTAATCCTAGCACTTTGGGAAGCCAAGGCAGGCAGATTGCATGAGCCTAGGGGTTGGAGACCAGCCTGGGCAATATGGCGAAAACCCATCTCTACAAAAAAAAAAAATTAGCCAGGTGTAGTGGTGAGAGCCTGTAATGGCAGCTACTCAGAAGCCTGAGGTGGGAGGATCATCTGAGCCCAGGGAAGTCGAGGCTGCAGTGAGTCATGATCATGCCACTGCACTCTAGCCTGGGTGACACAATAAGACCCTGTCTCAAAAGAAAAAAAAAAAAAAAAATATATATATATATATATATATATATATATATACACACACACACACACACATAAAAATTAGTTGTATTCCTATATATTAGTTAACAACCAGGAAATATAAAATAGAAACCACTCTAAGTTATTTAAATAGAAAGAGATTTAATCAATGAGATTAGATGCTTATGAAATCATTAGGAGATCTGGGCTTTTCAGTGTGAATCTCAGAAAAACAGAAATGACCCGCCAAAGAAGACTACAATTAGTAACTTAGAGAATCAGGTAACTGCCACTGTCATTTAGGAATATAGCACTGTCTTAGTCTGTTCAGGCTGCCATAACAAAATATGACAAACTGCTTATAAACAACAGAAATGTCTGTCTCACAGGCTGGGAAGTCCAAGATCAAGGCTCCAGCAGATCTGGTGCCTGGGGAGGGCCCTGCATCCTCACGTGGTGGAAAAGGCAGGGACGCACTCTGGAGGCTCCTTTATAATGACATTAATCCAATTTGTGAGGGCTCCACTCTCATGAACTCATCATCTCCTAAAGACCTCATCTCCTAACACCACCTCATTGCTGATTAGGTTTCAACTTACTAATGTAGGCAGGGCACAAACATAGAGACCCTAGCAATCACTAAAGCTGCAGTTCAGGCCTCTGAAGTCAGAAAACCACTTCTTCGGTTGCCTCTCAAACTCAGCACTTGTGAAATATGACTGGATCCTAGAACAGGGCTTCAGGCAAATTTCATACCTCAGCGACCTTGCCTATTTGCTGAAAACCACTGAAGCAACAGAAAAGTGATTTCTGCCTTACTTTTTTCTGTTTAAAACAGAGTCATACTCTGTCACCCAGGCTGGAATGCAGTGGCATTCTCGGCTCACTGCAACCTCCACCTCCTGGGTTCAAGCAATTCTCATGCCTTAGCCTCCTGAGTAGTTGGGATTACAGGTATGCACCACTATGCACAGCTAATTTTTTTCTATTTTTAGTAGAGATAGGGGTTCACTATGTTGGGCAGGCTGGTCTTGAACTCCTGGCCTCAAGTGATCTGCCCACCTCTGCCACCCAAAGTGCTGGGATTACAGGGTGAGCCACCATGCCTAGCCGATTTCTGCCTTACTTTTGCCTTACAAATCTCCCATAAATGTATATAATCCCTGGAAACTAATTCATAATGATAAAACTAACTTCAGGAGAATCTGCAAGATGTAGATTTCAGCTGTCCATCCTCTGCTGGGAATGGCAGTGGCAATCCAGGTGGTGACTCTAGAAAAGGGTGCTAATAAAAACTGAGGGTCAATTAACTATGTCCACGTCAACTAGTAACAAATGGTTGAGAGAATATAATACAAAAATATGTGATAGTGACAGAATCCACAAAACAAAGTGCTTAGGAATACATGTAAAGAGATGATGTTATATTAAAGGAGATTTACATAAATTCAGAGATACACTATTTCAATAGACAGGAAAACTCAATATTTTTAAAAAAGTAATTTCTTCTCAAATTGATCTATACATTCAGTACAAATTGGAGTGTAGATCCCAAAAATATTTTTAGAGGAACTTGATAGAAACTCCTGAAGATCAAGGTTGGGAAGAAAGGGTGAGACTTGCCCTTTTAGTGAGCAGAATTCATTAAAAGCTATATGAATGTAGGGTGAGCCACTGGTGCAGGATTAAATAAACTGACAGCAAAACAGAATCAAGAGCCAAAAATCACTCACTTATATATGGAAACCTGATGTATGTTAGAGGTTATACTGTGATTCCAGTGGGAAAAGGATAGATTATTCCATAAATGATGCTAGGAAAATTGGTTAACTATACAGAGAGTAAAATAGGACACTTACTTCACACCATATAGAAAAATTAATTTCAGGTGAATTAAAGACTTAAGTAAGAAGGGAAAAAATTTAAAACTTTTTTTTTTTTTTTTTTGAGATGGAGTTTCGCTCTTGATGCCCAGGCTGGAGTGCAATGGTGTGATCTTGGCTCACTGCAACCTCCACCTCCCAGGTTCAAGTGATTCTTCTGCCTCACCTCCCAAGTAGCTGGGATTACAGGCAGGCTCCACCACACCCAGCTAATTTTGTATTTTTAGTGGAGACAGGGTTTCTCCGTGTTGGTCAGGCTGGTCTCGAACTCCTGACCTCAGGTGATCCGCCCACCTTGGCCTCTCAAAGTGTCAGGATTACAGGCATGAGACACAACACCCAATCTAAAGCTTTCAAAGAAAATATGAAAAAATACGTTCTAGGATTGGGAAGTATTTCTTATATAAGATACAAAAAGCATCAATCATAAAGCAGTTACATTATACAACACTATCCTCAATCTATGAAAAAAAAAATCTTTGCCTTAGATAAAGTGAAAAGACAAGACACAAACTGGAAGAATGTATCTGTAACTTACATAAATGCCAAAGCGTTGGTGTAGTGTCCAGTTTTTATGAAAAACTTTCATAAATGAATAAGAAAAAGGCAGAAGATCCAGTAGAAAAATGGGAAAAAGACATTAAGAGGCATTACACAGGGTAAGCACAATAATATGATAAACATATAAAGAAAAAGTGGGGAAACATGCTCAATTTCATGTTGCTAGAAATCATCAGAATAATTCTCACACCAGGAGACAAGATACAAAAACGTTCATAGCCACGTTGTTAATGGTAAAAAGTATAAGCAATCCAAAACTCTCTTGAAAGTAGAATGAATAAATTGTGGTATGTTTATACAAGGGAATATAATATAGCAGTAAAAATTAATAAACAAATGCTGGAAGCAATGACATGGATTAATATTAGCAATTTAATATTGAGAGTTCTGAGTAACTGGGAAAAACTACATGGAGTATGATACTAGCTTAGAGACAAGCAAAACTGAACATATATGCAAAAGCTCTTTTCAAGCAGTGCAAAAAAACCCTTATAAAAATAAATTTTTAAAAAGTAAGATAAAAACACCAAATTCAGGATAGTGTTTTCTTTTGATGTGATGCAGGGGGATGGGATAGGTGAGAAGTGAGACTTTGGGTCATTTGTGATGTCTTTCCTGTTGTACTATTTGTTTCAATGCAGCACATTCATTAAAGTAAAGCTAAGACAAAGACTTCTCTGATCACCATTATTTCTCCTTGTTTGTTCTAGAAGTTCTAGCCAAAGCCAATACAGTAAGATAAGAAAAAGAACTGAAACATTACTAACTAATAAAAGCAGAGAGAAGTGATTTTTATTAGTATGTGATGGTATTGTCTGAAAAACCCAATGAAATCAATTTAAAAAATCCATTAAATTCTGGGTGCAGTGGCTCACGCCTGTAATCCCAGCACTTTGGGAGGCTGAGACGGGTGGATCACGAATGAGGTCAGGAGTTCGAGACCAGTCTGGTCAATATGGTGAAACCCTCTCTCTACTAAAAGTACAAAAATTAGCTGGGTGTGGTGGTGCACGCCTGTAGTCCCAGCTACTAGGGAGGCTGACGCAGGAGATTCACTTGAACCTAGGAGGCGGAGGTTGCAGTGAGCCCAGATCACGCCACTACGCTCCAGTCTGACTGACACAGTGAGACTCCATCTCAAACAAAAATTAAAAAACAAATCAAAACTAACAAAACTTCAATGAAATAATTGGTCATCAGTATCACTATCTGCCATTTGTGGTATATCTACCATGTGCCAGAAATTGGGCTCATCAGCATTTTATATTCATTGTCTCAGTTAATCCTCAGAAGCAAACCTATGTGTTAACATTTGTATCTCCACAAAGATGAGGAAAAGTTTTAGACTGAGTAACTTGGGCAAGTGTCAGGACAACAATTTGAACTTGCTTTGTCTGATTCTAAAACTTGTGCTCTGAAACACTTGGTTACATTGTCTCCAAATAAATATTGAAGCTAAGATATTTTCTCCATCACAAAAACCATCAGTGATCAGGAAACTCATCCACGGAAAAATATTTTGAATATTTTCAGTGGCAAGCATTATCAAACAAGGATAGTATCTTGTTTAAAAGTACACACATCTCAAATTGACAAAATCTATATGCAAAGTGAACATGACTTTCTCTCCTACACAATGCTGCAGAAGACAAAATTCTTCTCTGTCTCCCCTTTTTTAGGCATCATGCAGATGGCTACCTTTCTTTTAACTTATTTTTTCTCCAGAGGAGTTACAATATTATTGATCAGTATTTCTTTTCCCCCCCTGAAACTATGCCTTAGGTGGATGGGGGTGGTGGTACATTTCTCCTTTAAGCAGAGTTACTTACACTAGGAGTTGATGTTAGTTTTCTTCTGAGACTGGCAGTTTTATGCATAAGAGTTGATTTTAGCACATTTTTTAGGGTCTGAAAATTAAACACAGAACCAGTGTTTTCTAGCTTATTCATAGCTTCCATCAAAATCTTTCTTAATTGTTTTTGTCCTGGAGACCATCATACTTTCAAAGATTTTTGATGAGCTCGTTATTTTCATATTTTTCTTTTGGAAAATCCTGGAAGCATCCTCAGCCTGCGCTTTCTCTTACTATTTCATCACTCTCTGGAGTGCGCCTGCTGAGCTTGCCTATGAAGTTTTTGACCCCACCAGCTTCTTCTCCTGTGTAAGCCCAATCTCAGCAGATTCAAGTTCAGTATCAATTCAGCTTTGAATCATGAATTAAAGCTGGACGGAACTTTAGAAATCATCTAATTCAGTTTTACAAATTAGGAAACGAAAGTCTGCTCACTTTTTCTACTAGTTTCCTCCAGCGTGTGGTTCTGCCTTAGTCGATTTCTGAGAATTTTCCTTTCTTTTCTTCCCTAGCTGGGTACCTACTCGGCCGCAGTGAGATCCCTGTTGTGAACATACAGAAGAGGAAATGAGGGACAAGGCTGCCACCATGTGGTATGACAGGTGAACAGGAAGAAGGGGTTTATACAGAGAAGCGTGAAGATTGGGAAGCTCATGAAAGGTGAATGTCCATTCATTAGAACAGTAATTGTCAACTGTTTGTACTTGCCATCATGACTTGGTGAGATCTGTAAGTTTGTGAAATCCTCCTTATGATACATCAGCAACTCCTGGACAGCCATTAGACCTAGCCATGGAGTTGCCTTAAATCTTAGGAAGATTTTATAATTGACAGATGTCCATGGATTGAGAGGTCTATAGAAGGCCCTTAGGAATATTTTTTATCTAAAAATAGACCTAGATATGGATAATTTTATTTTATAACATCATATTAAGTAAAACAATGTTATAGGATATTAAATTATTAGCATTCTTTTTGTGTTCCAATCTTTTTTACAATCAGATAGTTTTGGCATGAAAAGTAGTAGTGCTATGTTCTGTTCGTGAGATATTTTAATTAAATAGAATTTAACAATTGTTAGGTGAAGCAAATATTTAAGAATTCAGTATTTAAATAGGTTTTGCTTTCAGTAGTTACATAAGTTGTATTACAGTTTGAGTGTCACAGAAATGTGCACTGAGATATATTTTTGTTAAACATAAAAGGGAAACACAAGTGGACTCACTGCTCGAGTGTCATAAAGGCCACTCTGTAGATGTGATGCTTCCAGCAAGCTGACCCAGGATAAGAAGCAAGGCAATGAAAGAGAAATTCACCAAAAATACTGTATCAGCAGCTATCCTGGTCATAGACGATCACAAATTGCTCGTGGCTTGTACCCACATATCTGCACTACCTTACCCAGAATCAATGAGAATGCGCAGGGGGCACTATATCAGCGGCTCTTCTTCTGCTAATCTAAAAGAATTAGAAATAGGCTTCTCCTATAAAATTGCCTAACATTGTTGCAACAGCCTAATAATCTTAAAGAGCAATTTCCTTTATTAATTGAAAGCAGCTGAAAAATATATTAGACTCATTTTATATTTTTAAAGCTTACATATCTCAAATATTTGATACAAAGAAAACTGTACCTCAGAGGGGAAGCAAAAGGTGACTGGATGGTCCTTGGCCTCATGGCATGGTCAAGAAGTTGAGCTGGCTGGGTGCAGTGGCTCACGCATGTAATCCCAGCACTTTGGGAGACTGAGGAGGGTGAATCACTTGAGGTCAGGAGTTTCAGACCAGCCTGGCCAACATGGTGAAACCCCATCTCTACTAAAAATACAAAAATTACCCAGTCGTGGTGGCATACACCTGTAATCCCAGCTACTCAGGAGTCAGAGGCAGGAGAATTGCTTGAACCCAGGAGGGCGGAGGTTGCAGTGAGCCAAGATCATGCACTCCAGCTTGGATGTCCAAGTGAGACCCTGGCAAAAAAAAAAAAAAAAAAAGTTGAGTCCTGGAGTAAGACTTATTTGGGCTAAAACACCAGTGTCACCACTTAGGTGACAACTTTGGTCAAGTTATTGAACCCCTCCCTTCTCCAGTTTCCTCATCTGGAAAATGGGATAATAACCTGTCCTCTGGGTAGTGGCAAGGATTATACAGGTAAAGGCATGCACAGCACTTAGCACAGTGCCTAGCATTTACTCAGAACTCCATAAATGCTAGGCTAATAGAGTCACCCAGCACTAGAGATGTGAATACAGCTAGATTCTGAGCACGCTCACAATAAAGCTTAAAGAGAAAAACTTAGCTTCCATTGCATTTTTTAGACATTTACAAAAAATATGTGTCACCCAAAAAGGAGTCGTTGAATGCCTGCAGGATTTCTCAAAGGCTGGATCTTAGTTAAGGCACCACATTTTCAGCCTAGAACTCGGAATTTCTTAGCACATCACACCAAAAAATTAGTCTCTTGGTGAAAAGTTCATTCTGAGTTAGTGAAGAGAGCACCAGTTTTCTGGTCAAAGGATTCTGCATTCAGATTTTCAGATTCATCACTTACTAGTTGTGTGTTCTTGAACTTCACTTTTCTCATATGTAAAGTAAGAAGAAGGGCTGGGCATGGTGGCTCAAGCCTGTAATCCCAGCACTTTGGGAGGCTGAGGCGGGCGAATCACGAGGTCAGGAGTTCGAGATCAGCCTGGTCAATATGGCGAAACCCTGTCTCTACTAAAAATACAAAAATTAGCCAGGCTGGTGGCACGCACCTGTAGTCACAGCTACTTGGGAGGCTGATGCAAAAGAATCCCTTGAACCCGGGAGTCAGAGGTTGCACTGAGCTGAGATCCCACCACTGCACTCCAACCTGGGCAACAGAGTGAGACTCTGTTTCAAAAAGAAAAATGAAAGAAAGAAAAAAATGAATAAGAGTAGTAGCAAGTACTTACAGACAGCTTACCAAAAATATGGCACTCACTATGTTACCACTACAGCAGGGAGATAATGTATGTAAACACCTGTCCTGTAGCAAGCCTAAATAATTTTTTTTATTACCTTGGAATTCTTTGATGGTGGTGTCTAGAGAAACCCTGGGATTTAGGAATCTGGGAATGGAATTACAATCTTATTTTGTCTGATGAATAGAAAAATAAGAATATAGGAATAAATGATTTAGCAGTGTTCCAGTTATCAATTTGTTGTTGCTCACCTCCAAATCCATGCCTGGTTGCCTGTTCAGCTGGAAACCCACTGTTCTGGAGCTGGGCTCTACCAGCGTCTCTCCTTTGCAGCTGGCATGATGCTGCACTTTATCAGTAGAGGGCGCTGGAGGGACACTGCAAGGAGAAGTGATTCCTCTTTCGCATTCATCCACTGTGCGCCTCCTAGTAGGCTTTTTATTTTATTTTATTTTATTTTATATTTTTGAGACAGAGTCTGGCTCTGTCACCTGGGCTGGAGTGTAGTGGTACGATGTAGGCCCCCTGCAACCTCTGCTTCCTGGGTTCAAGTGATTCTTCTGCCTCAAGCCTCCCAAGTAGCTGGGACTACAGGCATCTGCCATCACACCTGGGTAATTTTTGTATTTTTAATAGAGACAGTGTTTCACCATGTTGGCCAGGCTGGTCTCGAACTCCTGACCTCAGGTGATCCACCTGCCTCAGCCTCCCAAAGTGCTGGGATTACAGGCCTGAGCCACCGCATCACCCACTGTGCTCCTCCTAGCAGGCTTCTGCAGACCTTGCTCCTGCAGCAGGTGTGGCCTCCAGCAGCATCTGGTGGCCAGATACAGCCACTCCCTTGTGGATATCGACATCCATCACCTCCTTAGGTGGCTTTACAGCAACTTCCTAGGTGTAGCAACTCTTGTGGGTGGCTTTCCCCTTAAATCCTAGTGGGCAGATTCCCAGTGATTCCCAGCCATGGTTCCCAGCTTGCCAGCCTCTGCCAGCCTGCACCCCAATAGGGAGTTTCCTGCTTGCTAGCTCTGGCTGAAATTCTAGTTTGCCAGCCTTTGCTCAGACCAGCTATGGGACAGCTATGGCCCCAATCAACTCAGGAACCTTTCCTCTCTCCAGTGGAATTCTCCAGTAAGGTCTGAATCCCAGCCTTGGGAAGGGGCCCTCTCTTCCAACTTTGTTCCCTTGGTGGGTATATTCACTCATCCCTAGGGTTCTCCTTTTATAGTTAATATAGTTCATCCTCTGCTGTAGTCAATTTTTTTTTTTTTTTTTTTTTTTTGAGATGAAGTCTTTCTCTGTCACCCAGGCTGGAGTGCGGTGGCGTGATCTTGGCTCACTGCAACCTCCACCTCTTGCATTCAAGCAATTCTCCTGTCTCAGCCTCCCGAGTAGCTGGGATTACAGGTGCATGCCACTATGCCTGGCTAATTTTGTATATTTTTAGTAGAGAGGGGGTTTCATCATGTTGGCCAGGCTGATCTCGAACTCCTGACATCGAGTGATCCACCTGCTCCGGCCTCCCAAAGTGCTGGGATTACAGGTATGAGCCACTGCACCTGGCCAGTAGTCAACTTTTTAAACTAAATGTATTCAGATTACAATCTGGTTTCTACCCTCTGATAGGACACAAACTGCAAAGTTGGGTCATTCATCCAACCTCTGTGAAAAACCAATGAACTCTATTCTACCATGAATATTTTCTTGTGACCAAATTTCCTCTGTCCTTCATATCTTTCTGGGAAATTCTGAATACATAATGGAGATTTTGGTTCTTTATGTGAATCACATCCCTTTTATCAATCCATCCTTGGCTCAGATGTATACATTTCACTGAATGGTCAAATCAATATTGATAGGAGCCTGCAAATGTTATGCCTCTTCCCGTTACGAGTTGATTTTAACTGATTCTGTACCATCCTAGAATTGATCTTACTTACATGGCAGCTTATACCTTCTTGGTAAGGTGATTGGGAGACCCTTCAGGGAGGAGGTGGCATTTGAGTTGGACCTTGAAGGAAGGATGGAATTTTACCAAAGTGGAATACAGCCACAATCATGGGAATATTCCAGGCATAAGGAAAAGTTGCCGATGTTTAAGCATTTATCCAACTAACATATTTGATGGTGGA
Organism: Ateles fusciceps; assembly: GCA_036589455.1. NCBI lineage: Eukaryota > Metazoa > Chordata > Mammalia > Primates > Atelidae > Ateles > Ateles fusciceps. The sequence goes on from JAZHEH010003259.1 coordinate 8,344,881, forward strand.
AAAAGTAGAGATAGAGTTGAGATGAAGGTAAAGTCAGAACATGGAAGGTCTCAAATGCCAAGCAAGGCAACATGAAGGTGTATTATGTTTTCATGAAGTTCGGTTTCAGTGCAGAATAGATTGGATTGGGGCATGATTCTGAGACCTAACCAAATTCATGAATGAGAAAATGATTGTAGTAACCAAGATATGAGGCAACTTGGACCTATAGAGCCATGAGGATAGGGGAAATGGAAAGGAAGGAATAGATGTACAAAACAATGTAAAAGGAAAAATACATGAGATCCTGAATGAGTGGATATAAGAGAGGAGACTTTGATAACTGGTGAGTTTCCAGTTTGTGGCAACAGAAATGGAATCATAGGGAAAACATGTTAGTGCTGATTTTCCAATCCGACAGAAATGTGGTGTGAGGAATAGAAAGTCCCTATAATTAATATAACTGCTGGGATGATATAATCTCAACACTTTATTTATCTATTTTTTAATTTAGAAACACACCTGCTAATTTTGTTTTTTGGTAGAGATGGGGGTGGAGGTCTCACTATGTTGCCCAGGCTGGTCTCAAACTCCCTGGCTCAAGCAATCCGCCCATCTCAGCCTCCCAAAATGCTCGGATTTACTGGCAGGGACCATCATGCCCAGTCCTACTTACTTATTTATCTATTCTCCCATTGTATCTTCCAAAAGGGTTCCGTGAGGGAAGTTATTATTATTCCCCTGAATGAAGATTTGGCAGGTTCCATACTTTTTGTGCAAATTCTTAGTAGACAATTCTAAGTGTCATAGAGTTTCAATTCAGTAATTATGAAGTCCAAGTCAAGATATTAACAGGAACTATTTGTGTTTAAACTATTTGTGTTAAACCTCAGCTTGCCAGCACAGATTTGCCTGAGGCTGGAAGTGGAAAAAGGCATGTAGCTGGCTTCATCTTAGTCTCTCTCCCTGTTTTTCTCTTCCTCTACCCCTAACCTTGCCAGTTTCTGACCCCCAAAAGTTGAAACAGGAAGGGGTGAGTTTGGAGACTCATAAGGGGAAAGGAAATACAGAACAGGGTATCATTACTATTTGGCTTCACATGTTCTGGACCTGCCGATGTCTAGAGCCAACCTTTTTCTTATGGTAACTGTCCCTTGCCCCAGACAGATGCATCTCCACTTCATGTGGTCCCTTGAGGTTCTGTCTGTGGGCTTCATCTTTCTGCTTGGGTTCTTCTGCCTCTCCAACTGGTCTGCTTGGACTGGGACCAAGCTGACCTCGTGCCAGCTAGCTTTCCTGTGGATGACAGCTCTGGGTAAATACAGTCATGCACCACTTAACGATGGGGATACATTCGGAGAAATGTGTCATTAGGTGATTTTGCTATTGTGTTAACATCGTAGGGTGCACTTACACAAACCTAGATGGTATAGCCCACTACACACCCAGGCTATATGGTCTAGCCTATTGCTCCTAGACCATAAAGCTGTATGGCTTGTTACTGTACTGAGTACTGTAGGCAATTGTAACATGATGGTTAGTATTTGTGTATCTAAACATAGAAAAGATACCATAAATATATGGCATTATAATCTTACGGGATCACTGTTGTATATGTGGTCCATCACGGACTGAAACATCACTATTTGGTACATGACCATAGATCCCAGCAGTTTTTCTCTCCTGGCTCTGCTATGAAGGAATTGAGCCTCTGTGGCCTCAGGTAGGAATCATCCCTGGGAAATCTCTCCCACCCCAGGAAATGGCAGGTCTCTCCTTCTCCCTTGAGATAGGGTGAGATGGGGCTCACAGCTCAACCCCATACCACATATAATATCTTCTTTCGAAGATATTCATCTCACGAAAATCTTTCTCTCCACACTTACCTCTCCCTTTTTATTCTTGATCTGATGTGGGGTTCAAGGGTCATGAAGCCATTTTTGGACTAGTTTCTTTACAAATTCTTCATAATGGATTCTTTCTTGAATCTTACATCTGTTACAGAGGTTTTTTAACAAAAACCTCAATGTGAACATTATCTTACAGAAAGGCTAATCCCAATGGTTAAGTTCTTTTCCTGAATTTCTTTTATAAATCATAAATTAAGCTAATGCTATAAATTTTGCATCAAAATTTATGTTTACATATTTTTAATAAATAAAACATATTTATGTAAACACATAAATTATTTATATATGTTAATTAGATTTATGGGGTTTTTTTTTTTTACTCTTTTATTCTAAGAAAATTTTAAGACAGCTTTCATAGATTTTGTATATTAGTTCCATTGCTGCTATAATCAATTCCCACAAATCTAGTGGCTTAATAGAACACAAATTTATTATTTTACAGTTTTGGAGGTCAGAGACTTTAAATTGGTTTCATTGGGCTAAAATCAAGATACAGCAGGACTGCCTTCTTCCTGACAGCTCTAACAGAGAATCTGTTTCCTTGTCTTTTCCACATCCTAGAGGCTACCAGCATTTTAGCCTGTGGTATCTTTTTATGTTTTTTCTTTTTTAAGACAAGAGTTTTGTTCTTGTCACCCAGGCTGGAGTGCAGTGGCTTGATCTGCTCACTGTAGCCTCCGCCCTCTGGTTTCAAGTGATTCTTCTGCCTCAGCCTCCCGAGTAGCTGGGATTACAGGCGTCTGCCACCCCGCCCGGGTAATTTTTGTATTTTTAGTAGAGACAGGGTTTCACCATGTTGGTCAGGCTGGTCTCGAACTCCTGACCTCATGATCCACCCTCCTTGGCCTCCCAAAGTGCTGGGATTACAGATGTGAGCCACCGCGCCCCACCTCTTTTATCTTTAGAGACTCTTCTGCCTCTCTCGTTGACCCTTGCGATTGAATTGGTTTCACCTGGACAATCCATGACACCTGCACTATCTTAAAATCAACTACAGCTAATTGGTAAGTTCCTTTTTGCATTGGATATCAGTCAGGTTTCAACCAGAGAAGCAGAACCAGGAGGAAAACTATATATTTTAAGAGATTTATTGCAAGGAATCGGCTTATGTGATTGTGGGGGCTGGCTAGGCAAGTCTGAAATGCAGGGTTTCTTGGTCATAAGGACATACACAGAGCAGAGAAAAATTTGAGTCAACCATCTTCAGGACAAGTCTCCTGCTAAGGTTATTAACAAGAATGCTCTGCTTTCCAGTCTTAGCTTTCATACAGCGATGATCAGAGAATGCAGCCAGTAGGGGGCAGTGCCGTGTAGTGCAAGAGGCTCCAGCTTTAGGGTCAGTCAGATGAGGTTTGAATTCCAACCCTATTAGGGTGGCAGCCTCATGCGAGTTATTTAACACTTCTGAACCTCTTTTTCACTCTTTTAAAAAACAAACTTTAAATTTTGACATAGCATTTTTACTTTTGTAAAATAAAGAAGATAGAATCGACAAGGATACATTGTTTTTAGGAGTTAAGATTATAATCGATGTGAGATATGCTTGCATAAATATGAAACATGTGGGAGCACACACCCTAGGAGCAGTGGTTCAATATTTGCTAATTCCCTGTTTGCAGCTGCGTTGTGGAACATAACTACCACAAATAACGAGAACTGGCTGTACTGAGAGATGGCACTAGGGTATCTCTTGTACATTCTTCTTTACTTTTATGCATAATAGCAGTCGAAATTACCATTCGTAATCAGGACAAATTACTCCAGCCAATACAGCAGCCCTTTCTTTGTCTGTGAATGTTATGTGATGGAATCATACATTATGTAAACTTTTGGGATTGGCTTTTTTCACTTAGATAATTCTCTGTAGATTCATCCAGATCGTTACATGAACTAATAGCGCCTTCCTTTTCACTGCTGAGTGGTACATGTACCAGAGTTTGTTTAGCCATGAGGTTTGAATTCTAATCCTGTTAGTAGGGCAGCCTCAGATGAATTATTTAATACTTCTGAACCTCCTTTTCACTCTTTTAAAAAACAAACTTTAAATTTTGAGGTAGTTGTAGCATTTTTATTTTTGGAGCTATTATGAGTAAAGCTTCCATAAGCATTCATGTATAGGTTTTCATGTGATCACAAGTCTTTGTTTTCTGAGATAAATGACTGGCAGTGTATGGTGATTGCATATTTAGTTTTTTAGGAAACTACCAAACTTTTCCAGAATTGCTGTACCATTTTACATTCCCCAAAACAATGTATGAGCGATCCATTTCTCTGCTTATTCACCAGCATTTGATGTTACTTTTTTTTTTTTTTTTTTTTGAGATAGAGTCTCACTCTATCACCCAGGCTGGACTCTCACTCTATCACCCAGCTCACTGCAACCTCCGCCTCTTAGGTTCAAGCAATTCTCCTGCCTCAGCCTCCTGAGTAGCTGGGATTACAGGCATATGCCACCATGCCCAGCTAATTTTTGTATTTTTAGTAGAGATGGGGTTTCACCATATGGCCAGGCTGGTCTTGAACTCCTGCCCTTGTGATCCGCCTGTGTGGGCCTCCCACCGTGCTGGATTATAGGCGTGAGCCACTGTGCCCGGCCGATGTTATCATTTTTTAAAATAATACTTTAGTCATTCTGAGAGGTAGGCAGTGATACCTTATTGTGGTTTTAATTGGCATTTCCCAAATGACTGATAATGCTGAATATCTCTTCTTGTGTTTATTTGCTATCTGTATGTCTTCTTTGGTTAAATGTCTCTTTATGTCTGTGTTTGAATTGAATTGTTTGTTTACTATTTAGTTTTGAGAGTTCTTTATAAATCCTAGATACCAATCTTTTGTTGGATATGTGGTTTGAAAGTACATTCATCCCTCAGTATGAGTGGGGATTGGTTCCAGGCCTGTCCCCCAGTACCAAAGTCCATGCATATTCAAATCTCCCAGTAACCTTGCAGAATCTACTTCTTGGATTTGAAAAATCAACCCTCCATATCTGAGGATTTGGCATCCTGCAAATGCTGTTTTTGAACTGTGTTTGGTTGTGAATAAAGAACCTGTGAATATGAAGGGCTGATGGTATTTACTAAAAAAAAAATCTGTGCGTGAGTGGACCGGTGTAGTTCAAACCTGTTATTCAAGGATCAACTATATTTTCTTCCATTCCATAGCTTGTCTTTTCACTCTTTTCACAGAGTCATTTAAAAGGCAAAAGTTTTAATTTTGATAAAGCCCAATTTATTAACTTTTCCTTTTATGGCTCATGCTTTTGGTGTTATCTTTGTTCAGACTGCTGCAACAAAAATACCATCGACTGGGTGCTTAACAGAAACTTATTTCTCACAGTTCTTGAAGCTGGGAAGTCAAATTTCAAGTCACTGGCAGATTTGGTGTCTGGTGAAGGCTCACTTCCTGGTTTGTAGATGTTGCCTTTTCCCTGAGCTCTCACATGGTGGAAGGGGGAGAGGATGCTCTCTGGGGTTTCTTTTATAAATGCACTGATTCTATTCTCAAGGGCTCTGCCCTTATGACCTAATCACTTTCCAAAGGCCTCACCTCCTAACACTGATGATTAGGTTTCAAGATAAAAAAATTTTAAGAGAACATAAACATTCAGTCTGTAGTAGGTGCAAGTCTAAGAATTCTTTGTCTAGCTTTAGATCACAAAGATTTTCTCTTATTTTTTAAAAATGTGTTATGGTCTTATATTTTACATTTAAGTGCATGATCCATTTTAAGTTAAATTTGTATAAGGTACGAAACTTAGGTCTAGATTCTTTTTTTTTTTTTTTTTAAATTTCTGCCTGTGATTATCCATTTTCTCCAGCACCCTTCATTGAAAAGACTATCTTTCCTCCATTGTCAAAAAACAGCTGAACATGTTTGTGTTAGTATATTTTGGGATTCTCTATTCCAGCTCCATTGATTTATGTGTCTCTCCCCTCTGCTAGTACCATGCTGCCTTGATTGCTGTAGCTGTAAAGTAGGTTGTAAATTCAGGGAGACTCACTGCTGCCACCCATTTTGTTCATCTATTTCAAAACTATTTTAGCTATTCTAATTCCTGTACCTTTCCATGTAAATTTTAAAATTATCTTGTCTACATCTACAAAAATCTTGCTGGTATTTTGAGAGTACTTGTTTTAAGCCTATATATTAATTTGAAGAGAACTGACAGCTTTACTATGTTATGTTGAATCTTCTAATCCATGAACATGGTATATGTCTCTGTATTTATTTAGATCCTCTTTGATTTCTTTTATCAACATTTTATAATTTTTAGTATACAAGTCCTGTGCATTTTCTGTTAGTTACACTTAATTTTTTATGAGTAATTGTAAATATTGTCTTGATTTTAGTGTCTATATGTTCATTGCTAGTAAATTAAAATATAATTGGCTTTTGTGTGTTTATTTGTTATCCTGTGACCTTGTTGAACTCTCTTATGAGTTCTATGAGCATTTGTTTGTTTGTAGATTGGGATTTTCTACATAGACAATCATGTCATATGTAAATAGGGACAGTTTTACTTCTTTTCCAATCCACATGACTTTTATTTCTTTTTCTTGCCTTATTGCACTGGCTAGAAATTTTAGCCCTATATTGAATAAAAGTGGTGGTGACTAACATCCTTGCCTTGTTTTTGTTATTCGGAAGGAAAACATTTGGTCTTTCACCATTTCATCTAACTTGTCAAATGTATGTGTCTGTAGAGTTGTGCCCAGTATTCCCTTTGTCCCTTTGAGCGCTGCAGGTATAGCATTAGGAGGTGAGGCCTTTGGAAGGTGATTACGTCATAAGGACAGAGCCCTTGAGAATAGAATTAGTGCATTTATAAAAAGAAACGCCAGGAAAGCATCCTCTCCCCATCCACCATGTGAGAGCTCAGGGAAAAGGCAACATCTACAAACCAGGAAGTGAGCCTTCACCAGACACCAAATCTGCCAGTGACTTGAAATTTGACTTCCCAGCTTCAAGAACGGTGAGAAATAAGTTCTGTTAAGCCACCCAGTCGATGGTATTTTTGTTATAGAAGCCTGAACAAAGATAACACCAAAATCATGAGCCATAAAAGAATAAGTTAATAAATTGGGCTTTATCAAAATTAAAACGGGCAGGTGGATCACTTGAGGTCAGGAGTTTAAGACCAGCCTGCCTGGCTAACACAGTGACATTCCATCTCTACTAAAAATACAAAAATTAGCCAGGCATAGTGCCAGGTGCCTGTAGTCCAGCTACTCCAGAGGCTGAGGCAGGAGAATCACTTGAAACCAGGAGGCAGAGGTTGCATGAACCGAGATTGCGCCACTGCACTCCAGTCTGGGTCACAGAGCAAAACTCCACCTCAAAACAAAACAAAACAAAACAAAACAAAACAAAACAAAACAAAACAAAACAAACACAACACCTTAATTCTTTTAGTTTTCCTTCATCTGAGATTGTCTTTATTTTTCCTTTCATTTCTGAAAGAAATATTTTATGGGTGTAGTATCCTGCCTTGACAATTCTTCTTGCAGTACCTAGAAATTATCATGTCACTTCTTTCTGGCTTCCATTGTTTCTGATGAGAAATGCATTGTTATTCAAATTGTTTACCCACAGAAGAAAAGCGTCATTTAAAAAAAGTTTTTTTTTTTTTGCTTTTAGTCTTCAGAATTTTAATTATATCTCAGCCTGTATTTCTTTGGGTTTATTCAGTTTTGAGTTTGCTCACATTCTTGAATCTGTAGTTTTGTTTCTTGGAAAACTTAGGAAGTTTTCAGCAATTATATCTTTGAGTACTTTTGTAGTCCTGCCCTCTTTTCTCTCCCTATAGGACTCTGATGACACAAACATCAGGTCTTTGTTATAATTCCACAGATCCCTGAGGCTCTAATCATTTTTTTCCAGTGTACTTTCTCTCTGTTGTTCACATTAGGTAATTTCTACTGCCCTATCTTTTACTTCGAAGATTCTTTTCTCTGTCCCCTCCATCCTGCCATTGAGCCCATCAACTGAGCTTAATATTTGCTTATTATATGTTTCAGTTCTAAAATTGCCATTTAAGACAAGGTGTGATGGCTCATGCCTGTAATCCCAGCACTCTGGGAGGTTGAGATGGGTGGATTGCTGAAGATCAGAAGTTTGAGACCAGCCTGGCCAACATGGTGAAACCCCATCTCTTCTAAAAATACAAAAATTAGCCAGGCATGATGGCAGGCACCTATAATCTCAGCTACTTGGGAGGCTGAGGCAGGAGAATTGCTTGAACCCAGGAGGCAGAGGTTGCAGTGAGACAAGATCACACCACTGCCTACCAGTCTGGGTGTCAGAGAGACTCCATTTCAAAAAATAAAATAAAATAAAATAAAATAATCATTTAGTTTTTCTTTATATATTCTTCCCCTCTGACTTTCCCCTCCCCTTCCTCCTCCTTCTCCATTCTTCTTCTCCTTCTTGGTTGAGACCTTCCATTTCTTTGTTGAGGCTTCACTGTTTTTCATTTGTCTCAAGCATATTTGTAGTTCCTCACTGAAGCATTTTCATCATGGCTGCTTTCAAATATTTGTTAGATAATTAGAGCACCTCTGTCATGTCAGTGTTGGCATCTTTGATTGTCTTTTTTCATTCACTTTGAGATCTTCCTGGTTCTTGGTATAATTTTAAATTTTAACCTGAACATTTTTGTAGTATAATATGCTCTGCTCTGTTCAAAACTTCTGTTTTAGCTAGCTTTCTCAAACATTCCTCTGGCAGGGTCAAGTGGTAGCCACCTTATTACTGCAAGGCAGAGGTAAAAGTCCCGGTGTGCTGCTTGTCCTCCAGTGATACCTGAGGGTGGGGGGGCAAGGGTAAGAGTTCTGGTTTCTGTATCACTTCCACTGACAGTGCAGTGAAGGTGGCCTTGTTACTGCCAGTTGATGGTAAAAGTCTTGACTCTCCCTTAGACCTCCTTTGATACTACCCCAGCCAAGAACGGAAGGACCATCTTATTACTGCTGGGTGGGGATGGGAGTTCAGTTTACTCACTGGGTCTTCACTGACTCTGAAACGGAATCGTTCCATGTGCTCCTCAGATCCCAAGGTCTGGTTTCAGAGTCTTATGTTTGCTTAATATATGTCCAGAGTTTTTAGTGGTACTTAGCAGTCAGAATACAGAAAAATACATCTACTTCAGTTTCCTGGAAGCAGATGTCCTCAGTGAAAATTCTCAGTGAAAAGTATGTTAACACTGAATATTGTCAAGAGTGTGAAGAAATCAGTACTGGGAGTATTAACCTTTTTCAAATTTGGAGGAGAGCAACCCAAAAAATTGAAAAAGATCAGCAATCCTACTTATAAGAATCTACTCTACACAAATACAAACACTAGTGATTTAAGAATAAAGATGTTTATTTTAGCATTGTTTGTAACAGGGAAAATAATAAGCAATTTACCTATAAATAATTTATATAAATAATATATATATATTCCTTAAAGAAATGGTCAAATATATATAAAATATATTAATTGTGGTATCTATACAATGAAATTATAGGTGGCCAGACCTATTTTAAGAACAAGTTACAAAATAGGACCTATAGTACTTTCTCCCCCTCCCTTTTTTTTTTTTCAGTCACTGTCACCCAGGCTAAAGTGCAGTGGCCTGGTCCCTGCTCACTGTAACTTCCACCTCCCAGGCTCAAGTGATCCTCCCACCTCACTCTCGCGTAGTTGGGACTACAGGCATGAATCACCACGCCCAGCTAATTTTTATATTTTTTGTAGAGATGGGATTTTGCCATATTGCCCAGGCTGATCTTGAATTCCTGGGCTTAAGCGATCCACCCACCTTGGTTTCCCCAAAGTGCTGGTGTTACAGGTGTGAACCACCATGCCAGGTCCTTCCCATTTTTTTAAATATGAAAACTGTTGAGTGGGGCTTTGCATGTTTCCTAAAATTGATAACTAAGGCTATACACTGTGGACAGAGAGGCATCAAGTGTCCTATCTTAAGAAAGCTCAAACACTTGTTGGCTGACAATCCTATTAGAGCTTACAAGCAACTGGGCAAATCTGCACTACTACTTCCATTCATTACCCCTGTGCATCCTCCTTCCTCCAGTCTCAGCTATGGCCTCAGTGCTCCCCGAAAGGCTTATAAACAGGAGACCTTGGATAGTGGTTAGGTAGGGAAAAAATCTGTGGAGTCAGATGCTCTCGGCATACATGAAAACCCTGTTAATTCTCCATTGATTTCTCATAAGAAAGGGTAAGAGGATGCTTCTCCCTGTCCACAAATTAAGTATGGAAAAGAGGGTCATGATAATTGCTTAAGACATTGAGGGTACCTGAAAAAAAAATGGCAGCTTGCTCCTCAAAGGAATTTTTTGGATTTTAGCCTAAGTAGTTGATTCATCAACTATGCACCTTCATGAACAGGTGAAGACAGAACTGGAGACAGATGGCAGACAGATGAGAGTTGACCACAGGGTGAGGAGACCCTGATGGCAAGAGCACAGAGGCTGAAGGGGTTGTGAAAGCTAGACACAAAGATACAGAGACAAACTCCACTCGAGGGAGCTGTGCAGAAGGGTGGCTGCAAGGCATCCTCTCCAGTCTCAGTGCACACCTCTCTGGTAAAGAGCCTGCAGAACTTATTGTTGAGCCCACAGAAGAGGAAATATTTAGACTCTCTCTCTATATAAAAGTTAGCCAGAGCAAGTGAGAAGTGGCAACAACCAACAAAGGACCAGGCCAGTGGGCAGTTAATAAAGAAAAATCCTCTCTCATACTCCCTTCAACCCCCAACAGCAGAGACGTAAGACCTTGAATAAGGTAAAGGAAAAGATAAGCCAGACTTCTGGCCAGGCGCAGAGGCTCACGCCCGTAATCCCAGCACTTTGGGAGACTGAGGCAGGAGGATCACTTGAGGTCAGGCATTTGAGACCAGACTGGCCAACATGGCAAAACCCCATCTGTACAGAAAATACAAAAATTAGCTGGGTGTGATGGCAGGCGGCTGTAGTCCCAGCTACTCAAAATTGCTTGAATCCGGAAGGCAGAGGTTGCAGTGAGCCGAGATTGCACTACTGCACTCCAACCTGGGCAACAGAGCAAGACCGTGTGAAAACAAAAAACAAAACAAAAACAAAACAAAAACAAAACAAAACAAGACCTGGCATGGTGGCTCACAACTGTAATCCCAGAACTTTGGAAGGCCGAGGCAGATGGATCACGAGGTCAGGAGTTTGAGACCAGCCTGACCAACATGGTGAAACTTCATCTCTACTAAAGATACAAAAATTAGCCAGGATGGTGGTGTGCGCTTGTAGTCCCAGCTGCTGGGGAGGCTGAGGCAGAAAAATTGTTTGAACCTGGGAGGTGGAGGTTGCAGTGAGCAGAGATCCTGTCACTGCACTCCAGCCTGGGTGACAGAGCAAGACACCGTCTCAAAAAAAAAAAAAAAAGAAAAAGCTAGACTCCAGACTCTTTTGCCTTCCACTTCAACCCACGTGAATGACTTGGAGAAGCTAAAGAGCAAATCCACTGCAGCTCCCTGGAGGGATGGCCCGCGGCGAGTGGAGGAGATGAAATCTACATCAGATATGAGATCTGAGTGGTCAACTGCAAAATATTGAATTTGTCTTTTAATAATAAGGTGTTGGAAATGCTGTAGCATCAGCCCAAGATATTATTAGGGATCTGTTCCATATTAAGGAAAGGAGATTTGACATAGCATAGATTATAGAAAAGTGAAACTGGTTTATGAGTTATTCGTATGAAGCTGAAACTTATCATGTGATATGCACACGTATGTACTGTATATATGTTTGTATATATCTGTTTGCATATTCTTGTTAGTCTATATGTTTACATTTTCTTTTCTTTTCTTTTTCTTTTTTGAGACAGAGTCTTGTTCTGTCGCCAGGCTCCAGGCTGGAGTGCAGTGGTGCGATCTCGGCTCACTGCAACCTCCGCCTCCTGGGTTCAAGCAATTCTCCTGCCTCAGCCTGCCGAGTAGCTGGGACCACAGGCACGTGCTACCACGCCCAGATAATTTTTGTATTTTTAGGAGAGATGGGGTTTCACCATGTTGGCCTCGATGGTCTCGATCTCTTGACCTTGTGATCCACCCACCTCGGCCTCCCAAAGTGCTGGGATTACAGGCGTGAGCCACCAGGGCCCGGCTACATTTTCTATAAGGAAAGAAAACTATTCAGAAGGAGCCAGCCTCCATTATTAACAATGGTCACAAAATAGTATTAATAAAGTTGGAATTTATAATAACCAATATATTTTAAATTTGAGAAACAAAAATGTTTCCTTTATAAACAATGGGATGTACAGTTTCAGCCAGATAAGAGCATGCCCATAAATTTCATAAAGATGAAAAAGACTTTCTTGATTGATGAGAATAATCTTTCATCTTTGCACCCCACACATCTCAGTGCTCTGAGCACCCACTGGCGTGACTGCCAAGCTGTAGCCTTTTGATTAATGAATTCTTAAGAGAATCACCCTGTCTAGGGTCATTTTAAATGTAAGAATCTCTGAGGAATAAGGGGCAAGAGTGGGTTGAAGTTTGGAGCTACTCTCTTAAAGTAATCAAAGTAGTGGCTCTGGCTCCATTGGGTCAGTGTTGGCTCCTCTTACCTTCCTGTTTTGATCTTCTGGGTATAGCTTCCCAGTGTTCTTTTCCCATTAGCTACAGGAAATCTCCTAGTTTCAGTGATTCACTCTTTAAAAGAGGGTTCTTCTAGCAGAGCAATTTGCTCTCCTGGGACAGTTCTTTCAGCCCTCAGTGGCTAGTTTAGGGGATGGTTGATTCAGTTGCTTATTCTCCCCAAGACAAATGCTCTCCTGTGGCACAGTGGCCCCCTCCACTTCACTCCTTTTTACTCATGGTGATGTTTTTCTTGAGGCCATCCCTGTCCTCCTTCTACTCCACTTTCCTTAGGGGATACACAGGTTATCAGGTCTGCGCATCTATCTGTAGTTGTAAATGGAGTTCAAGTTATTTCTCATAGGACTTCTGAGTCCACGCAAATCAAGGGGCATGACTGAGCATTTGCTCTACACGTCTCTCAATATTTCCTAATGGTAAAGTTCATCAAGAGGCAAACGTGACAGGATCACATGGTGGGGTGCTGCTGCCTAACTCCAGTTGGCCACATAACTCAGCAGTTACCAAACTCAAATGCCGCAAAGGGAAGTAACTTGCCTTTCAGAGTAATCCTTGGACAATTCTGGGAGTGGAAACTTTCTTTTTCTGTATCCCTTTCTGTCTGTCTTTCTCAGTACAAGATCTGTAAGTAAAGTTCCCAAAACCTGATTTGAAAACAATCTGGAAGTATAATAATAAAGTCAATGAAATATCTTGGACAAAGATTTAGAATAATATTCACTGTTTATAAGGGTTTATTGTAATGGGCATTCTTGTATACTGCTGGCAAGAGTTGAATGGATGCAACCCTTTTGTAAAGCAATTTTGCAACGTGTTCATAAAGAATCACTAAGAATCCATTATAAGAAACATAACTTGAAAAACAAAAAAGAAAAAAGAATAAAAAAAGAAAAAGAAAGATAATTTGAGAGGTAAAGATTAAGGATGTATGAAGATGTTCCATGCAGCATTACTTATCATAGAAAAAATTGGAAACTACTTAAATGTCCAAAAATAAATTATTATTTATACATTAAATGTGATATTTAAAAATATTTAATACGATGTTTTCCAAAATAATTGTATGAGATGGCAACAAGCTTATTCTATAATATTAAGTGACAAAAGTAGAATATAAACGGCATATACAATATTAACCTAATTTTGTTATGTTTATTCTCTGTGTCTCTGGAAATAAACTCTTTCTTCCTAAATGCTTTAAAATAATCATAATGGTGTTTATGGTCAGAAAACCAAATTAATTAACAGAACCTGTTTTAATTTGGCACCAGTCGCTTTAGGGGTTTCTGGTTTTGGGGTAGAAGCCTCTCATGGTGGATTGTATTTTAAGGTTCTTTGAGATGGACTGGAAAAGCAAAAAGTTGGAAGCCAGTTTATCCACTCCCCCCTCAGATCTGCTTTTAATTGTCCACATTGTTTTATGTTCTCCTTCAGTCTTCGCCCAAAACGTTTTTTAAAAAGTTGTAAATTGATCCAAAAGTGGTCATGGTATGAATTAGTAGAGAGGAGATAAACTCATTCATCTCAGCTCCTCATTCTCTTTATCTGCAGAATGGTTAGACTTCCCTGTGTGGCAAGAGAAAAATATAGTTAAATTAAAATTAAGCCCAAGTAGCGAACTAAGTGATTGCTGGTGGGGTATAAAATAAGAAGCAAGTTAGAAATGTGTATCAACATCCTAAATGTATATCAACATCCTGGTCATGATCTGTGGGCCAGAATTCTACTTCTGGAAGATGGAGACAAGGATCTAAGATGGACATCACAGCCCCAAGTGAAACTGCAAAATCAGACACAACCTAGATACGTAAAAATCATGGGATGGTTAGCTAAACTGTAGATGGAACAAATAAAATGTGATAAAATATTAATTTTTTTTGAAGGTTTAGCAAGTTCTTGGAGTACCATTCTCTCCTCTTCTCAGAGGTGCCATCATCCTTCTCTTCTCAGCCCCATTTTGCATATGCAATCCATAAGCAAAGTGGAGATGTGTCCCAGACCTAGGGTCATAACGGTAGCTAAACAAATGTGAATGTATAATTTGTTTCAGAATTTTCTCTAAATATTATGTAATGTGGAAAAGGAACTTATTCTAATGAGAGAGAGAAAGAGTCTTAGAAGCAATCTCATGCTCATTTTGGTATTGGTCCTAACTAGTTGTAAGACTTCCTGCAGCATACAGTTGAGACTGGGTTGAGTATTTATCAGGCCAAATAACAGAGTCTGGATCAAAAACCTTGGGATTTTTCTCTAGAGTTGTGACTTTTTAAAAATTGTTTTTATTGTTGGAACTTTAGAAATCTTCCGAACTTTAGAAATCTCACTGGTGAAGAAACCAAGGCAGAGAAAGATTAAGTGACAGTTTGTATCATAATATCAAAAGACACATTTTTGAACGCCATAATCCTTAATGTTGAAATCCAGAAAGTGTAAAATCCCCAAACACTAAACCCCTAATATCTAAAATCCTGAAAATCACCATCACAGGGTAGTTGGATCACAGTTGACAAGCTCTTATAAACTATCTCCATGCAAATTGCCCAAATCTATCCCTATATTGCACTTTTTTTTATGTGCTGAATTTTCTAGTGTTTTAATTTTCTCTTCCTTTTTTTAAAAAAAGTTTCACTATTTTAAGTGGTCACCATTAGTTTTTACAATTCTACATGCTATATATTTAATCTTCACATCATTTCCAATATTGGAGGTGTAAATTGTATAGAGACTTTTAGAGCATTCTAATTTGTTTTATGCGAATTTGACTCCATGAAGGTGCATTATCAGAATGTTGTCTTTGTGTGTAAGCACTGTGCGTGTACATAAAAATGTTAAAACTTCTCTATAAGTGAACAGATGTTCTTTTTGTACATCCGCGTTTGTGAAAGATAAGATTTCTCAAGATCTCAGCTCTTAGGGTAACTGTATATGTGGTGGTGACCCACTGAGATTTTTAACTGATCTTGTCAGAAGACTTTAGTTGTTGATAATGGTATTTCAGATGGCCACAGTTATAAAGCTAGGTACACTCAATTACCAACCACGGTGATATGCACGGATACATCTCCTTTTCTGAGCTACTTCTTTATGAATACAATTTGTCTGCTCACAACTGTTTTGTCCATGTGACTATCGTTAGTATGCCTGAGTGTTTATGCTTGCAAAAATATATACATTATTATGGCCTATTTTATTGTGTTAAGTGGCTGTGAGGTCTTGTGTTGCATTTTATGCTTCTCAAGTAAATCCTCTTTTAAAAGTGTAAATAAAAATCTTTTAAAAATTTAAATTTTTTCAGAATTACATTTTTGAGATTTTGATCTTTTGGGATTCCAACATTCAGGTTTATAGCATTTGGGATTGTGTCTTTTGGGGTTATAATCCGCTTCCATTAAAGGATTTGCTTGGGGTCAGAGCGGGTAGATGGCAGAGCCTCCAAGCTTAGGTCTGTCTATGAGCTTTTGAGAATATCACTTTTTGGCTGCTGTGATGGTTCACACCTGTAATCCTAGCACTTTGGGAGGCCGAGGTGGGCTGATTGCTTGAGCACAGGAGTTTGAGAGCAGTCTGGACAACATGGAGAAATCCCATCTCAACAAAAAATTAGCCAGGTGTGGTAGCACACAACTGTAGTCCCAGCCACTTGGGTGGCTGAGGTAGAAGAATTGCTTGAGCCCAGGACGTTGAGGCTGTAGTGAGCCCAGATCATGCCACTGCACTCCAGTTTGGGTGACAAAGAGAGGTCCTGTCTCAAAAAAAAAAAAAAAAAAAAAAAAAAAGGAAATATGAAATATTGAGAAAGATAGTGAAATTCAGTATCATATAATTTATGAGTTAATGTATAAGATTCAAAAGAGAAGAAAAAGCAAAAGACAGGTTCTACAGACAAAAAGGTTTGGAAAGTTTATGAACTGTTTGAGGGGAAGGTCCCTAAGACAATGCAGAAGGCCTTGGTAGGTGGGGAATGAAAAGTTAACACAGCTAGCACTGAGTTAGCACTGACTCTGATGGTCTGTCATTCATAGTTTTTGAATTGATTTTCCAGTAGTGGAGGTAAGTTTCTGTGACTACATCTACCACATTTAAAACATTTTCACTTAGGACCAAAAGTACATATTTACAAGATGGCTGCCCATACCATGTAGCAGAATGATGGCCGCCTTATACAGCTCATCTCCAAATGGCCTGAGTCCAGTTTTAGGCTTGGGAAATTAAAAACTTCCAGGACAACTACCTTAGATACAGGCAGGGGTCTTTTGCAATCACTTCTTCAGATACTTGCCCACCGTTGGGAAATTGGTTAGTCTGGGATAGAGGCAGGTGGGAGTGCCCCACGTTGGGCTAGCTGCAGGAATGGCAGGTGAACTTGAGTAGCCTAGTGGTAGAGTATGGCAGGGCCAGCCAGCATGTCCTGGTAGCTGACGCTTTTGGAAACTGGCACAGTTGGCACTGTTCAGGACACAAGACTGTCCTGCCGTGCCCTGCCAGGTCCTTGCAGAAAAGCGACTGAGTCTTCTGAGGATGACCCAAGCAGGAAGTCAGGAACATGTCCTCTCATTCAGCCTTATTTCCAGTGAATAGCACAGGGTCATGCCTATAGTGAACACTCCGTGATGATGCATGTAGCCAGCCAGCCGCAGATATAAGAGCAAGTCCCAGCAAGAACAGTAGAGCCCAGCTCAGAGTGCAATGAGTTACTGTTTATCGTCATTCTAAAATGCATCCCCCCCCCGCCACATTTTCCCTTTATTTAATTAATTAATTTTTTTTGAGATGGAATCTTGCTTTGCTACGTAGGCTGGAATGCAATGGCACAATCTCAGCTCACTGCAGCCTCTGACTCCTGGGTTCGAGCGATTCTCCCACCTCAGCCTCTGGAGTAGCCGGGATTACAGGTATGCACCACTACACCTGGCTAATTTTTGTATTTTTAGTAGAGACAGGATTTTACCATGTTGGTCAGGCTGGACTCGACCTCCTGACCTCAAGTGATCCACCCGCCTTAGCCTCCCAAAGTACTGGGATCATAGGCATGAACCACCATGCCTGGCCTGTTTTCACATTTCTAAAATCAGGATACATCTTAACATTGGTCTCTTAGTTTCAGTGTTTTGTATTGTTGGACCCATAATGGATTTAACTGCAGTTAAAGAATGACTTTACAGGCTGGGCGTGGTGGCTCATGCCTGTAATCCCAGCACTTTGTGGGGCCAAGTAGGCAACTTGCTTGAGGTCAGAAGTTCAAGACCAGTCTGGGCAACATGGTAAAACCCTGTCTCTACTTAAAAAAAAAAAATAGCTGGGCATGTGTGCCTGTAGCCCCAGCTACTTGGGAGGCTAAGGTGGGAGGATCGCTTGAGCGTGGGAGGTGGAGGTTGTAGTGAGCCAAGATTGTGTCACTGCACTACAACCTGGGTGACAGAGCCAGACCCTGTCAAAAAAAAAAAAAAAATGCATGCTTCAATTTTCCTCAAACCTTAGCCAATAACCGGCTAACCATTAGTGTGAGTGAGACCGTTCTTGACCAGCTAGCTCCTAGCCAAATAGCCAGCCAGCCAAAAATATGTGAGCAAGCCCCAGCAAGGACAGCAGAGCTCAGGCTCAGATCAGCAGAGTCTCTTAACTGACTTACATACTCCTGAATAACTAAAGCTTATGGCTTTAAGCCACTGGATTTGAGGATGGTTTCTTTTATGACAAAAGCTGTTACATAATAAAAAATCACAAGACTTTCATGACTGGAATTGACTAAATGATTCAGAATGAATTAGACTCTGAATATAAAATAATTTCTGGAATATTTTACTAGGTTATTTTGCTTATTTCCTTTTATGTATCCTTAATGGCAATATAGGATTAAAATAAAGTAATAAAGTCTAAAAGAGATAATGAAGTAAGTATAAAATAAAAATTCTAATTTAAAAAAGGCATAATGTCATGCTTTTAGTGGAAGTATTTCTTTCCTTTGTAGGGCTACAGTTCTTAAAATTTCTTTTATTCTGTGACCCTCCTACATTCAAAGCAGTTTCAACAAAATACAGGAATTCTGTACTCAGCTTTCTGACACTTTTTCATTATATAGCTCGTGGCAATTTATTTTCCCTCTCTGAATTTCAGTTGCCCTATAAACAAAGTGAGGATTATAATACCTCTGGGTCAGGGTTGTTTTGAAGATGAAATATGATAATGTCTGTAAATGTGCTTTGTGAATCCAAATGGATGAAAAAAATTAAGAAAGCTGAGTCTAGTATTTCTTAAATGTGCCTTGTAATAACATTTTACTGGCTAAAAAGTACTAGTGATTTCCTCAATAAAATTGTTCTAGTTCATAAAGTAGGTCATTTAGGTTATATGAATTTTTGTTGTTGTTACCCCTGGTCCTTCCCCATATCATAGACTCAATAAGACCTGAGAACATGGCCTTTTCCCAAAAACATGTTGCTCCCCCATGGGGGTAGCAGAATAAACCCAGGTGGTCCATATGTAGGTGCCCCAGCTCTCATGGCATTATACTATGTTTGCAGCAAACCCATTTGGGATTCTTGTTGCATTGAAAGCCTCCATTGCAAAAAATCTGCCCCAGCCAACAGCCAACCCATCTTCAGCCAACTACAGCTGATGGGATAAGAGGCATACGACTAACCTGGAGAATCTAACCAGAGCCTTGTAGAAAAAATCAATAGTGGTCCCTATCTTGAAAATTCAAATTCAAGAGATATGAAGATGTAAGTTTTGGATAGTGGAGTTTACAACTGAATTCAGTTCTTGTAGAATTGGGGCCGTAGTCAGCAATTTAATAAACCAAACCTATGTAAAATAGACAGTTCAGAAGCAGTTGAAAGTGAGCCAGCATAGAAAATTAGGTTGCAGAAGACAAAATGCAGAAGACTGGCAAGAAAAACAGAGACAAGCACCCAGAGAGCTTCAGAGAGGAGAGAGTTTCGCTTCTGACTTTTCAGTTTCCCAGGAGATATTCCCTAATTCCTAGTTGCAATTTATTTTGTGCCAGGAGATGTCAGCCAGATTCCCAGGACTATCTTTACAATACCTCATTCCCCTTTATATTTAAGCCAGTTTGTGTGGATTTTTATTCCTTGTAACTATATGACCCAGTTAGTTTTAAAAAATTCTCCTGGGTTTAGAGATGTCTTAGATTTCTTTCATTCCTTGTCGGGGAATATTACTTAGTGGTATAATATAAAATATAGATTTGATCTCTGTCCTGGTTCCTGGCACAAGAGCTTCTAAGACCCTTGGAATCTCCTGAATGATAAGAATTTTTTTTTTTTGCATGCTAATGAGATGACTGGTGGTTGGAATCACTGCATGGTCCATAGACAGCTACGGCATGGGGGCTGGTTGCCTAAGGAACCAGCCTTGTGATTAGAAGGTTGGCCCCACCTCACCTCCGGGGAGGGAAAGGGGCTGGAAATTTGAGTTCAATCACCAACAGCCAATTATTTAATCAATCATGACTATGTAGTGGGATCTCCATAAAACCCCTAACCAACAAGGTTCGTAGAGCTTTGGGATCAGTGAACACATCCACGTGCTGGGAGGTTGGCACACTCTGCCTCCATGGGAACAGAAGCTCCCATGCTCAGGACTCTTTCAGACCTTGCTCTATATACTTCTCCATCTAGCTGTTCATCTGTATCCTTTGCAATATCTTTTATAATAAACTAGTCTTCATAATAAACTAGTAACTGTAAATAATAAACTAGTTCATCTGTGTCCTTTGTCATATCCTTTATAATAAACTAGTAACTGTAAATAAGTGTTTGTGAATTGTTATAGCAAATTAACAAGGAGTTAGCATCAGAATTGAATTGTAGAACACCCTGTTGGTGTCTATAGGGAATTGAAAAATCTATTTGTATGGGAGAAAACTCCACACATTTGGTGTCAGAAGTGTTATGACTGTATAGAAAGGAAAAGTTTTTCTTTTAAGGAGGATAAGTAAGATTGTTAAGAAAAAAAAAAAAGGCTAAGTGTGGTGGCTCACACCAGTAATCCCAGCACTTTGGGAGGTTGAGGCAAGTGGATCGTCTGAGGTCAGGAGTTCGAGACCAGCCTGGCCAACACAGTGAAACCCTGTCACTACTAAAAATACAAAAACGAGTGGGGCGTGGTAGTGGACGCCTGTAATCCCAGCTACTTGGGAGGCTGAGGCAGGAGAATTGCTTAAACTCAGGAGGTGGAGGTTGCAGTGAGCCAAGACTATGCCATTGCACTTCAGCCTGGGCAACAAGAGCAAAACTCCGTCTCAAAAAAACAAAACAAAACAAAAAAAACAAACCAGAAAGAAAAAAAGGGGGCCAGGTGTAGTGGCACATGCCTGCAATCCCAGCACATTGGAAGGCCTGAGGTCAGCAGTCTGAGACCAGCCTGGCCAACATGGCAAAACCCCAACTCTTCCAAAAAAAAATACAAAAATTAGCTGAGTGTGGTGGCATGTGCCTGTAGTTCCAGCAACTTGGGAGGCTGAGGGAGGGGAATTGCTTGAACCCAGGAGACAGAGGCTGCAGTGAGCTGAGATTGTACCACTGCATTCCAGCCTGGGTGACAGAGACTGTCTCAAAAAAAAAAAAAAAAAAAAAATAAAGGGTAGGGGAAGGAGCTACTGAGTGGGAGATGGATGCCTGAACTTAAGAGATTTGAGGGCAGCAAAAGATGGTGGTATTCACATAAACTACAAAAGAAGAATAATTCTAGATGAGATTCATTAGTAAATGACCCCAAGAACCAAGCAGAAAACTTTGCAGGTGACTGTTTCTCAGCAATGGTCAGAATGCTGGCAGAAGACACATTGCTTTGAAGGACACAGTGCTTATTGTGGACTCTTGTCTGAGATTTAGTGGACCCTTGTCTGAGAAAAAAGAATCCATGTGTGATGTCAGGTGGACCAATGTTTTATATTAATCCCCCTTCAACAAGATTGATGGTATTTTTTCCAGTATAGATTTATTTTTACTATGGAATAAGTGTCTGTTAAATGTTCAAGCATATTACCAAATTCTGAAATTAAAATTAGACAATATATTAAAGCCAGTCTATGGTCCTCGAAGTGCAGTATAACCTTACTCAGCAGACACAGGTATCTCTAAGAAGCTTATCATTAAGCTTTGTGCATCTCTCTTTGAGCACCTACTGTGTACCTGAGACTGTGGTAGGTGTTAGGAAAACCAAGGGAACCAGGCAGACACGGTTCTTGCATTCATGGAGCTAGAAGAGATAGACACAAACAGAGAAATGAAAGAAAATAATAATTACCTATTATCACTAAGTGGATAAATGCTGAAATACAGAAATAAGGGCAGGACCCACTGCAGATAAGGTGGTGAGAGCTCACTAAAGAAATAAGAGATCTGAATGATAATCTGTTTTAATCACACTAAAGGTGATTTGATGCTATTGGATTATAACAATTCAATAATTGTTTACTATTGTCTAGATAACTATGGGAAATGCATATCATCCTTTCAGACACTTTTGTAACTTAGTGACCAGAAGAAGGTGGGAGGACCAATATTAATTAGTGTCCATTATGATCCAGGCATTGTCCAATTACACATTATCTCATTATTATACCCATTTTAGAGATGGAAGAAGCAAGCTCCTGAAAGGTCTAGTATCTTGTCCAAGGACACAGTCAAATGCTGTTTCCACTATGCCAGGGTCTCACCTACATCTGTGAAGCGAAATACATTCCTCCCTCATCACCAATTGGATTAACTTTAAAATAAGGTCATGTGAACTGCTTAAGTGTCTCAAATTGTTTTCGTTATTAAAGCACCTTTTAAACTAATGATTCCAGTGCACAGCCCTTGTA
Organism: Ateles fusciceps; assembly: GCA_036589455.1. NCBI lineage: Eukaryota > Metazoa > Chordata > Mammalia > Primates > Atelidae > Ateles > Ateles fusciceps. The sequence goes on from JAZHEH010003259.1 coordinate 8,367,238, forward strand.
AATTAACATCTAGTAACAAATTTTACTGGAAAAGGAGAGTGCATATTTTGTGAGTGCTGCAAACATCCCACTGCCACCTGATTTCACCCAGTCCCATCGTATCCATTTGCTTTATTCTTTTCTCAAATGTGCATCCAGACTTCAAGATGAGAGGTTCAAGTTCAAGTTCAATTTTACCACAGCAACAGCCCCATTGTAATCTTGCCTCACTAGTCTCTATCTTATCTATCTTATAGCCTCAAAGAGTTAATGATTCATTCATGATTCAACATTTCTTGAGGCGTCAGGCATTACACTGAATGCTGGGTACAAAAGACCGCCTGACGTTTTTGAGAAGTCTGTTCTCATCACTCTGGGACATTCTAAACGGAAGCTCTTTCTTTTCCCACCCTTTCTCCCCGCTCGGCCCTGGGCGAGGTTCTTAAATAGTCCTTGGAGGTGGTTAATCTTTCTGCGAACTGGAAAGAGTGTGGGCCCGCGGAGCCTGCCCTGACCTAAAGATCAAAGGCGTGTCCCTCCCAGACGCCTGGAGGAAGCCCGGAGAACTCTGAAGAATGCTGCTGGCACCCAGCGAGTTTCTAAGGGCAGAGCCAGCATTTGGAGCGAAAGATGCAAAGCTAAGAAGAATGTTGGCCGGCTAACTGTGCCCCGCTCGCAGCAGAACCTGCCCTGCGCCTCGTCCCTGGGCCGGCGGATCCACAGCGGGACTCGCACTCGCTGGAAAGGGACAGAAAGGAGGCTGTGCAGGCTGGGGCTCAAACTCCTTCCTCCTCCCGCCTACTTCCAAAAACTCTTCTCCCAGGCTGGGAAGCCTAGGAGGCTGCTGCCCTCCTCCGCCTTTGCGCGCAGCTCCCCGCTGGCCGCGAGCTCCCCACGCACTCCTGCTGCGTTCGCCACCAGCCCTGGCGTCCTTGCAACCCCAACTCCAGGCCGACTTCCCGACGCATACAGTGCTGGACCAGAGCAAAGTCAAGCCAATTACTTCCACTGGAGTGATGGGGAGGCTGGCCTGAGGCTGGACCAAGGCACTCTCTTGCAGGGGACGTGATTCCAGGGCGCCCAGATTTCTCTTTCCCTTAGAGGTCGCAACGGAGCCAACAGCAGCCTGGCTTTAATCCACTCGGGACTTAAAAACATCATCTAATGACTCAAATCTGTCTGAGAACACAGGATGAGCGCATCCATGTCCACAGACCCTGCTGGAACAAGTCTTTTATTTTCTGAAGAAAAGTGATTTGAAGTCCAGACTGAATGGCATTTAAGAATTGGGAATTGGCCGGGCGCCGTGACTCACACCTGTAATCCAAGCACTTTGGAGGCCAAGGTGGGCGGATCACCTGAGGTCGGGAGTTCAAGACCAGCCTGACCTATATGGTGAAACCCCATCTTAAAAAAAAAAAAAAAAAAAAAAAAAAGAATTGGGAATTAATTCTAATCCTGGAGTGAATAGAAAATTAAACTAAATTGGAGCCCAGAACATGCAGCTTCTTTAAGAAAAAATTCCCCTCTGCAATATTTTCTTTCCCACCTCATTAATTAGTGTCCTTCATGAGAATCTGAAAACATTGATTGTTAAAATGTTGTCCTAGGACAAGCAGCATTGGCATCACCTGAAAACTTGTTAGAAATACCAGTTCTGGGCCCCACCTCAGACTCCTGGACTCAGGAGGGTGGAGGTGTCCAGGTGATTCTGAAGAACCACTGTCTTAAAAGTCTCCTTGGTCAGTGTTTTCTATAGAGTCAGCGGGTGCTGGAGCTGTTTATCACTTCTCGTTTTAGAATGAAGTCTCTGTTTGACAGTGGGAAAGCCTGCTAGAAGGATACTGAGTTGCTTTTAAAGTCCCATAAGCAATGAGAGACAGAGAGAGAGAGAGAAAGAGAGAGAGGACTTCCCTGGCTGCAGTCCAGATTGGATATCTGTCTGCTTATGAGAACTTGCAGACTCGCTTACTTGAAACACTTCATTCTCCGTTCAGGCGTCTGTAAGCAGCTTTGGTTGTTCTCCTGGTTCTTTCTAAAAGCAGCTTCTAAGATAGTTTTCATAACCTAGAGGTCATAGCAGGATATTCCCCACCCTTAACACTTCCCCAGCCTCTAAACTATGCTGGCTGGAGGCCAAGGGAGTCCCCCACTCTTTCTATGAAGCTGCTCACCCCTTATTCAAATAGAGACACACCAACTACCCGGAGCAGGGGTAGACTGGGGTGTTTTACCCTTCTGCGAAGACCAGAGGAGAGAGACCTGTGGTGGGTGTGGGTGGGCTAGTGATCTGGCATGGGAGAAGGGCCCACGGAGAAGGAGAGATGTTTAGACTGTGGGTGTGTGTTGGAAGCATGTGTGGTGTGGTCACGTTGTCATGTTCCTGGGCTAGTGGCAGCCACCACCCAGTCATTCCCACCTTGATCCTCACTCCAATCAGTGGACAACCATGGGGACCTGAGTTTCCAGGCCCTCCTTGGCTGAGGCTCCTGATAGGACTGGGCAGCCTCATCATTAGACACCAGTGTCATCCTATCTGCAAGTGCCAAGCCCTGACTTTGTTCTCTGAATTTTTTTGGATTTCTAGGAAAAAGCCACAATGGTAGAAAGTTCTGGACAAACTTACAGAACACTGGGGGAGAGGTGCAAGGTGAGAGACAGAAAGAGAGAGAGAAAGAAAGAGTCAACAGACACCCAAAAGAGATATTTTAGTTCATGCAAAAAAAAAAAAAAAATCATTGCCTGCATGCTATAAACATATACCCTTTTGAGCTTCCTGCCTGAGACACTTCCGGTTTGGGTCTAGGCACAGATAGTTCACTGCCTGCCACTTGGTAAAAGTAACTGACATTTGCTCGGAGCCTTTCCTTTACCAAGGGATTTTACAGATATAATCTCATATGAGCCCCACTAAGCCTTTGTAAGACGGAAGAGGAAGGTCTGCATATAATGATTATTATCATTCTCATCACCTTTATCCCTGCTTGCAGAGATGGGAAAACTGAGGATCTAGGTTCTTTCAAGAAACAGCTAGCTGGATGCAGAACCAGGGTCAAATCTACGTGTTTCCTATTCATAGCCTCATACGTCCTGCCTAGAGCAAAGGCTTCAAATTATAGATAAGGAACTGCAGATAGCCATGAAGACTTTCAAAAATCCATGTGTAGATTGGGGTTGTAAGAGAATGAGCAAGAAAAAGTTATTTCTTTATGGATGGTGTGCCTGGAATGCTCAGAATTTAGAGCATTTGGTTTGTAAAAACGTCAGTGGGAGATTGGAAAATTTGCAAAAGGTGGAAGTAAAACAATTGAATCATACTGGGAACTCTTTGATTTGAACTCTGGATAGGTTGAGGCTAGGGCTCTATCCCTCTGCTGGAAAGGACAGAACACATGAATTTGAAGAACGGGGCTCTGATCAGAGCTTGAAATGTTCTTGAAAGTCAAGTTGGGGTGATGGAAAGGTATCCTGACATCTTGAAAAGTCCTCCATGTGCAAATGGACAGGTGGATGAAGTCACCAAAGTTCTCAGCCCTTGGAGAATGGGGGAATTATGCTTGGTAATGTGGTCACTACACCTTGGTAATGAGGTCGCTATCACTGACAGAGAGCACACCTGGCAGAGCAGCTCTCCAGTCAGGACCAGGCTTGCTGGATCCTTCCTCCAAGGGCACACAGAGGGATCCACCCGCGAGGCGCCCTGTGGGGTTGGTGGGAGGGCGGAGAAGCGCTCGCTCCAGGTATCAAACGAAGCCGAGAAAAAGGGGAAAAAATCGAAAATAAAGAGCAAATGAAGCGGAAGTTTCAAGGCTCTCTGCGAGGAATAACAGTATAAATAACCGAAGACGTCTTGTAAACACTGCGGTCATAACCCCGAACATTAAACAGCCCCGGTGGCATCTGGCTCATCGGCCGCCGCGGGCTGCGCTGGGGCAGTGAGGGAGCCCAGTCCCAGGCTCCTCGGCTCTGCTTCTCTGTTTATCTCAACTTAATCTTCCCCTAGGAGCTGTTTCGTAGCCTGGAAAATGTTTAAATTAAACCCAGTCCGCCGGAAGTCGTGGCGGGAGCTAAACGCACCCGCTAACCGCAACCAAAATGCAGGCATGCCGGTTTATCGTTAGATTTAATTAATGGATTATTAATAAGAAATGTAGATAATGTATGCTGCAGAGCTTTGAAAATCGTGAAACACATCCGAAGGGGTATGAAATTTACATCTTTCACAGATTCTGTGATTCTTTCACTAGTTTGCAGCCATGCCCACACCTCCTGGAAGGTGACAAAAGGTGGAGTCTACGTTCTCACCCGCGTCAGCAGTCGTACTGTGGAATCCGTGAAACTTGGATTTCCTTTTCTTGGTGCGTTTTTACTCTTGAACTGTGTAACTGTGGATAACTTTAATACTGCCCATTCTTTGCAGTTATATAATTTCTATTGGCCTTAAAAGTAACCGACATATTTCTTTTTTAAGGTTTCAGTATAAAACGTAATCTGCATCTTCATTATGAAACTCGTATTCAATTTTCTTTTGTCTCTAGAAGTTTAGATTGAGGTCTAAAAGAACGATTTTCATTATCAAGCTTCCCCCGCAGTTTCCCCGTTTTCTATTCCAAATACTTTTAAAAATCACACCAAACATCAGAGCTTTTAGCAATATAAAGAAAGATTTATTTTCAAAAGTAGCAAAACTTGTTTGAAAAAAATATATATCTTTAAGTGACTTACTTTATAAATGTGACTGTCAAAGTCAGCTATTCTATGATCTACATTTTACAACATATTGTACAAAAGATACATCGATAAGCTCTTATCTATTTATATATTTATAATTACATATTGCACTTGGACCAGCAAGGCTTGCAGAGTCATTCACGGTAGAAGTTAATAAAGTTAAATAGATGGGAATCTTTGTAAGTACAATTGATCTCCTCTGGTTTGGAAACGAATCTCCTCGTCGTCGTAAAGTGTTCTCGCGGGTGGGACAGAGAGAGGAGCGTTGCGAGGGGGAAGCAGAGACAGAGAGCAAGGAGGGCAGGGGTCGCCTTCCCGGGGCTGCTCCCCCCCGGGAGCGCGCCTTTCCCAGACTCGCACCTCCAAGGTCAGGACGCGGTGGTTCCACATAAGCGGCTCGCGGTCACCACTTCTTTCAGGTCACTCTCGGGTTTCCCGGCCACCATAAAGGGCCACGTCTGCGGGAAAGAAGAGGATGGAGGAGGTAAGTGGCCGTGGCGGAGGAGGTGGGGTGGGCTCGGGGCCAGAGATGAAAGGAGGGGGCGCGGTGCGCTGGAGAGACCCTTTATCTCTGCTGTTTCCTCCCCCGTCCTAGCGCGGCCCCCGACTGGGTAAAGCAAAAAGCCGCCCTGTCGCCGAGTCAAAGCTCGAGAAGATGGTGGTGGTGATCTTTTAGAACCAGAGCCAGAAGGGCTCATACTGGGTTCCTTGTGAGACCCAATGCAGGAATTCTTGGGCAAGCCTAGAGTGGGTGGTGCTGTGGCACTGCCTGGAGGCAGACGCTCTGGCAACCTGAGCTGGCAAGCCCAGAAGGATCTTGTGCCTGCTGGGCACCGAGTTCGGGGCGAAGCGCCTCCTGGCCCCTCTTCTGAGTCGGGGTCGGGTTTCAGGGCCCTGTCGATTTCCTCGCCTTTCATCGCCTTCTATTTCCCTGGTCCCGACTTTTGTTGCCTTCATCGCAAACACTGGTTTTGACTACAGCTTCTAAATTAACCACCATCTCTTAAGGAAAAGGAAAATAAAAAAATCTAATAAAACTACATCGACTTTTAATTTAAGATCGTCTTCATGCGGGACTGAGAAAGCATGCTTTCTCTTCTTTTCTCCAAGCTGTTTTACAATAAAGCTCATTTAAGTTTCTTATTCAAAAATGAGGAGAGTAGCAATTGTAAATATTCTAAGCAACACTTTCATTTTAGGTGCAGATTTTAAAAAAGTTATTTACTCATTGAAAAAAGTCCCAAACTTTCAATTGGAGGGAAAAACCATTTTTCATGGCAAAATATGGTTTTGTCTCTTCTCCCGCAATTCCAGAAATCAGTTCAGTGAGAAGACAATTCAGGCCTCTCTCACTAGTGCTCTAGTGCTGGCTGATAAGACTTGCCTTTTAAGAGGAAAATCTCATTCTTATCATATACAAACAGAGGTCCTAGTAAGTTGTTGTTATTGTTTTTCTTTAGATCTTAAAAGTTTTGAAATAAAATCCAATGAACAAGGAATTAAAATATATTTCTTAAACAGTAAAATGCATTTGAGAAAAAAGACTCAATGATTATTAGTTTTGTTGTATTTAAAAAGGCTCAATGGGCATTACTTTTTAAGATAAAAGGTAACATTTCTTAAATCTTGGATGAGAGTGACCTATTTTAATATTTATTACACTCATACTAGTGAGAATTTACTGATTTTGCTGATAATTACTAGAGCTTCTAGGATTTAAAAATATTAATCCACTTAGGAGAAGCACAGAATAAGTAGTTGGGGGCTTACATGGACAATTTGGGGGGGGAGGGATGGATGTGTCCTTATCTAACGGTCCTGTTTATTTACAAGGAAAGGAAAATCAAGTTCCACTCTCAGCTAAAAGAAGAATAAAGGGCTTAATAAAATGCCTCCTCGACGCGCGCAGCGTCTTGTCAGTTTCTCAGTTTCTCAGCAGCCACTCTACCCCAGGGAGGGTGGCGATGGACAGGGCGCGGGGGATCCCTCCTCTGTGCCAGCTCAATACACTTGCAAACATTTAATTGGGCTGCCACGTCAAACCCTCGCATAAATCACTCCCGCTCCGGGGTCTGGTAGGGCCAAGAGCGAGGGCCGTGTCTAGACCGCCCGCCTCCGGTCCCTGGAGGCACTAGGCCCGCGGTGGCCGAGGTGTGTAAGCCGCCGCCGCGCCCGCACCCCCACTCCTAGCCCCGCGTGCACTCGCGCCCACCGCAGGCGGGACTGCCGGCGCGCCCGGGCTGCAGCGGCAGCCCCGGGAGTACTCACCAAGTTGACCGGGTGGATGTACCCGTTCTCGTACTTGTCGTTAGCCAGGATCTGCCTCAAGTGGGCGATGTAGCTGGACGCCAACCTGAGCGTGTCCAGCTTGGAGAGCTTGGTGTCCGGGGGCACCCAGGGTAGAGTGGTCTTGAGCCTGGAGAAGGCCTTGCTGAGCACCCTCATGCGGGCCCTCTCCCGCGCGTTGGCCGCGTTGCGCTGGACCTGCTTCCCCTCCTGGCTGACCCCGCTCAGGGGGCTCTTCTTGGTGGGCGCCTTCCTCCTCTTGCCCAGGCCGCCCCGGCCCTTTTGGGGAGACCCGTTCTCGCAGTTGGAGCTCTCCTCGGTGCTCTCGTTGGAAGTCACAAACTCCTTGTTCGAGTCCATTTTCAGTCCTTCACATTCCAACATCTCCACCTCTTGAAGGTCCTCCACATCGCTGAGGGAGCCGGTGGACATGTTTGGGGGAGTAGAGGGTAGAGAGAGAGAGAGAGAGAGAAATAGAGAGACCCTGAAATCAAGGGGCCTCCCGCGTGTGGAGCAGCCACCTCCTGTTGGGAGCTGGAGTTGGGGTCTGGTTGGGTCTCACAGCCCTTTTCCCTTTGCAGACTTGCGAGAAGGAACCTCGAGGGCTTCTGCCGCAGAGGAACCGGCTCTCTGTTTCCCCACTCCTGGAGTCGTGGCCGTAGAGGAGTGTGAGCGAGCGCTGAGGAATTTGGTGGACACTAGGAATTTATCTGGGGAGTAGAGGGGCGGATCCTTGCAGCCCAGGGGAGGGGCCTCCCAGGCCCCAGGAAAGCGCTTAGACCCCTTTAACAACCAGAGGGAAACTCACTCACAGACCTAGATTTGCAATTTGTAATGTAAATCAACTCAGCTGCATAAAGCACTTACTGGTCACCTTCTCCTAGCTTTGGCCGGGGCGAGGAGGAGCAGGTCCTATTCATCTCTAAAAGGTCTTCTTTCACTCTTAAGATGTCACAACTGATTGTTACTGAGAACTTTAGAAAAACTACCAGATCCTTTGGCTCTTTCTGGGCCTTCCACCTACGAATTTCACAAGCACTCCATGCGCTCTCTCCTCCCAAGAAAACACGAATTAAAACACAGGGAGTATCAATCGCATCCTGCAAACACTTCATAAGACTCCAAGGCTTTACCAAGATCTCCTTCCACCTTTCCCGGGATCAATGAAGAAGACAAGGGCTTCATAGAATCTCCACGGTGATGGAAAAGTAAGTATAAAAAATTTAATCTATGCTCGGTCATATTCAAGGCATCAAAGAACTGCCTATGTGTACACAAACATACTTGATTTGCACACTCAAACCCAACTACACACAGATTAGCGGGAGTGGGTAGGGAGTGAGATAGGGCAATATGAGTGAGGGTGTGGAAAACATTTTGTTGGTTGATCATCTTTTCCAAATAAACGCAAACTTTCCCTTCATTTTTTTTTTTTTCTAGAAATGCGTTTAATATTGCCTTAAGAGTCTTAGTTGCTCTCAGAAATCACCTTGCCTGGCCCTTTTTGTGATGTGCCCTCCCTCCCAATACTGCTGGCTTTGCTTCTTCCTTCCTCTCTGCTGCCAGAGTTCCTCACATGAAGCTGACATTATAAAACACAAAGCAAAATTACCTTTTGGGAAAGGTTCTTATTCATCTTTAACCCCAGCTCTAACCATCTTTCCTAGAGAATAAGGAAGTCTTCTGGGAAGCAGGCAGAAAAGCACAGGGAACCAGAACCTAGGGATTGGATGAAATTGATGCAATGAAACCAGGGAGACTGAAGGCATACATTTCTCTTACTATTTCCTTGCCAGGTTTTCTTTCCTTGCAGGTAGGCATTGAAGATGAGGGGCTGGAGCAAAATGTAAGAGTGGTTTCTGAGTGATTGGCTCAGGGTCTGAAGCCTTCTCCTACATTAAGATATCATATCTCTAATCCTAGGCTCAGCTGGGAATTCACTAAGCTCTAACGTTTTGTTTTGCTAGCAGGGTCTTGTTTGCTTTCCCCCTATGCTGTAAACTAAACAGGTTGTCAGCAAATCAGTCTTTATTAATGAATTAGTGACCCCTCTTCCATAATATCTTCGCTGAGGATCCAAAATTTGTTAATCACCAGTGTAGAGATTTATGAACTCTCTTATTTTCTGTTGTTTGTGCAGGTGGAGATTTAAATGACCACATCTACCCTAAGATTTATTGCGAGAGTGATTGATGTTATAAACCAGGAAAAGGACTCTTCCCACAGCAGGGATGACAGAAATATCAAGTTGAAGTTGCCTTTGTCTTCATGTACAAATTGCCTAGTACTACAACACAGAAAATATAATAATTTAATCTGAGGTTCAAGACAGCCATAAGAGAACACCCAGCAGGCCTGTTAAAAACTTCTCCACTTATTCCCTGACTAGTTTCCTTTGATTTGCTCTCCCTTTTCTCAGTCTTGGTAAGACATGAAAGTTACAGTTATTTTTAGACTAAAGAGCTATGTGAAAATGGGCATTGGCCAATACTTAGTGAAATGTGTGTGTGTGTGTGTGTGTGTGTGTAGCTACTGAAATATCTGCAAAATAACTACAAATAATTAATTTGGCCTCTGGAATGTGATAATAATTACAAATCCAAACTATGGCTTTACTACATACCGGGCTATTAAACTGTGATTTTTCTTGCTGGAGTCACTTTTTTTTTTTTTTTTTTTGGCTCTAGTTCTCTGTTATATCTTAGTTAATTGACTGCTCAGGCTGTTTGGGGGGATAGTAACAATCATAGTAATATGTACCACTGAAAAGATTTTTGTTGTCTATATATTTTTCAATGTTGAGAACTGAAAAGTACCAATTTCTGGAAGTGTGCAAAATTAGTCTCATGTCACAGGCTGGTTTTTATGCTTAGCAATTTTTAAAATAGCTATATAAGCAATAATTAAGTCCCTTGTCCATTTATCTTGCAGTGAGACATTTAGGCTGAGAAAGACTAGTGGGCTGATAATGAATTTTGGAATGTTTCTAAAATTCTGTAAAGGGTGGCAAGATGTGAAGAATGCTATCGCCTATGCATCTTGATATGAAGCCTTGGAGAAGAATATTCACATGAAAAATACTTTTTTCTTTTACAATTTTGTGTCTATCCCTGCTAATAAACACTTAGAGACAACTAGGTGGGGGAAATGGCTTCTTGTTGGATTCTACTGAGTACAGCAGTTAAGCTGTAACTTAAGCTGTGCCAAATTCTCCCAAAATATAAACTATATTCTGTGAGAAGAGAAGCACTTTTGAGAAGCTGTATTAACCCTTTTGGTATGCTGACCATTTCTGTTCCAAAGCACAAAACAGAAAACTAGTGATTTGAAAGTATGAGATCATTTCTAAAATGTCTTACCTGACTTTTAAGAAACAGTTATGCCCTGGAGGCATCTGGCCAATTTGCTGCTCACTTCTAACAATTTGTTTTGCAAGAAAGACTATCTTTGAAAGATTTTAGTGTGAAGGAAACTTTATCTCCCAAAGCTGTAAAATGAAGATTAGGCATGGAATGTATCCTTGAACTTAAATCCTGGTTTATCAACTGATACATTTACAGGAAGTTCAAATTTGATTCAGTTGCACTTGGAGGGAATAATTTGCTTCCTTTTTTATGAGAAGGAACACATCACAGGCTTCTTTTGAAGTGACTTCATATGCCATTACATAATCTTTCTCAGGGGAAAAATATGCCTTTAAATTCAAATATTAATCCTTTTTCTTACTCCTCATCATTTGATCAAGAGGCACATAGGCAAATTGGCAAAAATCCCTCTTCTCTCATTAGCTTTTTTCTTCATTTCTAATTAGCATCTTCAGATATTTTATTCTTTTTATTTGATGGTAAATACCACCACTTCAAATATTTGCCAACTTTCTATGCAAGTTGGTGCCTCTTTTATTTTTTGAGACAGAGTCTTGCTCTTTTGCCCAAGCTGGAGTGCAGTGGTTTGATCTAGGCTCACTGTAATCTCCACCTCCTGGGTTCAAGCAATTCTTGTGCCTCAGCGCCTCAGCCTCCCAAGTAGCTAGGATAATGGGTGCCCCCACCACGCTCAGCTAATTTTTGTATTTTTAGTAGAGATGGGGGTTAACCATGTTGGCCAGGCTGGCTTCAAACTCCTGACCTCAGGTGATCCACCCATCTCGCCCTCCCAAAGTGCTGGGATTATAGCATGAGCTACTTATGCCTAGCCCAGTGCCTCTTTTTTGATTTTACATAATTATCTGTGTACCCTTTGTTTGCTGCTGATTGTTTTCTATCTCCCACTTATACACCTATTAAGATCTGACTTTGTTTCATTAAATTTTAACTTTATTTCATAAAGTGAGCATTACCTCTCTTTGCTCATTTTAAATTATAGTGGTGCTGGCCTGTTATATTTTGGCAGCCAAAGTAAATATGGCACTAGTGAGCTTGGCAGTTAGCTAAGAGGGTCAATAATGGTGACGCTGCATGCTGCTACCTTTACCTGGCACCAGCGGAGGGACAGTATAAATCCTGGATGGTATAAATCATTTGGTAATGAGAAGTCTTCTGCGTGTTCACTATACCCTAACCCCCCCCTTTTCACATTTAATTCAATGAATTGTAGATAAGATGCTACGGCGTTAAGATTTAAAGCTGGCAAATCACAACAATACAGTCTAGAGAGAGTCTTCATGGTTCTTTGAATCCAAGAGTTAATCTTGCATTTCAGGTGTTCCATAATACAGCTTTGAAAGCAGCCAAGCCTATGCACTTGAAAGTCAGAGTTTACCCTGAGGTGTAAGTGGATGGGAGAAAACTCGGGGCAGACGTGAGAGAGTTAAAAATTTTGCAAAGCTAGTTTAATGTCTTCCTAAGTTTTCTAAGACTAAATAATTTTATTAGACCCTCTTGATGTTAGCAAAGAGAGAGTAAAAGACTGAGCCACTCCTGAGTCAGGTGCCATGCAGGGAACTTTGCCTCCATTCTCTTGTTTTGTGTATTTTCTCTCCTTTCTGTTGGCACTACTAGAAAAAGAGCTGCCACATGAAATGAATACTGTATTATAAATGTATGCCAGAGGCTTTCCCCTGTGATGAAGTCTTAGAAAAACTGGCTTGAGTGATGACTATTCTGTATCTTAAAATAAAGCTTAAAAGCAAAACCTCCCAGTTTTTCCCAAAATAATAAATCTTCTAGATTGTATAGGAGACCCCTGTAATGCACTTTACATGTTAAATATAGTTTATTGATAGGCATAAAAAAATACAGGCCAACTTGCTGTCAGCCTCCTTCCTGTCAGCTTGGGAGAGCACACGCACTGGAATCAAAGGCTTCTGCGTGTGATTATCTCTTTGGGATTATTTCCTTGTGGCAGGTGCTTTCAGCTTCAAGGCCCCAAGAGTTGCAGTATTTAGATCTTAGGGCCAGCAGGAAAGTTCTGAGTGTGAATCCTGATTTTAGGAAGGTGAAATATTTCCAGGTAATGAAGCATTTTAAAATAGAGACACAAAGTAATAGTTTGTCAGAATTGGATGAGGTGGAGGACCAAGGAGGCAATAAATACTCACGAATTTTGTTCCCATGAGGTGTCAGGGACAGTACTGCCCATCTGACTCTGTGTCCTGATTTGCCTCTTAATATGCCTTCCACGAAGCCACGTTGCCTTTAATGGTTTTTGCTGTTTGAATAATCATAGTAAATCTGAGAAAGCTTCTATTCTGTTATTCCCTATTTAGGATATATAATCATTGATCCCTGAATTATACGAAGCGAGATGGACTTGAGCTGTCCTGGAATATAATACTTAGAACCCTAAGATGGTTTATGTAATGCGAATGCCAGAAGGACTTTGTTAAAACAAAAATCTCATCTCTACCATAGAAACTTGATGAGCTATCCGAGGGCCGCCTATTCAATTAACACATTCCCAAATCTCCCTCTTCTCACCTCCTCTGCCAAACACTGGATCAAGTCACTAAAGTCACTCAGATGATTACAACAGTCTCTTAGAGGGTCTTTTTGTTTCCATACTTGTCCTTTTAAAATCTATTAGCAATAAAGTGGTTCAAGTCACTCCCCCTGCTTAAAATCTCTTAAAGTTTCCCATTGTGTTTAATATAAAATCCACACTTCCTATTGTGGCTTGCATGACTCTGGTTTGCTTGCTACCCTTTAATCATGCCAGCCATGTCTGTGCCCCTCTAAGACACCACACCCGTGCCTCCCTCAGGACCCTGGCCTTGCTGGTTTTCCTGTTTGGATGTTTGTGCCTGGCTTTCTGCATGGCTGAGCCCTTTGTTTTCAGGTCTATGCTCAAGTGTCACTTTCATGTGAGAAGTTTTCTGAGCATCCAATGAAGAATATTTTTGTTCCATGATTCTATTTTATTTATTAATAATAAAAACAGTAGCTAACATTTACTGCTTAACACCATGCACTGTTGTAAAGCCCTTTCTAGCTTAACAAATTTGCCCTAGTAACAACCTTATAAGGTAGGAAACTTATAGATGAGAAAACTAAAACACAGAGAAATCGAGAAACTCATTTAATTCGTAAAATTAGTGTTCTAGTTGTCTATTGCTGTGTAATGCCCCAAATTAGTGCCTTAAGTTATTATTATTTCTCTTGGTTCTATGGGTTGACTGGGCAGCCGGGTGGTTCCCAAGAGGGGACTGTCATGGTGTGGCAGCCAGAAGGCATCTTACAATGCTAGAGTCATGGAAAAGCTAGACTATGCTGAACATCAAAGGGGACTTCCTCATTCACACATCCAGGCCTCAGCTGGGATGGCAGGAACAGCTAGTTCTGGGCTGGCATCTCTCTCCAGACAACCTCTCCACATGGCTTCCTCAACCTGACAGTCAGGTGGCTGAACTTCTAACATAGTAGCCAGCTTCCTTCAGAGGGAGCATTCCACCAGACCCAGATGGAAGATGGAAGTCTTCTTATGATGTAGCCTTGGAAGTTACACAACATCACTTCTGCTTCCTTCTGCTGGTCAAAAGTGAGTTCTGGGGCCATCCCAGATTCAAGAGCAGGGTTTATATAAGAGCATGAATACTAGGAGGTATGGTTCAGTGGGGGCAGTGGGGGGCAGGGTGGGGGTCATCCTTGGAAGTTGGTTACTACAGTGCATAAATGCCAGAGTCTGGACTAATACACAGGCAATCTGACTTGAGCCTTCACTTTAAACTACCATGTTCTGAAATTATTATTTTTTAAAATGTTGTTTGCATTGTTATTATCTCTCTGCCACCCTCTTCCAACTATAATGAAAGCTTCATGAGTACAGGGACTTGATGTGTCTTGATCAGTTGTGTACTCAGAACCTAGTTGTTGAATAAATGGAAGAATGAATATATGGATATTTTATTGCTTTAAAAAATCACTCGGCCCCCTATGTAGGCTATTTTAGATTTTAACATTTGGAAGGTACACTGTAAACTGTAAAGTATAATCATTATTTAGAGTACTAACAAACTTTCAAAACACAGTGACTCAAATAAGCCACAAATTTACTTTTCTCTTTTATATCACTGCATACCTAGGTAAGTGGGTGACTCTGCTCCATAAGGACACCCAGGGATCCAAGTTTTTTCTACTTTGTTACTCTCTCGTCCTTTGGGGGTTGACATACATGACTAAACCAGGCTTACCTTCACCAGCCCTGAGGAAGTAGGAAAAAGAGGGTGGAAGGCAAGCAGATTCCTTGTAATAATGGGATCTAAAAGTTATACATATAAGTTCCACCCCCATCCATTAGCCTCTTTAGCTGCAGGGAAATTTGGAAATATGGTTTCTAAATAGGCTGTGTTAAAACTTAGGGTTGGGGGAATCTATTAGAAAAAGAAGAGGCGCCGATTCACAGAATCTGCCAGTGTATTTATAGCATAAAGGATAAAGTTAACTATAATTATAAAGACCTGAATCTTTTTTTGACCCTGATATAAAGTTTACTTTCTGTATAAGTTAGCTTCATTGCTTTTATGCAGACTTCAATTCTCTGTGAAATTTATGATTAGTCAAAATCTAGTGATAGTAGGCTTCAGGTCTTATTTGGAGCTCAGGATCAGTTGAAAAACATTTAAAACTCATCTCTGGCTACATGTTTGAGGTCACACATTAATGTGAACCATTCCAACTAATGTTGTCATTAACTTACCTTCAAAACAACAGCTCTAGAAAATTACTGTTTTTGAGGCTAGACCAGTAAAATTATTTATCTTACATTTACTAACAATGATTGGCACTGACTAAAGCCCTGAAAGTTGTTTGTTTAATTTCTATTAATCTGATTATGCAGCAGGTATAGTTACGAGAGTTGAGAGTGAGCGGAAGCTCTTTCTAAAAAATAAAAAATTGCTCTGTCACTCAGGCTGGAGAGCAGTGGCACAATCTTGGCTCATTACAACCTTAGCCTCCTGGGCTCAAGCTATTCTCACACCTCCTCTTCCTAAGTAGCTGTGACTAAAAGTGTGTGCCACTATGCTTGGCTAATTTTTAATTTCTTGTAGAGATGAGGTTGCACTATATTTCCGAGGCTGGGCCCAAACTTCTGGACTCAAGTAACCCTCCTACCTTGACCTCCCAAAGTGCTGGGATTACAGGCATGAGCCCCACACCTGGCCTCACATACTTTCAAGGTTTGATAGTAGTGTGCTGTTTTAGTTAGCTTAGGCTGCCGTAACAAAATACCATCTGGCTTAAACAACAGAAATTTATTTTCTCACAGTTCTGGAGGCTGGAAGTCCAAGATCAGGGTGCCAGCATGATTAGATTCTGGAGAGGGCTCTCTTCCTAGCTGGCAGACAGCCTCCTTCTCACTGTGTCCTTACATGGCCTTACCTCTGAGTGCATACGGAGAGACAGGCAGAGAGAGACAGAGGGCGAGAGAGAGAAAGAGAGAAATCTCTTCTTCTTATGAGGCCACTGGCCCTACTGAATTACGAACCTCCTTTAAGACCTCATTTAATGTAACAAAAATGACTCCTGAAAGTCTTGTCTCCAGATACAGTTACACTGGGGGGATGGGACTTTAACATGACTTTTGGGAATACACAATTCAGCCCATCAAATTCACGATTAGAAATTATAACCAAAAAATGCTTTTTCTTTATTATTATTCCCAACTTTTAACCTATTCAGAATTAAAAGAAGATAGTTCTAGGACTCTTCTGTCGTTTGAAGATTTACTGTAGATTTTATACCATTGGCAATAATGGTAACAACAATAAACCTCAGGCATTGGCTGTCTTGATTTTCCTTTTTGAGGAATCATTAGGATGAAGAACTGTACATCTGGATTCATGATCTATGTTGGGGGGGTCATCTGATTCTCATTTCTAAAATTTGCAAAGAGAGAGGAGGACTATTCTTTAGTTAGAAGCTCTAAATGAATTTTAAAGAACCATTAGTAGAAGAATTTAGGAATTTTTTATCTAGCACACTTGAGTACACCACATCACTCCCACACAGAAATAGACATGGGTTAGATCAATTCGGTAATAACATTTGCCAAATGATTTTGGGGGGGTTACTCTATAGACAAAACAAACAGTTGATAGACTGCACTGGGGTCTTTTCAACTGGTCACTTTGACATATTTAAGATAAAGCCAGTATTATTTTAAGTTAGAATGTTAAGCAGATACTATATTTCTTCCTCTCATATGAGTAAGTAAGTTTTTTCTCCTCTCAACCTAATTGCAAAACCATCTACAATGAAATAATTTGCCCGGGAAGGGTAGGATTAATACTTCTGAAATGAATTTGAGTGGAAGAGTAAACTACATATTGAATGGAAAGTATAAAGCTCACATCCTATCAATTTATAAAACATGAAAGTCCTTAATAGAATTATGATTTTCTGTTCATTTTATATTTTTCTCTGAAGTTATTGTGGTAGAATAAAATATTCCTGGACTGTGAACCAAAGGACCAGGTCCAAGTTCTGCTTATACATCTAACAGTTGTATGAACTTGGACAAGCCCTTTAACTTCACTGGGTCTCAGTGTCTTCTTTAATGTGGTAACAGCAGGAATGGTTCCATAGGGTTAATTGAGATGATGCATACAAAGGGATTTTGTTTAGTGCTTAACATGTAGTAAACATTTATAAATACCAGTGGTTGTTGTAACGGTAGTTATTGCCATCTCTTAGGCCCTTTTAAAAAGTAACATTCCATTTTTTTTCCCATTTCCATTTTTGGCTAGGGGTAAGATTTTATAGAATATAAGACTTTCAGCAATAACAAGATTATTCAAAATAGTAACAATAACAGGTTATTCAAAATAGTAAAAGATGATAGTCATATGTTTGTATCATGAAAAAAAATTAGACTAGCATTAGATCTTTATATATATGGAAAATGGAGTCAAATTTGCTATTGCTGATGAGGGAAGCCCTCAATCAACAAACCAACCAAATAAACAAGAATGCTTTTTAAAATGATGCTGTTGACACTTTGGGAGGCTGAGGTGGGGGATCACTTGAGGCCAAAAGTTTGAGACCAGTCTGGGCAACAAAGTGAGATCGTGTCTCTATAAAAAACAAAAAAATTATCTGGGTTTGGTGGCATGCACTTGTAATCCCAGGTACTCAGGAAGGTGAGGCAGGAGGATCATTTGAGCCCAGGATTCTGAGGCTACAGTGAGCTGACCACACCATTGCACTCCAGTCTGGGTGGCAGAGCAAAATGCTGTCTCAAAAAATGATGCTATTGACTTTAAACTTTTAGAAAGAAGGAATAAATAGTCATGCCTCTCTAATAATAATATTTACATATGATTTCCTATTAAATGGGGGGAAGGTAATAGAATCATGAAACCTCCATTTTAGTCTTACTTAAATATATGCATTTTATTTGAATTTTTATATAGGCATTCATATTCATATATATTTCAAGTAAAAATTAAAAATTAAAAATCACCTGAGAACTGAACCAATTATTGCATGTATTGTTTATCATTTTGTCTTTGAGAAGACATTTTAAAAATTATATCTATTGTTACGTGAAGAAAAGCAATGAAAGGCTTAAATGTTTCACCTTCAATTTTTTTATTTCTACTTGATTCTACTTGATTGGAATCTACTTGATTCCAATTATTTTGCATTGTTTTCTCCTCCCTTTAATTGTCTTTTAAAAAGTGTTCAAAGTCAGTATCTTAATGATGAATGATCTTAGAATAACTGTAGTTTATTTCCTCATACCATATAGACTTTTATCCATTGGATCAAAAGCTTTATAGACTTCCCAGGCAATAAAGAATTAGCCTTAGAAACTTTACATAAACCATATAGGTTAGGCAGCATTTCCATTTTTCACCTTTATTTTTTATTAACTTTTCTGACCGTGGAAGAGACTCTTGATCAGACAGATATCTTTTCTTTTTCCCTTGGGCTCTTTCAATTTGTGTTGTAAAATTTAAAAAAATCCTAAAGACAACATTAATGTAATATGCTTGGTCAGATGTGTTCTTTAAAAAAAAAAAAATTAAACGTTGACATATGAAAACAACTCATGCTGTAAGAGGCTTCCATCTTTCATACTGGAAGTGTTACTGACACATACCATGTGAAACAAGTTAAAGAGTAATTTTATCTCAAAGCCTCTGCAGATTTTTTTTTTGTCCTTCACCTATGCAAAATGACAAATAAGAATAAAACATTCTTTCTCACCTCTTGGAATACTCATGAATTTTTATATCAAGTGACCAATATCTTTTTCAAAAAATATCGTTTTCATAATATGAAAGAAAAATGTAGTATACACTAGGCTGATGGCTATTTGTAAGATGGCAGCATACTTTATCATCATACAAGTTTTTTTACAGGAAAAATGTTGAGAGGGATGATGTCTTTTTGACTGCTTGTTTCTGAAATGTTAAATAAACTACATTAACATGTTTCACTTATGTTGTTTCTAAATATGCAGAACCATCAGAGGAATTTTCATCATTAGGATAATCCATGCCAAATTTTTTTTTCTCCAAAAATATAAAGATAACAGAGAAACTGGTATTTTGGGAAAGAGCTTAAATTATCTAAACAATTGCCTTCCTTCCTCTGCTTCACAATCATTGTAAGTTCTTTTTTTTTTTCTTTTTTTTTTTTTTGTCCTTTAATTCTCAAAGCCATCAATGTAAGTTCTTAAATATTCTAAAATATTTTAGCTTTCTTTTCTCATATTTTAATTTTTGATATGGGCCAGATTGAAGTAAACATGCTCTGTTTCATTTAAAATTACATCCAAAAGAGTGGATCACTTTGGCCAAATCATCTTTTTATTCCTAGCTTTCTATACTTGATTTCCTTGGACAACATGCACAATGTTAACTTCAGTTAACAACTACAATTCCACAACCAGACTCGACTGAGCATTGTAAACTCATGGAAACAAAAAACCTCAATGCCTCTGAAAAAAGGGAAAAGGATTTTTCAGAATGTAGGCAAGGCATAAGTTATCATGAGGGCTGTGGGTAACTCTATAGTGTAAGTAGCTATTGACCTGTCTACCGAGTTACTGAAACCTCTCCCCAAGCTCCAGGAAGGAAAATAAAGTGTTAGTAGAAGTTTCCTGTAATCCTTCCTCGTCGTGACATAAGATCCCTTGGGAAATCTGCTGCTGTTGCAGGATTTCTCTGCTTCTATGTGGAATAGTGGTTATCTTTCCAATGCCATCTTCTGGGCCCCTTAGCAAGTGGTCCAATTCATTCTTACTCAGATACCATCTTCATGAGCAGGTCTTCTCAAATTGCTGTGTTTGAAAAATTCTAGTTTCACTTCAAAATGGGCACACAAACAGAGTATGTAAATATTAAAATTTAGCACACTGAAGCTCTTTCTTCAAAATGGCAAACAATGCATAGATTGAATTGATTAACTGAAAAGAAAAAATTAACCAGACTCAGTATTTTAGAGACATTATGACAGAATTTCACTTTTTAGAAGCTTTATGAAAGTGTAGCTTACATACCATAAAATTACCTCTTACAATTCAATGATCTTAGTAAGTTCATAGAACTGTGAAACCATCACTACAATCCAATTTTAGACCATTTCCATTACCCCAAAAATTCTCTCCTGCCCATTTGCAGTTAATCCTCACTTACCTAGCCCCAGGCAATCATTGCTCTGTTTTCTGTGTCTAAACATTTGCTTTTTCTAGATACACTATAGAAAGTATAAAATGCATGAATCAGAATATGTAATCCTTTGTTTCTTCGATATCTTCTTTCTTTCACTTAACGTATTTTTGAGGTTCATTTGTATTATGGCATATATTTGTATTTTGTTTCTTTTAATTGTTGTGTGGTATTCTTTCATTTCAATTTTTAACCAGATATTTGGCATATTATAGAAACACAGACCCAGCTAAAGGACAGAATTTTTGACTTCAATATTGAGAACTATATATTAAGTGTTTTAAAGAGAAACAAAATAAGTACTTTCCTTTCACTTCTCAAAACCATAATGGAGTGTGATGACTATTTCTTCCAGTTTCTACCTAGGTTTCTACAACACTGCAATTTATTGTGGGAAAGTTGTAATAGGTAGACCAACTTTTTCTATCTGTAGTTCCTGAGAAAGAAACTATGTTACTACCATAATCTTTTCATGCAGACACTGGCTTGGATATATTATTTCTGCTCCTATTCCCAGATTACATTAGGTATGAAGAAGGAGGAAAAAATTGAACAACAGTACAAGATAGAAAGCAAAAGCATTATGCACCAGGGATATTGAGACAAACTATAGCTATATTCAACATCATGGATGAGTCATAGAAACATGCTTAATCATAGGAATGTTGAATGAAAAATCAAGCCATAGACTACATACAGTATGGTTGTTCAGAGATAAACATATATGTGATAAAACTATATAGAAATATAAGGGATTGTTGAAAACAAAATTCAGAATGTGATTTGATCTAGGGATTATAGGGCTATGTGATTGGAGGAGCACAAAAATAGATTTGCTGATGTTGGCAATGTAGTTTCTGTGTTATAAATAGATTTACTAGGTGTTTTAAATGAATGGTGACTAAGGTGTATGTGTGTGTGTATCAAATATATATAATTATATAATTGTATGATATAAAACCATGAAGCTCAATACAAGCTCATAAGTTTTATAAAGTCATTAATTTATACCTTCTGGAATAATGTGGAAACTGATTTATATTTATGATGATGATAGCCATTCTTTCATAGTACTGAATATTTCCACTGTTAACATTCAAAAGAAAATCTACAATTCACTCTCTAGCCATATGTCAGGAAGAGTAACCTGTTAAAAGTGATAACTTCAGCGAGACCAAACATTGCTTTTTTTGCCAACTTGACTGAATATATTTGGGGTTCACCGCTTTAGCCCTTGGGACTGATTGTGAAGTTATTTTTTCCATTCACCTTTTGGAATTTTTCACTACTCATTACGCACCTCCATTAGAGAGGAGGGAAAGGAAAGGAGAGGAGGTGAAATTCAAAATGCTAAATGTTATTTCAGTGTTGGTTAGCAAGCTGTTCCGGTGAGAGTTCTGGGACAGACACTGAAATTAATAGCCATACCAAATATTTTGGATTTGTGAAACTCACTATCTATTGAAAGGTGTTCTTTAAATAGAGTTACAAATAAAAATAGGCCTTTTGGATGGGTTCTGCATCCATTTTGATTTAAGAAAGAAGTGGGGAATTTATTGGCCTTATAAGTCAAAAGTCCAAGGATATAGTTGCCAACTACAGAGCTTAAATTATTAGAAATCAGTCCACATTTTTCTCTGCTTTCTTTTTATTTTTTTGAGAAAGACTCTCACTCTGTTGCCCAGGCTGGAGTGCAGTGGCATCATCACAGCTCACTGCAGGTGCCCAGGCTGGAGAGCAGTGGTGCAATATTGGCTCACTGTAGTCTCATCCTCCTGGGCTTAAGCGATCCTCCACTTCAGCTTCCCAAGTAGGTGGGACTACAGGTGCATGCCACTATGCCCGGCTAATTTTTATATTTTTTTGTAGAGATGGGGTTTCGCCATATTGGCCAGACTGGTCTCAAACTCCTGGGTTCAAGTCATCTCCCTGCCTTGGCCTCCCAAAATGCTTGGATTACAGGCATGACCCACTGTGCCTGGCCTTCTCTGCCTTCTGCAGGTTGACTTCTGTGTCAGGCTCCAGATGGCATTAGCATCACTGCCTGATGGTCCAGACATCTTCCCAGGCATAGCCTTGCTGGGAGGAAGAGGGAATGCTCTTCTCTCGCAGCTCCAGCAAAAGGTTTGCAGCTGTGAAAGGCTCACTGGACAGCACAGACTTAACCCTGAACAAATCTGTGGGTTACTTGTTCTGTCTAGTCTTCCCCCCAGCACAGATGAATATTTTGAGTATATTGTATCTCTGACCCCCTCTTTCAACTATACTCACTCTTGTGATCAGAATTCTTTCCTTGCCAGTATTCTGAACTTGCTCTTGCAAGGCCACTGTCACATTTCGAATGAAAAATACCAATGGCTTTTATCTTGGGTTTCATCCTCTTTGGTTTTTTTAATACAATATTGGTAGCTGGCTTATTATTGTTTTATTATAAACATTTTATAGTGTTTATCTCCATTTTACACAAAGAGTGCCTAAGCACATTTTTTTTATTGTAAAACTTCAAATAAAGCAGAATCAAAGTGAGAAGTCCCACTTCACACTGCTGTTCAACGCCTCCTCTTTCTTCATGTGGTGGTCAACCTTAAAGTCCACCAAATACTTATAGTTTGTGAATATCTATCATCTATCAATATAGACATGTGTGTGTGTGAGTATATATTTTACATATATTTTATAATGTTTTAAATTTTCTTCTTACATATTTGAAATCTTAACCACATATATATTATTCTGTGATATAATAATAGGGCTTGGAAATCTTTCCATGGTAGGAAACGTAGATCTACATTTCCCAATGGTTGTGTAATATCCTGTGGTATCATTACAACATAATGTAATCATTCCCTGATAGGTATTTAGGTTAACTTTTAAAAATGTTATTCTAAATAATGCTATAGCACTTTCTCTTTTTTTTTTAAATACTCCTTTTGCTTGGATCCTGTGACACGACACACTTTATATTGTTTTCACATTATCTTTGATCACTTCTTTTATTTTCACTGGGTCCTCTTATACAAGCTACCTAAATGTGGGCATTCTCAATTCCTCTTGCTGTTTTTTTTTTTCATTTTCTTTCTTTACATTAAATAGTCATTAATTAAAGACATTTCCAAGTCTTTAATTAGCAGTTCTACATGTATGGTTGTCCAATTAGGTTTTTACTCTGGATTTAAATCCTGCAGGTTAGAAGTGAATCTTCATATACCTTCTGATCATTTCCATATGCATTTATTTCACAGGCAGCATGCCCCAAACTAAGCTCTTTCCTTTCTCTTTCAAACTAATTCCTCCATGTCAACATTGATTATTGATGAGAAGGAAGCCTTGGCTATTTGATAAGAAGAAATAATAGGGATGTCTATGAAATATTTTTGAGAATTTTATAAATTTGAAATCATTACTGAAATGTTAGGGAATTTTTTTTAATTATATGTTTTGATGTATTAGTTGTATAAGTAGCATTTGTGTTAATAAAACCATAAAATCAATAAATTGATCAATATACAAAGTACAAACAATAGGGATTATTCCTGTTTAAGCAGAACTCTCCTTAAATACATAAAATAATGCTATCAATACCTATAACAACTCATGCCTCTTGCCTGCCCCTCAAGCTTCTTTTTCATTCAGCAAATATTTATTAGTACCTTCCACGTACCAAGTAATGTACAAGGTTCTGTGGACTTTTATGATTTGCACGCCTCTTGTTCATCTCCATCTCCATCGTTTTCTTTGGGTTGAAATACAAGGCACAGCATTTTGTTTAGGAGAGCAGGCTGTACTTGCAAACTGCAATATCAACAGATGAAATGTTGAATGGGCGTTTATTTTCTCCTTTCATTTAACACATGTTTTGAACTGCCACGTTTTCCTGCATTAGTCTGTTTTAAATTTGTACCTTAAACAAAACAATTGAGTTTGTTGGCTGCAAAATAGCCAGGTCTGAAGCAAAAAGGGATGCCTAGTTTATTGTGACCTTTCTCTTTTTTTCAGTGAACTCACTGCTGGAGAGAATATCTTTGAGAGACAGAATAGTACAGGTAGGTTTAGTGTCAGATGATTGGATCATTCTGCTCCTCTTTGCCTGCATGAACTTGGGCATAATTAACCTATGTAGCTTCACAGGGTTGTTTTGAGGATGATGTGAGATTGTATACACACAGACACACACACACACACACACACACACACACACACACACACACAGGTGCATCTTAAGTACCCAATAACTATTAACTCATTATGACATGCTCTATTTTGTGTTTCCTGTATGTTTTAGGTTAGAGCTCTTTTTCTGCCATTTTCTTTAAGTAAAATATATTATTTTGTTTATTTAGATGTATATCTTAATCTAAAATTTGTAGAAAAATCATCATTCTCTGTATAATGTGAACTTTTAATGAACTGCAAGCTATCAATCCCAATTCTATGTGCTTAAGCAAAGTTACCATGAAAATCTCTGAATAACAAAAGGATTATAAAACCTATGGAATTTATGTATTTTAATAAATAATGACCAAAATGTGAATTTCAGAGCAATCAAAATATTGAGATTTTAAAATACTTGAATTTTTGTTATAAAAGAATTAGATCCATATTGTTGTCATAATTTTGAATAAACTACTAAGCTGTGTTATACATGTGGACAGATATAAGAACACCATTCTACCATATGACATTTAAAGAAGTTCAAAGCAAAGAAATATATTTGAAAAATCTGTATCCCATGACTCTTTTAATGACCATATTTCACTGTGATAATATTATATTTTACATTTCTTCAACACATTTGATCATTTCATACAAATACAAATTTTATATGATCCTTTGTAACAATTCTTTCTGCATTGGATGTTAAGTATTTACAAGAGTACAAGCTCATTTCAATATTAGCCTCCAAAAGTACTGTTTCCATTTAAAAGGTAGTAAAATAATTTGCACCAAGGTGCAGAGGACTCGCTGTTTTATATTCACTAATTACTTACTAATTAAAAGCAAATGTAGCAATTCAAAAAACCCTCTAATTTGAAGGAAAAGATCTACTGTGTACCAGGTGGGTTGAGGGCTTGACATGCAACATCTCATTCAACCTCATAATAATGTTTCTACATAGAAAATATCTCCCTTTACACACATAAAACCAATACTTAGAATGATTATTTGCTCAAGTTCACTCTTTCAAAGCAGGGAGAAGCTGATGAAATCCAAGCCTTTCTGAGTGATATTTCTCCATTGCTTCACACTACTTCCTAATTATTTGCTTGTGGTAGAAATATTTCTTAGTAGAGAAACTTCCAAATGCCTTTATTTGTTAGATGGACTGGTGTTCTCTCAATAATAGAGTCTTGGATCTTTTTAGAATTGTTCAAACTATTTCATTTTTACTTTATTTTACTTATTTATCAAAATTTCTAAATATTTATTTATTTATCTATTTATTTATTTATTTTCTAGAGAGAGAGGGTTTCACTCTGTCATTTAAGCTGGAGTGCATACTGTAGCCTTAAACTCCTGGGCTAAAGTGATCCTCTTGCCTCAGCCTCATAAGTAGCTAGGACTGTAGGCACATGCCACCACATATGGCTAATTTTTAAATTTTTTGTAGAGATAGTGTCTTGCTATGTTGTCCAGGTTGGTGTGGAAGTTCTGTCCACAAGTGATCCTCCTGCCTCAGCCTCCCAAAGTGCTGGGATGCTCAAACTATTTTAGGGACTTGGCTTAGTATCTTTGTAATATGTGTGGATATCTACTAACTGCATAAATATGTATATTAACTGATTAATTATGTCCCATTTTCTTGAGTTTAAAAATTGAGATACTCCTGTTTTCAGGGATACAGGCCATGCACATAGAGCAAGCTTCATTCTTCTCAGCAACACTGACTGTAGAAGACAGAACCCCAGGACAGATTCTTGATACTTCTTCCTGTGTCATTTTCCACATTAGATAATCTATCACCAATTTCTCTTAACTCTACCTTCTAAAAACCACTGGAATACATCCATTTCTCCTATCTTTCTAGCTAACATTAATGTTGAAGTTATCATTATCCTTCACCCCAATAACTGCAACTGGATTAGTACAAAGAAGTCTCTCGGTATCCTTTTTTGCCCACTTCTATTTACTCTGTGATGCAGCCAAAATAATCTTTGGGAACACAATTCTAACTAGGTTAGTCTTCTGTTTAAAACTCTTTCCTTTCCATTGCATTTAAGTTGAACACTGTCTTAGTCTTTCCAGGCTATGATAACAAAATGCCTTAGACTGAGTAATTTAGAACCAATAGGAATTTATTGTTGCCAGTTCTGGAGGTTGGAAAGTCCCAGATCAAAGCATCAGCAGATTTGGTGTCTTTTTCTCAAAGATGGCACCTTCTGTGTCCTCATAAGGCAGAAGGGGCAAGGAGGCTCCCTCAGGCTACTTTTATTAGGGCACAAATCTCATCCATTAAGGCAGAGTCCTCATAACCTAACCACCTCCTAAAGGCCCCACCTCTTAAGACTACTGTATTGGAGATTAGGTTTCAACATATTAATTTTGGGGAGATGCAAACATTAAAACTATAGCAAAAACCAATGCTGATTCTTGGTGGGAGG
The DNA here is from genome assembly GCA_036589455.1 of Ateles fusciceps. NCBI lineage: Eukaryota > Metazoa > Chordata > Mammalia > Primates > Atelidae > Ateles > Ateles fusciceps. Next base: position 8,393,947 of record JAZHEH010003259.1, read on the forward strand.
TACACTGAGTGGGGCACATACACTCATTTATTTAGTGTTTTAAATATGTAGAAATGAGTAGTGGCTTCAGTGCGTTTCCTCATGGTTTAATACTATGAAAAGTTACTATTACCTGTTACGAAGATGCAACTTGTTTTTGCAGGTAATTTTCTGAGTGATCATATCAGTACTAAAACTCACTTATAAGACCAACATGATGGATAGAAAGTTCAGTGTAATGTTTAAGAGTATAGACTTTGCTGGAGTCAGACTGCCAATGTTTGAAACCTGCTTGCTTTGCTACTTCCTCACTGGAAAACTTGCTTGAGCTCTCTGGGCTTCAATGTTTCCATCAGGAATTTAGGGACACCAATTCCTATTGTGAGAATTAAAAGGGAAAATAACATATAAAATCTGCTTTGAGAGCTTGGCACATAAAAGGTATTTAGTAACTCATAGCTGTTTTCATTAGATTCTTTAGTGTTAGGCAAAATCTCTTAAAGAAGACCTACACAAAATATTTTTTTGAAACTGCCATTAATTAGATTAATAAATGAGAACTGAGCAAGATTGCTGTTCTTAAATGTTAAAATAGGATTTAAGTTAGAAAGAGAAAGAGAAAATTACCACAGATAATTAGATAACCAGCAAAATTTAAAGAGATTACTTTAATTACTAAATAACTTTTAAGAAATTTCTCTCTAAGTTTAAACGCTGATTATTTTGTAGAAGAATATTATATAGCAAAATTTAACTAGAAGAGACAAAAAAATCTAACAGTCCTTAGAAGAATTGAAAAGCTGTCAAGACTTTCCGCTGTCTCCTCATCAAAAGCAACAAGCCTAGATGGTTTTATCATGGGATTTGATCTCCAAGGAACTAATAACTCCATTATTACTTATGCAGTTTCAGAGGATAGAGGGAAAAGAAAGTTTCCAAATTATTTGTATGAAGTGAGTATAACATCAATACCAAATGTTAAGAATGCTGGTGCATTTGAACCTGTGCACACATGTACCTAACTATCCACCATATCCAAGAACTGTGGTCCATTTTCATCTAAATCTTTGCAAAAATCCTAACCAAATTATTTATGAAAAGAATGAAGCAGTGTATAAACAGACTAATATGATACATATAAGTACATTTATACATTTTTATGTGTATGGAAACAATGATGTTTTAGTATCAGGGACTCTTTTATCTATGAACATATTGATTCTACTCATATGTCAGGAAAATCACATAGTCATTGCTATGGTCTGTGTATTAGTCAGCGTTCTCTAGAGGGACAGAACTAATGGAATATAATAAACTCATATATATATGAGTTTATTAAGTATTAACTCACATGATCACAAGGTCCCACCACAGGCTGCCTGCAGGCTGAGGAGCAAGGAGAGCCAATCTGAGTTCCAAAACTGAAGAACTTGGAGTCTGATGTTGGAGGGCAGGAAGCATCCAGCACGGGAGAAAGATGTAGGCCCGGGAGGCTAGGCCAGTCTCCCTTTTCACTTTTTTCTGACTGCTTATATTCTAGCCATGCTGCAGCTGATTAGATTGTGCCCACCCCAGATTAACAGTGGGTCTGCCTTCCCCAGCCCACTGACTCAAATGTTAATCTCCCTTGGCAACACCCTCACAGACACACCCAAGATCAATACTTTGTATCCTTCAATCCAATCAAGTTGACACTCAGTATTAACCATCACAGTCTGGCTCTGTGTCCCCACCCAAATCTCATCTTGAATTGTAATCCAAATTATAATCCCCATATGTGGGGGAGAGGGACCTCATGGGAGGTGACTGAATCATGGGAGCAGTTCCTCTGTGCTGTTGTCATGATAGTCAGTGAGTTCTCATAAGATCTGATGGTTTTGTGAGGGGCTTTTCCCCCTTGCTCTGCACTTTTCTCATTCTTCTTCTCCCAGTTGCCATGGGAAGAAGGACGTGTTTGGTTTCTCTTCCACCATGATTACAAGCTTTCTGAACCTCCCCAGCCCTGTGGAACTGTGAGTCAATTAAACCTCTTTCCTTTATAAGTTACCCAGGCTCAGGTATTTCTTCATAGCAGCGTGAGAATGGACTAATATAGTAAATTGGTTCCAGTAGAATGGAGTGCTGCCATAAAGATACCTGAAAATGTAGAAGTGACTTTGGAACTGGTAACAGGCAGAAGTTGGAACAGCTTAGAGAACTCAGAAGTAGACAGGAATATTGGGGAAAATTTGCAACTTCCTAGAGACTTGTTGAATGGTTTTGTCCAAAATGCTGATAGTGATATGGTCAATGATGTCTAGGCTGAGGTGGCCTCAGATGGAGAGGAGAAACTTGTTGGAAACTGGAGCAAAGGTGACTTTTATACTTTAGCAAAGAGACTGGCAGCATTTTGCTCCTGCCCTAGAAATCTGTGGAACTTGGAACTGTAGAGACATAGTTTAGGGTATCTGGTCTGGTGCCTTAGTTGTTCCAGCTTTCAGGCTTTGGAGAGTCTGAGCCGACTCAGGGCAGAAGGGAGTCCCCAGCATAGCACAGCCACCCTACCAAAATGTGGCTAGACTATTGCTTTAAGTTGGTGCCCAATCCCATTCCTCCTCACTGGACTGGACCTCCCAACCAGGACCTCCAGCCACCCCTGTCCAAGCTCTCCAGCTGACAGAGATCTGAATTCAACTGTGACAGTGTTCCCAGAGGGGAGGGGGTAGGCCACCATCTTTGCTGTTTGGGCAACTTAGTTGTTCTAGCCTTTGGGCTTTGGAGAGTATGAGCTGACCTGGGGTGGAAAGGATCACCAGCACAACACAGCCACTTTACCAAAATGGGACCAGACTGCTGCTTTAAGTGGGTGTCTGACCCTGTTCCTACTCATTGGGTGGGACCTTCCAACCAGGGCCTCCAGCCACTCCTGCCTGAGCTGTCCTGCTGACAGGGATCTGAATTCCTCCTAGAATAGCACAGCCAGAGGGAAAGGTGGACCACCATCTTTGCTGTTTGGGTGACTTAGTCATTTCAGTTTGGGCTTCAGAGTGTCTGAAGTGACTGGGGGTTGAAGTGGACCCTCAACACAGCATAGCTGCTCTACCAAAACATGGCCAGACTGCTTTTTAAAGCAGGTCCTGATTCCATTCCTCCTCACTTGGTGGGATCTTCTAACCAGGGTCTCCAGCCACTTCCTACAAGTGTCTTTGGGCCAGCAACAGGTCTGTACCTCCCTGGGACAAAGCTTCCATAGGGAGGGGACAGGCTGCCATCTTTGCCTTTTTGCAGCCTTCACTGGTGACACATCTAGGTTCTGGAAAATCCAAGGTGGCTAGAGACTAGAGGGGGCACCAAGCATACCACAGCAGCCCTATAGAAAGGTGGCCAGACTGTTACATGAGTGGCTATTCCCATATCTCTTTACCAGGCAGGTCTTCTAGGCCTGGGCCCCCAGCCATCTCCTGCCAGAGGCATTGAGCTAATATCAACTCAGCAACTACCTGGACGGAGCCTCCAGGGGCAATTGAAAGCCTGTTAGCCAGTGCCTCTGGAGTGGAACTGCCCTTGCCACCCTCAGACTAATGAAGGATCAAAGACCCTAAACGCCTTATCCATACCTCCAACAAGCTGTAGTCCACCCAACAAGAGGAGGCCAGTTCATTTTCCATGAGTTCCATACATTCCCCATGGCTCATCACTGGACAGGGAACCCCTGGCTTGGGCTCACAGCACAAACTCTCCATCGTGGGTTGACTGCACTGAGTGATTGCTGACCTGCATCTCTCTGGGGTGGAGACCCCAGGAGACAAGCAAATGGCCCTTGGCCACAACCACTACTAAGATCTCTTCCTCTGTTGCCTCTAAGCCAGGGAAGGAACATAAACACTGAGATTGTCCCAGAGCTGCAGTGGGCAGCACAGGAGTGCCAAGTTGTGAGCTATAGGCAGCACTCAAGGGGAAGAGGAACCCACACTTTCAGAGAACTGAGAAGGAACATGGCTGCAACTGAGGAAACAAGTGAGCCACACAACTGAGCAAGAGTCAACCAACTGAACAATACACCTAAGTGTCACCTGCTGGATCACACCCCAAAGCTTCAACACCCAAAATACTTCACTAACATACCTCTGAAACCAGAGGCAAGAAGTCAGCTTCTAGTAGAGACCCTACACAAAGCCTTGGTCCAGAAAAGATCCAGAAAAGAAGTCTATTGAGCATACTCAATTTACACTGCCATTAAAGGAACATCCACACGCAGAGATGACAAAGAACCAATGCAAGAACTCTAGTAACCCAAATGGTCAGAGTGTTATATGCTCTCTAAATGACTACACCAGTTCTCCAACAAGAGTTCTAACCAGGCCAAACTGGCTGGAATGACAGAAATAGAATTCAGAATATGGATAGAAATGAAGATCATTGAGATTCAGAAGGATGGCAAAACCCAATCTGAGGAAAAGGATTATGATAAAGTAATACAAACCCAATCTGAGGAAAATAAGAATCATGATAAAGTAATACAGGAGTTGAAGGACAAAAAATCCAGTATAGAAAAGAAATCAATGGTTCTGACAGAGCTGAATAACATAATACAAGAATTGCACAATGTAATTACAAGTATTAACAGCAGAATAAACCAATTCGAGGAAGAAATCACAGAACTTGAAGACTGGTTCTCTGAAATAAGGTAATCAGGCAAAAATAAAGAGAAAAGAATACAAAGGAATGAACAAAACCTCTGAGAATTATGGGATTAGGTAAAGAGGACAAATCTACAAATCACTGGCATCCCTGAAAGGAAGGGGGAAAAAACAAACAACTTAGAAAATATATTTCAGGATATAATCCATGAAAACTTCCCCAACCTTGCTAGAGAGGCCAAGAGTTAAATTTAGGAAATACAGAAAACTCCTTCAATATCCTACACAAGAAGATCATCCCCAAGACATATAATTGTCAGATTTTCTGACGTTTAAATGAAAGAAAGAATGTTAAATGCAGCTAGAGAGACAGAGCATGTCACCTACAAAGGGATACTCATAAGGCTAACAGTGGACCTCTCAGCTGAAACCCTACAAGCCAGAAGAAATTGGGAACCTGTATTCAACATTCTTAAAGAAAAAAATCTTCAACAAAGAATTTAATATCCAGCCAAACTGAGCTGCTTAAGTGAAGAATAAATTAGATCCTTTTGAGATAAGCAAATGTTGAAGGACTTTATTACCACCAGACTTGCCTTACAAGAGAGCTTGAAAGAGGCACTAAATATAAAAGGGAAAGACTGCTAGCAGCTAATATAAAAACACAATTAGACACACAGACCAGTGTCACTGTAAAGCAACCACACAAGCCAACAAAATAGCCAGCTAAAAGCAAGATGACAGGATGAAATCCACACATATCAATACTAACCTTGAATGTAAACAGGTTAAATGAGACACTTAAAAGGCACAGAATGGCAAGTTGGATAAAAAAGCTAGACCCAATGGTATGCTGTCTTCAAGAGACACATCTCACAAATAATGACACTCACAGGCTTAAAATGAAGGGATGGAGAAAAATCTACCAAGCAAATGGAAAATGCCAGGTTTGAAATTCTAATTTCAGACAAAACAGATTTCAAATCAACAAAGATAAGAAAGGACAAGGAAGGCATTACATATGGTAGAGGATTCAATTTATCAAGAGGACCTAACTATCCTAAATATATATGAACCCAACAGAAGATAATGAGGTCTTCTTGATTAATTGAGCACCCAGATTCATAAAGCAAGTTCTAAGAGACATACAAAGAGACATAGACTACCACACAGTAATAGTGGGAGACTTCCACACTCCACTGATAGTATTAGACAGATAATCAAGGCAGAAAATTAACAAAGATGTTCAGGACCTAACCTCAGGGTTGAACCAAATGGATGTGATAGACGTTTACAGAAGTCTCCACTCCAAAACAACAAAATATACATTATTTTCAACACCACATGGCACATACTCTAAAATCAACCACATAATTGGACATTTAAAAGTCCTCAATAAATGTAAAAGAGGCAAAATTATACCAAACACACCCCTGGACCACAGTGCAATGAAAATAGAAGTCAACACAATGAAAATTCCTCAAAACCATACGATTACATGAAAATTAAACAACATGCTCCTGAGTGACTTTTGGGTAAATAATAAAAGTGAGGCAGAAATCAAGAAGTTCACTGACAATAATTAGAACAAAGATACAACATACCAGAATCTCTGGGACACAGTTAAGGCAGTGTTAAGAGGGAAATTCATAGCACTAAACACCTACATGAAAAAGTTAGAAAGATTTCAAATTAATAACCTAATTTCACAACTGAAAGAATTGGAGGAGCAAGAACAAATCAACCCCAAGGCTAGCAAAGGATGAGAAAAAACAAAAATCAGAGCTGAACTGAAGGAAATCAAGACAGGAAGAACCATTCAAAAGATAAATAAATCCAGGAGTTGGGTTTTTGAAAAAAATAATTAAATAGATAGGCCACTGACTAGACTAAAAAAGAAGAACAGAGAGAAGATCTAAATAAATACAATTAGAAATTATGAAAGGAATGTTATTACTGACCCTGCAGAAATAAAAATAACCATCAGAAACTACTAAGAACACCTCTACGAACACCAGCAAGAAAATGAAGAAGAGATGGATAAATTCCTGGACTCATACACCCTCCTCAGACTTATCCAGGAAGAAATTGATTCCTTGAACAGACCAATAATGAGCTCCAAAATTGAATTAGTAATAAATAGCCTACCAACCAAAAAAGCTCAGGACCTGATGGATTCACAGCTGAATTCTACTAGACGTATAATGAAACACTGGTATCATTCCTACAGAAACGATTCAGGACCTGATGGATTCACAGCTTAACTCTACCAGATGTACAATGAGGCACTGGTACCATTCCTGCAGAAACTATTCCAAAAAATTGAGGAGGCGGGACTTCTCCCCAACTCATTCTATGAGGCCAGCATCATCTTGATACCAAAATATGACAGAGACCCAACAAAAAAAGAAACGTTTGGGCTAATATCCTTGATGAACATTGATGCAAAAATCCTCAACAAAATACTTGCAAACCAAATCCAGCCGCACATCAAGAAGCTAATTCACCATGGTCAAGTAGGCTTCATCCCATGATGCAAGGTTGCTTCAAAACATGAAAATCAATAAATGTAGTTCATCACATAAACAGAACTAAAGACAAAAGTCACATAATTATCTCAATAGATGCAGAAAAGCCTTTTGATAAAGTTCAACATCTCTCATGTTAAAAACTCTCAATAAACTAGGTATTGAAGGAACATACCTCAAAATAATAAGAGCTGTCTATGACAAACTCACAGCCAATATTATACTGAATGGGCAAATGTTGGAAGCATTCCCCCTTAAAAACTGGTGCAAGACAAGGATCTCTTCTCTCATCACTTCTATTCAAGATAGTATTGGAAGTCCTAGCCAGGGCAATCAGGCAAGAGAAAGAAAGGGCATCCAAATAGGAAGAGAGGAAGTCAATCTATCTTTGTTTACAGAGGACATGATTCTATATCTAGAAAACCCCATAGTCTCAGTTCAAAAGCTGCTTCAGCAAATAAACAACTTTAGTAAAGTTTCAGGACGCAAGGTCAATGTACAAAAATCAGTAGCAGTGGACACTGCCAAAGAAGCATCAATAAAGTTTCTCATCTCCCTGCCATCATGTTTAAGTCTCCTAAAGAGCTCGAACAGCTGAGGAAGCTCTTCATTGGAGGGCTGAGCTTTGAAACAACTAATAAGAGTCTGAGGAGCCATTTTGAGCAATGGGAAACCCTCACAGACTGTGTGGTAATGAGACATCCAAACACCAAGGCTCCAGGGGCTTTGGGTTTGTCACATATGCCACTGTGGAGGAGGTAGATGCAGCCATGAATGCAAGGCCACACAAGGTGGATGGAAGAGTTGTGGAACCAAAGGGAGCTGTCTCAAGAGAAGATTCTCAAAGACTAGGTGCCGACTTAACTGTGATAAAGATATTTGTTGGTGGCATTAAAGAAGTCACTGAAGAACATCACCTAAGAGATTATTGTGAACAGTATGGAAAAACTGAAGTGATTGAAATCATGACTGACCGAGGCAGTGGCAAGAAAAGGGGCTTTACCTTTGTAACTTTGATAACCCTGACTCCGTGGATAAGATTGTCATTCAGAAATACCATACTGTGAATGGCCACGCTGTGAAGTTAGGAAAGCCCTGTCAAAGCAAGAGATGGCTAGTGCTTTATCAGCCAGAGAGGTCGAAGAGGTTCTGGAAACTTTGATGGTGGTCGTGGAGGTGTCTTTATAATAGAATGATTTATAATCCTTTGAGTATGTACCCAGTAATGAGATTGCTGGATCAAATGGAATTTCTATTTCTAGATCCTTGAGATATCACCACACTGTCTTCCACAATGGTTGAACTAATTTACACTCCCACCAACAGTGTAAAAGTGTTCCTATTTCTCCACATCCTCTCCAGCATCTGTTGTCTCCAGATTTTCTAATGATTGCCATTCTAACTGGCATGAGGCGGTATCTCAATGTGGTTTTGATTTGCATTTCTCTAATTATCAGTGATGATGAGCATTTTTTCATATGTTTGTGGCCCTCATATATGTCTTCTTTTGAAAAGTGTCTGTTCATATCCTTTACCTTTTGGATGGGTTTGTTTGTTTTTTTCTTGTAAATCAACAAGCATATTTTAAAAAGCTCAATATCACTGATCATTTAAGTAATGATAATCAAAACCACAATGAGATAACATCTCACACCAGTCAAAATGGCTGTTATTAAAAAGTTAAAAAGAAAAGAACAGATACTGGCAAGGTTGCAATGAAAAGGGAACCCTTACACACTGTTGGGAGTGTAAATTAATTCAACCATTGTGGAAAGCAGTATGGCAATTCCTCAAAGAGCTAAAAGCAGAACTACCATTAGATCCAGCAATCCCGTTACTGGGTATATATCCAGAGGAATATAGAGCATTCTACCCTAAAGACACATGCACATGAATATTCACTGCAGCACTGTTAACAATAGCAAAGACATGGACTCAATCTAAATGCCCATCAATGACAGACCGAATAAAGAAAATGTGGTACATATACACCTTGGAATATTATGCAGCCATAAAAAAGAATAACATCATGTCTTTTGCAGGAACATGGATGGAGCTGGAGGCTATCATCCTTGGGAAACTAACACAGGAACAGAAAACCAAATACCATGTATTCTCACTTATAAGTGGGAGCTAAATGATAAGAACTTATGAACACAAAGAGGGAAACAACAGACATGGGAGTCTACTTGAGGGTGGAGGGTGGGAGAAGAAAAGATAACTATTGGGTACTGAGCTTAATACCTGGGTGATGTAATAATATGTACAACAAACCCATGTAACACATGTTTATCTATGTAACAAAGCTTCACATATGCCCCAAAACCTGAAATAAAAATTAAAAATAAAATAAAATCTTGTTACAACATAACTAAATAGAAACTTTAGTAATATCACAAAAACATACGATAAAGCACTAGACACAATCTCACTGAAGTCAAAGACAAAAGATATATTATCTCTACTATTGTTTGTTATGGTTCTGGAAGTCTTAGCCAAGGCAAGAAAAAAGAGGAAGAAATTGAATTAGTAAACTGCATAGGACAATTTATTATTGTTTTCAGATTATAAACCTCTATACCTAGATAACTGAATAGAATCAATTGAAAAGCTATGGTAAGGATAAAAATAAAACAGTAAAACAAAGGAAACAATATTTAGAAAAAAACTCAAGAGGCAATGCTCAGGATCTAATAATAAGAAGAAATATTTTTTGAGCATTTACTGTTGTCAGACATTAGGTACTTTGAATGAAACTTCTCATTTTCTTATTACAACTCTCTGAGGTAGGTGTTACTGTTATTTCTATTTTGCCTGTGACAAAATGGAGGCGCAAAATGTTTATGCAATTTGCTCAAGGTCTCATAAACGTGGGTCTATACTCTTAATAAATATAATATACTTCTTCCTGGACAAGCTAAACCTCACTGAGGAACATTTTTATAAATTGGGGAAAAACTTCTGCCATAAAACCATAGTTTCTCTTGGGTCAGAAGATTCAATATTTAGAAGACACCAATTCTCCTTATCTAATTAATAAACTCAATGCAATCTCAATCATAATATACATACATTTTTTAAAGCTAAGTAAACCTGTTCTTATATTGCCAGAAACATTAAAGAATAAGTAATAAAGTAATGAGGGAGGAATGATGTCATATATTAACATATATATTAATTTAAATAATTATATATTGACACCTGAGTAAACAGACACATTATTCAACCGATGTGAAGAGCCTAGAAACTCAAATATAAATAAATAATTTATGGCATAGTTGATATTTTAGATCAATGGAAAAATATATTCCATAAATTGTGTTTGGACAAATAAACTGTATTCTTACTTCACTGCTTGAACCCAAATAATTTCTAAATGGACTGAAGATTTAAAAGTAAAAAATGAAAACTATAAAAGTACTAGAAGAAAAGTGAGAAAAGTTTTTAAAAATGCAATTTTATCGTGTGTGTGTGTGTATACAGGGGAGGGAGCTTTCTTAGCAAATGTAAAACCTAAAAACCATGAAAGAATAGATTGATAAATATGCTTACACATACATGTAAAAATAAACAAAATAAAAAGACACATTTCAAGTAGAAAATATATTTGGAAATATATGACAGAAAGACAGCTTCTTTCCTTAATCTATCAAGAACTTTTCAAACCAATAAGAAAAAAGTCAACAGTTCAAATTCAACTGGATAAAGGAAAAATGTTTCTATTGTATATTTTTTTTGTATTTTAAAATTATATACATGTAAAACTTTTGAACAAAAAAGTAGAACATCATTATCCTGTGATAAGCCACCTCCATATATATCTTCTCAGATCTTTTTTATGACTTTATTTTTCACAAAAAAGTGAATTATATTTTATAATAATCCATGTGTCATCTACTGTGTAAAATCTTTGGATGTCATAAAATTTTCTTCTGTGACACAATTGATGACAAAACAATTTTTCATGTTGTGTTGTATATATTTATTCCCAGTTTTTGGTTACTGTGAATATTCTCTAAGTAAAATCTTTGTGTATATTCTTAGTTTTTTCATCAAATACATTCCCTGAAATAGAATTGCTAAAGTTAAAGGGTATATGTACTTTAAAGTCTTTTACTAATACTTTTGGACATTCCTAGGTTGTTCTAATTTACACATTCTCAAACAGTATTTGGGAGTGGCTGTTTCATTGAATTCTTGTCAATATTGAGTATTGCATCTTAGAAAATTTTGACTAGGCCACTTGAAAAGGAATCCTATCATTTTAATATTACATAAATGATTACAATTGAGATTGAATTTTAATATATGTGCATATTGTTTATTTTTTTTCCTTTGTGAATTTAGGCATCTATTTAGAAGAAATTAATGCTGTGTCTATTTGGCTAAAATAGCTATCTGGACCAGAAGCAAATGAACTGATCATTTTGCTTTCCATAATCACTAAATATTCTTGCAATCAGTTTAACAACAGTGCCACAAATAGTATCTTGACTAAACTCTTAAATAGCTGCTTTTGTCAGGGAACCTACATATGCATACTCATCAAGCAACCAGACCAGAAGGAAAGCCTGATGAGTTATCACAAAATTTGGATGGTTCTCCAGTGTTCATGCAGACAGTAGAGTTTTTACAATTGCTTCCTGTACTTTTTTTCTTCTTATAATTTCTTTACATAATAAACCCAATAATTTAGAACTCTCCCTTCAACCGGATTGGTTTCATTTCCAACAGTCAAGAGAAGACACAAACAGCTCGGTGTTACATTGTCAATTAAACCAAGGTGGAGGAGGGGGAGGGTGGGCTCAGTGATAAATGAGCAGTCATTTCAATGTTTTCTTTCCAGCCGAAATCAGAGCCAGATTACACTTTATCTCGCCCTGACTTTTAGCAAGATAGATAGCCACGCAAAATTTTCAGGTTCAAATAGTCTCCATCAAAAGAGCTAAAACCCTCATCTTCTGGCCACATTGAACTTTCATCTTTTTAACTCAAAGGATTCGATTGCTTTTACTGAATAAGAAAGGATTTTATTCAATTCATTCTCCCAGTCTTAGGTCTTTAACCAAAATAAAGGCAAGCAATTAAACAAATTAACCTCACTGCTTGATGCACAGCTTTTTAGATATTGTCCAAAAAGTGCTGTTTCCGATCCTGAAAGCAAAGTGATTAGGTTTACGTGTTATCAACAAGGGAGTCCTTGCCCGGAATTACGTATTTTAGGTATCTAAGGCTGCATATTCTGATAAAACAGCGTTGGCCTTAAAGCTGGGGCAGCAATAAATTACATTAAAAGTAATAGGCTTCTGGAAAAATAATTCCTTTTGATTGCATTGCAGTTAGAAATTTACCTATTTATGTTTGTGCATAGATATTTAATACAAATGTCTTTGCTTTTAAAGGATTTTAATGTCGCACTTAATATACTAACCACAGAAATAAAGTTCAGAAATACAGAACGAATGAACTTAACAGTGGTTTATTCTTTTCATGTTAGGTGTATGAGTTGTAGGAGCAAGGCTTGCAGGGTTTTGGAGCAGATCTAATACAGAGTCGCTGATACCAAGGGTTATCTGCTGTTAAGAACCAGTATATTATAATCGCATTTCATATTAAGTGGAATTAAAATTCACGTTCGAATCACTTCTCAGTGCTTAAAAAAAAAAAAGACTTTTAAACGACCTCTCAGATATATGACCCGGATGCTGCCAGACCAAACGACTTTTCAGGTGGACCCTTCGGAGGTACTGGGTCACCTGCCGGGCAACCGGACAGGATCTCAGATTTGGTGACCGTCCCAGAAGCAGGGGAGAAGGTGCCGCTGGAGAGTGAGCGGAAATCTTCCTTGGTGGCCTGGAGGCAGCAGCCCGAACCCCTCAAGCCGGGAGAGGGCACCCTGGCTGGCTGGGGCCGGCAGCGCTGCAGTCGCGCGTCCGCAGGTGAAGTTGCGCTCCCGCGGGGCATGCGCGCCCCCCTGGGGCCAGGAGCAGGTGGGAGGATCCTGCCTTCCGCCCCTGCACAGCTTGAGGTCAGAGTACTGTCCCCTCTTGCACTGCCCAATTTGTCAAGGTCCAGTATCGAATAAATAGCTGTCTCCCCAGACCTTTATAGTGACTAATCCAAATAAATCGCAGTCACTTTTACTGTGCGCTTCAGCGGGCAGCGGGCTTTAATGGCTCTGCCTCCCAGACCTCCGGGAAAGACTCGCCTCGGCCTCTGCGCAATCGTCAGCTCCCCTGGCTGGCCTCAGAGCCTCAGTCTCCCCTCCGCGTTTCGTGGGGTCATTGGGAGCGGTCGCAGCCCATTCCTGCACGTTGGCACTATCTGCTGACTGGAGTTGCCCTCTGGGGTCCCCAGGGTTAAAAGTGAGAGTAAAGCCTCCCATCTTCCATGTGCGCCTGACTAATGTGGGCTCTCCTCTGAGATCTTGTTTACTCCCTACCTTTCCACCCTCTTCCCCTGCTCCTCTAAACCTCAGAAATTCGAATTATCTTCCCCATTCCACTTAAATCCCTTCGGCCAATCAATCCGGATCTTACCGATTTCCTCTGGGATCTCTAAAGCTTTGATCCCCAGACTTACAGCTCCATATTATGCACTCCCATCCTTCCCCTCTGGGATCCCTCTAGATGCCTGCTCAAAATACCTGCTGGCGCCAGAGGAAATTCATATGTAACAGATACCCAGCGAGTGTGAAACCAGCACTCTGCTTCCAGGGTCGTTTTCCTCCTCACCTTCCCCATCAAATGGTCTATTAGCGAGTGCTAACACTAGGCATTATTGTGAATCCTGAGTGCGGGGCTGGAAGATATGGAACCGCTTTAATAGAGCCGATGATTGCTAACTTACACATGGCATCGCGCACTCCGCCTTCCCCTACTCGGTGCAACCCTGGGTGCCCGACGTTTGTAAAATTAATATGAGCCCCAGGATTGGTCCACAGGTAGCTTTTGTAAAGGAGCTCAGAATGACTTCAAGCAAACTTCAAGATATCTAAAATAAAAGATAATTACTCACTTGCTTCTAAAACCGTTATTGAAGTAGAAATAAAAAATCAGAGGAAAGCAGCAAATCTCACTCATTTTATTTTGGTGAAAATGAATTACTAGGAGGATTTAACAAGTAACATCAGTTTTGCAATGAATTTTTTCCAGATATCTTTTACTTTTATTTTTCATGTATGAGGTGAATTATTCATGAAAATAACCACTTTATATGAATACAGATGGCCAGGATGTTGGAAGAAATGAAATTGGCTTCAGTGAGAAAGAGTAAATGTAAAGGGAGACACACTTTCTGTCCCTAAACATTTGCAAAAGTGTCAAGTACATTTTATTTGAACAAATAACGTTATTATATTTCTTTTCAAAAAAGCAAAAACTAGTAGTCCATTAATAAAATGATTTTTATTGTTGTATTTTCTCATTTAATTTAATATCTGATCTTTTTCAAATTTTACACTTTACAAATCATTTGGCATACATGTGATTATCTAAAAACTGTTGAACCTTATAAAATGCTGAAAAAAATTATGTGTTGTGTTTACATTTCTAAACATTTGAATTTCTTGCCGAGATAGTGGATAATACCCAGTGATTTTATTTGAAAATCTCACTGGATAATTGTCTTTCAGAGGAGGTGTGGCTCTGGAGTTGTTTCCGTCTGACTCTGCCTTTGTGCTGCTGAGCGGAGCTCTAGGCTCTCAGTAGAGCTCACAGAATTCCTTCTGATTGATGGTGAGGGGTGATGCCCTATGCAAAGGTTTCTACTTCCAACTTCCCTGTCTTCTATGGCAGCTCCAGATTAGCTCAGTGGGTGTGGGGCATAATTTTCAGTCAAGATATGTCATGCTTCATGGTTTACTTTCTACTGTTGCATCACTGTTATGGTTAAGAACTTCTGGAACGCTGTTGAGCAGTTTCGCCAGTATCAGTTTTGGAGATCTTGGCCTATTTGTTATTTAGCGATGGATTTTAAACAGTGATAAACATAAGGTACAGATACACACTGAGAGTTAATAAGATCTTCCTTTGGAAAAAGATCTACCATATTTCAGAGGTTTGGAGCTGTTAGTGGAGCCAAGAAAGACATATAATTTTTGTTACTTGAGGTCTTTCTTGTTTATCAAGTTTTCCAGTTTGCTTTTCTGCCAAACAGAAATGGCAGAAAACATCAGCATATGAAAATTTTAACTAAAAGGCAATATCTTCTAGGTTCTGGGAAAGTTAGGGTGATTTTAAGGAGACTACCAGGGAGAACATAAGAAATACTTTACAAATTACATTTAGATGTCAATGTTACAGTTGGTGTTTCTTGAACCTTTTAGAGAACATGAGGGGAGGAACTAGGCACAGGAGGGAGTTTCTCAGGATTATCAAATTAGATTTCTAAGCTGTCCATTATAGATTTTTTGTTTGTTTGTTTGAGACAGGGTCTCGTTCTGTCACCCATGATAAAGTGCAGTGGTGCAATCACAACTCACTGTAGCCTCCACCTCCTGGCCTCAAGGATTCTCCCACCTTAGCCTTCCCATGTGCACACAACCATGCTTGGCTAATTTTTATGTTTTTAGAAGAGATGAGGTTTCACCATGTTGCCCAGGCTGGTCTTGAACTCCTGGGCTCAAGACAGCCACCTGCCTCAGCCTCCCAAAGTGCTGGCATTATAGGCATGAGCCACCAAGCCTGCATATGGCATTTATTAGATGGTTAAATTGTGCAAAGTCAGTTAAGCTGATTGGATTTCTCACTCGAGTATGGTAGGTGGCAGAGCATAACACTGTTGTTTGAGATATTAACTTACCCCAAAAATAGGTCATTTTTTGATAACATCCAAGGCAAAATTATTAGCTTCGGGTTAACAAAGCATGAAAACAAAGTTTCATTTTGGTAAAGTTGAGGTTAAGTTATTACAGCATTAGAACAGATAAAAAGCAACAACAAATGAATGGGGAATAAAATATGAAGATCAAAACAATAATTTAATGTCAATTGTGATGATTGTCTCACTTTTGATTATCTTCTTTTGAAGTAAAATTTTAAAACATCTGTTGTACTTTGCAACTGCCTCAGTTTTTTTTAAGGGAGAGATTAAGAAAAGCCTTAAAAATGGTTTTGAAGTACAGGAATTACCTTATCAAAAAAGTACAGCCAACAGTAATTTTATAGTGAATTTGAGTTGCGTAGGAAATTAAGTAGGTAATGGTGCCTCCAAATAACAAATCTAACCTCAGATAATTATTCAAACCTCCTCTCCATGTTTTCACCAGAAACCTCTTGCTCATTGGCAGTCACTCCCATACAATATGTGGTCCTTTATGACTGGCTTCTTTCACTTAACATACGGTTTTTTTGTGTGTGTGTGTGGTTTTTTTTTTTTTTGAGATGGAGTTTCGCTCTTGTCACCCAGGCTGGAGTGCAATGGCGTGATCTTGGCTCACTGCAACCTCTGCCTTTTGGGTTCAAGTGATTCTCCTGTCTCAGTCTCCCAGGTAGCTGGGATAACAGGTGCCTGCCACAACACCCGGCTAATTTTTGTATTTTTAGTAGAGACAGGATTTCACCATGTTGGCTAGGCTGGTCTTATACTCCTGACCTCAGATGATCCGCCCACTTTGGCCTCCCAAAGTGCTGGGATACAGACAAGAGCCACTGCGCCCAGCCAAGCATATGTTTTTGAAGTTTATCCATGTTGTAGCATGCATCAGTAATTTCTTCTTTTTAATGGCTGAATAATATTCCATTGAATGGATGCAGCACGTTTTGTTTATTCGTGCCTCAGTTGGGGGGCATTTCGTTGTTTCCATTTTTTGACTATTAGGAATAATGCTGCTGTGAACATTCTGTGCAAGTTTTCGTGTTCTCTGCCTTGATTGTGTAGACAGTGCCAAGCATGGCTTGATCTTTATGTCCATATAATATTATGAAAATTTGCCCTCTACCTTGAAAGAAATAGAATTCTAACCCAAGTTCTTCCTGTTCATTTACCAGGTTGTGAATTGTTTCTCTCTGATTCATGCATGTGGTTTATCTCTAAGAAATACCATAGGAATGAAGAATTATTTGTCTATTTATTTGAATCAATTGGAAACAAAAATCCAGAAAGCAGAAAAAAATTTGTTTTGTTTACAAATAGGCAAATTAATATAATTAACCAAATTAAGTTACTTTCAAGTGTTAGGAACTAACTATATTTGCTTATGGACTTTCCATCTGGTATAATTTGGATGATTATTTTTTGATTTTGCTAACCCCCAATTCTTGGATGCTTGTTATTGTAATTCCTATGCAGATGGCCCCCCGATTTACAATGGTTTAACTTAACAAGTTTTCAATTTTACAATGATGTGAAAGCAATTCATTCAGTAGAAGCCACACTTTGAATTTCGAATTTTGATCTTTTTTATCCTAGCGAAATACAGTACGATACCCTCTTCCGACACTGGGCAGTGGCAGCAAGCTGCAGCTCCCAGGCAGCCACATGATCACAACAGTTAACAACAGATTCTACACAGTGCACTGCAGTCAATAAATTACATGAGATAGTCAACACTCTATTATCAAACAGGTTTTGTATTAGATAATTTTGCCTACCTGTAGGCTAATGTCAGTGTTCTGAGCACACTTAAGGTAGACTAGGCTAAACTATGCTGTTTGATGTATTAGGTGTATTAAATGCGTTTTCAATTCACGATATTTTCAGCTTAGAATGGGTTCATCACAGGCAACCCCCGTAATAATTCAAGGAGCATCTATATTCCCATAGAACATGCTTCTTACACTTTAGGTAGTATTCTATTTTGTTTGGTAAGCACAGCTTCTTTAACTTTTTAGTTTTTTTTATTTGGTTCAATCATATCAAGGAATATTTGATTTCTATGGCAGCAGGCTTTTTTCTGGAGGTTAAGCAGAATACTTCTGGTATTCTGTCTTGCAATGGTGATGAATCTGGCTCTGCCATGTATTTTGAAAACAATTATTGGTTCCAAAGAAGAACTCCAGGGACATAACATGGTATGATATTGGATTGTATGAATGGCTGTTAGCACTTATATATGTTCTCTATTAAGAAGGGGTCATACATTCATCCAACAGATATTTATTGATTTCAAACTATAGATATTTAAATCTCTCTGCTTTAGGATATTATAAAAGTGCTATTTATTATATAGATTCACCTGGCACCTCTTAGACTATCTGAGACCTTTCTGGAACTCAAAAGTTACATGGAACAAGATCTGTAGCATGATCTTTGTAATGTAACATGTAACATGATCTTTGTAATGTAATATGTAACATGATCTTTGTAATGTAACATGTAACACGATCTTTGTAATAACGAATGCAATTCCAACTGAATTAAGGTTTACATTGTGCAGAGTGAATTACAGAGCTAGTGGTTACTACTACATAGTTAATACACGTTAATAATTGCAGATAATTCAGAAAACCTACTTTGGTAGCATCAGCAACACTTTTGCAAAAATCTCAACATACATCATGTTTTTTTGTATGTTTTTTGTTTTTTTTTGAGACGAGTCTCACTCTGTTGCCTAGGCTGGAGTGCAGTGGCATGATCACGGCTTACTGCAACCTCTGCCTTCCAGGTTCAAGTGATTCTCCTGCTTCAGCCTACTGAGAGCTGGCACTACAGGCATATGCCACCACATTGGCTAATTTTTGTATTTTTAGTAAAGATGGGGTTTCTCCATGTTGGCCAGGCTGGTCTTGAACTCTTGACCTCAGGTGATCTGCCTGCCTCAGCCTCCCAAAGTGTTGGGATTACAGGGGTTAGCCACTGTGCTTGGCCAAAAATCTCAATGTATATAATGTTTCAAATGAAATAAAGTAGATCTCTTTCAATTTGCAAGAAATAATCTTAGACATATTCTAGTCATTCAGGCAGCTATGGCATCAGGGTTAAAATAATGTCCTCTGAAAAAGATGTCGTTGACTCTTTTACAATCTCAGCAGTCCAGATTCAGTATTATATTTTGTTTGAAAGAGAACATGGGTTTTCCTGAACTATGTAAGCTATACAGTTAATGGAAGAAGATTCAACAGGATTTTAGAGCTTTCCAATTCCCTTTCTCTCATGTGTGATTTTGATTAAATGCATCTAGTTCTAAACCTTGATGCAAGCTATATCCCTTACCTTCAAGTCCCTTTTTAAAAACTTGTATAGGCAAGAAGTGTGTTTGGAATGGGTACATCTAGTTGTCTGAGAACAGAATTTTAAACATGGCAGCCTGGTTCTTGTGGTAGAGAGTTCAGATGAGGATACTGCACTCAGTTGACATCTTATTAGCTAAAACTTTTTACTGCTTTGTTCTGACTAGCACTTCAAAACATAGTGTACACAGCACACATTCCCTAGAATGTTGGAAAGCTTGGTTCCAAGTGTGCTTCTGCATGGAACCAAGGATATCTGGGTGTTAAATACCGTAGCAATATGCTTTGGTGCAATGAAGAATGTTGCACCAGGCATAGGATTCTTCATTGCACAATTATTCTCTAATAATTTTCCTTGCAAGAAAAGAGACCTGACTTCCTTTCATGGATATAAATAAACGTAGTATTTCTTAAAGTTGTGCATATTTATCTTTTTAATGACACAGAAATTTATAACATAAATATGTTATTTACATATTACAGGACAAGTGGCATCTCGACAAACTGGCCTCAGAATAGAATACAGTAATTAATCTTTGTGTGTGTGTGTGTGTGTGTGTGTGATAACAAACACCTCTTTAATAATGACTTTTGGAAAAAAAGATGAAAAATTATAAATGAACAATCAGTATTCAAATGAGGTTTCTGTGATTTTTATAAATGCATAGCATCTTACAAACATTATAAATTTGTTGGTGAATATTTAATATGATAGAAACGATCTCATCCGAATTTTCTAGGGAGGTCAAAGTTACTTTGCTATTGTAACTTTTTAAAATCAAATTAATTGGGTTATGTTTTCTTTTCTTTTTTTTTTCAACTTTTATTTTAGGTTCAGGGGATACATGTGCAGGTTTGTTAACGTGGGTTGCTGTTGTATAAATGCTTTTGTCACCCAGATAGTGAGCATAATACCCAATAGATAGTTTTTTGAGCTTCTCCCTCCTCCCCCACTCCACCTTCAAGTAGGCCCCACTGTTTATTGTTTTCCTCTTTGTACACTATGTTTATGCCCCATTTATAAGTGAGAACACATGGTATTTGGTTATCTCTTCCTGCATTAATTAACTTAGGATAATGGCCTTCAGCTGTGTTTGTGTTGCTGCAAAGGTCATGTCATTCTTTTTATGGCTGTGTAGTATTCCATGGTGTATATGTGCCACCTTTTCTTTATCTAGTCCACCATTGATAGGCATCTAGATTGATTCCATGTCTTTGCTATTATGAATAATGCTGTGATGAACATACATGTGCATGTGTCTTTTTAAACTGTAGGTATTTTGACATTAGTAGCATGCAAATCACTCACTAAAACCATGGTATAGACTGTCTAATGGTTTCCAGTTAAACTTAAATACACAAAGATAAGTGAATAAATAAAAGAATGAATGATGGAATAAATATATGATAAAATCCAGATATCTGTTGTCTTTGTAGGAGGGAAGAAAAAAATTTATCATGGACTTTGGAATCTAATAGGAAATTTGCATTTTATCATCTCTCTTGTCTCCTTGTACTATAAGAATGCAAGTTACTATTATTACTACATGGACAACTGAACAGTTTGGTCTATTTTACTACACAGGCTTTCATGGCTCATGTTCTGGGGAAGAGGGAACGAATATTTGAAGATAAGCATGTATCTCATTGGGAATTTAAAATGTTTTAGTTTAATTCTTTTGTAGATTCTGTGTTAATGGGTGGGGCTGGATCTTGATGAAAATACAGAGGACAAAGCAACTGTGGTAAACACTGATCTTCCCACTGTAGGAACCCGAGCTCTATTATTGTGTGACACCACGAATGCCCAGTGAATGTTCAATGATTGCTTGAATAATCACTATGGGTTCAGATATAAAACTGTGCTTTTGTGCATATGCACGTGTGTGAAAAAAGAAGGAAATATAAAAGAACTTGAACTTGTTACTCTGTAGTAACTAACAAAATTAGGTACATAAATGCTTAAAATAAAATTTCTTATTTAGAATTGTCAGAAGAATAAATGAGAGAAAATTATTAAATTATTAGTTTTATAATTGGAGACAGAATAAACTCAGTTTTCACTTAGTACAGTATTCTTTTATCAGCAATCCTTATAAAATGTCAACTAAAAATCAGTTACATAACTTTTCCTTCAAGGAAAGAGCTCCAATCTTTGGTTTCTGTTACTCCTGTGTTTTTAATGTCTGTTTGTATTTAAGAGATGAGCTAGGAGATCAATAGACAAGTCCTTAGAACATTAAAAACTATTATTCTAATTCTAATTTCATTCTTTAAAAATATGCATATATGATCTCTTTGGAACAATTTGAAATTCAGAAAGCGTAAAGTAGCAAATAATTATAACCTTGACTCAATTCTGATTAAATCTCATAATATGGCTATCTTTCTTTTTTTAATGGTTGACTCTTCAATGTACTAATTAACACCTTCTTTATATTACAGATACAACAGAAAGATTACAGAATCTCGTTTTGCGAAATAGGTATAAATGAATGTATCTTAAAGCTTCTGCTACTTTGCATAGATAAATAGAAATTATAACAAGTATAACTAATGAACTAACATTTGTTTCTTTTAGTTTGAAATTGAGGGAAATATGTCCAGCTGGTGGTAAGAGCTACACATTGTTTTATTTTAGAGGAAATGGACCGTTAAAGAATTATCTGTGTTCCTTTTGGTTGTAAAACTTTCAAAATACGTACTAAAACAAGAAATAATAAATTATTATTGCATACAGTCCTTTTTTTCCTAGGAAAGAACAGTGGAAAACTGAAAAATTATTTATTCATTCCAACTGAATCACTCTTATGAAATAAAGAAATACTGCCCTAAGAAACTGCGACTTCTTTTATTTCAGATAACCCAAGCCTGTCAGGGTAAACCCAATCTACATCATCACTTAAAGCTGATAGGAAAAAAAGGTATCCTATAACTTTTAGTTTAAAATAAATACCACTGTGCATGTCTTTATAAATTATCCAAGTCAGAGTTAAAAAATTATGTATCATTCAATATTAACTGAGCAATTCAGAATAGCAGGGCTTTGTGGTTAATATTTGCAGAAACTTCTAATTATTAATAAAATGCCCTTTATTTGTTTTCTCTTGCCACTGAGCTATAGGATATACTAAAAGAAGACAGATCAGTCTCTCTCCTGATAAGAAGAGTAACCAAGAGGAACATCTGCAACAACTAGGTTGTGAGGAATTTCTTTTTTAAATGTACATAAAAATATGTTAATATACACTGCCTTGGGTAGATTTGTTATATCTTTAATAAGTTTGAGGACATTTACAGAAAAACAGTTAACATAGGCACTTATTTTTTTGTAAAGAAAGGAATTAGTAAAAATGGAAGTTCCAGAAAATGCTAATTTCTTAGAATAAGATCTGTTTAAATTTTTCCAGTGCATAACACAACACTTAAAACATTTTTTTAAACATTAAAGTTAACATAGTATGTTTTAGAAAATATATGAAAGCAACCTGGATTTAGAGGGTTTAGACCAAGCCTTTGAAGTATCTTAAATCTCCTTGAGACCTAAAAGACTTGTTTATAACTAACAGTTGCTTTGTAAAAACAACATTATGAGATGTTTTAAAATTTTCTTGTTAAATTTTTATAAGAATATTTCAGTTGGGGAAGGAAGCATCTGTAGTGCAAGATGATTTCCAGTATTGATTTATTTAATCTCCGGAATGGAGAAAAGGATGCCTTGCAGGGAGCTTTATCTGTGGCTTGTATACTTGAAGCAACTGAAAACATGGAAAGTTCTATCATCTTTGGATGGGCCTCATAATATCTCTTTAAGCGTATAAGACAAGTGATATGGCATCTTTAACAGATTTTTGTGGTTTTTTTTTGTAAGACTAATGAAACTTAATCCTGGTTCACCCAAGTGTGAGAGTACACTGTGAGACTATTGAATAGATCAAACCCACAAATATGTAATTTTCTTCCAAGATTTGCTTTTAAAGTGATCAGAATTTATTTAATACAAATTGACAAAAGAAACTTATTTGGAAATAAAGTCTGCATTAGTATTTGGGACTATTGATAGAAGAGAATTTTCTTCTAAGAAAAACATTTCACTATGTTTCTGTATAATAGAATTTTTCACATTTGCTCTGTGCCTCACCCACTCTTGGCTATGTACTTTTATAACATCGTCAGACTTTGCAAGAGAAGGCCAAGGAATAAGGGGAGATTCAACAAAGATACCACATTCCAAATGCCGAATTCTTATTTCTCTACTATGAATTAGTCTGCTAGTCATTTATTTCACTAATTAAGTCCTCCAGGAAAATGTGAACTTAAATTGGTACCACTGCTGAATCCTAAAGTAACAGAACAGTTAGGTTTTACGAGATTTAGTAGTGTTCAATATACTTTGCATTTCACTTATATTATTAATATATACCTTATTATGCAAACACATAAATATATTTAAGATGTATTAATATATTATCTAAATCTATTTAATGTATATTAATATATTATCTAAATATATAAATATAGATGGATTGTATTTATTTTTTCTCTTTTCAATCACATATGCATTCTAGAATTTTCAGAATTGGTTGCAATGACCCCCATCCTTTTCCCCCTATTCTCTCTAGATTCATTGTTCAGACTATTAACAACTTATAGTCTCCACTACTTTGTCCTTATATCTCAATAATAAATGTATTTTAATCTATTTTTTCTCTAGATTTTGAGGGTTTTATTATTACAGGGTAATAGTCTAGATTTCTTAATATTTTGGGAATTCTACCATTAAACTACTGAGTGATTCGGGGTAAACTTTTTTGGGGGGGGGGAAGGATTGCTTTGCATTTGGTGTTTTGTTTTATGTTTTTAATCCTAAACCCTATACTCATGACAAATTAAACATATTTGTGCTTATGTCAAAAAATTGAATTGAAATTAATCTATCTTTTTTTTTTTTTTTAGGCAGTCTCACTCTGTCACCCAGGCTAGAATACAGTGGTACGATTTTGGCTTCCTGCAAACCCTGCCTCCCCCGGTTCAAGTGATTCTTCTTCTCAGCCTCCTGAGGCAGAGGTAACTGGGATTATAGGAGCGTGCCACCACACCTGGCTAATTATTTGTATTTTTAGTAGAGATGGTGTTTCACCATGTTGGCCAGGCTGGTCTCAAACTGCTGACCTCAAGTGATCTACCCACCTCAGCCTCCCAAAGTGTTGGGATTATAGGTGTGAACCACTATGCCCACACTGCATTGAAATTAATCTTATTATAACAGTTATATTTCTACTCCTCTAAAGAATCCATGTTTATTGAGTAAATATATTCAGTAAAAAAGGCAGGCTACAAAAAATGCACTAGATATGATGTTATTTTTCTAAAAACAATATACACATAGAAAAAGATTTAAAAGGATCTACATCGAGGTACTTGGTGGTACTTGGTGGATTTGAAGGAGATTTCCCTTTGTATATCTGTATTTAGTAATTTTTCTGTATTGAATCTTAATTGATTTTCTAAATACAATAAATTTTAAAAATAATTCGTGCTGTAGAATTGAATGCAGAAAGCTATCCACACTGGATCTTGATAGATTGAGGTACACGTCATACTTTGTCAGCAGTTAGGTCAGAAGCCACATCCTCATCTGAGAGCTGAAATTGGACATGGGGAGGATGATTATAACTCAGAATTGTGGTGTGTTCCCCCTTGTGAAGAACTCCAGAGGCTGCCGCCAGGGCAGTCTTCTCATCCATCCAGTGACCTACGATGAGGTCACTGAAGCCCTAGCTATGAGGTCATGGGTCCAAGTTCACATGGCTACATGGCTAAACCTGTTTTCAAGAAGTTCTTTTCTTAGAGGTCACAGATTTGTGAAACATTTGCTGCTGTGTCAGGTCTGCAGGCCTATGCAATATTTAAGAATTTGGGGATTAGTGTCTGCATTTAACAATCAGGAATATTCATATAAAAATGAAGGTATCTAAGTTATCTTGAGAAAAACCTTGAAAAGCTGTATTTCATGTTCTTTCCTAAGATAACAGGTGGAATGGGACAGGGATTACTCATTTTGTGATGGGCACAAGCTTTTGTTCTCCACTGACCTCACAAGAACCACCTGGCCTCATAGGCCTTGGAATTAGCAACTTCTGTATACTGGCCCCAAACAATGAAACAGTGAGAGAGTGATTCTTCATTGACAGTAATTAGGATTGCCAAACATCATTTCTCAGAATATCTCATTCTTGGAATGCTTCTTTTCTTCCTATAATTCTATGTCATTTTGGGAATCATTACTGAAGAATGAAAAACCTCATTACTGAATTCTTATTACTCAGTAATAATGAAGTTCTTATTATAGTGAGAGAGTGATTCCTAAACAACAGATTGGAGCACTTAGTGTCAGACTAAGTTAGGAAACACAGCTTAAAAGTATAGATTTGTCAATTCTATGATACATGGATAGTCAGGGAAGAGGAAAGCAGCAGAGGGGGATGGCCTTGGTCCACTGGGCTTTCCTGAGGCCAATTTTAGACAGCAGGAGGTAACACTGCCTTCTAAGTGTCTTTTTTCTCTTGACTCATAAACCTTCCACTTACATTCATTTATATAGTTATTAATACTTGATTTGTACCTCTGACATTTATATTCATTTATATAGTTATTAATATTTGATTTGTACCTCTGACAGCACCCCAAAGGTAAGCACGTTTAATGTCATAATGTGAAAAATGCATTGCTAAGTCTTAACTTGAGTTCAAAGTCAAGAGCATGTCTTAGCTGTGATGTTATTTCTATACTATCCTCTTCTGAAAGCAAATTATCAAGATTTGTTAGAGATAACTATTCATGTACATCTTACTAACCCTTTCCCAAGATGGAAGTGGATTCTGAAACGGATGTTAGACATGACAATTAAGGGTAAATGGCAGGACATTTTACTTAGGAGGCAAAGAAAAGCCATATATGGCTTAAACGGGATGCCAAATAAGGTACTTGCTTTTCCCATGCTATATAATGCTGACACATACATCTTGAAGACATGGTAAGTTTGGATTTGTTTGGAGGTTCCATTATCCATTGTCATACGTGCAAAAATTTTATATGCACTATAGTTAGAGATTCCAAAGTATTTTTGGTTATTTAATACTTTTCTAGAATAACTCTCGTCTCTTGGCTCTGAATGACCAAATGCCTTGCTGACTGCAGATTCATCTTTATAGCCACGTTATTGAACTTCGACCAGTTTTGTTTGAAGGAAAATATTAATCTAAGCAGAAACATTCAGAATATTTGTGTAAAATCATTTGTCCCAGTACACATTTTTTTTGTTAACTTTAATTCTCCATGTCTCACCAAGCTGCCTCTAGCACCATTTTCTTGTTAATCTAAGTAGAGAAGTCTTCTTCAGTCCTGAATGACTGCTTACATAGGCTGTTGATCAATTTTGTTTGATTTTAAAAAGATGTTATTAAATCTAAAGAGAACACTTAAAGCATACCAATTTAAACATCTTTTTTCCCGGTTTGATCCCTAATTTTAAAATTAGGAAATAAACTGATTCCTAAATAGTTTTGGGCTTTAAATCATACACTTTTTTTTTTTTTTAACATAATGCTTAGCTATGGCTTTTGGCCAATGTTTATGCCCTGCATGTCGTTTGTGAACGCCTTCAAATAAAAAATGTGCAAGAGTTGAATTTATATTTTTGGCTTCAGAGACAGCATAAAAGCTGTTTCCATGCTAATTTTAAGCTAGTGCTGTAGAGAGATAAATGCTACTTACATTTTAAACTCATAAAGGGTCTCAAACAGATGTTATCCCATCTGGTCATTCTTTGCATTAGGATTATTCCTAATGTTTTGCAATGTTCACTACTTAGGCATCCAAAATCTCAATCAGAAACCAAGACCCTAAAGGGTCCCTATTAGAGAGATACTATCAAGAGTAGAGAATAGTATTGAAACACACTTTTGTCTTTAAGATCATTTTTTAAAGGTTTGGGTTCAGGGATTTCTCTGAGAATCTAATGAAAGCTGTATAGCCTTCTTCAGAAAAATGCACACACAATGGAAAAATCTGAATATTCAGTAAAGCTTTCATCATGTCTCTAAGTTTATAGGTCACAGGTTAGAAAGCCCTGTGACAAACTGATATATGATACGGATATATGTTCATAGATATGTATGTAGGCACTATATATACTACAGGATATACATATATTTACATTTTTAAAAACTTCCTTTAAAATCTCCTCAAATGGTTGAAAGCTCGAAAATCTTGGTTGCTTCTATTTAAGGATTGTTTACTTCCATAGAATACAGGTAGATATACTGAGTTTTAGGAATCAATATATTAATGAAATAAGAGTATGTTTAAAACAAGCAACTGACCTAGAGGTACTTTATCTAACTGCAGCTGTATGACACCATCTTACCTTCATCCCTTGAACAGCTTTTGGATTCTACTGTACATGACATGCCAGTTTTCCAGGTATGTTTATAAAAACAGATATTATATTCATTGTCTTCAGTCACATTCAGTTCAAAATACTTCTAATTTTACTTTGGATGTCTTCTTGGATACAGAGGAAATCTAGAAGTTTGTCGTGTCATTCCCAAGTTACTTAGAAATGTCTTATTATTTTCATAATTTTCAAGTATTTTGGGTTTTTATATATTTCTTTTTGTCTGTGTTTTCTGTTTTCATTCTGTTGTTGTCAGAAAACATACTCTGCATGATTTCAATCCTGTGGAATGGATTATAATTTGGTTTTTATATAGCCCATTTAGTTGAATGTTTTAGATGCACTTAAAAAGACTATTCTGCCACAGTTGGTTATAGTGTTCTGTATATGTCAATTAGATCAAGTGGGTTGATATATCTTTACTGATTTTTGTGTATTTCTTCTGTCGATTACTAAAACTGGAGTGTTAAAATCTCCAAATATAATTGTTGCACTCGGTTGCGTAGTGTTCTTCCAAAAATCTATGTCTACCCAGACCTGTGAATGTAACCTTGTTTAAAAATAAAGTCTTTGCAGGTATAATCAGGTTAAGGTGAAGTGGGGCTGGATTAGGGTGTGTCATAGTTCAATGGTTGGTGTCCTTATACATCTAGAGAAATCTGGATATAGAAGCAGAGGGAAGAAGGCTATGTGAAGAAGGAGGCATAGATTGAAGTCATGGTCAAGGAATGCCAAGGACTGCCAGTGAACACCAGCAGCTTGAGGAAGGAAGGAAGGATCCTTCCCTAGGGCCTTCAAGAGAGCATGTCCCTGCTGATAACTTGATGTCAAACTTCAGGTCTCTATAACTGTAAGACAATACATTTCTGATGTTTTAGGCAAAAAAAAAAAAAAAAAAAGGTGTTAGGATGCAACAGTAATTATTTTGACAGTTTTTTCTGGAAAGTTTTAAGATTTTTTAAAAGTAAAAATACTCCTTACAGCAAGCAAGATGTAGTCAGATGCTTTAGCTAGCATCTAGCAAGATGACCACATCTTACTTGCTATAAGGAGTATAAGTATTAAGATTTTCAACAACATAGTAAATATTTGCCCCCTGCATTTCCAATTATAAGGGGAGGGATAGTGGGGGGTGGGGAGTTGGGGAGGGATAGCATGGGGAGAAATGCCAGATATAGGTGATGGGGAGGAAGGCAGCAAATCACACTGCCATGTGTGTACCTATGCAACAATCTTCCATGTTCTTCACATGTACCCCCAAACCTAAAATGCAATAAAAAAAAAAATAAAAAAAAATCAAATAAAAGTAAGCACACAAATATGAGAGCCCTCATTCAAATTTCGATGTAGATTATTATTTCTCAAACATCAATCGACTCTGTGCCAAGCACTGGGCTGGGTGCCGTACCTTTTGAGGTTTCAAAGGTAGAGTAAAAGCTGCCCTGTCCTCACGGTGTTCTGGACACCCTGCGGGGGAAGACATATAACCAGCGACACTGTAATATGGGCCACCACTACTCTAATAACGCTGGCAGGAGTGATGCTTCGGAAATACTTCCCAGTTCGTGTTTCCTCATCGGCCAGCTAGGCTTTCTCTCCCCGCTCCTTACTCATCTTAAGGAATCCAAGAAAGGGGGCAGACTAAAGCTACGAAGAAGAGAAGGGGCGGTCTTGGTGAGACTGCAGCAAGAAGGCGAAGGTCGGCGGGCGTGGGGGCGCATGCCTGTAATCCCAGCTACTCTGGAGGCTAATGGAGGAGGACAGCTTGAATCCAGGAAGGGGAGGTTTCAGTGAGCCGAGATCGCGCCACTGCACCCCAGCCTGGGCGACAGAGACAAGACTCCATCTCAAAAAAAAAAGTAAAGAAAACAAACAAACTCCAAACCTGCACTAGAATAAGTCCTAGTTCTTTCTTTTCTTTAAAGACAGACAAAATGCGACGTTTTAATTCTAATTTTACCTAATAATAAAGGATGTACCGTTAAAATCAAGTAGGAAATTGTCTTACTGTCACTTTTTAAAAATTGTGCTATTCTGCACAGTACTAATTTCTTTAGAACATTCCCTTGCTGACTTTTCCTCTAGTAGTATCAGTTATACTGAAAACCAGTTGTACTGTTTTGTTTCATTTTGCTGGGCACCATCAGACTAAGGAAAGAGGAGAGTAAGAGAGGAGGAGACAATGGAGGATGCAAGGGAGTAGGACACCTGTGTCCTAACCTCCTCCTGGGTATTGATCCCAGGTTGGGGAACTCTTTCCACAAGCCCGGGAGAGAATTGGTAACAAGAGGGCGGGGCGCGTGCGAGTTTCGATCCAGGTGGGGGCCTCCTGGTGGAGCGCCAGGGATCTCAAGGCACCTGGCGAACGGGCGGGGGGATCCAGCCCCCGCGGAGCAGGCGCAAGAATGAGGAGCCCCGATTGATTCCGCAGGGGATGGGCCAGGGCTCATGGGGCCAGAGGCGGCGCGGAGGCAGGAGGCACGGACCCTGCACAGCTCCCTCCCCGCCCATATCGAATTAAAAAAAACCCAGCAGCCCACAGTGAGACCCAGTGGAAAAGACGCCCTCTGCAGGAGAGGCGCAGAGGGGGCGGATCTGGAAGAGACAAAACCCCAAACACCTGAACGTTTATCCCAGAGACTATAATACTTCAAGTAAGAGGCAGAAGGAAGCCGTGCCTTGTCAAGTTAAAGCGGACAACTTGTTCCTTCTCAGCACACCTCACTTCCAACTACCTTGCAGGATGGTGTATCAGGAAAAACAGAGCAGCTGGATCCCTTACCTGAGCTCTGGAGAGGCCACATTTTCTTCGTAAGTGTTCTTAAGTCAACTGGGAGGACAAAGATTGCCTGAGTGCTTGGCTTAAAAGTCTTCATTTCAGTTTTCCAGTTGTCCCTGTAGGCATGGTCAATCTGCATAAACAAAAAGAATAGGATTAGGAGTAAAGTATCCCTGAAATTAAGATATCTAACTGTTCCCTAAGTGTATTTAAAAAGGGGCAAACCCAATTTCTTGATATTTTGCATTTATGATGATGATTATTATTATTTTTAGAGACAGGATCTCACTCTGTCGCCCAGGCTGAAGTGCAATGGTCCCATCATAGCTCACTGCAGCCTTGAACTCCTGGGCTCAAGCGATCCTCCAGCCTCAGCCTCTCAAAACTCTGGCATTGCAGGCGTTAGCAATTTCTCTCGGCTGCATTTCATTATTCTTATTGCACAACTTTGGTAAAGGATGGAGGATGCAAGGGAAGAGGACACCTGTGTTCTAACCTCCTCTTGGGTAGGGATCCCAGGTCGGGGGCCTCTTCACTCTGCCGGAACAGAACTGTTAAGGAGAGGTGTGGCTGCGCTTTCGGTCCGGAAGAGGCCTTCGTATCAAAGGTAGTTCTTCCTGTCTTTATATACCTCTTTTGTTAGTTTGATGGTGCCCAGTAAAATAAAGCAAAAGAGTACAACTGACTTTCTGTATAACTGATAGTACTAGAGGAAAGTCAGCAATGAAACATTCTAGAGAAACTGGTCCTGTGCAGAACAGCACAATTTTTAAAAATGACAATAGGACAAGGATAATTTCCTACTTGATTTTAATGGTACAATCTTTATTATTAGGTAAAACGGGAATTAAAACATCGCATTTTGTCTGTCTTTAAAGAAAAGAAAGAACTAGGACTTATTCTAGTGCAGGATTTTTTCTTTTCTTTTTTTTTTTCGAGATGGAGTCTTGTTCTGTCGCCCCAGGCTGGGGTGCAGTGGCACAATCTCAGCCCACTGCAACCTCCACTTCCCGGGCTGCAGCTATTCTCCTGCATCAGCCTTCAGAGTAGCTGGGATTACAGGCATGCACCTCCACACCTGCCTAAGTTTTGTACTTTTAGTAGAGATGGGGTTTCAACATGTTTCCCAGACTGGTCTAGAACTCCTGACTGCAAGTGATCCACTCGCCTTGGCCTCCCAAAATGCTGAGATTACAGGCCTGAGCCACCGCACTCAGCCTTTAGTGCAGGTTTCTACATTAATCTTTCTCTCTGTTCTTGTGAGCTGACTATCAAGACCAGATTAGGATATGTGGTTATTTTCTAAGAGACCTATGCTTGGGGGACGTGTGTTTGTTTTGGGAGTTTGTCAGTACCTATGTGTGTGTATGGTGGGCAAGGGAAAGAAGGATGAGATCTACCCTCTCAGTTTAAGGTAGTCTAGGTCTCAGAAAAGAAATGAGATGTGAGCTGCATAACATTTGGGTAATGAAGCAGGGCTGTGGCAAACCAGTAGGCCTCCCAATGTCCCCATCGACGGCCACAGGCGTGGAATCAGTAAAATGGATGAGAGTAGATTCCAGGTCAGGATCATGACCAGGGAGTTGAGAATTCACATTTGTTTCTTTCAGAAGACCAAGTTTAATTTTTCCACCCAACAGGGGTCAGCAACACACAGAAACTTGTCTTAACTAATTCTGTCCCTTCTTTTAAATACTACCTATATGTAGATAATTTCCTCTTCTTTAAAAATTAACTATCTATAAAATTCTTTCTCTACATTTATAGATAATTTTTAAAGGGGAAGACATATACATAAAGATATATGTTTAATATATAGATAATTGTATACATGTATCTGTTTTATCTTACATATATGATCAAACAAAAGAGAAAGAGAGAGACTGTATGTGTACTCTCTTCTTCACCCAAGTACATACAGCTTTCTAGTGCTTTGCAGAGTACTTTGAATAAGAAGGCTCAGAGACATCTGAAAATTATCTGTGAATTTTTGCTGTTCTGATTCTTTTAAGGTGATATATTATAAAAATTTTAAATGTACAAAGTTACTTTAAAACAGCTAGTGGATTAGTAGTTGGTAATGCTAGTAGGTAATAGTAGATGACATGTAAGTGCTCACTATGCCACTATGCTGGACAACACAAGCAAATATCACACATACATTATAGAACCTGGTTCTCACCAGCCTGATAATATTAAAAGGCTGATAATATCTCAAAGCCTGAGTGTGTCTCAGGCTTTCCATGTGGTATCCACTGTGCTAAGCACCTCAGTATGCACTGTTGCATTTATTTTTTTCTTAGCCTTACAAAAAAAAAGGAATTACTATCAGTTCCACCTTAAAAATGAGAACGCTTTTGATTACCTCCGGAAAAAAAAATGAGAAAATCAAGCTTAGGAAGGTTAAATAATTAAGTTGCACTGGTAGTAAGTGGTGGCACTGGGATTTGAGCAGGCAGGCTGGTCTTTGCCACTCTTCTTCTTATACATTTTACACTGTTTTACAGAGGAGTTAGTTGAGATTCTTCAGAGGTAAATCAAATCATGTTACTCTTGTTCAATATCCTTTAGTGACTTCCCATTTCTATCAAAGTAAAATCCACATTCTTTATTATCATGCACAAGGCCCTCTGAGTTCTACTTCCCTGTTACTTTGACATCACCTCCTACTGCTTTCTTGCTCTCTGCCAGCCATAGCTGACTTTTTGCTGATCCCTTAACATGCCAGGCAACACTCTGCTGTTTCAGGGCCTTTGCACTTGCTGTTTCCTCTTTTGGGAGCACTATTTTTCCTCAGCTATCGCATGACCTCAGGCCTGGTGAAGCACCACATCCGGAAGTTATGGACTAGTCTATTCCAAGTTGCCACCTCCCCTTCTACTCATAATCCTGACATTCCCTATCCTTCTTCTCTCATTCCTTATTTATTTTTAAAATGTCTATACTTTTAAATCCATCTATTTATTAACAATTATTTTTCCTCTTTAAAATGTAAACATCGCCGGGCTTGGTGGCCTGTAATCCCAGCACTTTGGGAGGCCGAGGCGGGCGGATCATGAGGTCAAGAGATCAAGACCATCTTGGCCAACATGGTGAAACCCCGTCTCTACTAAAAACACAAACACACACACACACACACAAACACACACACACACAATTAGCTGGGCATGGTGGCACGCGCCTTTGGTCCCAGCTCCTCGGGAGTCTGAGGCAGAAGAATCACTCGAACCCAGGAGGCGGAGGTTTCAGTGAGCCGAGATTGCGCCACTGCACTCCAGCCTGGCAACAGAGTAAGACTCAGTCTCAAAAAAAAAAAAAAAAATAAAATAAAATAAAAAATGTAAACATCACAGAGGGTAGGTACTTTTGCTTACCTATTTAAATCACAGCATCAGCATTTACAATAGAACATGACACAGTAATGGGCACTCAATAAGTATTTGAATGAATGAAAAGAGCTTAGGAAACTACCCAAGTTCACAGTTAGCAATAGGTGAAGTGAACTTTGTTAAAAATCCAGTATTGGATTTATCCATATATCAAATGCATAAACCTTCTTCCTGGCTCTTCTTAGAATTCCCTTGGTCTTTAATTATAATAGACTGGGTGAACATGAATAAACAAACCAAACAGGAAAAAGGCAGCATTTGTTACTGTCTCTTACAGTGGGGATATTTTAAAGTGAGATCAAATCAGAGGCCAGGTCAGGGAAAGGGGACACTGGTCTTTAACAGAAAGGGAGTTGACAAGTGATGAAGTCAGGAATGTGCTGATGTTTCTGGGCTGCGTGAAGGGGCAAAGTGTGGGAAGGTCCTGGATGAAGCTGGTGTTGGGTTAATTAATTAGGGTGGGGATGCCTGCACATTAAGGGGAGGAAGGAACCAAGGGGATTGATTTGGAGTGGACTGGAGTCTCAAGTAGCATTTACAAAGGATCCTGGAGGCACAGGAAGGATGGGAGAAGTGTTGGGTACAGCTCAATTTGGCGAGTGGCCAAAAAAACATGTCAGATATTAGTGAAAACAGGCCACAGCTGCTGCACTTTACAAGCGAAATGGTAGGCCTTTCCTTAGCCCTCCCCCAGCCCAGCCCATCTTATGTCCTGTAATAGTTATTTTCTTCCTGAGACAGCCAGCCATAACTCAGTTCTCACTTGAGGGCACGGGAGAAGCAAGGGATGCTGAGGCTTCATTGCTAATGGAAGAGGGTTCAGAGCACGAATGAAAACTCCATTTCTCCTGAAGCTGAGAATTTAAATGTTAGTGTATTGAAGAACCACCTCTTTTGTTCCCAGGATTATTTTTAAAAAATCATGGTTATTTCTCTGTAATCTCATGATATCTAAACTTGTCATTTTTAAGACTTCTAGAATACTGTTTTCCTCTTCAAAATGTATTTGTACATTTTGTATATTTGTATATTTCTTCTTCCTAAAAAAAAGATCCTAGATAGTTCAGAGTAAAATGTGTGTGTGTGTGTGTGTGTGTGTGTGTGTGTGTGTGTATGTGTATCCATATACATGTATTACTCTGGAGTGTTTAAACATAGAACAAAAATGCTGAAAGGTAACATATGTTGTTACTGAATAGTACAATTTGGTTGATCTCCTTCGCAGCATCTCTTTGCCTCCTCTTTCTTTCCCCTTTCCTATGCTTACTTTACAAAACTTTGCAATTCAGTGCACGGACTCTGGAATTCACAGCTGCGTTTCAATCCAGGCTGTGCCACCTTCTAGCTGTGTCACAGTGCCCAAATTATTTAGCTTTTATTTTCCTCCTTTGTAAAATGGGGCCAAAAATAATTAACTAAAGGGCATTTGTAATAAGATAGTATTAAATGTTAAATATTACTATTATTTACAGACATAATTTTTTTTTTAAGTTCAGGGGTACATGTGTAGGTTTGTTACATAGGTAAACATGTGTCATGGGGGTTCGTTGTACAGATTATTTCATCAACCAGGTATTAAGCCCAGTACCCTTTAGTTGTTTGTCCTGATCCTCTCCCCTCCTCCCACCCTTCACCCTCTGATGGCCCCAGTGTGTGTTGTTCCCTTCTATACATCCATGTATTCTCATCATTTAGCTTTCACTTAAAAGTGACAACATGTGGTATTGGTTTTTCTCTTCCTATGATAGTTTTTTTAAGGATAGTGACTTCCAGCTCCATCCATGTTCCTTCAAAGGATATGATCTCATTTTTTATGGCTGCATAGTATTCCGTGGTATATAAGTACCACATTTTCTTTATCCAGTCTACCACTAATGGGCATTTAGGTTGATTTTGTGTCTCTGCTACTGTGACTAGTGCTGCAGTGAACATAGGCATGCATGTGTCTTTATAATCTTTTGTGTATATATCCAGTAATGGGATTGCTGGGTTGAATGATCTTTCTGTCTTTAGGTCTTTGAGAAATCACCACACCATCTTCCACAATGGTTTAATGAATTTACACTGCCACCAAAAGTGTATAAGCATTCCCTTTTCTCTACAACCTTGCCAGCATATGCTATTTTTTGACATTTTAATAATAACCATTCTGATGGGTTTGAGATGGTATCTCATTGTGGTTATGATTTGCATTTTTCTAATGATCAGTGATGTTGAGCTTTTTTTCATATGATTGTTGGCCGCATGTGTCTTTTTTTGAGAAGCATCTGTTCATGTCTTTTGCCCTCTTTTTAATGGGGTTGTTTATCACCTCTTGTAAATTTGTTTAAGTTCCTTATAGGTACTGGATATTAGGCCTTTGTCAGATGCATAGTTTGCAAACATTTTCTCCCATTCTGTAGGTTTTCTGTTTATTCTGTAAATTCTTCAATAATTTTTGTATACATTTGGAACTCTATATTGGCTGCTCATTGTTTTAAGTTTAAAGGGGTTGGGAAACTGGTTTCTTAACTGTTTTAAATATATTATTATTATAGTTCTAGCCAAATGAT
Source organism: Ateles fusciceps (assembly GCA_036589455.1). NCBI lineage: Eukaryota > Metazoa > Chordata > Mammalia > Primates > Atelidae > Ateles > Ateles fusciceps. The sequence goes on from JAZHEH010003259.1 coordinate 8,430,421, forward strand.
GCTTCTTATTCTTGATGAAAATATAAATGTATATGGCATATGAAAAACTTTTCTATTTGGTGAAATAAAAGTTAATATAAAAATAAAAGCAGGTTGAACATTTAGAAAGTGAATTCTATTAAGTTTTCTTATTATAAATTTTTCTTTCTGACATTGTCCATATGTTGTATGAAGTTGTTGCTTTGTTTTGTTTAACACTCATTTGAATGCTGAGATGGTGTCAGGTTCATGATCCCAGGAAGTACCTGCTGTTTAAGGTGAGAAAAGTGGTGGTTTATCAAGCACCCCTGATAAAAATGAAGATTTCACTGTAATTTCTTTCTTGATTTCTTCTAACATGAATCGATTCCTATGAGGGGATTGTAAAGCATGGATAAAGATTGTGAAAAGCATTGAAACCAAACTAAATCTTATGTAAGTTATCAATGAATAGATTTACCTCAGATTGTTAATTTGAAGTGCTCTATTGTTTAATCAGTTGTTCTGTGGTTAATTGATTACTTAAACAAATTATTGATTTTTAAAATCCGATGCTGAGCATTGTTAAGAGGGCTAAATATAGAAAGTTGTAGAAGACAAGTCTTGCCCACAGTAGAAATCATTTTGTATTAGAAGAGATACAAATTATCTTCATTTAATTATAATGCACACATGGTAATGCTATAACAACATAGGACTAGGGGGATGGTAAAAAGACAAGGACTCATGCTTCTAGAAGTAAGGGGTATGGGTGATCTTGAAGGATGAATAGAGGTAACACAGCCTCAACCCAAAGAGCAGCCAGAGAATACTTGGTGTTTCTGGTACGTACAAATAGTCTGTTGAAGCAGGAGTATAAGTCGCATGGTGGAGACTGTCATGATACGTGACTGGAAAAAGGATAAAGCTGAAAACAAGGCAATGACAATGAAAATGGGGAGGAAAGTGTTTACCTGATAAACATTTTGAAGTATGATATACAAGACGTGGTGACTAACGGCTGTGAAGGTCTAGGGAGCTAGAAATTGGGGGATAAAGTGGTTTGAGTTTGTAATATTATCTGATATAGGAAATGCAGCACACATTTATTTTTGTTTTATGATGTGCTTTTGCTTGGCGAGCTTGTGTCTATTGCTAATTCAGACTAAAATATTTCGAGTTTAAATATTTTGTCACCATTTAACCAAAACTACCTTTGCCTTACTGTCTCTGGTGTTCAGCTAGTCACAGCATCCTCTTAACTTGTATTTGCACTGTGCCACGCATCTCAGGACTGGTCTGGTTCATCTTTCCTCTCTCATGGAATGCTGTGTGCTTTTTTCAGGGATCCTAGTTTTTAATGCTAATGACAAGCAATGGAACTGACTCATACCAACTGAAATAAAACAAAGCAAGCTCTTTCTATGATTCAAATAGCATGCATACCCAACAATGTAACCCATTCCTCTGGGCACAGTATTTCAGGTGACTGTTTTGGACCTTAGAAACTTCTATATCCCTAACCAGACATAAGAGTTAGCAAAGGAAGTAAACAGTTCATTTTAGTGCACCAGGAAACTTCTCCCCCACTCGCAGATACATTCCTATTCCTGAGAGTTATGCACAAGTCAATAAAGTTTAACTAAACAGTTGGAAATACAACTAAATAAAAACTGAGACTTTAAAAAATCACTGAAGAATATGCACATTGTAAGCCATTTGGTAGGAAACTGCTCCGTGTTTCTTTTTGCTCTATTTCTTAACACAGTTTCTTAAAAAATCAGCTTTGGCAGAAGAATGGAAGATCCTCTATAAATGGGTACTTGGGAACTTGGGCTGTGTTCATAGTTTTCTTCTGGAACTGAAAGCCTTAATTCACAGTACTGATTGATGAGCTATATTTTTCTCCCTTTAAAACTAATTTTTAACTGTAGTACAAAATGTAAACATGGGCTAGGCACGGTGGCTCACACCTGTAATTCCAGCACTTTGAGAGGTGGAGGTGGGCAGATCACTTGAGGCCGGGAGTTCAAGCCTAGCCTGGTCAACATGTGAAACCCCGTCTCTACCAAAAATACAAAAAGATTAGCCAGGCATTGTGGCGTGCACCTGTAAACCCAGCTACTTGGGAGGCTGAGGCACTAGAATCGCTTGAACCTGGGAGGTGGACGTTGTAGTGAGCCGAGATTGTGCCACTGCACTCCAGCCTGTGCCACAGAGTGAGACTCTGTCTCAAAGAAAAAAAAAAGTAAACATATAAAAGTGACATATATTAAACAAAAGCATATTTTAAGAGTTTTTAAAATAGATGAAGGCAAATATTCTTTTGGTTTATCAATTTATATTTAGATATTAGTCTATGAGTACTTTAAAGTAATTGTATAATGTAATGTAATTGTGACTAGTATTTAATTTTAGAGAACAGTTATCCAATTTGTGGACTCAAGAGATACACGAAGGTTTAAAAATTTTCATAACTTCTAACTTTTGGTCTTGTAATTAATTTGTGTATTTTTTTCAGGATGAGGGTAGAAAAATGAAACAAATCAATTTTGCTCCTTGAATATAGCTCTAGTACAAAGTTAGGTGGAGTTGAGAAGATTTAAATTACTCTGCAAACTGGAATAAAGTTTCTAATGACATGTGCATTAAGATTTATTTATGCCAGTTCTTCTAGTTACAATGTAGAATTGAAAAATGGATTTAAATGATAAGAACCATACATATTTCAACACTAGAATGTCTTCACTGGAGAGAAAGAAATACAGAATCAATAATTTGATAGTATACTTTATTTTTTTTTCTTGTTATTTGTACAAATTTATGGGCTACATATGCAATTTTGTTACATGTATAGATTGTGTAGTGGTCAAGTCAGGGCTTTTATGGTATTCATCACCCAAATAATGTACATTGTATCTATTAACTAATTCCAAATTGTCCTTCCCCCTCACACCCCTTCACCCTTCCAAATATCTATTATCTATCATTCTACTCTCTATGTTAACACATTTTTTTTTAAAGCACCCACTTATGAGTGAGAACATGTGATATTTGTCTTTCAGCTCCTGGAGTGTTTAGTTTAAGATAATGACAGTCGGTTCTGTCCAGGTTGCTGCAGAGGACATGATTTCATTCTTTTTTTAAATGGCTGAATAGTATTCCATTGTGTATATATTCCACATTTCCTTTATCCAGTCATCCATTGACGGACACTTAAGTTGATTCCATATCTTTGTCATTGTGAATGGTGCTGCAATAGACATATAAGTGCAGGTATCTTTTGATATATTGATTTCTTTCCCTTTGGATAGACACCTGGTAGTGGGATTGCTGGAGTGAATGGTAGTTCTATTTGAGTTCTTTGAGAAGCCTCCATACTGTTTTCCATAGAGGTTGTACTAACAGTGTATAAGAGTTCCTTTTTCTCTGCATCCTCACCAACATTTGTTTATTTTTGTCTTTTAATAATTGTCATTCTTGCTGGCGTGAGATGACACCTCCTTGTGGTTTTAATTTACATTTCTCTGACTTTAACTTTGATAATACACTTTCTTTATAAATAGCTAAAAGTTGATTTATTTAAAATCTTCAAATGCTTTAAATATCTGTCTGATGACTCTTATTTGTGGTTTCCAGAAGAAGAATTGAGCCAGCATTATTGGTGGTTCTGCTCAGAGTTTAAAGGTTCCTCTCTGGTATAATCAGCTATTTTACTACTTTCTTTTTTTTTTTTAAACATTAAATTTGAGAATTTAACAGTTTCCAGAAAAAGAAAACAAAAGTTTTTTAGACATAAAAGACTTAGGAAGATTTTTTTAAAAAGTTTTAACACTTGATGAGTTAGTTTATTGAAAAGATTTCAAAAGTATTTCAGGTTTGACTAATGTATTTATGTCAGAGTTCCTATAAGTTTTGAATAATTTCATTTTCAATTCATTTAAACTTGAGATGTTAGTACAGACTATAAAAATAGTAAAATTAGTTATTTAATATTGATGAGAAACTATCATAGTAGTTTTAATTGATCATTTCAGTTTTATTTTTTCCTCAGTTGAGATTACTATGCAGAGCCTCTTCTAAATACATTGTTGACAAGCAGAATTTTCACTCAAAGAGTCATTTTCTTCTTCTTACCATGGCCAGAAACCTCATAAACCTCATGTATTTCCTTAAATAAGGTTACTCACTGTACAGTCTCCATCTTATGTTCTGGAATTATCTTTCATTCTCTCTGTTAAAACTTCTTTTGTCTTTCCCCTTGGTTTCGAACTCTGATTCTAGACTATTATTAAAGCATTAATGGCCAATATGCATTAATAATAAGTTATGCCTTCCAGGCAACATCTTTCTATACTTCCAAGACAAAGTAATTTTAAGGAAAAAAAAATCAGGAGTGCTTTATTTCAAGGGAAGACTTTCTATAATTTCCCCAAGTCATACTTTTAGAATCTGCTTGCCTAGTTTGGTGCAATAATCCATAATAATTCCACAGAACATTTTACAGGTCACAGCTTAAAACTATATACAGGAGTGCTGACTTGATGGGTATTGCCATACTCTACTGCAGTGGTTCTAAAAGAAGGATGATGTCCCTTTCCCTCCTCCACCCCAAAGATATTTGGTAGTGTCTGTAAACATTTTTTTGTTGTCACAACTGGGGAAGTGCTACTGGCATCTAGTGGGTAGAGGCCAGGGATGCTGTGCAACATTCTATAATGCAAAGAGTATCCTCCTCCAAGGATTACTTAGCCCACAAATGTGAATAGTGCTGAGGTTGAGAAACCCTGCGCTAAGACAATACCAGCCTAGGATGCAGGTAATTAATCTAGCCAAAAGGCTTTCCTTTTAATCTGGAATCAGAAGTGAAGTAAGTTTTGATTGACCACCTAGAGTGATGCAGCTATTTATGAAATAGTCTGCTACTTTTTTGCTTTGGCAGAGATAAATAGTTAAAACATAGATACTTTCAAATTGGAATTTAAATTAAGCATTCTGTAATAAATGAAATAGGGAACTTTAGAGTTTTGCCTTGGTCATTAATATTATAGTTTTAGAAATAACACTTTTAGTGCTTTTTCTTAGTGTTATTTCCCCCACTCAGATTCTTTTCATTTTCTTTAGTTTGAGACAGATAACCCAGCAAGTTTCTTGGGTTTGTGTGAATGCACATATTTACTATATTTTCTTCTGTTTCTTTAAGTTACATCTTTCTATGTTTGAGTTCTTCAACGCTTTTTATAGTTAGAATCATTCACTAATTTATTCATTAAATAAATGTTTATTGTCAATTGATCCAGATATAGTATGTTAGGGCTACAATAATGACTAAAATAGACAAAAATCCATACAGTCAAGGAACATATATTCTAGTGGAACAGAGAGACAATGAGTGAAAATACACCAGAAAATTGCATAGCGATGAGTGTGATGGAAACAATTAAGAAAGGAAGAGAAGGGGGAGTTTCAGGGTGAGGGATGGGAGTAAAATTTTAAATTGACTGACAAGTAAAGACTAACTGAAAAAGTGGCATCTGAGCAAATACCTGAAAAGGATTGGAGAGTGAGCCATGTGGATATCTGGAAGAAGTACATTTCAGGAAGGGGAAACTACAAGTGCAAATGTCCTGAGGCTGGAATGTACTTGGTCTATTTGAGGACAACAGAGCAGTTCGCATAGCTGGAAGAGAACAAACTGGAGATGAAGAAGAGCCAATGGAATTGGGAGGTGACGGATGAGAGGATCATGTCAGATTTTACAAGGCTGTTGGAGAGATGTTGGCTTTTACTCTCAGCGAAAGGGGAGCCATTTGAGAGTTTTGGGCAGAAGCACAACAGAATCTGACTTGTGTTTTAAAATGATCACTTTTGACACTTACTTATACACTGTGGGTAGAAATATAAATTAGTTCAGCCACTGTGGAAAGAAGTTGGGAGATTTCTCAAAGAACTAAGAGTTGAACTACCATTTGACCCAGCAATCTGATTACTGCATATATACCCACAGGTTCTACCAAAAACGTGCACTCATATGTTCATTGTCACACTATTCATAATAGAAAAGACATGGGATTAACCCAGGTGCCCATCATGCTGGATTGAATAAAGAAAATGTGGTACATATACACCATGGAATTCTATGCAGCCATAAGGAATGAAATTATATCCTTTGTGGCAACATGGATGCAGCTAGAACCCATTATCCTAAGCAAACTAACACAGAAACAGAAAACCAAATACTGCATGTTCTCACTTGTAAGTGGGAACTAAATATTGGGTACTCATGGACTTGAAGATGGGAACAATAGACTCTGGGGAATACAAGTCAGAGGAGGGAAGAAGAGGGGCAAGGGTTGAAAAACCACCTATTGTCTACTATGCTCAGTACCTGGGTGACGGATCCATTTGTATGCCAAACCTCAGATCATACCTTTATAACAAAGGTATGATTAGACCTGCACATATACCACTGATTCTAAAAGAAAAGTTGAAAAGAAATTATCAAATAATGTTGCAGAATTCCAAAAGAAGGTAATTTAGTAAACTAAAATTTTCATAATTAAAATAATTAAATAAATAAAACTTTCACTTTGTCCCCTGCTTGGAGAATAGGCTCACGGGGAAAGAGTAGAAACAGGAAGACCAGATAGAAACCTATACATGGCGTCTGGGCCAGGGTGCTCGAACCTAGAGGCGTTAGATCTATTGATGGTTTTGATTTGAGAACAAGAGAGGAGCCAGAGTTTTAGCCAGAGCAACTGGGGGACCAGGATGGCAGACTGCTTTACTGTTTACCCAACATTTTAGTTTCTATCCATGTAGGTTTCCTTCCTGTGAGGGGACAATACACCTCTGCCCTGTGGAAAATAGGAAGTCATGTGACTTGCTTGACCAATAGAAGTGGTCAGAGGCTTTAAGAGCCAGCGCTTGATTGATGTGTCATTTTTCCTTTTGCCACAAACCCAGCAATTTCCAGACAAAGGCTGCTCTGTCAGTCTGGCTTCTGGAGTAAAGCTGATGTGGCTGGCAAGTGCAGGAGACAGGCAGAAGATATGGAGCAAGAAATAAACCTTTGCTATTGGAAGCTGGTATAGTGTTAAGTTCGCTTATTCCTATAGCAGAACCCGGCTGAGCCTGCCTAATACAGATGGGGTTGGCATTAGCTGAGATGGATGTGTCTGCTAGAAGAGCAAGTGTTGGGTGTGTATAGAGAGACCAGGAGTCTCAGTTTAGGTAAGTGAGATTTGAGATGCCTATTAGACATTTAAGTGGAGCTGTCAAGTAACTGGTTGTCTATAAAGAGCTGGAGTTCAAGGAAGAGGTCCTGGGTAAGAATCTACATCTGAGAGTCATCAGCCTGAGACTGAACAAAATTACCAAGGGAGTGAGTAGATGTATAAGAAGCCCAGGAACTGAGCTTGGGAGTATTCCAACAATGAACAAATGAGACTGAGAAGGAGCAGTGTTAAAGAGGAGGAAGACCAGGAGAGCATGTTATCCTGGAAGCTGAGTGAACAAAGTATCTCAAGAATGATCAGCTTGTCATATGGTACTGATACATGAAGTGAGGTCAAGACTGAGAATTGACTTTGGGATACAGCAATGTGGAGGCCACCAATGCTAAGCTGCTTTTGATAGGAGCAGCTTAGACAAAGTGGTCTGTAGGAAAGCCTGAATGAAATGGCTTCAAGAGGGAATGGTAGAAGAGTGAGACAGCTAATATAAGGAGTTTTCCTGTAATATGGAGCAGAGAGTGATAGCTGGGTGACATGGTTTAGCTCTGTGTCCCCACCCAAATCTCATCTTGTAGTTCCCATAACTCCCATTGTTGTGAGAGGGACCCAGTGGGAGGGACCTGGTGGAGATGATTGAATCATGGGGGCAGTCTTTCCCCCTGCTGTTCTTGTGATAGTGAGTCGGTGTCAAGAGATCTGATGGTTTTAAAAATGGGAGTTTCTCTGCACGAGCTCTCTCTTTGCCTGCCATCATCCATGTAAGACATGACTTGTGCCTCCTTGCCTTCTGCCATGATTGTGAGACCTCCCCAACTATGTGGAACTGTAAGTCCATTAAAATATCTTTTTCTTCCCAGTCTCTGGTATGTCTTTATCAACAGCATGAAAATGGACTAATACACTGAGGAAAGAATGGGGCAAAAACTGTTTGTGTTTTGCCTTTTATTTTTATAAGATGGGTAAAGTGAAAATTTACTGATTTGCTAATGAAATGATGCAAGAGAGGAAAAACAATTGATGAGACAGAAGAGAGAGGGAGAATTGCTGGAGACGTGTCACTTAATAGGCCAGAAGAGATAGAATGTGGTACTCAAACGGAGATGAAGGACCACATACAGTTCATTTATAGGAAAAGGATGGGAAGGAAAGTATGTGAATATAGATGGGTATGGGGTGAGAGCTTGTAGAACTTCTGATTGTTTCTGTTATTCTCAAAAATGAAAGCCAGGTCATCCACTGAGAATGAGGATGGGTAAAGAGCTGCTGGAGATTTGACATCATCATGTGTTTCTCTCATCTGTGTTCAGTTGGATGTAATGTAGGTGTGGAGTGATGGAAAAATGCATATAACCATTTTTGGAGGTTTTCCTAGCAAATTCAACCAGGCAAAGGAGGATGAAGTGTTTGGGAGTATATTCAGGGGAGCAACTACAGTGAGCAGCCATGGAATTTTAGGTGGTTAAGGAGAGATGTGAGGAACTGAGCACACTGAGAGACAGTAAGGAGGTGGAACTGTGAATGGATTGGTCAGATTGGAGTAGTAGAAGGAATGCATTGCAAAAATAGAAGCTGTTGGTCAGAGAATGGACTGCTTAAAATTGAGATTCTAGAAAGGCTGCAATTGGTAATGGCAAGGGCTAGGATATGTCAATGGGAATGAGTAGGGTGTAGGATAAGATCCTGGAAGTTTTTGACTTTGAAATTGCTCTGTTTAATTCAATTTTTTTCTTAATCGATGGCGTATTTATTTTAAAACAGTACATTAAGAGGGTGTATATTTTAAATAACAGAGTACAAATTGAGGGTGTATATTTTTCATAACACTGTAGACATGGATGGTGTATTTGTTTTATAAGAGAGGACAATTAGAGGGTGTATATTTTTTATATCACAGTACAAATTGAGGGTGTATATTTTTTAAAACAGAGTACATGTGTAGGGTGTCTATTCAACTTTTCTTAAGTTTTTATTAAAACTCCTCAATTAAACTCACATTTCTTGTGAGTTCCATTCATATGGATTTCAAATCTAGTGAAAATTTACAAAGCCAAATCGAATAAGGAAGACGTTTGTTGAGTATTATTTCAATAATTAAGATGTGTTCATATCAAAGATGACCTAATCACTCATTAAAGTTCCTGAATATATTAGTTAAAAATTGGTTACTCATTTGTTTAATATTTGACTTCATGCTACCTTTGTAAATTATTATCTTTAATATCACTCTTCTTGCCATCATCTATTAAATTATTACTTATAAGTTTAGTGTTGGACAGTCACTAATTATTATGTTGTGAAAAATCAGATAGGAGATACCTGTTATCAGAAAGGTGAATGTATTGTTTATCTTACACACTGGAGAAAATCCTGTTTTATACTTGACAAATCATAGAAACATAAGTTAACTTTGAAGCATCAGGGCTGCAGCGTCAATTTTGAATGCTTAGAAAAAGTTGGTGGTAATCATTGAATTTACATGAAAAAAATAATTACAAACAATTTAAAGTTTGAGATTAAGAATGAGACTTATTGCTAAGGAGAAAATAAGGTTATTTATCCTAACCTGACTGATTTTATGTCAGTCTTTTACATTGACATTTGATTGATAAAAATGTCATACAATCCCAAAGTTTGGATTGTCTTTTTCCAAATGCTTTCCAATGAATACAAATTCATATATATTTCTAATTTACATATATGTCATATAAATGTAATTTTATGACTGATTCTGAAGTTGTTAAAGGTCTCTAAGGCAGAAACTATTATCTCCCAACTACCCTTCTCCTGTCTTTAATATAAACACCTAATTTTGTCTTAGAATTTTGCAGCTTAAAGACTGCATTTTCTAGGCTTGAAAGCAGCCAAGTGAGTTTTGGGAATAGGTTGGGGAATTTTAGGTGGTTCTCCTTAGAAGTCTTCTTTAAAGTGAGCATGCATGCCCTTCTTTTCTCCCTCTTTCTAGTTTCCTGCAACTCAGATGTCCACGTGATGATGTCTGGAGTTCTAGCAGCCATGTTGCATGACGAGATAAAGGCAGTTAGTAGCTCTAGGATTGGCAAAGAAGACCTGGAAGGTGCCTGGGTAGCTGAAAAGCTCATGAAGCCAGTGCATCAGCCTGGACTGCTCAATATCAGTTTTCTTGGCAGAAGGAAATCTTTTTTGTGTAAATCACTATTTTCCAGGTCTCTCTTAATTGTAGCAAAATTCAGTTTCTACAGATAAAGTAAGAATCATTCACTCTCATCCCACCCATATGTCTTTTAAAGAATTTTTTCTTTTATTGGCTGCTCTTCTGATACTTTTTTATTTCTCCAAACTTCCTAGGAAAAGAAAAACTTTGGGTGGGCCATTGTTTTCATGCACAAGGTTTCTAGCCATTTGTCTTGGTCTTCCACATCTATGACAGCAGTTTGATCTCATTATAAAGTAACAGCTCAAACAGTAGTTCCAAATGAGGATGAGAGTGGGGGAGTTGTAGAATCATTTTGGGGAGTTTTTCCAAACCACACATTCCTAGCTCCGTTATCACTGCAGAGATTCTGATATTCTCCTTTCAGCTCCCATTTGAGACTCACTTATCTGTAGCACATCCGCAAGTTTTTACTTGCTTCCAATTGGCAAAATTTAACATTAAAAACAAACTAGGAATTCTGTGAAGTGAAAAATTGCCAGAGCATTACAAGGTAGTAGAAAAAAAGGTATGCATTTTTTAATATTTTTAAACACACTTAGAGGCTCGCAACCTTTGAATTTAAATGTGTCTTGAATCTTAGTTTGAAAAACCCCAGTCAAATATAAGTGACCTAATATAAGTGACTATATATTTTTTCTCCACTAGATTCTTCCTAGAATTGCTCCTTCAGAAATATGGGGAGGAGGTAGGGAAGAAGACACTGCCCTACATGTCTGTCAGACCACTATTTTTCTTTTCATTATCACACGTTCAGTAATATTTATTAAACACTAAAGCATATGTGCTGCTATGCTAGGTACTATTTGCATTTGCCAATGGCAAAACACAATTATCTCCTGTTTCCATCAGACGCTCTTCCAGGTCTCTGTGGGAGGACTCAGGGTCTTCTTTTTACTCTCTTGGTGGGTGGCCTGTTGATTTGGGCTTACACTGCTCAGCGTGTACTCATTTGGCTAAGCTGTAATTAGACCAAGACTGTGGAGTTTCTTGCTTTGTCTACGAGACGTGGTGATAGAAGAGACAAAGACTGAATCATACATACCTGATATATTTGATGAAGAAGTAGTGTGTTGGGGACAGGGGAACTCTTTATAAATAAAAACTACCAAAACAGAAGCAAAAACTGAAAAGAGGGCAGGATTACATGTAATAAGGAAATGACCTTAGCTCAGATGTGTGGCAGTGGCATTGCAGATTTTAAAATTGAAAAAGAAATCATAGACTGCCTTCAATGATTAGTTCCACAATTAGAGAGGAACAAATAAGACGCAAATATTATACTTGTGTGTACTCAGAGCATCGCAGAACACAGTGTCTTGGGCAAACATATGCTCAGGGAATGTGTATTATTGACTGATTAATTTTTTAACTAGTAATTTTGTGCTTTGGATGATACTGAAAGCCAATTTCAGTTTGAATATGCTTTTGATTTTTAAAAATCTTACTTTTGTAACTTTAATTATATTCTTTGCTAATTAATGTAAGTTGTGTGACGTCAGGGATTTATTATTACGGCATTCAACACAAGCCTTTAATAAATAATGGGTGAATTAAGTAAGTACAAGGAAAAAACCTTAGCATTTTTCTGTAGATTTGACTTTTTACCTTATTGATTAAGATGTAGCCTTCAGTACTGGGTTTGAGAGAAGGACTGTGGTTGTCAGCTGACCACCCGAGTCCAGTCTCTCCTCTGCTTTAGTGAAGGGACTATTGCCAGGCAAATGCTAAGACTTCCCTTCCCATTCTTCCTTGGCTTTTGAATGCAAGTGACTTGTGTCACATCTGAGCTGGCTGAGTCTTTCTATAAGTACACCTGTGGTGTTTTCCATGCTCTTTTCCAGTTTCTGCCCACTGGATACGGATAATGATGCATTGCTAGATGACAGGAGAGCCATGCAGTGAGTAGAGGAGAGAGGCACACTAGTGTGAATACCAGCCCTCTGCTGCTACACATCTGAGAAATAAATTGCTATTGCTTTTAACTCACTAAAATGTCCAGGCCTATTGATTACATAAGTTTAGTTTATTTTAACCAATACAGTTTTAAACTTATTTATTTAATATGAAAATTAATTATCCAATCATCAAAATACTAATAAAGTAAAAACAGATACATGCTATGTACTATAAAAGTCTGAAAAAGTAGCTGATATAATGACCACTTTCAAAGAAGGGAAAGATTTTAGAAAAATGGGATTTCTGGGAGTAAACTCATAGGATAGTGTATCTTGAGTAAAGATCTAGATTTCTGGTGCCTTAAAATGACCTGAGTTCTATTGCTTGTTTTGCTGAAGTAGCTGTGATCCCAGGAGGCTGGGCTATGGTTTTCTCCTTATCTGAAGGAGGTTAGCCTACTGCTACTTCCAAAAAGGCTAAAATTAGGGAATATATTCTATTTTTGATGAGTTACTATAGTTTCTTGGGCCATTTAAAATTATCATTGGTTTTTTATTAGTTTTATCCTATCACAACTTGCTTCTGTTGCTGTGTATAATGTTTATGCTTTGTGAATTATAAGTAAAATGTTATCAGATTTTCTAAAAAAGTTACTTAGCTTTCTTTCAACCTCTTGTTTTAGTACATTTTTCAATTTATAAATAGTGCATGGAATAAATGTATTGACTTACACATTTAATAGCATATTAAGTACATCTATTTATTTCTATTCAGTAGCATATTTAATACTGATATGGTTTGGCAGTGCCCCACCCAAACCTCATCTTGAATTGTAATTCTCATAATCCCCACGTGGTAGGAGGTGATTGGATCATGGGGCAGTTCCCGCCATGCTGTCCCCATGATAGTGAGTGGGTTCTCACGAGAGCTGGTGGTTTTATAAATGGCAGTTTCCCCCTGGGCTTTTCTCTCTCCTGCCACCTTGTGAAGAAGGTGCTAGCTGCCCCTTCCGACATGATTGTAAGTTTCCTGAGGCCTCTCCAGTCATGTGGAACTGTGAGTCAATTAAACCTCTGTCCTTTATAAATTGCCCAGTGTCAGGGAAGTGCTTTATAGCAGTGTGAAAATAGACTAATACAAATACATTTAATATTTGGTACCATATTGAATAAATGTATTTTCCTCATGTCTGTGTCTAGGTCACAATGAATGAGCTGAATTATTTGCTGTAAAGTTCTTTTCTAAAAACTGAGATGTATTTTTACAGGAGGAAGTTTGCTAAAGTGCTATAAATGGGAAGCATTGGGCAAAGAAGAGGCAGACTGTCCTATTGGCTCCAAGACAGACACAAGCTGGGAGTCTGCTTTCACAGGATAATTCCTTTTAATCCAGTACATAGCAACACTTTTTGGATTTCTTTTTCACACTTAGTTCTCCTCTCTGCAACTGTTCACTGTTCTGTTCTACTGCATCATGCTGGCACTGTGGTTCTAGGAAATACCCTGACTCTAGGGCCCAGGTCCTGGCAATTCTTTTTTGTTTTTTGAGACAGAGTCTCATATTTGTTGCTGAGGCTGGAATACAGTGGGGCAATTTCGGCTCACTGCAACCTCCATCTACCAGGCTCAAGCTCTCCTTGCGCCTCAGCCTCCAGAGTAGCTGGAACTTCAGGTGAACAGCACTGGCATGCGAGAATTTTTACTGGCTCAGGTAGGTAGGTATTGACCAGGTGCAGTATCTCACTTGTCCAGTGGAGGCGCTGGCCACACTATGTTTGGTTTAACTCGAAATTCCTTCTGGGTCTGGGGTCCAGATTGTGTAACGTTCTTTCTCTATGCAATTACTCCTGAAACGCATTTTTATTTTACTTTAAATCCTTAATTTATTTATCTACTAATTTAAAATCCTATAACACTTTTACATTAGTTAACAGATTGCATAGGAACAAAATAGTACTCAAGGCTCTGAGTTTTTAATTATGGAGCAAAACATTTGATTCAAGATATAGATGTTCAGAATAAGGTTCCCAATTCTTAAAAGCTGGAGATATCTTTACCTAAGAATTTACTGATACCCTGAACAATTGTTTGGTCTGACTCTGCCAGCTCCCTTCTTTTTTTAAAAAGGATATTTTGGCTGGACATGGCGGTTTACACTTGTGATCCCAGCACTTTAGGAGGCTGAGGCAGGAAGATTGCTTGAGAGCAGGAGTTCAAGATTAGCTTGGGCAACATAGCAAAACCCTGTCTCTACAAAAATAAAAATAATCAAACAAACAAAAATGGTATTTCTGTTTAATGTGTTATGAATGAAACATTTTCCTTTCTCCTTCAGTTTGCAACTGAGGGGGAAGTGCTGACATTACAGCAGCATTGTACGTTACACAAGCAGCATTTGCAGGCCTGTTCTTCCTCTCCCACTGCCAAATCATTATGAATATATTGGGATGCATAGGTATCCAAGGTTCATTAAACACACAGTAAAATGTTGGACAGAAGAAAAAGGGATCAAAATCTATGCAGAACTCTCCCAGAGAAGCTAAAAGGTAAAAAGGTCAAAGTTTCCTTGTGTGTGTTTCAAATATTTTTAAATGAAAGAAGACACTGTTTTTATGTTCTGTGTGTCCAAGTGTTAACAGAATGAGAAACACTTTTGTTCACATTTCCTTGTAACCTTGAACTAACTTGAGAATGTTGAAGATTTTGTCTTTCTTTTTCATTGCATCCCACAAAAGGTTATTCCAAATTCACTTGGCAATATTCAGACAAGCTATTTCCTAATTCTCAAAATAGCTTTTGTTTTGAGTGTTTCCCAAAAGTCTTAAAATATGTTCATGAACTTGTATATATGCTTCATTACTAAACTTTTGGATTGAAAATCCTTAAAGGAAAAAATGATACTTGAAGAGCAAAGATTTTTAAATATTGTAAATCTAGCGAAGCAGAAAATCATATTAAAATATCATCTTTTTACTAATAAAGTAGCTTAAAGTTATATACTCAGAAAAGAACCTCACCAATACTAGAAAGTTAAATTTTTGTTGTTCTTATTGTGAATCATACTAATTTATTGATTTTTCAACCACAGAATATTTTCACTTAACATAGAATTGCTCATGGAGTAGCAAACAAGAAGTAATATTATGAAATCATTCAATATTGAATGTCCTTTTTGAAACATTCCACATGGTGTAGATTTTCTCCTAAGGAAACACATTCTATTTCCTGAAATTGTAAACTCATTCATTTACTCATTCAACAAATACTCATTGAGTGCTAACTGGCACTGTACTGGTACTGAGAATACAATAGTGGAGGAATTAGACATTAATGATATAATCACACATAACTGTATAATCACAGATCGGGGATCTGTGTGATGGAGAGAAATAAGTTGGGAGTCTTGAGAGACCTGATTGAGGCTGAAGAATTGGGAAGAACCTTGTGAAGAAGTAACCCTTGAGCTGTGATGTGAAGGATGAGTGGGAGTCAACCAGGCACACAGTCAACCAGGATAGCATGTACAGTAGTCCTGGCATGAGAAAGAGCACAGCATCTGTGAGGACATGAAGGAAAACTAGTGTGCCCAGGACACAGAAGGTGAGGGAGGATATGTCCCCTGAGTTCAGCCAGGTCTGGATCTTGTTGGATATAAAACCGTGCTAAACATTTTGATTTTATGTTAAACCCAAAGTAAGTTTTAAGGTATTTTAAGAAAAAAGGTGGAAAGACCATATGAGCATTACAAAAATTGCTCTGGCTGTATTGTGGAGAATAAATTAGAGAGGGAGATAGGTGTGGATGAGACAAAGCCAGATAAGGGGCTGTATTAGTCCGTTCTAATGCTGCTATGAAGAAACACCTGAGACTGGGTAGTTTATAAAGAGAAGGAGGTTTAATTGACTCACTATTCCACATGGCTGGGGAGGGCTCAGGAAACTTATAGTCATGGCGGAAGGAATGTCTTCAGAGGATGGCAAGAGAGAGAATGAACACAAGTAAGCAGGAGAAATGCCAGATGCTTATGAAACGATTAGATCTTGTGATAACTCACTATCACCATAACAGGATGGGGAAGCCGCTCCCATGATTCGATTACCTCCCACTGGGTTCCTCCCATGACACCTGGGGATTATGGGAATTATAATTCAAGATGAGATTTGGCTGGTGACACAGCCAAACCATATCAGGGGCTATTAAAACAATTCAGGAGAGAGTTGTCAATAGTAGCGGTGGAGAGAAAGAGAGAAGTAGAGAGGTTGAAGAGATTTAGGAGATAAAATCAATAGGAAACTTTCTAGAATTCTCACATAGTGATCCTTAGAAGTATGGGCAAAAGCCTAAGTTGTGAGGCACCCCGTCTTCCTCATTATTGTGAGTTACATGGCATGTATGTGACATCAGCAGGGGGTGGCTGCTGAAGAAGGTAGACAAGTAATTAGGCCATTGTATGCCAGAAGTTTCTATCAGAAACAGAAAAGCCAAAGTTAAGGCAAGTTAGTGGCCAAGCTAAGGCCAGCAGCAACAGCTGGGATCTCTCTTGGGAAGGCTTCTTGAACGAACCAACAAAGTTGACATTCAATGCTGGGTATATATGGGGTGGCTTGTGATTCTCAGGCAGCTCTAGTAACCCAAGAAAGCTAAACCTGCCAAGCCACCTGACGTAGCTCTACAACTGTTTGATGTGTTCTCTTTCTTCCTAGGTTGCAACACAATGGTCAGAGTTCCTCATCCCTCCCTCACTGAAGAGAAGTTGATATTCAAGAAAGATTTTAGAATAGGGAGTGAAAAGGTTGGGGGCTAAATGCTAGCTCTGAATTTTTTTAGTGGTATAAATTTTAGAGGCACAATTTCACTCCTATTTAAAATATGGTTAATAAGATTTACAACCTTGCAGTGTGGTTGTGAAGATTAGGTAACAGGTACTCTGCAAATGGTAGCAACAACAATAATAAGTAATAATTTTTAATTATTGAAATATACTTTTCTTTTACATCTTTTTTAAAATAGTTACTTTTGAGGTCACTTTTTTTTTCACATCCATAACTTCAGTTATATCTTTCTTTGGCAAATGTTGCATACAAGTTAGGTGACAGATACCATAGAAGGTGATGAAGATAAAGTGCAGGAGATGAATATATTCTCTGCCCTCACAGACGTTTAATTTTATTTTTAATTTTCACTTTATATGTATATTTTTTGAGACAGAGTCTTGCTCTGTTGCCCAAGCTGGAGTACAGTGGCATGATCTCGGCTCACTGCAATCCTCTAGTGCTTCATGCAGGGGCAAAGGTGAGCACCTGCTAACTTATAACATTTCCACCAGCCTCCCTCACTTTCAGTCTATGCTGCCAGCTGTGTTACATCAGCCTTCTGAAACCATTGGTGTTGTTACTTCCCACTTAAGTTCAGTGGCTTCTCCTTATCTATCAAAATGAACTCTGTAACCTTGTATTTAAAGTTTACTGTAACCTAGCCTCATTTTATGTCTCCAGCTTTTTCTTCTATTATTCTTACCCATGTTTCTTAATGCAAATAGTATTGGCCTTTGGGAGGGAATATTATTTGTTGAACCATAACGTCCCAAGAATTATAGAGCAATTAGCCACACTAAGCCCATCCACTAAATGCCAGGAGAACTCTCTGGGCATTATGAAAATAATAAACGTGTCCACAAATTTTGGAGAAGGGAGCAGAAGACTGTCCCTGGTTGAGAACTCCTACGACTACACCATTAACAAAAGACAACATGTATTTATTGAGTCTACACCACACTGTTATTTCCTTATTTAATCCACATAACAACTGTCTAAGCTAGGTGTCATTTTTATGAATATTGATAATTGGAGAAAACTTTGGCTCAGGAAAGTGAAGGAGTTACATAGCTACTGAAAGAAGAGAGCTAGCTCCAAATGTACACTTGTATGCTTCATCCAAACTGGGCGAATATGCTGTTTTATACTGATTGTCTTCATTCTGCTTACTCTGCCTGATATGGTTTGGATAGTTGTCCCCTCCAAATCTCATGTGAAAATGTGATCCTCAATGTTGGGGGTAGCCTAGTCTAGGTGTTTGGATCATGGGGGCAGATCCCTCATGAGGGCTTGCTGCCATCCTTGTGGTAATGAGTGAGTTCTTGCTTTATTAGTTCACATGAGATCTGGCTGTTAAAGGAGCCTGGCACCTTCTCCTCTCCCTCTCTTGCTCTCTCTTTTGCCATGTGACATGTCTGCTCCCTCTTCATTTTCTGCCATGAGAAAAAGCTTCCTAAGGTCTCACTAGAAGCTGAGCAGTTGCGGGTGCCATGTTTGTACAACCTGCAGAACTGTGAGTCACATAAACCTCTTTCTCTAGAAATTACAGTCTCAGGCATTCCTCTGTAGGAAAAAAGGAATACATTGCCTAAATACCCCTAGTTTGTTTCTTTCTCTCTCTTTTTCTTTCTTTCTTTCTTTTTTCTCTTTCTTTCTTTCTTTCTTTCTTCTTTCTTTCTTCTTTCCTCTCCCCCTTCCTTCCTTCCCCCTTCCCCCTTCCTTCTCCCCTCCCCTCCCCTCCCCTCCCCTTCCTTCCCTTTCCCTTCCCTTCTTCCCTTCTCTTCTCATGATGGAATTTCACTCTTGTCGCCCAGGCTGGAGTGCAATGGCATGATCTCAGCTCACTGCAACTTCTGTCTCCTGGGTTCAAATGATTCCTGCCTCAGCCTCCTGAGTAGGTGGGATTACAGGCACACACCACCACACACAGCTAATTTTTGTACTTTTTAGTAGATATGGAGTTTTGCTATGATGGACAGACTGGTCTTGAACTCCTGACCTTGGGTGATTTGTCCGCCTTGGCCTCTTAAAGTGCTAGGATTGCAGGTGTAAGCCATTGTACCTGGCCACCGCTTGCCGTGTCTTCAAGCATGAGTTTCTATACCATACCCTTTAGGAAATCTTCCCTGACCACACTAACCACAAACCTTTAAGGAGCCCTGTGCTGCTTTCTCCTGCTGCTCAGCCTTTTCCACAGCTTATATTGGACTATCTTCTGTGCACCCTCCTCTTTCCCATGTTGGGAGATATGCTCCGTAAGGGCAGGACTACTAATATTGAAGCCATTGGGTTGCCATGAGAAGTAAATAACAATATATGAGCAAATTAATGGGAGCTATTAGAAGTAATAATGAAAACAGTTAAATATCAAAGCTTTAAAAAATCAACACAAATGTTTTTCACTGCTGACTTAGGCATTTGCCTGAAAGTCCAGGCCTGAATTATCTCTTTATGGGCATGCCTGGGGCTGGTGTCCATAAAGTAGTATTGGTTTCAATTCTCATTTTTCTCACACTATTCAGGTTGGTTCTGAACCTGGGAAAGCACAGAACTATAGGACAGGCTTTCCCTAATACTCCCCCAGTAAGCTCCTCTATAAATCTGGCTATCAGGGGAAAAGAGGAGAGCTCTTATTCTAATCCTCACAGGAATTTCACTAGGCCATCGTACATCTAATTGTAATTCTACAAGATTGTGATATTAAACCAACCATTCATCTACGTATCCACCTATCCATGCTTCCTTCCAGCCATTCATCCATATTGGCATTTTTAAGTGCCACCTATGTATTTGTATTATGCTAGGAACTAGAGCTGTAATGTGTAAGAAGACACAGTTTCTGTCTTCAAGAACAACACAGTCAAGAAGGTCAGAGAGAAATGTACCAAATACAATGAACACAGTTATCAAGTCAACTGTAGAAGCATGCATAAAATGCAAAGTCTTTTGGATCTCTAGACTGCCAATAGACTTGAGGACTATTCTTAGTCTTTAAAAGAAGTGATAGAAAAGAGCTTGCTTGTAACAAAGCAGGGTCATCTATTGTGTAAGTTAACTGTGAAGTTAGAGAGATCAGAGCACACAGGCCACCCTCATTTCTGATACCAGTTGCAAATTCAGGAGATTCCCAAAGCCATTTCAGGTTTGATAACTTGCTAAAAAGGGCTCACAGAGCTCACTAAAATATGTTATACTCACAGTTATGGTTTTTGGCAGGGGCAAAAAAAAAAACAGATTAAAATCAGCCAAAGAAAGAGACACATAGGGAATGTACAGGAGTACACCAAACCAAGAGGGAGCTTCCAGTTGTCCCCTGTGGTTGACTCAGGACAGCCTTACTTCACTAATGTCAATGAGTGACAATATGCATGGAATATTGCTGGTCAGGTAGGCTTACCTGATGTCCAAAGTTTTTAGTGAGGCTTCATCCTATAGGGATGATTGATTGCTCATATAGCTGATCTGTCTCCTGTTTCTCCAGAGGTCAGCCAATACCACATGACCCAAAGTCCCCACCCTGATGACATTGTTACTGTCAACTCAATCAGTAGCCTAATAAGACTACCTGTTGTTTCCAGCCCCCACTCTAAATCAAATTGTTAAGACTAGCCAGTGTGACTCAAGTCTGCCAGGCAATCATGTTGAAAATGCATGCTTTGAATGAAGAGACTGCCCCAAACAGGCTTTGTGTGAGCAACATGACTGTTTGTTCACCTGGGGTGCAGATGGGCTAAGGCTGAAAAGAGCATTAGGCCGAAAGGGCGAAGGGCAGTGGGATAAGGCCGAAAGGCTGGTGGGGATAAGGCCAAAGGGCAGTGCAGGTGGGCCAAGGCTGAAAAGGGATAAGGCCAAAAGGGCGAAGGGTGGTGGGATAGGAGTTGGTTTTATAGGTTTGGGGTGGGCAGTGGACAGTTACAGAGTAAAATTAGTTACAGTGGTGGGGGTAGGGGCAAGGAGTATACATTACCATAAGTTCAGTTACAATGGTGGATGGGGTAAGGCATAAGAGTCGTTAAGATGGTAGGACGGGTTGGAGGGATATTCACAGAGCAAGAACAGTTAAGATGGCAGGGTGGGTGAGGAGTATTTACATTATCATAATAACGGTTAAGATGGCAGGGTGGGGTTAGAAGCTTAATGTCCGGGGGAAGCTGGGCGATCAGGGATAATGGCGAATGCAGGCAAGGGGTTGGGGGTGATCAGTCGTGGCAGGCAGGACTTCAGACTTTCTGGGTCTGGGCTTGCACATGGAGGCCTGACAAAACAAAGATAGTCCTATTGGGCATGACATTCCAGGAACTCAGAGATTTCTTACAAGTAGCCATGGACAAGGCCAGACCTCTTTTTGGGCAAGGCTAAATTATTTACCACAAATTCATCCATGGTATTTTCAATTTGAAAATTCTCAGTTTATAGTAACTGAATTTTTATTGTCTGCTTATAATCATCCACCTAACTGAATTCTGGAAGTTCTGCTGAAGGGTTGAGGATGAAGTGGTTAAGAAGCGTGATGAGTTTAGTGGATTATCAGATATATTATTTGGGATTTTAGTTACAAATAATAAAATCTTGGCAGCTCTGGTTTGAGCAAAAAATGTGGGATTTATTAGTAGGATAAGTTCATGAAATTCATGTATGTGCTTCTTCTTCCTGTAGTCCAGAAGGAGGAACTTAGTCACTCCATGGTTCCGGATATACGTGATTTAGGTCGAGTAAAGGATACACTGATTATTTCTTTTAGGTCCCAATTCCGAATTTCAGTTAGAAGGAATTTTATGGGCTCAACATAGAGAAGTTATTTACCTTGGGTCAATAAGCTACAAGCTTTGGAATAGGGCTACCAGGTGTAAACATGTGGCAGGGAGCCAGAGAAATATGACAGGGAAGCTGTCCTATTAGTCATTGACTATAGAGATCCAGACCCACTGCAAGGGCTGATCATCCATGAAATGTCATATAGAGAAAGGACTCATGAGTAGCTTAAAAGCAAGGTAGGCTAGATGACTGGGGAAACCGTGGGATTACAAGAAGGATGCTTATGATCTCCTTTTAATTTTGCCACACATTTAGAGCATTATTTTATGTCAGACTATGTATTAACATAAGAAAGACATGGCATCTAGATACAAAGAAACCACATTTAGCCTCTTGCTAATGCCTAAGTTAATTATCTTCTTGGCGCCTTTGTTAACTTATTTGTGAAATACAGAAATTCCCAACTAATGAGGTTGTCATGAATAACAAATGAGATCATGTATGTGAAAGCACTTCCTAAAATGCTGAGCATACATTAACAATTATTTTTTGGAAATAATTTATTGGCTTTTTCCAAAGATTTTCTAATTCATGTACTCAAGAAAATGTGTACATTTAATTAGTCTATTAAGTATTTTGAACTCAAAATTATACGCAGATGTAAAAGATTTATTTTGTTGCAAAAAAATGTTTCTCAAGGAGCTATAAGACTTATTCAAAAATATCCTCATTAAATTTGATAATTGATTGTTTTATAGCTTATGATAATGCAACATGTTTCAACAATTCTTTAAAATCTTAGAATACTTCAATTAAGAAGTGTTGAGTGGCCATGATGTGCAAAGAATTATGTTTTTACTTAAAAGGAATGAGGCAAATCTATTTAATACCATGATTCAGAAGGTTGGTACTACTTCTTTAATCTTCTTTTTCTGATGTATTACAAAATCTAGTTAAAATCTATTTATTAGATCCTTATTGAATTCCTATAATAAAGGAATTTATTTTCCCTGTGTTTAAAGGTAGCAGATGTAATTGATATCTCTTATTTCATCTTGGAGTATACAGTATTCAGGTTAAATGATTGAGCATATGGTCTCTCAATTAGAGAATGTTTTACTTCTTTCCCAGAGATTTTATCCAACAATAACTTCAATATGCTCTCTGAAATTTTTACATAGTCCAAAGAGCCTGTCCTACTTCCTGTTGTCCCGGTGAGAGAACAAGAGAGCTTAGGAGTATCATTCCTATGACTGTCACTGAAACACAGATGTTGTGGTCTTTCTAGTGGTATCTTCGTGTTTGTCTACTAAAAAAAAGTCCTTCAATAACAGGGTCTCCACTACCATGGCTAGCTGACTTATAATTTCTCCAGTCTGATTTCCTGTGCTGCTTTTGCCTGACTTAGTTGCATGTTCACACCATCATTTTCTCTCTGGCAGATCTGAGGGCCAAGAGAGTTGGGTCTGAGGAGTTTCCAACCTCAGTGACTGTATTAGTCCATTTTCATACTGCTTTAAAGACATAGCTGAGACTTGGTAATTTATAAAGAAAAGAGGTTTAATTGATTCACAGTTCAGCAGGGCTGGGGAGGCCTCAGGAAACTTACAATCATGGTGGAAGTGGAAGTGACACTTCTTACCTGGTGGCATGCAAGAGAGAATGAAGAGCAAAGGGGAAAGAGCCCCTTATAAAACCATCAGATCTTGTGAAAACTCACTATCATGAGAACAGCATAAGGGAAACTGCCCCTGTGATTCAATTAACTCTACCTGATTTCTCCCTAGACACGTGGGATTACAGGGATTACAATTCAAGATGAGATCTGAGTGGGGACACAAAACCTAACCATATCAGTGACATACTGTGCCAGCCTTCTCCCAAACCTGCACATCCCAGCATCAGAATGTGACATTCAGCACAAGGGAAAAACTCTATCTTGTTACATAGAGATGGAGAAAATGTACTTCTTAAAAGCAATTCAGAAGACATATTTTAAGTAATACATAGTATGATTTAAAGCTAAAATAATTGTCCAGTTTTGTTTACAATTAACAAGTCCTTGTGCTATGCAAACTATTATTCCTTATTATTACTCATATGCTTAATTTCTCTTTGTACTTGTGGCCATAGAATGCTTGGGACAGCTTGGTTACATAAAGAAGATAACAAATACGATGAAGAAACTCAGAAACGGAAAACTGACAAATAGAATAAACAAGTTTATCATATTTCCAAAGGGAAAACATAAAGGGTTTGCCAAGGGGATTGTAAGATTTGCTAACTTCAAACTGTGCAAATGTATAAAGTAGTTTCTAGGAATTTTGGCCATTTCCCTCATGTAACACTGCTAAGTTACAGAGAAATCAGACAAGTAAACAAAATATTTACAAACATCTCAGAGGACATTTATGGGTCTTTGGCTTTACACACCCTCTTCATGTTTGCTTCTTACCTCAAGTTGTTCTTCGTTTCCCAACAGAAAGATATCACGTCTGTTTATTATTTAAATCAGACAGATTTCCTCTAAAAACTACATTCTCACATATCTCCATAGAAATAATGGACACTGGTTTATTTCAAATTTTCCAAATATAACCCCAAGTAAAAAATGTAAAAGGCATTAATCATATTATTCCCTATCTTTTAGACTTATTTGGCTGGATGGCTCTATGTATAAAAATTTATTTTGATTCTAACTAAATTTAATATAGTAGCTGCTGCATTTCAATTCTTTGGGGCCCCCCAAAAGCTGAAAAAACATAGTACTGGAGTTTAATCTGTTTTTTATGGAGTTCCCTAAATTGTTTCAAATGCATCTTCATTTTAACCCTAATGTGAACAGCTGGAAATTGAATCATGACATGATTCATTAGTTAAATGAAAAATATGAAAAATAAAAATTAGATACACTAGTGTTAATATAAAGGTTACTTTTTTAAATCCACTTAACATCTCTAGTCAGTTTCACTCAGGAAGAGAGGGATACTCCTCCTGCAGAAAGGGTAGTTGGCTGATTCCATCTCTGTCTTGGACGTATAGAAGATGATTCTCCTCTCAAAAGATCTCCTACTCATTATTCAGATGACCAGCGTGCCTTTTTATAAGCTAGGAAGAGGCAAGTTTTCTATACACATGGCAATGAGTAAATGGAGGCTATGGTTACTCAAAGCTCATCTCAGTTCTGAATGATGATTTTATAGATTTTCTAAAAAAAACATGTGTTTGTGGAAGTGGGCAGTCTGTTCAGGATTGGTCACAAGCAGTGAAAGGAATCAGGGAAAGTGATCTCTGTGAGCCCTACTCCATTTCCCTGGTGTACTTGCTGTCCTCATCTCTGAGAAGGCAAATTGGTATCATCTCCTCTGTCATCAGACTTTCAACTCCATTTTCCCTTTCTTCATTATCAGCTGGTGACCTCATTTGTTATTTCAGTGAGAAATCAGAAGTATTCAGAAGAAGATGACCTCATCTTTGCATCATCAAATTGACCAACCTTTACATGCGCTTGTATATCAACTTTTCTCTTGTTAAAATGAGGAGTTCTGTGCTCCTCTAAGGTCACTGGTCCCATCCATTCTTCCACAACTATCATCTCTCACTTGTGTCATTATTTTGTCTCTCTAACTAAATTATTCTCATGAGACTTCAAGTATAAGGTCATTTGTCTTAAATAAAAACAAACCCTCTCTTGACCCCATCCCCATGTCTAGCCCATTTCTTTGCTCTTCTTTAGTAAAATTCCTACCATGACTATGAATACTCAATATATCCTAAATATATGGAACCTACTCTTTTTTCACCCTCACTATTTCACAGAAACTGCTCTTGTTCATAAAGCCACTCATCTCCCCACTCGCCAAGCCAAAGGTCAGTTCTCTGTCGCCTCCTGGCTTGTGCTCTGTGTAACATTTTGGACTGTCAGCCAATCTCCCCTTTTTGAACACTTCCTTCTTTCAGCATCTGAGATGACACCACTCTCTTAGGATTTGTTACCCCACTAATTGCTCCTTTCCCCCCACTAGCTGCTTTCCCAACCCTGACCTCTCAATGTTGGCACATTTCAGGTTTCAGGCCTCAGCTCTCCTTTTTCTTCCATTTGCACACTTTTCTTAGCTGACCTTATTCTGTGTAATAGTTTTTTTGTTTTGTTTTGTTTTTTGTTTTTGAAACAGAGTCTTGCTCTGTCACCCAGGCTGGAATGCAGTGGTGCAATCTTGGCTCACTGCAACCTCTGCCTCCCAGATGCAAGCAATTTTCCTGCCTCAGCTTCCTGAGTAGCTGGGATTACAGGCATCTGCTACCACGCCTGGCTAATTTTTGTGTTTTTAGTAGAGACAGGGTTTTGCCATGTTGGCCAGGCTGGTCTTGAACTCCTGACCTCAAGTCATCCGCCTGCCTCATCCTCCCAAAGTGCTGGGATTATAGGCTTGAGCCCCCATGCCCGACCTTGTGTAATGGTTTTAAACACCTTCAGTATGCTCAAGTTTATATTCTTCAGTCACGAATTCCCTCCTGAGATTCAGATTTGTGGAGGTAACAGGGATTCAGATTTGTGGATGTAACTTATGTTAAGTTTCTGCTTGCATATCTAATAGGCATCTCAAATGTTAATGTGTCCAAAATGTAATTCTTGATATTCTCACTCAAAACATATGCTACCCAAGCTCCTCCAGCTGAATAAGTAGCATTAATATTTTATTCAGGTCCTCAAACTAGAAAGTATAATGGATCTCTGTCTTTTCTTTTTTTTTTCTTTTTTTTTTTAATTGCATTTTAGGTTTTGGGGTACATGTGAAGAACATGCAAGATTGTTGCATAGGTACACACATGGCAGTGTGATGTGCTGCCTTCCTCCCCCATCACCTATATCTGGCATTTCTCCCCATGCTATCTCTCCCTGTCTTTTCTTTACCCTCCATACCTAATCCATTAACCAGTGCTGTTGGATCTGCTTTCCTAATGCATCCTGAATCTGATCACCTCTCATTGTTGTCACAGCTCCCACCCACTTTGGAACAGTTGACTGTCATGCTAGGCCTGGCCTCCCACTGTAGCCTCTTCACTGGGCTTCATGCTTCTGTTGTGCCATTTCTGCGATCAGTTTCTCACTGGTTCCCATTGCATTTGGAATAATGCCCATTATTCTGCATTATCTAGTGCGGTCAAACTTTCCTATTACTTTCTCCTTGACTCCCTCCACTTGTGCCATGCTTACCTTTTTGACGTTCTTCAAACCATCTGTGCTCCTTCCTTCCTTAAAGCCTTTCCACACCTCTTCCCTCAGTGCAGATGTTCTTCTCCCACTTCTTTACATAATTCAGGTCTCTGCTCAGACATCACCTTTTCAAAGAGACCTTCCCTAATTGCATGATTAAACACATTGCTGTCCTCTTCTTTTGTCAATTTTTTCCACATTCCTGCTTTATTTTCTTCATATCCCTTATCACTGTTTAACCCTAATTATTTATTCAGTTTTGGTGGTTTATTTTTTCTCTTTTAAATAAAATTTCTATTCATTGTTATATTTACATTGCTCTCTCCTTAAAACATCTCTAACTCGTGGCATCCGGGACACCACTGTCTTGATATAGCTTATCTCTTTCCCAACCGGACTTCAGACTTCCTGTTGCATAACTCCAACAGAATGGTATAGGGCCAAGGAATACGGAGATGCTAGGCTGGAAAAATTGGGAAATATTTAGGCTGCTCAGGGAAAGTCAGAAGGGCTGGCAGAAAAGTTCAGGGTCTAGGCAGCTAGTCTGGAGCCAACCTAACGTCAGAGTTGCCCCTGGGAGTTCTCCAGAGAAACAACAAAACAGAACATTAGTGGTGGTTTTAAAACGCAGTGCTCAGGCTTTCCCCTGTATGCTCTGGAGCAATCTTTCTTGATCTTAAAGATAACAAGCTGTGGTGGGTAAATGAGATTCTCATGGAAAGACTTTACTTTTATTTTCTACCTCTTTTGTCATCTTTCTGTTGTCATCTTCTCTCTTCTGTTGTCTGCCCTTGCACTTCGTAAGGTTTAATTTTAACAAGTTAGTAGAATCAACTCATCAGAGGATGGAATATATATGATGGGATGTTTTATGCAAGAATCTGAAGATAAAATGGTGAGCAAACAGACTTTTCTGAGTTGTATTGAATGCTTTTTCAGCATCTATTGAAAAAATTATATGGTTTTTGGTTCTGATTCTATTAACAACATACCTCAACATGATAAACGCCATATATGACAATCACACAGTTAATATCATACTGCACTGGTTTCATCACTTTTATTCATCATGGTATTAGAAGTCCTAGCCAGAGAAGTTAGGCAAGAGAAAGAAATAAAAAGGCATTCACATTTGAAAAAAAGAAGTCAAATTATTCTTGTTTGCAGATGACATATTCTTATATTTAGAAAAACCAGACTCTGTGAAAGAACTCATAGAACTGATACATAAATTTAGTAAAGTTGTGGGATACAAAATGAACATACAAAAATCAGCCAGATTTCTATATAGTAACAGCAATAAATCTGAAAAAGAAATCAAGAAAGCAATCTCATTTAGAACAGCTACAAAAGTAAAATACTTCGGAATAAATGTAACCAACTGAGTAACTACATTTAGAAGAATGAAACTAGACCCCTACCTCTCACTGTATACAAAAATCAAATAAAAGTGGATTAAAGAGTTGAATCTAAGACCTAAAACTATGAAAATAAATGAAGAAAAGACATAGGGGAAACACTGTAAAACATTGATTCAGGCAAAGATTTTTTGTTTAAGACCTCAAAAATACAAGCAAAGAAAGGAAAAATAGACAACTGAGATTACAGCAAGCTGAAAAGCTTCTGCAAAGCAAAGGAAACAATCAACAAAGAGACAGAATGGGAGTTTTGCAAACTATTCATCTGACCAGGGATTAATAACTAGAATATATAAGTAACTCAATAGCAATAATAATAATAATAATAATTCAATGTAAAAAAATGGCAAAAGATCTGAACAGACATTTCTCCAAAGAAGACATACAAATGGCCAATAGGTATATGACAAATGATCGACATCACTAATCATCAGAGAAATGCAAATCAAAACCACAAAGTGATATTATCTTACCCCAGTTAAAAGGGTTTGTATCAAAAAAAGAGGCAATAATATATGCTGGTGAGGATGTAGAGAAAAAAGAAATTTCATACACTATTGAAAGAAATGTAAGGTGGTACAGCCACTATGAAGAACACTATGGGGAGAGGTTTCTCAAAAAACTAAAAATAGAACTACAGTGTGACCCAGCAATCCTATTACTAGTTATATATTCAAAAGAAAGGAAATCAGTATATCAAAGAGATACCTTCACTATGTTTATTGTAGCACTATTCATAATGGTCAAAATATGAAATCAACCTAAGTGCCCATCAATGGACAAAATGGATAATGTCATATATAGACACAATGAAATATTATTCAGTCATAAAAAGGAATAATATCCTATCATTTTCAGCAACATGGTTAAAACTAGAGTGATTAGCTCATATGTGGGAGCTAAAAAAGTAGATCTCATGAAGACAAGACTAGATTCATGGTTACCAGAGGCCTGGAAAAGGGGAGAGGAGAGAAATTAGAAAAAAAGAATATAAATGTATTTATTACCGCTAAACTGTATACAAAAATGCTAAAGATGTAAATTATATATGTATATGTTACCTCAAGAAAAATAAACTAAATAAGTGAAGGATCTCTACAAGGAAAACCATAAAATATTAATGAAAGAAATTGAAGAGGACACATACATGGAAAGATATCCCATGATCATGGATAGGAAGAATTAATATTGTTAAAAGGTTTCTATGGCCAGGCACAGTGGCTCATACCTGTAACTCCAGCACTTTAGGAGGCTGAGGCGGGGGATTACGAGGTCAGGAGATCGGGACCATCCTGGCCAACATGGTGAAACCCCATCTCTACTAAAAATACAAAAATTACCCAGATGTGGTGGCAGGCACCTATAATCACAGCTACTTGGGAGGCTGAGGCAGAAGAATCGCTTGAACCCAGGAGGCAGAGGTTGCAGTGAGCGAGATTGCGCTGCTGCACTCCAGCCTGGGTGACAAAGTGAGACTCCATCTCAAAAAAAAAAAAAAAAAGGTTCTACTACCCAGAGCAATGTACAGATTCAATGCAATAAAAATACCAATGACATTCTTCACAAAAACAGAAAAAACAATCCTAAAATTTTTATGGAACTACAAAAGACTCCAAATAGCTAAAGCAATCCTGAGCAAAAAGAACAAAGCTGGAGGCACCACACTACCGGACTTCAAATTATATTCTAAAGCTGTGGTAACCAAAACAGCATAATACTGGCATAAAAGCATATATATATATATATATATATATATACACACACACACACATATATATATACACATATATATATATATATACACACATATATATATACATATATATATATATGTGTGTGTGTGTGTATCTAGCTATCTATCTATCTAGATAGATATACACATATATATATATAGAGACCAACAGAACAAAATAGAGAACCAAGAAATAAATACACAGACTTAATAGCCAACTCATTTTCAACAGTCACCAAGAACAAATGCTGGATAACAGACAGTCTCTTTAATCAATGATGCTGGAAAAATTGGATATCTATATGCAGAAGAACGAAACTAGATCCCCATTTTTCACCATTTACGAAAATCAACTCAAAATGGATTAAAGACTTAAAGGTAAGACCTGCAACTATGAAACTACGGTAAGGAAACATTGGAGAAATGCTTCAGGACATTGATCTGGGCAAAGATATTTTGTGTAAGACCTCGAAAACACAGGCAACAATAGCAAAAATAGACAACTGGGATTATATGAAGCTAAAAAGCTTTGGCAGAGCCAAGGAAATAATCAACAAAGTGAAGAGACAACACACAGAATGGGAGAAAACATTTTCAAACTATAAATCTGATATGAGATTAATGACCAGAATATATAAGGAACTCAGATAACTCAATAGCAAGAAAACAAATAATCTGATTTTAAAATGGGCAAAAGAGTGGGGCACGGTGACTTGCACCTGTAATCCCAACTACTCAGGAGGTTGAGGTGGAAGGAACACTTGAGGCCAGGAGTTTGAGACCAGCCTGGGCAACATAGTGAGACACTGTGTCTAAAAACTCAAAAAAAAAAAAAAAAAAAGCTTGGTGTGGTGGCCAGCTACTCAAAGTTGAGGCAGGAGGATCACTTGAGCCCATGAGTTCAAGGCTACAATGAACCATGATCATGCCATTACTTTCCAGCCTAGGTGACAGAGGGAGACCTCATCTTTTAAAAAAATAAATAAGAGCCTGGCTAAGGTGACCAACTGGAAGCAGCTAATGTGTGCTGCTCTCATGGAGAGAAATAGAAGGCATGAATAAATACAGCATTTTGAACTGAAACATCCAGGTGTACACATTGGGATTCATCAAGAAAACAACTCACAGTAAATGAAGAAAAGCAAGGCAGGACGACTGCTTACCCAGGAGCAACGTGGAGCCCATGGGAGAGCCTCCCCTACCCAGGGAAGCAGTGAGAGTGAATGAGTGACTCTGGGACCCATGCTTTTCCCATGGATCTTTGTAACCCTCAGGTCAGTTGATTCCCTTGTGAATCTGTTCCACCAGGGCCTGCAGTCTGACATGAAGAGGTATGTGGAGTCTCAGCTGCTTAGGCACACTCAGAGTCCTGGGAACTTTAGATATTTGAGCTCCCCAGCAAAAGTGACTACAACTTTGGCAAAGCAAGAGGATAGACCCCTTTAAATATCTCTAGGAAAAGGGCTGAATCCAGGGGGCTGAGCAGCAATGGTCTTCAGGCCCTACTTCCATGGCACCTTGCAGGATAAGACCCACTGGCTTGGAACTCCAGCCAGCCGCCAGTAGCAGTGTTACATCTCCCTGAGATGGAGCTTCCAGAGGGAGAGGCAGGCCACCATCTTTGCTGTTTCTCAGCCTTAGCCATTGTTGGCTTTAGTAAAGCTGCTGTAGGAAAAGCAGCCAGATTACTTTTTTTACATAGGTCACGGACTTTGCTTCTCCTAACTGGGCAGGACCTTCCAACTGGGGTCACCAGCCACCCCCACCAGTGTATTCCAACTGGCAGTGCTTCTTAGCCTCCCTGGGATGGCGCTTCCACGGGGAAGGATGGGCTGCTGTCTTTGCTGTTTCACAGGCTAAGCCATTGTTGCATTTGAGCTCTCGGGAGTCTGAAGTGACTAGGGACTGGAGCGGTCCCTCAGCACAGTGTAGCAGCTCTACAGAGGAGTGGCCAAACTGGTTTTTCATGAGAGTCCCAGATCCTGTTTCTCTTCACTGACTGGAATCTTTTGACTTAGGTCTACAACCACCCCTACTGGTGTATTCAGGCTGGCAACAGGTCTGTACCTTCCTGGGACAGAGCTTCCAGAGAAAGGGGAAGGCTGCCCTATTTGCTGTTTGGCAGCCTTCACTGTTAATACCTTTAGGTGCTGGAAAATCTAAGGTGACAAGGGACTGAAGTGGACCCTCAGCATGCAGATTTTTTGTTACAGGGTCCCCTGATCTCATATCTCCTCACTGGGAGGGTCCTGAATCTCCAGTCACACTCTGCCAGGGCTATGGAGACAGTAGCAGCCCTATAATTCCCAGTGGGAGGGGGTGGGTTGCCATCTTTGCTGTTTCATAGCCCTTGCCTTTGTTGTTGCCAGGCTCTGGAAAGTCCATGGGGACCAGGAGCTGGTCTGGACCCCCAGCACAGAGCATCACTTCATGGAAAAGAGGCCAGTTATTCTCCATGCAGTTTCTGGTTCTCACTTTTCCTCACTGGGTAGGGCCATCTCATCTGGGACTCTAGCACAACCACTCTGCCCTCACCTGACCACTTAAATTAGAAGCAATCTAGCAGTTAAAGGAACACCCACATGCAGAGATAAGAAAGAACCAACACAAGAACTCCAGCAACTCAAATGAACAGAGTCTCTTATGTCCTCCAAAGAACTGTGCTAGTTCTCCAACAAGAGTTCTTAAGAAGGCTGAGCTGGCTGAAATTACAGAAATAGAATTCAGAATATGGATAGAAACAAAGATCATCAAGATTCAGGAGAATGGCAAAATCTAATCTAAGAAAACTAAGAATCACAATAAAATAATACAGGAACTGACAAATAAAATAGCCAGTACAAAAAGAACCTAACTGATCTGAAAGAGCTGAAAAACGCACTACAGGAATTTCATGATGCAGTCATAAATATCAACAGTAGAACAGACTAAGCTAAGGAAAGAATTTTGGAACTTGAACACTGGTCCTCTGAAGTAAGACAGTCAGACAAACATGAAAAAAAAAAAAAAGAATGAAAATGAATGAACAAAACCTCCAAAAAATATGGTAGTATGTAAAGAGGCCAAATTTAGGAACTATTGGCATTTCTGAAAGGAATGGGAAAACAGTAAACAACTTGGAAAATATATTTCATGATATCATTCATGAAAACATCCCCAACCTCACTTGAGAGGCCAACAGTCAAATTCAGGAAACACTGAAAACCCCTGCAAGATTCTACATAAGAAGGTTATCCTCAAGACACATAATCATCAGATTTTCTAAGGTTGAAATGAAAAAAAAGAATGCTAAAGGAAGCTAGAAAGAAAGAGCAGGTCACCTACAAAGGGAACCTCATCAGGCTAACAGTGGACCTCTTGGCTGAAACCCTACAAGCCAGAAGAGATTGGGGCCCTATATTCAACATTCTTAAAAGAAAAAAAAACCTGCAACCAAGAATTTCATATCCATCCAAACTAAGCTTCCTCAGTGAGAGAGAAATAAGATCCTTTTCAGATAAGCAAACTCTGAGGGAGTTTGTTGACACCAGATCTGCCTTACAAGAGATCTTGAAAGCAGCACTAAATATGGGAAAGAAAGACTGTTACCAGGAAATAAAAAAACATACTTAAGTACACAGACTAATGACTCTATAAAGCAACCACACAAACAAGCCAGCATAGTAGCCAGCTACCAAGAAAATGACAGGTTCAAATCCACACATATTACTGCTAATATAGAATGTTAACAGGCTAAATGCCCAATTTAAAAGGCACAGAGTGGCAAACTAGATAAAAAAGCAGACTCCGTGGTATGCTGTATTCAAGAGACCTGTCTCACAAGTGGTGACACTCATAGGCTCAAAATAGAGGGATGGGCTGGGGGCTGTGGCTCATGCCTGTAATCCCAGCATTTTGGGAGGCTGAGGCAGGTGGATCACAAGGTCAGGAGTTCAAGACCAGCCTCACCAATATGGTGAAACCCTGTCTTTACTAAAAATACAAAAATTAACTGGGTGTGGTGATGCACACTTATAATCCTAGCTACTCAGGAGTCTGAGACAGGAGAATCACCTGAACCTGGGAGGCGGAGGTTGCAGTGAGCAGAGATCGCACCACTGCACTCCAGCCTGGGTGACAGAGCAAGTCTTCATCTCAGAAAAAAACAAAAAAAAGGGATGGAGGAAAATATACCAAACAAAATGGAAATCATAAAATAACAGGGGTTGCAGTCCTAATTTCAGTCAAAACAGACTTTAAGCTAACAAAGATTTAAGAAGACAAAAAAGGGCATTACTTAATGGTAAAGCGTTCAAATCAAGAAGACCTAACTATCCTAAATATATATGCATGCAACACAAGAGCACCCAGATTCATAAGACAAGTTCTTAGAGACCTAAAAAGAGATTTAGATTCCCACACAGTAATAGTAGGAGACTTCAACGCTTCACTGACAGTATTAGACAGATCATCAAGCAGAAAATTAGCAAAAATTCAGGACCTGAACTCAGCATTGGACCACATGGATCTGATAAACCTCTGCAGAACTCTCCACCCCTAAAACAACAGAATAGACATTCTTCTCATTGCCACATAGCATATACTCTAAAATTAACCACACAATCAGACATGAAACAATCCTCAGCAAATGCAAAATAAGTGAAATCACACCAAACACTCTCCTGAGCCACAGTGTAATAAAAGTAGAAACCAAGACTAAAAAAATTGCTTAAAACCATACAATTACATGGGAATTAAACAACCTGCTCCTGATGACTTTTGGGTAAATAATAAAATTAAGGCAAAAATGAAGAAGTTCTTTGAAACTAGTAAGAACAAAGATACAGCATACCAGAATTTCTAGGACACACCTAAAGTAGTGTTAAGAGGGAAGTTTCTTGCACTAAATGCCCACGTCAAAAAGTTGGAAAGATCTCAAATTAACAACCTAAAATCACAACTAAAAGAACTAGAGAAGTAAGAGCAAACCAACTGCAAACCTAGCAAATGACAAAATATAACCAAAATCAGAGCTGAACTGAAGGAGATCAAGATGCAAAAACTGAGAAAGATCAAAGATGGCAGAATAGGAACAGCTCTAGTGTGCAGTTCCCAGCAAGAACAATGCAGAGGGTAAGTGATCACTGCATTTCCAAATGAGTTTTACTGCCCACAGACCAGGAGATTGCCGGGCTGAAAGTGCCATGAGTTTCCAGCACAGCTGTTTCAGCCAGTGCTGCAGGTCTCCGAACAAAAACTCACACAAATCTGGGTGCCGTTTCAACTGGCACCTGGAACACCTGGGAGACAGAGCCACCCATTCAACTGAAAAAAAGGGGACTGAAACAGGGAGCCAGGTGATCTGGCTCAGCAGGTCTGACTCCCACAAAGACCAGCAATCTGAAACACTCTGGATTGAGAGTTTCACAGCAAGCACAGCTGGACCTGGGACAGTCCAGCTCAGTGGGGGGAAGGGTGTCAGCCATTACCAAGGCAGTCCACCACCACCAAGGCAGTCTGCCATTACTGAGGCAGTAAACCATTACTGAGGCAGTCTGCCATTACTGAGGCAGTAAACCATTACTGAGGCAGTCTGCCATTACCGAGGCAGTCCACCATTACTGAGGCAGACCACCATGACTGAGGCAGTTCTAACTATACCTCTGTAAACAAAACCACAAAGAAGTTCACACAGCAGCTGGGCAGAGCCCATGGCAGCTCAGCAATGCCTCTGCTGGCAGACTGTGACTAGACTACCTCCGTGCTGGGCAGGGCATCTCTGAAAAAAGGCAGCAGCACATCAGGAACTTAGAAATAAAGACCCACCTTCCCAGGACAGAGCACCTGGAGAAAAAAAACGCCATTATGAGTTCCGCTGCAGCAGACTTAATGTACCTGCCCAACAGCTCTGAATGGAACAATGGAGCTCACAGCTCAGCACTTGAGCTCCTATAAGGGACAGACTGTCTCCTCAAGCAGCTGCCTGACCCCCGTATATCCAAAGAGACACCTCAAAAAGGAGAGCTCAGGCTGACATCTGGCGAGTACCCTTCTGAGGCAAAGATAACAGAAGAAGAAACTGGCAGCAACCCCTACTATTCTGCAGCCGCCACAGGTGATCCCCCAGGCAAGCAGGGTCTGGAGTGGACCTCCAGCAGTCCTACAGCAGATGGGCCTGACTATTAGAAGGAAAACTAAAAAACAGAAAGAAATAACTTCAACATCAACAAAAAGGACATCCACTTAGAGACACCATCCAAAAATCACCATCTACAAAGACAACAGGCAGATAAACCTATGAAGATGGGAAGAAACCAGTGCAAAAAGGATGAAAACACCAAAAACCAGAATGCCTCTCCTCCTCCAAGGGAGTATAACTCCTCACCAGCAAGGGAACAAAGCTGGATGGAGAATGAGTCTGATGAATTGACAGAAATAGGCTTCAGAAGGTGGGTAATAACAAACTTCTCTGAGCTAAAAGAACATGTTCTAACCCAATGTAAAGAAACTAAGAACCTTGAAAAAATGTTAGACGAAATAGTAATGACAATAAACAGTTTAGAGAAGAATATAAATGATTTGATGGAGCTGAAAAACACAAGAACTTCACAAAGCATACACAAGTTTCAATAGCCAAATCGACCAAGCAGAAGAAAGGATATCAGAGATTGAAGATCAACTCAATGAAATAAAATGAGAAGGCAGGATTAGAGAAAAAAGAGTGAAAATAAATGAACAAAGCCTCCAAGAAATATGGGATTATGTGAAAAGACCTAATCTACATTTGATAGGTGTACCTAAATGTGATGGAGAGAATGAATCCAGGCTGGAAAACACTCTTCAGGATATTATCTAGGAGAACTTCCCTAACCTAGAAAGGCAGGCCAACATTCAAGTCCAGGAAATACAGAGAACACCACAAAGATATTTCTCAAGAAGAGCAACTCCAAGGCACGTAATGATCAGATTCACCAGGGTCGAAATGAAGGAAAAAATGCTAAGAGCAGCCGGAGAGAAAGATTGGGTTACCCACAAAGGGAAGCCCATCAGACTCACAGCAGATCTCAGCAGAAACCCTATAAGCCAGAAGAGAGTGGGGGGGCAATATTCAACATCCTTAAAGAAAAGAACTTTCAACCTAGAATTTCTTTTTTTTTCCAACCTAGAACTTCATATCTAGCCAAACTAAGCTTCATAAATGAAGGAGAAATAAAATCTTTTATGAACAAGCAATTGCTGAGAGATTTCATCACCACCAGGCCTGCCCTGCAAGAGCTCCTGAAAGAAGCACTAAACATAGAAAGGAACAACCAGTAACAGCCACTCCAAAAACATACCAAATGGTAAAGACCATCAACACAATGAAGAAACTGCATCAACTAATGGGCAAAACAACCAGCTAGCATCAAAATGGCAGGATCAAATTTACACATAACAATATTAACCTTAAATGTAAATGGGCTAAATGCCCCAATCAAAAGACACAGACTGGCAAATTGGATAAAAAGTCAAAACCCATTGGTGTGCTGTATCCAGGAAACCCATCTCATGTGCAGGGACACGCATATGCTCAAAATAAAGGGATGGAGGAAGATTTACCAAGCAAATGGAGAGCAAAAAAAAGTAGGAGTTGCAATCCTAGTCTCTGATAAGAGACTTTAAACTAACAAAGATCAAAAGAGACAAAGAAGGGCATTACATAATGGTAAAAGGATCAATGCAAAAAAAAGCTATCCTAAATACATATGCACCCAATACAGGAGTACCCAAATACATAAAGCAAGCTCTTAACAACCTACAAAGAGACTTAGACTCCCACACAATAACAGTGGGAGACTTTAATGCTCCACTGTCAATATCAGACAGATCAACAAGACAGAAAATTAGCAAGGATATCCAGGACTTGAACTCAGATCTGGACCAAGCAAACCTAACAGATCTACAGAACTCTCTACTCCAAATCCACAGAATATACATTTTTCTTAGCACCACATCCCACCTACTCTAAAACTGACCACATAATTGGAAGTAAATCACTCCTCAGCAAATGCAAAAGAATGGAAATCATAACAAACCATCTCTCAGACAATGGTGCAATCAAATTAGAACTCAGGATTAAGAAACTAACTCAGAATTGCACAACTTCATGGAAACTGAACAACTGTCTCTTGAATGTTGACTGGATAAACAATGAAATGAAGGCAGAAGTAAAGATTGTTGTTTGAAACCAAGAAGAACGAATACGCAACATACCCGAATCTCTGGGACACATTTAAAGCAGTGTCTAGAGGGAAATTTATAGCAAAAAATGCCCACATGAGAGGTGAGGGAAGATCTAAAATTGACACCCTATCATCAAAATTGAAAGAGCTAGAGGAGTAAGATCAAAAAAACTCAAAAGCTAGCAAAAGACAAGAAATAACTAAGATCAGAGCAGAACTGAAGGAGAGAGAGACACAAAAAACCCTTCAAATAATCAATAAATCCAGGAGCTGGTTTTTTGAAAAGATCAACAAAATAGACAAATTGTTGGCCAGATTAATAAAAAAAGAAAAGGGAGGAAAAGCAAATAGATGCAATAAAAAACGATAAAGGGGATATCACCACTGATTCCACAGAAATACAAACTACCATCAGATTACTACAAACAACTCTATGCAACTAAACCAGTAAACCTGGAAGAAATGGATAAATTCCTGGCCACTTGCACCCTCCCAAGCCTAAACCAGGAAGAAGGCAAAACCCTGAATAGACCAATAGCAAGGGTTGAAGTTGAGGCACCAATTAATAGCCTACCAACCAACAAAAGCCCAGGTCCAGATGGGTTCACAGCTGAAAGAGGAGCTGGTACCACTCCTTCTGAAACTATTCTAAACAATACAAAAAGAGGGAATCCATCCTAGATCATTTTATGAGGCCAGCATCATCCTGATACCAAAACCCAGCAGAGACTCAAAAAAAGAGGAAACTTCATGCCAATATCCATGATGAACATAGACGCAAAAATCTTCAATAAAATACTGGCAAACCGATTGCAACAGCACATCAAAAAGCTTCTCCATCATGATCAAATAGGCTTCATCCCGGGGATGCAAGGCTGGTTCAACATACGCAAGTCTATAAATGTAATTCACCACATAAACAGAACCAAAGACAAAAACCACATGATTATCTCAACAGATGCAGAGAAGGCCTTTGACAAAATTCAACAGCCCTTTATGCTAAAAACTCTCAATAAACTAGGTATCAACAGAATGTAACTCAAAATAGTAAAAGCTATTTATGACAAACCCACAGCCAATATCATTCTGAATGGGCAAAAACTAGAAGCATTTCCTTTGAAATCTGGCACTAGACAAGGATGCACTCTCTCACCACTCCTATTCAATATAGTATTGGAAGTTCTAGCCAGAGAAATCAGGCAAGAAAAAGAAATAAAGAGTATTCAATTAGGAAAGGAGGAAGTCAAATTGTCTCTATTTGCAGATGACATGATTGTATATTTAGAAGACCCTATTATCTCAGCCCAAAATCTCCCTAAACTGATAAGCAACTTCAGCAGTCTCGGGATACAAAGTCAATGTGCAGAAGTCACAAGCATTCCTATACACCAATAACAGACTAAAAGAGAGCCAAATCAAGAGTGAACTCCCATTCACAATTGCTACAAAGAGAATAAAATACCTAGGAATACAACTAACAAAGGATGTAAAGGACACCTTTAAGGAGAACTATGAACCACTGCTCAATGAAATAAGAGGACACAAACAGATGGAAAAACATGCCATGCTCATGGTTAGAAACAATCAGTCTTATGAAAATGGCCATACTGCCAAAAGTAATTTATAGATTCAACACTATCTCCATCAAGCTACCTATGACTCTCTTCACAGAACTGGAAAAAATCACCTTAAACTTCATATGGAACCAAAGAGAGCCCGCATAGCCAAG
The DNA here is from genome assembly GCA_036589455.1 of Ateles fusciceps. NCBI lineage: Eukaryota > Metazoa > Chordata > Mammalia > Primates > Atelidae > Ateles > Ateles fusciceps. The sequence continues at coordinate 8,470,569 of JAZHEH010003259.1, forward strand.
ACAATCCTAAGCAAAAAGAACAAAGCTGAAGGCATCACGCTACTTGACTTCAAACTATACTACAAGGCTACAGTAATAAAAACAGCATGGTACTTGTACCAAAACAGAGATATAGAACAATGGAACAGAACAGAAGCCTCAGAGGCAATGCCACACATCTACAACCATCTGATCTTTGATAAACCTGACAAAAACAAGCAATGTGGAAAGGATTCTCTGTTTAATAAATGATGTTGGGGAAACTGGCTAGCCATGTGCAGAAAACTGAAACTGGACCCCTTCCTGACACCTTACACTAAAATTAACTCCAGATGTACTAAAGACTTAAATATAAGACCTAACATCATAAAAACCCTAGAAGAAAACCTAGGCAAAACCATTCAGGACATAGGCATAGGCAAGGACTTCATGACTAAAACACCAAAAGCATTGGCAACAAAAGCCAAAATAGACAAATGAGATCTAATTAAATTCCAGAGCTTCTGTACAGCAAAAGAAACAATTAGAGTGAACTGGCAACCAGCAGAATGGGAAAAAATTTTTGCAATCTACTCATCTGATTAAGGGCCAATATCCAGAATCTACAAAGAACTAAAAAGATTTACAAGAAAAAAACAAACAAACCCATCCAAAAGTGGGTGAAGGACATGAACAGACAGTTTTCAAAAGAAGATATTTATGAGGCCAACAAACATATGAAGAAATGCTCATCATCACTGGTCATTAGAGGAATACAAATCAAAACCACATTGAGATACCATCTCATGCCAGTTATAATGGCAAGCACTAAACAATCTGTAGACAGATGCTGGAGAGGATGTGGAGAAATAGGAACACTTTTACACAGTTGGTGGGAGTGTAAATTAGTTCAACCATTGTGGAATATAGTGTGGGGGATTCCTAAAGGACCTAGAAATAGAAATTCCATTTGACTCAGCAATTCCATTACTTGGTATATATCCAAAGGATTATAAATCGTTCTATTATAAAGACACATGCACACATATGTTCACTGTAGCACTGTTTACAATAGCAAAGACCTGGAACCAACCCAAATGCCCATTGATGATAGGCATTTCTTACAGAAAGAAGAAGCTGGAAAAGTAGCTATTAAAGAATCTCATTTACAGAGCAATAACCTAACACACCTGAGAGCCATTGTGGAATCAGCAGAAAACCTGGAAGAAGTTGTTAGTGTTCTTCACGTCTTTCGTTACATGGAACCTTGGGAGAAAAGCAGACCCTTGTGGTAGATATAGTTGCAAATGGTGGTCTTACTTGGGTGAAAGTCATTGGCCAGAAGGCTTAAACTCTTTATAACATCTGTCTGGGCAGGGGCCAATATGGTGACAAAAGCATCATTGAGCAGGTTGAAGACTTCCTCTAAGCCGTCACCAGCAGCCAGTGCAATATAGCAACCCTCACATCATCTTTGCATTTTACAACAGTGTCTCCAGCCCCATGGCAGAGAAGCTGAAAGAAATGGGCATATCTGTGAGAGGAGACATAATAGCAGTCAACTCTCCGTTAGATCACCCTGAAGAGCTCCAACCGAGTGAGAGTGAATCAGATGAGGGCTCTGAACTTTTGCAGGTGACCAGAGTAGACCGAGAAAATATACTAGCAAGTGTTGCATTTCCAATAGAAATTAAGGTTGATGTGTGCAAAAGAGTAAATCTGGACATTACTACTTTAATCACATATGTGTCTGCCCTCAGCTATGGAGGCTGCCACTTTATTTTCAAAGAAAAAGTGCTCACAGAGCAAGCAGAGCAAAAGAGGAAAGAGCAGGTTCTACCTCAGCTGGAGGCCTTTATGAAGTACAAGGAGTTGTTTGCTTGTTAATCTGCTGTCAAGGACTTTCAGTCTATTTTAGATACCTTAGGAGGACTTGAGGAGAGAAAGAGAGCAACTATGTTAATTAAGCAAATTAATGTAGTACCAGACCAGCCTTCTGTGCATGCCTTGAGACTAGTGGCCAGTTCAAAAATTAATAGCTGCTCATTAACAATTTTTGGGACAGGAGACACCCTAAAAACCATCACAATGACTGCTAATAGTGGTTTTGTCAGAGCTGCAGACAATCAGGATGTTAAATTTAGTGTGTTTATCCATCAGCCCAGAGCACTTGCTGAGAGTAAAGCGGCTCTAGCCATTCCCTTACCAAAAGACTACACAACTGACAGTGAACACTAAAGATGCCCTTCAAATATTGTTGTGGAAGAAAGTTATTTCTACCAAAGGTGGGCTCTTGCCATCTAAACTGGGGAGGGGGGGAAGGTCTATAGTAAAAGTAAAACTTAAAACTCTTAAACCAGTAGAGTTTCTTTCAGTCTTATGTAAAGCATGTAACTCTCCAAAGTAGAAAAAACACAAGAGACAAGCTTATCTATCAAACTGTCTACATTAGTGCAAGTAAGAACAGAAATATGTCTATATAAAGCTTTCAGCTGTATTGTAATACTTTGATTGATTCAGTAGGACTACAACTCCCCTCCTGGTAACCATGTTTCATGGAGTATGGCTACACTGCATCTTGCATTAAATATCTAGAGAAAACTAAAAAAAAAAAAAAGGAAAACAAGGAAACAAGGAAAATGTGGCACATATACATCATGGAATACTATGCAGCCATAAAAAATGATGAATTTGTGTCCTCTGTAGGGACATAGATGAATCTGAAAACCACCATTCTCAGCAAACTGACACAAGAACAGAAAATCAAACACTGCATGTTGTCACACATAGGTGGGTGTTGAACAATGAGAACACATGGACACAGGGAGGGGAACATCACACACTGGGGTCAGTTGGGAGGGACTAGGGGAGGGATGTGGGGGGGTAGGGAGGTTGGGGGAGGGGTAACGTGGGGGAGAAATGCCAGATATAGGTGACGGGGGGATGGAGGCAACAAACCACATTGCCATATATGTACCTATGTAACAATCCTGCATGATCTGCACATGTACCCCAGAACCTAACGTACAATAAAATATATATATAAAAAGACACAAAAACCATTAAAAAGATCAATGAATCCAGAAGTTGCCTTTTTAAAAAAAATAATAAGATAGGTTGTTAGCTAAACTAATAAAGGAGACTAGAGAGAAGATCCAAATAAACACAATTACAAGTAACAAAGGGGATGTTACCATTGACCCCAAAGAAATACAAACAACCACTGGAGAATACTATGAACACTTCTGTGCAAAAAAACTAGAAAACCTTGAAAAGATTGATAAATTCCTGGACACATACACCCTCCCAAGACTGAACCAGGAAGAAATTGATTCTCTGAACAGACTAATAATGGAGCTTTGAAATATAATCGGTAATAAATAGCCTTCCAACCAAAAAAAAGTCCAGAACCAGATGGATTTACAGCCAAATTCTACCACATGTGCAAAGAAGAGCTGGTATCATTTCTAGTGAAACTATTCCAAAATATTGAGGAGAAGGGACTCCTCCCCCAACTCATTCTATGAGGCCAGCATCACCCTGACACCAAAACCTGGCAGAGACACAATAAACAAAACTTTAGGTGAATATCATTAATGAAGATTGATGGAAGAATCTTCAACAAAATACTAGCGAACTGAGTTCAGGAACACATCAAAAAGAATAATCCACACTCATCAAGTAGGTTTCATCCCTGGGATGCAAGGTTGGTTCAACATACACAGATCATTAAATGTGATTCATCACATAAATAGAACTGAAGACAAAAACTGCATGATTGTCTCAAAAGAGGGGAGAAAAGGCTTCTGATAAAATTTAACATCCCTTCATGCTAAAAACTCTCAATAAACTAGGTATTGAAGGAACATACCTCAAAATAATAAGAGCCATCTATGACAAACCCACAGTCAACATCATATTGAATGGGCAAAAGTTGGAAGTATTATTTTTGAAAACCAGAACATGACAAAAACGCCCTCTCTCACTGCTCCTATTAACATAGTATTGGAAGTCTTGGCCAAAGCAATTAGGCAAGAGAAGGAAATAAAGGGCATCCAAGTAGGGAGAGAGGAAATCAAACTATCCCTGCTTGCAGAGGGCATGATTCTATATCTAGAAAACCCTATAGTCTCAGCCCAGTTGATCAACCCTCAGTTGATCAACAACTTCAGCAAAGTTTCAGGATACAAAATCGACATACAAAATTTATAGCATTCCTATACACCAACAACAGCCAAGCCAAGTGCCAAATTAGAAACACAATCCCATTCACAACTGCCCTCAAAAGAATAAAATATCTAGTAATACAGTTAACCAGGTAGATGAAATATCTCTACAATGAGAATTATAAAACACTGCTCAAAGAAATCAGAGATTACACAAACAAATTAAAAAACATTCCATGCTCATGGATAGGCAAGAATCAATTCCATTAAAATTGCCATACTACCCAAAGCAATATACAGATTAAATGCTATTCCTATCAAGCTACCAATGACATTTTTCACAGAACTAGGAAAAACTTTTAAAATTCGTATGGAACCAAAAAAGAGCCCAAATAGCCAAGGCAATTCTAAGCAAAAAGAACAAAGCTGGAGGCATCACATTACCTTACCTGACTTCAAACTATACTACAGGGCAACAGTAACATAAACAGCATGGTTTTCTGGTACATGCCAATGGACCAGAGTAGAGAGCCCGGAAATAAGGCCACACACCTACAACCATCTTTGACAAAGCTGACAATAACAAACAAGGGAGAAAGGACTCCCTATTCAATAAATGGTGCTGGGATAACTGGCTAGCCATACGCAGAAGATTGAAACTGGACTCCTTCCTTACACCATATACAAAAAGACTCAAGATGGATTAAAGACTTAAACAAACTATAACAGCCCTGAAATACAATCTAGGCAATACCATTCTGGATATAGGAACTGGCAAAGATTTCATGATGAAGATGCCAAAAGCAATTGCAACAAAAGCAAAAATTGACAAATGAGATCTAATTAAACTAAAGAGCTTCTGAACAGCAAAATAAACTACTAACAGGGTAAACAGACAACTGACAGAAAGGCAGAAAAATATTTGTAAACTATGCATCTGTCAAATATTGGTGAAACCACATGAGCAGTGAGGCAAGGCTGAGACACAGTCAAGAACAATAGTTGGCATTTCTTGTTGGTAGTTGATTTCTGATGCTGAAGCTGTCTCAGCACAGCCTGCTTCAGCATCAGAAATCATTGTTTAACCAAGTGGCTCAGCATTTCCCAGGCAGCTTCTTGGCTATCTCAGCATTTGGTGTTAAGTGGGCCACGTTTTGGGGACTTGACGTTTTCCACTGACACCTTAACACTTGAGAGACTTCTGCAAATTTACATGAGGAAACGTCAGAGCACCCTAGAGAAAGAAAAACCCTTGGACGTACACTTGACAGGTTGAACAACAGACAGGCTGAGAGATCCAACTGGAAGCTACTGGAACTTCTTCTAAAGCAAACTAGAAGTCTTTAGGTATTGTAGGTAGTGAGAGGAGGGGGAAGAACATAAGTTTGAAATAAAAAGATAAAAGAATAAAAATTTATAATTACAAGGGTTAGGGAATAAGTTGCTTATATACAATTCTTCAAATTGTGAGACAAAAATACATTTTGCAATAAAATAGTTAATATCTATGCTTAACTTTTTCATAAAATCATATTTGTATTGAGAAAGCTTCATTTAGTTGAAAAGAAGTTATGGAAAATTCTATTTGGAGCAAAAGACAACTAGGCACCACCATCCACTGGGTGGTAACATGTCTTAATTGAGAAAGTAAACCTGGGAATGGTGTATCTCAACTGGAAATATACATATATACCCCTTTTTGTCAAAGTAATATCTCCTGTGCCCATGACTGGCTACATAAATTGATGGCTATAAAAGAAAAATGCTAGGCTCCTTATTCAAAATGCAGGAGAAAAGCATTTTCATTTTTTTCTGTTGTCTCTATTGACCTGTTATGGTGTTCTTTGTTATTTAGCATCAAACTTCTGGACTCTCGCTGGTATCCAAGGGTCATATACCATGACTTGGTGTGTGGGCTGGATGCTATTGCTTTCTACACTTGTGCTCTAACCCTACCTGGGGCAAGGATAGCAGCATCACTGGGCAGGGGCAGGTGCAGGCAGCTGCAGCCCCTACTGGGGAGGTAGTGAAGTGGTGAGAAGCATGTGCTTCTGAGAGGAAGCTCCAAGTCCCTGCTCATGCTCCATAATCCCATCCAACTTCACTTACAAAACACAAATCCAAAGATAAAAATAAGAACATCAAAACTGCAGAGTACTGAGCCTCAAGTTCAGGATGGGGATGAAAAGGAGCCCTTCTGAGAACTCCTAATCAAACCCTCATTAAGCTGGCCCTGCCCCTGATACCATCAAAACTTCTGATATATTCTCCTTAGTTAAGACAAAATCACTTTGTCATAAACTAGTGTGTTCTTCAGTGTGTTGGTCATCAAAATCATCTCCAGAACTCTACACATAGATTTCTGGGTCACACTAACGAGATTTCTGTTGGATTACAGAAATCCAGCAGGAATGTTGGAAGAAATTACTCCTTCATCTCTTCACATATTTATTGAATATCTACCAGGTTCTAGGCCCTGGGGTAAGCTTTATATACAGGATGAAGACAATAACTGTCAATATCTCTGTCTTCATGGACCATATAGTCCACTGCGGAAGACTGACCTAAAAGAAATAAACAAACAAAAATCTAGCCACATATTGTAGAATGAGCGATGAAGAAAATTCACCCAAGTGAAAGAGTAACTGGGAAATGTTTATCCTGGAGTAGAAAATGGATGATATTTAAAGCCTGGAGTGAGAGTCACTTTAGAGTATTTTTAAGAACCTTCTCAAGTAATTCTGATAGTTCACCAGGTTTAGAGTTTTAACTAAAAGTCTGACTGCTAGCTGTCTTCACCATGTAAGAGGAATTTGGCAAATCCACCCTCTCTAGTTTGTATTATCAAAGCAATATGAAATCACAAAATCATAATAATGAATATGCTTTTCATGTTATAAGTGCTCTGTAGAGATTTTTCCATCCCACCTCTTGGTTGTGAATCTGCAAATCTATTAATCGTCCAAATACAGTGATGACATGTTTCACAGGCGCCGAGAAGGTATTATGGGTCCAGGCAAGGTTATAGCATATGACAGAAGTGTGACCTAAAAAGCCACATCTCTTAATTCCCAGTCTGTGAGAGACCACAGATGTCATCACATGTTCCCAACACTTAATATTGAACATGAAGCTTCCTTGTTTCCTTCATAGAACCACTTATATCTGTCACAGTGTAATTAATGGTGGCTGCGGCAAATGGATCAGTTTGAGGGTAGGAATCTTTTTGTTTTTAACACAGAAAAACTGTAGGAGACACTGTAGTCCTCAAAATGCCTAACAAATCTTAAATGCATACCTCAATTGATCTTTTCTTCTCTTTATGGCTTTTTTCATCACAGTGCACTAACTGAACTAGGACATGAGTAATCAGGCCTGAAAGCCCTTAATCATGAAAGTTGGGGATGGTAGACTTGACCTTCCACATATCAGGACATCCAGTAATAGAGAATGATGGAAAGGTGATGTCCAAGCAGAACTTTTTAAATTAATGAAAAATGTGGATCATTGGGAATATCCACAATAGAATACATTTAAAAAATATCATCTAGATACATTGTGTTGGAGCATTGGAGTTAAACAAAACTTAATTAGACCAAAAGAAAGCAGTGGCTCACGCCTGTAATCCCAGCACTTTGGGAGGCTGAGGTGGGTGCATCACCAGGTCAAGAGATCAAGACCATCCTGGCCAACATGGTGAAACCTCGTTTCTACTAAAAATACAAAAATTAGCTGGGTGTGGTGGTGTGCACCTGTAGTCCCAGCTACTCAGGAGGCTGAGGCAGGAGAATTGCTTGAACCCAGGAGGTGGAGGTTGCAGTGAGCCAAGATTGCGCCACTGCACTCCGGCCTGGTGCCTGGTAATGGAGCGAGACTCTGCCTCAAAAAAAAAAAAAAAAAAAAAAAAAAAAGAGCAAAGAAAACTGTTGTAAAATCAGGAGATGCAGCACAAAACAAAATTGTAGAAATAAATTCAGATCTATTAGTAATAGTAATTACTATAAATTCAATAGACTTGACAGTTAAAAGTTGCAGATTGTCAAGGAAAATGAAAGAAACATTGAAATTAGGAGTACACAGAAAGGCCAAAAGTAAAGGGGAAAAGATATAATAGACTCCAATCCGCTAGCATCATGACGGATAGATAGGCCAGTCAAAATAGTCTTCAAGGCAAAAAGTCATTAAGCATAATGAGTATTGCTATATGATGATAAACATTTAATTATAATCTGTAAACTTTTTAGCATAGCCTCAAAAATGTATAAGACCATAATGGACAAATCTATAATAAGAGTGTAAGAATTTACAAACTCCTCTGAGTAACTGATGAATCAAGCAGCAAAACATTTTTATGAGTGTATTAAAAGTTTAGATAACATCATTGGCAAGCTTGAGATGAAAGAAAAATAACCCTCATGAAAGAATAAATCGTATTCTCAATTATACAAGGAACAGTTGTCAAAATCAACCCTATCTACAGTTTTGTAGAATTTTTTATCATCTAGATACTTTTCAATGTTAGAAATCAATAATAAATAGTTATATAGGAAAAAATTCATATCTTTGAAAAGTAATTTTAAAAAGCATTTCTAAATAATTCTTAGCCTAAGGTGAATAATAACAAATACATGCCCAAATTGCAAGATACAACTGAAGCATACTTTCTGGTGAATTTATAGCTCTAAATGCTTACACTAGAAAAGAAGAAAGCTGCAAATAAATGAGCTAAGCAACTTAAGAAGTTAGAAGAACAACAAAATAAACAGAGAGAAAGCAGAAGGAAGGAAACTATAAAGATAAGGGGAAATTAATTAAGTGAAAAACAAATATACGGTAGAGAGAATCAACTAAGGCAAAAGTTCATTTTTTGAAAAAAACTAATAAAATAGACATTTTTGGGTTCCCAGAAAATATGAAACAACACAAATAAACAATATTAGAAGAAAAAAGGAAGACAGCTATAGATACTGTTGACTAAAAAGATAAAACTATGAAATTAACTTTTGACAAACACAAAAACTAAGAATTTCTTACAAAAGCTACAACTTAGGAGTGGATTCAAGAAGAAATAAAATGCATGAATCTTCTTCTCCTCATTATATAAGTTTAATCAATTGGAAATGGACTCACGCAAAAGCCAGTTCCACATGGTTTCAGAGGTAATTTAAATCAGAGTCAAAAACATGATTTCATTTTTACCCCAATTTTTCCTGGAGAATCAAAAAGAGGGACATCTTCTAATGGTTTTATATGAAACTAGCAAAATCTTGCTACCTAAACTGGATAAGGAAAATATTAGAAATGAAAATTATGGGCTAATTTATGATCATAGATGTAAAAGGGCTAAATAAAATATCAAAAATAAAAAATAATATCAAGTTTAAACTGGTTTTCTCAGGAATAAGAGGATTATTAAAACAAAATAATCAAAAGAATAAAATAGGAATTAGTTTAATTCTTCAAATAAGAGAAAAAATTTATCTCAAAGGATGCAGAAATATTAAAATATTAAACACTTCTTTATGATTAACAATGTAAAAGATCTCTCAATGTACTGGTAGTGGAAAGCATCCTAGTTTGGGTTCCCCTAACAGCAGACACTGAGGCAGAGAAGACAGTACCTCCAGTACTTGGGAGATGATTTCAAGAAACATAGATGAATCTCACAGATACAGGTTCAGTAAACAAACTTTGCAAATAGGCAAAACAGCACTATGCATAGCTCAGGAAAATCTATGTGCATCCTGGCAGTATAAAGCAGTGCAAAGGAATGATGCACATGAAATTCAGAATGGTACCTCCCTCTGATGTTGGTGCATAGGAGATTTTTTTGAGGAAGAGCAAACAGGGATTTGAATTCTGTTAGTAAGATATACTTTCCTAAGCTAGGCATTGATGTAAGTGTGTCCATGTGACCATTCTTTATGCTTTCCTTAAAAAAGTAAGCAAGAAAGAAAAATATAGAAAAGATACACAGAACACAACTATAAGTAAACAGTAGAGTATTATAACCAATACATTGTTAAGATATGCAAAGCATTGATCAGAGTGATTTGGGAGAGAAAGAGAGAAAGAAAGAGAGAGAAAGAGAGAGAGGATATGTTATTACACATAGAATAAATAACTACAAATGAAACATGAAAATATAATAAAAGTATTTACAAAGATACATGAACAAATTTGAAAAACTATAGAAATATAAATTGCCAAAATTGACACTGGAAGAAATAAAAAAAAACCCCTGAGTACATTAATAACCATTAAAAAAAAAAATCAAAGCAGAAGAAAAATATCCCCCATACTCCCAATTATAAGCCTCAGGCCCAGAAAGTTTCTAAATGAGGTTTACAAAACTCTTTGAGTTGTTCCAGAAAATAGAAAAATAGCTGTTTGGTTTTTGAAATGAGGTTAGTAAAATCTGACTTTAAAACTGGATCAGGATGGTGCAGAAAAGGAAAATTACAGGCAAACAATACTTAAGAATGTAGATGTAAAGCTACTAACTATAATATTAAATAACCAAAACGGACCTAACAGACAGATACAGAACATTCCATTCAACAGCAGCAGAATATACATTATTCTGAAGCACACATGAAGCATTCTACAGGATAGATCAGATGTTAGGCCACAGAATAAGTCCTAATAATTTTAAGAAGATTATCAAGTACATTTTTTCCGGCCAGAATAGAATGAAACTAAAAATCAGTAACAGGTGGAATTTTGGAAAATTCACAAATTCAGCAGTCCTTTCCTATCTGTGAATTCCACATGGATTCAACCAACTGTGGATCGAAAATATATGGAGAAAAATATTTAAAAAAAGTATAATGATAAAAGTAATACAAAAAAATACAACATAACACGTGTTTACATTCAATTAGTTATTATAAGTAATCTATAGATGATTTAAAGTATCTGAGAGGATGTGGATAGGTTATATGCAAATACGTACTATGCCATTTTGTATCAGGAACTTGAACTTTTGTACATTTCAGTATCCATAGGGGTCTTGTATGTGGAAATGAAACAACATGCTCCTGAATAATCAATAGGAAAGAAGAAATTAAAAGAAAAATTAGGCGGGCGGTGGTGGCTCATGCCTGTAATCCCAGCACTTTGGAAGACGAAGGCAGGTGGATCACCTGAGGTCAGGAGTTCGAGACCAGACTGGCCAACATGGTGAAACCTTGTCTCTAGTAAAAATACAAAATTAGCCAGGTGTGGTAGTGCATGCCTGCAATCCCAGTCACTTGGAAGTCTGAGGCAGGAGAATCACTTGAACCTGGGAGGTGGAGGTTGCAGGAACCAAGATCACGCCATTGCACTCCAGCCTGGACAACAAGAGCGAAACTTCATCGCAAAATAAATAAATAAATAAAAGAAATCTAAAAAATATCTTGAAACAAATGAAAATGAAAACACAACATGTCAAAACTTATGGGATGCAGAAAAGCAGTTCTAAGAGGGAAGTTTTAGCAATAAACATCTACATCAAAAAAGAAGAAAGATCTCTAACAACTTAAATTTACACCTCAAGGAAGAAGAAAAGGAAGTACAAATTAACCCCAAAGTCAGTAAAAGGAAAGAAACAATTATAGTGCAGAAACAAATGAAACAGAGACTAGAAAAACAATAGAAAAGATCAATAAAATAAGTTGTTTTTTGAAAATATAAAATTGATAAAGCTTTAGCCATACTAAGAAAAAAAGAGAAAAAATTCAAATAAATAAAATCGGAAATGAAAAGGGAGACATTAAAACCGATATCACAGAAATATAAAGGATCATAAGAGACTATGATGAACAATTATACGTCTACAAATTGGATAACCTAAAAGAGATAGATAAATTCCTAGACGCAAACAACCTACAAAAATATAACTCAAATCCTGATGCAGAATGACAAAGTGACTCATCAAATGATACTGCATATGTGATTAGTATGAGAGGATCTCAAGCATAAAACTTCAGAGTGTGCTAGAATGATACATGTCAGACTCATGAGAGTGGATACTTTCTGTCAGGGGGAGACTGGGAGGTGGGATTCCAAGTGTGGTCAAAATAGTCTTTAATTTTAACTATAATTTTCAACGTTCTTTCTCTTTGTCTTTTATGCCCACCCTCTTTCTTTTCTTCTTCCCTCTTCCTTTCCTGCACTGCTTTCTTCTTCTTCTTCTCTTTCTTCTTTCTCCTTTTCTTTCTTCATCCCCCTCAACTTCTCCTTCCCTCTCTCCTTTCATTCTTCTTTCTCTTCCTTTCTTTTGATATAGGCTTATGTTATGCACATAGTATTTCAAAAGTATATACATAAAACATTTCTGCAGTAAATGTAACAGTACAAATAAATACCTTCTAACTCTTAAATGTTATTCTTTAAAATAAAAAATTAAATGAAGCCTAAATTTTGAAATAAGCACATGTTCTTGGTGAACTACTTTATTCTAATTTCAAGAATTAGTCTATATGTAGGCATCACAGCTAATTTAAAAAGTGTTTTATTGTGATTACTATAATTTTCAATCATCTCATAGGAGCCCTGACTTACTTAGCATGGTATTCAGTTACTGTGAAAGAAAGACAAACTAGACAAGAAAAAATGTAGTTTCATGTGGAAAGTTTCACTTCCTTTGAATACCAGAAATGAGTTCACATTCTCAGGGATGAAAGGAATGAATCCAGAATCCTTAAAAGACATCTTTAACTTGCCTTGAAATAATGTATTTATATCAGTTCTCTCATAAGAATTAATTTCACCAGAACTGACAACCTTTCCCACAGTTGTGGACAACCTTGCCTATATTCAATGCCTGGTAGATTTCCTCTTAGCCTGTATCAGAGTGGAAAACATTTCCACCAGGACAGTATCTTGAAGAAACAGTGACAACACTATTGTCTTTGGAAGAGAGGCAGCAGTTGTCATGTGTAGTGTTGGCTGTCATTGAAAAGTATATTTCTGATGTGATGATGCTACTTGAAAAGTGGTCAACATTTAAACTGGTTTTATTTTTCCTACGAAACAGAAAATGCTCATCTGATTCTGATTTCCAAAGTGGCTTGACACTGTTAATTCAATGACCACTGGAGAAAAATAGTTCATTTGGATAGTTACTTTCTTGTGGTACCTCTGCCACTGGAGGAAAGGTACTGGTGAGATTCTACATGTTTTGAGGCCTCCCAAACCAGAGTTGGGCATAAAATAGATATAGTTATGTAATAGCTTAATTAATGCATGGAGCTCAGACTTTCGACCTAGAAGACAATCTGCATTGAGTTTCTGGCCTTGCCACTTATGCTTGTGTGAGGCTCCTTGGTTTCTTTTGTGGAACACAGATAATTATAAGCTCTCCCAAGGTGGTTGTTGATGAGACAATTAATGAAATGATGAATATAAAGTGCTAATTGCTATTATGAGGTGTTACTTGGATCAGTAAGTTAATCATATTGTGTCAGTCTTGCTGTTGTTTCTCTTCCTTTATACTATTGCCTGTTCTATTCATTTGGAACTTCTAGCATTTTACCTTGTACAATTGCTTACCTGTATTATAAACGTGGCTCTATTATTAATTTTCTTTCTCTCAAATCCTTTGGAGAATATGGAATATAAACACTTTCTATTTGTTAATAGCTAAATTTTTCTATATCTTAGATTCCTTGTGAGCAAGATTAAGTATAAGCAGATTAAACTAGTAATTTGATTTATCATGTATCTGTGTGCTCCTTTGTCAAACAGATGTAGAGTTTTTTGAAAGACATGATCTTATCTTTTGTGACTTATCATTTTTCATAGAGTACATAGTAATGTTGATACATTATAAATTCTGGCATTCAGCAACCATGGACAAACTCTATTTAATTTCTTTAATAATAAAACATATTGGCCTCAAATCTGTTTCTTGTTTCATAAAATAATGTGTATATATTTATAAATGTTTCTACCAGGCATTACTTTACTTTCTTTTTCTTCTAGGATTTTAACTTGTATTTTTATCTCCAACAAAGTCTTTTATTATTTTGAACTCCGGCTTTAAGACACTATACACAGATACACAGATACACACACACACACACACACACACACACACACACACAAAACATATATAGTACATATATACTGCAGGTAAAAAGTACACAAAGATCACAAAGATTAAAGATTATAGTTATGTTTTACTCTAGCCCTGCATTTGAGTTAGGAAAGCAATGTCAAAAATCTAAACAATGTTTTTTTATTGCTGAGTTTAAGTGGTATTGTTGGAACACTTAACTGTATAAATATATATGTGGCTGATATTACTGCAAACACCAGTCCGTTCTAATATAGATATTGTTTTCATGCATTTGAATAATGTTCTTTATCTGGCTACATTTCACTCCATGTTGGTGCAAGATGAATTCTGAAGAATCTCTGGGTCAAATACATAAATCTGTTTTAGTTTAGAAGAGTAAAAATGTAACTTGGGTATAAACCAATTTAATAGATAAAAAGTGAAGTTTTGTATTGAGTATAGGCTTAGAAATCTTCTATGTGTTTATATTTTTAAACCAAATGTGAATCATTAGGATTTGCCAAGATCGAAAATGTAGAGTCATGTAAGGCCCTGGACATTTGGACAGTTTCTCTCCCCATATGAGTCATGCTAGGTCACATATCCAAGTTTGAAATGACTTTGAATTACTGATTTTTTCCCACTCTTTTTCAGAGTTTAGGTTAGTCCAAACTGGCTTGAAACAAACTCAGTGAAGTTGAAAAATAGGCTTAAAAATAAACCCTTCAGAGACAAAAAATATTTTCCACCTTCAATAATTTTTTAAGCAACTGGAATTTCAGGTTTGAGCTGTGACATTTTTTGAAATTTGAATTTTGGATTTGGATTCCCTAATTTTAATATTAACTTCTGAATATGTTCTTCATTAAAAACAATTAAACCTATAGCAAATGTCAATGAATTTCCAATTGAAAAAAATGACTTAAATTTTCCATCATAAAAAATGCGTCCTGGTCGGGTGTGGTGGCTCATGCCTGTAATCCCAGAACTTTGGGAGACTGAGGATGGCTGATCACTTGAGGCCCAGAGTTCGGGACAAGCCTGGCCAACATGGCAAAACCCCATCTTTACTAAAAACACAAAAGTTAGCTGGGCATGGTGGTAGGTGCCTGTAATCCCAGCTACTTAGGAGGCTGAAGTAGGAGAATCGCTTGAACCCAGGAGTCGGAGGTGGCAGTGAGCTGAGATCGGGCTACTGCATTCCAGCCGGGGTGACAGAGCAAGACTGTCTCAAAAACAAAAACAAAAACAAAAAACAAAAACATGCATGGTAAGAGAGTTTGAGAGGAAAGAAAACATTACCCTATGAATGTTAGGGTAAGAAAAAAAGATTTGTGACGTGATTTATTTCAACATATGTTTAAAGTGTATATGAAGAACTGTAATTCTGATGAATGGTACGTCTTGATGGCAAGACCTCTTGTTGCAAAGTCAAAAATCAAGTAGTGGCAATGGATGTATCATTGAATATTGCCTGAATCATAAAAGCTATTGGTACCATACTCCATAATACAATTTTGCTGCAAACAATATAAAAAAATTGTTGTTTAAGAGAAAGCAAAGTATTGCGGTTAAACCTTTGACAATATTATTTCTTATAGGATTATTTTTATTTTTAAATTGTTAAAAAAATTTTAATCAACAATAACAGAGGCTCTTGATTAGAAATTTAAAATTTCAGAATGAAATAAAGAGTAAGAATCCAATTCCCTTACCTCTTTTCCTGTTTTTCTAGGGAGGCTTTATTAACATTTTGGCATGTGTCTCATGGTTTCTGAATTCAATAACACAAAATATAAAAATATGTGAAAATATGACCTTCCTCTCATGGACTAGGAGAAATGAGAATAACTCATTTTTGATGTCAGAATAACTAGTTCTTTTCTGCCTGGGCTGCTTGTATTTCTGTTGGTATGAAATTCGTTAAAATGATTTGGAGACAGTTTCCCTAAACAGTTTTGCCTGCCACTTTATTCCACTAAGTTTTCTGTTTTCTCTAGCATAGAGAGACATTTCTGAAATAATTTTTTGGATGACGTATATCATAGACACATTTGGGAAATTTTTTTTTTTTTTTACTAATGCAAGCTTTACTATATTTATGATTTCCACCTGAATAACTTAGTAAATTGACATATGAACCCAAAAGTTTTTATTGGGGTATTTGTGATTCCAAAATGAATCAAATGACATGTGCAAATGTACAGTGTTATTTATGTGTAGAGAAAGAAATCTGAGCTTCCTAGAAATGAGTGAATATGACTTAATTAAACTAATTGTTGGACAAAAGCCAGTATGAAACTTCAAGGGAAAGTAGCAGTGACTCTTCTTGCTGTCAAATTTATAGGTAGATAGGCAGAACCTAGCACCAGCCTCTGGAAAACACATTTCAGAGCTCTTCTGAAGGGTTTCTACACCTTGGAAAATGCTGCTTGTATCCATAGTAAGCTGCTTCACTCTAGTAGCCTTTGAGTTTCTAGTTGTCACTAATTAGACACATTTATCCCATGTAATACTGCCTGTCCCCAAGTAATCCATAAATAACCTTATCTGTAAGTTCCTTGGCCAAGATACGACTTCGTGTCAGTTTTATTAAGATCTTTTGTGTGGCTGGTGGTCCCTAGCATTTCCTTCTCCGACTTCTTAGCTCTGTGAATCTTGTCTCTGCTTCAGTACTTAGCTCTATTTTTTTCTATTGTTTCAGATTTTCTTATTCCTGACCCTGTCCTACTTTTGCCCAATATTCCTATCTTGTTCTTCAGTATCTGTATTCTTTTGACTCCAGTTACTTTTAGTATTCGCTTTGACCTGTATCTATGCGTTCCTCAATTAGTCACCGTTACATTAGTGTTTGTTGCTTGTGCTGAGCTAGTTTCACACCTGTGCCTCTGTGCTTTGTTTTGCTATGACTCTCTTTGTCCTCTATTTCCCTCTTTATTCTTGCTGACAGCCAGTTATAATACTTTCATCTATGATCTATGCTCCTGTGTCCCCGTAGGCATACACATACACATATATAAATAATTTAACTTATGTAAACATATATATAGTGTATAAACTCATAAATGTTTGACCACACATTTCTAATGCAGTCATTCTTTTCCTTTTTGTTTTGTCTTTCTTTCCCCCACTTCCCTTTCTGACTACCAAACCTTTTGCCTCCCAACTGTGGGGTAGCCATATTGGCAATCTAGTTTGTATACTACCATATTTTTAACTGTGTTTAAAAATCATCTGCACACATACATCTAGAATATACACATGTACATACAGAACACATATATAGAAAATAATCTCTATATACACACACCACACACACACAGAAATACACACAAATACACACTCAAATGTATGTGAACACACATATATGAGGGAAGGTATTTAACATCACTTTTTGTTTTATTTTTCCCATTTAACATTACCTCATGTAAATCCTTCCAAATCTAATAATATAGCCCCAAATTTTTGATAATAGCTTCAAAATATTCTATATGGTAAACACATCATTTTTTATGCATTCTCTCATTAACAAAACCTTCACTTTGTCCAGCTTTTATTTCTGACTTTCATTTGGCCTCTTGGTCTTATGATTTATGTCATATATTTGATCTTTCTCTCTGACCTAACCCAAAGAGAGACTTTTCATCCTAAAAAGACATATTTATCATTGAAAAATATTTATAGGTATTTCACTTAGAACTGCTGAATAACAAATTATTCCCCAAACTCAGTGACTTAAAATATTCATTTATTTTGCTTAATATTTTGAGGGTGAGAATTCAGGAGTTACTCATGAAGTTGCAATCAGATATTGGCTGAGGCTGACAAAATCTAAAGTCTTGACTTGGCTCTATGTTCAAGAAAACTTACTCTCACGACTGGCATTCACCATTGGTAATGTTGACTGGAGTACCTACTGGTGAGTTCTCCAGCATGACAGGCTCAGCCTTATTGGACATCTTTCATGATGGATGGTTGGCTTCCCCTAGGGTGAGTAGTCCAAGAATGTCAGGCACAAGTTGCATGACATTTTCATACCTAGACTCAGAAGTTACATAGCATCACTTCTTTCATACTCTGTTGATTGAAATAGTCATAAATACATCCACATAGATCCTACCTTTGGGTAAAAGGAATGTCAAAAGGTTTTGGATCCATTTCAAACAACCAATGTCTATGCTCTGCTCACAAATTATTTTTATTTCTCCTATATGCAAAATAGACTCATCCCCTCTTAGGATTCCCCTTCTCCTCTTTATCCCCCCAACCATATATCATCCTATTTCAGCATCAGGCTTAGAGATTCAGAATCTTCTCATCTAAACCAATTCTAGGGAGGAGTCTCTTCAGATGTTGTTTCTTGGGTTCAGCTCTGTGAGTACCGTTCTTCCTGATTTGAAGATCCATGACAGAAGAAACACATTATCTGCTCCCACACTCCCAGTATAAAATGGTGGAATAGACATTAGACAAGGTAGAGATATTCTCATTTAAAAAGGGGGGAATGGAAGTGATAACCACCACTGATCTATAGTGTCTATAGTGTCTGGAATAAGCTGAGCACAAATTGCCAGTTTTAAATAAGGAATCAGCATTGTTGTCTGGGACTTATTGTCTGTACATTTTGGTTTGCCCTCAGAATATTGCTCTGTCTCTCTGAGTGATCCTTCCTTTCCAGAAGAAATGGCTGGTGTTGCAGCTGAGTCAGCTTTTTCAGTCTGCTTCCTGCTCAAAGGTGTCCCTTCATTTTGTACTATCTATGTTCATTTCAGTTCAAGCATACACAATTCCTTTTCAAACTCTGCAAGCTTCTTGTGTACCAATTTAAAATCCACTCCATCAGATAAAATCCACATGCACAAATCTCTCCCAGGCAAGTCCTTCTGTACTTTGGGCTCCCTATAAGGTGGTTATGAGACCACTTTCTTAATAGTCTTAGAAGCCTTGTTATTTAACAGAAAGTCTCACCAAGCAATCCTTAAGATACTTAAAAACAATTTTTGTTTGAAATGTTTCTGAGGCACTATCTGAAATGATTTTGAAGTTTTAAAAATTGTAGTCACAACATAGTCTTCATATTGACCATGAGACTACATTTTTCCAGATTCAACATTTTTCCTAAGACTATTTTTTTACTTTTAGAATCTTTTTCTGGGAGAGATTGGAAACAGTGTTGTATTCAAGTCCATTAAGCCTTGGCTTCTTTCTGTTTTCTCCACATAATCTTGGAAACTGAATATTTTCTTCTTTGGCTCATCTTGCTCTATCTATGCCTTATGAATACATGGCTAAAAGAAACCAATTGACTTTTTCATTTTGCCTAGTAATCTCCTTAGCCAAATCCATCAGTTCCTGAGGTACATTTTCTATTTTCTGTTACTGCAGGCAACAGTTTAGCTAAACTTTCCCACTACAGAGCAAGAATCTCCTTTCCTCCAGCTTCCGGGAACATTTTTCTCAATTACCTTTATGCTCTCACTGAGTCTCTTCTAGGGCCATTAGACTTCTGATAGTAGTCTCCTTAACCCTTCCAGCTTTTTTTCTAAGCACCTAAACTGAATGTTCAGCACTCAGTCTCGAAGTCAATCCACATTTTTTGGGGTTTTGTTGTTATTTTTGTTTTCACCAGTAACCCTCTTCTAGATAACTAATTCTGTTTTGGTTACTGCTGCTGTGTAACAAATTACTCTGAAACTCAGCAACTTAAAACAATCTTTGTTTTGCTCACAATTTTATGGGCCAGGAATTTGGAAGGGGCTTGGAGGGGCAATTCTTGCTTGAAATCTTCTGTAGTTACAGGCAGATATCAGCTGGAGATTCAGTAATCTGGGGATACTGTAGCTCATTTGGGGATATAGTAGCTCAGTTGGGCTTGATGTTCAAGATGCCTCCTTCATATTACTGGGAATTTATGTTGGCTGTTCAACAGGAGCTTACCTGGGCTTTTACTGAGTGCCTACACATGGCCTTTCCAGCATGGTAGTTGCAGGATAATTGGACTTATTTCATGGTGCTTGACTTCTTCTAGAGAGTGCTCCAAGAGGACCAGACTGAAGCTCTATGGCCTTTTCTGACTTAGCCTTGGAAACAACATCACTTACACTGTACTCTATTGGCTAAACTAGTCATAAGTGTTTCTGATCTATAGGACATAGATCCCACCTTTTGATATGAGTGTCAAGAAATTTTTGACCCATATGTTAAATTTGCCACACTAGGGTAAGCATATCAACAAATGACCTTGATAATCTGCTTATTTACTAATTTGAGAGTAGAGCAAACTACTCCCTTGCACAATGTCCTTCATGCCATGTTGATTAAATTATTTCTGCAGCTGGTCCAAATGTGGTATCTCTAGAAGTCCATCTTTTTTCTTTAACCACAGGACTGCTGAAAAAGCTGGCTGTAAAATATTAGACACAGTATGCTGGCAAAAGAAAACAGGGCTCTCAACAAGGCATATCTGGTGACAAAAACAATTTTCAGAACTTTATCTTTCAATGTAGACATCTAGTTTACTCAGTCTTCTCTCTTAGCTTATTAAATAACTGCAAAGGCACACCTAGACTCTGACAGCTTTTTTTTTTTTTTTTTTTTTAAATACAGTGATGATGGGGTTTTAGGTGGCTCCTGCAGGATAACGTCTTGGCTTGGCTAGTAAGTAACATTTCTATATGTGTTTTGCAAAGATAAACAGCTAAGTCAAAAGAATGCAGATGTAGGTTTTCTTGTTGGGAAAGTGACTTTAGTCTACTGTAAACAGATATCGATGTAGCATATCAATCAAGACTGTCATTAAATCCAGAGGTGACACTTGGGAAGCTCACAGGGGAACTAGTGGCTTTCAAACTGAATGGGAAAAACATTTGTAATTTTGGACCCACTTGACTGTGCTTTCTGATTATGGAGGTTGGCATCCCTGTTGCCTAGACTGGTGTAGCAGCTTATTTACAAGGAAAGAACTGAAGGACAGCCAGAGTATTAAATTATTAAGTTAATGTAATATCAGATAGGTAATCAAAGTGCTAAGAATTATTTCACTTAAGACAAAAAGAATCAGAATTCCCTCATTATTAATCCTCTCATGCTCTATCTTCATCCAGAATGGTCTTGTCCTTTTTGGGTGGTCTGGTGACCTCCCTGTCCTCCGCCCACTGGCTCTCCTCCCAAACATGTCCATTGCAATACTGGATCTTTAATTTTCTCCAAGATTGTTAAACAATCTATAGAGTGTTCCTTTTGCCTTCTCAACTTAACATAAATTTGCTCTGATGGCACTCCCTCTCTCAAACCCAGCTGGAGGGGGAGGCTGTCCATTCTCCCTCTCCCCGACTCTTGGAGTCAGAAAATTAAACCAGCTTTCTCCTAGCTTTCTTACCTGACTACTCTGTGATATTGGCACAGACTTTTGATTCCTCCTTCTTAAAACTCTCTGTTCTCTCGGCTCCCAATATGTTATTCTCTGTGGTTATAACCTTTCTTCATAGACTTTTTAAATTGGTTCCTTCCCTTTGCCCTTTCCTCTCAGGACTGGTATTCTCTTGGTGTTTTCTCTGTCTAAAATCATGTCCATAATCTCCAACTTTATCCAAATTCTTATCCTCCGCTTCCCCAATATATTTATTCTTTGTCTGTAGTTTTTATTTTAGTTAATGGTATATTCATCTGGTTGGCCACCAAACTGAAAACCTCAGGGTCAACCCTCTTCCCAAGGTATAGTCAGTGACCACATATGGTAGATGCCACCTCTAAATTATTTCTCAATTCAATATCTATAATTCAGTAACTGTCATTGTCTTAGTTCAGACATCATCTTCTCTGGTCTGATCTTGGGAATCTCTTACTTGATTTCACTCCCTTTGGGCTCTTGCCTTACAAACCCATTCTCCATAGTGAAGCCATAGTGATACTTCTATTATACAAGTGAAATTGTGTTATTTTCTTTTATCAAAGTCCATTGTGGCTCTTTGTTTTCTGCAGGATTAAATTCATTAAACCAGCTCAGCTTTCCAGTTTCATGTCCAGCTTGTTCTTCCTACCTTTATGGGGCAGATTTCTACTTCTTTAAAACAGCATATGATATGCTCTTTCATGTACAGACTGGATACACTCAATATCTAGAATGTTTTCCTTTTCCTGTTCCTTCTTCCTTTGAAAACCAACTCTTTTCAAGACATGGCTGAAACATTATCTCCTTGGTTGAGTTTCTTCTATTATAGCACCTAAGAAAGAAAATGGAATAAACAATATCTACTGAGAGTTAGGTATTTGCCAAGTGCTTAAAAGTTGCAGTTTCATTTAAGTTTCATAATAGCTTATTCAGTAATTATTATTATCCTATTTTATAGATGAAGAAACTGGGCTTTAGAGAGGAGGGGATAACTTTTTGAGAACATCAATTTACTGAGGGCAAGGATTGTGTCTACTTAGCTCTATGCCCCCTCAGCACCTAATTCACTGGCAAGCAATAGTAAGCATTCAATAAATATTTATTCAAGGAAGATGAATGAAAGCCTACTCCATTGAAGCAGGAGCTACAAAGAGGCAAAAATCTGTAACAGAAATTCTCAAAATAATGGGGGTTATGGTAACATGGGATAGAAAATAGGAATAGAGGCAAAGGAGAGAAAATGTTTTTACAAAAAGGAAATGCAATACTTGATTGAGCTCAAGACAGTAACACTTTAATGTTGATATTTATAGGAATACATGGACATAAAGATTAGGAAAGGGTTTCTCTCTGCATATAATATTTGCAGATAGTACAAAATCCATAAATATTGGTACATAATAATGTACCAAATAAAAAGTAGGGAAAATGAATACAATAAAACATCCAACAATTTATATTTTTCTAAATTGACCTCATTTCCCAGTGTGTTAAAAAAATCATATGATTTTGGTTTTTGCTTCCTTAGTCTATCTTGCCACATTATAAATATTTCCACAATTCAGATAAGTTTCTAGAAGTTAAAAACTTAAAAGTAATTTCAAAGCTCTTTAAGGCTTTTATGTTTTTAAAATATGTATTAATGTTTACTTACCTAATATTTGAGATTTATATAATTTTGCATTGCATTAAATTATAATGTTATAAAATTTCAGGTGGATTAACATTTAAAAAATTAAACTATGAAAGTGTTAAAGTGCAAGTGAATATTTAAAAAATGAAATGTAAAATAAACATGAAAGTTGAAGGTGAACAGGTGGTATTTGCCATGAAGGATAAATTTTATATGTTTTTAAATAAGGTACTTCTAAAATAGACCAAGAACTCCTGGAATTTTAGTGGGGGGTTTTGAGAATGTTCTAGAAGTCCAAACACCTAGTTGTAAAGTGAACAAAGTGAGGCAAAAGGGTAAATGGAATTAATTAAAGGTCATACATAAAGTAAGATTAGAGCCAGTGACCATCACCCAGCACATTTCCAAATCTTTGATTTCTTTTTATTTTCACAGCTATTGTAAACTAAAATGAGTGCTTCATTATCAATGGAAGAACAAAACCATCTAGCTGATGCCATCAGTGCGTTGGTAGCTCATGCGGTTTGTTAAGAAGGAGGGATTCACTTAGGTTGCGTTTCTGTCGCCTTCCCTAGAATGGGCCCCATGAAGATGAACACGGCAGAGTTAGAGGCATAAATGTGATAAATACCCTGAAAATATGGTTTGAGCCTCTAACACGAGGAGTTACAAGAAACATAACTTAGAAAGAGGCAATTAGGAGGATGTGCTTATCTTAGGTTTTCCCCAATTAAATATAACCTTGCATTTTAGTATAAAAACTGCCAGAGCTAGTAATACTTTGGTTTATTCTAGTGGGGGAAGGGAGGGTGGATATTCAGACAAGTTAATTAAAAAGAAATTCTTGCTTAAGAATTATCTTTATGGCTCACAATTGTAAACTGTCCTATATTCTCTGTTTATTAAATAAAAATTATTATTCATGGACTATTCACTCCTTTTCATGCTCTAGTCTGAAGTTTTACTCCGAAGCATACAAGGATCTGCTTTTACTCAGAAGGGTTTTGAAGATTTCCGAGAACCAGGGTCCTCGTGTCTCCCACTAGTACTTATCCAAAGCTGAGGGATCCGCTTGGGGCTCTCTGAGAGCAAGCCCTTTGATTGTCCTGGTTTTGGCCAGCTGCCGGCTTTACTGCGTGATGATTAAGTGTGCTTTTACCCAAAAAAGTTCAGAAAAGCTTTAATTATTCTTGAAAAACAGAAAGTGTTATCAGACTTGTACACAATTGGAAGCCAGATAATGACCAGCTTTTCTTACCTCTAGACAGATGCTGCTACAAAGAGCCCAATCAACAACTGTTCAGAAGAGATACAGATCTGAAAACGCAGAAGTGCAGCACTCGTTCCTGTGCCTTCGCCAGGTACCACTGCACTCCTCTATCTCATGTCATTTCCTGTCCACTCCTCTGGCCTTTCCAAATATCCAGGTATTTATTGGAATTTTTATTAAGCCACATGTACAGCCTTATATTTTATATATGGAGGGCAGGTAGCTATAGTTCATTTGGCCTTGCCTTCCACTTTATTCAAACCAGTACAAGGACTCTGAAAAACATCAGGGAAGATTATCACAGTGAAAGAATGAAATAAGGTTTAGGTGCAAAGTAGAGGAAAGGGGGAAAGAGCCTATTTACGTTTAGGAGATGATGAAAGTAAGTTCTTGCATTTTTTTGAAGTATGTATACATATTTTATGGAATAAATTGTAATTTAAAAAATACGGGACATCTTGTTACAAGCAGTACAATAAGTTGTTATCTATTGTACTGCTTATAACAAAATGTCCTATATTTTAGGTATTTTCTTATGGTAGAGAAGTAAAAACTCAATTTCTGATATTTCTCCAATCTGCCAAATAAGATCAGTTCCTTACCTTCACCTTGACTTAAGCCTCATGTTCCAGCTTTTTCATTTGTATAACTCTCACCTTCTAGACCTCAGCTGGGAAGACAACCATCTTCAATCCTGAATGGACACTCAGTTTTTGGCTTCCGCTAAACTACACAGCCAGATCCAGGTAGGCAAACACCTTGGTATCATTTTGCTTGGAACCTGCTTGGTCAAATGCTGATTAAACCTAATTGCCCTTGTGGTTTGGTCACAGAATTGGTAACTGAACCTCATTTGATTCAGTGCTGTTGTTTATCTCCCTTCCGTATTGGCCCAGAGTAAGATTCATTTAGTCATGTACTTCCTGGCCTATTATGCACCAGCTGCTAAAAGAGATATAATGAATGAGATGGATAGAGCCCTGCTCTTGGAACTTAAGGTCTATTTGGGAATACACGATCCCTAAGCAGGCAATTACACATCTCTAAGTGCTGGGAAAGAGGAAGAACACTGTATGATGTAGTCACCAAGGGAGGATGCATAATCCTGCCCTGAATATAAAGGAAGGCTTCCTGGAAAAGGTGGCATGTACGTT
This sequence comes from Ateles fusciceps, assembly GCA_036589455.1. Lineage (NCBI taxonomy): Eukaryota > Metazoa > Chordata > Mammalia > Primates > Atelidae > Ateles > Ateles fusciceps. The sequence goes on from JAZHEH010003259.1 coordinate 8,496,185, forward strand.
GAGGCCCACAGGATGAGTGGGAGTTAGCTAAGTGACACTTGGAGAAAAGAGTGTGTCAGATGCAGAAAAAGTGCTTCGGGGATAAGTAAAAGTCTGGAGAAGATAGGGCACGGCGTATCTAGGAAAGGAAAGGAGTCCTACATCAGTAGATCATAGTGTGTTTAGTAGGCGAGGGTGGGACTAGGAGGTGGGGTGGGGAACAGAATAAGTAGAGGCTGCATTGGGTTTGTGAACCATATGGCTCATATTGAACTTTACCTTGAGGGTTTTGGGAAGCCCCTGAAAGACTAACACGATTGGACTTGTGTGTCTAAAAGGATCATGCTGGCCAAAGGAAGGAGAATGGACTAGTGGGGCACAGTTAGGAAGCTGCTGCATTAGCTCAGGCAAGAGAACATAGACACCTGTTGTAGTTTGGTAGCATTGAGGTTGCAGAAAAGCCAGTGGATAGGAGATAAGTTTAGGAGGTGTGGAATTGTATTCAGTGATTGATGAGATTTAGAGAATGAGAGAATGGAAGGAGGTATGCATGATACCCTCTCTTTCTGGTGGAATAACTGGATAAATTATCACTTTTCTTCTGAGGTTGGAAAGGAAAAGCATTGGTTTTCCCTAGTTTCCTGTGATCAGCCATACTTTCTTAACAATTCTTCCTTTTTCCCCCTTCTCACGCTCACTGGTCTTGCCTTTCCCTCATTTCCTTGTTTTCTCCAAGACTGATTAGGCATTCAGTAAATATCTGAACAACTCTAGCCTTGCTCTCTTGACCTGGAAATACGGAAGAGACTGTTCAATCTCTCTAGTTATGTCTACAAGAGCCATGAGCCTCTGGAGGGAGAGAGAAAGAGGTCAAAGAGATATTTCCCGTTAGTGCCAGGCTTACCTGAAATAGTTCCTGGCTTGGTCCCATTTTAGAGGTGTTTAACTTTTCTCATTTGGAAAACCCTGCCTCATGATGTTCATGCATTTGTATTTACTTTCTTCTCTGTCACAAATGTCTGCTACAACTTATTCTTCAGGCAAAGTTTTGCCAATCTACTTAGGACCAGATGAGCTATGACCTCTTCAGTGAAGCCATTCCCAGCTCCCACAGGGAGAACTTTGTGGCTCCATCCCTGTTCTTCTGCACCCCTTTGTCCATATCCTGATCACAGGACTTACTACCCCTTGTATTGTCTGTCTTCTTCCTCCTCACCTTCCCACCAGCCCGTCACCTCACACCGAATTATCATCAGCTCCTTGAAGGCAAGGATTCTACCTGTTTTATTCCTGTTTCCATCATCATAAGGGGTTGGATTGTACATGTTAGGTGTTCAAGAAGAGTTTAATGAGAAGCTATGAATGAATTATTCATAGACTTTCTTTACAAATTGGTTTAAATGTCCACTTCCCTCCGGAAAGTTTTTTCAGTTAATTCTATTCCTTAGCCAATTTACCAATATATGAGTCTTTCTTATGAGAATTGTCCTTTGATGTAAATAATTAAGCCAACTCTGTGACACTCCTGAGTTTGATATGAAATGCTAAGTTTCCTGAGGACAGACAAGTGTTTCTGTACAATGCTGACCACTCCAATTCTCTAAAAGATGTACCATGTTTCAGAAATAAGGGGTTAGTTGTGACATCTTAGGTAAATCACTTAAACCTTTCTAATAAACCTAAGTCAGATATAAAAGGTAATAGTTTCTATTCCATCAATATACTACAAGAATTAATTGAGAAAAATGCACTTAGAGGACAGTACCTGGAACACAGTAAAAATGCTCAATAAATGACATCTTTGCTTAATCTCTGCTTTCTACATATTTAAAGTTCATATATTTTTATGATTTTTTTCAACTTTATTTTAACAGACGTGATTGCATGTGTCTGTGTGTGTATTCATTTAATAAACATTGATAAATCAATTATTTATTAATTTAACTTTATTTTTTACTTTTATTTTTTGAGATGGAGTCTCGCTCTGTCGCCAGGCTGGAGTGCAGTGGCACAGTCTCGGCTCACTGCAACCTCCAACTCCCTGGTTCAAGCAATTCTGCTGCCTCAGCCTCCCAAGTAGCTGGGACTACAGGCACATGCCACCATGCCCAGCTAATTTTTGTGTTTTTTAGTAGAGACAGGGTTTCACCCTGTTGACCAGGATGGTCTCGATCTCCTGACCTCATGATCCCACCTGTCTTGGCCTCCCAAAGTGCTGGGATTACAGGCATGAGCCACAGTGCCTGGCCTCAGCTTTTATATTTTAGATTTAGGGGATGCATGTGCAGGTTTATTACATGGGTATATTGTGTGATGTTGAGGGTTGGGCTTCTCATTTTCCCATTGCCCAAGTCATCAACATAGTACCTGATAGGTAGTTTTTCAACCCTTATTTATTTTGATTTATTTTTAACCAAAGTGCATACTCATAATTCCATAATTAGTTAATTATTAAAGAAAGCAGTGTATATTAAATACGTTAACTTGGTCAGAAGAGGTCTCACCGTTTTTATATTTGCCTTTGGCAATAACTTTGTTAAATCTCATGTTTTGCTGTTAATTTATCATATAACTTTTGCTTATATATTTCTTCTTGCTCCAGTGGGAACCATATCTTTCAATTCTTTGGATCCCTATAGTGCCAAGTACTAGGTTTTGTACTTATTAGGCATTCAGTAAATATCTGAGCAACTCTAGTCTTGCTCTCTTGACCTGGAAATATGAGAGAAGCTGTTCAAACTCCCTAGTTGTATCTATACAGAGCCATGAGCCTCTGGAGGGAGAGGAAAAAGGGTCAAAAATGAATATTTCCCATTAGCACAGAAGATTCTGAAAGCCCTGTCACCTTTTTCTCTGAAGTTGTAGGGAGTTCTCTTTCCTTTTACCAGTGCTCTATGTTGCAGGACCCAAAGTGAATTTTTGAGGAACTAAGGGAGGATGAGAGCTGGTCCAAGATTCTGCACTAAATTCCATAGCCACACTATTCAGAGACCAAGCATCTGGGTTCAGAAATGATGATGTGCTTTAGGGAGCATGTGGTTAAAGGGCCAGTAAATCCTCTAATTATGCAATCCCCAGCCTTCTATGAATACCAATTATAAAAGAGCAAAGCATTATTCTTCCTTCTTCCTTCCCTCCCTCCCTTTCTTTCTCCCTCCCTTTTTCTCTTTAGAAATGTTTTTACTGTTTTTGTAAAAATGATGCATTCTTATTACAAAACAATCCAAGCAGTGTAGTCATAGTATAGTGAACCTCTTCTAGCTTGCCTTCTTGAATTTTGTCAGGATCGCCCTTTTAGGGTTAAGATGGGGTCTTATTTTTGTGGTTCCTGCAAACAATGTAAAGTGACAGCACTCCTGACAGGGTGGCCCAGACTGGCTTCAGAGGCTTCTCTATGCCACAGGCTGGCCTGAGATGGATCTTCCAAGTGTTCTGCTTAGATTTTGATGGCAAGGTTTTGCTATCTCAAGATCTCTTCCGTCATTGGAAGAAATTTACCTAAATGTAAGACATGCAGCTATGACAGCTATTGATACGCTAGGTTGAACTGGCTGTTCTTGTTCTTTCTCTCCCTCCGCTTCATGTGTGTCCCCTGAGTCTGCGTGCTGGTAAGATCTTCGTGGGGAAAGTACAAGTTGACATTCCAGGGTATATGAGTGAAAGTAGTTCCCCTGATCAAATTCTTCAGCCATTTTGAAAAAGGTAGGAAAGCACTAAGAACTGTATGCACCTGCATACAATTATTAATTGTAATTACACAAGATACCCATGGGACCCTTACACTTTGGATCTCAAAGTAGTGTTCAGCTTTTCTTAGTATGGATTATGTCTCACTAAGTGTCATTGAACAGACATTCTGAAGAAACTTTTGAGTTTTTCATTGCATTAACTTTATAAATGTGATATCCAGCTGGAAGAGGGAGAAATGTACTACACCACTGCGCAGAGTAGGCAGACAATAGATATTGTTGCTGGACATTGGAGCCAGGCCAGCACTTGAGCTCTTTAGAAGCTGGGTGCCTTGATTAGCCTCCTCCTTTAAAGACTCCTTTAGTATCAGAAAGTTTAAAGATCAGGAAGTTCTTTGAAGCTTTTGGTAATCCCTCGTAGTTTACTTTGCAGAGAAAGCAATATCACTGGTACTTTGGAAATGTTTTGGGCTGGCTTACTCTACAGTGCTGCTCCCTTAGGAAAATTTCCTCCTACCTTGGCTTTTCTATTTGAATATTTTCCATATAAACTTTGCCTTCTTTCTGCTCACTTTCTTTTGCCTTACTATAACATCTGCTTGACTGTGATGCCACATTCCCCACCCTCTCACAGCAAGGAGATGATGAGAAATGACTGTTCATTGACTGCTGAGTATGTGGTATACTGCAGTTATGGGTCTTGACATTGAAAATGATCTTGTGAAGAGAGTGTGGGAGGAAGGGATCAAATGGGATAATGTGTTGGAAAAGTTTCATCAAAATTCATTCACCATTTTTGCACATTCGTTATAGACTAGGTGCTGTGCTAAGCATAAAGATATGGGATGAACAAGACACACTTGGTCCCTGCACTCATAGCTCTGACAGTTTCATAGGGGAAGAGAGGAAGGCTTTTAAAAGGAAGGCCTTGAGCAAGGATAGCTGAGGGACATAACATAGTTTCCAGGGTCTGTGAAAGACTTCTTGGCATTGTAACTCAAGCAAAAAAGTCTTCTTCGAAACTCAGTTGTCAGGCTTTTGTTGTTAGTCTTGTTGGAGGACTCAAGGTCTATCCCTGACATACATGAACTATCAACTGGGCACGCACAGTGTCAAATGTAAGATACTTGTGTCTTCAGGAGAAAGCCATGCTGCAGTAAAAGTACAAATGTTATTTGAAAGGCAGCAAAGCGTGGTGAATGCTAGTATTAATAAAGTTATCAGAGGATTAATTTAGGAACATTAAGCTATAAACTCCTGAGTTAGTTACATAGTTTATACATGTACTAGTGCAGTCCTATTGTTAGGAAACTGAGGAAATGGAACTCAGAAAAAGTCTGTCATAGAGCTTTCCCCATAGTATATGCTCACTAAACATCTGATGAACAAATAAGTCAATGGTTGAATGACTTGGCACCACTCTATGTATACCTTTTAAGATATCTGTCAATTTATTCTAAGGTTTCTTATATATTTTTCTCAGTGATTCCTTTAGTTTCACAAGTTAGATTACAATGTAAGTACTTCTGGAGAAAGTTAGAGTAACCACTACATTTTACCAATACGATTTTTTTTTTTTTTTTTTTTTTTTTTTGAGACAGAGTCTCGCACTGTTGCCTGGGCTGGAGTGCAATGGTGCAATCTTGGCTCACTGCAACCTCCGCCTCCCGGGTTCACATGATTCTCCTGCCTCAGCCTCCCGAGTAGCTGGGATTACTTGGATTACAGGCACACAGTACCACACCCAGCTTATTTTTTGTATTTTTAGTAGAGACAGGGTTTCACTATGTTGGCCAGACTGGTCTTGAACTGCTGACCTCGTGATTTGCCCACCTAGGCTTCCCAAAGTGCTGGATTACAGGCGTGACCCATCATACCCCGGCCCTACCAATATAATTACTTTTATTATTTCATAACACCTAATGAGCAATGCCATTTAATTCTATGGGAGTGAAAGTCAAGCAAGCATATTTAAAAGTCATTAAGTATAAAACACTAATATGTTAAGAGCTTTTTATTTTCTGCCAAAAATGGACATTAAAAGAGGTGGATTTTTTTTTTTTTTAATGATTTACCCATTTCAGAGTTTTAAAAAATGAAGTTTGGACACTTCTCTAGGTTTTACGTGGAAAATCAGTGGCAGATGAAAGCTAGAAACTCGGGAATTTATTTTTTCATCTTGTGCTTAACCAATTGGAGACAGGCTGTCTCCAGGCTATATTTTCTTTTTAATAGCTATAAAGTGAATGAACTCAAAGAACAGTCTAGTGTCCTGCTGCAATTGATATGAAAAAGGACAGGGGAAGAAAAGATTTCTCATTAATGGATTTATATTCTAGTGATAGGGTTAGGGGGTAGAAAGGTCATTTTGAAAAGAAAAGTGAAATATAGACCATGCAGAAAAATTATCTTGTTATCTGACTCAGAGACATGAGGCTGCATGTTATCCTCTGTTCGTTTATTTTTTCTCCTAGTTTTCCTTTTATTTTTAGATAAATGTGAGTCAGACAGATGAGACAAGAGTAATTTTTAGAAACTCTCTTCTCTTGCAAGCTTTTGGGAGCAGAGTTTTTCTCTTTTTATATGGTCTAATTGGAAGTGTCATTTAATTGTAAAGGAAGAAAATTGGGCAGGTAAATTGGTAAGAACAAATAAAATATCTTATGAAAAGTTGAGCTTACCTTCTTATTAAGTATATTAGGTCATAATCAGACAAAATTTAAAGCTTAATTGAAAAACTGAAATGGAAGTTCTCTCCAGATTTTTTTTAAAGGGGAAGACATTATAACTCTGGAAAGATTTTTTAGTTTAATACAGAACATGGGATTAGAAGGTAACTAACTATTTGGTGGTCTTGTGTTTAGTGACAAATTTCTTACATATACTTACATAAACTTCATTTAATTTTCAACGATTGTTTCACCAGGGATGTTTTATTTATTTATGCTTTTCAAAACATAGACAAGTACCTTTAAGCCTTGAGAGTGTAAATGTATTGGCCACAGTATCCTGGGTTCAAATCCAGCTTTGTCTGGCTCCGACCCTTTGCTCCTTCCCCACCCAGAAGTTCTCCCAAGGTATCTACTAGCTCTGGTACTGAGGATGTAGCTGAGGAAACACGGGAGGCGGAGGCTGCAGTGAGCCAAGACTTCAGTGTCCCACTGACTTCACATCCATACACACACAAATGGGTGACATACAGCTTGTGACTCACGGGATAATGGAGTATGTACCAGGCACTGTTGTGGCACAAAGCGGGGAATGATCAGCTCTGCTTGGGCTGTGTGGAGCAGGTCAGCCAAGATTTTATGGAGGAGGAGAAAATGCCATTTGAGCTTGTCTTCCTTGTTGAGAAGGCACAATAGATTATCTGAGATGGAGGGAAAGGCTGCCCAGAATAACTTGAAACAGTGGCATGGAGGATGGTGATTGCAGAATTGTCGGATAAAATGCCAGACACACAGTTAAAGTTGAACTTCCCATTAAACAACAAATAATGGCTTAGTATATCCTATGCAATAACTGGAATGTATACGAACCCATTATTTGTGGGTTATTGGAAATTCAAATTTAACTAAGCATTCTGTGATTTAGTTTGTTAAAATCTGGCCATGCTGTGCATTTGGGCTTTGTTCGAGTGTAGCATGTAAGGTTGGGGCACCAGGAGGGATGCTGAGAGAGTCAGGTTGAGGCTTACACTTGGAGAAACTGGTCTTTGCTATACATGGTAAATAGGATTAAAAATAGCATTAACCTACACAATGGATGTCTGTTTATCCTGTGGCTTAGTAGATCATACGTGCCACTTATTGTTACAAACAAACAGTTTGAATAAAGCATTGTCTCTAATGAAAAGCACTTCTTTGTTCAAGAAGTCATGTAATAAAATAACTTATAACAAACTTTCAAATAAACTCCTAATGTCTGATTATTCTTTTTTCCATAAGAGAAATGTATGAGAAAGGGAAGAAATGCTTTAGAGGGAGGAGAAAGTTAAATAAAACCAGCAAGAGAAAAAGCAGATACATTTATATGGCATATATGTGTTTCCTGTTTAATTTTTAAGAGGGGCAAAAAAGACAGATGAAATTGCATTATCCCTGTGCAAATCCTGTCCAAACTAGAGCAAAGATATTTTATTCTGACTCAGGAGCATGTAATTTTTTCCAGTGTCACAGAAGACGGCACTGCTTGGGGAGAATCGGGAATCACTTGGAGGGTGGCATGTAGCACTGTTATATTTACTTAAAAATGTGGTCAGGCACGGTGGTTTGTGCCTGTAATCCAGCACTTTGGGATGCCAAGGAGGGAGGATCTCTTGAAGTCTGAAGTTTGAGAAACAGCCTGGGCAACAGAATGAGACCTTATCTCTAAAAAGATTTTTTTTTTTAATTTTTAAAATTTAAAGGTAACAGATTGTTTAAAAACATATTTTATTTCTGTGTTTTTGCTTAATGATGTCCAGGGTATCTGTGACATTGGCTCATGTAGCGTGTCTCCTACGTTTGTGGTATTGGTTGAAAGGCTGCATCTAAATATTTTGATATAACATTTAGAAAATAAAAGGGTGTGTGAGAGCAGTGACTGCATACCAATTTAAATTTTTCTCTCCCTCCTCATTAAATATGTGACTGTGTCTTTTGTTTACTTTTCTCCTTACTCCAGAAAGGATTTAAGGCAGCTCATAAATATGTGCGAGACCTATCACTCCTACACATGTGGCCACTCAAGCATTTTGATGATTGTACATTTTAAAGTTAAATGCAAAGACCTCTTTATAATTAGTGTGTGTGTCCTGAGGAAAGTTATGGTAATCATTACTTTTGCTGTTATTATTTCTTTGTATCTAATGAACAATGGTAGTAAATCCCATAGGAACCATAGTATATGTATTTTGAAAACAGTTAGATATAAAAATTCTAATTGACTTGGATAATTTGCCTTCATTTCATTTTTATTTAATAAGGCATTTCATTGTTCTTTGCTTAAGTCTTTCTTTGCTTTAGATGAGGTTAAGGAAAGACAAAAATCTAACTGTGGTAAACACAATCTGAGTTTCATCATTAACACTTTCATATAAAGACCAGATAAATAACCAAAGTAGGCATTGGTCATAATGAATGACTTGGATTCATTATGTTTTCCTGAATTATTTTTACTTTAGTAGGCATGTTATTTCTGCTTAAAAATAAAGTGCTATTAGTAATCAAGCATGTGAATTCATAAAAAGTAAGTTAAATTTTAAACCATGCTTTATTTGAGATTTTGCTTTGTCTGGGAAAGGATTTAAACATCAGCAAGAATGATTTAGGGGTTAGAAAAACAAATCTTTGATAGGGAGAGTATAACATGTTGGAATGGGTTGTCTTCCCAATGTTTTTAATGATTTGGCAGGCATATTGTCAAATGAGCTGGGGTTTTATTGAATCTGATAAAGGTAATATTAGGCTCCAAATGAGTTTGACAGGCTGGCCAAATGTCTCGATCCCACAGGATAAAGTTTAATAGGAATAAGCAGTAAACACATAGCTCTTTACCTGGATCCAGAAAAACAACTAGAAAAGTAGTTCACATTGAAAAATATTGAAAAACAATGGCCTAGGGCTTTTAGATAACAGTGAATTCAATATAAGTTAAGAAAGTGGTGGGCTGCTATAAGTACAATAGGATTTAGGATCAATTTTAGAGCAAGCTTGCCAGACTAAGGAAGACATAACTCCAAATCTGCATTACATAGTGGGTCAAACTTTTTTTTTTTTTAATACTGACGTTATATCTAGAAACCACATTTTAAAAGCATACTTTTAAAAATGAAAAATGTACTTGATGAAAAGATATAAAACCATGTCAAAACAAAAACAAAAACAAAAACAAAAAAGAAGAAAAACTACAGGAATAGAAGTTATTTTACCTGGAGAAAAGAAGATCTTCATTGTTAAAGAGGAAAAGGTTTATTTTCTCTGATGTTGAATTTCTACAAGGACCAATATATAGCAGTTTCCATACAAGAATGGACTTACTTGTAACCCATCCTTTCTAGATAGAATGGGCTGCCATTTTGTGAATATGGACATCAGCATTCCTCACCTGTTGGAGAGGCTGGAGAAACATGATTTACATGTTGGATCTAGATTTAGAACTTTGTGGTCTCCTCTGAATCTGCTATTCTGTGATTTTAAGGATGTTTAGGATAGTTACATGTGATTTTGGTGTACATAACTTCTAAAACAATCAGTTATTTCAGGAAATTTCTGACATTAAAAAACAACTCCCCCCCCCACCAAATCTACCCTTCGTTATCACATAGACAAAGCAGCTGGTTGATTGACTGGAAGTTTCCATTTTGCTGGGTAGGTATCTAGGAGATGTAGCTTGTTTTGTGCTTATTTGGGTCATCTTGCCCACATACAGGCCTTTTCAATGTAACACTCCATATAAAAAGGCAAAATGAGTTGCAAAAAATACACACAAGACCCTGATCAAAGCAGTTCTTAAAATACATTAGCTGTAAAATTTCATTACAATCAGAATTTTGTGCTCCTTGCACTTACGGATTATTGTCTCTTTCCAGCCTTTTAAGATACAATGAAAAACCTTTAGATAGCAAATACTTGTCAAGCCCTGGCCAATTGTTCACTTGTTTTCAGAAATATTTGATACTATAAAATATCTATATGACAAAATAAGAAAGTCAGTTCCTTGGAGTTTGTTTTAATAAGATTAATGCAATCAATGCTATGATTCTTTTTTTCTTCCTATCAACACCCCCCTCTATTTGATTTTTGCTAGTCACCAGCTGGCTTTTTTTCCCCACCACAAAATGACTCTAAACTACAAGATAATTCTACAAAAAGAAATTTGTTCCAAAAGTTACATGAAGCCAACTATGTCAGCAATGGAAAGAACTAGTACATTTTGTTTTGAAAATAAAAAAATCCTAGATCTGAATATTTGTCTACTTAACCCCTAAATACTCCACATGAAGAAGTTTGTCTTCACTTTTTTATTTATTTCTAAAACTATGAAGGTAAACATTTGGGAACATCTTTAAATAGCGTCCCTTGTAAACTATCACAAAAAGTTAAATTATAGTACAATAGTGTATGTACTAGTTAGCTAAATTAGATGGTTAAATGGTTAGAATGCAATGCATGTACTGAAGTTTTTATAGTTAGGAGTCAAAATCATGATGTGAGTTTTGATATATTCTTTAGTTAAAACTCTTGGCATTAAGTTCCACTAGTATCTTTCTTTCCTTTCTTGATGTCTTAATATTATTACACTGTACATTTAGTCCTAGGATTTAGAAATCAGTTACAAAAATCTCAAACCAGACTTGTCCTGTCAGGATCATCTCAACTTGTCATTCAGGGATTAAATGTTTAGGTAGAAAAGCAGACAACATGCTGCCTTGAGTCTTATTTTCTCAATAAATACAAGCCAGTTCAATTCACTGCTTTTCAGGTAAAATACCTAGCAAGAGCTGAATATCTGGGGACATCCTGCACTAACCTTGTTCCTTAAGATATAAATTCCCAGGGGGCATAGCAAAACCCACGAAGGTTAGGCAATCATATTGAAAGAACTTTACATTTTCAGCTTTCCAGGAGACTGAAATAGAGGCTGCCTTGTTATCCCATGTTCTAGTAAACTCTTACCATATTTAGGACCTGCTCTAAAGCATTTCAGTGCACCCTATGCTGTTTAATTGAAGAGCAAATTTGTATATTCAAAGTGTGCATTTTTTTCTAAAAAAGAAAACCAAAGCGCTGCTCAAATATGAGGCCTTGTGTTTGCATATCATTTTAATAGACATATACACTAAGCACCATAGTTTTTAATTCATGAAAGAGCTTAGAGCTTGCATGTGGCAAAGGATTAAGTTCTTTCCTAATTACTTTCTCAGAAAAGCCAGTGGAAAATTAGATGCACTCCACCAGGCAATAAATACGTCACACTAAACAAAATTTAAACTAAAGAACAATCAACCCCTTTTCTTTGTTGTTTCAAAGGAGAAGCGGATTAGACCTTTTAAGAAGAAGATCAAGAGCATTTTATGGGAAATTCAGAAAAAAAAAAGCTATTTGGACTGAAATCAAAATGTTATGAATAGTACTTTCTAAGTAATGACACATATCAGCAGTATTTGTAACCATAAGAACAATGTGATAAATTTTAATCACTTGGGACTCCAGCTCTGTGGGAAGTGCTTACTACACAGACATCATTTATAGGTTTCCAGTTATGACCTATGTCTAAAAGACATTTTAATGATAACTGGAGAAAGTAGATAGATTGTCTTCCTAGAGTGTTGAAGTTCCTGCTTGTTGTCATCCTCAGCTCTATTAAAGAGCAGAGGCTTTCAAAGGTACATTTCAGCCTAGCAGTCAGGGTGCAAGACCAAAGGGATGGAACTATCTAAGATAAAATATGCCAGAAACGTACACTCCTCAGGATTTCCTGTGGGAGTCTGCCCAAAATAAAGCAATATTAATAAATATAAACTCTGGAACACAATTATCAACAGAAACAGAGTCCTGAAATGTACCCTTGAAATTCTTCTAGTTTCCTCAGGCAGGTCAACTATTGCAACGTAACTGTGCAAAATGCTAGACCTCCCTACAGGGACAATTGCTTTAAATTATATTAAGGACTCAAAGACTCTAACATACATGCCAAAGGAAGGAGTTTAATTTGTTAGATGCTCTAAATCTTTGAGTTCACTCAGGGTCCTTTGGCCCCCGACCTTGAAAACATTTCTGAGGGCAGAAAATGTAGTTTCAGAGCCTCTGAACATCAAAAAATATGCAGTTGGTCAATTTGGTTTTTATCTTTTCCTGTCTTTACTGCATTTTTGGAGAGAAAAGAAGCTCAGGTAATGCAGATGGAATACAAAAAAGATGAAAGAAACAACAAAAGGAGAGAAGACTTGTGTTCCTCAGCCATAAAGAACTGTCACGCTCCTTCAGATTTCATCCCAATAACTTGAAAACCCACCCTTTTCATGTAGCTCAAAGTCAAAGAAAATTTCCTGACCCTAAGTTGCTTACTAGGCAAAAGTTTTGCAAGATTTGAGTGTTTGGTCTCTTATGGCTTCCATACTATTTCAAGCAAGAGAATCATTTCTCACAGCCAGGAAGATACTTGTTTATTACTATTATTTTTCCTTTCCATCATTTGGTCATCGACAATGTGGGGGAAACTGAAACAATTTCTGCCTCTTTTCTTTCTCATTGCATTCTGGTTTCAAAGTATTTCTTACTCCACAGAATGTAATATTCCTTAGTACAATTAAGAAAGCCGAGATGTATACTACTTCACTCAATTCTAGCCATTTTACAATCAATTTGGGGTAAAATCTTATTTTTTTTAAGGTTATTTTAACAATAGGACTAATTATGAAAGTGCTTGATTTTTCAAGCCTTAGGCAAAATCTGTAGTGTAAGCATATCAGAAAGAACTAAGAATAGGAGACTCGACAGTAATCACTACTCTTCCCTTAAAGAGTCAATAAATACACATAAATTTAAAGAAGCTTTGTTTTCTGGTTGGTAATTCTGAAGTGTGTGAAAAGTAACTTATTTAAAGGTAAGAATGATCAGAGTGGTAGCATATCAAAAATAATAATGAAATCACCAAACTTGCCACTAACACCATATTTTAAACCTCCAAGTTTTCTCAATATTACTGTCCTTTTTACTGCTTCTACATTAAAATGTAAGACTTGGTGTTAAACCAACAAAATAAAGAACTCACAATCAAGGTTTGGTGTTGGACACGTGAAAAGCACCAGAATTTATGGTGTTTGTTACTTCTAAAGATGAGGCTAAAGCCCAGATGTTTTGACTATCCAATGGCTGGCCCTGGCTCCGTTCACTAGACAACCTCAATCAAGAAAACATGGCCCTTCTTCAACAAGGCTCAGCTGGAAGCACTGCCAGTAACTTGTCCCAAGATGAAGGGGCTCAAGTCAATGTAAAAAGTTTTAGTCATAGAATTTTCTAGTTTTAGATGACCTTAACAATCTACACCTTCCCCTATTCCTCCCATCCAACCAAGGAACAGTTCAATGTCCTGCCTAGTTTTCCAACCCAGGTCTCCAAGTCAATGGCTTGCTTGTTTTCTTTTGCTAGAAACACACGACCATGATAGGTTTTTGTCATTGCTATTCTTTCTTTTTCTTTGTGTTTAATTTTTAAAATAAATAATGTTTTTGTTTTTTGAGATGGAGTTGTGCTCTTGTTGCAGGCTGGAGTGCAATGGTGTGATCTCAGCTCACCGCAACCTCTGCCTCCCAGGTTCAAGTGATTTTCCTGCCTCAGCTTCCTGAGTAGCTGGGATTATAGATGCACACCACCATACCCAGCTAATTTTTGTATTTTTAGCAGAGATGGAGTTTCACTGTATTGGCCAGGCTGGTCTCGAACTCTTGACCTTGTGATCTGCCCATCTTGGCTTCTCAAAGTGCTGGGAATAAAGGCATAAGCCACTGTGCCCAGCCTAATAAAGAGCTTTTTAACATTATAGGAAGTCATGTCAGTGGATATGTTTTTCCAAATGCTTTTTATTTTCTCCCAAGCTACTCTTTCAAGAATGCTTATCTTATGAGAAAGGGCCCTATCATGAACTGAGTGTGTGTAGAGCTGTTGAAAATACTGAATGATTACAGTACAGCAGAAGAATGATACCCAACATCAACTTCCTGGTTAGGTTAACTGATTATACTTTCTGTGATTAATAAGCAATTCTGCAGATTAGCAGTGAGAACTAGTTATTTAACCATAGCTACAGCCCAGCATAGCTGTGATAGGTTATCTACTCAAGAAGTCTTTTGAACTATAGAATACTTTTCATTTCTTTGGTTTCATCTGAAACATGGTTCTAGCCCTTTCTCCATTTCCTATTTCATGCCCATGGATAAAGTTTACACAAAGGAGCACCTCAGTTAGGCATTTAATTCAAAGTCTCAGCGAATGAGGAAAATTCTAGGGCATAACAAATTGTGTTGCTGTTTCAGTTCATAAGACTTTTTTGCAGATTCTAGGGTTCAGGCTAACAAAGATGTAATGATAATCATCTATCAAACAGAATAAGAAGAAATGAGTAGAAGGAAGAAGATACATTATAGTTGATGGATAAATGATAACTCGTAAATTACAGAGGTTTGTATCTAGTTCTTAAGACAAGCATATTTATCAATTGCTTTTGACATTTTCATTCATGAGGGATGTTTATTATTGAATAGTCAATCCAAACCGCATTGGACTTTTGAACTTCCCATTCTAATGGGAAGGCCTTGTCAGAGAGAAATCTGAATTTGCACAGATTTGAGAAGTGATGTAAGATAACACATACTGTGTTTTACAGCCTTTGAAGCTCAGATCCTCCCTGCATATAACACACACAGCATTCCAACACTCACAGAGCTTAGCTGTGATGAACAACTCCACTGAGACTGAAATTATTCAACTGATGTCCCATCCCCTTCCTCACCAAAAACCTCCTCCATGAACAGGCCTCTTTGAAGGCCTCTGTGCTCAGGAGAGAGATGTGGCCACATCAAGGGTCAGGAGTCAATCTAACTCTAATTATCCACGTTATTATTGCCTGGGAACCGGATCTACAAGCCTCTCTAACCCAGGCAGGGCAAGTGATCAGGTTTCACAACACTCATCCTTAATTGAGGAGCATCTTTGCTTCAGTTTTCTTCATATTGCATCCACATTAAAACACCATCCGACTTGGTTAGGGTTTTTTTTTTTCTAAATCATAAGTTCTCAGGTGAAATGAAATTTTAATTGTTAGACAATAGAAAGCGTTTCTAAAATCTCTATCCCCAAATTCTTCTTTCAATTTGTTCAGTCAGTCAAAAACAAAGCATGGCTTAACCTAGGGTCAACAGGATCGGATCCTATTTTGGAAATAACATTTTTGCTTCTTTAACATAAGGACATCTTACACTTTTGGCTACTATCCTCAACTGCAGGAACTTGCAATGATGCACAATATCAATTTTAAAATAATATAATAGAATGTAAAAGACCTGTCAGAGTGAAAAGATTGCTATATTCAAAGCACGCAATTTCATTTTCAAGTAAAAGAGTTTTAGCCGTCTACTATGAATGACTAGAATTTTAAAAACAACAAGACCACTCAGATATTTTTCCAAGACTCACAATCTGGAGACTCCCCATTTTGCCAAACCTCCCACTAGACAAGTAGGAAAGATAAACAAAGCAACAGATCCCTGAGTTGTACACATTGACAAGACTGCAGGCCCTAGGATTAGAATGTTTCATCCCCATAGCCAATGTCTCCCAGAAGGACATCTAGTAGGAGGAAGAAGGAAGCATGAGGTTAGAAACTAACAAAGATTGGGCAGATAATCAAAGCACTGGATAGATGAGGCAGCCTGTAACTCATTATTAGCAGAACATCTCCAGGAGTTCCCTGCAAACATCCTACAGCCACCCGCAAAAAAAAAAAAAAAAAAAAAAAGCAGAAGTCTTCTGAGAGTTGAGGCTTTGCGTTATGCCTGTACCCAATGCAGGGCAGGGTATAACCTACAGATGTTGGGAGAGTCCAGGACACACTGAAAGAGTAGAGCCTTAAATCAATGTTTGCTGAACTGAAGACATGGTGAAAATGTCATTGCCATGACTGCTTTCCTGCAAGAGGCAGAGTGAGAATGGGAAGGGAAGAAAATATGTATTGTGACATTTCAACTACCATTTTAAAATGATCAGATGAGTAAGTGACTGTGTAGGAGGCACAGGGTACCAGAGGCATGCTTCAGAAAAGTAAAGGAAACAGCCTTTTATTTTGGGCGAGGAATTTACTAAAAAAATCCTCAAGGATTTCATGTTTACATTTATTCCAATGGTAAATATCCTAAGGATAAATATAATTCTGTTAGTGAAAGACAGATTCTTTTTGGCATTGCTCTTTCAGTCCATCAAGGAATCATTTACTAATCTATGACTGTATTTGTTTAAAAATGTAGTATACAAAGCATCTGAGAGTACACTGGACTCTCTCATAGCAGCAGGATAGGATCTAGAAGGACCACAGCGATCACTCACCCATTAATTCTCAATCCCAGCAAACATCTTGCCTCTTTTAATTACGTATATTTTGTACTGCCCTCTTTAAAATCTAAAATAAAACTCACATAGTTTTTCCCTGTACATACATCATTTTAAAAACTTTAATAAATTTCCTAACTACAAGAAGAAAAGTAATTTAAAATAAAGCAACATGCTTTTCTTTTTTTTAAATTTTACTTTAAGTTCTGGGATACATGTGCAGGTTTGTTACATAGGTATATGTGCGCCATGGTGGTTTGCTGTACCTGTCAACCCATCATCTAAGTTTTAAGCCCCACGTGCATTAGGTATTTGTCCTAATGCTCTCCCTCCCCTTTCCCCCCTCCTGACAGGCCCCAGTGTGATGTTCCCCTCCCTGTGTCCATGTGTTCTTATTGTTCACCTCCCGCTTATGAGTGAGAACATGCTGTGTTTGGTTTTCTGTTCCTGTGTTAGTCTGCTGAGAAAAATGGTTTTCAGCTTCATCCATATCCCTGCAAGGGATATGAACTCATTCTTTTTTATGGCTGCATAGTATTCCATGGTGTATATGTGCCACATTTTCTTTATTCAGTCTATCATTGATGGGCATTTGGGTTGGTTCCAAGTCTTCGCTATTGTAAATAGTGCTGCAATAAACATACATGTGTCTTTATAGTAGAATGATTTATAATCCTTTGGGTATATACCCAGTAATGTGATTGCTGGGTCAAATGGTATTTCTGGCTCTAGATCAGCAACGTGCTTTTCAAAATGTGATAACTTAGGTGGAACTACACTAGAAG
Source organism: Ateles fusciceps (assembly GCA_036589455.1). Classification (NCBI taxonomy): domain Eukaryota; kingdom Metazoa; phylum Chordata; class Mammalia; order Primates; family Atelidae; genus Ateles; species Ateles fusciceps. The sequence goes on from JAZHEH010003259.1 coordinate 8,513,723, forward strand.
ATACTACGAAGTAGTCTGAGGCTTGCACCTCCTTAGAGTGCATAAATTTGTCTTAAAATGAAGACACTATTCAAATTCATGCTGTAAATACCTTCTTCTATATTGGCATTTTAGAATATGGTCTAAATAATTATATTCTAACAAATACTTAGATTCATCATGAATGTGATAATGTAAAATGCAGAGACATGGGAGTATTTCATTAGCAACTCAAATACAAGAAGAAGCTTTGCATTTCTAGGAAAAGTTTTATATTAACATTTGATTAAATACTTTATGTTTTAATACAAAACAGACTTGACTTTTAGGCTCAGACAATAATAAATAGATTTTTCCCTTGCACCAGGGGAACATTTGAAAGCTGTGTGTACATTTTCAGGTTTGGACTATTCTGTACATAACAGGACATCAACCATCCCTGGCCAGGTCCGTTAGATGCCAGTATCACTCTTCTGTCTCAAATTTTTGTGGGAGCCATAGTTGTCCCTTTATAATTTTTCAAACATTTCTGTACTCAGATGTCTAGAACTGCTTTTCTATTCTTGCCTTCTTAATCTACAGATTTGTGTCCTGGAGAGGTTAAATCCTTTGTTCAATATCACAGTTGTTGATATTGAACACAGTAACCAGAATCAGGATTAGGTACATGGATTTACTGGTCCTTTAATTAGTTTTAAAACCTTTGTAAAATCTCTATAATGGCTTAAACCCTTATACCCAAGCTTCATCCACTTTGTTTTCTTATATCCTGTAGTCTTTCTTTAAGGCCAAATCTGCATACTCGCCATCCCCCAAACACGTCAATTTGCTACTACTTTGGTATTTGTTTTTCACACTTTCTATGCTGAACGGATCCACTTTGATAATCTTTGTTCAAATATACTCTCTTCCATGAAGGATTTCTTTATACTCAAACCTAAAATGATCTCTCCCTCTGGGGCAGGAGTCCCCAATCCTGGGGCAATACATGGCCTGTTAGGAACCAGGGGGCACAGCAGGAAGTGAGCGGCAAGTAAGCCCAAGAAGCTTCATCTGAATTTACAACCACTCCTCATCACTGGCATTATTGCCTGAGCTCCACCTCCTGTCAGGTCAGTGGCAGCATTAGAGTCCCATAGGAGCACAAACCCTATTGTGAACTGCGCATGCCAAGGATCTAGGTTGCGTGTTCCTTATGAGAATCTAATGCCTGATGATCTGTCACTGTCTCCCATCACATCCAAATGGGACCATCTACTCACAGGAAAACAAACTCATGGCTCCCACTGATTCTGTTATGGTCAGTTGTATAATTATTTCATTATATATTATAATGTAATAGTAATAGAAATAAAGTGCCCAATAAATGTAATGCACTTGAATCATCCTAAAATCATCCCCCTCCTCAGTCTATGGGAAAATTGTCTTCCATGAAACCCGTCCCTGGTGCCAAAAAGGTAGGAGACCATTGCTCTAGGTAACTTCCACTTGACAAGCAGCTTGCCATGTCACTTATTGACCTTCACTATTTGGGGAGGGTGTCTACCTTATAAACACCTCGATGGCAGAAACTAGACCTCATCCTTCATTGTGTTCTGCTTATCATTAAGCATCACTATATAATGCATAGTAGGTACTTAGGATTAACTCTCAATTTTTACTGTTAAATCCCTGCAGTTCCTACAATCTTCAACAAGAGGGATACTGATAATTGAAGTTAATTTATCTACCCATCTCAGACAGAGGCAAAGCACAGCTTCAAGCAACATGGCCATGCTGGGGAACATCTGGGAAAGAACAACAGAGACAACCGTCTGGCTTGCTGCAGTCAGGAAATGAATGGTTCATTCCTAGCAACGGACCATTTTGTATTTTGGAGGCAGAGATATAAACAATGACAGGCTCTGTTAAAAGCAGCTGCAGTCACAAATCCCCCAACACGCTTCATATGTGCAAACTACAGGAAGGACTCCTGGTTCCATATTGGGCTTCTCAGTAACACACAGAGAGTGGAGCAATCACTGTCAGTAGTGTCATCTTTGAATACAATGCAGAACAAAGTGTTCATGTTCCACTTGCCATGTGAGTGAAGGTGGAAGAGAAATGGGGTAGGGTCACTGACACCAGTTGGTCATTTTTTAGGCTGTTTTATTAACTCTCTGCAAAATCTGAACAACAGTTTTACCCTTGAACACAACTTTCAAAATTTTAAGTAGAAAACAGCCTTCAAATTAAATCTACACCCATTTTATAGATAATCTCTACCTTTCGGTTTTACTTTTTCTGAGTGTTCACTGATTGGTTGTCAGGTTGTTTTGGTTATCGCCTTCTCATCTGAACGTTTTATTGTCAAAGTGAAACATGTGAGATCTAACATGATGTATTAGACCTATAAGTAATCAGGGAAAAATTTAGTTAAGCTCATGGATTCTTTGGAAATATGCATAAATATTTACAAATTATAGAATTAAATTCAACTTTTTTTTTGCTGAATGAAATATATCCCATTTTTTGTAAATGAGAAACATCAAACTCAAACTCTGGAAGGCAGTAAGAAAGCAAAGGACAGAACACTGGGAAAACTGATTCGTAATTCCAGTTATAAGGTAATCGCATATAATTTTCATAACTCCCTCTAACAGCTTTATAGGTTTACACATCTAAAATGTGTATGTGCGTGTGTTTTTTACAGTTGTAAGTCATTTTGGTAGGAATTTTGATGATTAGTTTTGCATCTGGACAAGGAGATCTAAAGTCAATTCTTTCTTACATGTTAAAGACCCTAGTCATCATAATAGGGTGAATAGAGCTTTCTGGCTTTTTGCATTTGTGACTCATGGCTCATAATACAAATTTTTCAAATAGTTGAATTCTTTTTTTTTTTTTCAAAACCTATTTTCTCTCTCATCTTAGAGTTTGCTTCAATACGAAGAAATGAAATCAGAGTCTATATGCTGGCAGTATGACCAATGACTGATCAGTAGGAGTGACCACCTTTAGGCTAGTCCACAGACCTGAACACTTTCATTGTTCAGTGCTTGTGTGGTTTAATTAAATGGCAAATTCTACTTGGAAAATATACTTTTAACTTAGAAGAGATTATTTCAAGTAATTTTCTTTGTTTATTACATAAGCTTTAACTAAAGTTTTATATTCACTGACCAAGCATCAAACACTAGAGAAAATGACACAAAAGATGAGTCAGCTAAGCTTGGAGAATGTGGGAAGAAGAAACATTATGTCAGGAGTATGGAGGATGATCTAAAGAAATAATAAAAAATGTTTTTCTGGAATTATTTCTAGAAGTTAAAGGTAAAGCATCATTGATAATGGTGTTTTTCATTTTATCAAATGATTACTGTGGAGATACAGTAATTATCTGGGGGGGGATTCATCTCCACTCCTGAGTATCAGTTATCACTCAGAAAAAGTCAGAATTTGGAAATGATTAAAAATTAAAGTATTATATAATTAGATAATTAAGAACATAACAACTATTTACATAGAGTTTACATTGTATTAGGCACAACGAACCCTATGCCATGTCACAGGCATCATGAAGCAATGATGGAAAAGAAATAGGTACAAATGAAATATTAGCTGACTTTCTCTTGGGTGAAAAAAGAACCTGGTTCCCTGGTCCATGGGGTCTTGGAACCAGTTTTTGATGCAGGAGAAGAAGGTGACCTAGCACCCCTGAGGATGAGAGGCAGGGGGAGTAACTGACTTAGGGTTTCTGGAGATTTGGCTGTGTGTGTGTGTGTGTGTGTGTGTGTGTGTGTGTGTGTGGTGTGTGTGTGTGTGTGCAGATGTTGACAGTGGACAGGAGTGAGCCTCCAGTTAATTGCAAAATAATAGATCGTATTACGTGTCTCTCCCCTCCCCTTCCCTTTGCTCTTTCCATGTCACCTTGTAGTCAGCATAGGAACAGCTTGGGTGGTAATTAGGCTGTCTCTGCCCACATTAGGAGTTGCTGCAGAGGGGGCGCCTAGCTATTGTATAATCCTTGTTTAGATTTCTTCACTGTGGGATTTGAGGCTGAAGACTCCTAATGGACAAGCAATGAACTCTCTTGGGAAGAGACCTTTTTCTGCCACTACCACAGCTGGGATGTGGTTTTCATTCTGTTCTCCAAAAATGACTGGTCAGTCAGACAACCTCTATATCCAAAGCCAAAGCTCACCAGCCTAGGCCTTTTTCATAAAAAGGATGGAAATTTTTCACTGAAGCACATTTTTTTACACCCAAAGTCACTGACTCCTGTCAGGTTATAGTGTCACCTTCAGCCTCTCTTAGCCCCAGAGGACCTGGGAATGAGCAGGATGTGATTTCGTTGCATTTTCTGGTCCAAATGATTCAATAATCAGTGTGTTAGAAAACACTTTTGCTAGGTGATTAAATTCCTTTACATACTTTGCCTGTATTCATTGGTTTGGGAAAATAACAGTAGAGTTTATTTAAAATAATTTGAAAAATAGATTGGAAAATTATGCAAGAAAATTCTCCTGTGGCTTTATTCTGCATAAATTGTGAACAGCTGCGTCTGACTCTTGAGTATCATTGTGAACTGGGCACAGATTTATTTGTAGCTGCTCGAGAGTTTGGTGGAAAGAATCAGTCCAATTATTCATATGGCATAGAGTTTAGTTCTTCCAACACCCAATTCAGACTTATGTTTCTTCACCTGTGATCTTCTCACCTCCAGGTCCTCCGTTTTATAGAAACCCTTAACTTCTTATGATAAAGGAAAGGAATGGAAAAAATGACAAAGACAGTGATGCTAATCCAGAGGAATGGGTGGCTGGCAAATGTTAATGCTTCAGACATTAGGGAGAGTTCAGGGTGAAGCATTTTAGGGTCAGGGGCTTTCTTGGGGCCACTAAATTGGACAGCATGGATTGCTGCCCATACGTGGAGCCTGCCTTGTGTGCAGAAGCAACTGAAGGAAAGGCATTTTCCTTCATGATCGTGGCACAAAATTCATGTTGAGTTTTGACTTTTGGTGTACTCTAGCAGTCAGTTCATTATTGCTGTTTTCATTGTAATTGGCATTGTTGATTAGGCTCTGCTACTCTGGATTGAGCTGGGCATGGGGGCTATATCTCACAGAAAAAGCACCGTGTGTTGTTGGTAGATGGTATGCTTTGGCTCTGTGTCCACACCCAAATCTTATCTTGAATTGTAATCGCCACTTGTTGAGAAAGGGACCTGGTGGTAGGTGACTGGATCATGGAGGGGGGTTTTCCCTCATGCTGTTCTCCTGATAGTGAGGGAGTTTTCACAAGATCTGTTGGTGTAAAAGTGTCAATTTTCCCTGTGTGCTCTCTTCTGCCCTAATGTAAGAGGTGCCTTGCTACCCCTTTGCTTCTGCCATGATTGTAAGTTTCTTGAGGCCTTCCCAGTCATGTAGAACTGTGAGTCAATTAAATTTCTTTCCTTTATAAATTACTCAGTCTCAGGTAGTATCTTTATAGCAGTGTGAGAACAGACTAATGTAGTAGACATGGAGTCAGGGCACCTACCCACCCTCTCAACTGCTCATGCTCACATATCCTCACCTGCTTCAGAAAGCATCAGTTCAGAAAGATTTCAGGAATAATCTGGAAAATGGCCTTCCCATGAGAGAGCTGGGAGAGCCCCAACCTAAAAGCAAAAACATCATATCTTTTAAAAAGGTTATTTTGAAATCCTTAAAACCTTGACAGACATCCTAAACTGCTTTTTAAATGATGCCTTCACAGGAAGTGAAGTTCTTTAGAAAAGATGAAAATCAATATTTTGTTTCATTTGCAGAGCAAGTATATAAGTTAATTAGACTTATAAAGTAGAACGAAAAACTCCTGCAAATGTTAGTGGGAAAGCATCAGGGATACTGCTCTTATTTCTTTGCCTTCTTCCTACTTCTCTTACTTATTATTTGGATATTTCATAATATGCAATACCTAAGATCTAAACATTTTAATGCCTACTTATTACATCATAACACTCTTATTCAGACAAGTTAAACAAAATAGTCTAATAAAAGTGACTTTTGTTTAAGTATACATTAAGATATCACTTTATTAGGCATAGAAATCAGAAATCCCCTCTCGGCTGTTTTCCTACAGCAAGGAAAGTGTTCAACATGCAGTGCTGGTCATGTGTTCCACATTCACTGTATACTACCAACGTCGACTTCTCAGGTCGGGCAGGTTTAGAGGCATTAAATTTAGCGACCAACTTTCAATAATAATAGTAACTACAATCAGTAATTTATGTACCTCTCATTTAGAGCCAGGACTGTTCCAAGCACTTTTACTTCTATCAACCCATCTAATCCTGCAACTAACCTATGAGGTAAGTGTGACAATTATGTCTATTCTACAGAGTGGGGAATTCAGGCACAGAGAGGTTGCATGATTGCTTTGAGATCACACAGCCAGAAAGTTGGGGAGCTAGTACATTTTTAACTGCTGTGCTATCCTGCCTCAAAAGTAGAAAGAACTTTGAATCAGACTTAAATAACAACAAATTCAGAGCATTAGTCAAAATACAAATTGCGTTTCATTTTAGAAATCAATTTAGAGCCTTGCATTTTAGTTTTCATGTTCTTTTTATTCATTCGGCAAATATTTACTGATGCTATTATAAGCCAAGCGTCTTCCAAAGGTGCTGGAAATAGAAGTTTCTTTCCACGGAAACTGCATTCTCATGTAAAACATGAGACAAAGCCAGATTAGGTGTGAAACATGAACATATTTAGTATAAAACTGGATTTTAAGCACAATGTTTTCACAAGTGGAAAATATTTTTCCCTTAAAAATAGTCACCTAAATAAATTAGTTATTTTTATGATGAAAGGTATCCTTAAAGTAGAATAATTATTCAAAATTTTAAAATTGACAAGTAAAAGTTGTATATCTTTATACATACACAGGATGTTTTGATGTATATAACATTGTTAAATGATTAAATCAAGCTAATTAACATATCCGTCACCTCATGGACTTACCTTTTTTGGTGTGGTGAGAACATGTAAAATTTACCCTCTTAGCAGTTCTCAAGTACATGTTATTATTAACTGTAGTCATGATAATAATTATATTATTTATTAATTATAAATAATATTTAGAACTTAGTCATCCTACCTACCTAAACTTTGTACTCTTTGGCCAACATCTCTCAGTTTCCCATCTCTGCCACAGCCCTTGGTGGCCAGCATTCCATTCTCTGCTTCTATGATGAGTTTTTTAGATTTCATATGTAAGTGAAATTATGCAGTCTGTATTTGTCTTTCTGTGTCTGGCTTATTTCACTTAGTAAAAATTGAATAATTCTCACTCTTCACGTGAAGCCATTTTGATTCACGGTAGAAATACTTGCAGTAGTGTTTTATGTGGATGAAGCAGAATTTAACTTCTCAGGGACATTTGGGCAGAAGCATATGGTTATAAAATCAGAAAGACCTGGAATATTTTAGGTTAATTACAGTAAAGCATAAGAACATCAATTCCCTTGGAAAAGAAGAATGCAAACAGTAATAATTATCTAATGTCTTAATAAAGAACAGAATTAAAAGAAAGTGTCCTGGAAAAGGAGAAAAAGGGGAGGGGGCTGAGTAGAGATACAGTACAAAGAAAGGTAAGGATAGCCAGATGCGAGATGCATTCTCATTCTAAGACTGTGAAAGACAAAAAAAATGATTTGAACAGAGGAAATGAGGTGGTAAACGAGGAGGACAAGAAAGTCTGTCCACTAAAAATCTTGGTTCAATAAAATTAGGACATTTGTGACATATTTAAAAAATTATAATCACTTTTCAAATGAATGAAAAATAATTCAGGCAGCTGAGAAGCAGGAATTGACAAAGAGCTGAAGACATGTAAAATGAAAAATACTGATGTACTTGTTCATTTTATCGGCTTGTTTGAAAATGAGGATTTGAAAAATCAGAAATATAAAAATTGGCAAATCAGATATGTACTATTTATTAACCAAAAAGAAATTATATTCTTATTGCAGTTGACATCCTTAGAATTTAAGAAAATAATAAAAAATGTTAAAAAAAACTTGGCAAATAGGCATTAATATACATTTAGATTATTCATGGAGTTACTAATTAAGTACCATTCATCCTAATATCGTTAGTTACCAGACTCTATGGATACCTAAGAGAGTCTATTAGGTAAACATGATAAGGTTAATTACTTGACAGAAGTAAAATAGTAGCAAACAAAAAAGATGTAAGAGGGAAAAAGTCATAGTTAAATTATTTATATAAAGAAAACAATCCCCATATAATGAAAATAATTCAAAGATTCTATGAATTAAAGATCTGTCTAGATATAGAGAGATGTTCAGTTTCATTTCATAGCTTCTGAGGCCCACATAACTAACAAAAATTAATTTGGACTGACAGTTAATTGATAATTAGCAAGAGAGAAAAAATTATAGATATAAAGAGATTATTATTCATTTTACTACTCACTTGCAGAGACTATGAAAAAATTTCTTTGAAAAAAGAAAGAAGTGAAAAAATAGCACTACCTAAAAGCACTTAATACAAGTATACCTCAATTTAAGCAAAACTTCAATATATAAAAATAAGATGTGAACAATTGCTTCATAAAGGAATTTACTAGTAGTAAAACAATTCATCATTAAATTTCTTAAAATATCAGAATCTCTTCTAAAGTATTTAAATAAACATGAAAATTTTTAAAGTAACACTAATTTTCAATAAAATGTAACTGAAATTAAGAAAAAAAGGGTGGGGTCAAAATACTAAGGAAAACAGCATTCATTGTGCAGTGAGCAGTCAGGAACTGCCACATATATTATTTTATTTAGTTCTCTTAACAGATCTGTAGCATAGGTACTATTGACACATTTTACAGTTGAGAAATCGAAAAATCAGTAAGCTTTAACTAATGTAACCCAAGTCCACTTAGGTAGTTAAGTGGCAGAATCCCGTTCAAACGTTGATCTTGCTGACTCTATTAGACTATATTCATTAAACTACTAGACTATATTTTCTACAACCACAATAGACAGGTACACAAAGGAGTCAATAGTATTTTTTCCTACACCTGTTATTTTGTGTTTAATGTGTATTTCTTGGAAGCTCCAAAATTGCATTCAATTCTTTTAGATGTGTAACCAGAATTGTGATTGCTGGATCGTATGGTAGTTCTATTTTTAATTTTTTGGAGGAACACCATACTGTTTTTCACAGCAGTTACACCATTTTACAATCCCACCAGCAGTACAGAAAGGGTTCCAATTTCTCCTTCACCAACACTTTTTTGTTGCCAGTAACTTTTGTTATGTTATGTTCTTTTCAATAATAGACATCTGGCTGGATGTCTATTATGTTTTTGACTTGCATTTTTCTAGTGATTGATGTGGGGAATCTTTTCACATACTTGTTGATGCATTTGTGTATTATCTTTGGAGAAATGCCTATTCAAATCCTTTGCCTATTAAAGAAAAGATTATTTTTAGAGCAATTTTTGATTCACAACAAAATTGAAAAGAAGGTACAGAGATGTCCATGTATTCCCTGACCTCATGCAAGTTTAGGCTTCCCCATTATCAACCTCTCCTACTGGAGCAGTACATTGTTACAATTGATGAACTTGCATTGACACATCATTATCCAGAGTCCATAGTTTACATTAAATTTTAGTATTGGTGTTGTATGTTCTATGGGTTTAGACAAATTTATAATAAAAGTGATCCACATCTGTAGTATCACTACCCTAAACATTGCCCATACTCTGCTAACTTATTCTTTCCTTCCCTCAGCTCTTGGCAACCACGGATCATTTTTACTGTCTCCATTGTTTTGAATTTTCCAGAAAGTCATGCAGTGGGAATCACATGGAAGTCTTTGTTAGACTTGCTTCTTTTGCTTGATAATATTCATTTAAATTTCCTCCATGTATTTTCATGGCTTGATAGCTCATTTGTTTTTAGTGCTGCCTTTGTCCATTTTTTAAATGGGTTATTTTTTTTGTTGTTGTTGAGCTGCAGGAGTTCTTTATATCTTCTGGATATCAACCCCTTATCAGATAAATGATTTGCAAGTATTTTCTCCCATTTTATATGTTACTTTATTGATGATTGTGTTCATTGATACATAAATTTTTTTGTTTGTTGTAGTCTCATTTGACAGTGTTTGCTTTGTTGCCTATGCTTTTGGTGTTATGTTATTGCCAATAAATCATTGCTGAATATAATATTGTGAAGCTTTCCCCCTATGTTTTCTTCTAGGAATTTTATAATATTAGGTTTTATGTTTATGTCTTTAATTCATTTGAATTAACTTTTGCATAAGGACTAAGAGAAGGTCCAACTTTATTTCTCTGCATGTGGATATTTAGTTTTCCCAAAGCTGTTTACTGAGACTGTCCTTTCCCCATTTTGTGTCTTGGCATCTTTGCTGAAGATCATTTGGCTATATATGCTAAGGTTTATTTCTGGGCTCTCTATTCTATTACATTGGTCTATTCTGCCTTTATGCCAGTACCACATTGTTTTGATTCCTGTAGCTCTGTAATATGTTTTGAAATTGGGACGTATAAGTCCTCTAACTTTGTTCTTCTTTTTCAAAATTGTTTTGACTATTTGGGGTCTTTTGAAATTCCATGTAAATTTTAGAATGCGTTTTTCTAGTTTTGCAAAAAGTACCATTGGGATTTTGATAGGAATTGCACTGAATCTGTAAATTGCTTTGGGTAGTATTAATATCTTAACAGTATTAAGTCTTTCAATTCATAAACATGGAATGTCCTTTTACTTATTTGCATTTTATTTCTTGTGTAGTTTTCAGTGAACAAGTTTGTCACCTTCTTAAGTTTATTCTCAATTATTTTGTTCTTTTTGATGCTATTGTAAATGGATTTATTTTGTTAATTTCCTTTTCAAGTTGTTCATTTTTAGTGTATAGAAACAAGCATATTTTTTTGCATATTGATTTTATATCTTGCAATTTTGTTGAATTTACTTATCGGTTCTAACAGGTTTCTGTGAAAGGAATCTTCAGGGTTTTCTACATATAGGATCATATATTTTGCAAACAGATAATTTTACTTATTTATTTTAAATCTTTTTATGGCCTAATTGCTCTGCCTAGGAGTTACAATACTATATTGAATAAAAGTGGTGAGAATGGGCATCTTTGTCTTGCCATTAATTATAAAAAGGAAATGCTCTCAGTCTTTAACCATTGAGTCTGATAGCTGTGGACTCTTCATATTCAGCCTTTATTATGTTGAGGTAGTTTTCTTCTATTACTAGTTGTTTGGTGCTTTTATCAGGAAAAAGTGTTAAATCTTATAAAATATTTTTCAGCATCAAATGAGATGATCATTTAGATTTTGCCCTTCATTTTGTTAATGTGGTACATTACATTGATTGATTTTTGTATATTAAGCATCCTTGCATCTCAGGGATAAATCCCACTTGGTTGTGGTATAATATGGTATGTGGTATAATACTTTTAATATGCTGTTGAATTCTAATATTTTGTTGAGGATTTTTGCATCTACAGGGTTATTGGCTTGTAGTTTTCTTTTCTCATCTGGCTTATGTATTAGGGTAATTCTGGCCTCATAGAATAAATTTGGAAGTGTTCCCTCTCTTCAATTTTTTGGAAGATTGGTGTTAATTCTTTAAATATTTGATAGAATTCTCCAGTGAAGCCATCTGGTCTTGGGTTTTTTTGGTTTTGTTTTGATTTTTAGTTGGAAGGTGTTTGACTGCTGATTCAGTCTTATTATTAATTATTGGTATATTCAAAAGTAATTTTTAAAATGAACTTTAGAAAGATATAATTTACATGAAAGAAAATGCAGCCAAAGCTCAATGAATTTCCTGACACTAGGGTTCTAAGAGCTCACTGTGGTACTTTTGAAACATTTGCTTTACATTTAAAGTGTCTTATTACACTTCACTTCACTAAGAGTCAATTAGCAAAATGAATATAACCTAATGGTTTAAGCCACAAAATAAGTTAAATCCTCATAGAAGGCCTCTGATGGAGATAATTTATTTCAGAAATTGAAAAAAAATATAATGCTTTCCAATCTTTGTAAAGAACTGAGAATCAAAAGAACACTGACAAGCTTTTCAATCAATTCATTTGAATAAATTTAAATTTGACAATGATATGTGAAGTATTCCCTATGTCCAAGGCATGGTGTTAGGTGTTGGTAGGAGCCAAGTACAAGAGACTGCTCCTATTTTGAAGAAGCTTAAATGCAGACTGGGAAACAAGCAAGTAAAGAGTCACTTATGATGTAAGAGAGAATATTTACCAAACAGGAGGCATTAGATAGTAGGAAAATGGGATGTAAGAAGATTCGTGTGTGTGTGTGTGTGTGTGTACGCGTGTGTATAAGGAGGTGAGGATTGATCTCCTCCTGACATCTCTTTCACTGATGAGCTGTTAACTATGGTTAAGTCTTTTTCACTGTAGCAAACCTTAGGGAGGTAATTCTTACAATATAAAAACAAGGCCCACAGCATATGCTTTTAGAATAGTACAAAAGACGAGTTATAGTAGAAAGTAGGGGAGCAGTGTCCAAGCATTGGTCCTTTTTCCTGATGCTGATGAATTATTCTGATTATAAGGCTTTGTTTTTCCAAACCTGTACATCTAAGACTCTTTAGTACCGAATCCTCTTGAAAAGCAGAGAATCAAAGGAAGAGGAAAAGAAGAAGAGAAAACACTTAACAAAGGAGGAATTTCTTTATTTGCTTATTTGTAGCCATAGGTGGGATCGTGGCAAGTGTCGACTGCTGAGAGGGTGCATACACACGCTAGTGTTAATGTGTCTGAGAGGCAAGCACACTGAGAGCTGGAGTTTTTGAGCAGACTGAACAATTCCAGACAGCTGGCAGGTCACAGCAAGTCATTAAAAACAGTTTACTTCCTCTCTGTAAAGGAGGAATCCACTGGTCTGCAACACAGGGCAGTTATTATTTGTGTAAATGTCACTAAATTTAATGGATGCTTTATAGTCTCCATTTTATTTGTCCTCTCTCAGTGTTTTTGAACACGTCCACATTCCCACAAGACTCTCCTTGGCTCCCATGATACCACACTTTCCTGGTTTCCTTTCTCTCTAGATGTTTCTTCTCAGTCTTTGCCAGATCATTGCCCTCTTCCCATCTCTGAAATGTAATTTCTTCCCATCTCTGAAATGTAGTTTCTTCCCATCTCTGAAATGTAGTTTCATACCAGTATCTGTTTCTAGCTGTTTTCTTTCTCATGCCATATATTTTCCCTGGTAGATGTCCTCTGATCCCATAGCTTCTTCTCTCTCTCTCTCTTTCTCTTTGTCTCTCTCAATCTCTTTCTCTCTCTCTATTGCACCCACCATTCTATATTCTGTCTTCACAGTCTTCACCTGCATGTCCCACAGAAGCCTCAAGTAGGCTTAAGGAGCATGCCTAAAATGATCTTATTATTTCTAGTCCTCTATTCTAAACCTGACCCTCTTTTTGTTTTTGTTTCCTTACTCAATAGCTGATGTATTGCTCATCTTATGACCCAAAACAGCATTTTCGACAGTTATCTTCACATGTCCCTCTTCCAAACTTCCAACATTTGATTAATCACCAGATTCTGGTGGTCCTCTGTCCTTGGCACCTCTCAAATCTTTCCACTTTCCTGCATCCTCACTGCTCTTACCCTTGATAAATCCACCAGCCTCTCTCCATGGCTTATTGCAAGAGCTCTCTAAGCACCGTGGCTCAAGCCTTGCCCCACTCCCTTATCTATTCTTCACCCTGTGATCTTCCTGCTGTGCAAATCTGATCATGCTTCCTCTGCTCCCCCTCTGTTCTCAAGGTAAAGACCAGGCTCTGCATCATAGTGTATGAGACCCTTCACTGACTGAGCCTTGCACTCTTTCCAGCCTCAACTTTTGCCCTATAAGCCTCATATCAACTCTGTAGGCTTCAGTTGTTCTGCATTCTTCCCTGTGTTTCTAAAACATGTTCTGTTAACCACTATTTTGGTCAAGTGTTCCTTTTCTACCCTTCTCAGTTTAAGTTAGTGTTCTCCCTATGAGCTTCCATAAAGCAAGGCAGTTCACCTCTACCTGCCCATGACATGGTATTGAAATTTTGCTTTTGCTTGCCTGTATCTACCACAGAAATCTAAACTTCTAGAAGGCAGAGCCCTTTTGTGGACTATTGTTCTCTAACATATCATATAGGAGGTGCTCAATATGAATTTATTCACTCAATCAATAAGTTGCAATGGATTCTAGGAAGGTTAAAGAAAATGTTCAGTCTAAAAAGGCCATGGCTGTCAAGCACACACGTTTTTCTTACACAATTCTTTCTTATATCCCCTTCCTAATATCTCTTTCTTCTATCTCCAAGATCTCTTAGTACTTTCAAATAATGATGGAATACCTAAGCCTCTTTGACATTCTATCTTTTTCTCTACAGCCCTATCATGTTTTTGCTTCCAATTATATTTATTCTTTCTTTAATTTATTTGTTAAAGCAAATAAAACAGTGTGGGGATTCCTCTTCTCACACATTATTTCTCGAATAATTTAACTTGCCTTCCCTTTTCAAAGCATCATTATTTCTGGAATAATTTCACTTGTCTTCCTTCTTTTCAATGCATTTTTATAAAAGTGGTGGATTACACATATTACTATATAATCACAATTTTTTTTTTTTTTTTTTTTGAGACAGAGTCTCACTCAGTCACCAGGCGCCAGGCTGGAGTGCAGTGGTGCGACCTTAGCTCACTGCAACCTCCGCCGCCCGGGTTCAAGCCATTCTCCTGCCTCAGCCTCCTGAGTAGCTGGGACTACAGGCGCGCGCCACCAACGCCCAGCTAATTTTTTTGTATTTTTAGTAGAGACGGGGTTTCACCATGTTGACCAGGACGGTCTCGATCTCTTGACCTCGTGATCCGCCCGCCTCGGCCTCCCAAAGTGCTGGGATTACAGGCGTGAGCCACCGCGCCCGGCCTATAATCACAATTTTATAATTCAAAATTACCATTTGACTACTAAGCCGTAATGCTGAGATATTTTTCTTTTCCCCAGATTTATAAGGTTTTAGAGCTTTTAGCTCCTTGCGCTATTACTTCTTTGTGCTGCTATGTAATAATAAGCTGCCTTGGCTTGTCTGAGTGTCCTCGACCTGTGTTTAGATTTCTAAGGTAGTAAGTTCAAGGAAAACTTAGCCACGGTCTTTATACTAGAACCACTCTGCCTCAATGTTTATACTTTATACTAAACATGTCTATAAGATTATACATTTTATACTTTTACATTTTTACGAGGTCATGATGACAAGGAATGCCACATCTGTACATCTGAAAGTGGCATTTACTTCCTCACACGTAAGATAAGTAGACTTTTTATGATATCTTTATATGTTTAATTAGTTCTGGCACATCAAAATCAGCCTCCTTAATTGAACATGTAAATATTTGGAGACTATATTCGACTGGGTCTAATAGTAATATAACTTCTAATATTTTAATAATAAAACCTTTCCAACAGGAATAAAGGGATGTCAAATCTAGTTTATAGGCCAGGTAAATGTTAATTGCTAAAGGTCTTTAATGTTTCAAAGCTTTATAGCTGTGCTGGGAAGAGCAATACTGCATATTGCATATTTATTTAAGTTTGCGGTCCTCCACATGGGCATTAGCTTTTTTCCCTTTTTAATCTTATTCTCATGTAATTTAACTAGAAATTACTTCAATATTTCCTGTTTTATGAATAAAATAGTTCAGCTCATCTACAGAGATACAATTCCTTTTCTTTGCTTGTACGACCTAAACTAAAATGGAATAAGTTCCATCTGGGCTTCTTGTCAGAAGTGGGTCCTTGTTAAGGTGTTCTGTACTTGATATTAGGAATTTATTGAGACACTGCCTCCCAAATTCTTAGGACCAGACTCTTCAAGTTTTTCTCATGAATAGACCCTTCAAGTCCATCCTCCTTGTCATCTGTTATGCCATCAGCCCCTGGCAAATTTCTTCTTTACTATATGAAACTGTCCTGTACAGGTGGTAAATACTGACACCAAAACCGAAGCCTCATGTGGCAGGGAGTATGGTGCTTCTCTTTAATACTTTATAGCACATCATCTCAGATTTCCACTTCTAGTAGGGTTGAGTAAGCTCCTATTGGACCATGTCTTTTCACAGATAATAACTGTAAACTCTGAAAAAAGTACATATTTAACAACAACATCAGCAACAACTACCTGAAGGCACTGATGAGTGAACAAAAGCAGACAGATGCTAGAGGGAGTCAGCACTGGGAAGAAGGGAGCCGCATGGGTGAGCTGTCCATATGTGTCTTTTAGCTTGAGGGGCAGACCAAAGATAATGCTGTACTGGGTGGCTAAAACTTCAATGGAAAACCCAAAGTATTTCTGAATTTAAGAATCAGAAGCCAAAGTCTAGGACAACCACAGGTGTTGGAAAATAAAAGCATGAGGAGAAAATCCTGGAAAGAAGAGAGCCAGAGAGTACACCTAATTCTGCATATAAATTCTTCCCAAATCTCTGACTCCTGGACCGTGTATGTGTGAGACAGACTCAAAGATGCTCAGCTAAGGATGAAATAACTGAATAAGGTTTTGAGCTGTTATTTGCAGTTTGGATTCAACCAAGTTAATTATCTGTTACACAACAAACAAAAAAACCTAGAGGATTTTTGACATAACCTTGAATCTTTACAATATAACATTATCCATGCCCAGGATAAAATCCAAAATTACTCACCATACAAGGAATCAGAAAAATGTGGCCCATTCCCAAGAGAAAAGACAATCAATGGAGACAAACCCTGAGGTTTAGTTCAACCATGTTTTGAAATTTGGTGACAAGGATTTTAAAAGAGTTATTTTCAATTCTCTGTCAGCCAACTATAAACCTGTATTTCTTTAGAGTATGTTTTTGAGTTTTACTTTGTTCCTTTGATTGGGCTACCTTTACCTGTTTCTTTGTCTGCTTGTGATCTTTTGTTGAAATTGGGGCATTTGAAAAAACAATCACCTCCCCAATCATTAGAGCTGGCTTTATGCAGGGGAAGACCTTTATCTCTCAGCCCTGCTAGAGGTTCTAGGAGCTCTGTAAGATTTTCCAGAGATGTGACTTCTCTGGGTTGTGCATGTGCTTTTAGCTGTCTTAAATTCCCTAAACAGCTTGCCCCTCCTTCTTCTCAGAACGGTAATCTCTTGCTCCCCTGGCATAGGCCTCCAGAACTGTAGCTATAACATGCTGCAACACTCACCTCTGTTTTCACTGGCTTCCAAACTATGCTGCCAGTCCTATCAGCACTTCAAGTCAGGCAGTCCCTTTGCAGCTCCCAGACAAGCAAGAACACTGGATCACAGCTTTTTTTTTTTTTTTTTTCTGTCCTTAGGGAGGAGTCCTAGTATGAAAGATTTCCTCCAGTTGCACCTCTATGCTGGGTAGAGGAGGGTCAAATGTGAGTACATAAAATGCAATCAATTTTCCTACCCCTTTCACTTCTTGATTTGATGTTGGCTTAAGTATTGTAGCTTCTCAACTGGCCCCTAGAGTTCTCATAAAGGTATTGTTGTGCATATATTGTTATAGTTATGTCAGTGTCTCTGTGGGGAACTCAAGCTTCCTTGTCTGTCATCTTACTAACATCACCCTGTGACAAGGATATTAAAGTTGCTGTAATAACTATGCTCAAGGACATAAACAAAAGTATGTTCACAATGAGTGAAAAATATAAGAATTTTCAGTGGATAATTAGACTATTAATGAACCACATGGAAATTGTAGAGCTAAAGATACAATAACTGAAGGAAAAACATCACTAATTCAGCTTAACAACAGATTCACAGTGATAGAGGAAAGATAAGTATATTTTAAGATGGATCAATAATGATGATCAAAATGTGAAGAATGGAGAGAAAAACATTGACTGACTGGTTTCTCAGGAACCTGTGCAACAATGTTGAAGGTCTAGCATATGTGTAATTGGAGTTACAGAAGAATATAGAGAGAAAGAATGAGGGCAAAAATATATAATAACTGAAAAACGTCCCAAATTTACACATTTAAGAAACTCAGCAGAATGCACACAGAATAAAAAGCAGATCATCCCTGGATACATCATACATTGCACAACACCACATAAAAGTAGGAAAAAATGAAACAGTCAGGGAAAAATAACATATTATGTATAGCAGGACACTGAGTCTAATGACTGCCAAAGTATTTTTCTTATGTTTTCTTCTAATAGTTTTGTAGTTTCAAGTCTTACATTGTAAATCTTTAATCCACTTTGAATTGATTTTTGTTTATTGTGAGAGATGGGGTCCATTTTCATTCATGTGTATATGAATATTCAGTTTTCTTAGCACAATTTATTAAAGAGGTGATCATTTCTCCCATGGTATGTTCTTGGTACCATTGTCAAAAATCGGTTGGCTATAAATACATGAATTTATTTCAGAGTTCTCTATTCTGTTCCATTGGTCTATGTGTCTGTTTTTATCTCACCACCATGCTGTTTTGTTTACTATTGTTTTGTAGCATATTTTGAAGTTAGGTAGTGTGATGATATTAGCTTTGCTCTTTGTGCTCAGAATTGCTTTAGCTATTTAAGATTTATTGTGGTTCCATATAGATTTTTAAGATTTTTTTTTCCCTGTGAAGAATGACATTAGTATTTTGATAGGGATTGCATTAAATCTGTAGATTGCTTTGGGTACCATGGCCATTTTAACAGTATTAATTCGTCCAATCCATTAATATGTGAGGTCTTCCCATTTTTGTGTATGTCTTAGGCAAAGATTATATGCTCCTATATTGACCTGTTCTTAAGATGATGTCAATGAGAATTTTCTTTACCTTGAGGGGAAGTTCAACTCTAACTCTTGAAACATGCATGGCCCTATGAACCTGACAGAATAGTCACATAATGACTTCACAATAGTATACTCCCTAAAGTTATGCTTATTTAGGCTTGAATAGCACTACACTTGTTTATCAACATTCAGTCAAGATTAGTTTACTTGAATTTGAGCCTAGTTTCTTTTCAGTCTTTACTCATCAAATATTGAAAAATTTTGTGCCAAGGCTCACTCGGGGTTAACCTGTAACACATATAAAAAATGTCTAATTCTACTCACAAATGAATATCTGTTTATTTCCACTTTACAAAAGCATACTCGTTTAGATAAATTGTTCACATATGAATTTATGTAAGTGGTTGTTTATAGCTAAAAGGGAAGCCTGGGGTAGCTCTCAAGTAGTCCTTGATAGCTAACTCCTTAGCAAGTTGCTGGGCCTCTCAGGGCAAACAAGTGATCACCCACACTACCATGAATATGGATTGTGCATCTTTATTCTGTATTTTTATCGTTTGTCATACGTTTGGTGTGAATACATGGGTCTTATTCAAGTTCCATAATATATCTCAGCCCCAAATAACTGTGTATTCTTAAAAAGAAGTAAATATTTCACACATTCCTTGAATTCCTTTGCCATGAGGGAGATACCTCATTTTCTTAAATGTACTCTAACTTAACAGAGCCACCTTCATCCATTCATCTTTGTACACTTGGAGAACTGCAAAAAAAGTACACTCATTGGGAACACTTCATTAATTTTTTTCTTTCAGTTCTCAGAGAGTAGATAATTGCATTAACCATCTTTCTCAGTTCATGGCACACTCTTATCCTCAGTCCATAGGGGTTTCTATGTTGTTTTATTTTATATTTCCTTAGACCAAAATGTTGTGCATTATCTGTATCTTTGGATATATCTGTACATTTTTAATAATTTAATTTTTAATCAACAAATAATTGCACATATTTATAGGGTGTAATATGCTGTTATGATAGATATATATATTTTAGATTTGTGTATTCTCATAAAATATATATTGTTTTGGTATATATGGGTTTTATATTTACAGTGGCATTGTGCTATAGACCTTGCTTATTCTTGGGCCTGGCATGATGACTCATGCCTGTAATCCCAGCACTGTGGGAGGCCGAGGTGGGTGGATCATCTGAGGTCAGGAGTTCCAGACCAGCCCGGCCAGCATAGTAAAACCCCTATCTCTTCTAAAAATACAAAAATTAGCTGGGCCTGGTGGTGCAAGCCTGTAATCCCAGCTACTTGCGGGACTGAGGCAACAGAGGGATGCAGAAGTTGGAGTTAACCGAGATTGCACCACTGCACTCCAGACTGGGTGACAGAACGAGACTCTGTCTCAAAAACAAAAGCAAAAAAACCCAAACTTCCTTTTTCTTTTTTTTCTAAATAGTAAACATAATGCTTTTTAAGAACTATTCATATGTTATTTATACATGTATTGGTGTTATTTCTATTGGTACATAACATTACAAGGTATACATCTACCAAATTTCCTTCCACATTTCCTGGCATGAACACTTAAAATACTCCCAAATAGTGCCATAATGAATATCCTTGATCAATTCTTTCAGGTGTATACCCCAGAGTGGGAATCCTGGGTCATCGAGATGAACAGATATTGCCCTGTGGGTAGGCTTCCACCTGCAGTGCATGCAATTTCTGTTTCCACCTTCCTAAATCTTACAATCTCTTGACATAAAGTGGTATCTCATTATTATTTTATTTTTCTCTGATGTTTAGTAAAGCTTATATCTCTACATATTGAATGTCTTTATTGTCAATTTATATAATTTGTTTGCTTTCTTTTTCATTTCTTGGTTTTTAGTTTTTCATTTGCAGGAGTTTTTTTATATATATATTCTGGATACTAATCCTTTGTCAGTTTTAGATATTTGCAAATATATTCTACTAATCTGTCATTCACATATTAACCTTTTATGTAGTATGTTTTGTTGAGTTACAAATATTAATGCACATTTATCTTGATTATTAAAGCAAACAAAAATAAACAAAAATGTGAACATGAGTACCATGATTACTAAGCTCATAGTAATAAAAAGATTTCCTGAAATATTTATAAAAATTTTATTCTCTGGGCCACAAATAATCTCAGGAATTCAAACTCAAAGAAACTTTTCTTCAAGTTAGAGTTCATTATTTTACCATCTTAAGTTTTCCACCTACAAAGATTTAAAAGGCATTATTCTTCTTTTTAAACTTTATAGATTTGCCTTTCACATTTAATTAATTTATCTCAAATTCATATTTGACATGTTTAAAGATTGAATTCCAACTTTTTTCCAAAAAATAAGCCCAATTTTCTCAACCCCTCAACTATACAATCCATTTTTCTCAATGATTTGTAGTATAATATTTAGCATGTAGTAGAACATCTCCATAAATATATTGGCCTGTTGGCAAGCTTTCTGTTCTGTTTCACTGATCTATTTGTCAATTTCTCTACCTATATTATACTGTTTTTATTATTATGGCTTTGTAGTGCATTTTAACATCTCATAGGCAAAGCTGGAGTCCTCCTATTTGTTCTTCCTTATCAAAATTGACTCAGCTCTCTTTTGAATAGTTATTTACACAGTTATTGGTACACAAATGTCAGGGTCCTCAAAATATTCATTTTGAATTTTGATTGAGAGTTGATATGGTTTGGTTCTGTGTCGCCACCCAAATCTCATGTTGAATTATAATCTTTAGTGTTGGAGGACACACCTAATGGGAGGTAATTGGATCATGGGGCACATTTCCCCCTTGCTGTTCTCATGATAGTGAGTGAGTTCTCATGAGATTTGGTTGTTTAAAAGTGTGTAGCACTTTCCCCTTTGCTCTCTTCCTCCTTCTCCAACATGTGAAGACATGCTTGTTTTCCCTTTGCCTTTCTGCCATGACTGTAAGTTTCCTGAGGCCTCCCAGTCATGCTGCTTGTATAGCCTGAGGAACTGTTAGTCAATTAAATCTCTTTTTCTTGTAAAATTACCCAGTCTCGATAGTTATTTATAGCAATGCAAGAATGGACTAATACAGGAATGCAAAGAATTTGTAGATAAATTTGGAGCAAGATCATTATGTTTATTAAGTCACTCCATCCATGAACATAGTATCTTTTCTTTATTGAGATTTTCTTTTAAGTTCTAAAATTAAACTTTAACAATTATCTATGAAATCCTTGTGCATTCTTGTTAGATTCATTCCTAAATTCCTTTTGTTTCTTTATTTTTGTTATTATAATAAATGGTGTCTGTAGTACTTTGTGCTGTGTCATCTTGGTCAAATTGGAACTATGTCAGAATTTCTTTGTTGTACGTTTCCATATTGTCTAGAGTTGATCAAAAGAGGAATTTGTGTGAGATTTGGAAGATTGAAATAAGGAGTAGCTATTATGATCTGACAGTTATTGTGATTAGTTGCAGTGACAGACACAGAGGTGGCATCGGGTTCCAGCTTATCTTCAGTCTTGTCTGCTTCACGTGCAGTTCGTCCCACCTGCTGACTCTGTTGACTAATAGAAATCCCAGATCCATCACCAGATTCTTGGGGAGCAAAATCACAGAGGTGGTAGCAACATAAAAGGACAGCTTCTCATAGACCTTTTCAGGAGTCTTCCCTTTCCAGTCTGATTGAGATGGCAAAATATGCTGGGCTTCTCAGATTGATTGACTTGGGGCTCCTCTGGTCTCCAAACTTCTTCTTGGACATTTGCTTCCCCACTTCCTCCCACAATGAGGTTTAATTTCTATAATAAATTGTCATTCTGTAACTCAGTTTGTTTCCTGTTTCCTATATTAACTCCTTACTCATGAAATCCATTGTTTTCTTATGTATTTTTTCTGCTTTATTTTTTACTGTTAATGTTTTTTATTTATTTTTATTGTATTATAATTGGAGAATTTAGCTTCTTTGAGTTCGAATTTCTGAGATTATTTGTGGCCCAGGAAATTTTTTTTTTTTTTTTTTTTTTTTTTTTGAGTTGGAGTCTCACTCTGTCACCAGGCTGGAGAGCAGTGGCGCAATCTCGGCTCACTGCAACCTCCGTCTCCCTGTTCAAGTGATTCTTCTGCCTCAGCCTCCTGAGTAGCTTGGACTACAAGCACGCACCACCATGCCCAGATAATTTTTGTTATTTTTAGTAGAGGTGGGGTTTCACCATGTTGGCCAGGATGGTCTCCATCTCTTGACCTCATGATCCGCCTACCTTGACCTCCCAAAGTGTTGGGATTACAGGCATAAGCCACTGCACTTGGCTGAGAATAAAATTTTTATAAATATTTCAGGAAATCTTTTTATTACTATGAGCTTAAAAATCGTGGCACTCATGTTTACATTTTTGTTTATTTTTGTTTGCTTTAATAATCAAGATAAATATGCATTAATATTTGTAACTCTATTGTTGTTCTGCCTATATCGCTCAAGAGTTATTTCAGTTCTTCCTTTTTATATTTTGAGGTTATATTGTTACATAAATATTTATTCAGGATAATTAAAACTTTTTGATCAGCTACTTATTTTATTTGTAAGAATATTTATCTCAGTGCTTTATAATGTTTTCCGTCTTAAGTTGAACACAAGTTTTCTTTTGGTGCATATTTTTTCATGGTATGTCTTTTTTATTCTGTTAAGTATTGTATGTCCTTTAGTTTGTTGTTGTTGTTACTGTTTGTTTGTTTGTTTGTTTGAGATGGAGTCTCACTCTGTTGACCAGTCTGGTGTGCAGTGGAGTGACCCTGGCTCACTGCAACCTCCGACTCCCAGGTTCAAGCCATTCTCCTGCCTCATCCTCCTGAGTAGCTGGGACTACAGGCCTGTGCCACCACACCCGGCTAATTTTTTGTGTTTTTAGTAGAGACAGGGTTTTACCATGTTAGCCAGGATGGTCTCGATCTCCTGACCTCATGATCTGCCCGCCTCGGCCTCCCAAAATGTTGGGATTACAGGCATGAGCCACCGCGCTCGGCCTTGTCCTTTAGTTTTTAGTGTGTGTTTTGTTGAAAATATCTTTGAATCTTTTAAATTCTAATTTTGAATGTCTCTGCTTTTAGGTAAAGTCATTCATATATTCAGTAAATACTGAATGCTTACTCTGTGCCAGACACTGATCACAGATAAGAATCCTTGCTCTGTGGAATGTGTTGTGCTAGGTGGGCACACAGACCCACCAAAATGTATAAGTAAAATATATAGTATATAAGATAAATATTATAGAGAAAAATAAAGCAGGAAAGTGAAACTAGTAAGAGGAAGACATTGATCAGAGAAGACCTCTTTGATAAGTGGCATTTGAGAAAAGACCTGAAAGAGGTAATAAAGTGTGTCAGGGTCCAGTTGAGGAAAAAGAATATTAGGGAGAAGAAAAACTATTGCCAAACCCAGATGTGAACTAGAGGAACATAGAAGTGGCCAGTGTGGCTGGAATTGAATAACTGAATGATGAGTGGTAAGAGATGAATGCAGAGAAGGCAGGAGAGGCCAGAATGCTTATAGTGTTGTACACCCAAGTAAGGACTTTACTGTAATTGGAAGCCAGTGCAGGATTTAGAGCAGAGAATTAATGTGATCCCACTAATATTTTAACAGATTCTAATTTTTTTTGTTGAGAATGAATTCTATAGGGTAAAAGTAGGGAAGATTGATAAAACAACAATCCAAGTGAGGAAAGGTGATGGCTTGGACCAGAGTGCTCGCATAAAGGTAATGAGAGGTGATGAAATTCTGCGTATATTTGGAAGGCAGAGCTGGCAAGCTTGGATTGGATGATTTATTGGATGTGTTGTGAGAGGAAGCAGAGACAAAATGACTTCAAGGATTTCAGCTTTCCTAAGCAACAGGAGAGAGTTGCCAATATCAGCAACAGACAGCAAGAAGAGCTGGTCTGAGAGGAAGACAGAGGTCAGGTTTTGGTTTTGCTCAGTAATGTGCTAAGTTTGAGATTCTAATCAGACATTCAGAAGAAACTAAGGAGCAGGCAGTTTAGACACACAAGTAGAGGGCTCAGTGGAAAATTGCTGCAGATGTACATTTAAGAGCTGTTAGCTTGTAGATGGTATTTAAAGACTTGGGGTAGAATGATATCACAAAGTAAATGAATGCACTGAAGAGGAAAATTCAAGATTTGAGATCTGGAGTACTAGAATATTCAGAAACCATGGAGATGAGATGGAATCGGTATAAGAGATTAAGGACAGGTTAATGAAGCAGAAAGAAAATTGGAAGATTGCAGTGTCCTAGAAGGAACTGGTTTAACTGTATCAAATGTTCTTGATAAGTCAAGTGAGTTTTGATGAACTCACTTATTGCACTGTGGAAATTTATTTCTGTGATTTCATTTCACAGTTTTTATTCACCATACTTTCTTTTCTGTATTTTCTTTCTTTTCTTTCAGAAACAGTGTTTTGTTCTGTCAGCCAGGCTGGAGTTTAGTGGCGTGATCACAGCTCACTGTAACCTTGAATTCCTGGGCTTAAGCGATCCTCCTACCCAAGTCCAGTACCTGGAAATAGCCTGCACCACCATACCTGGCTAATTAAAAAAACACATTTCTTTAGAGATGAGTTCTCACTATACTGCTGAGACTGGTCTTGAACTCCTGGACTCAAGCAGTCCTCGCACCTCAGCCTCCAAAGAAGCTGAGATTACAAACGTTCACCACTGTGCTCGATTTTTTTTCTGTATTTTCACCTTTCTCCATTTCTTTGGCTAAATCAAATTTTCTTCTACTGATTTTAAAGATATTCATTTATTTTCCTGGTTATTAAATGACTTATGACATATATCTTCATTTCTTTATTATCTTTATTAAGATATAATTTCTATAGGAAAAGATGCACATATTTTATTGTACATTTTGATGAGTTGTAACTGATTTGAACAATTGTGTGACTATTACAATTAAAATATGAAGCCATTCCATAACTCCCAAAACTTCCCTTGTACTCTTTCTGCCTTGATCTCACCTCTGCCTCACTCCCACCCTCACTCCCCCAATCCAGATAACCATGGCTCTGCATTGTCTCACCTTAGGTTAGATTGTTTTTCTTGGGGAAAAAGAGGGGTCAATGTAATTAATATAATATGCACTCTTTTGTGTTTGGCTTTCTTGGCACAGCATATTTTTGAGATTTATTCACATTGTTGTGTACATGAGTAGTAGCTTCCTTTTGTGGTATTCAGTTGTATCAATATACCACTATTTGTTTATCCACTAACCACTTGATGGACATTTAGGTTGTTTCTAGTTTTTGACATTAATGAATAAAGTTGCTGTAAACATTTGTCTACCAGTCTTTGTGAATACATATATTTTTCATGTCCTTTGTAGGGACATGGATGAGTCTGGAAAGCATCATTCTCAGCAAGCTGACATGAGGACAGAAAATCAAACACGGCACGTTCTCACTCATAGGCAGGTATTGAACAATGAGAACACGTGGACACAGGGAGGGGAGCATCACACACTGGGGTCTGTTGTAGGGGGCCAAGGGAGAGACAGCAGGGGGATGGGGAGGTCAGGGAGGGATAATATGGGGAGAAATGCCAGATGTAGGTGACGGGGGGGATGGAGGCAGCAAACCACATTGCCATGTGTGTACCTATGCAACAATCCTGCATGATATGCACATGTGCCCCAGAACCTAAAGTACAATAAAAAAATAAAAAAATTTTCATCTCTCTTGGGTAAATTCTTAGAAGTGAAATTATGAAGTCATATGACTAGTATAACTTTATAAGAAACTGGCAAACTATTTCCCAAAGTGGTTTTAGAAATTTTCATCCCCCACCACTAACAACATCTAAGCATATTATTGGCTTCATATCCTCTGCCCAATTTCTGTTATTAATAGTTCTTTATATATTCTGAATACACATTGTTTGTAAGCAGGATCACCAGATAAAATACAGGACAACCAGTTCCATTTGACTTTCAGATAAACAACGAATAATGTGCCAGTTAATATATAGTCCAAATATTACGTGGGGCAAACTTATCTCAAAAACATCATTTGTTGTTTATCCAAAATGAAAATATAACAAACCTGCACTTCTACCCCTGGATGTGTGTATGTTCTTTGTTTTTATTTGTTAAACCTGACGTCTTGTCTGTATGATACACTTATTAAAAATGTTTTTTCTCCATTCTGTGTCTCGTATTTTATTTTCTTGTGTTTTCCAAAGAGCAGATATTTTAAATTTTTGTATAAATCCAATTTGTCAACATTTTGAAAGGATTCATGCTTTTTGTAGCCTATCTCATAAAACTTTGGCTACTTCAAGGTCACAAAGATTTTGTATTTGTTTTCATGTAGAAGTTTTACATTTTGACTTTTGCATATAGGTCTGATTCATTTTGAGTTAATTTTTGTGTATAGTTTCAAGTAAGGGTCTAGGTTCATTTATTTCCTTACGTATATCCAGTGGTTCCAGCACCACTGGTTGAAAAGACATTCCTTTTCACATTCGAATGTCCTGGACCCTCTGTTGAAAATTAAGTATATATTTATACATATAGACACTGTGTATATATGTGCACACATGTGCACACACACACACGTAATATGCAGAGGTTATTGGAAGAGAGTACAAAGTAGAATACATATAGTTGAAAATTGATAATTAATTACTAGTAAATACTTATTTTTTTTTTTAACTTTTAAGTTCAGGTGTACAAGCGCAGGTTTGTTACAGAGGCAAACTTGTGTCATGGGGGTTTGTTGTACAGATGATTTCATCACCCAGATATTAAGCCTAATGCTCACTAGTTATTTTTTCTGATTCTCTCCCTCCTCCTACCCTCCACCCTCCAAAAGCCCCCAGTGTGTTTTGTTCCCCTCTGTTTCCATGTGTTTTCATTTAGCTCCCACTTATAAGCGAGAACAAGCAGTATTTGGTTTTCTGTTCCTGTGTTAGTTTTCTAAGGATAATGGCCTCCAGCTCCATCCATGCCTCTGCAAAGGATATGATCTTGTTCTTTTTTATGGCTGCATAGTATTCCATGGCATAAATAATTTTCAACTATATAGGTACATTCTATTCTGAACTCTTCTTTTCCAATTTGTATGTCTGTTCTTTGTATATACCATTACACCATTACCAGACTTTATTGGTTATTAGAGCTTTATAATAATATTAAATCTAATATTAACGCTATAGCTTTATACTTGTCACATGTCTTAAAATCTGATCGTTTAAGCCCTCTGACTTTATTTTTCTTTTTAAAAATAGCTTTAGCTATTCTAGGTAATTTACATGCTTTTGTGGTGGGTAGTTTAGACTTCATCCATAATAAACTTTGGTAGTCTCCAGTAGCCAAAACCACATGACTTTGGTAAGGCAAACCTGTGTCATGGGGGTTTGTTGAATTTGGTAAGGTTTTTAATTCAGTCAAAGGGTAAACAATTTCTTTAGGTCATTAAGAATGAACCCCCAAAATAGGCATTGAGAGATATAAACTATTTGATTTCTGATTTTACATTTAGTATTTCCTTCCTCCTACTTACTTTGAGTTTAATTTTCCCCCTTTTTATTTTTCTTCAGGTGAATGTAGATTATTGATTTGTACACCTTTCTTTTGTGAAAATTAAATATATACCTTGTGTTATTCTTGTCATACCCAACTAAATCAGAGTTAAGGGGCAGGAGGAAAAATCACTCAGGGCACGTAGTACCAGTTTCAAAAATTATCTGCGAGCCTAGCTGCTGAAACAGTCTGCTATAATGATAGTATCAGTTTATCTAGTAGCTGCCAAACAACCTGCCATGCCTCCAAGACTGGTTTTAGCTACTGCCATCATTCACCAATCAGATCTTGCCACCTCCCCAAAACTTTGCCAGCACCAAACTTTCTTGGCACTAGCTTTCTTTCAAAACAGTATGCAACATTTATCTTTCTAGTAAAACTCTCAACCTTTTCTTCTTTGAATATATCAAAGACTGCCTTGATCTGTGTGTATGACCCAAATGGCAATTCTGTTTTTACATGTTTATTCCCAGATAAAATGTTTTGCCTAGAGATTTGTGTCTGTATTTTTATTTGACTTAGACACTTTTAATGTAATATAAGCATTTAACGCAATACTTTAGTAATATCCCATAATTTTTTGGATGTTGTATTTTCATTTTCTTTAGTTAAAATATTTTTTCAATGTTCCTTGTGACTTATTTTCTGATCTTAGAATGATTTAGCATTATATAACAACTTTCGGAGGATTTTCTTTTTCAGATATGTTTTACTTATTGATTTCTGGTTTAATTTCCCTATTGTCAGAAAAGATACTTTGTATATTTCAAATTTTTAAAAAAGTATTGAGACTGGGTTTATGGGCCAGAATGTGGTCTATCTAAATAAGTGTTCCATTTACACTTAAAAAGAACATTTATTCTGCTTGCAGGAGGCTGAATGATGGCCACAAAGACATCAGGTCCTAATCCCTGAGACCTGTAAATGTTACTTTATTTGGAAGAAGGGTCTTTGCAAATGTGCTTAGTTAAGGATCTTGAGATGGAGAGATTATCCTAGGTTGTCTGAGTAGGCCTAATGTTATTACAGTGGTTCTTCTACTCCTTTATTAGGACTATGAAAGGGAGGCAGGAAAGTCAGATGTCCATGGTAATAGAGATAAGAAAAATATGATTGCTGGCTTTAAGGATGGTAGAGAGGCATAAGCCCAAGAATGTGGACAGCCTCTAGAAGCTAGAAAAGCAAAGATTCTTCCCTAGAACCTCCAGAAGCAATGCAAGCCTGCCAGTACCATAATTTTAGCTTAGTGAGAATTCTGACTTCCTGTCCTATAAGGTAGTAAATTTATATTTGTATTTGTGGTTTGTGATAATTGTTCTCTAGATTTGTTGTACTTTGTTACAACAGCAACAGGAAATTAATACCAATGCTCCGTGTGGTTTTTTTAGAAAGCCATAATTCTGTTTCTTTTCTAATTACTATGGAGAAGCTAATTATTATGTATCTTATAGGATAGTTTTGCAAATTATAGAAAATATTGAATAAAAAAGAATATAACTTGATTCCTTCTATGAAGTAAATGTTCTGCAAATGTTGATCCCCTTTCCTCTCCACACACGTTAGGAAGTACAACGTTATTATGGAGTTCTAATCAGAGTGAATGAAATAATTGAAACAATGCTTTACAAAGATCTATCTTGCAGCAGTTGCAGATGGGTGAGCGATGAGGGGCTGCTGCAATGATCTAGGTATTGCTTGATAAGGCACTGGCCTGGAGCAAAGACAAAGGTCATAGACAGGAAAGGAAAAGTCCAAGTGGTATTTCAGAAGAGTTGGTGAAATACTGAATATAAGGAAAAAAAAAGGAGAAAAAAGCCAAAGATGACTTTTAGCAAATATTTTTCTGCCAGGGTTAAGTTGAAAAGCACCATCTAAACCTTTAAAATCTAGGACATACATGAGCACCAGTTAAGGCCATTGTTCTCTCTGATCCTGAGCAAATGTGAGAAGCCTCTATTGTTAGTGCTCCAGACCATCATCCTCCAAGTTGCTCGTCTTTTATGATAAATTCTTAACAGCAGCCATATCAGATACAGTCTAGGACAGTGTTTTTCAAACTCCAGTCCATGACCAATTAAGTGTCATGAAATTGGTGATATGAAAACAGCATTTAAAAAATGTAATATGATAAAAGAATAGAGAAAATATATGTGTGTCAATTGTAGTAATAGTAGAAATTATTTTATTTTTATTGTGTGTGTGTTTGTATGCGTGTGCCCATATTGGATTGCAATGCAAAACATATTCTTGTAGATGACTGTTAAAAATGTCTGAAAACCCTGACGTAAGAAGCATCAGCCTATGCATGTCCTTTTTATGTTTTGGGGAATGAGAGGTAGAAGATGAGGTCAGCATCCAGGGCAATGCAGAAATCACAAGTTACCTTCATTTTCCATTGTCAAGAGATTAATCTCAGGCTAGCAGAAGAGTAATAACAATATTAATTTTCTATTAATTGGCATTTATAAGGCAAATCTATTAAGCCTACATGTTTATGAGGTATGCCTTTTGATAATCTAGCATTCACTTCGTACATAATAACCATTCATTTAATATCCATTATCCATTTGAGAGATGCATATTTTCACGGATAATTTGGTTAGTTAATGTTTTGTGGTATTCCAAGGCTTTTCATGTACACTTTAAAATCAACATGATTCCTAAATTAACTAATTAACATCCACATTTCAGGCATGGGTTTGTCATGCGTAGCTAGATTTCATTTATAATGAACTATGGTAAAGATCCCAAAGATCCATATCCAAAATCACATGAATTTTGGTAAGGCCTTTTAATTCATCTAAAGGCTAAAAAAATTTCTTTAGGTCATTAGAAATGAATCCTCCAAATAGACACTTAGAAATATAAAATATTTGTAAAATATCCTGAACTGCAGAGTGTCTAATATCTTTTCATAAATCTTTGCTTTATGGAAAGGTGGAAAGTTATTTGAAATCAACAACTCAGTATATTAATTACAATTAATTAAGAAGAAATTAACATAGCATAAAGATTTATTTTATAGAGGCAAAGTAATATAATAAAATTGAAATGGAGATGAATACATGATAAATTCTATTTGATAAGGATTGGAACACCTTGGAGATTTTCACAAGCAAAATGATTGATGAATTGTCAAATTCAGTTTTTAAAGCACAAGATAAATCTTAATGGGATAAATTAAGGTCTCAATTTTAATATTAGTCAGTACTTATTCCAATGAACTAGACACTAAAATAATGCTAGGTGATCCCTTGATCAGCTCTTATTTGTTTTAAAATTATATTTTTAAAAAGGATGCAGGAGATAATTTGTTACTTTATAAATTATGTTTTCCTTTATACCTAGAAAGAAGCTTACTATGGAAGACACTGCTGTGATTATGGTCATACATGTTGCAGGATTTTGTTTTTTTTCATTTCCTATGGAAGACACTGCTGTGATTCTTGGTCATACATGTTGTAGGAATTTTTTTTTCACTTAATATGAAAGACACTGCTGTGATTCTTGGTCATACATATTGTAGGATTTTTTTTTTTCATTTCATGGAATTTAGTATTACCAGTCTCTAACATTTTAGTTTTGAACAGATTTCAAAACAAATCCGCAGACACATTGGGACATTGGTTATTTTGGGCACGTACTGGATAAGTGAATATTTTAGAAGTTTCTGACATTGTGCCAAATGTGTTTAAGTCTAAGTTATAGAGTCATGTTTTTAATGAAACTTTGAGGTTTGCCAAGAGGTACATTTTTTATATGTTACCCACTACTACATTCAAAGGACTTGTCTAAAGAGAGGTTGATAGAGGGCAGTCAAGTCTTTTGCACTGCATAAATTATGTCATTAGGTGTCTGAATATGGATTAACTTGTTCTGAAGACCTAAAAACTAAACACTGCTGAGAGCTAAATCCTGTGACAAATGAAAGTTCTGTGCAAAGATCACAAACAGCATATAACAAATGGAATTCTAAAAATTGCACTATCCTCTAATATATACCTGATAAATGGTCATCTAAAACTATAATTTGGGGGAGAAAAAGAATTTAATGTTGCTGCTTCAGGACAGCAAGAATCACTTAAAAATGTAACATATACATTGGAAGCAGAAAAGTTTAATGAATTCAATTTAGTATTCAATGTAAAGAAATTTGGAGGAGGTGAATTAATGATGAAACTAGATTAAAGTTAATGCATTAGGCTGTTCCCCTCTGAGATTCTTGTTGAAAAAAACTTCTTGAAAAGGCAACCTATCAATTGGGAGTAAATATATGCAAACTATATATCCGATAAGAAGTTAATATTCAAAATATATAAGAAACTCATACAATTCACTAGCAACAACAAAAACTAACAGTCGATTAAAAGATGTGCAAAGGACCTGAAAAGACATTTTTCCAAAGAAGATATAGAACTAGCCAACAGGTATATGAAAAGGTGTTCAACATCACTACTTATCAGGGAAGTACCAATCAAAACCAAAATGAGATATCACTTCCCACCTCTTTGAATATCTTTTATCAAAAAGACAAGAGATAAGTGTTGGCAAGGATGAGGAGAAAAGGGAAATCTAGCACACTGTTGGTGGGAATGCAGATTGGTGTGGCCACTGCGGAAAATGGTGTGGTGGTACCTAAAGAAACTAAAAATAGAGCTACCATATGATCTACACTCCCTCTTCTAGGGGATGAAATCACCACCTTGTGAAGACATCTGCACTCCCATGTTCATAGCAGCATTATTCACAATAGCCAAGATATGGAAACAATCTGAATGGCCATCAATGAATGAATGAAAACAACAACGTTTTATGTATATATATATATATATATATATATATATATATACACCTTTTACATGCATATATATGTGATCTATATATACACGCACAATTATTATGGTATACATATAACATATTTTAAGACCGAAGAATAGTCCATGATATAGTAGAATATTATGGGCAGGAATATAATGGCAGGATTAGAGATGCTGCCATTTGCCACAACATGGATGGACCTGGAGGATATTATGCTAAGTGACATTAACCAGGCACAGAAAGAAAGATATTGTATGTTCTTGCCTATGTGTGAAATCTAAAAAAAAAAAAATCAAATAAATAGAAACAGTAGAATGGTGGTTACTAGGGATGGCGCCTGAGGAGGGAAATGGGGGATATGCAGGTTGAAGGGTACTAACTTGTAGTTACACAGGATGGAGAAGTCTAGAGATTTAATGTATAACATGAAGACTATAGTTAATGCATTGTATAGTGGAAATTTACCAAGAGAATAGATTTTACGTACTTTACCACAAAAAGAATAAAGGTTAACTATATGAGACGGTGGTTATGTTAATTTGCTTGGCTGTAGTAATCACTTCACAAGGTGTATGTATATCAAAACATCATGTTGCACTCTTTAACTACATAAAACAAAACAAAATAAAGTAGGAAAAAAGAAAAGGAAAAATCTTTTGCATTATCTGAGGTAGCATATTTAACGCTGCCTTTAAGGTAAGACCAAATGGGTATAGATAAAATAAGGGAAAGTCCAACTGCAGTGCTCCTAGAGTCCCCCGCTTCACATACACAAAAAAGATTCTTGCAATTATATTTTAAAATAATTTATCATTATTAATAACAACATACTTAATTGAATACTAATTCATATTACACAAGTATTAAGTAAGACCTTTTTTGTGAGTAGTGATTTAAATAAGCCATGTAGGTTAAATTTTAGAGTTATTATTACGACTGATGATATGGTTTGGCTCTGTGTCTCCACCCAAATTTCACTTTGAATTGTAATAATATCCATGTGTCAAGGGTGGTGCCTGGTGGGAGGTAATTGAATCATGGGGGCAGTTTCCCACATGCTATTCTTGTTATAGTAAATTCTCACAAGATTTGGGTTTATAAGGGGCTTCCCCCTTTGCTTGGCTCTCATTCTTTTTCTCCCTGCTGCTATATGAAGAAGGACGTACTTACTTCCCCTTCCACCATGATTGTAAGTTTTCTGCAGGCCTCCCCAGCTATGCTGAACTGTGAGTCAATTGAACTTCTTTTCTTTGTAAATTACCCCATCTCAGGTATGTCTTTATTAGCAGCATGAGAACGAACTAATACAACTAATATCTGAAAAATTTATATCAAATCATTTGTCCAGCTGAACTGGTATCTGAACTAAGTAGTTTGTAGTTCAATTGACTATATTTCTCAGATTTTTTTTCATTCCTTGGACATGGCTGCTATCACTAATGGAGAAACATAATTAATTTGGAATCATAATATAAAATGATTGGATTGAAATTAGTGGCCAAATGGTACCAGAATTTGAATTGTATTTTAAATAATAAAATAAGACTCAGTTTATGTAAGTGCAACTTAGTGCATGTTTATGCCTTCTCCATATTCATTTATTAAATGTTTATTTATTTATTACTACTGTGTATCAGACTTTGTGTAATTCATTGCAGATACAATAAGAAACAAGAATGAAGAGGTCCCTTCTCTCTTCCTCCATTCATCTATTTTGAATTATCTTACTCCCCTTATGGAGTATAGACTCTTTAAACAGGCTCTATGAACCTTTAAAACAACTTTTATCACAGTACTTAGTACAAATATTTTGCAAAAAAATTTTGCAATAGTAGATGTTCAATAAATATGTAAATAAAATGAAAATTTACAACTGGAAGTAACTTAGATATAATATTGTTTAATATGCAGAAGATTGAAACTGGACCTCTTCTTACACCATACACAAAAATCAACTCAAGATTAATTAAACACTTAAATGTAAAACCCCCAATTATAAACACCCTGGAAGATAACACAGGCAATGCCTTTCTGGACATAGGAACAGGCAAAGATTTTATGACAAATATGTCAAAAGCGATTGCAACAAAAGCAAAAATTGACAAGTGAGTTCTAATTAAACTAAAAAGCTTCTGCACAGCAAAAGAAACTGACAGTAGAATAAACAGACAACCTCCAAAATTGAAGAAAATATTTGCAAACTGTGTACCCAAAAAAGGTCTATCACCCAGCATCTATAAGGAAGTTAAACAAATTTACAAGCAAAAAACAAACAATCCCATTAATAAGTAGGCAAAGGATATGAACACTTTTCAAAACAAAACATAATGTGATCACCAAGCATGTGAAAAAAAGCTCAATATCACTGATCATTAGAGAAATGCAAATCAAAACCATAATGAGAGACCATCTCACAGAATGGCTATTACCAAAAAGTCAAAAAATAACAGATTCTGGTGAGGTTACAGAGAAAAGGGAATGGTTTGCAGTGTTGGTGGGAGTGCAAATTAGTTCAGCCACTGTGGAAAGCAGTATGCCAATCCTCAAAGAGCTAAAAGCAGAACTATCATATGACCTAGCAATCCCATTACTGGGTATATATTCAGAGAAATATAAATCACTATACCCTAAAGACACATGCATGTGAATGTTCACTGAAGCGCTATTCACAATAGCAAAGACAGGATGTCTACCTAAATGCCCATCAGTGACAGACTGGATAAAGAAAATGTAGTACATATACACCATGGAATACTATGCAGTCATAATAAAGAGCAAGATAATGTCTTTTTTTGAAACATGATGGAATGGAGGCCATTATCATTAATAAACTAAAACAAGAACAGAAAACCAAATACATGTTCTCACATATAAGTGGGAGCTAGATGATAACTCATGAACATAAAGAGGGGGAACAAGAGACATTGGGGTCTACTTGAGGATGGTGGATGGGAGCAGGGAGAGCATCCGAAAAACAACTCTTGAGTATTAACCTTGGTACCTGGGTGCCAAAGTAATTTGTACAACAAACACTTGTGACACGAGTTTACCTATATAACCAACCTGTACCTGTACCCCTGAACCTAAAATAAGAGTTTTTTAAAAAAAGAAAAAAGAAAGAAAGAAGATAGTCTAATGACTTACTTCTATAGATAATAAAGCAGTTAGGCAACTTCCCCAAGGTCCATAGTTAATGACACAGGCAGAACTAGGATTCACGTTTCTTAACTTAGGTTTAGGGGTTGTTACTGTCATGCTCTTCTACTTTTAGGAAGATGATTTTCATAGAAACTTTCAAGGATAAAATAAAACCAGTGTGTTGCATCAGAAATATTATATTAATAACTATAGTATGTTAAAATATATACATTTCACATAATTAATTAGAAATGAATATAGTGAACAGATACAGTGG
Source organism: Ateles fusciceps (assembly GCA_036589455.1). Classification (NCBI taxonomy): domain Eukaryota; kingdom Metazoa; phylum Chordata; class Mammalia; order Primates; family Atelidae; genus Ateles; species Ateles fusciceps. The sequence continues at coordinate 8,550,356 of JAZHEH010003259.1, forward strand.
TGGTGAATTAGGGAAAGTAGGATGATGTTGAAGATAAGGAACCAGTCTGACTTAGGTACAAAATATCGTCAGTGAAGGCAATTACTATGAACCTTACAGAAGAGAAAAAAAAACTAGTACAGATATTTGAGAAAATCATTGCTAAATAAATGGTTAATGAATGAATTATATGCCTCAATAAATATAGAATAACAGAGAAGAGGGAAACACTCGAGAAAGACTTTCTGAATTTTATATTTACATTGTAAGATTTAAAGTAGAAGCTTGAGGATATGATAAATTTTTGTTATAAACAAATATGTCATATACTTAGTCTACAGAATTTTGATTACTATATGCTACATGTAATTGAGTTTTATTAATTCAAGTGATATTAAAAATACACATTAATTTTATCATGGGATTGAATTAGTCTAGGCTATTACTATATTTAATATAAAGAAAAACAAGAGAGACATTCTAAACTTATAAATGTGGTAGGTCAATATGACAACACCTTGAATTTCTGGTCTTCACAACATTTTTCTCAATTTTATGATTTTAATCTTCATGTAAACTCAATGAGTTAAGACAATTTTCTAAGTATCTACATTTGACAAATAGGAAAACAGGTGTAGAATGACGTTGTTAACTTGTGCTTATATGGTTGCAGATTTGTATACAAAATCAGGTTGCCTTATTTTGAGTTCATTGTTAATTTTCTTGGTTCATCCCTAATTAATGAGTCATCTTGAAGCTATATCCAGATAAACGTCATTCGGATACTTTATTAAGCATTTTAAGTTATAGATGGCTCAGCAATACAGAAACAATTTTAAGTATTACCAGCAGTAATAAACAGAATATACAGAATTAGCTGCTGAGGAAAGCCACAGTAGCTTTCAGAAATCACAGGAAACCACAGTCAAGATTTCAGCTGCCCACACCATCAGCGAGTGATCTGAAGGAAATTGCTCACACCACAACCGAACTGCACATTTGCCGTCTGTCAAAGCCACTTGCTAGAGGGGCAGTAATGGGTCTGCCTTCCCCTCAGCATTTCACACTCCATGCAAATGCCTCTTGTCAGGATCTGAACCAGAATTCTGCTGGCAAGGGATTCTGGAAGAAATACTCCTTGGTTCCAGTTCCAACGTGGGATACAGGGAATGGGCAAAGCATGCTTGTTGCCCCCTGATAAAAATATATCCAGCCCAGTTAGGAAGTATGCTAATTGTCGTTTATATGCCTATTTGTCACTGTCATAGACTGAGGAGGATTCAAGGAAGACTAATTCAGACTCCATTCCCAGAGCCCTCAGGTCCATACACTCTAGGCGACACGAAAGGCAAGTATCAGCTGGTAAATGCCATGATGGTAAAGTATGCTTATTCTCTTTAACGGTCCCATCACTAGTAAATACTATGCACCATCATCTCCTCCTGAGAAGCTCATTCTAAAACACAGGTCTTTTCTAAAAGAAAAGTGACTAAGTATATTAACCTCTTTCAAATTTCACTCTGACCAGATTTTCTCGTTAGTTATTGCATTAACAGTCTTCAGGAAAATCTCTTCGGAAACTGTCTTCAATATTAGCATAAACATTATGAATATTTCTAAACAAGGTCATATCATTTCATTACCTATATCAGCCATTAGCATAACTAAATGAAAATTAGGCTAGATCAAAGAATAAAAATCATAACTCACTTTAATCTTCAAACATTATTACTGAATTTATATGTGACTTGATGCTAATTTAGATTTAACTATATTAGTTAACTATAGTTAACTAATATAGTTGAATTATAACTATATATTAGTTAATATAGTTAACTAATATAGTTAATTAACTACAGTTCCCAAAATTCTCTTTTGACATCACAAGATTGTATTTATACACGTCTACTTTTTCATCCTGCAGAAATCTGTTTTAAAAATATTCATAAGACTCCTTTATTTTAATATAATTATTCTGTTATTAGAATAATAAAAGTATCTTTACTAACTTCCCACTTAATTTTCATAGGACACTGTGATTTTCTCATCTTCCTTTCACTAGAAAAAAGCACAAAAGAACCATATTGTTAAATTACATTATTTATACAATGGAGTATTAGCAGTTTGATAGGTCCTAACAAATTGTTGATATTGGTCAATGTTATGTTTTTCGTTTTGCTTCAATATGAAAACAGATAAATAATTGATTCAACACTTTCTTAACATATACTATATGTCAAGAATTATAGCCAAGATTAGGAACATTCCAACTGCATTTTATGCAAACATTTACTGTACTTCCTGTCCATATGCTCATAAAAAAGAATTTAAATAATTATCATGTTAAAAATATCACATAAAATTATATGTAAAGAGAGAATGACACGTTTTAGTAATTTGTTATAAGAAATAAAAACTAAAATTTCAAATTATACCCATTGCTAAAATTAATTTTAAGACAGGCTATGCCTTTATATATAATAGAGCCCTAATCAATATTAAGTATTCTTATATTCTATGTTATATACATGAGATTCTGAAGAAATGTTACCTCAAGAATAATATATTGAATATTGTATTTCACAACATACAGCTCAATAGGTCCAGTTTTTCCCAGGATCAGAATTTCTGTTGATAATTTTAAATTGTGGAGTCTTACAAAAATTATGCCTCTCACTTTCCCCAACTAATACATTGTCCTTCAATATATAGCTTGTAAAATTTCTTAAGAACAAGCTATTTGTTTCTAAATTACTGTATATTTGAGACCTAGATGTTTTCTAAGGATAGTATGTACTAAACATCTATTTATTGCTGCTGCTTATAAGAGCATTATGGTGGTTTTTTGGAACTTGCTTTAGTGTCATATTGTTTTTGAATACACTCCTAGAAAACTTGTCTAATCTACTGTATCCATAATTCAAAATGAGTCTTTGATTAGATCATCAGCAATAACAACAAATTAGTAATAGTAGCAATAAAAGTAACATGCAAACACTTACTGAGTTGATAGCATATTTCAGTGTGGTGCTTAGGGTCCTTTACATCTCTTATTCCAAATCTTACCACAATTCTGCTAGGAAGATATTTCACGCTCCACTTTATAGATGAAGAAGCAAATATGAAGAAATATTAAGTACTTTCCCAAGATCATACTTATTCAGACATAAGTCTGCCTGACTTCAAACATGTTTTTCCTACAACATATGTGAATTTAGATTATGTGAACACAAGTAAATACAGCATATATATACATTACTGTAAATACATCACATCATTCAATTTTTAATTTGTTGTTATAGCAGAAAATCAGAAAAGAAATTAATTTTCTCTTCTTTTTAGTATTTTAAATTAACTCTTTGTGAAAGCAGTAACAGAAACTGTGACAGAATGTGAAATTGCATTTAATATAAATATGGTTCTCAAACTTTAAGAAGGCCCATCAGGTCAATTGCAAAACAGGTGTCTCCTAAAATGTTATTTTCCAGCAAAACAAAAAAATTCATAAAGGATCTTTTTTGTCTATTTTCTGCTGCTGCAACAGAATACCACAAATTGGGTAATTTATAAAGGAAAGAGATTCATTTGGTTTAAGGTTCTACAGGCTGGGAAGTCCAAGATTGAGAATCTGCATCTAGTGAGGGCCTTCTTGCTGCATCATAACATGGCAGAAGGGAAAATGAGAACACAAGACATACAGCAAATGAGAGCTGAGCTTTTCCTTTATCAGGAGCCCACTCTCATAATCACAGTTTTAATCCACTCATGAGGGCAGGGCTCTCATGACCTAATTATCTCATAAAGGCCCTCCTTAACATTGCTACAGAGGGAATTAAATTTCAGTATGAGTTTAGAAGGGGGCAAACATTCTAGCTATAGCAGTCTGCCTTTAGTGCTTTGTTTTGAAAAGCAGTGACGATGAGAAACATCTGGAATACCCTTGCCTCATGAAATTGGTGTCTCCTGTCTTTTATATTATTTCTCCTGCCTTCTGCTTTTCCATTTTTCTTCTTTCCCAAAGCATGTTCCTTTACAGTCAGCTAGGGTAATCTAGCAAGCTGTCTGTGTAACAGCTACTTCCACCACTGTCACTACAGGCCTTCTGGATGTTTCATTTCATTCCAATTCTCTGGCTAAGTTGTATCAACAATCTTCATATTATTCTGAGAAAATTCCAATAGATGCAGCTAAACTCCACACATTAAACTATGGTATAATAACCTTATGGGACCACTGTTATATATACGGTCTGCCATTGACTGAAATGTTACTTGGTATATGACTGTACCAGGCACTTATTTTGCAGAAGAAATGAAAAATAATAGTAATGTATAAAACAATAGTTCTCAAACTCTTCGATTACAGGACTCCTTTAAAAATGTTTATAATACTGAGGATCCCAAAAAGCTTTTGTTTATTTGTGTTATATTGATCAATATTTACTGTATCAGATTAAAGTGCAAATGCACACAATCCCACACAATTTTGCATTCCACTTCAAAAGGCCCCTTGATTCCCTTTGTGGCACATCCACAGATTATAGGTCAAAAAGCTAATATATTAGAATTAGAGGTTAGAATACAAATCTGATTTTGCCAGAACAGTTTGGATTGGTTCTAAAGAAAAAACTTCACAATTTTAGTTTTATATTGCTGAGCTAAAATATTCTATGGCATAAAGCATGCTGCTGGGCTAGATGACCTTTAAAATCCCTCCAAACCTAAGATTATATTGCACTATGATTCATCCTTATTGGGTAGTTAGACTGTTCTGATTTCACTGCTCTATTTCACCACCTTTACTTCACTCAAGTCATGTCCAATTGGCCTCAAGTTTATTCCCCAGAAACTGTAGTCATAAACTTATCTTTCAATTTCCTTTGCTTAATTTGGAAAACATTTAGTGAATTTAGAAGTCAGGGAATAAAAAAACGTGGCAAATAGCTTATTTATTATACAAGTGCATACTTCTCATGACAAAGAACAAGAGAGGAAGTATCTTTTGACCATAGTATTTAATTTTCACAATTCACAATCTTTTTTAGCTTGTCAATTCTATTGTTTCCTTCTTTTCTACACCACTTTTTCAACAGAAAAATATTTCCATTTTTACAAAGGACATCTTTAGCCAAGTGTGCATACCCAATGAGCAAGATCTTTTCTGCTTCAGAAGGGCTACTGTGCCATAAATCAGCATGCAAAGATATTTTCAGAACTCCCAAGAGCAAACTGTGACCTTGAGTATATCATGTATTTTCCAGGACTTTTGAAAAACTTTACAGGCAGATAACTCAATAAACACTAAAATTTGTGTTTGTGTAATATGAAGTAGCCTGTTGGTTGCTAGAAACTGCAGCTCTAAATGTGGATTTTCCAAATATAGAAATGTTTGATATTGTAAAAAAAAGTTCAGACTTTAAATTAAATGCATGTAAGGGAATCAGCAAATCCGAGTCTGCCTAAATTTTCTCAAAATGATATTTGGTTTAGCCTCAAGTATGAGTTACTTAATTGGCTACTTACTAACTGGCGTTATGACCTTTCAAGTTGTCTTTCTGCCTTGTCTTCTTTCCTGCCTACCTTGAAATTTTCACTATGCAGAATTCCTACATGTAACCTAGACTAAGATGCTAGCATCTCATATTAGTACAGAGCAGACCAGGGCATTACTGAGCTGGTGCCTTGCTTCTGAAGATAACACACATAGTCTAATGCCAGTAAAAGGAAGAAGTTGAAGCCTATATTCTCAAATCTACACACACACACACACAACAACACACACACACACACACACAAATTCCTTCCTGAAAAGAGCAAATCTGAGTGTCTCGAGTGACAGAACAAGCTTAGGGACATCTAGCACAGAGCTATCATCAGCACCAAAGCAGTGGAGATACCTAGAAAAACATCACCTGCTTTATGTTTTTTCTATCATCAGTGCAAGGGTAAGGGAGCCCTAAAATTATCTTTCTTCCAAGATGGGGAGTTCTGGGATGGTCCATGAAAGAAGTATATCTGTTTTCTCTTCAGCTGAGTCATTCATATATTCCTCTCTGGAATGTCCCACACCTAAGCAACAGCTTTATTGACAAGTGTGAATAATGGATCTTAAGGCCTGGCATGGTGGCTTATGCCTATAATCCCAGCACTTTGGGAGGCCGAAGTGAGAAGATCACTTGAGGCCAGGAATTTGAGACCAGCCTGAGCAACATAGGGGGACCCCACCTCCACAAAAAGTAAAAGGTTAGCTGGGTGTGATGGCACATGCCTGTAGTCCCTGTTACTTGACAGACTGAGGCAGGAGGATCTCTTGAGCCTGGGAGGTTGGGGCTGCAGTGAGTCATGACTGCCCCACTCCACTCCAGCATGAGCAACAGAGTGAGAACCTGTCTCTAAAATAAATAAATTTTTTAAAATGTGTATTAAAACCAAAAGGAGTCATGCATCCCAAAGTGCAAGCCTGGTAGCTGGTAGCAGCGTTCTCAATCTGAGTAGTATTAGCTAGCTCATTCTCTTGCAATAGAAAACATTTCTTCTCTCTCACTAATCTTCTGAGTAATCAAATATACCAAATATTGAGAGAATGTAGATTAATGAGACCTCATACATTGCTGGTAAAGTAGAACAATTGCTTTGGAAAAACAATTTGGTGCTATCTTGTAAAGCAAAACATGCAAATAACCAGCAAGTTCATTCTTAGGTGTTCACACTGGTCAGAGAATAGCACAAGGGCACCAGGAGCCATGGACAAGAATGGTTAGAGCAACTAATGTGGTTAGGCTCTGTGTCCCCACCCAAATCTCATCTTGAATTGTAATCCCCAGAATCCCCATGTGTTGAGGGCAAAACCTGGTGGGAGGTGATTGGATTTTGGTGGCAATTTCCCTCATGCTGTTCTCATGATAGTGAGTGGGTTCTCATGAGATCTGGTTGTTTGATAAGTGTGGGCCCTTCCTCCTTCATGCACTTCTCTCTCTCATCTGCTGCCGTGTAAGAGGTACATCTTCCCCCTCTGCCGTGATTGTAAGTTTCCTGGATCCTCCCCAGCCATGTAGAACAGTGAGTCAATTTAACCTCTTTTCTTTATAAATTACCCTCTTGGGTATGTCTTTGTAGCAGTGTGAAAAAGAATAATACAGCAACTCTGTTCAGACTTCTAAAAAGTGAGAAGGTACCCAAATGGCAACAGGGATACAAATAAATAAACTCTGGTCTAGTCATACAACTCATGGGACTTTCAACAAATATTCATCCTCAATCCCTAGTATGCAACAGTGAAAGTGAATGACCACAAAACAGCATGCATAAACCTTAGAACAAAATGTTAAATGATTAAAAAGGCAAGTCGTGAATACTATAGATAGTATGATACCACTTTTAGAACACTCAGAAACTAAACATTGTGTTGTTAGGATATAGACATATGTGATGGAATCATTTTTAAAAAGCAAGGAAATTTGAAATATAAAACTTTGGATCCTGGTCAACCTGGGTTGGGGGAGGCAGAGAGGGAGGACTAGGAAAGAGAACCCATTGCAGGCTAATTTTTGGTGATGTCATAATTCTTGAATTGTGGACACTTTATGATTCATAAAGAGGTCACACATATTCTTTTGTACATATCAAATATCATAGTAAGGACATAAAGGAGAAAGGAAGAAGTTAAGGATTATCTTCTTTCAATTCTTTCTACTCCTCATCAAGGAGAAATAAATAACTGCGAGGCTCAGAGAAAATCCAATTGTTAGAGAAATTGCGGTCATGTCTCTCTTGAACTTTTTGCTGCCTTCAACACAGTGCTTTCTTCATAGGAAGTGTCCAAGCAAAACCTCATTATCAACTATAAACATGAAGCTCATGTCCAACAGGACATGGGAAGCTTTCAGTTGCCATACGCTGCCCCCAGAGAATCCAGTCATTTTGTATGCTTGTCGACTGTCATAGCTCAACTTGAGTCTCCACACGATAAGCTCTTTAAGGCAGAACATTTCCAGCTGTTGTGGTCAGACAGCAGCAGGTTCTTATCTGAGGACAGCAGGGCCATGTGGCACACCGCAGCTGGGGCAGTGTCAGGGGGGAAACATGTGGGCTCTGTACACAGTAGCAGGGTCCAATAGACAGCAATTAGCACCGGGAGAATGAAGATGAACGGGACATATACATAACCTTCATAAAAATGTCACAGGGAAAAAGACTCACAAACCATATGGATCCATGCTGGGGATTTCCCAGGCATGGCCTTTTATATTACACTAGTCCCAGGGATGGCTTTTTAAGAGATGTATTTTCTCTGCTGTGTCTTCCTGGCCAGTTATACAAAGGGAAGCAAAATGATGACTGCTTAGGTGATGTTGGATGAAATGTAAAGGATATTTAAATCTCCACATTTTGTGACTTTCTCCACTGAGTTTTCTTGATCAGTTGTCTCATCAGCATCTTATATTGATTGTTAATTAGATGGACCACCTCCTCTTGTAATATTTTCTCTTTGAGTTTTAGTGATATTTTTCTGAACCTATGAATATTTCAGAAATTTCCTCATCCATTTTCAAAAGACCAATACTTGGGTGTTCTTAATTTTTAGCAAAGAAACAGAACTCCTCACTGGCTGACTTAAACAGAAAAATAATTATTCAAAAGGATTTTGTCACACATCATCTTGAGATGGCTGCAGAATCAGTCCCAGGAAACTGGCTGTGCCTGACTCCATTCTAGGTACCCGAGAAATATCCCTGAAGGAAATAAACAAATGCCTCCACCCTCTTGAAACTTATACTCAAGGGAGGGTGGGGGAGAGTGAGGTTTTGGGTACCAGTGGATACCATAATGAAGTAAGTTAGGTAAGATGATTGTAAGTGTTAAATGTTTTAGGAAAAAAGGAGAGCAGAGTAAGGGGAATGTATTAGAGTTCTTCAGAAAAACAGGTTGACACATAAAATTAAACATTATGGGAGACAAGAAGGGTGAGGGAAGGGGGGCTTACATGTGCAATTTTTAAATGGTGTTGTTGGAAATGTATGATGAAAAGGCTGACATTCAAGCAGAGATTTTCAGAAGCACAGGAATGAGAGAGATTGTCATGGCCATTGTGAAACATACAATATGGCACGTGGACCATTTCAGAAGGCACAATGAAATGATTTCTGGAATTGGGGAGAGTGGGAGAGAGGAGCAAATGAGGGATGTGCTAAGCCTTATGGGGAATGAAGAGATAAGGGGTTAACTGGAGCATGGGGCTTTTTGTACTAATTGATATAAATGGAGAAAAAGGGCTAAATGAGAGCATTCCTGGATGGATTCAAGGCAGATAATGTGGACTAGAGGTAAAGAAATTTGAGGTAGCTGTGTCTTAGGCTCAATTTGCAGGTCCTTTTTGCCCCCTGAAAATGGTGGCAAAGGTCCAGGGAGAGAGTAGCCTCAGACTCAGTGCACTTATATGAAGAGATGTCTGCTTATGTTGGGTTTTTAGAGTCTGTCTTAATATGTTAACAGAGTTGAGATTGTTGGAGAAGCTGGTGGTTGTTCCCCATGTGTGGGCCTCTCTTGACACTTGATGATAGGGTAGAAAGTCTAGGTGATTTTGGTGGAGTCATCGGATCAGCTGCATCTAGATCATGATCCCATCCCTATTCCCAAAGGAGCCAGGTAAATAGAGTATCTGACTCATGATGCAAAGTCCTCAAACATTACACGGGGATTCGGATGCTGAACCATTGAAAAAGAAGGAAGATATTTAATATATTTTTTAGTCTAACCTTTTAAAAACATAATGAATTTTGGGATCCTTTATAATACAAATTCCTCTTCTATCATTTTCTTTACAGTTTATTTGTTGAGAATCTGGGCCATGTGTCCTGTAGTTCCTACCATCTGAACTTCCTGACTACACACTCATGGTGCTGTTCAACATGTTTCTCTGTCCTCTGTATTTTCTGCAAATTGGCAGATGAATTCAGTCTTTTTTTTTTTTTTTTTTTGAGAGAGAGAATCTTGCTCTGTCACCCATGCTGCAGTCCAGTGGTGTGGTTAGGGTTTACAGCAGCTTCAAACTCTGAAACTCCTGGCCTCAAGGGATCCTTCCAGCTTAGCCTCCCGAGTAGCTGGGACTACAAGCACATGATACCATGCCTGGCTCATTTTTAAATTTTTTGTAGAGACAGGGTCTCAACATGTTGCCCAAGCTGGTCTGGGATCACGATCTAGATGCAGCTGATCGATGACTCCACCAAAAGAGGTCTCTCCTACTAATAAGTAGGAATTGACTGAGACTTCTGATTTCAGCCTGGGCATATAAGAAGCTTGGAAATCATCACTCTTGTATTTACGACAAGAAAAATCTGAACAAACTTGGCTTTCCTTCAACCACTCAGAGGCCTGAAGCTGCATGGCAATTTGACACCCTGAAATCTGGAGAGACAAATGTATACAGAGAGTCACAGCCAAGATCTTCTTACCGGGAGCAGATGCCTCTGGAGCCACAAACTGGTAGAAATGCTTATATGGTAATTTTGACAGACTGCAGGAGACTGAATATGGACTAGCATGAGAGTTAGAAAGTTCTAAGGGCCACAATCTTATGTCCAGGAATCGCACCATGTTCTGTCAGTGAAGATGTGACAAGGATTCCCCCGCAGGTTCTGGCAGGGGGAAGGGAAAAGTGATCTCCTCCCCAAAACTCATAACCCCAGTCTAATCAAGAGAAAAATATCCGACTAACCACAATGCAGGAACGTTCTGCAAAATACCTGACCAGTACTACTAAAAACTCTCAAGGTTATCAAAAACAAGGAAAGTCTCAGAAACTGTCACAGCCAAGAGGAGCCTAATAGAGATGATGACTAAATGTATTATGGTTATTATGGATTGCATATGTGTGTTCTTCCTAAATTCATATATGTTGAAGCCTTAACTCCCAATGTGATAGTATTTGGATATGGGGCCTTAGAATGACAATAAGAGTTAGATGAGATCGTGCAGGTGGAGCCCCCATGATGGGATTAATTCCCTTAAAAGAGACACCAGAGAGCTTGCCCTTTCTCTTTGCCATGTGAGGACATGGGGAAAAGGCAGCTGCATGCAATCCAGAAAGAGGGTCCTCACTAAGAACTGAATCAGCTAACACCTTGCTCTTCAACTTCCCAGCTTCCAGAACTGGAAGAAACCAACCCACTAGTCCTATAGACTGATCTTTTGATAAACATAGATATTGACCTTCTGGTCTTAAAGAACAATTACAAAGGGAGAAATAATAACTACAGTGGAGAATCCTGGTAGACAACACCTTTATCAAGTGTTTAAGGTTAACATCACCAGAAATATGACATATTGACCTCATGTACTCCCTACTTGTACGTCACATTAAGAACTTAACATAACTTTTATGGTATTGTTGCCAGAAAATGCATAATCTCAATCTAACTATCAGAAAATATCAAACAAACCAAATTAAAAGCTATTCTACAAAAAGTAATCACTACTCATAAAAACCGTCAAGGTCAAGGAATGAGGAACTGCCATAGTTTGGAGGAGACTCAGGAGACATAACTACCAAATACAACGTGGTATCTGAGATTACGTCTTGAAATAAACAAACAAAGAATGGCATTAGAAGAAAAATGATGAAATTAGAACAACATATATAGTTTGATTAATAGTACTGTATCAATGATAATTTCCTGGCATTGCTAATTGTACTACAATTATGTAAATAGTTAACATAAGAAGAAGCTGCATATGATTTCTCTATGCTATTTTTTGCAATTATTCTATGAGTTTAAAATTATTTTTAAATAAGAAATTGAAAATACATAGTGAAAAGACATGACACAGTATAAGAGAAAATAATTGCAACACATATAAATATAAAAAGACTCATATCCAGAGTACACTATAGATCAAATAGAAAAAGACAAACAACACAATAGAAAAATAGGCAAGAGACTTTAATAGGTACTTTACAAGAAAGGATATCAAAAATTCCCATAAATCCATCAGAAGGTGCTCAATTTTATGAATCATCAAAGCATCAAATTAATACCACAATAAACACCACATTTATTTACCAGAATGGCTAATGTAAAAGATGCACAAGATTGTGATGGGTCAAGATGTAGAGTAGCTGGTACTCTCATATACTGCTGGCCATAGTGTGAATAGGTACAACCACTTAAAAACTATATATATATGGTAGATAATCCCAAATATATAGTAGATATATTATATATAGTAGATTATATATATTATATAATCTACTATATATAAAATTATATATATACTATATATATGAAATTATATATATATACTATATATATGAATTTGACCTAATAATTGCACTTCTAGGTATATACTCCATTAGAAATGGGAACATATGTTCACCAAAAAATATGCCATAGCCAAAAACTGGAATCTACTCAAATGACTGTAAACGGAAGAATGGTTAAATACAGTGTGGTAATCATACAATGGAATACTACAACCACAAAAATTAATGGTACAAAGAACAATATGAATGACTTTCACAATCATAAAATTGAGCTAGAGGAGCCAGACATACATAAAATATACTATGAAATTATTGACATGAAAGTCAAAAAAAGCAAAACGAATCTATGGTTTTAAAACTCATGATGGTGATGAATCTGGAGAGGAGGCGGGAGTAGGGTGGAAACTTCTGGGGATCTGGTAAACTTCTTTTTATTGATCTGGGTGGTCTTCTGGGTATGTTCCACTTTGTGATTATTTATGGAGGGGGTACTCTTAGGATTTTTGCGCTTTGACGTATGTATGGTAGACCTCGGTATAAACATTTCCTTTAAAACTGTTTTTTCTTTAATAGAAACAATTGTTAGCTGCTTAGGAACACAGGTAAGGTGATACCCAGATATCAGCTGGGGTCACCCTTTCCTGGATTCCACCCCCACCATCCTTTTTGTGTGGGATGGGATAATAAACATTTGTCCCCAGTATCTACACACTTCTATCTCTGATTTTCTACTTCTGAGAAATTCTCTAACTCTTTTATTTCCTTTCTGTTCTCTATTTTCTTCTGCATACCTTCAGTTGATCCTGATGGGGAAGACAGGTGCCCTGCCTTAATTTAGTCTCAAAACACTCACAAAAAGCCAATGTAGGTCATAGACCTTTACTGATGATTTAGAGTAAATGGGGCAATGACTCAGTGACCCAAAAATTACTACTCCTTCCCTAGAAATCTCTGCATAACCTGCCCCTTAATTGGATACAATTAAAAATGGGTATAAATATGACTGCAAAACTGCCCTGAGTTGCTACTCTCTGCCTATGGGGTAGCCCTCATCTGCAGGAGTAGTCACAGAGTTGTAACACTGCCAGAGCTGTAACACTGTTTTCCATTAAGCTATTTTCTTCTACCTCTGGCTTGCTCTTGAATTTTTCCTGAGCAAAGCCCAGAACCCTGATGAACTAAGCTCCACTTTGGGGTTCACCTGCCCCACATCACTCTCACCATCATGGTGACCTTCTTCGGAATTTGTGTTTCCCATTTCTGCTCTGCCAGATTAAGTGTTCCGGTTCTCAGGGAAGGGAACACTTCCATTAGAGCACATAGTAAAGAGTACTCTGAATTTAAAGTTCCAACTATCACCCATCCACTTTGGGCTCCTCATGTCACCAAGAAAAGGAGTGTCATAAAGTAATCAACTCTAATTGCACTGAAGATGTAGGTTTGCTGTTACATGATAAGAACAGAGAGAGGTATATCTTGACCACCAGGTATTTCTGGGATATCCCTCGGTGTTTTTGTGCTCAGTAACAGTGGTGAATGGATATGTAGCAACCATAGTTAGAAAAGGGAAAGTCATTAAGGGCTTAGACTCTGAGGAAGAAGAGCTAGCTCACATTACACAAGCTAAGGCACTGTCAAAGGGAAAGATTTCTAGAATGGGTAGTGGAGGAGTGAGATGAGAAATAACAGTTTCAGTCACAGAACCAACTGCACTAGCTTGTCACAATAAGCCATGTGTATAGAGTCCTTACAGCTACTGCTGCTGGTTATGACCTAGAAGGGTACCCTATGATAGGGGCTTGACTTAGTAGAGATCATAAGTGGATCTAAAAAATACAAAGGATGGACTACATCACACATTTCTTGTGTCACTTATATCTTCCATGCAGATATCCACCAGCTTTCCTCAGGAGCTTCTTGACAACACCTCACTCAGACCTGCTATCACTTTTTCCCCAGAACATCTCTGATGCTGCAACACAGGATGTTTGCATGAACCCACTTGGCTTTCATGAATGTACAAACCAGAACTGCAGAGATAAGAGGACTGTAGGAGCTTTCTTTACTAATGGGAAAAATGGGGCCACTTCATAAATGCTTTTCTCTTTTTTTGTCCCCTGGTTGGACAATTCTGAGACATGTTCTGTTCCATGAGATTTTTGAGCAGTTTCTAGCTACACAGTGCATCGGCCGCCATAATGATGACCAATTCAACATGCTCCCTTGGATTATTTCCCCCTCCTCCTGTCTCACCCCTCATGCCTCCTCCCTTTCTCACTTGTATCACTCCCCAAATAAACTATCTGTAGGTAAGGCTTTGTGTTAGGGGTTCTCTTTAGAGAAATCTAGACTAAAATAAATTGGAGAAGAGATTAGAGCTGGAGAATGAAATTGATCAAAATTTCATTTCACTCCCTTCAAAACTGACTGTAATTAGTTTGGCAGGCTTGGCTATCATGCACTTATGTGAACTCTTAGGTATGAAGGTAAAGTTTTGCTGCCTGAAACAGATGGGGTCATTATTATTCTCCAGGTTACTAAGGATCCAGTAAAGTTCTAGTGGGCTACCTCAACTCAGTCTACCCTCAAAGAACCATCAAGAAATTATTTTTATAATTGCATTACATAAGAAACTGTATCTATAACCAAACTAAATTCTATGCTCACCTTATCAGCATTGTAAGACAGTTCCTCCTGTACTTGACAAGTATACTATCAATAAATAAATTTTAGTGTTTTAACATTAAAATCTTGTCTCTTTTTATTATCAGGCCTGAAAGTGATAGTGTATCATTTATAATGCACTCTGAACCAGGAATGCCCTCTTATAAAAGTGCTCAGTTTGTTTTTCCTCTGTAGAACAATATCCCTATAAACTGCAGAGAATCCATTGTTAAAACATGGAAGCTGTCTTTGATGATTTTAACCATACTAAGTAATAAAGTAGTCATTTTGGTCCAAATGCAAGAGAAAAATCTCTACCTTCCTTTTATTTCTGTGTGTCTCATTAAAGAAATGGCTAAGTGTTAATTTGGGAAATCACCAACCTTAAATGATGAAGGAGATGAGTTTTTTCCAATACCAATAATTTAAAAATCTATCTTTAGTATTTCAGGATTTGATAAGAAGAATGATGAAGCTATTAATAATTCTGCCTTAGTGTTACCAACAATTGTTTTAATGAAAGACAGTGTGTCTGGGTTTAATGTAAATCAGGCTAAGAGAAAGATAATGCCTTAAAAATAATTAGACATCCAATTGCAAAATCTTGCCTCTATAATTTTTCAACCCCACATCTTAGCCTGCTCTCCAAAGTAAAACTATGAAGGGTTCTCTATGGCTCCCTTTCTGATCCCCATGTTCACCTAGAAAAGACATGAATAACAAAGCTGTGCAAAACCTCCACGTCATTAAACAAACTCAGGTCCAAGAAATTGTTTCACTTAAACATTCAGCTTAGCCTAAATGTGATAAGTTCTATTGATATTTTTCTTCAGTCATGAAAAGTTAATCAAATTTTCCACCTGAAGACCCAACTGATAATTTAAAATGATAGATCAATTAAAATTAGTTGGAAACATTTTGAGATGAACAGAAAATAAGTTTTGAAAGTACGGGAGGATAAGAAACATGGTAAATTACATACTTTATATGAGTACAATTGAATAAATGCTTATATATTACTTAGTACATTGTGTGGTCTACAATATTTGAGTAAGTAAAATGCATGACAACTAATAGATCAAAAGATGGGAAAGAATATATGCATTGTTGAAGACATAGGAAAACTAGTCACTTACATTAAAAAGTAATAAATCAAAAATGCATGTTTTAATTTTAGGATAATCAGTAAAAGAACAGTAAAATGAATTATAAAGTAATGGAGAGTTAGCATGGACTACTACTTGATTAATAATTGACTAAAATTGAGGAAAAAGAAAACAATGAGTCTGTTCTCACACTGCTAATAAAGACATACCTGAGACTGAGTAATTTATAAAGGAAAGAGGTTTAATTGACTCACAGTTCCACATGGCTGGGGAGGTCTCACAATTATGGTGGAAGGTGAATAAAGAGCAAAGTCATGTCTTACATGGCAGTAGGCAAGAAAGCTTGTTTAGGGGAACTCCCATTTATAAAATCATCAGATCTCATGAGACTTATTCACTACCACTCAATCAGTATAGAAGAAACCTTCCCCATAATTGAATCATCTCCTCTTAGCCCTGCCCTTGACATGAGGGGATTATTACAATTCAAGGTGAGATTTGGGTGGGGACACAGCCAAACTATATCAGAACAAAAAGAAAGTAAATAGTAGGATAGTCAACTTAAACACAAATATATGAGAGTTTTAATTAAATGTAAGCAGTCTGAATACTGTGATTAAAAGATTTATCAATTTTTTTAAAGCCAGACATTTATGACATACATGAGATGCATTTTAAATGTAAGGCTGTAGAAATGTTGAAAGCAAATTAAAAAAAATTAAAAATATACACATATACACAAATATTAGCCAAAAGAAAATTGATAAAGTTATATAACATTAGAACAATGATTTTATGCAAAAGTCACTGCCTGTACATCTTTCAGTTTCTTAATTCTCTTTTTAGAAGTGTTCAGTCCTCTGTTAAATCAATCTGTTGAGTTCTTAATTTTGTCTGTTCTATTTTTCCAAGTAGAATTTCTATCTGATTTTTTCTTTATTCTTCTTCTTGGCTGAAAGACTCTATCTTGTCATGTATTTTTCTTGAACATTTTAATCACATTATTTTAAAGTCTGTGTCTGATAACTCTAATATTTTGATCTCCTATGGCTCTATTTCTATTATCTCAAGTTTTTCTCCTTGTTTTCAGTGATTTGTTTCTGTGTCTGGTGTGACTGATAATTTTTACTGGAGGTCAGACACTATATATGAGAAGATTTAAAGATAATGTGAGGCTCCTGATGTTGCTGATTTTCTACATGGAGGAAAAATGTTTGCTTCTGGCAGATAGCCAATTAAAGAGAAATAAATAAATGTAATTGATCTTGTACTGAACTGATCCAAGGTTATTTTTTTTTTCTTTTTTTAAAATAATAGTGATAAGTGTTCTATTTTTATGTTTCTTAGCCCAAGAGTATAGACTTGCTGGGTTTTAAAGGGTATGTTTGGAGTATTTTACCAGAGTCTTCTATGATGAGGCTTGAACTCCAGTATTATTCTCCCGAGCTTTTGAGACCATAAAATATTCTCCACTGTTTTTCATTCTAGTTACCAGTTTTTGTCAGACTTCTAGCCTCTTGGCCAAAAGTTATGGATTGGCAAATATTTCAATGGTCCAGGCAACAGTAAATATTGATCTTGCATCACTGTTATTCTGTTCTCCTTGCAATCTTGGTTCTTTATATCCTAATTATTTTTATTATTCTCTGAAGTCTTAAAACAAATTTTTAAAAAATTTCCAGATATTTTTGTTGTCTTACATTAAAAGATTTAGTTTCATGCAAGTTAGTCATCTATCATTAAAAGTAAAAACCCTCTGTTTTTTTGTTTGCATTTATTTTAGAGAGTGGATTAAAAAAATTTTTTTTAGACAAAAAAAATACTTTTATGTATTTACTGGCCATTGCTTTTCTTCTCTGTGAGTTCCTTGCCCACTATTTATTGGGTTGTCTTTTGGCTTATAATACATGAGGAACTCCAGAAACTGTTTAAGAGAAAGGAGATTGTAATATGTCTGCAAATATTTCTAGTCTGTAACTTGTCTTAATTTTTTTATGTTGTCATTTGTAACATAGAAATCTTAAATTTCGATAGTTAAATTTCAAACATCTTTTCCTGCATAGCTTGTGGATTTGGGATTTGGTTTAACAAATTATTTTCTATCCTGATGTCATAAAGATATCCTGCTAAGTTTTCTCCTAAAATTTTTACAATCTTAATTTTTATATTTAGGTCTTTAATATAAAAGATTTGTTTTTCTGTGTTGTCTTCTTAGGAATAACCAGTTGTTCTACAACATGTGTCAAAGTGCCAACCATTTCCAACCATTTGGTAATGACACTGTGTTTTTTAAAAATTAATTTTATTATTTTAAAGTATATTTAATGGTATTAATTTCTTGATGTTCACATGAGTTTCTTAAAGACAGTGATTGATTGCATCCTGTGGTTCTTTGAATCTCTCAAACTCCTCAACTTTCATAAAAATTAAATATAAGAAAATATTTATTAATGGATATATTGATCTAGGTTGATTGATAATATGTATTTATAAATAACATAGCATTTTCTACCTATCATAAAATATATACTCATGATTTCTAGCCAAAATTTTACAACCTATGCAAAAAAATATTGAATTTTGGTGGCCCTAAAATAAAGCTCTGAAAAAGTGATATCAGTGTTAGCTAACACTTACTGATTAAAGATTGTAAGCCTGGTAATGATCTAAGAACTTTATATGTTTTAACTCATTTATAAGAAAACTATGAGTCAGGTGAATAGCATTATCTTCCATTTTTCAGATGAGATAATAGACCACATTGTAGTAAAATTTTACTTAAGTTTATAAAGATAGTCAATACAGTCACTTTATTTAAATGTGCCTTATTTTAATTTGTAAAATAAATGAAATATTGCCACTACACAACTTTTAGGTAAGCATTGACTATGAATATATCTCTAAATACAGCTATAATCATTTCTGTGTGGTATGTTCAGATTTATATTTCTATATACAAATGCTGTTATCATTATCCTTAATAATTCATTAGAAGCTTACCAGGTTTGTGGTTTTGGACAAGGTGTTAAAATTAACTATAATTTGTTTGAATCTACATAAAAAATTTGGTATGTCTGAGTTTCACAATTCTTTCCTTGATCATGGCTGCATTTCAAGGGATAATGCACTTTATGTGCTGCTCTGGTGGTAAAAACAAATTTCACATAAATGGAGTAAAGAGCATTTAATGAACTGAGCTCCATGCATGTGAAAGCCAACAGCAATATTAGAAATGGTGTTTATTTTATAGCCCAGAAACTGCATTTTAAATGCTAGTATATGTTTATATGACAGTTCTATTAAATATAAAAGAGTCCCATTACAAGGGAAGCCCTTTGCATGGGCTTTTTATATGGTCTAAATAGCATACCCAGCTCTGCAACTACTCATGTGAGACATTTTTAGAACCTTATTTATGTTAAAGCCATAACAAACTAGCAACTAAAAAACTATAATGGGCACAAACGGCTAATAAAAATGAGATTGTTGAAAATACTTCTCAATAGCAACTTAGGAAGTATCCTGATGAAACAAAGTCAGGGCTTGGTGTCTCTGGAAGCCTGCCACCACAGTAATCACAGACATTCGGCCACAGGTACTCCCCTTTTCCATCTTTGCTTTTCTGGCTGAAAACTAAATAGCCAGTGCAGTTTTAAGATTGGTACTTGCCCCATTTTTCACTGTAATGCCTACGGAACCAGAGGTGCTCTAGAAAAAAATCCTAGGATCGTTCTTCCCCCGCTGCTCTGATTATTCACTGAGTGATCCCTCTGCAGAAGGGCAGATGCACCCAGGCTGATTAGAGGAGGAAGAACACCAGGATGCATTCCAGCTGTATTTGTGCATGTGTGTGCACACAAGCCACATATGTGTGCAAAGAGGTGCATGTGTGTTATATATGTAAGTCCTCCAGACTTGAAATCTGGATCACTTCTCTACTAAACTGCCATGTTTAGACAAGCTGGCTAAAATGAACAGGTCAACCATTTATTTATAGAGTGGAAACTATTTGATCTGGGGTAGATAGCTCTACAGGCATACATGTTGAGCCAAAGTCATTTTTATTGCTGCATCTTGCAGAATTCCAAAATAGTTCACGTGGCCCTTCATGTGAGCAAAGGAAAAATTCCCACAGAAGGGTGGGCTGGTCAAGGGTAAAATGTGGCTTGAATCACCCCAAACCAATATCTGTTTATATAAGCAAGAGTGTAAAAGAATGGGGGAAGAATACCTTTGAGTTTTAAACTGGTGATAACCTCCTAATGAATTTTGCCCATCCAGTCCCTGGTGGTACTCTGCTAGGGCAGAACTGAGGCAAACAACAGAATACATTAATGCTATCTCTTTGCACACATGGATGTTGGAATCCTGTTACATAGAGTTTGAAAACCAATCATCTATTGTAGTTATGCCAAAACATCTGGTCCCAAAACCATCCATTTTTGGCATAGGATCACCTTCCAGGTCATTGATGTTCACCTCTCACTCAGTATGGAAATTTCCTCCATCACACCCTGATGATGGTCTGCCAGTCTATTTTTGAACTCCTCGTGTTGGGAAGCACATGACCTTAAAACTTATCCAGTGGGCCAGGCTCTGTGGCTCACACCTGTAATCCCAGTATTTTGGGAGGCCAAGGTGGGTGGATTACTGGAGGTCAGCAGTTTGAAAACAGCCTGGCCAACATGTGAAACCCTGTCTCTACTAAAAATACAAAAATTATCTGGGCATGGTGGTGGGCACCTGTAATCCCAGCTAACTCAGGAGGCTGAGGCAGGAGAATCGCTTGAACCTGGGAGGCAAAGGTTGCAGTGAGCCGAGATCATGCCATTGCACTCCAGCCTGGGCAACAAGAGCAAAACTCTGTCTCAAAAAAAAAAGAACTTGTCTAGCTTCACTTGTAAGGAAATTCTTTGCAAAACAATTCTGAAAGCACATATACTTAATTTATGTTAGCATGTCACTTAAGTGAAAATGGCTACCCAAGAACAGCTGGCTCATCTTATACACTTCCCACTGCCATTCTCGGAATTTCTCTCTGGGACAGAGAAAAAGTATGAATGTATAGTTATGACTACATTTATGAATATTAATGTCTTTTTTAGCTTGTGTTGTCCTGCTCAGGTTCTGAGCCTTTGTTGTGCTAAGGGAAGAAGAAAACTGGAGGCAGGGCGTGGTGGCTCATGACTTTAATCCCAGCACACTGGGAGGCCGAGGTGGGTGGATCATGAGGTCAAGAGATTGAGACCATCCTGGCCATTCATCCACATGGTGAAACCCCGTCTCTACTAAAAATGCAAAAATTAGCTGGACATGGTGGCATGCACCTGTAGTCTCAGCTACTCGGGAGGCTGAGGCAGAAGAATTGCTTGAACCCGGGAGGCAGAGGTTGCAGTGAGCCCAGATTGTGCCACTGCATTTCAGCCTGGGTGACAGAGCCAGACTCCGTCTCAAAAAAGAAAAAAAAAAAAAAAAGAAAACTGGAAGGCAGGAGGAGGTAGACTGGTTTACATTAGAAAGGCACGGAGCCCTTTGTAGAGAACCAGAAAGGCCCTGGAAAGCAGCATACTGAGGGAAGAGTTGGAGCTCACATTAGCAGTTTGTGGGGAGAGTTTTATGAGAAGAGAAAGATATGAGGACAATTGCCTGGGGTTGCAGACTCTGAGAGACACAAGTGCCGGGGATTTTAGGAATTTTGAGTCTGTTACTCTCTCTGGTTTGTTTTTGAGACATCAGCGAAGATCAATTGCTTTTCAAGGTATTTGAAGTTTGATTTCTGGATGAAACAGCTTATTTGTTCTATGCTTCTCTCAGGTCAATTAAGATGGGATCTTGCTCTAGATTTCCCCCTCACTAGCATCTTTGTCACTGGGTAGTTGCTGTTAAGGGTACATGGAGACACTATTATCAATATTTTGTCGTTTTGGAAAATATGAGTCAGTCTATCTGAGTCTGATGAACTCTGAAGTGCAAACAGTAAGTTTCTGGACCTGCAAATCTGAGGGTCTGATTTTGAAATATGTGGAAGGTAGGGGAAGAAGAACCAGTGCTGTAGACTGGGGCTGCCTAGACATCACCTCACATTGTGCTGTGGTTTTAGGAAAGTCACCAACGAGGCTGGGAGCGGTGCCTTATGCCTGTAATCCCAACATTTTGGGAGGCTGAGGTGGGAGGATTGTTTGAGCCCAGGAATTTGAGGCCAGCCTGGGCAACATGGTGAAACCTGTCTCTACTAAAAAGACAAAAAGTTAGCTGGGTATGGTGGTGCCTGTCTGTAGTCCCAGCTACTGGGGAGGCTGAGGTGGGAGGATCACCTGAGCCTGGGGAGGTGCAAAGCTGCAGTGAGTCATGATTGTGCCATTGCACTCCAGTGTGGAAGACAGAGTAAGACCCTGTCTCAAAAAAAATTTTTTTAAAGTCACTAAGGCTTGGAGATGGGCTCTCATTTTCACAGATTGAAAAATTTGTTGCTGTTTGAGCCTTGGAGTTGATCAAACTCTGAGAGATTGACTCATATTTTTTAAATTCAGGAGATATTGATGTGTTAAATTAAAATATCAAATATCCTAGTGTATAATATCAGTTGGTTTTTCACCCATTGGGAAAGAATATGGAAAAACCACTCCGAATTTAAGTTATTTTGTAAGTGTGGGATTAGAGCAAGCAGAAGGGGCTAGGAGACGCTTGTCTTAAAAATTCGCTTCTGCAAGAGGCACAGAATTGCTGAGAGTAAGCTGGAAGCTTGATTGAGCTGATCTTCTATTGCCTAATTTGGCTCAATAAACACCATCATTCTGTGGTCCTTTGCCAATCACTAATCCATCCTCCACTCCTGTTGATACAACTTTTCTTTCACTCTATTATTATCACTAATATGTATATAGTCAAATGCACCATTCTAATTTCAATCCAGGAGGCATGCTGTCTATTTCTTACTGCACTTTCTAATATTTTCTTTTCTATTCAATTTTTAAGGCATTTGTTTGACTTTGTAATAACTCCAAAGAACAAATATTTTTGTTTTGACTCTGTAGTTGGTATTATGTAGTATGTTAGACAGAAAACAGATCTAGGAAGAATGCCATTTACAAGCTCACCCCTCCCTTCATCTTTTTCCAAACCCACCTGCGGTAGATAACTAATGTATCTCTCCTCTGCATTCACACAAACATATATAAACAGATGTAAAATGAGGACATATTTATTCATGAATCTGTAACCTTTTTCCACTTAATGTATTATAGACAGCTCTTTGCATTTTCCCTCCAACTCATTTTTTGACAGTGTCCAATATTCTATCTTGTTAATTTTCTATAATTTATTTAATTAGCTCTTAGTTACAAACATTCTAATTATTTCCAATATTTTGCCCCTATAAACAATGCTTCAATAAACTCAAACTTTGCACAATAATCTTTTTTCTTTTCCCTATAGGAGAAAATCTCAAATGTGGGATCACTGGGTCAAAGGCTACATACAGTTTATATTTTAATAATATTTCTAGACTCCTTTCTTGAAATATTTCCTAAACCAGTGCATGTGGGAGAACTAACTTCCTCTCATTCTCATTTGTACTGGATATCACCAACCTTTAAAATTTTTGTCATTCTGACACTTTAAGTTGCATTTCTCTCATTAGTGGTAGATTTGAGTTTTTCTTAAAAAATCTGTTTGCTGATATGCACTTCTTTGACAGCGTTTTGACTATTAATATGATTTGCTTGTTTTTTTCTGTTGGGTAATTTTAATTTTTTCAATCAATTTGTAGACATTCTTTCTTTCACTCTATTGTTTTTTCTTCTTGTCCTTCTTCCCTTCTTCCTTCCATTTCTGTCTTCATCTCTGTTCTCTCCCTCCCTCTCTTCCTTCCTTATCTTCCTCCACCCTTTCTCTTACTCTCTGTCCCTCTTTCTCTCTGTTCCCTCTTATCTGCATCTCATTTTTTCTTTCTTTCTAAGCACCAGACTTGTTTTCCATTTGAGCTTCTTTATGGTATCTTTTATTATACATCTCAAGTTTTTACATGACAAAGCAAATATGTCTGTCTTTCTCACAGGTTTTCTGAAAATCCATCTTGTTTATTAAAGTCTTCTTCATCTTATCACTATTATGCATTTCATTAGGCAGATGTTCTGAGCTCCAGTATTCTACCATACACTGGTGTGATTTATGTCAGAATAAGGACATACAGCAGAAGGCCTGCTGGGTCCCCTTTGGTTTATTATTACTCCAACACGACATGAGCAGAAAGTTATGTTTTAAAAGTACACAAAATATTTTTTTTTAAATTTTAAATACAAAGAATTATTTAATGTTACATCCTAGAATATTTCTTGTGATTGAATTGTTCTAGCCTATGGTGTCATTCTCTACTTGTAAAGTAAGAGTTTGGGCTAATCTCTGTTGTTCTAGTTTCTTCCTAAAATGTAAACAATTTTTAAACTGTATTACCAGTGCTTTCAAGATAACATCTACAAGTTATTTTAGGGCCCTGAATACAGTATCTTTGGAACTGGAATATGTTAATCAAAGTTAATCAAATGTTCTCTCGTTTTCTTATTTTCTATCTTAAGCTTTAACTCCCTCTATCCGAAGTTGGTTCTTCCTGTTTGGAGACTCTTCACTCTCACAGGACTCTCCTAATAATACAGCTTCTGGGTATAGGATACCAAGATTGCTAAATGGATAATATCAATTTGAATGCATCTAGTTATATCTAAATTCAGTTCCTGATTAAAGATACTGACATCATAATAATTGGGAGGAAATGATAGATTTTGACTTTTGTAGGTTTTAAGAACTCCAAGTCTACTAGAATGGTTAAAACAACTTTGAGAACAACAACAAAAAAATAGAGTTAGAGCACAAATACCACATGATTTTAAGATTTATTATAAAGCAGTAGTAATTAAGATAGTAGTGGTATTGGTACAAAGATAGAGAGAATAGAACAATGAAATAAAATAGTCTAGAAAATGACAATTGATTTTCAACCAAGGCGCAAAGGTAATTCAATGGTGAACGGACAGTCTTTCAACAGAAAATTCTGAGACAAGTGGTTATTCACATGCAATAATAGACAAGCAAGAAAACTTTTATCTGTATGTTATACCATGTGAAAAATTAACTCAAAATGGGTCATGAATCCAAATATGAAACCCAAAACTCTACAATTTCTAGAATAAAACATAGGGAAAACCACTGTAATTTTGGATTAGGCAAAGATTTCTTAGATGGAACACCAAAAGTATAATCCATAAAAGAACAAATTAACAACTTAGACTTCATAAAAATTAAAAAAAAATTCTTTGAAAATCATTGTTAAATAATAAAAAGACAAACCAGTACTGAGAGAAAATCTTTGCCTAGCATACATTTGATAAAAGACTAGTATCCAGAACATATAAGGAACTCTCAAAAATCATTTTTTTTCAGTGGTCAAAAGTTTTAAATCAACACTGTATCCAAGAAGATAAATAAATGGCAAATAAGCACAAGAAAAGATATTTAATATATTTAAGGAAATACAAGTAAATCTACAATGAGATGGACCAGAGATTCTTCTCAGGGGTCATAGTGTCTTCCTGCTTTAAAAGTGCTTCCATGAACCTGGTCCTCCTCTCACTTCATTCCCTACCCAGATGGCTGGCTGCTTAGAACCAGCCCTCTGACACCTTCTCATGGATCCCTTGGACAGCGCCAAGTTCCCTGTCACCTGCTATGGTGACTGGTCCCCCAAGCAGGTGCACAAGAACTACTACCACAACTGGGGGGTCACCGTCAACCACCCCATCAACTTTGAGCTCAGCACTTCCCCATCTACCTGCCAATGTCTTGCTACTTTAACTGTGATTATGTAGCTTTGAGAAACTTTGACAATTTCCTCACCAATCTCATGAGGAGAGGGGGAAATGCTGAGAAACTGTTGAAGCTGCAGAACCAACAAAGTGGCCAACTCTTCCTTCAGGATATCAGGAAACCAGGCCACGGCCACTGAGAAAGTGGGCTGAATGCAATGGCATATGTGGTACACTTGAAGAAAAGCACGAATCAGTCACAAATGATCACTGAAAAAAAAACAGACCCCATTTGTGTGGCTTCATTGATAGTCATTATCTGAATGAGCAGGTACAATCCAATAAAGATGGGTGACCACTGAAACCAACTTGCATGAGATGGGGCCCCTATAATCTGGCACAGCTAAGTATGTCTTTGACAAGCTCATCCTGAGAGACAGTGAGGCTGACAGCTAAACTTTAGGTTGGTTCCCCTCATAGCCAAGGGAGTGACGTCCACCAAGGCAGTGCATGCATTTAGGTTTATCTGTATCTTTTCTATAAGTTGTACCAAGAATCCATTTAAGTTCTCTCAGATGTACGATGTTTTCAAATAAAGTAATTTGGTAACCTTTGTCTCCCAGTGAGATGCCACTGCAGACCTGTTAAATGGCTAAAATTGTAAAAGCTGACCAGGCCACATGTTGGCAGCAAAATGGATCTCTTACCCACTGCTGGTGGAAATGTAAAATAGTACAACCACTTTGGAAAACAGTCCATTTTGTAAAAAGTTAAACATATACCTATCACATGATCTATCCCTTCCACCAATTATTACCCAAGAGAAAATGAAAGCACAAGTCTTTATAAAGATTTGCACACAAATGCACATTCAAGCTTTATTTATAATAGGCAAAATGTGGAACCAACTCAAATTACTGTCAATAGATGAATGCATAAACTATTGTGGTATATGGTATATCTATCCAATGGAGAGGTACTTATCAGTAAATATGAACTACTGATATATGCTACAATATGAATGAATCTAAGTAATTATGCTGAGTGAAAAAAGTCACCGAAAATAGAGATTAAATCCTATATGGTTCCAATTTTATGAAGTTTTAAGAAATGCAAGCATCTGTAAACTGACAGAAAACAGATCAACAGTTACCAGAAGAGAGGTTAGGAGGTATTGGAGGAAGGGATTATGAAGAAGTCCAAAGAAACCTTTGAGAGTGATGAGTATGTTTCCTATTTTGTAGGAGTAGTTCAAATTCTACACTTTGAATATGTGCACTTTATATATGTCAGGGACATCTCAATAAAGCTGTTTTAAAAATCTCTAAATGGTGTGAACGTCTATCAGTTTCATCTTTAAATGCATCATTTAAATGTGTCTTTAAAGTGGAAGTCACAGCACAGGGGTGCACATGCAGGAAGGAGCAGAGATTGCTCCCCCGCACTGGTGGCTCCACGGATCCTTCCTCCGGCATCTCCCTGCCCTCCCTAGCTTGCAGGGGTGGGGTCATGCAAGGTGGCTATTGCTTTTGTGGCTTGCTTCTTTTTCTCTCATCTTTTTCTCTTCTTTTTCTCTTGGACATAATTTTCTCAGGGCTTAATATACTCAATGAAATTATTTAAGAAAAGATATATATAAAACCAGTAAACGTCCTTCTTCCTCCATTTCTTCCTTTAAAAGCCATACCAGTTCTTAGAGTAAATAGCATTGCTTTTTTGTGTTTTTTTTTTTAATCAAAGAAAAATATTAACATCAGATTTCCATTTGACAGTTGAAAAACAAGGGAATGAGCAGAGTATGTGAGCCTTCTTTCTAGGGAAATTGGTGCAAGTAGATAGGCTTTATTAACCTGGCCAAACAAACAAGAAAGTGGGAGGGCTGGCCCACAAATCCCATCTGGTTCTTGACTAAAGTTCAGCCTGCAGTCTGAAAGCCCCAAGTGACAAGGCTGTCTGCTTCCTCTGTGGAAAGCATCCACTAACTTCATGGGTTTCGAGGATCAAAAATTCAAAAACCACAGATGGAGATTCTCTGCTCAAATCTGCCCTGCTTTTCTCCTTTTTGTGCTAATGGCTGTGTGTCTCTTCCTCCATGGGGCCCCTTCTTTATCTCCCCCTGTGTGACTGTGTGTGGTCTCCTTGCATGTCTATTTCTCCTCCCCTCTTCTTTGACTCTCTTAACTGTATCTTGAAGTTAAAATTTGTTTTTATTATTTTATTTAATGAATGGGATGTTTGAATTGCCTTCCTTTAAAGTAGATGGGTGGCATATTTTATTCCTCTCAAAACCACTCCAATTACAATGAATTTACAATGCTTTATGCTTTTATTTATATGGCTTTCAATTTGCTTTATTTCTGTGCTAGTGGCACTTCCCTCTCCTCTCCTGCCAGTGATTGTAAAGTAGCAAACAATTTAGTGAATTATTGTAGTTTACAGACCTTTTCGCAGGTGTTGACAAAAAGTGCATTACAATCGAGTTGGCAGTGCGTATAAGTATTTGTTGTTTTTATCTTTCGAATATTTTTTCTATTTTGATTTTCAATAAAAAATTGATGATTAAGATGAAACTAAGCATACGTATTTTTTTAAAGCTTGCTTATTTAACAAAACTGTGATAATCTTCAAAAACAACAGCAAAATTAAGAATACGAAATCAGTAGTAGTCAACACAAAACATGAAGTTTCTAATATTGGCTCTGGCCACTTTTCTCATTTTGAAGGAGAGGGCAATTGTGGCCGCACTATTTGCACTGAGAGATCATAGAGGACACTTGTTTCAGGAATTTGGTTTCACACAATGTCAGAGCCTTAAACTTCAGAGAAAGTTGACTGCATAAACTCTTACCAATCATCTGTGAGGCTGTTGTTCTACCTAATAAAACATGAAGCCAGGGATAATGGGCCTTGTAACAATTACAGCACAGAATGAAAGAATAATAAAGCAAAAAGCAAATGAGAGAAAAATTACAAAAGAGTTTTGGAAACTTTAAG
This sequence comes from Ateles fusciceps, assembly GCA_036589455.1. Lineage (NCBI taxonomy): Eukaryota > Metazoa > Chordata > Mammalia > Primates > Atelidae > Ateles > Ateles fusciceps. The sequence goes on from JAZHEH010003259.1 coordinate 8,579,157, forward strand.
CAAAAATATTCTAAAATGATTTAGCCAATTCTTCAAGGAGACTAGAAAAAAAATAAAATACTGCTTGAAATCCTGTGCCTCCAATTCTCTATTATATTTTATTATTTTAATTATAGAAAATAAACAATACAAGGAAGTTCTTTTGACATACAAATTGGAGGTAACTTCTTTTGTAGTTCCTTTATTATACCATCAGCTCTTTCCAGCTCTGCTCTTACTCTGTGACTTCCTTATAAAGAGAAGTTATAAAATTTCCAAAATTGCACCCACCTGCAGGAGTAAGATTTAGAGATGGGAGGATTTCCAGAAGGAGAGTTCAGCCACATTCCTACTGACCTCTAAAGATATAAAACAACCCCTTAGTGACCAGGCCTCTTTAATAATAGCCAACCATGCAGGGGGATCTCTTGCCTGCATCCCATCTCTAACCTGGGCCTTTCCTGCCCACATGAAAAATGCCCAATGATATTTGAACAATTAATACTACCACATCAGCAGATGAAGTGGATGGTGGAATGTTACATCAAATTTAGATTAAGAAGCAACCAGTAGAAGGGGGAGAAATCTCAAGAGCAACTCTAGTTAGAACAGACTTTGGCCTTGGCTTTTCCACACTGCAGCAAACACACACTCTTTTAGGTAAGGAACAGCCAGCAGGCATGGTGTACTTTACCCACAGTAGCTGAAGGGTCTTCAAGCAAGACTTGAATTCCTCACACCTTCCCGGGGAGAGAATCCGGAGGCTGCCGCCTTCTCTGGGATTCTTCAAAGACAGTCGTTGGCAGCCAGAGGCTAATGGTGTCTCCTCTGCTGCTGAATTCAGCACTAGGATGAGGAAGCTGAGACTGAGGCACCCAGACCTTGGACTTTTGGGTTGAGACTCAGCCCCAGAATTCCTTACCATGTAGTCTCCTTTGTCTTTCTAAAGACAAAAGAGCAGCCCTTACCCATGCTACTACCATCTGTGGTGCCCTAAACTTCACTATGGGCTCTGATCAATTGCAAGGCAGAGACTGTCTTCACCAATTCCACCCCCCTGAGTCTTATCTGAACCTAAAGCCAATTGCCACGTCAAATGGGCACCCATCTTGGAAGAGACAGGGTTGATTGCCTATAAGGAGGAGCTGGTGTGAATATTAGCAGTAAGTCTTGATTTCTGCCAGGTGAGGCTCAAAATGGCTGCAGCTGGGCTGAGACAAGCATGGTATCATTAGGTGATGAGAATTCATCAGAATTTGTGCAGGTTAAAAGGATCATTCAGGATTAAAGAAGGAAAGAGGATTCAAGACTAGGAGCTTTTCATATTAGAAACAGTTACCAGTTGAGGGCTTTCTATGTTCCATGTGCTTTACCTGTATTTTCTCTAATCCTTATTACAATTATACTAGATAACCATACATTCATTCTCAACAAATATGAATAGAAACCTACGCTGCTGAGTTAAATGCTTAATTATGGGAAGATAGCTGAGAATAAATCAGCTTGCCTTTCTGGAGCCTACATAACATCTAAAATCCCCTTCCTGTTACAGATGGGGAAGCTGGAGCTCAGGAAGGTTAAGTAACGTATCAAGGATCCATAACCTGTAAATGTGGAATTGGCCTTGATTCAAACCCAGATCCTCTGATTGAAGTGTTTTTCTTTTAAGCTCAATACTAACAATTTTAAACTTTTTTCTTTTTATAACACATATCATATTTGGGATCCACTGTTTAATACGCCATCATAGGCTAGGCTGTGTCATTGATAAACCATATTTCAGTATTGTTCTCCCATTCACGTTTAGAAAAATGCACCTAGGAGAAAGTGTAGGAATGATGAAACATCTTCTCTATTTTATTTCAAAGAAATCTTTCAAAGACACCATTGTTTTAATTATCACTGTTTCAAGCCCATATTTGCATGCTAGACATCAGCTAGCCAACTGTAGACGAGTTGTTGGCTAAGCCACATGTCTGCTAGACTGTCCTATGCTCTATCTAGAAGGGATCAGGCATGGGACACAGTGGTGAAGGCACAACTGCTGGCCTCAGATGAGGGCTCTGTATTAAATATGACAGTTATCTGGCAGTGTGAAAAACTTCTCTTCTTCTACCTCTGGAGTCTTACAGAGCTGGGTTTGCCAGAACCCATGTGGCTAGTCTCCCACTGCAGAGCCCGGGGAAATGCCACACTTTCAGTGTGGAAGGTCCAGTTGTGACCCATTTTTATCAGTTTCTACCTGACTTTAAGGCCTTTATATAGTTTGTATCTGTGTCCCCAACCAAATAACATGTTGAATTGTAATCCCCAGGAAAGAAGCTGGGGCCTAGTGGGAGGTGACTGGCTCGTGGGGATGACTGGCTCACCAGCTCATGACTGGCTCATGAATGGTTTATCACCATCCCCTTTGTGCTGTCCTCATGATAGTGAGCGACCTCTTGCAAGATCTGGCTGATTAAAAGCATGTGGCACATCCCCCATCACTCTCTCTCTCTTTCTCACTCCTGCTTTTGCCATGTGATGTGCCTGTTCCCCCCCGCTTTGCCATCTATCGTGATTGGAGGCTTCCTGAGGCCTCCCCCAGGAGCAGATGCTGTGATGCTTCCTTACAGCCTGCAGAACCCTAAGCCAGTTAAACCTCTTTTCTTATAAATTACCCAGTCTCAGGTATTTGTAAACAGCAATGCAAGAATGGCCTAATACAGGCCTTATCCACTGGACACAGCTGTCTTGGGGACTAGATGGAGGTGTAAGATCTCAGGGTTCTTATCTCAGGTGATAGGACTGGATGTTTGGGGTTTGGTTGCATTTACTTTATGTTAATTATTTGGAATTACTTATTTCCAAACAATTAAAATTAATATTATTTGGATGATCTCAAATAAATTTTTGTGGCCTCCAGCTTCCCCAGGAAAACAATCGAAGCAGAAATTTGTAAGAATTTTTTTCAGAAAAATATATACACATCTACTCCAAAAAGTGATTTGATGGAGAGAAAATACCTTCTTACATTTCAAATGAAGGAGAGAGAATTGTCACATTTGCACTTATATATTCATTTGTGTTAATAGAAGAAGTCATGGTTTAAGTAAAACCAGTTTGGCTTTTTTTTTAGGTAGAAAAATGTATTTGTCAGATTTCAGTAAAAGAGCAAGAAATAAGTGTAAGCAGTTCAAATGCATGGGGTTTAATGCAGGGAATCTGGTGTTTATGAAGCCAGTGGAAAGGCTGGAGGGGCCAAAGTCGGATTGCAACTGGACATTTGTTTTCAAGTTGCACCACTGCAGCTTCAATCCACTGGTCAGGAGACTGCTACCACCTCAACCCACACCCAGGAAGCTGGAGATAGAGGAACATGGAGTCTGGCCCTTGCAGACCCCCACTCTACCAGAGCTCCTGATGAGCCAGCATGGGTGCTTCCCACCCTTCCGCCTCTTAAATCTCATGCTTCTCAATGGCAATGCTTAAATCACACCCAGGGTGCAAAATCATCTCTCCAGTTCCAAGAGAGTTTCAGAAATGTGGTGTTTAGTCTTACAAACTTGAAATGCAAGAAAGGAGGAGGAGGGATTGCTGTAGACTGTCAGTAGATACTCTCTAGTACAATCTGTTATTATATTAGACTAAAACCAAAGTATTACTGTGTTACTTTCCACGAGCACAGTATTCCTGACAAAGCTAATGCATCATCAACACAATGAACACTCCAATGGCCAGGAGCTACAGTCCATATTTACAAAGGTAACTACATTGTATAAAAATAAATTTGTTATTTCTGGTAATTCAACTCTGCTCTCATAAGAAATGATATAATTATACCACTTTAAAATCTTACCTCTATGATGCTTATGGATTAAATATGACGATCTGTCTTTTCATATAAATAGCTTAGAAGTTACAAACAAAATAAACCATTAAACCAAATAATTTAAGTTCCATTAATAAAAAATCATAAACTAATTTCATAATGAGTGTAATATAGATATTTGTATTGGTTAATTATGCTTCTGTTGATTAATTTTTACTTTTTATGACAAAATGAATAATGCCGATAAAGCTGGTCAATTAAATTTTCCTGTGGTTCAATTTTTTTCCTTCTTCTGAAACTAGATTTGGTGTCTACCATGTATCAGAGTGTTATTTTCAAGTATGAAACACAAAAAAGACTAAAGCATTAAGAAATGTTATTTGGATGATACCAAAGACATTTTTGTGATCTCCAGCTTCTCCAGGAAACAGACTGAAGCAGAAATTTGTATGCAAGCAGTTAATGCTGAGTGCCCTTGAAAGAAATGTCTATGAGGAGTGAGGGACACAAGATTGGGCAAAGCGGGAAATTAAACTATAATTCAGTTTTAATGGAGGCCTCAGAGGATCCTCTGGAGTTGAGGTGACCCTTCAGTGTTGTCCTGAATCTAGGCAAGTATGCCAACCCTCTTTACACCTCTCTTGACTACACTGGATGTGGACTGTGCCCAGGGAATAGGGGAACCTTGGGTGAGGCAACTCCCATCTACAAAGAGCAGTGTTCAGAGAGGAACTCATTTGTGAGCTGTTAGCAGCCAACCCCCTGGCGTCTGGAAGAATGAGGGCCTCAGCCCCTAAGGGGGAGATCTGTCCGGCAAACCACAGCACTTTGGCAGGCTGAGATGGGCAGATTGCTTGATCCCAGGAGTTTGAAACCAGCCTTGCCAACATGGTGAAACCCCATCTCTACTAAAAATACAAACATTAGCTGGGCTGGTGGCACGTGCTTGTAGTCTCAGCTACTTGGGAGGCTGAGTCACAAGACTTGTTTGAACCCAGGAGGTGGAGGTTGCTGTGAGCCAGTCTTGCATGCCTGCACTCCATCCTGGGTGACAGAGTGAGACACTGTCCCAACAGAAATAAATAAAGAAATAAAATAGACATAGATAAATACGGTGAGCATTTCAGGTGAGGAAATGAGCGCAGAGCCTGAGAAGTAGAATCCGTGTAGAAAGTCAGTCATGATTGAAAATAAACCAGATTATGACGAATGTGTTAACTACCATAAGAATGACAATTATTTTCTGGAGAATATTGATCTCTTAGTATTTTCTAGTGTTCACTATACTTTGCTTCTTTTGCCAACTTTATCTTCTTGTACTATAACTTTTCTCCAAAGAAATTTCTATTACTGATCTTTCTTTTCATTTATTTTACTTTCTCAACTTCTATTTTAGGTTCAGGAAGTACGTATGCAGGCTTTTACATGGGTAAATTGTGTGTCACTGGGGTTCGTTGTACAAATTATTTCATCACCCAGGTAGTGAGCATAGTAACCCATAGGTGGTTTTTAGACCCTCATCCTCCTCCCACCTTCACCCTTCAAGTAGGCCTCAGAGTCTATTATTCCCATATTTGAAAAGCTCCTGGGAAATAGTTTTCTTCTTTCTTCAAGTTGCATTGAAATTTTTGTAGATTTTTTTTTAATCTGACATATTCTGGGCTGCTGAATGAAGAACAGGCCCAACAGACTGAGACTGTGACAGTGATTCATTTGTACTAGGATGTTTAAGAAATGCTTATGTTTCAGCTGAAAGTCAAGAATCCAACCATTTAAACATCCATGATTTTTTGTTAATCTGGAAGGTATGTTACACAAAATGTCCCCTATAATATCAAGTCAAAAACACGAACACTGGAATCGCCTTTAAAATTAGATTTGGGAGTCAGGAGAACACCCATTATGGAAATCAATTATATGTATCTTGGGCTTTTCATCGGTGGTCAGTCACTCTTCAGGTGACCCAATGGGACTCACTAGATAGAATCAAGCCATACCATAACAGGATTACAGTGAAGAAGCAGCTTGTCACTAAGGAAAGCTACTTCCTAATGCCCTCATTCATGATTTCTCCAGGGTGACTATGTGGTAGAGTTAGGCTGCTACGCTAAGTGCTTCCCAGCTCGTAATGGGCCTCTCGTTCCCACACCATATCAGCATCCCCATGGCCAGCCTCTGAGTTTAGTGCAGCTGTACTGCACAGTTTCAGATGAACTCATGTTCACGTTGGTCAACAGTGTCCTACCTCAAGGGCACATGCCCTCTGCTCTTTCATTCTCCTGCATTCAAGGTGCAGCCCACATGGTGGAGGGAGGAGTTTTAATGTCTGGAGACACTCTTTAACCAAGGAGGGGTGGTAACTGGTAGGGAAATGACTCCTCTTTCTTTCATTCTTCAGGGGGACGTGATGAGAGGCATTCTGCTCATGTCCCAAGCAGTCCCAGAGAAATGGATTGTATTGCCCAAAGCAGCAACCTCAATGAAACATCTTTAGGTTGGCTTTTCCTTCTTTCCTGTCTTACTTCTTTCTTACTTCTCCCAGAGGCCAACTCCCAAATAAACTTCCTGAAGCCAAGTTCTTGTCTCTGCTCTCCCTTTTGGGGACACCCGAAAATGACACACTTCTGATTATTATCATTATTATCATCATCATCATGCTATTTCATCATGTCGAATACTCCCTGCTAAAATTTTGCAAATTTTAAGTGTTTGTGTGTATTTGGGTCTATTTTTGTGCTCTGTTCCACTGATAATCTTTTTAATTTTTTGGTTTTTTAAATACTTTGTTTTAGATTCAGGGGGTACATGTGCAGGTTTGTTACATGGGTATATTGTGTGATGCTGAGGTTTGGGCTTTTGTTGAACCTGTCACCCAGATAGTGAGCATAGTACCCAATAAGTCATTTTTCAAGCCTTGCTCTCCTTCCTCACTCCCCAGTTTTGGAGTCCCTGGTGTTCCCAGCATTATGTTCATGTGTATCCAAGGCTTAGCTCCACACTTAAAAGTGAGAAAATGTGGTATTTTGTTTTCTGTTTCTGTGTTAATTCACTTAGGATAATGGCCCCTAACTGCATCTGTGTTGCTACAGAGGATGTGAGTTCATTCTTTTTTATGGTTGCATAGTATTCCATGGTGTATATGTATTATGTTTTCTTTAATCCACCATTGATGAGCACTTGGATTGATTCTATGTCTTTGTTATTGTAAATAGTGCTACGATAAACATGCAAATGCAGGTATCTTTTTGGTAGAATGATTTCTTTTCCTCTGGGTAGACACTAAGTAATGAGATTGCTGGGTCAAATGGTGATTCTATTATTCGTTCTTTGAGAAATCTCCAAACTGTTTTCCACAGTGGCTGAACTAATTTACATTCCTACAAGCAGTGTATAAGCATTCCCTTTCTCCTCAAAGTTGCAAGCATCTGTTATTTTTTGATTTTTTAGTAATAGCCATTCTGACTGGTGTGAAGTGGTATTTCACTGTGCTTTTGATTTGCATTTCTCTGATGATAAGTGATGTTGAGCAATTTTTTTTTTTGTTGGCCACATGTATGTTTTCTTTTGAGAAGTGTCTGTTCATGTCCTTTGCCTACTTCTTAATGAGGTTGTTTGCTTTTTTCTTGTTGATGTGTTTAAGTTGCTTATCGATTCTGAATATTAGTCTTTTTTTGGATGCATAATTTGCAAATGCTTTCTCCCATCCTGTAGGTTGTCTGTTTACTCCATTGATAGTTTCTTTTACTATATTAGTTTTTAGTTTAATTAGGTCCCAACTGTCAATTTTTGTTGTTGCATTTGCTTTTGAGGACTTAGTCATAATTTATTTGCCAAGGCCAATGTCCTGTAGTAGAGTAATAGGTTTTATTCTAGCATTCTTGTAGGTTGAGGTCTTACATTTAAATCTTTAGTCTACCTTGAGTTTATTTTTGTGTATGGTGAAAGGTGGGGTCCAGTTTCAATCTTCTGTATATGGCTAGCCAGCTATTTCAGCACTATTTATTGAACAGGGAGTCCTTTCCCCATGGCTGATTTTTGTCAACTTTGTCAAAGATCAGATGACTGTAGGTTTATGGCTTTATTTCTGTGTTCTCTATTCTGTTCCATTGGTCCATGTGTCTGTTTTTGTACCAGTACCATGCTATTTTGATTACTGTAGGCTATAGTATAGTTTGAATTTGGGTAATGTGATGCCTCTGGGTTTGTTCTTTTTACTTAGTATTGCTTTGACTATCCAGGCTCCTTTATTGTTCTATATGAATTTTAGAATACTATTTTCTAATTCTGTGAACAATGATATTGGTAATTTGATAGAAATTGCCTTGAATCTGTGGATTGCTTTGGGCAGCATGGTCATTTTGACAATATTGATTCTTCCAGTCATGAGCATAGATGTTTTCCCATTTGTCTGTATCATCTATGATTTCTTTCACCAATATTTTGTAGTTCTCCTTGTAGAGATCTTTCATCTAGATTGGATGTACTCCTAGGTATTTTTTTTTATTCCACTGATAGATATATATTTATGTATATAATTCATAAATACATACATATATATGAATTGTGTTTGCCTTATAACTCATTAATATATGTTAAAGTATATTTACCTTTCAATTTTCCTCTTTTTCAAGATATTTTTGTCTCTTCTCAGTGATTTATTATTTTTTAAATATATATTTTTATTGCATTTTAGGTTCTAAATTAATTTTATCTAGTTACAAAATATACCAAATTGTGATTATAGTAAATCATTGCTGGTTTTGGATTGAATTTACGTATTAATTATTACTGGAAGAATTATGCTTTAAAAATAATGTTGTTTCATTCAGAGGCAAGATATATTTTCCTAAGTCTTCAGGGGTTACTATTATTTAATTTTCCTTATCTGAGTTCTGTTTCTCCTATATAATATATTCCTAGGTATCTTTTTCATTTTTGTTGCTATTATTAATTAATATTTATTTTTCAGTTTGGAGCTTTAACTCATTGCTAATATAAAGAAAATCTGTCTTTGTCATTTTTTTCTTTTATCTGTTATTCTAAATTAATTTCTATTCTAAATTTTATTTTTCCTTCTCAATATGAAATTTAAAGTAGTTTTTTCTCATTCTGTGAACAAAGTCAATGGTAACTTTATGGAGGTAACATTGAATCTATAAATTACTTTGGGCAGTATGAACATTTTAATGATGTTGCTTCTTCCTATCCATGAGCATGGAATGTTTTTCCATCTGTTTGTGTCTTCTCTTATTTCCTTGAGCAGTGATTTGTAGTTCCCCTTGAAGAGGTCCTTCATATCCCTTATAAGTTGTATTCCTAGGTATTTTATTCTCTTGGTAGCAATTGTGAATGGGAGTTCACTCATGATTTGGCTCTCTGTTTGCCTATTATTGGTGTATAGAAATGCTTGTGATTTTTGTACATTGATTTTGTATTCTGACACTTTGCTGAAGTTGCTTAAGGAGATTTATGGCTAAGATGATAGGGTTTTCTAAATATGCAATCATGTCATCTGCAAACAGAGACAATTTGACTTCCTCTCTTTCTACTTGAATACCCTTTATTTCTTTCTCTTGTCTGATTGCTCTGGCCAAAACTTCCAATACTACGTTGAATAGGAGTGGTGAGAGAGGGCATCCTTGCCTTGTGCCAGTTTTCAAAGGGAATGCTTCCAGTTTTTGCCCATTCAGTATGATATTGGCTGTGGGTTTGTCATAAATATCTCTTAATATTTTGAGATACGTTTCATCAATACCTGGTTTATTGAGAGTTTTTAGCATGAAGAGGTGCCACACTTTAAAACCATCAGCTCTCCTGAGAATTCACTCACTATCATGAGAAGAGGATGGGGAAAAACCCATGATCTAATTATGTCCCACCAGGTCCCCCCATTGACATGTGGGGGATTACAGTTCAAAATGAGATTTGGATGGGGACACAGACCCAAATCATGTTAAGTCTTGTAAGTATTCTGGGCATAAAATCATATTTTAGGTATGTAGAGGTAACTGTCTCCTCTTCTTCAATAGTTACATTGATTATTTCATTTTCTTACTACATTTTCTAGTGCCTCCCAAATGATGTTGATTTATAGTGGTATTAGCAGGTATCTTTTCTTTAGGTATGATTTTTTTTGTGTGTGGGAATTATCTCAATATTTATTTGTTTCATATGTCAGATGTTTTGTAAGTAGCTTTTATCATATTTAGGTAGTTTTCTTCTATTTCCATTTCACACAGAGTTAACAAAAATCCGGGAATTGAGGGAATGAGCTAAGAAGAATTTCTTATGGCTTGATTTCTTCCATAAATGGAAAAGGTTGATTGCAATAAAAGAGAGAAATTATTTAGCAAGGTTACAGATGAGGAAAGGCCATCTTGCGAAAGTGGTAAAATCCCTTCTCTGCCAAAGAAAGCAGAAGGGACAGAAAGAAAGAAGCTTGAGGACCCAGAGAAATCCTGACTGGGGGAAGGGGATGTTTTCTTTCTGTGTGAATACCTCATGTTCCTTATGAAAGATATTGGGTAGAACTAAAATGGAAAGAAAAGCTGAGGTTATCTTAGGTTTGAGATTGGCAAGTGTGGATGACAGGGATGTGCCAGAAGATTATATGACTCAGAACAGCAAGCCAGGCTGGACCACAGGGAAGCTCAGAGGAAAGAAGCAAAAGTTCAGGTTCCTTGAGAGTGACCTCAAGGAGGTTGATGGAAGTAAGGAGGCTGTGGTGTGAGGAGTGTAGTCAAGGTTTTATGTGAAGCTAAACGTCCTATATGGAAGGGAGACAAAAAAGGGGGGGGGGGGGGCGGGAGTGATTTATTTATTTATTTATTTATTTATTTATTTATTTATTTATTTTGAGATGGAGTCTCACTCTATGTCATCCAGGCTGAGTGCAGTGGTGTGATCACAGCTCACTGCAGCCTCAACCTCCTGGGCTCAAGTGATCCTCCCACTTCAGCCTCCCAGGTAGCTGGGATTATAGGAGTACACCATCATGCCTGGCTAATTTTATTTTTTTATGGAGACAGGGTCTCACTATGTTGCCCACAGCAAGACTATGTTGCCCAGGCTGGTCTCAAACTCCCGAACTCAAGTGATCCTCTTGCCTCAGACTCCTAAAGTGCTGGGATTACAGGTATGAGCAACTACAGCTGGCCAAAGGCAAGATCTTTTTAAGAGCCATTAATAGGGAGGTTAAAGCAAATCTTAATTGATGGTAGGGATTTCAAAAAGAAGAGACAACATTAAGCCAGGGTCTGACTCACAGAGGAAGCTGGGATCTGAAGATGACATTGCTGAATGTGGAAACAGATAGTTGTACTGGATGATAAGTTTTGGTAACACCAAAGGTGGTCTTGGCTCAATACTGGATGATAAGATTAGGTAATATCAAAGGAGGCCTTGGCTCAGGTTGGGAGGAGGAAGGAGTACTTTGGGAATATAGTGGGATTAGGACAAGAATCCAATGGGCTGATAAGGTTGATTAGGAGGAGAATCCAATGGGCTGATAAAGTTGATAAAGACCTAAGTAGCTAGTAGGATATAGCTGAGCAAAAGATGGATGAGCGTTTAGGAATCTGCTGATGGGAGAGGAAGGTGAAGATAAGAAGATAAAGGAGGCTGGGCATGGTGGCTCAGCCTGTAATCCCAGCACTTTGGGAGGCCGAGGCAGGCAGATCACAAGGGCAGGAGATCAAGACCATCCTGGCCAACATGGTGAAACCCCGTCTCTACTAAAAATACAAAAATTAGCTGAGCATGGTGGTGCACGCCTGTAGTCCCAGCTACTTGAGAGACTGAGGCAGGAAAATCGCTTGAACCTGGGAGGCGGAGGTTGCAGTGAGCCAAGATCGTGCCACTGCACCTTAGCCTGGCAACAGAGCAAGACTCCATCTCAAAAAAAAAAAAAAAAAAAAAAAAAAAAAAAGGGAAAGGAAGTGAAAATTCAGTGCTGGAGAGAGTTTGGTGATAATGCTGTATCAATGGAGGGATGTGGAGAATTCCCAGCTCCAAAGATTGAATTAGAAGTTTATGGCAGGGCCTTTGTGTATGTGTGTGAGTGTGTGTCTGTTGGTGTTACCAGATTTAACAAGATCACCCAGCTAAATCAAAATTTCAAAAAACAAAAAATGATTTTTTTAGTATAAGTAGGCCGCACACAGTGGAGCATATTTCACAAAACATACATCACTTTTTTGTTATTTAATCTAAATTTAAATTTAACTTGTTTGTGTGTCTGTGTGTCTATAGAAGCAGGTATCAAAAATATGAGCTGATGAGATAATCCTTCGAACTTAATTTTTTAAAAGAGCATTTCAGAGTAAGTCATGAGAAATACTATCACTGTGTTCTCAATAATTATAATTTTAAAAAGCAAGGTAACTTACACTTACAGAAATTCTTGTAGGTTTTTAAAAATATTTCCATAGTTTACTATAGGGGTGTTTGTTCTTTAATAGCAACATGTTTAATGTTAACACATGCTTCCTCAAGCCAACCCTTCTCCAAAACCACCTCTCCCCCAACAAACAAACAAACAGATAAAACCTTTCAAGGGAAAAATGTTATTTTGGAATTTTGAGAAATTAATGACACTTGAATGTTTAGAAATTCACATTGGAACATTGTGCTTTTTAGTGATGATATTGTTGATATGAATCTATAAAATCTAATTGTTATTAGAGAACCACATACATGATTTCCTCATGTGACTGGGAAGACTATACTTGTTGTTTAATCCACAAATTAAAATTGTAGTCGAATTTTCTTGAGATTAAAAAAATCTGTAAATATAAGTTTTTTAACTAGGTGTGCCAGCTCACACTGTAATGTCAGCACTTTGGAAGACCGAAGTGGGTGGATCGTCAAAATCGAGTTCAAGACCAGCTTGGCAAACATGGTGAAAACCTGTCTCTACTAAAAATACAAAAATTAGCCAGGCACGGTGGTGTGCATCTGTAGTCCCAGCTACTTGGGAGGCTGAGGCAGAATTGTGTGAACCCAGGAGGCAGAAATTTTAGTGAGCCGAGATCAGGCCTTGCACTCCAGCATGGGTGACAGAGGGAGACTCTGTCTCAAAAAAACAAAAGAAGTTTTTAATACTGAAGAATTATTTACTTAGATTCCATTTTACAAAACAAATGGAAGCAGTCTATACATACATGAGTTTAGACATGATGGAAGACCTGACTGCTTCATGGCAGTGGCTTCTGACCTCTTCATGGGATATTCACCATTTCTACCCAGAGGAGAATGTCATTATTATTGGTGTACTAGACTGGGGTACCTGCCAGGGCTAGTTTTTAGCACTCTGTATTACTCAGGGTTCTCTAGAGGGACAGAACTAATGGAATATGTATGCAGATATATATGTGTATATACACATATATGTCACATGATAAAGGAAAAGAAAACAAAATGAAAATACGTCTATCAACCAGGTAGTTGGCGGACCACCCTGAGGAATGGTGCCATATTGAGGGTTCAGTGTTGGTGTCTCCTACCTGCAAACTGGGCACTCAGCAGTGGCCATAGCCAGATCACCCTTGGTGAGTGGCCGTCCATGTTGCTGAGCCCATGGGTAACCTCCATCCCTACCACCATGGCCATTTTGTTCATGGGCCCATGGCGGAGGATGACAGGGGTGGCTGGAGAAGAGGCTGAGTAGTAACCACAAAATGGGTTATCTTATCCACTTGATTATTAAAATCCTCCTCTGCTGAGGTCACCCATTGGTGAGAACTCACATGGGATGCAGATAGCATCACAGTTTTTGACCACTCAGAGAGGTCCATCCACATACCTCTTCCTCAAATTTCTTTGCCTTCAGTTTTTCAATCATGCTTCTTCCAAGTCCCTGACTATCCAGCCAAACCATTGGCTACCACCCATGAATCAGTACATAATCACACATCTGGCAATTTCTCCTTCCATTCAAAGTGCACAAATAGGTACACTGCTCAAAGTTTTGCCCAATGAGAAGACTTCCCTTCACTGTCCTTCGGGGATGTCCTAGAAAGGGGTTGTAGTGCTGCAGCTGTCCACTTAGGGTGGTGCCTGCATATCGTGCAGAACTATCTGTAAACCAGGCCCAAATCTTTCCTTCCTCTGTCAACTGATCATAGAAAACTCCCCATGGGGCCATCTGTGCAGGCTGGGGGAGGGAAGGCAGGGTGACAGGAGTGGAGACCATGGGTATTTGAGCCATTTCCTCATGTAACTTACTTGTGGCTTCAGGATCTGCTCGAGCCCAGTCACATATATACCACTTACATTAGATGATGGAATGCTGCTGTGCATGACCCACTTTATGGCTAGATGGGTCAGAAAGCACCTAGTTGATGATAGGCAGTTCAAGGCACATGGTGACTTGATAACCCATAGTCAAATGTTCAGTTTCAACTGAAGCCCAGTAATAGGCCAAGAGCTTTCTCTCAAAAGGAGTGTAGTTATCTGCATAAGATGGCAGGGCCTTCTTCCAAAATCCTAGTGGCATCTGCTGTGATTCCTCTATGGGGCCCTGCTTAGGACTCCAAACAGCATCCCTATCTGCCACAGACACTTCAAGCACCATAGAATCTGTTGAGTCATATGGCCCAAGTGGCAGAACAGTTTGCACAGCAGCCTGGACCTCTTGCAGAGCCTCTCCTGTTCTGGACCCCACTCAAGACTGGCAGCCTTTTGGGTCATTTGATAAATGGGCCAGAGTAACACACCCAAATGAGGAATATGTTGCCTCCAAAATCCAAATAGACGCACTAGGCTTTGTGCCTCTTTCTTGGTTGTAGGTAGAGCCAAATGCAGCCATTCATCCTTCACCTTAGAAGGAATATCTCAACAGGTCCTGTACCACTGGACCCCTAGAAATTTTACTGAGGTAGAAGGTTATCAAGTCTGGTCGGCAGACTCTGGCCAAATGACAGATGAAAAACATATGCTAACACAGGTTTTTTGCCTGGTTTTGTAGCTAGAGGACTTGTGACTTACCCCGAGGGGAGTGCCATGGCCCTGATAAGCCAGTGCATTTAATTAGTACAGGTTTAATGACAAAGGTCATGAGAACATCACTTATGGGTAATTAACATTGTCAACACCCCAAGTAGAGAGCAGTCATGTGCATAAATGGGCAAAGATTGGTCTTAGGACAACATGACTAAACAAGCTATTTAGATAAAGTTCCCTACATTCTCTTGTTATCTGCTCTTTGCTATTAGCTCAAGGTAAGAGGATTAGGCTGCCTTCAGCCATAATTCTCTCCTGAAGCTTTTGCAAAACCCTCTGACCTTCCAAGAAGGTTTGCATCTTTCTTATAATTTTTCCACCACCCTGACTGATCTCCTACATCTCCCCCTTTTCTGTTTTATTGCATCTGGTTTTGTTGATTGGAGAGTACAGATGTGTGCAGCAGAAGTTTTGTCAGTTATAGTGGTTACTGCTCATATTCTGGCTTTGCATCCTACAATTAGTAAATAACATAAGACAAACATGAGTATCATCAGTAACATTCTTTTCCAATCAAGGAGTGACACATAGTGTTACGTGGTTCCTCAGTTCAACATGTGCCATTACTGAAGAACCCCACCGGAGGCAAGTTAATTCCTCCTAGTCAAGAAGTTGTGTCATTAGAGGCTGGGAAGGGAGTGTCTGCTTAAGTAACAAGTGGAAAAAGGCAGATTTAGAAGATGGGCTCAATAGAGTGTAGCAGGTACAGGTTATAGGCAAAGTGAGAGTATGAAAAATGGACAAATTATCTGGAGCGAATGGTATTTGTGTTGGAGTAGGATTTACTTAGCCTTCTGCATTGTTTTCTTTAGCACCCTTCAGGTGATGTTTGGGGCTTGTTATCATTTGAGGAAGCCACATCATCCCTGGCTACTGGTTTTGCAGGGTCATTTCCTCCATTTCTGGTACAAGGTTGGGTCCTAGCCATACCATAGTATGGCTTGATGGAATCCAAAGAGGACCTGAAGGCGTATAAACACAAGCAGATTCTCTTCCCCATGTTAGCAATTCATCTGGACCACACCACTCATTACTATTTACATGTTTCCACAAAACTGCGGGCTTTACAACTTGAGAGGTTTTAGTAAAATGCTTGTCTATAGCTGATTGAATCAGAGAGTGCTAATTGAAGATTTCAACTGAAGAATTCAAATAAGGTCTTTTGTAGCTCTAAAGACCATGTTTGTCCCACTCCACAATGGCTCTGTATGGAGGGCAGCTAGATTATCCTAGTTGGATAGCTCTGTATGGAGGGCAGTTAGATTTACCTAGCTGGGAAATGGGGGATATAGGGTTAAACTTAGGTAAGTCTGAATCCAAAGCCCACTAAAAATGGCATTTAATGGAGTGGATTAGACCATTCAGAGAACATTGATGTCTATGGCAAGTCCAAAGAAACATCACAGCTGTCATCATAAATAAATTCTTATAACTGGTGTGTATGTGTATGTAATTTGGAGAATGAACGTAGTAGGTTGCCCTCAGAAAGATGCTAAGAGACCCTGAAGTGTTACCTAACTTGCTCCTTCCCCAGTGCTTGGTGCTTGAAGTCCATTAAGTAAGCCTGGGCATTTGAATATAACTACTTTAGTCATGTATCTGTAGGGATTATGCTGATGCCATTTTGCTAATGATAAAAGTCATGCAACTACAGCACAGAGAAAATCCTAGTGGATTTCACAAGAAGCAGAATTCATTATCCAGTTATACAGAGATCATATCAGACGCTTTTTTTTTTTTTTTTTAGAGGATGGAGTATGGGATAGATGGGAGTCATTTCATGGCAGACACTTGGCTTCTAGTTTGTCCACTGGGAGTAGCACACTGGGGGACCTTGGGCAAACTGCTTAACTCTTCTGGGTGATTTGTTTCTTTATCTGGGTGGAGACTAGGGAGACCATCTATCTAAGTTAATCTACCTCCAGCATTCTGTGATATTATGACTTAGTGATATTTTGTTCATTCTGCTCTTCCTTGTTAAGAAGTAAAGTCATGTGTAGTGGACCTAGAATGATGATGGGATTCCTACAGAAAGCAGGTCAGTGTAGTCATGGGAAAAATGGTATAGCAGACAAGGTTGACCTTGGAGGGTCTTCCTTCTTTATCACAAGTCCCCAATAGCAGCATGCATTTTGCCTGGATCTACCCCTTTGAAGACAGCTTTCCACCTACAGAATTTCCAGTGGGCTCTTTCTTGCTTCTTATTCTCTCCCCAAACCCATATGTTCTGAGCCTCGTCCGGTACCTCACACAGAAGCAGTATGAACAGCTTACTATTCTATAGTCACTGTGCTATAGTCCTGGGCTAAGACTACTTTGGTTTATATCTTGGGCCCATCATCTCTCAGTTGTATGGTACTGGGGAAATTGCTTCCCATTTCTATACTCCTGTTTTTGTTTGCAAAATTGGGAGATGATGGTGTTTACCTCATAAGTATGTTGTATGCATCAAATGCATTAACATACACAAGCTTAGCACAGTTCCTGGCACATAGTAAATGGTCAATATATATTAAATAAAAGATAGAGTTAGGACTCTTTGAGGTGACTGACCTGTTAATTAGCACTAATGTACTCATGAGTCACTGTGGCTATACATTTTTCCTAACCCTGAACACATTTTCCCATTTTTTTTATATTAAATAAATGAATGGTTTCTTGGGAGTTCCAAGCACCATGGCTTAGTACTGAGGCAGATGTATTGGGTGGGCATCCTTTCTGCAGCCCTCAAACCACACCCTAGAAGCCCCCTCTGCATCCCAAGCTGACCCTCTGCGTGAACATTTTGACAGCACTGGGCAGTCAGCACCTCTGACAAGAGTAATTAAGAATTATTGCAAGAACCACCACAGCCACATCTTATTACACCCTTTAAATGGTGTTGGGGTGGCAACTAGATGTGTTTTCATGCACACCATATGGTCCTTTTTGGGCCCCTGAGGGAGTCATGAAAGCCTAGAAAGGCATCTATAATATCAGAATTTCCTTCTGCATTACTCTTTAATATTTCTCTCTCTGTTGACCTCAACACTGCATTTTATGCTTCTTATCCATCTGAAATGATGGGTAAAACTAAGACTTTGGATTGGTGTACTTTTTCGTTTTGAAGTAATATTCTACATATCAGAAGCCAATTATATAACTGTTCAAAGGAACTGCTGTCCAAGTGTTGTGTGGAAAGCCTGGATTTCTTTTTCAACTGTCATGTACTTCCTTTTTTATGAAATGGTAGGATAATGTCCCTTTTCTGGTTAGACTCAGAAAATCATAGTGAATGAAAACGAAACAAAAAACAAACAAAAAAAATCAATCTTTTACCAGAGTCCTGCTTTGCCCCCCTCTAGTGGGTTTAACATTCAGGAATTTGTAAAAGGTTTGGCATTATGTGCACAAGAAGTTTTTCACATGACACAGGCATTTTCTACTGAGTCTACTGGGCATCTTTAAGCATCACTACTGAGCCAGTGCCAAGTGCCAGCATGACTAGTCAAACTCAGGCATCTGAATGGTTTGGTTCAATAATCCACACAGCTTTTATTATAAAACTCCAGCCTGGTCAAGAATTGGTTTAAAAAAAAAATGTACTTGATTAAATAGGAATTTTTTTAAATAAAGAAGTTACAGTAAATATTTTAGAAAGCAAAATAAGAGATAGACACATGGAACGTTTCTGCCTGGACCAGAGTAAGATTCAGAAT
Source organism: Ateles fusciceps (assembly GCA_036589455.1). Taxonomy (NCBI): domain Eukaryota; kingdom Metazoa; phylum Chordata; class Mammalia; order Primates; family Atelidae; genus Ateles; species Ateles fusciceps. The sequence continues at coordinate 8,597,646 of JAZHEH010003259.1, forward strand.
CCAGAGTATAGCTCCAAAAGCCAAATATCTTACTGAAGTTACCAAGAACAGCTGCACTATGTAGCAGATTTAGACTAATAATGAGAGCTATCTGGTATTGCTTTTCCTTGTAAGATTGGTATATTTGTATTGTACTCTTATCAAGGGCAGAATGTCCTGGCTAATAAAGATTGTTTTGTGTATCAAGCGAATAACTAGAATAATCGCTAAGACCCTCCTGTGAGCAACTAACCATGCACATGCCACATGTCTTCTATAGGAAAAATCTCTTTCTGCTATTTGCACGTATTCATGAAATATTTCTCCATTCTATTTTCTCTGTTTTTGCATCTTTTATTTACTTAGAATAAGAAACACGTCTTCCATTTAAGGAACAGTTAAGCATTAGACAAAAAAAAAAAAAGCAAAAGGTAAGATATCTGTGTATGAAAGAGATGTTAAAATATTAACTTCAAACAGCATGGGGAAGAAAACAATATGTTTCCCATTTCTTTTCCAAAACAAAGGAAGTAAGAAATTCTTTCGGTTTTTATTTGTTTTTCAAATCACACTGTCCTCGACTTTTAAAATAATAATCTCCCTTGACAGTCATTTAATAATTGTGAGTGATCTATGCCTTTATTATAAAGTACTCATCTAATGATCTATTTCCTTTACCCCAGGGGCCAAGTACAAAGCTAGAGAATTATCTTGGTGATACTTTTAATAACTTCCTGTGGGATTGCAAGCTCTAACTGCAGCAGACTCTGCAAAGGAGTTAATCATGTAATTTCACAGATTAGACACCACAGGGTTACTAATGAGAAACTTCGGTTTAGTGATAAACTTTTTTTTTCCAGGAATATTTTGAGAGGCCTGTAACCTTTGGCTGACACCCAGCAAGGCTATTAGTTTAACCATGGGATGCACTACCAACGCACGAGAGTCAGCAGGACTTCTTTTCTGGAAAGTTGACTGTAAGAATAGTTTTGTTAAAGAGACTTCGGAAACAGATGGGATGGACAAAAGGGAGAAAAAAAAAGCATTAAAAAAAAACTTATCAACTTCCGTTGGTTGGCATAACTTCAGCTTCCAGTGTCTTTCAGCCATATGCTCGTGAGGGAAACCGCAGTTCACATTTAAATGTCATTCTGCCCTCTGTTCCATAAACATGTATCATCCATCACTAAATATTTAGATCTGAATTGTTGGAGCTGAGCTCTGTGCCAGGGGTAAGGGGATTAATTCCTTTCAAGGTCCTCACATGATGGATTTTCCACTGAAGTAAACATCCGAGAAGAGCTCACACTAAAGCCATAAACTATATAAATAAAGTTTAAAGTTTAATTAAGTTAACATTATTTAAAGTGGTTGTCATATTTTATGGCAAACTTTTCATGTTTATTTTGTATGACTCCTAATAAATAGCCCCTCCTGATCAGACAAAAGGCACAGCTAGGTTAAAGCCAAGGGCTCCAAACTTAGGGCCGGACATGGCTGAGTTAGGGATAATGTAGCATTTTCCCATTATGTTTTTTCTCAAAACCAGCATGCTAGCTAGATACTGAGTCAATATCCTGTAGAGACAGAATGTTTCAAAATCCTTTAAGGGTTTTTCAACTGGACTGTGGAGAGACAATATACTCATATAGACAAGAACAGAGAAAGGCAAATAAAAGTGAAAAACAACTTTCATTTTATTTTACTTTTTTAGTTATAATAATAATAAAAATCATGATGATAATAGCTAATTTAAAATAAGTTCATATTGGCTTATTAGCGTCTTAAAATTATTTATTTATTTATTTTTAAGATAGGGTCTCCCCTGTCACGTGGGTTGGAATACAGTACCATGATCTGATCTGCAGCCTCAAACTCCCAGGCTCAAATGATTCTCCCATCTTAGCCTTCTGAGTAGCTAGGACTACAGGCATGCACAATCATGCCTGGCTAATTTTTTATTTTTTGTAGAGACAGGGTCTTTCTGTGTTGCCCAGTCTGGTCTCAAACTCCTGGACTCGAGTGATCCTCCCCACTTGGCCTCCCAAAGTGCTAGGATTACAGGCCTGAGCCATGGTTCTTGGCCTTACAATATTTTTTTTAAAGATAAATCACTTAAATGTACATAATTCCTACTCCCCCAAAAGTCAATATTCTAGGGCACCCAATTTTTGTCTACTAATATTAAACAGGGAAGTTGTTAATCGTACCCTTTCATGTATGATGAATATGATGTTTAAGGAGAAAGAGCAAATAAAAGCAAGAGGATTTCCTATGGTGAAGAATCAAAGCACAGTTGCCTCTCAGTAAGGACTTTTTCCTTTGTAAGCGCTCCCTCAACATGACATTGAGAGCCCTATTTCTTCCCATAGAAAGAAATACTGACACAGGAACAGAAAATCAAACACCGCATGTTCTCACTCATAGGCAGGTGTTGAACAATGGGAACACATGGACACAGGGAGGGGGAGTATCACACACTGGGGTCTGTCGGAGGGAAAAGGGGAGGGAGAGTGGGGGGGTGGGGAGTTGGGGAGTGATAGCATGGGGAGAAATGCCAGATATAGGTGATGGGGGAGGAAGGCAGCAAATCACACTGCCATGTGTGTACCTATGCAATAATCTTCCATGTTCTTCACATGTACCCCCAAACCTAAAATGCAATAAAAAAAAAAAGAAAAGAAAGAAATCCCTGTTCAAAGAAATATTTAAAGCTAGAAGAAAACGTTTTAAGTTAGATAAACCTTTAGCTCAACTCTGACATTTTGTAAGAAGAAAACTGAGGCAGGGAGAAACTAATTGTCCAAGTTTACATAGTTAACTAGTAGCAAAGCAAGTCTAGAACATGTCTCCTAATGTCCACCTTACTGCTTTCCTATCCATCATACTCACCAAATAATGCAGATCTTTGCAGAGGAAGTTCATGGTAGGTATTATTTGCAGTCTTTGAGAAGATAAACTGGCATAGCTGTGAGAATTGTAATAATATCTTTGATGGTTCTTGGGATACATATTTTTGGAAACTGGTTGACTTGGAACAAAGTACTTAATCACTAAGTTTCAATTTCTGCATGTGTAAAATGTAGGTACCGTGAAGATTAGAGGTAGCATTTGCAAAGTGCATCCAACATATACACAACAGACACCAGTGGCACCAGTCATTGGTATCATATCCACACTTTAGAAACTACATATTAAGGAAAAACTGTTATTCCAAATTATTAAGTTGCTGCTATGGCTGAGGATGATTTCACTACTTTTGCTAAATTGCAGCTGATATTTATTTTTTGACATTCCACAATCTTTTTTATATACAGAAACAAAAAATTCTAAATAAATTTGTTTTTCAGAGTAAAAATATGTGTTATATCAAATGAGAAAATACACGCTATTGAAATGTGTATTATCACTTGGACTAGTCCGAGGTTTTAATAAACTGAAAAAAAATTTAAAACACAAAATACAAAATTTATTTCATTCTTTTTTATTGAGAAAATGTCTCTCCACATGTTCACATTTAGCATATTTAAATGTGGTGATTAAGCATACAGCAAATTAATTAGGACATTAGCAAACATTCAGTTATAGTCTGCATATATTTTAGGCAATAGGTCAAAGAAGACTAAAAGAAAAAAACCTGCTGATAACAATATAAAAACTAAAACTATTTCAAGGACCTACATCACTACATACAACTTCTCTCCTTTTTAAAAATTTTGCTTAGTTTCTTTCAAGTTCACACATCATTCTGAATGTGAATTTTTAGTTCCATATCATTTCTCTCCATATTTCTTCATCAAAAACAATGAAACTATTGCACGTTTTACATGAATATATCACAATCTGCTGAATCACTCCTCAGGAGATTACATGTTCATGAAATAAACATGTGATGAAAGGGAAAAGAAATGAAAGTTAAATTATCCTTCTACACTAAAAGAAAATTTAAAATTAAGATTATTACAGACATGAAAACATTATGCCAAAGGCAGATGATTTTATGAAAACTTGTATGCAAAATAATAACTCTAATTGAATTTTTCAATATTTCAACATCTAGTAGATCTATTATGAGATCTATTTGAAGATATGTTTAAGATTCACTGAAATAAAAATGGTAAAGCATAACTCCTACTAACCTGATGGGCGCTATGGTATTTATCTCTTATAACAATTATTTCACTGGATAATTCTAATGGTTTAACTTCTTTATTAATTTGCATCTTCTAAAATTATCTTTTAATTTTTCTGCTGACTTTGAGTAGTATACATTTATAAATACATATACATTTATGACTACAAATAGATAGACCTAGTAAATCATCACTATTTGTTACCTTCTTAGGGACAGAAAAAAATAAGGTAATTTGTATACATTTAGTATTTTTCTTTATTTATATTTTGGAGACTGGGTCTCACTCTTGCTCAAGCTGGAGTGTAGTGGTGTGATCATGGCTTACTGCAGCCTTGACTTCTCTGGCTCCAGTGATCTTTCCACTTCAGCCTCCCTAATAGCTGGAACCACAGAGGCATTCAACACCATGCCTGGTTAACTTTTTTATTTTTATTTATTTAGTTTGTTGAGTTTGGGTCTTGCTCTGTCACCCAAGCTGGAGTGCAGAGGTGCAACCACAGTTCACCACAGCCTATATTTAGTATTTTCAATAGACGAATGACCAAACTTTTCATAGAGAAACACATGGTCACAGGGAGGGGAGCATCACACACTGGGGTCTGTGGGGGAGGAAATAGGGGAGGGACAGCGGGAGATGGGGAGTTGGGGAGTGATAGCATGGGGAGAAATGCCAGATATAGGTGATGGGGGAGGAAGGCAGCAAATCACACTGCCATGTGTGTACCTACGCAACAATCTTGCATGTTCTTCACATGTACCCCAAAATCTAAAATGCAATTAAAAATAAAAAATAAAAATAAATTTGTAAAAAAAAAAAAAGCCATTCACAAAGTCCTTGCCTATGCCTATGTCCTGAATGGTATTGCATAGGTTTTCTTCTGTGGTTTTTATGGTGTTAGATCTTATGATTAAATCTTTAATCCATCTGGAGTTAATTTTTGTATAAGGTGTAAGAAAGGGATCCAGTTTCAGCTTTCTGCTTATGGCTAGCCAGTTTTCCCAACACCATTTTATTAAATAGGGAATCCTTTCCCTATTGCTTGTTTTTGTCAGGTTTGTCAAAGATCAGATGGTTGTAGATGTGTGGTGTTACTTTTGAGGCCTCTGTTTTGTTCCATCGGTCTATATCTCTGTTTTGGTACCAGTGCCATACTGTTTTGATTCCCGTAGATTTGTAGCATAGTTTGAAGTCAGGTAGTGTGATGCCTCCAGCTTTTTTTTTTTCTTTTTTTTGCTTAGGATTGTCTTGGCTATGCAGGCTCTCTTTTGGTTCCAGATGAAGTTTAAGGTGGTTTTTTCAAATTCTGTGAAGAAAGTCAATGGTAGCTTGATGGGGATAGCATTGAACCTATAAATTACTTTGGGGAGTATGGCCATTTTCACGATACTGATTCTTCCTAACCATAAGCATGGAATATTTTTCCATCTGTTTGTGTCCTCTCTTATTTCCTTGAGCAGTGGTTTGTAGTTCTGCCTCTCTGCTTGTCTGTTACTGGTATATAGGAATGCTTGTGATTTTTGCACATTGATTGTGTATCCTGAGACTTTGCTGAAGTTGCTTATCAGCTTAAGGAGATTTTGGGCTGAGACAATAGGGTCTTCTAAATATACAATCATGTTGTCTGCAAATAGAGACAATTTGACTTTCTCTTTTCTTAATTGAAAACGCTTTGTGTCTTCTTCTTGCCTGATGTCCCTGGCCAGAACTTCCAATACTGTGTTCAATAGGAGTGGTGAGAGAGGGCATACTTGTCTTGTGCCAGTTTTCAAAGGGAATGCTTCCACCATTTGCCCATTCAATATGATATTGGCTGTGGCTTTGTCATAAATAGCTTTCATTATTTTGAGATACGTTCCATCAATACCTAGTTTATAGAGAGTTTTTAGCATAAAGGGCTGTTGGATTTTGTTGAAGGCCTTCTCCGCATCTATTGAGATAATCATGTGGTTTTTGTCTTTGGTTCTGTTTATGTGATGGGTTGCATTTATAGATTTGTGCATGTTGAACCAGCCTTGCATCCCAGGGATGAAGCCGACTTGATTGTGATTCCCCAAGGATATAGAAATAGAAATACCATTTGACCCAGCAATCCCATTACTGGGTATATACCCAAAGGATTATAAAACATTCAATTATAAAGACACATGCACATGTATGTTTATTACGGCACTGTTTACAATAGCAATGACTTGGAACCAACACAAATGCCCATCAATGATAGACTGGATAAAGAAAATGTGGCACATATACACCATAGAATACTATGCAGCCATAAAAAAGGATGAGTTCATGTTGTTTGCAGGGACATGGATGAAGCTGAAAACCATCCTTCTCAGCAAACTAACACAAGAACAGAAAACCAAACACCACATGTTCTTGCTCATAAGTGGGTGCTGAACAATGAGAACACATGGACATAGGGAGCGGAACATCACACACCGGGGCCTGTCGGGGGGTGGGGACTTAAGGGAGGGATAGCAGGGGGTAGGGAGACTAGGGAGGGATACCATTGGGAGAAATACCTACTGTAGATGACAGGGGGATGGATGCAGCAAACCACCATGGCACGTGTATACCCATGTAACAAACCTGCACAATCTGCACATGTACCCCAGAACTTAAAGTATAATAAAAAAAAAAACATAGCTAGAAAAAAAAAGCCATCCACAAAACTGCTTCCTTTTCCACTGTGCTGCTTGAAAAAATTAAATAAAAAATAAAACCTTTCCTTCATTGATACCTAACCTCATCCAACTAGACTTTCAGGAGTGTGGTTTCTGATGCTCATAAATTGGTGACCTAGAAGGCACACTGGAGGGTGAGTTAATTTCATTAATGCACTCTGAGGTGCAGCTAGTATTTCCAACCCATCTATTTGTCTAAACAATTCCCCTCACTTAGTTATTTATACATTATGTGGTGGAACTAGAGTGGGTGCTAAAGGTAGCGTCAGATGAGAACCTTTCGAGATGTAACTCACAGGTAGTAAATCTTGGGCTTTTATCAAGGACACTCTTCAGTAAGCAGAATATCCATGCAGGAGCAAAGGCTTTCAGAACAGAACAAGTTAGGTAAGTATCTATTATTTAGCTATCTATTTTCCAAAACATTTATTACTAATAGTACATCAATTTATTCCACAAATATTTGTTGACTAACTCCTGTGCAGCTGATGAGATCTAGTGAAAAGTACACGTTTTCTATCTTCTACCTGGAATGAAAAAGTCTTTTAGGATTCCCTGTGAATCTTATGTCAACACACACACACACACACACACACACACAAACACACACACACAGAAACATATATGTATGTATTTTAAAAATGTGAGTGTAAATGCATATGCATATGTTTAATCTTAATAAAAGATTCATATTAATTGCTTTTTAAATAAATTACATATGTGTTTGCAATCTACATAAACTCATATTATTCCACGCCTTTTGGCTTTACTGTATCTCATGACAATAAAGAGGGATTGTGAATGAGATTAAATTGATAAAACAGTCAACCCAGAAATAGCATCAACTCTTCAGCTTACCAGTTCTAACTAAAAAATACAGTTTTCCCATCATTCTCAGCAAGCTAACACAAGAACAGAAAACCAAACACTGCATGTTCTCCATAAGTGGGAGTTGAACATGAAAACATATGGACACAGGGAGGGGAACATCACACACCAGGGCTTGTCAAGGGTGAGGGGCTAGATTTAAACAATTATGAAAATAATTTTATGTAATGTCATTAATATTATGAAAGTTAAAAAGAATAAATCTGAAACAAAGAATTGAATTGAAGAAACCACATGCATTTAACTTGAGTCAGCATGATCATTTTACACTGTTATCACTAACTACAAAAATGAGAGGGGAAAATATCCCCAGACTGTAGTCAGAGATATGAATTGGAGAAAAAAAATTTCAAATTTTAGTAGTAAAAATGATATGATTTTTGATTAAAATGTTTGATTGGTTTCGTTTGTTTAGAAAACACAACAAAGATATATTGATTCTTGAGAAACATCTACATTCCACTTCAAAACTGGCCGCATAATGGCAGTAGAAGTAATGTTACCAAAACATGTAATAATTAAATACATACAATTCAGAAAAGCACCTGAGTGAGAGAAATGAAACTAATTGGTGGAAAGATACATCCAGAATACCTGCTTCATAGTTATTTGTTGATTATATTTTAATTAGCAATTTGTCAGATGTAATAACCATTATCCCAACAATAAGAAATATTAGAAACCTACCAGTGCTTGGTAGAGCATATACTTCTTTCTTGTTCCCCAACAACCCTGAGTGAGAGGTTTATTATCTCTGTTTCACAGATGAAGAAAACAATGCAACATTCCCAAGGCCATAGTGACAAAGGTGTGACACAAACTCAGACTGATCTGATATACAATCAAGTTTGTTCTATCACACTATGCTGTAAACACTACACATATGATATAAAACGTGGTTTTACAAATTTTTAAGAGTAAAACAAACAACCGTCTTAAAGAATGGGTAAAGGACATGAACAGACACTTTTCAAAAGAAGACATACATGTAGCCAACAGGCATACAAAAAAAACGCTCAATATCACTGATCATTAGAGAAATGCAAATCAAAACCACGATGAGAGACCATCTGTGTTAGCCCATTCTCACACTGCTATGAAGAAATACTGGAGACTGGGTAGTTTGTAAAGGAAAGAAGTTTAATTGACTCACAGTTCTGTATTGCTGGGGGAGGCCTCTGGAAATTTGCAATCATGGCAGAAGGCAAAGGAGAAGCAGGCACCTTCTTCACAGTGTGGCAGGACAGATTGAGTGAAAGCAAGGGAAGTGCCAGACGCTTATAAAACCATCAGGTCTTGTGAGAATTTACTCACTATCATGAGAACAGCCTGGGGGAAAGCCACCCCCCATGATTCAATTACCTCCACCTCGTCCTGCCCTTGACATGTGGGGGATTATGGGGAATACAATTCAAGTTGAGATTTGGGTGGGAACACAAAGCCTAACCATATCACCCTCTCACACCAGTCGAAATGGCTATTACTATTATTATTATTTGCATTTTTCTTTTTTCTTTTTTTTTTAAATTTATTTATTTTACTTTAGGTGCATACTATATCTGGCATTTCTCCCCATGTTATCCCTCCCCACCCCCCCATTGTCTCACCCCTATCCCGCCCAACTGTCCCCTGTGTGTGATGCTCCTCTCCCTGAGTCCACGAGTTCTCGTTCAACACCCACCTATAAGTGAGAACATACGGTGCTTCACTTTTTGTTCTTGGGTCAGTTTGCTGAGAATGATGGTTTCCAGATTCATCCAAGTCCCTACAAAGGACACAAACTCATCGTTTTTTATGGCTGCGTAGTATTCCATGGTGTATATGTACCACATTTTCTTTGTCCAGTCTATCATTGATGGGCATTTGGGTTGGTTCCAGGTCTTTGCTATTGTACACAGGGCTGCAATGAACATACGTGTGCATGTGTCTTTATAGTAGAACGATTTGTAGTTCTTTGGGTATATACCCAATAGTGGGATTGCTGGGTCAAATGGAATTTCTATTTCTAGATTCTTGAGAAATCGCCACACTGTATTCCACAATTGTTGAACTAATTTACACTCCCATCAACTGTGTAAGGGTGTTCCTATTTCTCCACATCCTCTCCAGCATCTGTTGTCCTGTTTTTAGTATCAGGATGATGTTGGTCTCATAAAATGAGTTAGGGAGGATTCCCTCCTTTTGTATTGTTTGATACAGTTTCAGAAGGAATGGAACCAGCTCCTCTTTGTACGTCTGGTAGAATTCGGCTGTGAACTCATCTGGACCTGGACTTTTTTTTTGGTTGGTAGGCTTTTGATTGCTGCCTCTACTTCAGCCCTTGTTATTGATTTATTCAGGGTTTCAGCTTCCTCCTGGTTTAGTTTTGATAGAGTACAAGTGTCTAGGAATTTATCCATTTCTTCCTGGTTTACTGGTTTATGTGAGTAGAGCTGTTTGTAGAAATCTCAGATGGTAGTTTGCATTTCTGTGGGATCAGTGGTGATATCCCCCTTTATCATTTTTTATTGCATCTATTTGGTTCTTCTCCCTTTTCTTTTTTTATTAATCTGGCTAGTGGTCTGTCTATTTTGTCTATCTTTTCAAAAAACCAGCTCCTGGATTTATTGATTTTTTGAAGAGTTTTTGTGTCTTTATCTCCTTCAGTTCTGCTCTGATCTTAGTTATCTCTTATCTTCTGCTAGCTTTTGAGTTTTTTTGATCCTGCTTCTCTAGTTCTTTCAATTTTGATGATAGTGTGTCGATTTTAGATCTTTCCTCTCTTCTCTGGTGGGCATTTATTGCTGTAAATTTCTCTCTCAATACTGCTTTAAAGGTGTCCCAGAGATTCTGGTAAGTTGTGTCTTCATTCTGGTTGTTTTCAAAGAACATCTTTATTTCTGCTTTCATGTCATTGTTTATCCAGTCAACATTCAGAAGCAATTTGTTTAATTTCCAAGTGGTTGTGCGGGTTTGAGTGTGTTTCTTGATCTTGAGTTCTAGTCTGATTGCACTGTGGTCTGATAGACTGTTTGTTATGATTTCTGTTCTTTTGCATTTGCTGAGGAGTGATTTGCTTCCAATGATGTGGTCAATTTTAGAGTAAGTGAAATGCTGAGAAAAAATGTATATTGTGTGGATTTGGGATGGAGTGTTCTGTATATGTCTATTAGATCCACTTGGTCCAGTTCTGCATTCAAGTCCTGGATATCCTTGTTAATTTTCTGTCTCGTCGACCTGTCTAATACTGACAGTGGAGTATTGAAGTCTCCCACTATTATTGTGTGGGAGTCTAAATCTCATTTTAAGTCATTAAGAACTTGCTTTATGTATCTGGGTGCTCCTGTATTGGGGGGTGTATGTATTTAGGATATATATACCCTTCCTGTTGGATTAGTCCTTTTACCATTATGTAATGTCCCTCTTTGTCTCTTTTGATCTTTGTTGGTTTGAAGTCCATTTTATCCGAGACTAGGATTGCAACCCCTGCTTTTTTTTGTTCTCCATTTGCTTGGTAAATCTCTTCCATCCCTTTATTTTGAGTCTATGTGTGTCTTTGTATGTGAGATGGGTTTCTTGAATACAGCACACGGATGGGTTCTGACTTTTTATCCAGTTTTCCAGTCTGTGTCTTTTGATTGGGGCGTTTAGGCCATTTACATTCAATGTTAATACTGTTATGTGTGAATTTGATCCTGCCATTTTGTTACTGGCTGGTTTTCTTTCTCATTAGTTGACTCATTTTCTTCATTGCATTTTTGGTCTTTGCCAACTGGTTTGCTTTTGCAGTGACTGGTACTTGTTCCTTTCCATGCTTAGTGTTTCTTTCAGGAGCTCTCGTAGGGCAGGTCTGGTGGTGACAAAATCTCTCAATAACTGCTTGTCCATAAACAATTTTATTTCTCCTTCACTTATGAAGCTTAGTTTGGCTGGATATGCAATTCTGGGTTGAAAGTTCTTTTCTTTAAGGATGTTGAATATTGGCCCCCACTCTCTTCTGGCTTGTAGAGTTTTCTGCCAAGAGATCTGCTGTGAGTCTGATTGGCTTCCCTCTGTGGGTTACCTGACCTTCTCTCTGGCTGCCCTTAGCATTTTTTCCTTCATTTCAACCCTGGTGAATCTGACAATTATGTGCCTTGGGGTTGCTCTTCTCGAGGAATATCTTTGTGGAGTTCTCTGTATTTCCTGAATTTGAAATTTGGACTGCCTTGCTAGGCTTGGGAAGTTCTCCTGGATAATATCCTGGAGTGTGTTTTCCAGCTTGGATTCATTCTCCCCATCATATACAGGTACATCTATCAAGCGTAAATTAGGTTTTTTCACATAATCCCATATTTCTTGGAGGCTTTGTTCATTTCTTTTCACTCTTTTTTCTCTTGTATTGCCTTCTCTTTTTATTTCATTGAGTTGATCTTCAATCTCTGATATCCTTTCTTCTGCTTGATCGATTTGGCTATTAAAACTTGTGTTTGCTTCACGTAGTTCTCGTGCTGTGTTCTTCAACTCCATCAAGTCGTTTATGTTCTTCTCTAAGCTGGTTATTCTAGTCAGCATTTCGTCTAACCATTTTTTCAAGGTTTTTGGTTTCTTTGCCTTGAGTTAGAACGTGTTCCTTTAGCTCTGAAAAGTTTGTTATTATCCACCTTCTGAATCCTGTTTCCATCAATTCTTTGGACTCCTTCTCGGTCAAGTTGTGATCCTGTGTTGTTGAGGAGTTGTGATCCCTTGAAGGAAAAGAGGTGTTCTGGTCTTTGATGGTTTCACATTTTTTCGCTGGTTTTTTCCCATCTTTGTGGATTTACCTGGCTGTGGTGTCAGAGAACTGCTTGATGAGGTCGCTTGTCTGCCTGTGGTGGGACACTACTGGGTTTCTGGGGACTCCTTCAGATTACTAGGGAGGCTTTCTGTGTCTTTTTTGTTTATGCTAGGAGATTAGGCCCGCCTCTTCTGCTGATCTGTAGGTGCTGCGGGGTTGTCAAGAACACCATCCCATTGCTACATAGGCTTCCTGTGTTTTTTGTTAAAAGATGTAGCCCAGTCCCACCCCTCTAGTGGTGGGTTGTACCCTTCCTCCACTGGGCTGGATCATTCAGCATTCCTCTCAGACTGTGGCACTGGCTACGCAACCCACTAGAGTCAGAGCTTCAGCCCTCTGGGGTTTGTGGGGGGAGGTTAGGGACCTTCCCAGCCGCACCCAGCAGTCTCCCCCTTTCAGATTTCTCTCTCTCTGGTCATGGGGTAGGGGCCACCCAGCTGCTCCCGCTTACAGCTCCCTCTCTCTCCAGGTGGGGGGAGGGGGCGATAGCTCAGTCTGCAGACTGTTATTCAACTCTGCACTTGTAATTCCCAGCACTTGACTGGCAAAGATCCCCTGTTTTGTGTATTGCTGAGGCTTTGGGAGAAGCGCTGTATCTGGACCGGAGCGCCAGAGGTGGAGCCTCCGACTCGCCGGTCAGATGCTCTTTCTGGGTGAAGCAGCACCCCTCTCCGCCTCAGTCTGCCCTGAGTGGGCTTTGCTCACCCTCGGACCAGATCCATTGAAATGCACCTGGTACCTTAGTTGGAGCTAGGAGATCTCTGGGTTTCTGCGTCTCTCTCACTGGGTGTTGTGCGTTGGAGTTGTGTCTAATCTGCCATCTTGGATCCTCTCCGAAATGGCTATTATTAAAAAAATCAAAAAATAACAGATGCTGGTGAGGTTGTGGAGAAAAGGAAACACTCATACACTGTTGGTGGGTGTATTAGTTCATTCTCACCTTGCTATGAAGAACTACCTGAGACTGGGTAATTTATGATGAAAAGAGGTATAATTGACTCACAGTTCCACAAGCTGTGCAGGAAGAATGGTTGGGGAGGCCTCAGGAAACTTACAAATGATGGTACAAGGCAAAGGGGAAGCAGGCACATCTTTGTATGTTGGCAAGAGAGAGCAAAGGGGGAAGAGCTACACACCTTTAAAGAATCAGATCTTGTAAAAACCTCATCATGAGAACAGCAAAGTGGAAATCCACCTCGATGATTCAATCACCTCCCACCAGGCCCCTCCTTCAACACGTGGGGGTTACAATTCTACCTGAGATTTGGGTAGGGACACAGAGCCAAACCATATCCGTGGGATAGTAAATTAGCTCAACCATTGTGGAAAGCAGTATGGAAAAACCTTAAAGAGCTAAAAACAGAACTACCATTTGACCCAGCAATCCCATTACTGGGTATATAACCAAAGGAATATAAGTCATTCTACCATAAAGACACAAGCATGTGAGTGTTCATTGCAGCACTATTCACAATAGCAAAGATTATTGTGAATAGGAATCAACCTAAATGCCCATCAATGACAGATTGAATAAAGAAAATGTGTTACATATACATGATGGAATACTATGCAGCCATAAAAAAGAGTGAGATCATGTCTTTTGGGGACACAGATGGAGCTGGAGTTCCATCCATGTTCCATCTATTATCCTTAGCAAACTAACATGGGAACAGAAAACTAAACACTGCATATTTTCACTTATAAGTGGGAGCTTAATTATAAGAACTCATGAACACAAAGAAATGAACAACAGACACCCGGGCCTACTTGAGGGTAGAGCGTTGGGAAGAGGGAGAGGAGCAGAAAATATAACTATTGGTTACTAGGTTTAGAACCTGGGTGATGAAATAATCTTTACAAACAAACGCCTGGGACAAGTTTACCTATATAAAAAACCCGCACATGTACCCCCAAAAGTAAGATAAAAGTTAAAAAAAAAACTTGCCCAAGATCATGCAACTTGTAAATGGTGGAACTGGAGTTTTAAACCCAGGAATCTTGTTCTCAAGGCACTGTGCTATGTTGCCTGGTAGGAGGAGCTTAATAAACCTCTTTGAGTGAAAAAAATAAAATAAAATAAAATGTGATTTTAAAGGAAATACTGAACTTGTTTCAACTGCATCTCCATTTTCATTTCCCAGGAACTAAGCTAAGCTTTACCTTAAACTGTAAAATAATTGTACTAAAATAAAAACTCAAAAGGGGAGTTACTTGGCAAAAGTACTGATATGAGAATTTTGAAGGAAGAGATATGGTAGACGGTTAAAAAAATGACCACAGATTTTTCCCATCCCTGGATTCATGCTCCTTGCAAAGTGACTTTGTAACTACTCCCATCACGAAATGAAGTCTATTTCTCCATCCCTTGAATCTAATCTTAATGATGTGACCTGCTTTGACCACAGACATGGAAAACGTGACATAAGCAGAGGTTTGCCCTCTTGCTACTGGAAACATTTCCACCACAGTGTGAGGAAGCCCAGACTAGAAGCAGAGGCTACATGGGAGAGGACTCAGGCACCCTGATAGGCAGACAGCCTGTGGACTGCCAACCTATGAGTGACAGCGCCTGCCACAGCCAAGGTGCCAGCTGACTGCAGCGAGCCCAGGTGAGATAAGCAGAATTGCCCTGCTGAAAGTCAGATTTCTGACTCAGAGAATCATGAGCTAATTCAATGTTTTTATCCAAATCAAACTTTCATGGTAGTTTTAAAATAGCAAATTCTATCATAAGCTATTTTTTTAAAAAACATGGAATCCTTCATCATTTTTTCCTGTAGAGACAATATATTTTAGTTGAACAATGTAACGTTTTTCATGTTTCATCTCACTTTGTGATCAAGTAATGCATTTGGTACATGGCTTGGTTGCTATGGAATAATGTTTCTCTGAAGAAAGTTAACTGACTTCTTGAAGCGTAAGATTCTAGTTTCACTAGCATCCTGCTTCTGAAATGGAGAGGCTTGGCTCAGATACTATTCTCAAAAGGGTCTTTGCAGCCAGCTGAATGGTTGATAGTCATCAGGCCACATTATAACTTTCAGGAGCCCTAGCCCCCTTGCCTGTATGGGCAAACTCCTTTACAAAAAAGTACTGATAATCATGGTTTATGGCTGCAATGATGTAAAGATGAATATACTCATATTACATATTAAAGCCTGTTTTTCAACTTAAAAGTTTGGTTTTCTTTTCTTCTGATTTTAAGTGAAAATAAAATATTTTTCATGGATTCCTAAAAAGATTGTGGGCCCTGGGCACTGGGCTTATTGTGTCTAATGAATAAGTCAGCCTAGCCAGATTTATAAAGCTCAACTGATTTACTTCTTTCTTTCCTCCAGATCTTCAGAGCTGCTATTTTATAACTATGGTTGAGAAGAGGGGTGTGGGGGTGTGTGTGTGTGTGTGTGTGTGTGTGTGTGTGTGTGTATTTTGACAGTGGTCTCCTTTTATGACTGAAGTAGGTAAGCCACCTCTCCAGTTCCAGTTCCAGTTTCTCCCACATCCACATCTTACAACCCAGGGGCACCCTGCATAAAGGCAACTATATAGAGATTGCAAAGGACATAACCATTCACATCCTACAATGGCCGCAAAAAAAAAAAAAAAAAAAAAAAACCCACACTAGGGAATCTTTAATATAAACATTAATAGTTTCCCACATCTTTGTTTAGAGAATAGCCCGAGGATTTCTAAACTTGTAGATCTTATTCATTCCAGGACTGTTTCGCTTATGGCCACATAAATCTTGATCCTTCAGAAGTTCCAAGATTAAGACTCTTTGGAAACTGGAATTACAGAGAACTCACAGGTGATCCATGTTAAGCAAATCTGCTTTGGGTTGTTCAGGAGACCTACCATTTGCTGAGACAGTTTGAGTCTAGCTCTTACATCAGTTATAAAGAATAGAGATTTGGGGCTGGGCACGGTGGCTCACATCTGTAATCTCAACAGGACTTTGGGAGGCCAAGGCAGGCAGATCACGAGGTCAGGACTTTGAGACCATCCTGGCTCAACATGGTGAAACCCTGTCTCTACTAAAACTGCAAAAATTAGCAGGGTGTGGTGGTGCGTGCCTGTAATCCCAGTTACTCCAGAGGCTGAGGCAGGAGAATAGCTTGAACCAGGGAGTTAGAGATTGTAGTGAGCCAAGATTGCACCACTGTACTCCAGCCTGGTGACAGAGCAAGACTCTGTCTCCAAAAAAAAAAAAAAAAAGAAAAGAAAAAAGAAACACGAAGAGTTTGGTAACAATTATAGTATTCTTGTTGTTTAATGAGGTTGCATTGTTTTTTTCTGGTTACAAAAAGACATATTCAATGTAGAAAATTTAAAGAATTCTCTTTTTGTAGAATAAAAAATGAAAGACTACGAAAAGTTATATACAGGGCTGACAGGCCAGATGTGACTGAGAATTTAAGGTTTTATGTAATTTTCTCACTACCTACAAGTACATTTCAGTGGCATTATATTTTTGTTAATGTATTTTATTTTGAATCCAGGAATATAGAAAGCTCAACCCTCCAACATGTTCCAAAGTGAAATAGTAACCATTTTAAAGAAAGTTACAATGAGAGCTACAAGAGCTTATGGCTTACGTTTCCTTGTAAGTTTTAGATCTCCATATCCTCTCACATTTTGCCTAGGATCTAAATTATAAAATAGTCCACTATTCACAACTTTCCTCCTCAGTTCATGGCAGCTTTTAAAATTAAAAGACTATAAAACAATAACCATGCATTTCCCGTGATGTAAAAGAACCCAGAAATTTGTCTCAGTCATACCTCATAGCTCTCCAGTTTATCAGGATCATCAGTCTATTGACCTCTGTGTTTTGTCACCATCTGTTGACTCATCTAACTTGCCTTCTGTTTCCCAGAGCCTGGTGTCCAGCGTACATCATTTTACGTGGCAGTAATCATAACCTTGTCTTCGCTCAGACACTGGTTCCTCGGGGTCACATGTTGTGACATGCAAAACCCAGAGGTTGAAATGAGAATGGAGTGCAGGGAGCACATTTTGCAATCTTCCCTCTTTCTCTTCTCTCTGTCTAGGAGTACTTGGGAAAGCCCTATGTGAACACAACAATAGAACAAGTTGGGTTTTACATATTGTATCTTAATTGCCCCAGAAGCTACTGAAATGCCTTAGAAACCAAAACATATTTACATAAAAACTGCATCTACAAGGCTCCCTCTCCCCTCTTGGAAGTATGTCAAATCTGCAACTTCAGGTTTGGAAGGTGTCATAGAACTCTATTGCACAGTCAGTCATGTGGTACCCAGAAGCAGAGGAATTCTCACCACCTGCTATGGAAATAACTTCCAGCTGCCACAGCGTGCCAGAGCCAAACCAGGAACAGGAAGAAAGGCATCATCTCAATGCTCGTAGCACATGCTCAGAGACCACTTATTCATTGCATTGTCTCACATCTTACACGTTCTTGTATATAGGTCATCCCATGGACTATGAGGAATCGTCATTGTTCTGGGCAGGTGCAGATGGTTTGGTGACATGAACTTAGGGCAAGGTTAAGCAGCAAAGAAAGTGTGATTTGTGTCTGTGGCTCTCAGGTTAGGATGATGCTGTGGACCATGGGCTCTGAGGTCAGTGGTGTTCCTTCCCCTCACTAACCCATCTCAATTCAGTCAGTCCTTAACTCCCTGTCCCATCAGCACTCCACAGTCAGTTGGAACAGATTGATCAGGCTCACTTATTGGTTGATTTTATTTGTGATTTCTGAGTCATTTCTCTGACTACATTATAAACTCTGAGGCCCTGTCCCTAGATGGCCTTATCTCCTCACAGGACTTCAATTTCCATATGTGGCCATTTCCATATTTGTGCTTAAATGCATGTCAGTCATCAGTACGTAGATGTCCTACGTGAACCACAAATGCAATGTCCAAAACAGAACTTACCATTGCTTCGAATGTTCAGGCCCCGACTCTACTCCCTCATTTACTATCTTAGACAACAGCATTCAGACCAGAAACCTGGTTATCATATAGACTTCCTCTGACTCACTCCCCATAGCCCTAAGTCATTGACATTCTTATTGCCTTAACAATTCTTCACTCACTGCCTTTCTTTTTAGTCATATTGATAGGACTCAGGAACTCATCATCTCTTGTCTGAGTTGCTGCAGCAGTCTCCCAACTACTTCTCACATCCTTCTCTTGATTTCCAAAACCAAGCAATATGTTGTTGGTAAAATATTTTTCTAAAACAGAACTCTGATTATGCAACACTTCTACTTAAAATAATTCAATGATTTCTTCTTCACCGTCAAGAAGCTCCAGGAGGACCATGGTGTATCTTCTTAAAGGTTAAAAGGTTAATTTATTTGAAGGTAAATAATTCAAAGTTGACTAAAATTGACATAATATAGAGTAGGTTACAAAATTCACGTTTGTTTTTAGACCTGGAAGCTCCAGAAATTTTAACACAAGCAACAACCATTTCAGGTGATGCTCCTATATCTTCAGAGGATAAATACTTGTTCACATTTGCTGTTAGCAGTAATATGATTTAAAAAAAGATAATTAATGGATAAGATCAAAATTCCTTAATATGTTTTATAAAGTTTATTTTGTTCTGGCCCTCCTTGTCTTCTCAGCTTCATAGGTGCCTTCTTAGGTCTCACCTAAGCACTTCTGACTAACTCCTAGTTGTCATTATCTCTCAGGCATGGCTTTATCAGAAAATCTTCCTTCTTTTCCTCCATATCCAACCTGATTTTAGACTTCCCTTCTCTATAATCCATCAGCATCCTGGGCCGACTTCTATCATAGCCGCTACCACATTGCTTTGATGTGGTTTTCTTATGTGATTCTTCCGTTAAATTGTAAGCACCCTAAAAGGTAGGGGTCATACAGCTTTGACAGTTCAGTGCCTAAGATAGTATTGAGTACACAGTAGGTGCTCAATAAGCTTGTGATTAGTCGAATAATCACCCTCCACAGAGCACAACACAGGCAATCAATAGATGTTTAATTTAACAATTGATAATCAAGAAATAGGTATTTCTCATTAATTCTTTCCCTTTCCTTTTGAGCATTCATAATGTTCCACCACTAATTCTTAAAACTCAAGCTCCCACCCTCTAATCACAACCTCCTGTTGCAAGGGGGGCATTGCTGAGGGCAGTCAGATAGGACGCAGATCAGTGCCTCAGCAAATTGATCCTTCTCAGTCCCAGGTGGGACTTCTTTGTCGTCTGGCAACCTTTTAAAATGTCCTTTTCCCTGAATGGATATTTCAAATATTCACTGCTGTCATCAATTCCATTGACATTTCAGTATGCAAGTTCACTCTCTAATTCATAGTTTATCCTAAACTTTTGCCCTCCATTTAAAACACTGACAGGTTCATCTTTATCTTGTGTGTTTTCCTGTTTTCTTTTCCTTTTATGGGAGAAGTTATCCTCTTCTCCTCAAGAGCGTGCCCTTCAGGCTCTAGATTCCAATAATCATCTGAGAGCAAATTCCATGAATGCTTTCCCTTATGTATTCCAAGTGGTCATCTGTTGCATTTGACATCATTACTGATCTTTTTGCAAGTGGAAGTCCCCTTGGTTTGAGTGATAGATTATTTTATTCTTCAACTGCTTTGTCCTTTGTGCACTGTTTTCTATGTTTTCTAGAGTTCCATCCTTTGCTGTTCTTTCATTACCTATATTCTCTCAGTAATTCTTCTACTCTAAAGGATTTAATTGCACGTAATGTACTAACACTGGCCAGATCAGTATACTCTGCCATACAGCTCCTAGACATCTCAAGCTAGAAGCCTTTTGGAGATTTCAAACTCAAAAATCAGTAGCTTATCAACTTTATCTCATCTTTCCTCTTCTAACACCCTTAAAGTTCTCTTTGTCTTGTGTTTCCTTTCTAGGTGAATTGGCAGCAGCATCAAGTTGCCCAAGTCAGAGATCTGAGAGCCATCTCACAACATCCTTTCTTAATGTTGATGAAGAGCTCTTGACAATTCTTTCTTCTAATCTCAGTTTTTCCCATCCTTTTTAATCCAGCTACCAATGGTCTGCCTGGTCCTCACCAGCTCTCACATGCTGTGCTACAACAGACCCTAGTTGTTCCCCCTCTCAGGCCTCACCTCTCTCAGCCCATACTTTTAACAGCTGCCAGAGTTGGTTCTCTGAGTCAGCCCAGACATTGCTTCCTGTAGAAACTCTTGCAACACCATCCCCTGGGCAGAGATAACTCTTTTTCCAGAAAGAATCTGAGCTCCAGTACAGCATAAATTTCTCTGTAATCTTCTACCCTGTTGCATTCATTCATTTTCTGTTTCTTTCATTTTCTTTTCTCCACTTAATTGTGAGCTCTTTAATTACAGGAGCTGTATCTTCCTGAATTGCCCAATAAATATTTATCGAATGAAATGTTTATTGAGTAAATTCTTCCAATTCTTTACCTTTTTTCCACTTAATTTCACTGTTACTGTTTTTTATTTAGAAATAGCAGAGTATAGTGTTTTAAAGTTCAGGTTCTGCAGTGAGACTTTCTGAGTTCAAATCCCAGCTCCACCTTAACTTTGCAAACCTCTTCATTTTTCTCTGCCCAATTTCCTGATCTAGAAACTGGAGATAATAATAGTAACATTTTCCAGGAAATTATGAGGACTAAGTGAATTAATATGTAAACATTTGTATTTTAGACTATTGCCTGACACACATTAAGCCCTTAGATGTTACTTTTATTACAGTCATATTTTTCTTTTTTCTTCTCTTCTTTCTTCTTTCCTTCCTTTTTTTTCTATTCTTTTTGTTTAGCATTCAATTTTCTTCCTTCTTCTCCTATTATTTACTAACAACTCATAATGTCCCAGACACAGAGAAGGTCCTGCTCTGAGGAGTCACACAAACAAATACCTTCCCTGTAAGGTCATATTGATGTGACATTTAGAGATGGAGTAAACAGTTGCATTGTGGCAGTGGTCATGCTCAGGAATTTGACTGCAACACATCCCTCTATAGCATGGAATGTAGAATAATCTCACTCCAGAACCCCGTCCAAGGCAGGGTGGAGCATTTTGAGGATATTATTTGTGTTATGACTCCAGGCATGGCACTACTGCAGGCTTCAGGGCTGTTTCTTTGTGGTCAATATCATCTGATGAATCCATTTCAAAACCTTGCTCTGAGCTGGTCTTTCCTGGTGGAGAAGGAGGCCTCTAGACTGGATTTGGGGGAGCATGTGATTTTAACCCTCAAAGGGAAATTTCTCTGAAAGTCTGACTGCTTCCAATAATAAACGAATATTTTATTCTTTTCAAAATATTCTTCCAATATTTTGAAAAGAATAAAAATAGAAAGACTATACCACTAGATTTTACGCAAATATGTGATTGTTTATGGCAATGTTATTATATGAGCACATCAAAATGGTCTAACCATGTCAGTGCATGAGTTCACTTTCAGTAATATGAACATCTAGAAAAGTTTAGGGGTGTGTGTGTGTGTGTTTGTGTGTATGTGTGTGTGTTTGTGTGTGTGTGTGTCTGTTTTATGTAGAGAGAAACCACAAGGGCAGTTAAAAAGTATGCTTAGCCTTTTTTATAGAAGTAATTTAACCCAAATTTAGAGGCGGAAGACTCAAAGGTTTACCAACATGAAAACATTTAATTGGGCAAATTTGGGCAAAGACTTTTGTTTTTATGTTTTTATGATTAATTTTTGTTACAGGATAATAATTTGATTTGGTCATTAAGAAGCCCTGACACACTAAATTATGTAGCCTAGTGCCTTACACATGGTGGAATACTTGGTAATTACTTGAGGGATAAATGAATAAGTGAAAAAATGACTTCATCAGTTGAAAAGATGTGTACTAAATTCCCTGGATACATTTTCTGGAGGAAGATACTTATGAATACATCAGCCAAGAGAACTGGAATGAAAGAAATTGAAAGGCCAGGATAAAAATATTTAAGGGGAAAAGTGAGCTGTGGCAATAAATTTAGAAATAGAGGTTCAGTTACTATTGGCCTAGTGACACCTGAAAACCATTTGTAAGTCTAAGTTTTGTGACAATTAGTGGAGACAAATAATAATTTACAAATAAAAACATGTTAGGAATGAAGTGTAATTTTAAGCCTGAAATACCTGCTTGTCCTCCACAGCCACATCTGCCTCAAGATCAGGTCCTTCATAACTAATGAAAACCAGAAAACAAGAGAAAAACTTAAAAGTGAGATTTCTTTATTATTCACTGAGCATACATTTAGGCAAGGCCTTGTTTTTAGTGCTTCAAAGACTTGAGAAGTCCAGATCTTGATTTCAAGGAATTTATTCTCTAAAGAAGAAAGAAATTGAGTAAACACATTAATATTGACACAAGACAGATTGTAAGACTAAGAAATTTGAGTGTTTTTTGTTTTTGGGTTTGTTTTTTTGGTTATATTAGTAAGTATTCAACCAGAGAAACAAGATCAGTAGGGGATACTAAGAAATTATTGCAAGGAATTGACTTATGCAATTCTTGGGAATGTCAAAGCAAATTTGAAATTCACAGGACAAATCATCAAGAAAGGCATGCTGAAAGTCCTGGGCATAATTTCAAGTTTCTCTCTACAGGCAGAATTTCTTCTTCCTCAAGGAAGCCCCAGTTCTGATCCTAAGGCCTTTGACTGATTGATTCAGGCTCACACTGACTATCTGGAATAATCTCCCTACATAAAAGCAACTGATTATTGACTTTAAGCACATCCACAAAATACTGTCATCATAATACCTAGATTGGTGTTTGATTGAATAACTGGACTATAGCCTAGCCAGGTTGACACATAAAACTGACCATCACAGTCCACATCTTGCCAATTTTACATCCATACACATCTTCTGAAACCATACTTAATCTCCAAATAAAGATAATGGCAAAGTCATACTTCCATCTAACATGATACAACTATCTTCCATGCCACCAAACCCACACTAATGCTTTCCTTTGAAGAGGACACAAAGTCTTGGGTGCTGTTCACACGTCTCCTTGATATTCTATAATGTAAATATTGTAATATAAAGTTAACTATCCTTAATACAGCTTGTGTTATGTGAAACGGGGGATAAGAAAGGAAAGAATATAAAAATATTTGCTAAATATATATACAAACATTCATAATAAAATAGGAAAAAATCTATAACTATTATAGTCCTCATGTCTGCAGCTGATCTTTGTCCATAATTGATATTTAT
This sequence comes from Ateles fusciceps, assembly GCA_036589455.1. Taxonomy (NCBI): domain Eukaryota; kingdom Metazoa; phylum Chordata; class Mammalia; order Primates; family Atelidae; genus Ateles; species Ateles fusciceps. Next base: position 8,621,334 of record JAZHEH010003259.1, read on the forward strand.
AACTATGTTCCTCCACTCTTCATTCTGTATTCCTTTTGCCTTCAACAAGCACCTCAACTGCTTATTTTTTATTACTTGCAGGGATGTCCCAAATCTTCATTTCTGAAGGATCTGGACCAGTAGAAGTTGTGCTAGAATTGGGTTGTTGTAGTTTTCCATTAACTTTAAACATGGGGCGTGATAGGATTAGGAGACTCCATAAAGGGTCTACTGTATTCCATGCAGACTCTAACTTACCTCTGTTGTGGAGAAGAGATCCCAATTGGCAGCCAGTATCAATAACATCAGCCAATATAGAAACTTCCTTCTTTGCCTGTTGCTTCAGAGACACGAGGAGCCCAAAGTGGCCAGATGGTTGTTTCAACTTTCAATTCAGTGGAATCACTGTTGTGTCTCCTGGTAGAACCATTCCTCCCTTTGGAACTCTAGACCAGCAGAGCCCAAGGTCAGCAAACATTTTACCAGTAGATCACAAAGGATAATAATGATTAGAGCTACTCCCATTTCTATTCCTTGATTCTCTGACCCATGAATCTTAGCTATGGGAGACAAAATACCATATCTTGGATACTGATATAGAGAATATATAGTCTTCTGCCCCAACCTCACAAGGCATTACCACCTAGCTGGCATTGTAACTATGTCTTCAAAGGCTATAGGACATCTGTCACTCAACTGCTTCAGGATGACAGGGTATAATGGTAAAACCAGTGAATTCCATGGGCATAGGACCATTGCTGCCCTTGATAAGAAGCACTGATTTGTACAGTGTCATGATTGTGGATAAGACATTCTGTAAGTTTCAACAGAAACATTATATACAAGGAAAGCAAACCCATATGCAGAATAAGTGTTTTTTGTGAAAAGAACGAAATGATTTCCCTTTTATGATGAAAGTGGTCCAACATCATCTGTCACCAAGTAGATGGCTGATCAACCTGGAGAATAGTGCCAGTGTTGGTCTCTTCTGCTGGCAGATTGATCACTCAGCAATAGCTATACTTAGTCATCCTTGGTGAGTAGAATCCATGTTGCTGAGCCCATGCATAATCTCCTTTTCTAGCACCATGGCTACTTTGTTCATAAGTCCATTGGACGATGAAAGGCATGTCTAAGAAAGATGCTGAGTGGTATCCACAGAATCAGTATTTACTTGATTATTAAACTTCTCTGCTGCTGAGGTCACCTTTTGGTGAGCAATCACATGAGCCACAGATATATTCATATTCTTTGTCCTATTCACATTCACTTTCTTGTCAACAACTTTCCAATCATGTTTTTTCCAGGACTCTGATTATCCATCCAAACCCTTGGCAGTTACTCCTTCCAAGAAAAATGAACAACCAGGTACACTGCTTGATGTTCTGGCCACTGCAAGGAAATTCTTTCACCCTCTTCTTCAGGAATGTTCAAGAAAGGGGCTATAGTGCTGCAGTTGTCTATTAACATCCAGGTGGTGCCTAGCTTATATGGCTTCAATGATTGTGTTCCCTCCAAAATTCATGTTGAAATTTAATCCTCAATGCAGTAGTATTAAAAGGTATGGCCATTGGGAGGTGATTTAATCATGAGGGCTCTGCACTTATGAATGGGAATAAGTTGAAATGAGCACTCTCTTGCTCTTCTATCCTTTCTACTATGTGAAGACAGTGTTCCTTCCCTCTGGAGGATGTAGCAATAAGGCACCATCTTGGAAGCAAAGACTGGGCCTTCACCAGACACCGAGGCTGTTGATGCCTTGATCTTGGACTTTCCAGCCTCCAGAACCACGAGAAATAAATTTCTGTACTCTATAAATTATCTAGTCTCAGGTATTTGGTTATAGTAGCACAAAAGGACAAAGACATTGCCTATTGTGCCGAATCATCTATAAATCAGGTCCTAGTTTCTCTCTTTCTCATCAAGTGGCCATAGGAAGCTCCCCATGCAGCATAGATATGTACAGGGAGGGAGGAGACAATGTAGCAGTACTGGGGGCATGAAAATTTGGGCCCCTTCTTCATGTAACTTACTTGTGCCTTCAGGGCCTGCTCAGGCATCGTAAATGTATGTATCACTGCCCAATTTTAGGACTTGGTGGACCAGACAACACATTTTTTTGTTGGACAGCTCAGGTTGTATGGTGAATTGGTGGCCCATTGTTAAGTGCTCAGACTCTACTAAAGCCCAGTAGTAAACCAAAAGCTCTTTCCCAAAATGAGAAAAGTGATTTACAGAGGATGACATGGGTTTGCTTCAGGAACTTAAGGTGTGATTCACTTCTGGACACCTTCCAAAAGCTTCAAACTGCATTTCTTTTGCCATTGACACTTCAGGCAACATTGGATATGCTGGATCATATGGCCTAAGTGGCAGAGCAGCTTGCGTGGTGGTCTAGGCCTGTTGCAGAGGTTTCTCTTATGGGGTTCACTTAAAAATACTTATTTTTTGGATCACACCCAAATGAGAAATATGTCTCCTCCAAAGTTCAAGGAAGTCAAGAAGTCCAATAGGTTTTGTTTCTCTTTTTTTGGTGGCAGGAGGGACAAGATTCAATGACTTATTATTTAACTTACAAGGGATATCTTAGCTTCCCACTTCCTACACCACTTAGACTTTTTGTTTGTTAGTTTGTTTTTTAGAGGCAGGGTCTCACTTTGTTGCCCAGGCTAGAGGGCAGTGGCATGATCATGATCATAGATCACTGTAACCTCTAACTTCTGGGCTCAAGACTCTAGAGTGACTAGGACTACAGGTATGTGCCACCACACCTGGCAAATTTAACTTTTGTTAGAGAAAGGATTTCACTAAGTTGCCCAGGCTGATCTCTAACTCCTACCCTCAAGTGATTCTCCTACCCTTGCCTCCCAAAACACTGGGATTGCAAGCATGAGCCACTACACCTGGACTTGAACCCCTAGACATTTCACTGACGTGGAAGGCCTCTGAATTTTTGTCAGGTTCATTTCCCATCCTCTGAATCACAAATGTCTTATATATGTGTGTGTGTGTGTGTGTATATATATATATATATACACACACACATATATTCTTGTATATGTGTATATATAAGAAGTATATTATGTATATATTTAGTCCTCAGGGAGCTTGGTTGCTGTTCTCTTCCAAAAGGTATCATGCTGTTTCATTACATTGATGCTCACTAGGTCCAATCAACATAGAGATCATCAATGTAATGAAACAGCATGATACCTTTTGGAAGAGAACAGCAACCAAGCTCCCTGAGGACTAAATAATGACATAAAGCTAGAGAATGGATATACAGTGAGGTGGCACAGTGAAAATGTATTGCTGACCTTTCTAGCTGAAAGCAGTCTGCTCTGGTGGTCTTTACTAATAGGAATATAGATAAAGCATTTATCACCAAAATGGCTGCACACCAAGTATCAGGGGATGTGCTAATTTGCTCAAGCAATAAAATCATGTTTGGTACAGTAGCTGCAATTGGAGTTACTATCTGATTAAATTTATGATAATCCACTGTCATTCTCCAAGTTCCATCTGTTTTCTGCATAGGCCAAAATGGAGAGTGGAAGGGGGATGTGGTAGAAATCACCCCCAGTGAAACTCTCAAGTCCTTAATGATAACAATAATTTCTGCAATCCCTCTAAGAATATAGTATTGCCTTTGGTTTACCATTTTTGCAGGTAGAAGTAGTTCTAGTAGCTTCCACTCGGCCCTTCTTATCACACTTCCTGACCTCTCCCCGAGTCACACAATACATGTAGGGACTCTACCAGTTGTAGAGTATGTATGTTCTATAAACACATTTAGAAACTGTGAAATAACTGCAGGATGCATTCAGGGATGCTCTGCTAAAATTCCATTTATCCTCTGACCTCCATGAGCCCTCCATGGACTCTGAGTGGTAGTCCAGTGATGCTTGAGATCTCCAGGAAATTAGCATAAGTTCACAGCCCAAGTCCAGTAATTTCCCCCAAAGTCTTATCACTTCACTTTCCCCAATGCACGTTACCCTAATAAATAGTCACAGGTCTCTTGGGGGAAGAATGAGAAGAAATCAAGAGTATAAACTTATGGCATGGTAGCAAGGTCCTTCCTCAAGAGAAACTTGCCTCCTCTTATTTAAAGCCTTGTGGTTTGTAAGCTCGTTCAAGTCTGGAAATTTGTTGAGGGGTCATGATTCCCTATGGTAGATGTCTATTCACTAGACCTGGAACTTGCCTTCTTATACAGATCAAGTAAGAATTTAGGAGACTTCCCACCTATTTCTTCTCTAGGGACAACATCACAAACTAGCCAATGCCATATATCTCTGTCATCAGACTATTCTGATTACTGCTTTGACGTACTTGTCCATTGCAATAACGATGACTACTTTATATTTGGCATTTAGTGCTACCACTTGGCCCCTGCTACCCCAAGATTCCACTATACCACTGCATTGAGGGATCCCAGTTTGGTAGTTGTGGTTCCAATGCTAATTTGTGACCTACAGATAGGAGAGACCACAAAGTCCTTCAAGAATTCTGGAGCTCCCTTGACTAATTTTCCAAAAACTCACGGTGAAAGGTATGCCCTTCCAGGCTGGGTGAGCAGATCTTACATGATAAATCCACTCTAATAGTCCAGTCTCCCTATGCTATGGAACATCTTCTACAGTATATCAAGGCAGTTCTGAAATTTCAACTTCATTTTTCATCAACTTTGGTTTACGTCTTTTAACCAAACAAACTGTTGGAGCCCTTTCTAACCCCTAAAGCTACAACATTAAATCCAGAATCTGTGCTTAGTGGGGCCATATCAACAAATTTGGCCAGATCCAGCTTTACATTCCTTCCACCATTATCTTGCACCCTTAAGATCCACTCCCACACATATTCCCTGCATTTCTGTTTGTGTAAGTTGGAAAAATTGTACAGTTCTTCTGGAGTAGCAAATGTCCTCAGGGATCACATGTTGTACTTCAGCTTTTAGAACCTAATGGGACTTGAGTCTAGTTATACATGCAAAAGCAAAGAAGGATGGATGGTGGGGGTGAATCCTGAGGAGAATCAACAGTGTCTTTCAAGGCAACTACATTAGGGGAGGTCATTGCGCTTCTTTAGGTAAAGCAGTGCTAATTTCCTTAGTCAGGTGTTAAAGGACTGCTTTTATGAACAAAGAAGGCTTAGCAGAATCTAAGGATTCCGTGTCCCAAGCTTCATTGGGATATGCCCATATGTCCATATTTCAATTTGCAGGATCCTATTTCTTCCCAATCAATGCCCCCGTGCTAGTCAGAAGACATCCTGAAAATTTGGGAATTCGATTTGTGTTGTAATTCAGCTACTCACACCCTGGCACTCTGTGTTTGGTTTTCAGGAATGTCAACCCTGAAACTACAAGAGACAAAGGTTTACAAAAGTTTTCAAGTCATTAATGTAGAACTTGAACTGAGTATTTTAAGCCCTAGCCTCTCACTCCCCCACCCACCACAACTTTCTCCAGTGCATTTAGGAGCCATTAGCCAATCCCAATTATACTTTTTAGTTTACCAGAATATTCAAAGATATCAAATACATAGTCACCCAGAACCTTACCTTTCATGGGTATTTGATTAGGAGTATCAAGGGAGATATTTTGCGTATCTTAATTGCCACAGTATGACACGGGCTATCAGTGTCCTCTTTACCATTGGACATAGAATCATTAGCACCTTTAAATCTAATCACATTAGACAACCAATTCCAGAAAACCCAGAACCAATTCAAAAAATTCATCCTTAAGATTCTAGTTCTCTAGAATCACTCCTCATATGAAAATCTGTATCAGTCAGAAAAAAAGAATTACGTTGTAATCACACTATAACATCATCACCCCGTACTGTTGACATACTACACCATCAACTCCTGACATCATCACACCACATCATCACACCACACCATACCACCATCACACCAAACTATCATCACGCTACACCCTAATCACACTAAACCATCAGCAAAACGAACTGTCCATACCAGAGCATCATCTTCCCTACCATCATTACAGCACAGCATCTGCACCAGTACAACATCATCATCAATTACCATGATTTTTGGTATCAAATTAGATTAATTTGAAAGCATATTAGATAGTGGCCATGCTTACCTAAAACAGTAAAATTCTGAAAGAAAAGTAAAACTTGATTCATATTTATCTATATGATCACCATTCTCAGGTTACCTTTATTATTTTCATTGATCTTATAATCATCTCCCAAACCACTATAGGCTCTCAATTTTTCACACATTCATTATTCAATCCTGGTGTAATGGTTAATACTGAGTGTCAACTTGATTGAATTGAATGATGCAAAGTATTGATCCTGGTTGTGTTTGTGAGGGTGTTGCCAAAGAAGATTAACATTTGAGTCAGTGGGCTGGGGACGGCAGACCCACCCTTAATCTGGGTGGGCACCATCTAATCAGCTGCCATTGTGGCCAGAATATAATGCAGGCAGAAAAATGTGTAAAGACTAGACTGGTTTAGCCTCTCAGCCTACACCTTTTCCATGCTGGATGCTTTCTGCCCTCAAACATCGGACTTCAAGTTCTTCAGTGTTGGGATTCGAACTGGTTTCCTTGCTCCTCAGCTTGCAGATGGCCTATTGTGGGACCTTGCGATTGTGTGAGTTATTATAACTTAATATCCCCTTTATATGTGTGTGTGTGTGTATATATATATATATATACTTTTATTTATTTTATATATAATTTATTATATATGTGTGTATATATGTATATATATATTCTATTAGTTCTGTCTCTCTAGAGAACACTGACTAATACACCATTCGACAATCTTTTAAGGTATTTATTATGACTACCAAGCAGTAGATGAGGAAACTGTGACTTACCTTGCTGGTAAATTGCAGATTCAATATTGGAATTAACATCTACCTACCTCCAAATATTTTGCTTCTTACCTTATAGCATGTTGTTATATTTAGAAATACATATTATTTTCAGTAGCTTTTGACCATAAATGGTTTTTATATATTTGTAACCTATTGAGATAAATAGGGAAAATCATACATCAAATAAACTAATCTCTACAGCTAAATCATCTGAGATAAAGCCAAAAGTACTTTTCTAGTGTACAAAAACTTTAAGAAGGCTTGGTGTGGTGGCTCATGCCTGTAATCCCAGCACTTTGGGAGGCAGAGGCAGGTGGATCACTTGAACTCAGGAGTCTGAGACCAGCCTGGGCAACACGGCAAAACCCATCTTTACAAAAAATATGAAATTATCTGGGCATGGTGGTGCACACCTCTACTCTCTGCTACTCTGGATGTGGAACTGAGTATCAGGTGATACTCTGGAAGATCACCTGACTCTGGGAGGTATAGGCTGTAGTGAGCCGTGGTCGAGCCACTGCACTACAGCATGGACGACAGAACAAGACCATATCTTGAAAAGTACAAAAAACAAACAAACAAACAAAAAAAACCAAAACAATGTTTTGTTTTTTAAAATGTTATAATTGTTAGAAGACAGAGTCCTTTGTTCTTTGTTTGACTTGCTTTGGCATAGGACACAGTACCACATAATAAATGCATTTCATAAAGTAAATTTATTTCCTTCAAGACTCTCATGTACCTGCAAATAAGTAGCATAGAGCCCATGGGGAATTCTAAGAAAATCATATTGCCTAGTTCATGATAGACACCTATGAGACACATGGAAAATGACAGCATTTTAAAAATTTAACTCTCAGTAGGAAAATAATGGAAATAAAAATTGAACTACACAGTTCACCATACAAAAAGAATTTTAAATGAGGATAAGTAAAGTGCAGTGAAATAATCTGGAAAATAACTATAAACCTTTAAAACACTAATAATAAATAAATGTTATCTGAATTAAACTGGCAAGTTTTAATGGACCATATGTAATTTATTCATGTCCTGATGAGGCCATAATTTTAACCAAAGCCCATATCCAAATTGTTTTTCTTCATAATGAAGATAAAGTAGCACACATACCAAAAACTCATTTGAAAGATGCTATAATTTAATCCGAAAAGATAGTGAAGGCCCATGTCTATTTTGGGGAGCTTGTGTTGTTTTAAATAACATGGTTTGCAACAAAAAGCTGGCTGTGGAATAGAAGTTTATTCCATAAGCAGCCAATATATTTGCTAAAATGTTTGCTCTTTTGGTCCTAATCACATTGCAATCTTTTGGGACTATTTCAATAACAATAATTGCAACAATTAATAATATCCAACTGGGACCAAACCTCATGACTGAGTTTCACAGTGATGTCCTATAGAAACTTTATGGGGTATGTGATCTGTGTTTTGATGTTTTTCATGTAAAAGAGTTCATTTTCCTGATGCACTGCCTAAACAGTTAGTGGGTGGTATTGAAGACTCTGGTCTAAGGGCATAATACAAATACAAATCTTGTTTATTGCAAAGAAAAGAAAAATTACAAATAACAAGAGGACAGATTAATTTTAATAATATACACTTTCACAGAATGTGCCCATTTGTGATTACCTGAGCTGTTAATGGATAAACTAAGTGCCCCTTACAACTCATCACTTCTCCAAAATTACTCGTAGTGTTTTATTTTTATAAATTATACTTTAGTCCTTTATTCTTAAAATTCTATATACCAAATGATGGAATCCATGAAATTTAGAACTTTTAAAATATTCCAAGTTTCGTGACCTTTCTCTTGCCTTTTACTTGGAAGAGTGTTTTAAGTTGATAAAGTGAATGTCATTGTTTCATTAAACAAGTATTTGTAAGAGATATTTTTTCAGATACTTAAACCTTGAGTATCAATCAAACATGAACCCTTGCATCCAGGAGCTTACCATATTTAGAAAAGACAGATATGTAAATAAATCAATACAGCATAACATGATAGAGGCACATGTAAAATACTGTGATTGAATGAAAGAACAACACGTTCTGGAGTATGAATAGAAATGAAGAGTTCTCTGTGGACGTATTCCTTGATGTGGGACTTAAAGGATGTTCCATAGACAGACTAGAGGGGAACAAGTATTCCCAGGAAGAGAAGGAAAGAGCTTCTGCCTAGGTGTCAAGGAGAGAAACAGCATGGCATCCTTTCATTCCTCTTGCAAAATGTTTAGTCAATAAAGTACAATGTATTTCCTAGTTGGTCACAAGCAAATGACACAAGTATTTCTGAGAAAGATGCATCCCTAGCAATGGAGAGTCAGAGGATGCAGTAGGATATGAATGATGGTGTAATCAAGTGGTATCCATGCAGCACAATCCTACAAGACAACCTGCTATGCTCTTTGTGATCTCCCAGGATTCCAACATTGTACATAGCTAACAATTGCATAGCACCCAACAACATTTTATTTAGTGTCTATTTATAACCCCAAGCATGTAAATAAATGATAATACTATGTGAGAAGTTCAATAATGAGAGTATCTTCAAAATAAAGAGAAAGCCCAGAGCAGGGGGCGTAATTAATAATTATTAATAACAATTTTGGGATGAGCTGTTTCAAGAAGAATTACTGGAAGAGTATATTAATTTGGAAAAAATATTGTTGGAGCATAAATTTTGATGGAAATAAGAATGGCGGAAGATGAATATGTCAGTTAGGTTACCATTCTGCAACAATAATAGAGAACCCAAGTTAACCAAACAGACAGGGGTTCTTTTTTCTAATATAGTCAGGAAGCTGTGTTTCAGTAGATCAACTATCAGGGCCAGCGTCTCTGTAATTCTAATGCCCTTTCTTCATGGTCACAGAATGGCTGCTATAGTACTAGGCATCTTATCTTTATTTTTAAGTCAGGAAAAGGAGGAAGAGGGGAAGTGGAAGGCACTAAACTTTTTCCCTTTCCTAAGGATAACAAAAGCCTTTTTTAGAAGTGCCTTCACTCATTCTGCTTGCAGTTCTCTCTTGGCCGGTGTTGTATCACATGGCAGCCCCTAATCCAAAGGGAGGTTGGAGAAGTGACAATTTAGCTGTTCAGGTTCTATTTCAGAGTAGTAAAGGAGAATAACAGTTGGAAATGAATATCAGATTAAAAACTGTGTCTGCAACATGAACTTTGAGAGAGAAGCAGACTCTATATCATGAGGATTTTTGGTTTTCTTTTTAAATGACAGGTCAAGAACTTTTAATTTTATCTTGTAGGGAAAAGGGGGTACAGTGATTAGTTTTAAGAGGTGTGATCAAACCTGCGTATTTGAATAGAGTTGCTTAATGGCTTGACAACAGAGGCACATTCAGGAAGGCCTTATAAATGCAAAAGTGGTTTGAAAGAAAATCAATATTAACAAACCATTGTACAAACATTAATCTTTCTAGCTTTTGGTGAACATAGTAATTCCACATTTGAGGATAAAAGAATATAATCACACACACATGTACTCACACACACACACAACATCCATGCACTTTTCATGCTGGTTATAGAGCTAGATCCCTACATTAATTATGTTCATCATCATAGTTAACTTATCAATTTCCAAGTGGCTAATCAGTATATTTTCTGGTGCATGACTCCATCTTTATTCACTTCCACTGGAAAGAGGCTTTGATTATTACACTGGTTTGCAAATGACCTCTTAAAAAAATAAGACTCAGAACCAGCTCAGTTCCCTAGTTCTATATAGTATAGTGGAAGCCAATCATTGTCTTTTTCATTATTGTGTTTGTAATTGAATAGGAGTATCCATTACAATCACATAAGAGCAAGCTAAAATGAACAGTTTTTCCCCATCCCACCATTAGAAAATTAGTAAGAGCATTAATTTACACATCTACCAACAGTGTAAAAGCATTCCTATTTCTCCACATCCTCTTCAGCATCTGTTGTCTCTTGATTTTTTAATGATCACCATTCTAACTGGTGTGAGGTAGTATCTCAAATACTCATCAATAATAGACTGGATAAGAAAATGTGGCACATATACACCATGGAATACTATGCAGCCATAAAAAAGGATGAACTCATGTCCTTTCCAGGGACATGGATGAAACTGGAAACCATCATTCTCAGCAAACTGACACAAGAACAGAAAACCAAACACCACATGTTCTCACTCACAAGTGGGTGTTGAACAATGAGAACACATGGACACAGAGAAGGGGACATCACACACTGGGACCTGGGGGGGGTGGGGAGCTAGGGGAGGAATAGCAGGGGTGGGGGGGGATTGGGGAGGATAGGATTAGGAGAAATACCTAATGTAGATAACGGGGCAATGGATGCAGCAAACCACCATCATGGCACGTGTACACCTATGTAACAAACCTGCACGATCTGCACATGTACCCCAGAACTTAAAGTATAATAAAAATAAATAAATAAATCTTTGAGATGATGGACATGCTAATTACCCTTATCTGATCACTATACATTGTACATATCGAAACATGTACCCCATGAATATGTAAAATTATTTGTTAATAAAAAATAAAATATTGAAAATTAAAAAAAGGAAAATTATTAAGAGCAGAAAAGATTCTGGCATAAAATGTAAAAGACGCACTTTCCCCAGACTGTTCCTATTTTTTTCAAAAAAATAGCCATTTCTCAGATTCAGTCCCTGAAGCAAAACTGCTCACTCCACTTTCTAAAGTACAGAAAATCACAGACGAGTTTAAGGAGTAGAACAGAAGAGCACTACACTTATGAAGTAAGTGTACAGGAATAGAAGCATAAAGCAGAAAATGTGGTTAAACATAATTGCTTCCATTTTAAATGAATGAAATAGAGGTGAGGAGTCCTTTGGGGAGTCAGGAGAGTGCCTAAAGAGAAGTCTATGAATGGGAACTGGGCAAAGAGTCAATGGAAGTCCCCCTTGGTAGCTCTGAAGTAGGATGTGCCTGAGGTCTCCACAGGCAGGCACTCTCTGCAAAAAAAAAAAGAAGGTATGAGCAGAATGTGAAGCAAACTGCCAAAATGCACAATGGGTCAAGAGGGAGTTGGACAGAGTTTTGGACACAACAAGAAAATACACAGCTGCTCCCAAGATTTTTAAGCTGAGGATGAGGAGTCAGTGTGTAAATGAACTGGTATTTCCTGGGCAGGCCTGCACTGAGATCTTGTGTTCTCCAAGCCCCAAGTGTTGCACTATTTTTGCCTGAACTCTTACATCTACATAAGTCTGTGTCTTTACCTGCTGTATCTAAGAGTTAGTAAGACCTTATCTTGATATTAATGAGATTTTCACTGCAGTTCTTCATCTTTATTTCTGTCACCTTGGTGCTGGTCAATGCTTGGAGGATTCTGAATTACAGTCTAGAAATGGAGAGAGGAAAGGATATCTACTTTGATTTATTTCATATATCTGTACCTATATCTACATTTTATTCTCCAAGCAATAATAAGCTTATGAGGTAGATATTATTGTCACCATCACTTGCATTTTGGTAATGATGAAATGGGGGATGCAGAGAGGTTAAGCAACCTCACTGAAGCAAGCAGGAAAAAAAGAAAAGGAATCACAAAAGCAGATGCCCTGCTTAAGAGCCAAGCTCTGTGCTGGAGAGGCACAGAGGCATGGCTGAGGTCTCACTGTTTTGTAATTCTAGGATCAGGAAGGTTCTGGTTATGCATCTTCATTAACTTAAAAAGGGTTCACAGGACTTCAGCGGACCAGTGGTATTTGTTAGGCTTTCATGGTATGTACAGGACATGATGATCAAATGCTAGAGGAAAAGTGAAAAGTAGAAAGCAAATTAGAGCACATTCTCCCTAGCCATTTAAAATATGAATAATGTATAACTATATTTGAATATGAAAGAACAAAGATGAAGTGTTAATTATTTGCATTCATACTAAGGGTGGCATGTGTCCCAACTGCTGCGGAAGAAAGTGGTGCGAGCTAAGGTAATTCCACCTTTCGCGGAGGCATGTTTATTCTTGTTTATGGTTCTTTCTCTCCCCATCTATAATGCTGACTTCACTTAATGCTTTTGCGAATATTCTTCAAAGATTGGCTCTTCGAGAAAATCTTTCCCCCTCAGTGTCAGCCCAAATTCATGTTTTCCTTTTATAATTCTCAGTTGAATTCATTTTGTGTGCCCTCTGCTCTGATTTAAAATTTAACTTAGTTTGCAACTCCTGTTTTGCAGTAGGCAAATAATTATTATCCTTGTTAAAATGAACTGTAGAAATACTACTGTCAGAGTTTGCAATAGGTAGCTGTGTGAAACTGTGTGATATTGTGTGAACTTGAAACAAAATGAGGCAGGGTTTCCTCAGATTTCTTCTATTTCTTTAGAAATGTTAAAGTCTTCTCATTCTGGCACACAGGATGGGAGTAAGGGGTGAATCACATAAGCTGACTCTCCCTAGTTTAACTTTGCGGTAGCATTTACCATCCTTCCTTCTTTACACTAGGGAAAACATGTCTGTAATGAGAATTTCTTCTTCTTGTTCATCGCATACAGTAGGTAGAGATTCATTGACATCTGATGATGGTGCAGGAGCCACCAAGGAGCACAGTATCTCCTTCAGCGATGGTCTTGGGGGTTCCATGGAGGAAAATGGTTTTTCTCCTGAGAATGATGCTCAGATGAACCCAGATGCATATTTGAACAAAACTGTAGACTGTGACTTGGAAGGGGGAGGACTGTTTAAAAGTTCTTCTATATCGAGTTTGGGTTGTTACCACTCATATTTATGTGAGCATATAGATGTAAAAGAATCTTCAGGCTCCTGGTCAGTCATGGTGACTCACACCTGTCATGGCAGCACTTTAGGAGGCTGAGGCGGGAGGATCACTTGAGCTCAGGAGTTCAAGACCAGCCTGGGCAACATAGTAAGACTCTGTCTATCCAAAAAATAAAGCAAAGTAGTCAAGCATGGTGGTGCACATTTGTGGTCCCACCTACTTGGAAGGCTGAGGAAGGAGGATCACTTGAGCCCAGGAGGTTGAGGCTGCAGTGATCTGTGATTATGCCATTGCACTCCAGCCTGGGTGACAAAGTGAGACCCTGCCTAAAAACAAAGAAACTCTTCAGGATCCTGACAATTAGTCCTATAACTATATGCTTTGTCTACTGAAAGGACTTAAAATTTCCAAAGCAGGAATCCTACACTGAGCCATTTGCCACGAAAAATGGGTCCCAGCAGCAATTTAGTCCTATAGTCTACAAGTTCCAGTCATTGGGATCTTCCCTGAGACTCTCTTAAGGATACAGATAGAATTTGCTAAACTTAAAGAATTTGCATCACTCGTAAGTTCCCATTGTTGATTAATTGAGATGTTTACGAGAGTTTGAGAGACTTCAGAATCTAGAACTACGTTTATTTTGGATTAACACAGTACGTTTTAGAGCTTGTATAGAGCTCCCAGTACTTCACCACCTCAGATATCTTGTTTAACCAGAAACAGACCTGAGATCATAATGAGTTCATAGGGTTTTTTTTTTTTTTTTTTTTTTTTTTTTTTTTGACTAGGGATGCTTTTCTAGATCATTTCTAAAGTCATTGGTAGCTTAGTCCATGTTTGGACACTCATTCATTCAGCAAATGTTTATGATATATCTCTTGTGTCCTATACACACTCATTTCTAGGCCCTGTAGATAAGATAATACACAAGATAAACATTCATCCTGGGAGAGTTCCCAAAAAGTCTAGAATGCAGATAATCTACTGCCTATTCCCAATTTTATCATTAACAGGATGTTTAACTTTCAATCAAGTACCTACCCTGGATTTCAGTGTTTGTATTAAAATAAAAAAAAGAAAAAAGCTATAGATTAGGATGTTTCTTTCAGCTTTAAAATTCTGTGATGTCATACTCCTTTCATGTTTTTCACACTCCAAGAGAAAAGAACAAATAAAAACAAAACCAAAAGAAACCAGCCTGTCTGCTGCCCTTAATGAGCAGTCTTCCTTTACCATAATGTATTCAAATAGCCTGAAAAGCAACTTGACTCAGTCCAAAGTAAAAATTCAGACAGAGAGACAACGGATTCAAACCACATTTTAAAAAATGAGCAGCAATAAACCTTTGTAGGGCCAATGAAGAAGGAATGAATCTATGAATCAGTCTGCCAACCATTTATGTGTTGAAAAAAGGAATAGCTGTAGACCTTGAAAGGCTTTTCCTAAAGCTGTTTCACAGATGTGATTACTATAAAGAAGTAATGTATTGTTGGGTTTACAAAGTATAGAGAAACAGGAACATAAAAGCCCTTACAAATATTTTCAGAATTAGGAAAAGATAAAGTATGTACTTTTCCACTTCATTCTAGTGATGGACTTTTTGCATACTATGAAAGGTTGCAATCCAGCTCACTTTCTGGATAAAGTTTTCTTCTTCTACTTTATTTTCTCTTACACACACCAGTGCCTGCCCCCAGGCTATATAGTTTCCCAGGCACAATTATCACTTACTCTAAGAGAAATTTCCTGTGAATTTGAAGGGTGAAGTTTAACCTTCAGGTGTCTCAAATGCTCACTCTTTTTTTTTTAATCTTCATGTCAGAAATGTAAAGAGATCATGACAAATTAATTCTTACATGTATTGTATTCCTCAGCTTATACTGGGAGTTGTAACTTATCTTTCCAAAGTCTAAGAACTCAGGCCAAATACAAATGAGTCAATTTCCCATAATGTCATATAAGATTTATGGGAGCCAGACTCCGTCTATCTGAAGTGGAATAAAATAAACCCTCCACTGTGAATCCATCCCAAATACCCCAGGGGATAATTTTATATTATCAGCTATCACACAGGTATATGTTTCAGCAAAAGCTGCCTCATATTCTTGGAGTTAGATAATATTTTGACTTTTTTTCTACCATTCTCCTGTGGCTTAAGCAGATAGCCAGCTCAGGGGTTGACCCTGTGGCAGAGTGCAAGACAGATCACTTTCTGGTTTGTGTTTCCAAAAGCCTAAGCTCGTCTGAAAACTCCCAGGGCTTGCAGAGGAAGAAGCATGGAGGAGGGCTGCAGCCATGTTAGGGGCTTGCAGGGCTTCCAGAGAAAGGAGCATGGAGATGGTTGCAGCAGTGTTAGGAGCTTATAAGGGCTGCATGGTTCCAGCATGGTATTATCAGCCTCAGCAAAGACCCCTTGCCTTGAGGATGTTGCAGTAACAGAACCCAGCCATCTCCACGACAGCACAGCATAGAGGAATCTGCTAACAGCTCAGATGTTCTGCTGTTCTGCTCATCTATGATAAGAAGTAGGTAAAGTCAATCAAAGGCTTCCTAAAGGAATTAGCTGTTTTTATTTTAAATTCCAAAGGAGGTGAGAAACTAATATGCACACAGACACAGACCTAACAACCTGCTAGAGATGGCAAAATATTCTCGAACTCACTGGAGATGGCTGAAGAGGAGACAGAATAAGGGATGCTGAGCAGAGAGATCATGAAAGGGAGGAACTAGTCATTAATTAGGTTGAAAAGACTGGTTATGACCCAAGGGGTTGAGCAAAGACTGAGGTAATGAAAACTCTTCCTGCTGAAGAACTATGTCTGTTGCATTTGGGTGAATTCAAGAGAGAAAGTTGGAGGTGATTCTAGAGAGATAACCACAACAATTCAGATGTGAGGTGGCGAAGGCAGAGGCATGGCAAGCAGAGTGGGGTTTTAAGACAGGATTAACAGCCTGCAGTCATGTTGGATTGGGGGTGTTGCCAAAAAAAAATGCTTTAAAATGACTAACCAACCAGGAGTCTGATGCTTGGGGTAGGTAATATTGGTGCCATGGGAGGTAACAGCACATTTATAGGAGATGAGAAGGGAGAGAGGGTGAGAAGAGGTGGAAAGAAGGTGGATAAATGTAAAGAAAAGTGAAAATGAAGACGATAGTTTCACTAATTATACTATATGCAAAAAATTAGATATAATACTTTTATGATCAGAATATCTGGTGCCTTAATAATTATTTAAGCCATATCTTACTGATGAGGAAACTGAGGGCCAGGGAGACTATGGCTACTTTGACCAAGACTGTTCAGTTGGTGATTAGAGAATGAGCACCCAAGGCCTGTGTCCTCACTGTCCATTAGGCCCCACCATACTGTGGCACTCTAGCTCTTGGATCCATCCTGCTGCCCCACACTGCCTTTCCTGCTCACTGTCTTTGTTCATGAGGGTCTCCTTCAAAGTTTCTGCCAAACTTTGCATTACATTTCTCTAGTGCATCAAAGAAAGGCTGGCTGTCAGGACCTGCGATATTTAGGCCTTCTTCTAAGCTATGTCTACTTTCACTCAGAAATGTTTGCACATCCACTCTGTGCCAGGCAATGCCTTGATACAGCAACAGAAGAGATTGTCCTAACTCAGAGAGCTAACATTCTAGTGGGAAGAGACAGACAGTAAGCAATAGATAAAATGTCAGGTAGTGACGAGTGCCATGATGAATAGCATGGGGTAAATGGACAAGGAATAACCAGATGAGTGATTAGGGAGAGCCATTCTAATAAGGTGGCGTATGGAAGAGACCCAAATGAAAGGAGAGAGAGACTTGTGTGGATAAGTGGGAGGAGAACCCAGGAACAAAGAGTGCAGCAAAGTTCTGGAAGTGGTAATGTCCTTGGTATATTTGAGACTGATGGGACTACAGCAGGCTAAGCAAGGGGAAAGAGGAAATGAGATCAGAGAGTTGGCAGGAACACAGACCTCATGAGACTTGTAGGCTATGGCCTTTGGCTTCTGTTGTGAGTGAAAAGAAAAACCATTAGAAGGTTTAAAGTAAAGGAGTAACAGTCTGGTTTATAATTTCAATCTGGTTTATAATTTATAGGAATCACTCTGATTGCTGTATGGGGAAGAGATTGTAAGGGTGCATTGGTCAAAGCAGAGACACCAACAAGGAGGTCTTTGCACCAGTCTAAGTGAGAAATGATTGTGGTGTCGTCTAGGGTGACAGGTGTCACACATGGTTAGCATTGGGACACAGTTTGAAGGTAGAGTTAACAGAATTGATGACAGATTAGATGGAAACCTGAGGACTCACAAAAGACTTTAGCCATGATAATTTAGTTTCTAATTTATGAGTGATAAAGACTTGGGAGGCACAGGTTTAGTGAGAATTAGGAGGGAGAGATAAATAATGGCTTGTATTTGGGGTATTTCAAGTCTGAGATGCTCTTAAGAAAGAAAAGTAGCCCTTGACATCAGGGAACTGTCCTGGTACCAGTGAGCTAGGCCTTGCGGTGTGTTCCCGAGGGTCTTGACTAGAAGGCTTTGACACCCTTTAGATATCCCAGTGGAAATATTGTGA
This sequence comes from Ateles fusciceps, assembly GCA_036589455.1. Lineage (NCBI taxonomy): Eukaryota > Metazoa > Chordata > Mammalia > Primates > Atelidae > Ateles > Ateles fusciceps. The sequence continues at coordinate 8,639,519 of JAZHEH010003259.1, forward strand.
AGGTCGTAGCCTATATCAGAGAGAAGGTCAAGACTAAAGATAGAAATTTGATATTCCTCTGTGTACTTGAAGCCTCGGCACTGGCTTTGTAAGCCATCCCCCTGATGGTAGATGGAGAAGAGATGATGATGGCAGGCTAATTCTGGGTGCTTAGTATTTAGAAGTTGGGGAGATGATAAGAAAGATCCAGCAAAGGCCGGACTTGGTGGTTCACACCTGTAATCCCAGCACTTTGGGAGGCTGAGGTGGGTAGATCACGAGGTCAAGAGATCAAGACCAACCTGGCCAACATGGTGAAACCCCATCTCTACTAAAAAATACAAAAAAGTTAGCTGGGTGTGATGGTGCACGCCTGTAGCCCCAGCTACTTAGGAGACTGAGGCAGGAGAATTGCTTGAACCCTGGAGGCAGAGGTTGCAGTGAGCCAAGATCACGCCACTACATTCCGCATTCCAGCCTGGCGATAGAATGAGACTTTACCTCAAATAAAAAAAAAAAAAAGGAAGAAAAGAAAAATCCAGCAGAAGAGATTAAGAAAGACTAAAGCAATAATGACTAAAGTGGAAGGAAAACTGAGAGAAAGATCAGTGCAAGAGAAGCCAATTAAAAAAGAAAAGGTATTTCAAGACACAGAGAGTAACTGTGTCAAATGTGAGTAGTCAAGTGATCGAAGCATGGGAAGAAACCCAAGTTATTTGGAAGGAGGAGGTCACTGGTGACCACAGAAACACAGTTTTGGTGAAGTGGTTGGGATGAAAGCTGGCCTAGAGTGGCTTCAAAAGGGAATGAAAGAAAGGAATGTAAGGATGGTAAGTATAAATAACTCCTTTGAAGAATTTTGTTGCAAAGTGGGGAGGGGAGAGGTGGAGCAATAGCTGGAGAGAATATGGGGGATACGAGGTAAAAGGAGGTGTTTTTGTTTAAGATGGTGAATATAGCATGCTTGTGGGCTAATGTGAATGACTTCATAGAGAGGGATTAACAAATGACGCAGGACAAAGTGCACACTTGAGTGAGTCAGAGGATGGGATTCAGAACACAAGTCATCCATCACAGAAGGGTAAACAGAGTGTGAGGTCCAGCCACTCCAAGGTTGGCTGATAGACATGCGGGTTCAAGCACGTGAGTGTTAACTCATAACCCTTCTGACAGCTTCTGTGAGTATTTCTGAGGGAAATAAGGAAGGTGACCACTTGAATGAGGACAGAAAAGAGAGCACTGGAAATTTGAGAAAGGAGAAATGGTTGTGAAATAACTCTAGGAGAGTGGAAGAGTTCTCCCATTGATCTTCCTTCTCTTGAAGTTCCACATCTTAGCACATAAGGAACCTTAGAATGGATGACAATATTATAAGCAGTCTTTCATTAAAAAAATACAACTCCATACATACACGCCATATAGTATATATACAGTTGACCCTTGAACACAGATTTGAACTGTGTGGGTCCACTTATATATGATTTTCTTTACCTATAAATATTTTGAAAAAATGTTTGGAGATTTGCAACAATTTGAAAAAGCTTACAGATGAACCTAATAGCCTAGAAATATTTAAAAAATTAAGAAAATATTAGATGGGTCATAAATGCATAAAATATATGTAGATATTAGTCTATTTTATCATTTATGATCATATGAATATAAGAGAACTTAAAATTTATCAAAACATAGGCACGCAAACACAGACCACCTATGGTGACATTTACAGTCAAGAGAAATGTAAAGATGCAGTATTAAATTGTAACTGCATAAAATTAACCATATTATATACTGTAGTGCTGTAATAATCCCGTAGCCTCCTTGTATTGCTATTGCAGTGAGCTCGAGTGTTGCAAGTATCAGCTTAAAATGCCAAGATAGATAATACAATAGAGAGAAGAATATACCCACCCAAAAGAAAGCTTTTCTTATAGACTGAAAAGAACCAGAGAGGAAGAGAAAGGGGATATTCATACCAATTTTCAAGTACACCTCCAAGTATACTTGTAATGGGCTGCAAGTAAGACCATGTTCTCTATGGGATGGATTAATAAAGGCTTCTCAGCTTTTTATTTGAAGGAAGCATAATGCATGGCTAGTTTGCCACATATACTTATTAAGTGAAGTTTTAAGTAATTTTTAAGATTTTTCTGATAAAAACATTGACAAAATAAATTAGAAATTGTAAAAGACATCATTTGGACTCTCTGCCTAGCTCATGTTGATCCCTAAGAATGCCTCTCTACAGTCACGGGGTGGGATCTCTATCTACTACCATGTTTTTGCATTTATCACTCATCTTTTGGCTACAGTTAATTGGGCACAGATATTCATGTGTTTCCCAATGTGGCCAAGGGAATCTTCCCAATCTGCCTTTCTAGGAAATTTGGAATTGGGAGTCAGTGATAATTACTTTTTCTTAGGATTTGAGTAGAACGAACTTTTAGAATTGGGGGCTATCTTAGCCTCCGTCTTCTACACATCAGAATACAGATAACAGATGTTCAGAGAAGCACAGAGAATAACAAATGAGATAACCTACTGCCATTCTGGTTTCCAGAGTCATATTACTACATCAACAGTGGTATAGGAATGGGTAGAAATAATATAGTATGTTAAATATGATTAGATAGAAATGTGAAATATAAAAGCCAAATAAATCTGAAAAGGAAAGGGGAGATAGCTGGCCAAATGAGAGCCGTAGTTACCAGTAAAAGCATCTTTTGAACATAAAATCTCTCATCAGCTATTCCCACTCTACTGCCCAAGAGCAAGTTCCCGAAATCTTAAGACCCATTCCCTGTAAGTGACCTCTATGTCGGGTACAATCTTTGATCAGTTTTCTAAGTAAATATAAACAATTCTGTTGATTCCTACACTGTGATCATTAATACTGTCAACTTGATTGGATTGAAGGATGTAAAGTATTATTCCTGGGTGTGCCTGTGAAGGTACTGCCAAAAGAGAATAAGACTTGAGTCAGTGGACTGGGAAAGACAGACCCACCTGCAATCTTGGTGGGCACACTCTAGTCAGCTGCCAACATGGCCAGAATGAAAACAGGCAGAAGAACGCGAAAGACTAGACTGGCTCAGCCTCTGAGCCTACGTCTTTCTCCTGGATGCTTCTCGCCCTTGAACATCGGACTCCATGTTCTTTAGTTTTGGGACTTGGATTGGCTTTCTTGCTCCTCAGCTTGCAGATGGCCTAATTGTGGGAGCCCACCTTGTGATCGTGTAAGCTAATACTCTTTAATAAATTTCCATATATATCCTATTAATTCTGTCCCTTTACAGAACTCTAAGCAATACACTCACCAAATATTTTTTAAGGTCTATTATATGCTAGGAATTTTTCTACACAGTTGCTAAACAAATACGAGCACGTCTAAAGAAAAGCCCATTTTTCAAATAATTTAGTCCTAGTTAGATGAGAGAGAAAAAAGAACAAAGAAAAATAATAAATAATCAAGAAAATAATGAGACAATTATAAGCAGTATACAAACAATTGAAATACGTGATATTGATGGGTTGATATCATATCGTAATATTTTGATGTGATATTGATAGTTGCTTTTCACTGGATGGCCCTGGAGGGTCCTCTGAGAAGTTAACTTTTCAATGGAGCCCTGGCTCAGCTGGGGAAAATGGAGCCTGGAACAGTGGAAGAGAATATTCCAGTGAAGTAGTTTCCAAAGTGTGGTCCAGAACCTTCCAGCATTCCCAAGTCATTTCAGGAGATACACAGGTAAAAACTATAATTACAATAACACTAAGAAATTATTTCACTTTTTCACTGTGTTGACATGGACACATGTTGTAAAAAGGTAAGACTTTGAACCTTCAGCAGAAATCAAGTCAGCGATTACCAACTGTGCCTATAGTCATTGATTTTTTTTTTTACATTAAGTAAATATAGTTTTTAAAATGCTAATATCAGTTGCTTTGAGTTTGTTTGGATTATTTATGTATTTGTTAAAGACAGGATCTTGCTCTGTTGCCCAGGCTGAAGCACAGTGGCATGGTCATAGCTCACTGTAACCTTAAACTTCTGGGTTCAAGCAATCCTCCTGCCTCAGCCTCTAGAATAGCTGAACTACAGATGTGAGCCAACATGCCTGGGCAATTTTTTTATTTTTTAAATTTTTTGTAGAGACATGATCTTGCTGTGTTGCCCAGGCTGATCTCGAACTTGTGGCCTCAAGTAATACTTCTGCCTCAGCCTCCCAAAGTGCTGGGATCTCGGGTGTGAGCCACTAAGAAATCTGCACTTGTATACCCTAAATCTGTAAATATATAGAATTTTTAAAATTGAAAATAAAACGCTAATTTCATTTTACAACTTATTTGATGAAGTGGGAAAAATGGTCAACTTTATTGTATATCTCTCCCCTTAGAGTACACATCTTTTTAATATTCTCGGTGGTGACAAGGGGAAACACACATAAGCTACTTCTTCTGCATGCCAAAGCATGGTAATCGTCTTCAGAAAAGTCTGTAATTTAAAAATATATATTCTTGTATAAAACTCCAGCCACTGAATAAAGAAGTGTTTTAGTCTGTTTGGACTGGTATAACAGAATATTACAGACTGGGTAGTTTACAAACAACAGAAATTTATTTCTCACAGTTTGGGGAGGCTGAGAAGTCCAAGATCAAGGCAGCAGCAGGTTTGATGTCTGGTAAGGTCCACTTCCCTAACAACAGATGGCCATTTTCTCACTGTGTTCTCACATGGCAGAAGAAGGATGTAAGCTCTCTTGAGACTCTTATTAGGACACTAATGTCATTCATAAGGGCTCCACCCTGAAATCCATCCTCATCTAATCTCAATTCCCTCCCAAGACCCCACCTACTAATCCCAACACATTAGGGTCTCAACATACAAAATATAAATTTGGGAGTTGGGGAGACACAAATATTTAGTCCCTACAAGAAATAATAGTAGAATTAGAAATCACTGTTTTATCATTATTAATAAACTCATGGATCTAGACGCTGATCACAAAAGAGAAATTAAACCAGATATTATGCTTCCTGAGAGAGGACCACACCATGACCATAATTAAATGAGTAAATAAATAAATAAACAAGACTTTAAATCAGACTACCAACATCCAGAAAGCATAGATGACAGGGGGGATATGTTAAATAACACAGGGAAATGCAGTCTAGACTTTGGGAAATTCTGCAGGACAAATAATCGACTTTCTTCAATGTGCAATTTAAAAAGTAAGAAAATAGAGAAAGTTCAGAGGTGGGAATCTACAGGTTAAAACGGATTATAGATCATAAGAAATACTGAATAATCATAATATGAAGATCTTTTTGGTACTGATTTTTAAAAAATTCCTTATGATATTTTTAAGATAATTGGAATCTATTGACTACTTGATAATATTATTTTATTATTAACTGTGATAATTTTTATTGATATTATAGTTACATCTTTTAAAATATCCTTATGTTTATAGATACACACTAAAATTTTTATAGATTGAATGCAAACAATAAATCCATGAAACCAAAAGTAGCATCAGGCTTACTTATAAATCCTGGGAGAAAATTTCTATAAATCAGGAAAAAAATAAAAATGCCCTCTATCACCATTATCATTAAATATTATTTTGGAAATGTTTGATAATTGACTTACAAGTGAACTAAATGAAGAGTATATTATTTATAACAGAGGAAGCAACATTATCACAAGTTACAAAGAAAATTCTGTAGAACACGAACTGAAAAACAATTAGAAATAACAGAAAACCAGTAAGTCTACTGGTTGCAATAATAATGTAAAAATCATTAACTGTCCTTCACACAAGCAACAGCTCTGAAGTATAAAGATAAGCAAGATCACATTCAAAATGGCAGCAAAAATGTACAACACATAGGCATAAATATAACAAGTATGAAGGACTATATAAAGAAATACTTAAAGCTTTAATGAAACATGAAAAGTACAGAGAAGAAACTGATATAACAAAGATAACCACTTTCTAAGTTAGTCCATATATTCTGTACATTCTTAAACAAAAACCGATATGATTTTTGGAGTAGAAACAGGTTTGGGGGAAAAGTGTGCTAGATTTCTTTTTACAAATGAGCAGGTAAGTATGACTAAGGAAAGCAGCAGGTTTTTTGTCCTCCTTTGCCTGTCTCCCACTCTGAGATTGAAGGAAAGCCAGGACACCCCAAGATGTCCATCAACAGTGGCCTCACTAATGTGGGCTTTGGCTCCAGCAGCCCCTCTGAGCCCAGCTGAACAGAAGAGGACACTGTCAGCAGCTGTGAGCCCTCACACAACATCTCACTTAAAATGTCATGTGTGCTACTTGGTTTAAATTGTCACCCCTCCAGCAACCACAAACAATGCAGACACAGCAGATGTGTTTTCTATTTAGAATTAAACAGTTTATCTCAACCACTGTCATTGTTATAGGGAAAAAATAAATAAATATCCATCTTAATGTAAACTTCAAAAGGTACTTTCTGGCAACATGAGATACTTTCAAATCCAAAGTCTTCTGAGAAAACTATGATTTAACCACAGATTTTTTTTCAAATCGGGATGCTGGCAGCTCCAAGAGTAGTAAAATGTAGCCTGGTCAAAAGATTTTTGGCTAGATATTACATACAATAACTCATGTCATTGATGCTTAATGGTCCAAAACATTAAGTAAACATTATAAATGTCTTTTGTTATTAAACGTTCCATTCAAACATTTTGTTTAACTCTTGTGTAATGGATAGAAAATAAGAAAGCTATAGTAGAGACTGGCCTTCATGATAATCTCTGATTCACCTTTCGGAGATGTTTTTAAAGAGGTATGCCATTCTCCAAGTTACAGCAATAAAATAGCCTTCTGTCTTTAGAGTGTGCATTCTATCTCTGAAAGTTGGGCTACTTGTAAGTTTGACTCTGTTAGGTCAAGTTCAGATTACCACCCATGTGTTCAGAAGACTATAACTTTGTTCTCTCTGAAGTTGGGAGTCAGCCTTCCTCTGTGATAAATAAAGTAGAAATATGGGTGTTTTCTTAATGTGAGGTTACAAAGACAAAGAAAATGCTACTTTTCAAAGATCATTTTACAAGAATAACAATTGCTGTAGTAAAAGGAAAACCAAAATTGGTTTGTAAAAAATGGCCTATCAAGACAGTGATTGTCTAGTGTCATCCACCCAGTCCACAAATCTTGACATAAATGCACTTATGTTTCCATAATCTGAAGGTTCCGTTCAGTCATTAAAACATGACTCATTTTATCCTGGATCTAACCTCAGCTTTTCTCTTGCAGTGTTTTTTCAATCTGCAGCTAAAACATCAGTGAAAAGCCCTGCAATGACATTGTAATTGTTATATTTTCCCATGGAGCGTCTTTTCTTCCAGTTTGAGTAAATACAGTTGCTCAGCTGCCCTACTTGGATTATATATTCTCATAACCCTCAAGTGCTGAAAGAGTTATCAGGATGCTTTCTGTTTCTATCAGGGAAGAGAATATCCAAACAACACAAACCAAATGGACCTCCATTTATATTTTATAACTTTTATGTAGAAGAGACCTGAAATCACATTTGGTGCATTGCATCCCATCTCAGTCAGTTCTAACTGTGTTTTGCATCATATGCAAGAGGCATTAACTTTCTTGGGAAAAGGCACCTACATTGTTCTAAATTGTGTTTTTCTTTTTTTTTCTTTTTTTGAGACGGAGTCTTGCTCTGTTGCCCAGGCTGGAGTGCAGTGGTGCAATCTCTACTGCTCACTGCAACCTCTGCCTCCCGGGTTTAAGTAATTCTTCGCCCCAACCTCCCAAGTAGCTGGGATTACAGGCGCATGCCACCATAGCGGACCAATTTTTTGTATTATTAGTAGAGATGAGGTTTCACCATCTTGGCCAGGCTGGTCTTGAACTCCTGACCTCATGATCCACCGGCCTCGGCCTCCCAAAGTGCTGGGATTACAGGCATGAGCCACCGCACCCGGCCTTATTTTGTGTTTTTCTAAATGAAACTCCTGGAAGTTGACATTTTCATAATATATCTATGATTCATCAGTTTATTCATTCATTTACTCAATGTTTTATCTGACGATTTCTTATTAGGCATTGGCTATGCTCTAAATCAGAAAATCCTGTCCTTACATTTGTGGAATTGCTAGTTAGATTCCACGTGGTCTGCCATATTTCTGCTCCTGTACAATGAATACAGTTTCTCTCTATAAAATTAATCTGAATCCTTTAGGACAATCACCCCCTGTTATCTACTGTGGAATGACCAAGGTCACTGAGTTGCACTTTTAACTATAGTTATATAGGATCTAGAGCCATAGATTTTGCAGATGAATGCTATAAAAATTAGCAGGCATGCATAATTTTGTAAGAGCAATAACAGGTAAGGAGCAACAACAACAACTAAAATACTGTTATTTCTCTTCTGAGGTTGGGAAAAATAAATATTCCTAACATGTATTCTAAAGCATTTGTATTTTCACTGGCTCCAAGATCCGATGCCTACACATGAGATTATAGAGAAATTTTTGGAATATACTCCATAAGCAAACATGTAGTGAGGGAAATTCATAATGTATTGTTTCTCTATCAAAAGCCTTAACATTTCCTGCTATCAAACTACTATTTGAGAAAAGTGGTATTTCATGGCTCAACTATCTACATCTTGATAATGTCACTGAATTATAAACAAAAATGTGGCTGGGCTGATATTGGAAATCAAATGTCATGCAAATGGAATGAGGAGAATAGTGACAGTGTGTAAATAATAAAATTGGGCTTGCTGGTTTCTTATTTATTTTTGTCACAACAGAAGCTTTACTGGAATTTTGGAGAAGAAAATATGTTAGCAATCAAACTTGTCGATCAATACCAAAAACAATTCTTTTTCCACTGGAGAATTTTAAAAAGGTAGAAGCAGGAAAGAGAAAAACCATGAGCTCCTCCTGAAGAGATCAGTAAATATTAAAGCCCGAATTCTGGAATATTAATATCTTGCAAATCATTATTTCATTCTCCCACTTTCACTGCATTAAATAATATCACTGTTTGAGAGAAATTTAAGCATCCTCTTTATTAAAATACCAAGGAACATTCCTAGATATTATTATTTGGTTGAAGAAAATTTAAATGTCCTTAAAAATTCACACAATACTAACAGCTATAGAGCCATTGAAGCATGAAGGACTCTCTTAATGACTTTCTGTGGCAGTTCAGAGCATAGGGCCTAGGAACATTGTATTAGAAATCTCCAGTCTATTCCTATTAACAAAGCATGAGCTTACCTCTGTTCATAGGCTTGTTAATGACAGTTTTTTCATTGGCTTACCTGAAGAGTTATGCTTTGAAATAAACTTTGGGGGAGCTTTATGTATTTATGTGGAACTGTGCTCTAAAAAGAGGAAGGCAACATAGAAGTCCATAAGAACTATGAACTGGGAGCCAGGATGCCTGTGTTCTGGTCCATGTCTCGGGTCCATGTCATCTAGAACTAGGGGTAGCTTGTTCTTTCCACCTCTGCTTCCCTCTCTGAAGACTTCTGTGTTTGCCTCATTAATAAAAATTCTTGGGATTTAAAATAAGTAAAATATGTGAAGACTCTTTACATTCTAAAAAGGAGAAACAAAATACTAGAGAGAAAGGGAACCAGATGATTTTCACATTATTTATATCATGTTGAAGACAGGCCAAGTAATTAAGGAGGATATCCTTCCTAATGAGAGAACTTAGTAAGGACCTTAGGTTTCAAAGACAGACTTAGAGGTAACTTAGACAATAGATCTCATATTGTTCTATGATTTACCTATAATGCAAGGAAGGAAATAATTCTTCAGGGCACCTGTAACCTGTAGCACCAACATGAAACTAATGTAAGGAAGAATTTTGAATTATTCATACCAAAGTCTAATTGCAGCCCAAGGAATAATGTTCAGTACATTCTTTCTGTGTGATTATTGCTTTTTGTCTTTTTGTCCTTCAACCTTAGGAATGGCTCCAGTAGAAATCTAATTTTGAAATAGGTCCCTTATTTATGGGCTGCCAGAACATATTTTTTAAAAGTTGTATTTTATAACTTGGGTATTCAAGGAGAAATTATGCACAAATGCCCATCCAGAAAAATTCTCTTTATTAAAATGATTTGAAAATTCATTCTGAATTGGAAATTTTCACTGGTTAAGAAGAGAATGCTATCTCATTAATTCACTTGTAAAGCAATAAGAATATAAAAACAGGAGTCCAGAGTTCCAATAATCCTAACTTCTATTCACATGTACTATATCTGAAAAGGGGTCCAATTTTCTTTTTGTGCAAACCAAAAGAATATTTAGCCATATTTCTTTTTAAATATTAAAACTAGTTTGTTATACAAAACAAAATAATTATGGAAATCCTAAGTGATGAGATGGTTATTTTTTTCTTACTAGTACAAAGGAATCAAACATAATGGAATAAATAAGCAATGTGATGATGAGACTTGTTTTGTGATAAATGTAAAACATCATTTTAGACACAATCACACATGAGCCAAGGCACAGCCTCCATTTCAAATGGGATGACAGTCTGCTATCTTAAAAGAGTAGTTGATTCATACATTGACTATAAAGTGCTTCTTTTAGCTTTTAGTGAACATCCTTTTTCAAAATGCACCCAGAGATAAGATATTCTCCAATGCTCAAAGTGGTCCTGTGATTAGAGGAGAATTTTAGTGTTTACATCTCCTAAAGGACGGGAAGAGCATGAGGCCGTAGAGAAGGCTGGACTCTCATTCTTGTGACCAATTTTTTTTTTTGTAACAAATCTCTTTCCATAGTCTTAATGGTCAAACCCCTATAGATAGTGGATTAGCCAGAGCTTTTTTAGTGGCAAGTGACATAAACCCAAATGAATTTGAGTTCATGTAACCAAACTATGAAGGGTATGGGTGGAGCAGAAATTCTCTGACAATTCATCCTAGGTTCTCAATACTGTCAGTTTATTTCCATTCAGTCTTTTTCTCTCTCTCTCTCTCTCTCTCTCTCTCTCTCTCTCTCTCTCAAGTTCCAAACACTATCCTAGACATTGGGATACAACCATGAACAGAGCAGTAATAGAACTCTCCACCCTTATGAGGTAGGATTGTTTCATTAACCTTTAAGCATGAGTTTAGTGTAGTCAGATGGGAAAGGGCAACCCTGGCAGAGGAAGCAGCATGAACAGTTACCCAAGGGAGGAAAGTACATGTGATGGAACATGCCAGTAATAGGGTAATAGCCAGGCATGAAGAAGGAGCCAAAAGCTAAGGTAGAGTCAAATGCCAAAGGGCACTGGGTGCTATAATAACAAGCCAACAACTAAGATATCATTCTGAAGATGAGTCAACAGAATCTGGAAACATAAGAGGTAAAGAAGAGAGAATTGTCCAAAGTGAGTGTAAAGTTTCTAGTCCTAGAAACTGTGAAAGAGCACACCTCATCGCCTCTACTCACAGACTTTACATGTAGCCACGCCAGACTATAAAGTGTCAGTATATGAGTTAGGTTTCTCCAGAGAACTAGAACCAACAGGGCACAAACATATATGAGAGAGAGAAAGGAAGAAAGAGAGAGAAAGGGATTTATTATACAGTAGTGGTGTGATTACGGAGATTGAGAATTCCCAAGATCTGTAGTTAGCAAGCTGGAAACCAATTTAAAGGCCAGCAGGCTCAAGACCTAAGAGCCAATGTCTCTATTAGAGTCTGCAAGCAGGAAAAGACCAATGCCCCAGATCAAGCAAAAGGAATTTCCTCTTGCAGTAGGATCAGCCTTTCGTTCTGTTCAGGCCTTCAACTGATTAGATGGCCACCCAAATTAGGGAGGGCAACTGCTTTACCCTCTCTAGAGGGCAATCCATCAATCAAATGCTGATCCTATCTGAAAATACCCTCACAAATACACCTAGAATAATGTTTGGCCACATATCTGGGAAACCTGTGGCCCAGAAAGTTGACACATAAAATTGACCATCACAGTTGGGTTTGGGCACATTTTCGAGCCTTTGTTCATGAGCATTCCTTAGTTTGAAATATTTTCTCCACCATCCTGCCCTCTCTTTACTCTCAATCCTATTAGCCACCACCTTCATTCTTGAGAATATCTGCTCATCCTTTAAGAATTTGCTCAAATGCCATCAGTGAAGTCTTTTCTGAATTTCTACGACCCAGACTAATTTTCTAGTTCTCCTAGCACCCTACATTAACGACCAATATAGCACATATCATTTTATTTTAATCACTTGTTTAAATTTCTGTCATCTTGTACTAAAATGTGATTCCCCCAAAGACATGGAAATTTTTTTCTTTTTACTGTTACATTATTTTATTTCTCTAGGTGTATACATGAAAGACTTGAAAACAGGTATTTGTAAACCAATGTTTGTAGCAGCATTTTTTTTCACAGTAGCCAAAAGGTGAAAACAACCCAAGTGTTCATCAACAGATAAATAAACAAAATGTGATATATTTATACAATGCAATATTTTTCATCCATAAAAAAGACTGAAGTTTTGCCCCTATGTGCTACAACATGAATGAACTTTGAAAACATTATACTAACCGAAATAAGCTGACCATGTTGTTTGTTTTTTGTTTTGTTTTGTTTTTGAGATGGAGTCTCTTTCTGTCAACCATTCTGGAATGCAGTTGCATGATCTCAGCTCATGGCAACCTCCACCTCCTGAGTTCAAGTGATTCTCCTGCCTCAGCCTCCCAAGTAGCCAGGACTACATGTGCGCACCACCACATCCAATTAATTTTTTTTTGTATTTTTTGTAGAGACGGGGTTTTTTTATGCTGACCAGGCTGGTCTCAAACTCCTCAGGTGATCCACCCACCTCGGCCTCCCAAAGTGCTGGGATTACAGGTGTGAGCCACTGCGCCTGGCTGACCACGTTTTATTCATTGTTGTATATCTATCACTTAGCATGGCTCCTGGAACATGGGTGGTACATGCATAATGATTTTGGGTATAGATTTGGAGCCAGAGTTCCCAAGTTCAAATCTTAGGACCTTCACATTCTAGTTATATGATCTGAGCTAGTTATTTAACTCTTATACCTCATTTTTCTTACTTGAAAAGGGTCAAGAGGAGGTATAACAAAGTGCCTATCTTGTAGGGTTGTGAGGATTGAATTTATTTGTAAAAGATTAGAAAAATATCTGAAATACAGTAACACTAACAAGTGTTAATTATTATCATTATTATTGTTCATGTTATCACATAATGAATTTATGGATGATATGCAGGTTGGAGAGAAGGAGTTCTTAACATCTGAGAGATATGGCTTTTAGAAAAAAACTGTTAACTCTAAGGAAATTTAAAGTGTTTTAACAGGTATTTTGTGTCAATCACTGAGAGCACAAGAGAATGGACACTGCAGTCACGCCGCCCAAACAGAAATCATGACTTCACCATGCACTAGTCATGTAGCCTTGGATAAACCACCTAACTGTCTGAGCTTCAGTTTTCTTTTCTAAAGTGGGATTTGAAGAAGTTGTTATAAGGACTAAATGAGATAATGCATGTAAAGTGCTTGGCATGGTGTTTGGCACAAATTAAACACTTTAATAAATGGTAGCTGATATTAATATGTTAAAATGATCATCGTCATTGAACTCTTGACACTATTTGATAAAAAATATTAGCCTGTGATTTTCAATATTCTATTCACCTTGATTTTACCCCCAATTTTAAGGGAAGGTCAGCCTATTTTATGTCGTAATAAGGTTTTAGCTAATTTTCCAGAATGCCTACATATGTGGTCATAAACATGACATTCCTCCAAAGCTGACCTCAACCATTCATTATTGCCTAGACATGGAAGAGCAAAATTCTTCAGCTTTGTGTAATGTTAAGCTCAGTGCATGGCCTAGTTTTTAAAATAAGACAATTTGCAGATAGAGAACAGATGGATTATATCGGTGGGTGTTTATCATTTTTTAATATTTTGAAACCAGATGTGCTGCATACACATTGCTGGTTGCTTCTAAGAAAGCTTCATTGGTGGGTTACTAATCTTTAATAAGAAATTACAATGTTTTTATCCTGCTTAAATCAACTATTTTTAATATACAATTGGACAACCACTGCTGCAAGCCTTTAGAAAATAGAAAACAGATGCTTAATACAAGAATACTATCAGCCAAGAAATTCCTGATGATCTTTTTATAAAATGTAAACTTACATATTTTATGGGTCCTTTAATGAACTGCTATAGAACAACTTCAGCAGTCAAAACATTTCATGAAAAATAGACGTGAACAATTTGTCACTTTTACCATATTCACAGAAAATCCTTCAGTTGCACTTCTGGGAAAATGGGCATAATAGTGGTTCTTACCAGTTTATTAACAACATCTGTTATTTGCTATAAAGCTGATTGGATATGTTGGAGAAAGGAGGAGTTAGTATAAACAAACCGATATGCTTCTATTTCTCTAGGTATTTCTGTTAGACCTGGCAAAGATCCCTTGCAAGGGCATGAATACTTCTGTGTTTATTGTACTCACAGGAGAAAGGTACAGTGGAGTTCAGAGCCATGCCAGAGAGATTGTGTTGTGTTTCAGGATGCCTTTGGCAGAGAAAAGTCCAACAGAGACTTAGACTGTTGTAAGAACAATTAAGGACTAGAGGAGTCTAAAGGAAGTCTTACCATCTGTCTGTTAGAAAAACCATTAACTCAACCTTCCGTTGGCTCAGTTCAACTACAAAATGGAAGACAAGGAGGTAGCTAGCTCTATTTCTGAATTGTGCCTCTGCTAGATGCAGTTGTATGTTCCCTGTACCTCCACAAACTGGGACATCGAAATACGGATTGGTAGAGTGGGGATTAACCCCTCTCATACAACTTCACCCCATCACCAATGTCAATCTCATATACCGTTCACCTTGGTTTCTGATTTGTAATACTGGTTTGGAGTATAATGGAGCAAAGTGAAGAAAAAGTAGGAGAAGAGTTGATAGACAACAATCTAAGGAGCAGGGCAAGTACTTTGCACTTAGCATCATCCCAAAGAAGAGGGTGGGCTTTTAAACAAGGTATATATTTAAAAAAAAGCATCTTGCCCATTCCTCCTTGCCACTATCTTTGGGAGGAAATGGAGGCCTGGTCATCTGATGGTGCTAAGGTCATCAAATTTATAATAGAAAAGGATTTTCTTTCCTGGAAATATATCCAAGTTTAAAAAAATAAAAATCTGCTCTTATGATCCTGTGTGAAGTTAAAAAAAAAAAAGAAAAGAAAAGGAGATACTAGCCGTACCAAGAATTTTCTGCCTGTGGGAAGGTTTAGACAAATAGACTTCATAACCCTTGTAAGCAATGAGTGGAAATCCCAATCTTGAGAAAATTTAACATAAAATACAACATTTACAGCAGAATGACAGTATTACTATCAAAAGACTTAGGATATACATAAATCTGAGCAGGTAGCAGGAAATGAGCAGAATCTACTTAGTGATACATACTTTTTGAGATGCATAAATGTAATTAACATGCTTATAAGGAATTTACAGGCTTCTAGAAATGATACAAAATGAACATAAATATGACAGAGACTGCTATTTACTAATAAATATTCCTTTTTAACATCCAGCTAAATGGCTGCACACCCCTGGCAATTAGGTGTTACATGTTATTAGATTCTGGTTAATGAAATGTAAGCAGAAGTATTGTTTCAGATTTCTAGAAGGCTTCCGAATGGGAGCTAATTCATTTGAGAGGAGGGCCTTTTCATTCATTTCCTTCTCACTTCCTTTCTGCTATTTCCTAGAATATGTATGACTTCAGCTTTATCAGACAGCTTGAACAATTAGGTGACTTTCAGGATGAAAGTGCTAGGCTGGGCAAACACCAAAAGATAGAATCTAAGGCTGGATCATTTTGAGCAAGGAATCTAAATACTGTACCTAAACTCAGAGATCGCAATTGCGTTTGCATTAGCTAACAATGAAGCCGTGTCTTATTTGCACCAAATCAAATATTAAATCCTACACTAAATTACTATAATTAATCCTGGGACATGATAAGTGCTATTATATAGACACAAATCAAATGCCAGGAGAAGAGAGGAAGGGGAAAGCGTGATGATCAGGGAGGAATTGCAGAGGAGATGGTTACTAGTTTGCTCAGCTGCCATAACAATACCACAGACTGAACAGCTTAAACAACAGAATGGTATTTTCTTACACTGCTGGAGGCTGGAAATCAAAGGTCAAGGTGCATTCAGGGTTGCTTTCCAGTGAGGCCTCTCTTCCTGGCTTGTAAACAGTGACCTTCTTTGAAGGCCATGTCCTTATGTGGCCTTTCCTCTGTGTACATGCAAAGAGATTTCCGGTGTCTCTCCCTCTTTATATAAGTACATCTGTCCTACTGGATTAGGGCCCAACCCGTATGACCCCATTTAATTTTAATTCCCTTAATTACCTCTTTAAAGGTTCCTACCTCCAAACACAATCACACTGAGGGTTAGGGCTCCAAGGTATAAAATTTGGGGGAGAAATAGTTCAGTCTGTAACAGGTGGTATATGAACTCAGCTTGTATAATTGAGCAGGACTTATATATGCAGAAATTTCCAGAATTAGAAACCAGGAGACCGAATACTTGGAGGTAGAAATATCCGGGGTACACATATAAAACAGGAGTTATTCCAGTTGATTGAACTATAAAGACCATAAGGGCAATTGGACTATAAGGGTCATAAAATAAGAGTTGGAAAGCAAGTTTGGGGTTTGAATGCCAGGTTCAAGTATGTCCTTCTTGGTTCAGAGAATGAAGAGTCATTGAAGGTTTATGAGCTGAGGAATGACATGATCAGAATTGAACTTCAGAAAGATAAGTTGAGAGTAGAGTATGAGACATTGGAGTGAGTGGAAATTGGAAGCAGAATGACCAGTAAAAAGATGATCGTAAGCGTTAGGGAAGAGATAATGACTTGGAAGTTACATTCAATTAAATGCAATCATTGTTTTGCTTTTAAAGTGGAATTCTTAATATTTTTCTTATCACTATTTTTTCTATTTGATTTTTGGCATTCTCATTCTGCAGTTTTTCTTTTGGCTTTTTGTGTTCTGAATATTTAATCCTACTTTTGAGAAAGTCCGGTAGGCAAATACATGAAATTCACACCTAGTGATTAAGGAATTTTTGGAAGTGTCAAAGGGAAAATAAATCACCTGTCAGAGATCCACAATTTCCACAGTGCAGGTGGATTTGCTTATCCACATGAAACCTTACAGTTCTGGTATTCATAAAAAAGTATGTCACAACTACTATGGAAAATGCCAAACTT
Organism: Ateles fusciceps; assembly: GCA_036589455.1. Classification (NCBI taxonomy): domain Eukaryota; kingdom Metazoa; phylum Chordata; class Mammalia; order Primates; family Atelidae; genus Ateles; species Ateles fusciceps. The sequence goes on from JAZHEH010003259.1 coordinate 8,656,811, forward strand.
GGCTTTTGAATTTTATTGAGGTGTTATTCTTTATATCTATATCTATATATATAATTGCATTTTAGGTTCTGGGGTACATGTAAAGAACATGCAGGATTGTTGCATAGGTACATACATGGCAATGTGGTTTGCTGTCTCCATCCCCATCACCTATATCTGGCATTTCTCCCCATGTTATCCCTCCCCAACTCCCTACCCTCCCTGTCCATCCCTAGTCCCCCGCCACAGACCTCAGTGTATGATGCTCCCCTCCCTGTGTCTATGTGTTCTCATTGTTCAAAACGTGCCTATGAGTGAGAATGTGTGGTTCTCGATTCTCTGTTCCTGTGCCAGTTTGCTGAGAATGATGGTTTCCAGATTCATGCATGTCCCTACAAAGGACAGGAACTCATCATTTTTTATGGCTGCATAGTATTCCATGGTGTATATGTGCCACATTTTCCCTGTCCAGTCTGTCACTGATGGGCATTTGGGTTGGTTCCAAGTCTTTGCTATTGTAAACAGTGCTTCATTGAACATACGTGTGCATGTGTCCTTATAACAGAACGATTCATAATTCTTTGGATATATACCCAGTAATGGGATTGCTGGGTCAAATGGAATTTCTATTTCTAGGTCCTTGAGGAATCGCCACACTGTCTTCCACAATGGTTGAACTAATTTACACTCCCACCAACAGTGTAAAAGTGTTCCTATTTCTCCACATCCTCTCCAGCATCTGTTGTCTCCAGATTTTTTAATGATCGCCATTCTAACTGGCGTGAGATGGTATCTCAATGTAGTTTTGATTTGCATTTCTCTAATGACCGGTGATGATGAGCATTTTTTCATGTTTGTTGGCCTCATGTATGTCTTCTTTTGAAAAGTGTCTGTTCATATCCTTTCCTGATTTTGAATGAGTTTGTTTGTTTCTTGTAAATCTGTTTGAGTTCTTTGCAGATTTTGGATATAAGTCCTTTGTTAGATGGGTAGATTGCAAAAATGTTTTCCCATTCTGTTGGTTGCCGATTCACCCTAATGACTGTTTCTTTTGATGTGTAGAAGCTCTGGAGTTTAATTAGATCCCATTTGTCTATTTTGGCTTTTGTTGCCAATGTTTTTGGTGTTTTAGTCATGAAGTCCTTGCCTATGCCTATGTCCTGAATGGTTTTGCCTAAGTTTTCTTCTAAGGTTTTTATGGTGTTAGGTTTTATGTTTAAATCTTTAATCCATCTGGAGTTAATTTTAGTGTAAGGTGTCAGGAAGGGGTCCAGTTTCTGCTTTCTGCACATGGCTAGCCAGTTTTCCCAACACCATTTATTAAACAGGGAATCCTTTCCCCATTGCTTGTTTTTGTCATGTTTGTCAAAGATAAGATGGTTGTAGATGTGTGGCATTGCCTCCGAGGCCTCTGTTCTGTTCCATTGGTTTATATCTCTGTTTTGGTAGCAGTACCATCTCTGTCCTGGGAAGGTGGGGCTTTATTTATAAGTTCCTGTCATTCTGCTGCCTTTTATCAGAGATGCCCTGCCCAGCGAGGAGGTAGCCTAGTCACAGTCTGCCAGCAGAGGTGTTGCTGAGCTGCCATGGGCTCTGCCTAGCTGCTGTGTGAACTTCCTTGCATTTTTGTTTATAAGGGTATAGTTAGAACTGCCTCGGTAATGGCGATCTGCCTCAGTAATGGCGAACTGCCTTGGTAATGGCGGACTGCCACCGTAGTGGTGGACTGCCTCGGTAATAGCGGAAGCGCTTCCCCTCACAGAGCTGGACCGTCCTGGGTCCAGCTGTGCTTGCTGTGAAACTCTCAATCCAGAGTGTTTCAGATTGCTGGTCTTTGTGGGGGTGGGACCAGCCAAGCCAGATCACCTGGTTCCCTGTTTCAGCCCCCTTTTTTTCAGTTCAATGGGCAACTCTGTCCCTCAGGCATTCCAGTCACCAGTTGAAATGGTGCCCGGATTTGTTTGAGTTATTGTGCAGAGATCTGGCGCACCAGCTGAAACAGCCACACTGGACACTCAGGGTGCTTTTCTGCCCGGGAATCTCCTGGTCTGTTGGCAGTAAAAATTTGTTTGGAAATGCGGTGATCAATCACCCTGTGTGTTTCGCTGGGAACTGCAATCCAGATCTGTTCCTATTTGGCCATCTTGGATCCTCCCCAGTCGGTGTTATTCAACTATACCACTTGACTACCAAATGAAAGCTTACCATGTAATCCATACCATTCAAAATAAACACCAATGTTTATTATATAAATAGGAATTTAAAAAATAAAATGAAAATTCTCAGCAAAACCTCTTGTCTACCAAAAACAGCATGTCTTGCTTGTATTTTAGCTACCAGTTGTTTAGTTTTTCGTGTTATTTTTTTTTCAAAACAACCTCATTTCTTCTCATGCTGGAGTTCAGCTAATAATTCTATCTATGATGACTAGAACTCCAAATGATTTGGCATTGACCCAGCTAATACTTAGCCGAATAATTTAAATAGTTATTGTTTCCAAATAGCCCCTCTCATTTAGTTGCTATTTTCTTTCCCAGACTAGAAGCTCAGTGGTTTATAGCACATCCTTGTAGTTTCTCCATAATGCCAGAATCGTAATATACTCTCCTAGTTTGCGGAACAAGACTAGGTAAGAAAATAAATCAAGAAAGTATATCATTAATCAGTAAATAGCTACTGACTTGTAAATAGCTACTGACTTGCCATCAGGAGCAAGACAGTGAGCTAGGCACTATTGGGAATATGAATAGACTATTCACTGTTCACTGACTTACAAGCTTTGGTTCCAGATAATAAAAATAAAAATAATTTTTCCCAAACCCCCTTCCAATCAGAGAATTCCAGGAGCTCTCTCCCACTTGAAATTCTTCTGGAATCTCATTCTTGTGCATACCTTTCCTCTGCTCAACCCCCCTGCAATACTTTCTATTGTGGTAAAATACACATAAGATCTACCATCTTAGCCATTTTTAAGTATACAGCTTAATGGTATTAAAACAATCATAAAAGTGTGCAATCAACATTGTTGTCCATCTCCACAACTCTTTTCATTTTATAAAACTGAAGCTCTGTACCCATTAAATAAGAACCCCTGCCTTCTCCTCCCATCCCCTGGAAATCACCATTCTACTTCTTGTCTTTATGATTTTTACTACGTTAAGTATCTCATATATTATCTCATACCACTTATATCAGCATCTCATTCATATCTCATTCAACTTATATGAGTATCTCATTCCACTCATCTGAGTGGAAACATATAGTATTTATCTTTTTGCAAGTGGTTTATTTCAGGCAGCATCATTTCCTCAGTTTTCCTTCTTTTTTAAGGCTGAATAATATTCCATTGTATGTATATAGCACATTTTGCTTATTCATTAATCTGTGGGTGGACACTTGGATTGCTTCCACGTTTTAGCTATTGTGAATAATGCTGCTATGAGCATAGGTGTACAAATATCAAGACCCTGCTTTCAATTCTTTTGGGTATATACCCAGATGTAGAATTGCTTGATCATATGGTAATTCTATTTTTAATTTTGTGGGAACTGTCGTAATGTGTCCCACAGCAATGGTACCATTTTAGATTATCATTGCAGTGCACAAGGATTCCAATTTCTTCACATCCTCACCGACACTTATTTTCTGATTATTTTTTATTATAGTACCCTAATGGGTATTAGGTAGTATCTCATTGTAGTCTTGATTAGTATTTTCCTAATGATTAGTGATGTTGAACATCTTTTAATGTGCTTATTGTTTATTTGTATATCTTCTTTAGATAAGTGTCTATTGAAGTCCTTCCCCATTTTTGAATTGGATTGGCTGTTTCTCTGTTGTTGAATTGGAGGAGTTCTCTGTATTATTCTGGATGATAATTTCTCATCAGAAACATGATTTACAATATTTTCTCTCATTCTGTGTGCTGCCTTTTAACTGTTGATATTGTCTTTTGACACACATTTTTCAATTTTTATGAGGTTCAATTTGTCTTTTTTTGTTGTTGTTGCCTATGGCTTTGGTTCATATCCAATAAATCATTGTCAAACTCAGTGTTGTAAAGCTTTTGCCCTATGTTTCTTTCTAAGATTTTTATAGTTTTGGTTCTTACATTTAGCTCTTTGATCCATTTTGTGCTTTTTTTTTTTGTATATGTTGTTAGGTAAGGGTTCACCATCATTCTTTTGCATGCAGTTATCCAGTTTTTCCCAGCACCATTTGTTAAAAATACTATCTTTCCTCACTAACTAGTCTTAGCACATTTGTCAAAAATCATTTGATTATGTATGTGAGGTTTTATTTCTGAGCTCTCTATTCTATTCCAATTATCTCTATGTCTGCCTTTATGCCTGTTCCACACTGTTTTGATTACTGTTGCTTTGTAATACATTTTGAAATCAGAAAATGTGAGTCTTCTAGCTTTGTTCTTTTTAAATATTGTTTTGATATTTGGGGTTCCTGGAGATTCCACATGAATTTTAGAATGGGATTTTATTTCTGCAAAAAAAAAAAATCCTTAGGATTTTGATAAGGACTGCCTTGAATCTGTAGGTCATTTTGTGTAATATTGACAATAATATTAAGCCTTTCAGTCCATGAACGTAAGATATAGTACCACTTACTAATGCCTTCTTTAATTTCTTTCAGCAATGTTTTGTATTTTCATTGTACAAATCTTTCACCTCCTTGGTAAAGTTAATTCCTAAGTATTTTATTCTTTTTGATGGTATTGTAAATAGAATTGTTTTAGCAATTTCATTTTCAAATTGTTCATTTTTAGTGTACAGAAATGCAACTAATTTTTTGTGTTGACTTTGTTTCTCGCTGCTTTGCTGAATTCATTTATTAGCTCTAACAGGGTTTTTTTTTTGCAGAATATTTAGAGTTTTCTACATAAAAGATATTATCTGCAAACATAACTAATTCAACTGTTTAATGCTTCATTTCCCACTTGGATGCTTGGATGTGTTTTATTTTTTTGTTGTCTTTTTTTTTTTTCTTTTTTTTTTTTTTTGCCTAACTGCTCTGGCTGGGACTTCTAGTACTATGCTGAGTAGAAGTGACAAAAGTGAGCATTTCTGTCTTGTTTCTGATCTTAGAGGAAAAGCTTTAAGTCTTTCATCACTGGGTATGATGTTTTCTGTGTTTTTTTTTTTTAATACATGACTTTTATTATGTTGAGGTTTTTTTTTTTCTAGTTTTAGTGTTTTGTTTTTAATCATTAAAGAGTATTGAATTTTGTCAGATGCTTTTTCTGCAAATGAGATGATCATATAGGTTTTTCCCTGTTCATTCTGTTAATATGGTATATTACTACACTAATTAATTTTTGTATTTAGAACCATTCTTACATTTTGGGAATAAATCTCACTTGGTCATAATGTATAATGCTTTAAATATGTCATTGAATTCAGTTTGCTAGTATTTTGTTGAGGATTTTTACATCAATGTTCATAGGGATACTTGTCTGTAGTTTTCTTTCCTTGTAGTTATCTTGTCTGGCTTTGGTATCAGGGCAATACCGGCCTCACAATTAGTTCCTGATGAGTAGGAAGTGTTTTTTTCTTTTCAACTTTTTTGAAAAGTTTGAGAAGGATTGGTTTAAGTTCTTTAAAAGTTTGATAGGATTAACCAGGGAAGTCATCAGGTCCGGGGGTGACTTTTCTATGTCAGGAGATTTTTGCTTACTAACCAATTTCCTTACTAGTTGTAAGTTGTAGAAATATTGGTATTTTTGATTTCTTCATTATTTAGTTTTGGTAAATTTTGTATTTCTTGAGATTTGTCTATTTCATCCCAATTATCCAATTTGTTGGCATACAATTTTCCCTAATACCTACTCTCTTATAATCTTTCTTATTTCTGTAGAATTGATAGCAATATTTCCATTTTCATTTCTGATTTTAGTAATTTACATCTTCTCTTTTGTTCTTAGTCCATCTAGCTAAAGGTTTGTCAATTTTGTTGATCTTTTCAAAGAACTAACTTTTGGGTTTATTAATTTTCTGTATTGTTCTTCTATTATCTTTTTTTGTCTTTGCTCTAATATTTACTATTTCCTTTCTTCTGCTAGCTTTGAGTTTAATTTGTTCTTTTTCTAGTTCTTTCAGTTGTAAAGTTAGGTCATTGATTTGAGATCTTTTTGTTTTTTAATGTGTTAAATTTATCCATTAGCATTGCTTTCACTTCACTGGGTAAGTTTTGGTAAGTTGTGTTTTGCTCTTATTTATCTCTGAGTATTCCTAATTTCCTTCATGATTTCTCCTTTGAGACTTTCATTATTAAAAAAACGTGTTGTGGCCTGGCACAGTGGCTCACGCTTGTAATCCCAGCACTTTGGGAGGCCAAGGCAGGCAGATCTCCTATGGTCAGGAGTTCGAGACCAGCCTGGCCAACACGGTAAAACCCTGTCTCTACTAAAAATACAAAAAATTCAGCCGCGGGTGCTGGTGGGCACCTGTAATTCCAGCTACTCCAGAGGCTGAGGCAAGAGAATTGCTTGAACCCAGGAAGCAGAAGTTGCAGGGAGCCAAGATTGCATCACAATCCAGCCTGGGTGACAAGAGCAAGCCTCTGTCTCAAAAAAATAAAAATAAAAAAATGTGTTGTTTAATTTCCACAAAATTGTGAAGCTTCCAGTTTTACTTCTGTTATTGGTTTCTAAATTCAACCCACTGGGATCAGCTATTTTATATGATATCTATGTTTTTAAATTAATTGCAACTTAATTTGTGGCCTAATAAAATATATTTCCTATCTTAGAAAATGTTCCTTGTGCACTTAAGAAGAATTTGTATGGTGGTGTTTGGGGTAGAATATTCTGTATCTGTCTGCTAAATCTAGTTGGTTTATTGTGTTCTCTATTTTGATACTCATTTTCGGTTTGTTCTATTTATTATTAAGAGTGGAGTGTTGAAGCTTCCAATTATTACTATAGAACTGTCCATTTCTCCTTTCAATTCTGCTATGCTTTGCATTGCATAATTTAATATAATTAGGTCTGTCATTAGATATGTAAATGTTCCTGTTATTCCTTCTTGCTGTATTGACCTTTTTGTTAATAACTATAACGTCTTTCTTCGTCTCTTGTAACCTTTTTTTTTTTTTTGTGAACAAGCATGCTTTATTGAGAAGCAGACTGCTGCACAGTGACTGACAGATGAAGGCCACCCAATGCACACTTACACATCGTACTCCAAAAGACACAGGATGTTTTGCCAGTAAAAACCAGTGGGGGACAGGGATTACTCTGGGCAACTCCCCCAACCTCATCCCTTTCAGGGATGGAGAAATCTCCTATTTTCCCGATGGAAGCTGGGGTTCACTAGAGATAGAGCCCCTCAGGTGTGCCTTCCTGTTTCTTATAAAGAACACTTTCTTTAGATTATTTTAAGTCTTCATTTGTTACTTTCATTCTACGTTCTCTTAAGGCCATCAGACCAGCTTCTGTACAGATTGCCTTGATGTCAGCACCAGACAGGTCATCTTTAGTCATGATCGAGTCGTCCAGGGTTACATCATTGGCCAGCGTCGTCCTGCTTGTGTGAATCTGAAAGATGCTCTTCTCAGTCTTTTCATCAGGCAGGCGAACTCGATCTTCCTGTCAATGCAGCCTGGTCTGATAAGTGCTGGATCCAAAGTTTCTATTTGGTTTGTGGCCATGATAACTTTTACATCTCCCTTAGAATCAAATCCATCCAACTGGTTCAACAGTTCCAACATTGTTCGCTGAATTTTTCTGTCACCACCAGAATTTGAGTCATATCTTTTGTCCCAATGGTGTCAATTTCATCAATAAACACGATGGACGGTGCATGTTCTTCAGCAACTTGAAACAGTTCCCGTATGAGTTTGGGCCCATCATCTAGGTACTTCTGAATAAGTTCAGAGCCAATCACTCTCAAGAAAGTGGCTGAGGTTTGGTTTGCTACCGCTTTGGCTAACAAGGTTTTACCTGTGCCAGGTGGACCACAGAGAATTACCCCCTTAGGAGGCTTTATACCCATCTCTTCATAATATTCAGGGTGGCTGAGAGGAAGCTCCACAGATTCCTTAATTTCCTGAATTTGGTTGTCCAAGTCCCCAATATCGGCATGGGTCTCCTAGGGGGCCCTTTTCCACCTTCATCACTGTGACCAGGGGGATCCGTGTCATCCATCAGCACCCCTATCACAGCATGCACCTTGTGGTTGAGCAGGACTGAGCAGCCAGGTTCCAGCAGATCCTTGTCTACAAATGACAGAATGCTGATGTAGTGTTCTGAGCCCACAGATGTAGACATGATGGCATGATTGTCATCGATGATCTCTTCCAAGGTTCCTACTGACATCGGGGTGTACCTCAGATCATCCACTTTTGATCTTTCCTCCTCTTGCTTTTCTTCTAATGGTTTCATTTGTTCCTGATTTCTAATGAATTCTTCATCCATGAGAAGGTAGTCTTTAATTCTCTCTAATTTCAGTAATTTTCACCGGCACTGAGTGTGAGGTGTCACTAGTGGCAATTTGCTGGCAGCATCTGGTCCCTTTGTTTTCTTCTTCTTTTCCCCACTCTAGTTGGTACAGGAGGTTCATATTTCTTTTTCTTGTCCTTGTCATCCTTCTTGCCACCTCCAGGACCATGACCACCACTCTGACTTTGACCCGTCTTGCCTTGGCCACTGGAGCTCTCTTGTAACCATTTTTATTTAAAGTCTATCTTGTCTGATATTAGTTTAGCCAATCCTGCTCTCTTTAAGTTACTACTTACATGGAATACCTTTTTCCATCCTTTCATTCTCAAGCTATTTGTGTCTTTGTATCTAAAGTGAGTCTCTTGCAGAATTGGCTCATCTGATTTTTTCCAGTCTGATAATCTTTATTTTATGATTGGCGTGCTTCATCCATTTACATTCAAAGTAATTACTGATAAGGAGGGACTTCTGTCATTTTGCTGTTTGTTTTCTATATGCCTTACAGTTTTTTATGTTCCCCATTTCCCGTGTTGCTGTCTTTTTTAGTGTTTAGTTTTTTAAGTGAAATATTTTACTTCCTTTATCATTTCCTTTTGTATATATTCTATAGCTGTTTTTTATGATTACCATAGGACTTATATATAATATCCTAAAGTTATAAGTGTCTAACTTGAATTTATACCAGCTTTCATTTAATAATGTACACAAATTCTACTCCTTTACAGCTTCATTTCTACCACTTTTGATTACCAATATCACAAAATTGTGCCTTTATATATGATGTGCCCTAAAACACAAACTAATAATCCTTCCAAATACATTAGTATTTTAAACTAGGTAGAAAACAAAACATGGAATTACAAATCAAAGTTACAATAACACTGTAGTTTTTTTTTTTTTTTTTTTTTTTTTTTTACTTTTTGAGATGGAGTCTCACTCTATTGCCCAGGCTGGAGTGCAGTGCAGTGGTACCATCTCGGCTCACTGCAACCTCTGCCTCCCACTTTCAAGTGATTCTCCTGCCTTAGCCTTCTGAGTTACTGGGACTACAGGTGCATGCCACCACACCCAGCTATTTTTTTGTATTTTCAGTAGAGATGGGTTTTCACCATGTTAGCCAGGAAGGTCTTGATCTCCTGACCTCGTGATCTGTCCTCCTTGGCCTCCCAAAGTGCTGGGATTATAGGCATGAGCCACTGTGCTCAGCCCTAACTTTTAGACTAATAGTTTTTTAAAACATGTATTAGCCTCTTGAATAACCTAGAAAACAAAAGGTGGAGCTCCAAGCTAAAGTCACAATAATATTAGTTTTATAATTGCCCATGTATTTACCTTTATTAAGATCTTTATTTCTTCACCTGGCACTGACATAGTCTAATGTCCTTTCATTTCACCCTGAATAATTCCCTTGAGCATTCGTTGGGGGCCAAGCTGGTGGTAATAAACTCCCTAAGTTTTTGTTTATTTGAGAATGTCTTAATTTCTCCTTGACTACTGAAAGAAAGTTTTGCCAGATATAGAATTTTTGTTGGCAGGTTTTTTTTTCCTAACACTGTCCGTCAAAGTATCTGATGAAAAATTTGCTGATAATCTTATTGAGAATCTTGTGTATGTAACAAGTTGCTTCTCTCTTGCTGCTTTCAAGATTCTCTCTTTCTATTAAGAGCCAAAATTGACTGAAATTGATCACAATTTACTGTCTAGGCCTTCTCTTGGAAATTGTAAACCGTCAGTAGACTTCAGAGTTCCCAAATAGTTATATCAGATTCTGCTAGCGCAATTGCTATCTACGTAGGAAGACAGATTCCTGGTGCTTCCTACCCTGGCATCTTCCTGGTATCCTCCCTTTGCTTAACTCTTAATGGTGCCTCTCATGATCACATTTCTATTCTTGCTCTACAGGCATCTCCATCTTTCTGTTCTATAGCTCTGGCTGCCAAGTGGTGCCTGCCACCCGTGCAGTAATCTGATGCTTTCCCTTTCTCTGCCCTTAGGTGTTGTTTGATCTGGATCCATTCTCAGGACAGTACCCATCTGTGTTTCACCTGGCTTCAGCACACCTTTTTCACCATCCCTGCAATACAAAGCAGACTACAAAGCACAGCTTCTTAGTGATCTCCAGTTCTCGTAGATATTCTAATTTAAATGAAATGAAAAATAGATTTCTCTCTCTATATATATTTTAATTCTGATACTGGATCACAGGAACTGGACACGAGGACCATTTTAGGGACTAAAATAAAAAAATATTTCCACTTCCATGGCCTGAGTGCACTTTATCATTTCCTTGGAATGAGTTTTGCTTTGTTTTGTTTTTTTCCCATAGGGGTTCTCTGTCCCTCAGGCTTCCAACTATCCAGATAGATCTGAATCCTGGGGTTGAACAGCTTGGGCAGAGAGAAACTGAAATTTGCAACAACAAAGTTTTAGCAATTCTTTAGAAGATTCCACTTCTCTGATGTTTATAGCATTGAATGTTCATTTAACTAGTGAACTAAAATTTTCCTTCTATGTCTATGTCTCATGGTGAAAGGTTCCATCTTATCAAATAGCAGTTGACCTAGCAGTCCATGGGAAAGTGGAGCACAGGTCAAGATATGGGAGAAATTCCTACTGGATGGAACCAAAACAAGTTGAAGTATGGAATAATCACACTGTTCTAAATAATGAACTAAACTAACCTATTTCTGGGAAGAGCAGAAGCTGACAACATTCAAAAGATTATGTATTTGAAAGCTACATTTTGACACTCTCAAAAATCAGAATAACTAACTCCAAAACTGGATATTACTTCACATCTTCCCTGAAGGGTAGCAGCCTTCCAGTAACTGGACTCTAGTTTCCTCCCTTCATGGTTTTCAGGCAAAGATTTCTGTATGAAGGTCCTGATCCAATAGATCAGGCTTCAACCATGGAGGCATCTAAAGTATTAGAAGAATATTACAACAGTCTTAAATTCTAGATGTATTAACCTGTTTTCACACTGCTATAAAGAACTGCCTGAGACTGGGTAATTTATAAAGAAAAGAGGTTTCATTGACTCAGTTCCATATGGCTGGGGAGGCCTCAGGAAACTTACAATCGTGACAGAAGACAAAGGTGAACAAGGCATGCCTTACAAGACAGCCTGGGGTCAGAGGAACTGCCATATACATTTAAACCACCAGATCTCATGAGAATTCACTCAATATCACAAGAACAGCAAGGGGGAAACCACTTCCATGATCCAATCACCCCCTGCCACAACCACATCCCTCCCTCAACATGTGGGGATTACAATTTGAGATGAGATTTGGGTAGGGACACTGAGCTAAACAGTGTCACTAGGGATAAACCATACTTGGTTATTATGCATTGTCTTTTTAGATATTACTGGATTCAATTTGGTAATAATTTTGTTTCTTATAATGTTCTTGTTGGATTTCAATATTAGAGTTATACTGACATCATAAGTTGAGTAAGAAAGTCTTCTTACTTTATTTGTTTTAAAGAAAGTTATGTAACATTGGTATTACTTCTTTCTCAGTGCTTCATAGAACTAACCAAAGGATCTACTCAGTGTAGAGTTTTCTTTGTGGGAAGGCTTTTGACTATGAATTCAGTTTTTCTGAAATAGTCACAGGGCTATTTATATTTTCTATATCATCTTGCATCAGTTGTGGTAAATTTTGTCTTTCAAGGAATTTGTTCATTACAATTAAGTTGTCAAGTATATTGGCAGAAAGTTGTTCATAATTTATTTTTTAAGAGAAAATAATATATTAGCTTGAATGTGTTGTTCTTTAAACTTTTTCCTTCCAGATAATAATAGCTTCATATGCAGTTTTGAAAAATTATACTGACAGAGCCCCTGTACACTTTACCCAGTTTCCCTAATGGTAACATCTTGCAAAACTGTAATACAATATCACAATCAGGTTATTGAATTTGATAGAGTCAAGATACAGAATATTTCCATCAGCTTAGAGATCCCTCATGTTATCCTTTTTATTCCATTCTTTTACTCTGTCAACTACTAATCTGTTTCCCATTTCTAAAGAATGTTATTTAAATAGAATCATACCTATGCACCCTTTTTATTTTTGAGACAAGGTCTTGTTCTGTTGCCCAGGCTGAAGTGCAGTGACATACTCCTGGCTCACTGCAGCCTCTACTTCTCCCAGCTCAAGTGATCCTCTCACTTTAGCCTCCTGAGTAGTTAGGACCACAGGTGTGTGCCACCATGCCTTGGTGATTTTTTTTTTTCCCATGTTACCCAGGCTGGTCTCAAACTGCAGGGGTCAAGTGATCCTCCCGCTTTGACGTCTCAAATTGCTGGGGGGTTGGCTTTTTCTTCTTCTTCTTCTTTTTTTTACTGTATTTTTTATTTCTAAAACTTCCACTGGGTTCTTTTTTTTTTATCTTGCTGAGTGAAAACTTCTATTTCTTTGCTGATACTTTCTATTTTTTCATTTGTTTCAAGCACATTTGTATTTTTGTTGGAGCACTTTTATCACGGCTGCTTTAAAGTTATTGAGAGATAATTCATCTCTGATTGTCTTTTATACTGAGTTTGAGATCTTTTAGTTTTTAGTATAATACTTTTTAATTAACATCTAGACATTTTGGATATTATATTATGAGACTCTGAATCATCTTTAAACCTTTTTTAAGCTGGCTTCCTGTAACACTACTTGGCAGAGGGAGTGGCAGATACTGCCTATCTACTTCCAGGTTGCGGTAGAAGTCCAGGATCTCTACTCAGTTTCTGTTGACACCCAAGGAGAAGGGGGGCTCCTTGTTACTGCGGGAGGGTCAGAGTTCTTGTTTCACACTAGGTCTCTACTGATCTTTGTTTTTGCCATCCTGGGTTGGGGAGAGATCTCAGAGGTGTCTGTGTGCATGCGTTGTGTGTGTGTGTGTGTGTGTGTGTGTGTGTGTGTGTGTATGCGAAGTTTAGATATAGAAGACCCGTTACTTTCTAAAAGTTTTTTCTCTTGCTAGACTGCCCTTTTCTTGGCCTTTAGGCTAGGGAGCACAGACTATATTCGGAGCTTTTTTGTTCATGTCTATTAGCTTTTCGGGCTTCTCCTGAATCAAGTTTAGAACATATGAGCTACAAATCAAACTAACAAACAAGTAACTCACTAATATGTCAATCTTCTGGTCCTGAGGTTTCTGACAAATCTGCTTTCTTCTTTCAGAATCTTCTTATTTTGTTTTATGTACGATTTGCAGGTATTTTAGTTAGTTTTCTTAGAGGGAGAAATACAGAAAAGCACATCTATTTCATCTTCCTGGAAGTCTTATCATCCTTCGAATTTTTGTAAGACCATTTAGCTAGATTCCCTTGCTCTTCAGCAAATAGCTTTTTAAACACTTAGGAATAAACTTTCTTCACTGTTATATGCCTCCTTCTTTAAATCCACTAGGACTAATAACATAGGTTATAATAATAAAAAATTCCTTTATAAATGTATACCAATCAGATGTACATAATCATAATATAATACAAAATAAAATATATTTGGTTCAACATATGTTGAGGGCAATCTGTTCTAAAAATATAGGGCCACTTATTACTCTTAATTCAGTCATCCAGACTTGGCAGATCATCTATGTTTGGCAAATTTCTTTCCCTGAATTCTGGTATTCCTCAAGAACTCAAAACCACATGAAATATACTCTTTACTAATATTTGATTGATGGATCTGACCTGATTAAAGATTAGGGAATGTTATAAGAGAATAATAATAATAGTTCGTATATACTTTTTCTTTTGATATGTGAAATAATTTCCAGGTAATAATTTAAGAGGTGTTAATCTTCCAATTTATAGATTTAAAAATGGGTTCAAAAAGAAGTGACTCGAAGGGAAGAACTTTTAGCTATAGCTGACCGAAAGCCAAAACTAGTTTTACAGTTTCATGTTTTACATTTAGATCTATTATTCATTTTGTGTTAACTTTCCTATAAAGCATTAGGCTTCTTCTATATCCTGGAAGAGAGTGCAGAATTATAAATATATTTTTCAAGATAGAGTCTTGCTCTGTCACCCAGGCTGGAGTGCAGTGGCATGATCTCAGCTTACTGCAACTTCCCCCTCCTGGGTTCAAATGATTCTTGTGCCTCAGCCTCCTGAGTAGCTGGGATTACAAGTGCGCACCATCACACCTGGCTAATTTTTGTATTTTTTTTTTTAGTAGAGATGGGGTTTTGCCATGTTGGCCAGGCTGGTCTTGAACTCCTGACCTCAGGTGATCCACCCACTTCAGCCTCCCAAAGTGCTGGGATTACAGGCATGAGCCACCACACCCAGCCCAGAATTGTATTTCTTCATAAATATTTAGTAGAATCTACCATGTAGGCCAGAAGATCACTCCGGGCATGATATTTTGCCATTCTCATGATGTAAGGGCTTGCTTTAACCGTTCTTCTTAGGTGTTTTAAACATAATACACCAACTGTGTCTTCACATTCCTTTGGGGAAGTGAATCTTTCTCTCTCTTTTTTTTAATTGTACTTTAAGTTCTGGGGTACATGTGCTGATCTTAGGATTGTTGCATAGGTACACACATGCCATGGTGGTTTGCTCTCTCCATCCCCCCCATCACCTATAACAGGCATTTCTCCCAGTGTTATCCCTTCCCAACCTCCCTGCCCCCCACTGTCCCTCCCCTACCTCCCACCCTACAACAGACCCCAGTGTGTGATGTTCCCCCTCCCTGTGCTCATGTGTTCTCATTGTTCAACATCCACCTATGAGTGAGAACATGCGGTGTTTGGTTTTCTGTTCTTGTGTCAGTTTGCTGAGAATGATGGTTTCCAGATTCATCCATGTCCCTACAAAGGACACGAACTCATCGTTTTTTATGGCTACATAGTGTTCCATGGTGTATATGTGCCACATTTTCTTTATCTAGTCTATCATTGATGGGCATTTGAATTGGTTTCAGATCTTTGCTATTGTAAACACCGGTCATTCTATTTCCAGTACCTAAATCAGTGTACTGGAGGTGCTTAGTAATTACTTTTGGACTTGCTGAATGAATGGAAACTTACTCTCTAAACTCTGTTGCAAAATTGTTTTACAAAATGACTGCATTCATATTTATTAAAACTAGCAGTGTATGAATATCATATGCTCATTAAAACTATGTATTTCACTGATTTTAAAATACTTCATTATTTTTATATTTTTCTTATATAGGTTTGCATTTCTTTGGTAATGTAGTTGAATATATTTTTATGTTTGTTGTCTAATAATATTTGCTCTATTTCTAAGTGTTGGTTCAGATGAGGGAAATAAGTTTCTGGGATGTTGGATGATAAGAAATATGCACTGAAATGAAATTAGTCAAGTATCAAATCTCTTTCTGATACATTAGAATATGATCTCTACCATGACACCTCAAATATAGTTAATTTTCAAGCAACTGTTTTGATTAATTTAGCTTATGGTGTGTTATCTATGTGAGACTCTCAAGTTAAAATATTTGTGGCTTGTCGTCTGTAGAAATATAAATATATTATTCTTAAATCCCAGGTTTTTATAGGTTTAATTTCATTGAACCTTAGTAATAACCAGTAATTGCTGATTATTTTAATTCAATAAATTACTTTCTAAAATTTCAAAATGTTTTAGACTTTAGAGGTTTTATTTATAGGTTAGAATCCCTTCCACTACTTGTATGTTTTAAGTCAGTTGTATTTTGCAAGTTACAGGGTAATTTTTTAGTGTTAAATGTATCTTCACAGAAAACACAACAACTTTGGGTTCTGGGGAAGAAGAATGATCTTAGCTTCTTTTGAAGGGTTTTAAGGACATTGGGGCCAATAACTTTCTGCAAGGAGGTTTCAAGAGGGCTCGAATTGCAAAAATATATGGCAAATAATGCTTTAACTTCTACCCTAAAGTCAGTTTACTTCATCATTTCTGAGATATTGAGGAAAATTACATTTTCATTAGTAAGTTGTCTGTTGCTTCTAGTGCTTAATTTCTAGTACTTTTTGATAAGTTTGTTTTATGTGAAGCATATTTAAATCTGGTGTACTAGAGTTAGGGCAATAAGGCCAGATTTAGCTAGAGGAAGAGCTAAGATTGTCTCATCCAGGGGAGCTGGTTTTAAACACCTTCCTCAGGATGATAACATGCTCCGTGGCCCTCCTATGACACACCCTGCTGGGGCGACTACAAAGAGCTGAGCTTTTAGTCACCAAAGCTCTCATCCTCACTTCTCAAACTCCTGTCAATTGCAGTCAGGAATGATGGAATACTATCTGTAACGTTAATACTTGAGAGACTGATGGTAGTTTCTTGAGGGGGGTCATAATTTGTACAAACATACACATGAGTACATACATATGTATGAACCTGCACACATATATATACTTGTTTTCATAGGACAACATACATGTCTCCTGTAATTCTTTTCCTGAGAACTAAGGTTTTTCCTGGATGTTTGTAACAGTATCACATGTATCAATTAGGTAGTGCCGCAAAGGAGCCTATTCCCAGCCAGGAACCTGCCACAGTAACAAAGCAAACCACAGTCTTCTAAAGCTTTAAGCACCTACTCTCCAGGGTGTTGTGGTTGTACTCCCCCTCTTGTTTAGACTTGGAATAATCTAATCAATATTTATGAAGTTTGCAGAAATTCTGTGTAAAATAAAATATTAATATTGAAGTATAATACATTATATCACGGCTTCTCTAGAAGACATGCTATTTCTACTTTGATTCATGGAATCGTTCTCAGGTTAATTTGTCCGTTGAGATCTGAGACTCTGAAAAAGAAAGATGGGGTTTTAAAGAGAACCGAACAGTTAAAATACATCGCCCTCTGGTGTCCTTCTGAAGTATTGCCAGTGGAAAGACTTCAAAAACCTGAATATTAAATGAAGGGAAGGAGGAAATGAAAAAGACTGACGGCGTGTTTTTTTTTTCCTTTAACTGAATAAATTTTAACAGCAATTAGGTTATTTCTACGGCAGGATCTGGTGAGGGATTCTTATGAGGAATAAAGAAACTTCTTTATTCTTATCTCACTCCTTAGGGTTTTTTTTGTTGTTGTTTTCTTTAGTTTTTGTTTTGCAACAGAGTCTCGCTCTGTTGCCCAGGCTGGAGTGTCATGGCACAATATCGGCTCACTGCGACCTCTGCCTTTAGGGCTCAAGCGATTCTCCTGCCTCAGCCTCCACAGTGGCTGAGATTACAGGTGTGTGCCACCGTGCCCCGCTAATTTTTTTGTATTTTTAGTAGATACAGGATTTCACTATGTTGGTCAGGCTGATCTTGAACTCCTGGCCTTATGTGATCCGCCTGCCTTGGTCTCCCAATTACAGGTGTGAGCCACTGTACCCAGCTTATATTTTGTTAATATGGTTCTTGTTACTGTTCCTGTTGTTTTTCCTCAGCCTTGAGCCAGTTATTTTCTGCTCAAAACATTTGACCTCGTATCTTTTGGCCTCAGAGAGCAGTAACTGCAATCAGCGTGTCATTGAACACATATCTGTGGTGCCCCTTCTATGTGTCATGTACTGTGTTAGGTGCTAAAGAAAGGTGGAGAAGGTGGAGGGGATACTTCATTTTCTCACTTGCTCTCTTTCTGGCTATCCAGGTTTTGCTTATTATTTTTAATCAAACTTGTTTTTTTCAGACAACATGAACCTGCAAGTGAACATAGAACCAGCTTCCTCTACAGTTTGGGAATTGCAGGTAAGTTCAAATTCTTCCCCCAGATTTCTGAGACTCCTCAAAGTTGTCTCAAATGTACTTGAGAATCATTCTGTATTTCCATGTAGCCCACCTCCAGAAGCTACTGAAGCATGTGCATCAAAAGTCGCTTCCAGTGGGAAAAGGGTTCCTGAATTCCTTCTGCCCCCCCGTGCTGCTGTACGAAGGGTCACGTTGAGCTCTCAGTGGTGGAGATTTCGATCTATTGTTTTAAAACTTACTTTATTTTCTGTTTGCTTAGAGATGTATAAATCAGTTAACTTTCCTCTGCAGAAACTGAATCCTTGGTAGGGTGAGGCATTCACTTAAATGAGAATCAGAAACTGGAAGAAGGGGTTGGAGAACTCTGGGATGTTGGGCACTGTCCAGAAAACGCTGGTGGGGGGGGGAAAACGAAGAGGAATGTGAAGCAGAGAGCAAGGAAGCATCATGAGGGCTCTGGACACTTGCAACAGGAATGAGAAGATGCGAAATGTAGGGAGAGCAGTCGGTAAATGTAAGGTCTGGGGGTGGCAGTGCCTTGGGATGGCGTCTCCCTGCTTCTACCCCAAAGGCTAAGTGGCCACCGGTATCCCAGGCCTGGGCCTGGCACTAGGGCGTAGTTGTAATGGGAGAGGTAATGACCAGAGGCAGTGCCCTATGCGGCCTACTAGTTAGCATTAAAGGATCCAGGATTCAGTTATAAAACCCAAATAGAAAAAAACAAAGGAACTGAGATTTGAAGCAAAGTGAGTCAGAGACTGAAAGAGCAGCTTCCCTAATAAATGCAAGTATGGAAGGAATTCGCAGAGCCAAGGTTCCACATCTACTGTGTTTTATGTTTCTTTGTTGTTTTGTCTTGCTTGGCATGCTCATGGCCTATGCCACCATATAGGGAATTAACATCCTGCAAACGAAAATCATATCCCCAATTCAAATAGATTCAAAGCCCAGAGATCCCCAGAACACTGGGTTGAATGATGCAGTTAAGTATTTTGAAAATGAGTTTACTTTCCTCCAGTTACACATCGTCTCCCACTTTGTATCTTAGAGACCTATACACAATTCCAAAACCCTACAATTATTATTTTTATTAATTTGAGATGAACTCGTTCGTAATACATTCTCCTCAGGTTCTCTGAAATCATTTCTGTTTATGTCTCTGCTTATTGGAGTTTTGTTAAATGTTTTTGTATCTAGAAGCAGAGACCATGTCTTCTCATTTATTTTTGTATTATTAGTACTTAGCATAGGATGTGCCTGTGGTTTTGTTTTGTTTTTGTTTTTTTGTTTTTGACTGGTGATTTTTTTTTCTATTTTTAAAATTATACTTTCAGTTCTGGGGTACATGTGCAGAACATGCAGGTTTGTTACACAGGTACACACATGCCATGGTGGTTTGCTGCATCCATCACCCCGTCATCTACATTAGTTATTTCTCCTAATGCTATCCCTCCCTTAGCTCCCCACCCCTTGCTGTCTCTCCCCTAGACCCCCACCCCCCCAACAGGCCCCAGTGTGTGATGTTCCCCTCCCTGTGTCCATGTGCTCTTATTGTTCAACACCACTTATGAGTGAGAACATGCGCTGTTTGGTTTTCTGTTCTTGTGTCTGTTTCAACAACTCTTTATGCTAAAAACTCTCAATAAACTAGGTATAAATGGAACATATCTCAAAATAATAAGAGCTATTTATGACAGACACACAGCCAATATCATACTGAATGGTCAAACGCTGGAAGCATTCCCTTTGAAAACTGGCACAAGACAAAGATGCCCTCTCACCACTCCTATTCAACATAGTATTGGAAGTTCTGGCCAGGGACATCAGGCAAGAAAAAGAAATAAAGGGTATTCAGTTAGGAAAAGAGGAAGTCAAATTGTCTCTATTTGAAGATGACATGATTGTATAAATATGAGATCCCATTGTCTCAGCCCAAAAACTCCTTAAGCTGATAAGCAACTTCAGCAAAGTCTCAGGATACACAATCAATGTGCAAAAATCACAAGCATTCCTATACACCAGTAATAGAGACCCAAATCATGAGTGAACTCCCATTCACAAATGCTACAAAGAGAATAAAATACCTAGGAATACAACTAACAAGGGATGTAAAGGACCTCTTCAAGGAAAACTATAAACCACTGCTCAAGAAAATAAGAGAGGACACTAACAGATGGAAAAACATCCATGCTCATGGTTAGAAAGAATCAATATCATGAAAATGACCATACTGCCCAAAGTAATTTATAGATTCAATGCCGTCCCCATCAAGCTACCATTGACTTTCTTCACAGAATTGGAAGAAAACACCTCAAACTTCATATGCAAGCAAAAAAGAGCCTGCATAGCCAAGACAATCCTAAGCAAAAAAACGAAGCTGGAGGCATCATGCTACCTGACTTCAAACTATACTACAAGGCTACAGTAATCAAAACAGCATGGTACTGGTACCAAAACAGAGATATAGACCAATGGAACAGAACAGAGGCCTCAGAAATAATGTCACACATCTACAACCATCTGTGGTGTCTTTAAAAGATGATTTATCAATATGTTGCAGAGGAAATGAATGAATTGATAAGTGATAGAGGTGCATTCTAATAAATGAATTGTAGATAAAGTGAGACCAGATCAATTCATTTATATTCACTTACATGGCTAGACTTTAAGTTCTGTTAGAGATGGGCTGTCAGGAGCTTAAACAAATTAAAAACAAGAAGAAACAATACCCCAATTAGGAAAATGTTCCATATTGCTTAGTTAAGTATATGAAATGGAAGTCAAAAGAGGCACCTTGGAATACTATAAAATGTAACTCATAAGTTCATTTTGTTCATAAATCTCAGGTGTGCTATATTTTGGAGGAAAATCTGGGTTTGGTGGTCAACACTGGGAATGATGACTGATTTCTGATGGTGGGTTATCTAAGTGGGTGAAGTAGAAAATCATAGATGCCACTTCACGGCTTTTTAGGAGACCTATTTTTATCATTTTTATTTAAAAAATAATAATTGCTTTAAAAGTTTTAGACCTTAAGATATCTTTCTGGTTAGGCACAAGTAACAACTGTAATCTAGTAAACTGGAATTACATAAAATACCTGAAGATTTAGTTTTTCTTCTTTCTTTCCTCCTTAATTCCCCAGAAGAATTGAATATTTTTAGATTGCTTATTTGAATGATGGCCTCTGATCTTGGTAAACTTGTTGACCATGCTTACTCTGTAGGTACAATTATTTGAGCAGAATCAATTCTAGTTTTTTAAATGGACAATGTTTTACTTTCAAAAATTATAAACCATTTGCCTATTGGGATTTTTTACAATTACCTAAATTGGTTTACTTCTTGAAAAAATTATAATCTTGTGTTTCTGAGACCAATATTTTTATTAATATCTGAGGAATAAAACAGATTCCCATTCAGCCCTTTCCTAGTGGTGATTCTTATCCTTCTTAATCTTTGGGAAGTATGTAAGGAATCACCCAAGACTGTTCCTTTTATTGCTGGTTTGAAATGTTTGGCTCTCCTAGAAATTAACTATACACAAGGTGTAAGAGTAGAGTATATACTCTTGATAACCTGGTTCCTTGGTCACGTGAACTATATCTTGATACTTATGCAAGAGTCACCAACAGATTAAAAGGCATCCTAAAAATTGAGATAACCCTTTTGAGAAAAAAAATTAAATATTTTTTCCCACATTGTTTTTTTACAAAATTATTTGCTCTGTTTTTAAAAGTTGTCTAATTCAATAGTTACCAAGATTTCAGTATAATGACTCATTTAAAGTTTTCTAATATCAACGAACAATTATAAACATTCATAAAGTAGAGTAAATGGTAACATAATTTTGATATAACCATTACTCAGATTCAAAAATTATCAATAGTTTACTATCTTTGCTTGCCTGTTACTTTTTCCTTGCTTGTTTTTGCTGAAATATTTGAAAGCAGATCTTATATTATATTATTTCACCTCTACATAAAGGTGTTTTGACATAACCACAATGCCATTATAACACTTAACAAAATTAAAAATGATTCTTGGTCTCATATGATAGTCAATTAATAATTGATTTCTCAGGTTGTATCAAAATTTGTTTTTACTGTTGTTTGTAGAGTATGCACACATTCAATGTCAAAAAACATAGCCGAATTCCCACATAATATGCATTGATTAGGAACATAAAGATCAATTACCTATGTGAACTTGGTAAAATTTTTCAATGTAATTGTGTTTTGCTATTCTCCATATCATCAACATATATTTAGAAAACAATAGTGCCTATGTATGGTATTTTTCAGACTACACAGAGTGTTAGATGACCATATGTGTGTGTAGTATTTATAATAATTTTATAATCCTTCTTCAGGCTGTGAGTCTTTGATCTAGACTAGATATGTTAAATGGTAAACAAAATGCTAATTTAAACAAATATTTGTTTTTATTTTGGTATTTATTATGTTTTTATTGTATTTTGTTATTGGTTTTAATAAGAATTATAAACTAACCTCTCTTGGTGGAATTTTAGTTATAATCCTGGATTATTCTTCTAGTGATTTCCTAAGGTTTAAGGCCATGGAATACTTAATACGTGAGCTAGTTTTAGATCCTTTGGCATACTAAAATCTGAGAGCTTCTTTATACTTGATTTTGCTCTATTCCGTTTTTATAATACTTGTTACTCATATATTCCTAAAAATGTGAATTTTATATTATTCAAAAGTTATTTTTAAAATTAAAATGATGCCTTTTATGAATTAAATTCTAAAAATTATAATCTTAAGGAAGTGAAACTCATTCATTGTAGAAAATTCAGAAACTACAGAAAGAGAAATGAAGATGATTCTTATAATCTGGTGACCTAGAGAGAGCCTGTTAATATTTTGAAGTACAGCCTTCCAGCTTTCCCTGTTACAATTTGGCTCACTGGGCATATACATCTAAATATTCTACTTTGTCCTGTTTCATTGACTATTCTTAGAAATGTGATTTTTACGGGTGCCATAATATTTTTCCATATTTCACTTAAACATTATGTCTTTGTGGAACCTATAGTTACTCATAACTATTATAAATAAACCAATAATTATTGTCCTATGATTTCATCTAATTATTTTTTAAATAATTTAAACTTATTTAGTAATTATCAATTAATGACAACTTTTTTAAACTAACTGTACTATGAAATACTGGATACATTTTTGTTTGTTTATTTTGACCTCCAAATCACAAGAGTCTCTTCCATGCCTCTCAAGGTTCTACACACGTGGCTACTGCTCATCCCTTCTTCTCATCACCACCCTTTATATCTTGCTGCATTATCCCTTGTTTTATTACCCCAAGGAACTTCAAGTTCTTCTTGCTCAATCAAGCTGTCCCCAAAATATTTCCAACTCTTACTCTCTAACTGAGATGCAGTCCCATCATTGTATGTCCCAAACACTGCAAAATCCTCAGGAGATCAAAATGGACTTGCAGAGACCAGAATCTATCATCTTTAAAGGGCAGTTATAGTTATGGAGGCAACTTTCCTTCATTGAACAAATAAATATCTAATAATTTGCCCTGAATATTTTCCAGGACTAGCTGTGGAGTTGCTAAGAGGTAAGGCAAAGAAATATGTCAGGTACTTAGCACAGTGTTTGGCACATAGTACTTAATAAAAGATAATGATAATGATAGTGATGATGATGATGATGATGGATACATCTCCTTCATGAATATATTGGGCTGACCCTTGTGAAAATGGCATTTTCATAAGCCAGTGGCATATGTAATTATATTCCGTATAAGATGTTAAATTATGTTTAACGCATTTTGAGAAAAACCTCTGAGTTAAAGAATAGATGACACTTGAAAAAAATAAACTCCACTGAGAAAGCTCTGTGGGTTCTATCAATTATTTTATAACTACTAATTATCAGTACTATGATATTTGTATATATGTTTTTCAACTGCAAAGCTTGAGTCAAGTATACATAAACCCCTACTGTTGGGAATAATCTGGAAAAAATAGGAGCTGGAGGGTTAAAATTTTAGATTGGGGGAAATAATAGAAAAGCAGAAGAGACTTAGAAAAAAAAGGAAGGCATGATAAAATAAA
This sequence comes from Ateles fusciceps, assembly GCA_036589455.1. Classification (NCBI taxonomy): domain Eukaryota; kingdom Metazoa; phylum Chordata; class Mammalia; order Primates; family Atelidae; genus Ateles; species Ateles fusciceps. Next base: position 8,681,044 of record JAZHEH010003259.1, read on the forward strand.
CCAGATCTTGGCCCGGTGTGGTGGCTCATGCCTGTAATCCCAGCACTTTGGGAGGCTGAAGCGGGCAGATAACGAGGTCAAAAGATCAAGACCATCCTGGCCAACATGGTGAACCCCTGTCTCTACCAAAAATATAAAAATTAACTGGACATGATGGTGCATGCCTGTATTCCCAGCTAGTTGGGAGGCTGAGGCAGGAGAATTGCTTGAACCTGGGAGGCAGAAGTTGCAGTGAGATGAGATTGTGCCACTGCACTCCAACCTGGCGACAGCACGAGACTCCGTGTCAAAAAAAAAAAAAAAATCAGATCTGTTTCAGAATGACAACTGGGTAGCTTAAAAAGCAACTAAAAACTCTGACATAAAATTATCATGAGCTGAGTTAGAGAATAAATTTGGACCCTTACCTTACACTATATAAAAATATTAATTCATGATGGATTAAATAGATTAAAGACCTAAAACCAAGACCTAAAACTATAAAACTCCTAGAAGAAAACATAAAAGAAAAGCTTCAGGACACTGGATTTGGCAATGATTTCTTGAATACGACATCAAAAGCACAGGCAACAGCACTAAAAATAGACAAATGGGACTACATGAAACTTATACTTCTGCACATCAAAGAAAACAATCATTAGAGTGAAAAGTGACACTTGGAGGGGGGGGGAATATATTTTCAAATCCTGTATCTGATAAGAGATTATTATTCAGAGTATGTGAGGAAATTCTACCACTCAAAAACAACAACAAAGATAACTCAGTTAAAAAATGTGCAAAGGACTTAAATAGATATTTCTCTAAGAAGATATATAAATAGCCAAACGGCATAAGAAAAGATACTCACTGTAATGGTTAATACTGAGTGTCAAGTTGGTTAGCTTGAAGGATGCAAAGTATTGATCCTGGGTGTGTCTGTGGAGTGTTGCCAAAGTAGATTAACAATTGAGTCAGTGGGCTGGGAAATGCAGACCCACACTTCGTCTTGGTGGGCACCATCTAATCAGCTACCGTTGTGGCCAGAATATAAAGCAAGAAAAATGTGAAAAAAAGCAGAAAAAAGACTAAACTGGCCTTGCTTCCCAGCCTACATCTTTCTCCCATGCTGAATGCTTCCTACCCTCGAACACTGGACTCCATGTTCTTCAATTTGGGACTTGGACTGGTTGTCCTTGCTCTTCAGCTGGCAGATGGCCTGTTGTGGAACCTTGTGATAGTGTGAGTTAACTCTTAATAAACTCTCCTTTACATACATACATATGTATATAAATAATTCTGAATAAACTCTCCGTTATATATATAAGATGGAATATGTATTATACATATTATATATATCTATAATACATATATCTAGAGGGACATAACTAATAGGATATATCTATATATCTATATATAGATGATAGATATCTATATATCTATATATAAACATTTTCCAGGACTAGCTGTGGAGTTACTAAGAGGTAAGGCAAAGAAATATGTCAGGTACTTAGTACAATGCTAAGTGTAGCACAATGCTATATATTTATGTGATAGATATATAGATACCTATCGTGTATATATATATATATATATATATATATCCTATTAGTTATGTCCCTCTAGAAAAACCTGACTAATATAGATTTTGGTATCAGGAATGATTCTAAAGGAACAGAATGTTAAGGATGTAGTTCTTTCATTGGTTTTGGAGTTTCTGGAGTTGGCTGCTTAATATGATTAGATCAAAAAATGCTAAGGACTCTACTCATAGTATGAAGAACACTGATAGTTCTTGGTAGAAACCGTTTAGAGAGTTATGCAAAATAAATGCATTTGACACTCCTGATTCACTGCTTATGAGAGGCAAGGAGTTAGTGACTCTATACATAATACTTTGACCATATGTGGAGAACCAAGGAAAATAATAGAGCTGGTTGGTTGCTCCTAAGTTCAGTGTACAAAGTGATGAAAGAAAATGATGAACTCAGAGATTCTAATTTCTGGCTTCAGAAGCAGATATAGAGCCTCAAATCTGCTAAGATTGCCCTGAGTGAGAGTTTTATCTTTTGTAGAGAAAGAGTTGAAACTGTGGGAACACAGACACAAGCTCTTACCATGCAAGCAGCTGATCTGCACGCACAGCCTCACAAGTGTCTACTGTTAAAGTAAGGGCACTGGGGCCAGGTGCAGTGGCTCACACCTGTAAGCCCAGCACTTTGGGAGGCCAAGATGGGCGGATCACAAGGTCAGAAAATCAAGACCATCCTGGCCAACATGGTGAAACCCCGTCTCTACTAAAAATGCAAAATTTAGCTGGGCATGGTGGCGGACACCTGTAATCCCAGCTGTTCGGGAGGCTGAGGCAGGAGAATTGCTTGAACCCGAGAGGTGGAGGTTGCAGTGAGCTGAGATTGCCTGGTGACAGAGGCTCCATCTCAAAACAAATAAATACATAAATAAATATTTTTAAAAGTGAGGGCACTGATTGAAAGGGAATGGGACCCTGCAACTTGGAATGAGATGTGTGGGAGAGCCCTGATGAAGGTGGGGACACTGAGTTTGTAAGCTCTGATGAAACTTTTTTGCCAGAAGAAATAGCTTCCCCATCCCCAGTAGTGGCAACATGCCCTCCCCGACCCATGCTGCCATCAGCCTTTCTGTCTTTGTCTGAGGAGATAAACCCTGCGCTGCTTGAGGAAAGAGTGATGGCCTCCCCTGAGGCAGTTGTCAGGCAAGATAATGTTGATTCTCTTCAGGAGCCACCCCAAACACCCCTGTTTGCTTCTAGACCTTTAACTAAACTAAAGTTCCAGTGGGACCCTAGAGGTGAGGTTCAGAGTGTGACCCATGAGGATGTGTGCTACCTTCAAAAAGAACTGCATGAGTTTGATAATTTATATGAGCAGAAATCTGGAGAATAGTCCTGGGAATGAATATTAAGGGTGTGGGATAAGGATGGAAGGAATATACAGTTGGATCAGGCTGAATTTATTGATTTGGACCCACTAAGTAGGGACTCTGCATTTAATGTTGCAACTTGGGGAGTTAAAAAAGGTTCTAATAGTTTATTTGCTTGGTTAGGTGAAATATGGATTAAAAGATGGCCCACTGTGAGCCGGCTGGAAATGCCTGATCTCCCTTGGCTTAAAGTAGAGAAAAGGATCCAAATATTTAGGGAGATTGAGATGGTGGAGTGGATTTGCCACTTTAGATCTACTCATCCCAGCTGGTATGGTCCAGAAGATATACCCTTGACCAATGCCTTGTGAAATAGATTTTTTAGGGCAGCACCTGCATCTTTGAAGAGCTTCGTGATTGCTCTTCTCTGTATGTCAGATCTAACTGTGGGAACTGCAGTCACTCAGCTACAAAATTTAAATACAATGGTAATAATCGGATCTCAAGGTGGCAGGGGCCAAGTGGCAGCACTCAACCATCAAAGGCAAGGTGGGCGCAGCTACCATTATGGACGGCAGAGGCAAAGCAGCAATAAGAATAGTCTGACTAGTGTAGAGCTCTGGCACTGGCAAATTAATCTTGGTGTTCCTAGAAGTAAATTGATAGGAAGCCTACTGCATTCCTGTTTAATTTATATAAGCAGAAACGTCTAGGTTGAATGAACAAAAGACTACTTTGAATTACAAAAACAGAGAATCATGGCCCCTTAATCAATTTCCAGACTTGAACCAGTTTACAGACCCAGAAGCCCTTGAATGAAGGGGAGGCTGGGTCCTCTTGAGGAAGGACCCCACTACATTACCAACAATTTATGGAGTGAATCTTTCTCCCATCTATCCCCAAGGAGACCTTTGGCTTTTTACCAGGGGGATCTGTTCACTGGGGAAGGTGAAATGGTCAGACATTTCAGGGACTAAGGTACACTAGCTCTGAGCTAACATTGATTCCAGGAGACCCCAAACATTGTGTTTCTCCAGTTAAAGTAGGGGCTTATGGAGGTCAGGTTACTATTGGAGTTTTAGCTCAGGCCCAACTTGCAGTGGGTCCATTGGGTCCCCAAACTCATCCTGTGGTCATTTCCCCAGTCCCAGAATGCATAATAGACATAGACATACTTAGCCAGTAGCAGAACCCCCACATTGGCTTCCTGACTGGTAGGGTGAGGGCCATTATGGTGGGAAAAGACAAATGGAAGCCATTAGAGCTGCCTCTACCTAGAAAAAATAGTAAATCAAAAACAATATCGCATTTCTGAAGGGATTGTGGAGATTAGTGCCACCATCAAGGACTTGAAAAATGCAGAGGTGGTGGTTCCCACCACATTCCTGTTCAACTCTCCCATTTGGCCAGTGCAGAAGACAGATCAATCTTGGAGAATGACAGTGGATCATCATAAGCATAACCAAGTGGTGACTCCAATTGCAGCTGCTGTACCAGATGTGATTTCATTGCTTGAGCAAATTCACACATCTCCTGGTACCTGGTATGCAGCCATTGATTTGGCAAATGCCATTTTCTCCATTTTTGTCCATAACACCCACCAGAAGCAATTTGCCTTCAACTGGCAAAGCCAGCAATATGTCTTTACTGTCCTACATCAGGGGTATATCAACTATATCAACTCTCCAGCTTTGGGTCATAATCTTATTTGGAGAGATCTTGATTGCCTTTCAGTTCCAGAAAATATCACACCAATATCACACTGGTCCATTACATTGATAACTGATTGGATCCAGTGAGCAAGAAGTAGCTAACACACTGGACTTACTGATGAGACATTTGCATGTGAGAGGATGGGAAATAAATCCTCCTAAAAATCAGGGACCACCTACCTCAGTAAAATTTCTAGGCAACCAGTGTTATGGGGCCTGTCAACATATTCTTTCTAAGGTGAAGAATAAGTTTCTGCATTTGGTCTCTCCTACAATGAAGAAAGAGGCACAATGCCTAGTGGGCCTATTTGGATTTTGGAGGCAACACATTCCTCATTTTGGGTGTGTTACTCCAGCCCATTTATTGAGTGACCAGAAAGGCTGCCAGTTTTGAGTGGGGTCCAGAACAGGAGAAAGCTTTGCCACAGGTCCAGACTGCTGAGCAAGCTGCTCTCCCACTTGGGCCATACGACCCAGCAGATGCAATGGTGCTTGAAGTGTCAGTGGCAGATAGGAATGCTGTTTGGAGCCTTTGGTGGATCCCCCAAAGGGGAATCACCGTGGAAACCTCTAGGATTTTGGAGCAAGACCCTGCCATCTTCTGCTGATAACTACTTTCTTTTTGAAAGACAGCTCTTGGCCTGTTACTGGGCTTTGGTGGAAACTGAATGATTGACTATGGGTCATAAAGTCACCATGGGACCTGAACTGCCTATCATAAGCTGGATGCTTTCTGACCCATCTAGCAATTATGTGGGTTGTGCACAGCGGTATTTCATCATCAAATGGAAGTGGTACATACGTGACCGGGCTCGAGCAGGTCCTGAATCCACCAGTAGGTTCCACGAGGAAGTGTCTCGAATGCCCATGGCCTCCATTCCTGCCACCCTGCCTTTTCTTCCCCCAGCCTGCACCGATGGCCTCATGGGGAGTTCCCCATGATCAGTTGACAAAGGAAGAGAATACTAGGGCCTGATTCACAGATATTTCTGCACAATATGTAGGCACCACCTGAAAGTGGACAGCTGCAGCACTACAGCCCCTTTCTAGGACATCCCTGAAGGACAGCAGTGAAGGGAAATCTTCCCGGTGGGCAGAGCTCCGAGCAGTGCACTTGGTAGTGCACTTTGCATAGAGGGAGAAATGGCCAGATGTGCCTACATCTTTCTCCTATCCTGGATGCTTCCTGACCTCAAACATCGGACTCCAAGTTCTTCAGTTTTGGGACTTGAACTGGCTCTCCTTGCTCCTCAGCTTGCAGACAGCCTATTGTGGGACCTTGTGATTGTGTGAGTTAATACCTAATAAACTTCCCTATATATGTAGAAGGACAGAACTATTAGAGATATCTATTAGACATCTCTAATAATTAGTGATAGTGACTAATACACTATCACTAATTATTAGAGAAATGCAAATCAAAACCACTGTGAGATATCATCTCACACTCATTAGGATGGTCAGTAACAAAAGAACAGGAAAATAGTGGGCTGGCAAGGATAAGGAGATATTGGAACCTTTTTGTTGCACCATCATGGGAATGTAAAATTATGCAGTTGCTACAGAAAGCAGTATAAATCTTCCTAAAAAATTAAAGATTAAATTATCACATGATCCAGCAATCACCCTCATGTGTATATATCCAAACAAATTTAAAGCATGATCTTAAAGAGCTATTTGCTTACTCATGTTTATTGCAACATTATTCACAAGGGCCACGAGATACAAGAGACCCAAGCGTCCACTGACAGATGAATGCATAATGAAAATGTGATATATATACACATATGCAGCCTTAAAAAAGAAGAAAATCTTATCACATGCTACAACATAGATGAACCTCAAGGACGTCATGCTAAGTGAATAAGCCAGAAGGACAACTGCTGTATGATTCCATTCATATGAACTATTTTAAGCACTGTAGTCAAAACTGTAGAGACAGAAATTAGAAAGGTAGTTGCCAAAGGTTAGGTGGATGGGGGAGGGGCAATTAGTGTTTCATGTGCATAGAATTTGTTTCATGCCATGAAAAAGTTCTAGAGCCCTGTTGCACGATAATGTGAATATACATAACATGACAGAACTTACATTTAAAAATGGTTAAGACAGTGAATTTAATGTTATATGTCTTTTATCACAATAATAAAGTTTGACGCTGAAGCACATCCAATCTCTTCTCATACATTTCCAAAGTTTAAAAGTACAGCTTTGGGTTGTGAGTTTAATCAATGAAGACTCCAGTTTCACTGAAAACACAGGTGATGACAAAAATGATAGGACTTAATACCACCAAAATTTCACACTTCTGGCCATTTGCTTTTCAGAGTCAATGAGTCTTGAAGACAAATTAACATGTGGCTTATGAAAGAAAGGCAGGAAAATTGGTACTCTGCCCAGACCTTCAAAGACTAGCACTATCCATTCAGTTTGAAAGCAGTTATTTTATACATGGACAGGTCTTTCACATTCCAGGCCAAACTATTTCTTTATATCAACAATCTTCTGTAGCCTAATTCATCCCATGCTCCTCTATGATAACCATTCAGCCTCAAGCACAGTAACCCATGAGCCTGATTGATTGCACTTCTGGTCAATTCCTTTTGTATTTGGCTTTCACACCTGACTTATTGTTCCTACGTGAGGTACAGGATAAGTCAGAATAAGCAATGAAATGTAATTCTTCATAGAGCTATAGAAGTTTAGTTCTTTTGTCAAGAGATCTGTACACTTGTGACCAAGGGCATCCCTGGCATTTAAAAATAGATCAGTGGCTGCACCGGCAACAGGAAGAGTATCTGGGAACTTATTAGAAGTGCAAGTTTTGTGCTTGTAATCTCAGCACTTTGGGAGGCTAAGGCGGGCGGATCACTTAAGGTCAGGAGTTTGAGACCACCCTGACCAACACAGTGCAACCAACATAGTAAAACCCTGTCTCCACTAAAAATACAAAAATTAGCTGGGTGTGGTGTTAATCTCAGCTACTCAGGAGGTTGAGGCACAAGAATCACTTGAACATGGGGAGGCAGTAGCTGCAGTGAGCCAAGATGGCGCCACTGCACTCCAGCCTGGGTTGGAGTGAGACTCCAACACAAAAAAAAAAAAAAAAAAAAAGAAAGAAAGAAAAAGAAAAGAAAAGAAAAAGAGAAATGCAAGTTTTGGAGCCTCTCTTCAAACCTATTGAGTAAGAAAGCCTGAAGGTGGGGCCCTGAAATCTGTATTTTCATGGCCCTCCAGTTGATTCTGATGCCAGTTGGAAAAGCAATTGCAACAAAAGCCAAAATTGACAAATCGGATCTAATTAAACTAAAGAGCTTCTGCACAGCAAAAGAAACTATTATCAGAGTGAACAGGCAACCTATAGAACTGGAGAAAATTTTTGCAATCTATCCATCTGACAAAGGGCTAATATCCAGAATCTGCAAGGAACTTAAACAAACATACAAGAAAAAAACAACCCCACCAAAAAGTAGGTGAAGGATATGAACAGACACTTCCTAGAAGATGACATTTATGTGGCCAACGAACATATTAAAAAAAGCTCATCATCACTGGTCATTAGAGAAATGCAAATCAAAACCACAGTGAGATATCATCTCACACCAGTTAGAATGGTGATCATTAAAAAGTCAGGAAACAACAGATGCTGGCAAGGATGTGGAGAAACAGGGAACGTTTTTACACTCTTAGTGGGAGTGTACAATAGTTCAACCATCGTGGAAGACAGTGTGATGATTTCTCAAGGATCCAGAACCAGAAATACCATTTGACCCAGCAATCACCTTACTGGGTACACATCCAAAAGATTATAAATCATTCTACTATAAAGACACATGTACATGTATGTTTATTGCAGCACTATTTACAATAACAGAGACTTAGGACCAACCCAAATACCCATCAATGATAGACTAGATAAAGAAAATGTGGCACATATACACCATGGAATACTATATAGCCATAAAAAAGAATGAGTTCATGTCATTTGCAGGGACATGGATGAAGCTGGAAACCATCATTCTCAGCAAACTAACACAGGAACAGAAAACTAAACATCACAGGTTCTCACTCACAAGTGGGAGTTGAACAATGAGAACACATGGACACAGGGAGGAGAACATCACACACTGGGGTCTGTCAGGGGGTGGGGAGGCAAAGGGAGGGACAGCATTAGGACAAATACCTAATGCATGAGGGGCTTAAAAAAACCTAGCTGATGGATTGATAGGTGCAGCAAACCATCATGGCACATGTATACCTATGTAACAAATCTGCATGTTCTGCACATGTATCCCCAGTACTTAAAGTAAATTTTTTTAAAAAAAAAAGCAAGAAAATTGAGAGCTACTACCACAGATCTTTTCCTGTGTGACAGAGGCTAATTAAAATCCAAGTCCAACCAGATGTGTGAAGGGTGACAGCAGGTGGCAGTGTTAGACTATTTCTGCCTTTTCTAGATCTCTGTATTCACCATAAAGCAAATGAAATTTGTCACAGGTTACTGGTCATTTAGCGAAAACATAAATTTCATTGCTGTTTTTCTTTACAAGAAACAGAATTTTCATTCTCTGTAGATACAGAACCAAAACCTAAAAATAAAATATACAGTTGTTTCCTTTTGGGAAATTTAACTTTGAAGGTATTTTTAAAACTGTGTTCCATCAAGGTAATAAAATGCCTGTACTGGGCCCCTCTTCGGTGTATTCATATGAAATCAACAAGACTTCCCTCACTCCTACCCTATGCCCTGCCACTCTGTACTGTTTTGTTTTCTGTTCTGTGCAGCCATGACTTTTAATTGCCTAATTTATTAATATATAAATATCAGTGCAAACACTGAACTTAAAGATAGTTTATATTTTGAAAAGGGTTCCTTGCAGTGTAGACCAGAATATTAATCATAGTCCATGGGATGGACTTAGAAAAGAACTATCGTTGTCTTAAAAGATGAAATGACATATACATGATTTTACAGCAAGAAAGTTAGGAGTCAGTCTTTCCAAGCAAGTGATTCTCTTCCCCACTAATGGAACTAACACCAATTGCTTTCTGATCCTCAGTGACCACAGGGATTCAGCCTGACCTGTCAGAGCCTTCTTGAAGGCTGCCCTCTGAGTGACCCTTCCTAAATCCCAGAGACAAGCCCACCGCACTGGACTTGCTCAAAGGAGGACCAGAAAGACCATATTGAGCTCCAGACATTGCCTCATCCCTTTCACTGCACTCTCTAAACACAAAGAGTTTTTAATTTTAACATTATTGTACCCTTAAGGGCTTTTCTTGATAAATGGCTCTTTGGATGACATGTACAATAGCATCCAATGCCTTCTCCAAGACGAATGACTACTGTAATAACAGCAATACACTCAGGGCTATTCTGCCTACAACTGAAGCTTTGTTTTCTGATGTTCTTTTATCCCTAACACCAATTTGTTCCTGTCAGCAAACATAAGCTATTGAGGCAGAATTCCATGTACAGAAGGCAATGTTTGGTCTTCTCTACTGGCATGTCAAATATATTTTCCTGATACAATGTTACATTTAATGTTGAGCTGCTGAGGGGAGGAAAATTCATCAGTGTCTCTTCAGCTCATGATCCTATCTTGTCTTGAGATCACGTTTCATTTTTCCTCAAGCCAGGAATACACGGGGTCTGGTCTATGGCCAAATAATGTGATTCGGGGATGTAGATTGGGATTACTGAAGATAAAGTGGCCTGGCCATGAGGCATACTGTAAGAACACATGTGTTTATTAGATTGCGTCCCATCTCTGCGGCAGCTGCCCTCCTGCCAAGACTGAATGCTACTAAGCACATACCTCCCCCTCAGCTCCCAAGTGAGTCACAAGTTTGCTTTCATTCCAACAGCAAAACATAACAGTGAGAGAGGCCCAGAGCCGCTTAAGAGCTACAAGCTGTCAGTTCGTGTGGGGGACAGAACCTGCCTTCCAGCTGAGGCAGCACCCCAATAATGCCAGTGGCGCCTTCGGCATTCTCACATTCTCACAGGTGCAAGCTATTTCTTCCTGAATGAATCACCGATTCTCCTCTAAGTTCTTTGTGCTGCTCACTGTTGCTTATGTCATAAACACACGGAGGCTGCAAAGCTTCGCACTTTGTCCCAAACATTTAAAAGGAGGTTTTAGCCTGTCTCCCTCCTTATATGGCAATAACCGGTCTCTGAACCATTCTCAGCCCAGGGCCTTATCTTGGAAAGGACCATGGAAGTCAAAGGCAGAATCAATAGTTAAAGACTTCCAGTGGTTATTTTTAGCGGACCAGATAAATAAGGCAGGTATATGGCCAACCACTTTTCAGATGGAATTACATATATGGGACCACAAGGAGGAACTCATGACCCTTAGGAGTACTTTAACATCCAACAGTGAAGCCCACTTGGTCTTAAATGAAGTATGTAGGAGGCAGAAATGGCTCTGTAATTTTATTCTTCCATATGCAATCTCCCTTATCCAAAGGGCCCTAAGGTTAGGGGTGGGTCTCACAGTTTCTTAAGGGCCCTAAGGTTAGGTGTGGGACTCATAGTTTCCTAAAGTGTAGAGTGCAGACTATCTGTGTCCAAATCATTTAAAGTGCTTTTTAAAGGTTTATTCCAAACTCCTACCACACACCACTCACTCCTCAGTGAACAGAATCACTGAGTTTGGGGCCCCAGGCATGAGCATTTTAATGAGATTCTTGGGTAATCTTTTTGGACACTACATTTTTGGTACCATTTATTTAGGATCTTAAGAGGCTTTAACACTACTGATAACAATGTCATTCCTTGAACAGCTGTCATGGAATGTGATGAGCTCCAACCATGCCTTCAATTAACCCCCCGTGCAGAATTGGCACTTGGAGGTGCTTGTTGTTACTACGTATATATCATCCACGGAGACACAAACCTCTCAAGGGCAATAATTAGTTATTCACTTCCTTTGTTTTTTCAGCAATGGCAGTGACAATGCCATTGTAAGTAAACAAGACATATAGTCTTGTAAAATTAGATGTAAAACAAGGCATATGGTTAGTAAAACGAGGCAGAGGAAATTATTTGAACTTATTGTATTGCATTTAAAGGACATTCTACTGGCATTCTGCTGGAATAGGTCTTGCCTGATTGCCTAATTTCACTGAAGCCCACAAGGACGTGGCAAGGTTGACAAGCGGGCTTAACTAGCTATTGGCAAAGTTCTGTTAAGAGGACAGTCCCTACTAGCTGAGTTGAAACCTGGAGTGACCCAACAGAGGTCCAAATGCTAGAATACAGCCTGACATGCGAGGTGTTCAATAAATGCTTGATGCATAAAAATGAGAACTGTGATTCTATTGCTTTGCAATATTTGCTGATTCATAGTTTCCTCATATTCTCATGCAGTCATTTTATTCTTATTATCTTACATATTTGCCCTAATGACTAGAGAGTAAGAAATAACAGTAATACTTAATTTAAAAATATTCATTGGTATTAATCAAGAGAAAGGGTCACAGTGAATTCTATCAGACATTACTGAGGTTCCCAGTGAAAAAGTCTAACTTGATACCACTCAGACAACTTAAAACCTTAGACCTAAGCAGACACTCTAAGGAGAATGAGTTTAGAGAAAATCAGAATGCTCAAACCTCTAGGAAACGATCCCCCACAACCTTTACTACTTCTCTTTCTATACCAGGCACCGTCTCAAATATGGTAGCTGGACAAGAAATACTGCACATGTATTACCACATGCAGTTCTAAGGCCTCCCTCAATTTAGAATGCAAGCTCAGTGAAGATAGGAACTAAAAATACACTCAATAATCCTCATAGGCACAAATAAGTTACAGTGTAAGTATCTTGCAGGCAGTTAATAAATACCTAAGTACTGGAATGAATGACAACCAGGATTCTGGCAAAAAAAAAGTAGCCAGGAAATCTCCTCATGCCAAGAGGTGTGCCAGATGGTAAGGAGGATGCTCTAAGGAGGGGTCAGTGGAAAGTTCCCGCTGGAAAAAATATTCGCTTGCTTATTCCCAAGGACCAGCTTGACCTTGTATGTGCCATTCTGGAGAAAAAAAGAAGGAAAGGAGAAAAAACAGGAAGAAAGAAAGGTAAAGAAAAAACAACAAGAGCAACAAAGAGACTCGAAGTGGCAGCAAACAGATTTAAGGCAAAAGCATCTATTTGTACTCGTTCATACAGCTCCTCAGCCTCTGTCCTGTGCCTGTTGCAAATGAATGACCCCTTCCCATTGGGAAACAGGTGTCTCCTGCCAATTAGGATTTAAAAATCAACAGGGGCTTCTTAAGAGAATGATGACAAGTCTAATTGCAAGAAGCAGCTGTAGAGCTCTTGGCTACACTAGGGCTGGTTTTATTAATCCCCATTTTGCTGGGTGCCTGGCACTGAGCTGGGGTCAGCTCCCCCTGTCACGGGGTCGAAGCTGTAAAATGTAGGGCGAGTGTTTAATGATCTGAGCTCAGCAGGAGGGATTAGAGTGCCCTTCCCTGACACAGGGAGTTGGGCATGTAAAAGTCAAGTGGACACAAAGGCACTGTCAACAAGAGACAGCAATTCAAAGGGTTGCCACCCCTAGGGAAAGTGACCAGTAGGCTTACACAATGCTTTGTTATTTATTCAATCTTACTATGTTTACCGATCTGTTGTCTGAACCCCACCCCTATGTCCAAGGAAAGAACCTGGAACTTCTTAGGAGCATGGCCTCAGAATGATTACTGATGTTTGCTTGTGCAAACATACTCATTCTTGTATTGCATAAACCCTGCCTTGAAGAGATCAAAAAAGTGTGGTAGTATAGTACACCATCAGTACAGAATTGGCAAAGCAAAGCAAGACAAACAAATCTGTGTATTTGAACGGCCTGTTGAGACAGATATTTTAAAGACAAATTGAAACTGTTAACTTGAAATAGTTTCTTAAGATTTCCTAGTGATAAAGCCTTCCTTAAGTCCCCCTTCTATGGGTGTGTTCTCTAGGCAGCATGTACATTCATATATACTCATACGCATATATATAAACATGCATATGCAAATAGCACCTCTCCAGCAAGCCCTCCTTACCCTCTGTGCTTCCGTAGTACATGCTTTATGCCTGCACAACATTTCTTCAAGTGCCTTTACTATTTGCTTTTATACCCAGCTCATTCATTACTAGAGTGCAAACTGTAAGGGTTATTGCTGAGTTTAAAATGAGGAAACTGAGACCAGTATAAGAAAATGAAAAACCAATTTATTCAGCTACCGGGCGAGGTTCTATGGTTCGGGAGGGGGCCAGAGAAGTTGTGCCTAACTTCTTAGGGCAAGGGGTTTTATAGGGAGTGAAGGTGTTTAATTGGGAACTGAGGAGACAAAGCATAAGGCACTTGATTGGATATTGGAACACAGGACGTGGAGGAGGCAACCTGCTACTAGTGGGTAGGTGGGATTTTTGCTGAGCAGACAGCTTTGGGGGAAAAATGACCTTGACCGGGCAAAGTGCTTATTGGGCAAGGGAGTGCTACTAGGCAAGAAAGTGTTATCAGGCAAGAAAGTGCTATTGGGCAGGAAAGTGCTATTGGGCAAGGTTTGTTGGGGCTTTTTGAAAACTTTTGGGCGGGGGTTTTCAGTGGCGGGCTGGGTGTCGGGTGTGGAGTTTGCTTCAGGGGTGGGTGTTGGGAAGGCTGTGTGGAGGAGCTACATGTTGATCATGGAGTGGCGACGTAATTCCCAGACACTAGGAGGAATGGGCGTGTCCGAGCTCCCGGCGAGGCAACCGGCCTTACACAAACTGTGATGGTTTATTGTGTTTTAATTGTCTTTGCATCCTGATCGTCTAGCATGGTACCTGACATATAGTAAGTGCTCAATACATATTTCTTTGAGCTACTACTTCCCCAATCAGGAGGTGTGGGAACTACCTGCTAAAGAAACACTAACAACTGCCAGGGCAAACATACTGCAATCATGTGGTTCCGTTGCCATCTAAGAAGTTGTTCCTCTAAAATGCCAGTGATGACAAGAAAGTCCAAGAAACATTCCTCCAGAAACACATGCAAAAATCCATTGTGGAATGCCTTGGCCTTCCCTCATAAAAATAGCTCAGTGAGAGCCTAGCAGAGAGGAAAATGAAACCAGAGACTAACATTTGCTCAGAGAAATGTATAGACCTTAATTTAGGCAGTGCTGAAAGGTCAGGGTCAAGTGGATTAACAGGATGAAGAGTTTTCTGTAGGGAAATTCTGCAAGTGCTACAAGTTGTATGAATATGTCTAGGTCTACATGTAGAAACTAGCCCATATATAAATGAAATCTTTTAAAACTAACATTTACTGGGAACTTACTCTATTATCTTCTGTTCTGGTCAATAGAAACCAGAGAGTATTGGTCCCACAGTTTTTACTTGGTCTCTTAAAAGATCATGGCATCATACAGAGAGACAAGCTCAGTTCTGTTCTTTATCACTCCAATGGGCTCATGTAGGATGTATTAGAAAGACAGGGACTTCAGATAACAATTTAACTCTATTATCTTCTTGGCAAAAAGGAATTAAGATCTTCAATTAGAGATAGGGCAACGGGAATGAATTCAGGGAAGAGATTTGAAGAACATTTTACAGATAATATTCAGCCTGGACAGAAAAGGGAAAAGTAACGGTCAATACTAAGTTAAACTTTGATTGTCTGGAGAACTAGGTGGAGGGTATGGCATAAACAAAGATAGGGAGGGGAAGAGAAGTTTCCAGTTTGGAACTTCAAGTGAAATGCCAAATTTCGGAGAAATGAAAGAAAAAAGTTTTAAGTTAAGATAAACTTGTAAAAAGTAGACAGATATTACCGTGGGATCTGACCCTCTAATTTTTTTTCTTTTTTTATTTTATTTTATTTATTTTATTTTTTTTATTGCATTTTAGATTTTGGGGTACATGCGAAGAATATGCAAGACTGTTGCATAGGTACATACATGGCAGTGTGATTTGCTGCCTTCCTCTCCATCACCTATATCTGGCATTTCTCCCCATGCTATCTCTCCCCAACTCCCCACCCCACGCTGTCCCTCCCCATTTCCCCTTGACAGACCCCAGTGTGTGATGCTCCCCTCCCTGTGTCCATGTGTTCTCATTGTTCAACACCCACCTATGAGTGAGAACACGTGGTGTTTGATTTTCTGTTCTTGTGTCAGTTTGCTGAAAATGATGGTTTCCAGGTTCATCCATGTCCCTATAAAGGACAGGAACTCATCGTTTTTGATGGCTGCATAATATTCCATGGTGTATATGTGCCACATTTTCTCTGTCCAGTCTATCATTATGGGCATTTGGGTTGGTTCCAGGTCTTTGCTATTGTAAAGTGCTATAACGAACATTCGTGTGCATGTATCCTTATAGTAGAACAATTTATAATCCTTTGGCTATATACCCAGTAATGGGATTGCTGGGTCAAATGGAATTTCTGTTTCTAGGTCCTTTAGGAATTGCCACACTGTCTTCCACAATGGTTGAACTAACGTACACTCCCAACAACAGTGTAAAAGTGTTCCTATTTCTCCACATCCTCTCCAGCATCTGTTGTCTCCAGATTTTTTAATGATCGCCATTCTAACTAGCGCGAGATGGTATCTCAATGTAGTTTTGATTTGCATTTCTCTAATGACCTGTGATGATGAGCATTTTTTCATATGTTTGTTGGCCTCATGTATGTCTTCTTTTGTAAAGTGTCTGTTCATATCCTTCGCCCACTTTGGAATGGGCTTGTTTGTTTTTTCTTGTAAATCTGTTTTAGTTCTTTGTAGATTCTTGATATTAGCCCTTTGTCAGATGGGTAGACTGCAAATTTTTTTTCCCATTCTGTTTGTTGCCAATTCACTCTAATGACTGTTTCTTTTGCCGTGCAGAAGCTGTGTAGTTTGATTAGGTCCCATTTGTCTATTTTGGCTTTTGTTGACAATGCTTTTGGTGTTTTGGTCATGAAGTCCTTGCATATGCCTATGTCCTGAATGGTTTTGCCTAGATTTTCTTCTAGGGTTTTTACGGTGTTAGGTCTTATGTTTAAGTCTTTATTCCATCTGGAGTTAATTTTAGTGTAAGGTGTCAGGAAGGGCTCCAGTTTCTGCTTTCTGCACATGGCTAGGCAGTTTTCCCAACATCATTTATTAAACAGGGAATCCTTTCCCCATTGCTTGTTTTTGTCAGGTTTGTCAAAGATCAGATGGTTGTAGATGTGTTGTGTTGCCTCCGAGGCCTCTGTTCTGTTCCATTGGTCTAGATCTCTGTTTTGGTACCAGTACCATGCTGTTTTGATTACTGTAGACTTGTAGTATAGTTTGAAGTCCAGTAGTGTGATGTCTCCGGCTTTGTTCTTTTTGCTTAGAATTGGCTTGGCTATGCAGGCTCTCTTTTGGTTCCATATGAAGTTTAAGGTGGTTTTTTTCCAGTTCTGTGAAGAAGGTCATTGGTAGCTTGATGGGGATAGCGTTGAATCTGTAAATTACTTTGGGCAGTATGGCCATTTTCACGATATTGATTCTTCCTAACCATGACCATGGAATGTTTCTCCATCTGTTTCTGTCCTCTCTTATTTCGTTGAGCAGTGGTTGGTAGTTCTCCTTGAAGAGGTCCTTTACGTTCCTTGTTAGTTGTATTCCTAGGTATTTTATTCTCTTCATAGCAATTGTGAATGGCAGTTCATTCTTGATTTGGCTCTCTTTAAGTCTGTTATTGGTGTATAGGAATGCTTGTGATTCTTGCACATTGATTTTGTATCCTGACACTTTGCTCAAGTTGCTTTTCAGTTTCAGGAGATTTTGGGCTGAGACGATGGGGTCTTCTAGATATACAATCATGCCATCTGCAAATAGAGACAATTTGACTTCCTCTTTCCTATTTGAATACCCTTTATTTCTTTTTCTTGCCTGATTGCTCTGGCTAGAACTTCCAGTACTATATTGAATAGGAGTGGTAAGAGAGGGCATCCTTGTCTAGTGCCAGATTTCAAAGGGAATGCTTCCAGTTTTTGCCCATTCAGTATGATATTGGCTGTTGGTTTGTCATAAATAGCTTTTATTGTTTTGAGATACGTTCCATCAATACCTAGTTTATTGAGGGTTTTTAGCATAAAGCACTGTTGAATTTTGTCAAAGGCCTTCTCTGCATCTGTTGAGATAATCATGTAGTTTTTGTCTTTGGTTCTGTTTATGTGGTGAATTATGTTTATAGACTTGCGTATGTTGAACCAGCCTTGCATCCCTGGGATGAATCCTACTTGATCATGGTGGATAAGCTTTTTGATGTGCTGTTGCAATCGGGTTGCCAGTATTTTATTGAAGATTTTTGCTTGTATGTTTATCATGGATATTGGCCTGAAGTTTTCTTTTCTTGCTAGGTCTCTGCCGAGTTTTGGTATCAGGATGATGTTGGTCTCATAAAATTATTTGGGAAGGATTCCTTCTTTTTGGATTGTTTGGAATAGTTTCAGAAGGAATGGTACCAGCTCCTCTTTCTATGTCTGGTAGAATTCGGCTGTGAACCCATCTGGACCTGGGCTTTTTTTGGGTAGTAGGCTCTTAATTGCTGCCTCAACTTCAAACCTTGTTATTGGTCTATTCAGGGTTTCAGCTTCTTCCTGGTTTAGACTTGGGAGGATGCAAGTGTCCGGGAATTTATCCATTTCTTCCAGGTTTACTAGTTTATGTGCACAGAGTTGTTTGTAATAATCTCTGATGATGGTTTGAATTTCTGTGGAATCTGTGGTGATATTCCCTTTATCATTTTTGATTGCATCTATTTGATTATTCTCTCCTTTCTTTTTTATTAATCTGGCTAGTGGTCTATTTTGTTGATCTTTTCAAAAAACCAGCTCCTGGATTTATTGATTTTTTGAAGGGTTTTTTGTGTCTCTATCTCCTTCAGTTCTGCTCTGATCTTAGTTATTTCTTGTCTTCTGCTAGGTTTTGAGTTTTTTTGATCTTGCTTCTCTAGTTCTTTCAATTTTGATGATAGGGTGTCAATTTTAGATCTCTCCTTGCTTCTCATGTGGGCATTTATTGCTATATATTTTCCTCTAGAGACTGCTTTAAATGTGTCCCAGAGATTCTGGTATGCTGTGTCTTAGTTCTTGTTGGTTTCTAAGAACAACTTTATTTCTGCCTTCATTTCATTGTTTATCCAGTCAACATCCAAGAGCCAGTTGTTCAGTTTCTATGAAGCTGTGCGGTTCTGAGTTAGTTTCTGAATTCTGAGTTCTAACTTGATTGCACTGTGGTCTGAGAGACTGTTTGTTATGATTTCCCTTCTTTTTCATTTGCTGAGGAATGATTTACTTCCAATTATGTGGTCAATTTTAGATTAGGTGCAATGTGGTGCTGAGAAGAATGTATATTCTGTGGATTTGGGGTGGAGACTTCTGTAAATGTCTATTAGGTTTGCGTGGTCCAGGTCTGAGTTCAAGTCCTGGATATCCTTGTTAATTTTCTGTCTCATTGATCTGTCTAATATTGACAATGGGGTGTTAAAGTCTCCCACTATTATTGTGTGGGAGTCTAAGTCACTTTGCAAGTCATTAAGAACTTGCCTTATGTATCTGGCTGCTCCTGTATTGGGTGCATATATATTTAGGATTGTTAGCTCTTCTTGTTGCATTGATCCTTTTACCATTATGTAATGTCCTTCTTTGTCTCTTTTGATCTTTGTTGGTTTAAAGTCTATTTTATCAGAGATGAGAATTGCAACTCCTGCTTTTTTTTGGTCTCCACTTGCTTGGTAAATCTTCCTCCATCCCTTTATTTTGAGCCTTTGTGTATCCTTGCATGTGAGATGGGTTTCCTGGATACAGCACACCGATGGGTTTTGGCTTTTTATCCAATTTGTTGAGTCTGTGTCTTTTGATTGGGGCATTTAGCCCATTTACATTTAGGGTTAATATGGTTATGTGTGAATTTGAGCCTGCCATTTTGATGCTAACTGGCTGTTTTGCCCATTGGTTGATGCAGTTTCTTCATTGTGTTGATGCTCTTTACCATTTAGTATGTTTTTGGAGTGGCTGGTACTGGTTGTTCCTTTTTATATTTAATACCTCTTTCAGGAGCTCTTGTAAAGCAGGCCTGGTGGTGAAATCTCTGAGTACTTGCTTGTTCGCAAAGGATTTTATTTTTCCTTCACTTATGAAGCTTAGTTTGGTTGGATATGAAATTCTGGGTTGAAAGTTCTTTTCTTTAACGATGTTAAATATTGGCCCCCACTCTGTTCTGGCTTGTAGGGTTTCTGCTGAGAGATCTGCTGTGAGTCTGATGGGCTTCCCTTTGTGGGTAACCCAACCTTTCTCTCTGGCTGCCCTTAGCATTTTCTCCTTCATTTCAATCCTGGTAAATCTGACGATTATTTGCCTTGGGGTTGCTCTTCTTGAGGAATATCTTTGTGGTGTTCTCTGTATTTCCTGGACTTGAATATTGGCCTGCCTTGCTAGGTTGGGGAAGTTTTCCTGGATAATATCCTGAAGAGTATTTTCCAGCTTGGATTCATTCTCTCCGTCACATTCAGGTACACCTATCAAACATAGATTAGATCTTTTCACATAGTCCCATATTTCTTGGAGACTTTGTTCATTCCTTTTTACCCTTTTTTCTCTAATCTTGCCTTCTCATTTTATTTTATTGAGTTGATCTTCGACCTCTGATATCCTTTCTTCTGCTTGGTCAATTCAGCTGTTGAAGCTTGTGTATGCTTCGCAAAGTTCTCGTGTTGTGTTTTCCAGCTCCATCAATTCACTTACATTCCTCTCTAAGTTGTTTATTCTTGTTAGCATTTCATCAAATCTTTTTCAAGGTTCTTAGTTTATTTGCATTGGGTTAGAACATGTTCTGTTAGCTCACAGAAGTTTCTTATTACCTACCTACTGAAGGCTGATTCTGTCAATTCATCACACTCATTCTCCATCCAGCCTTGTTCCCTTGCTGGTGAGGAGTTATGATCCCTTGTAGGAGGAGAGGCCTTCTGGTTTCGGGTGTTTTCATCCTTTTCACACTGGTTTTTTCCTATCTTTGTGTATTTATCCACCTGTCGTCTTTGCAGTTGTTGACTTTCAGATTGGGTCTCTGAGTGGATGTTGAGTTTGTTGATGATGAAGTTATTTCTTTCTGTTTCATAGTTTTCCTTCTACCAGTCAGGCCCCTCTGCTGTTGGACTGCTGAGGTCCACTCCAGGCCCTGCTTCCCTGGGGATCACCTGCAGCAGCTGTAGAACAGAAAGGGTTGCTGCCAGTTTCTTCTGCTGCTATCTTTGTCCCAGAAGGATACCCGCCAAATATCAATCTGAGCTCTCCTTTATGAGGTGACTCTTTGGATATACTGGGGTCAGGGAGCTGCTTGAGGAGACAGTCTGACCTTTATATGAGCTCAAGTGTGGAGCTGTGAGCTCCATTGTTCATTCAGAGCTGCTGGGCAGGTACGTTTAAGTCTGCTGCAGCAGAACTCATAAACCCCTTTTTTTCCCAGGTGCTCTGTCCCGGGAAGTTAGGGCTTTATGTATGAGTTTCCGTTGTGCTGCTACCTTTTTTTCAGGGCTGCCCTGCCCAGTAAGGAGGCAGCCTAGTCACTGTCTGGCTGCAGAGGCTTTGCTGAGCTGCTGTGGGGTCCGCCCAGCTGCCATGTGAACTTCCCTGCAGTCCTGTTTATACGGGTGTAGTTAGAACTACCTCAGCAATGGTGGGCTGCCTTGGCAATGGCAAACTACCTCCCTAGTGGTGGACTGCCTCTGTAATGGTCAACGCCCCTCCCCCCACAGAGCTGGACCATCCCGGATTCAGCTGTGCTTGCTGTGAAATTCTCAATCCAGAGCGTTTCCAATTGCTGTTTTTTTGTGGGGGTGGGACCAGCCGAGCCTGATCACCTGGCTCCCTGCCTCAGAGCCTTTTTTCTAGTTGAACAGTCGACTGTCTCCCAGGTGTTGAAAAGGTGCTGGGATCTGTGTGATTTCCCTTGCGGAGACCCACTGCACCGGCTGAAACAACAGCGCTGAAATTCGTGGCCCTTTTTTGCCTGGGAATCTCCTGGCCTGGCTCCCTGTTTCAGTCCCCTTTTTAATCCAATGAATGGGCGACTGTGCCTTCCTGGAGCTCCAATCGCCAGCTAAAATGGTGCCCGGACCTGTGTATTTTGTACGGAGAACCGCCGGGCCAGCCAAACCAGCTGTGCTAGCAACCTGTGGGACTCCTCCACCTGGGAATCTCCTGGTCTATGGGCAATAAAAATCCATCTGGAAATGCAGCATCCACTCACCCTCCACGCTTTCTCTGGGAGCTGCAATCCTGAGCTGCTCCTAATCGGCCATCTTGGATCCCTCCTTTTTTTTTTTTTTTTTTTTTGGCAGAGTCTTGCTCTGTCAGCAGGCTGGAGTGCAATGGCATGATCTTGGCTCACTGCAACCTCTGCCTCTTGGGTTCAAGCAATCCTCCTGCCTCAGCCTCTCTAGCAGCTGGGACTACAGGCACATGCCAATACACCCAGCTAATTTTTCTATGTTTAGTAGAGACGGAGTTTCACCATGTTGGCCAGGATGGTCTCAATCTCTTGACCTTGTGATCTGCCCACCTTGGCCTCCCCAAGTGCTAGGATTACAGGCATGAGCCACTGTGCCTGGCCTAACCCTATAATCAATAAAGAATGTTTCCTGAATAAACTATTTTAACATATTACTAGGTTGAAGCAAAAGTAATTTCGGTTTTTGCCATTAAAATCTAGATTGATATATAGAAAAGCAAGCCTGTATAAAGTGGTAAATATTCATCTTATAATTTCAAATAATGTGAATATAGTGTAAAAGGAAGAGACCAACATACTGAATCCCAAAGATACAAAAGCTAAATGTGTTGCTTGAGGAAGGAAGAACTTTGGAAGAGCTGTGCCCGTCCAGGCACAGTTTCACTGAGCAAAGAAAGTCCTTACAAAGGATGTGGGGAAGAAGTTGTTTTGTGTTGTGTTGGTGGCAGAGGCAGAAGGGTGCTTCAGTCTTGGATGCAATGTTTTGTGTGGGTGACAGGGTGTCAACCCACACTGACAGCCTTAGAAGCATATTCACTAGAGAGGATGTGCCACTCAATGGCTCACTTGAAATTTGTAAGGCTGCTGCTGATTGGCTGGCTTTCAGAATTGTGTTCATTATAGCAAGTTGTCTCTAACTGGTTAAATAAGTTTAAAATCAGCTCTCGTGTTTATTTGTTACCACAGACCTTGAACTGAAATTTATTGATTAAACAGGATTAAAACTAGTTTCTACTCTTTACTGGGTAGCAAAGCCATAGAACTCTTGGGCTTTGCCTAGGAATATGAGGTCTTCAGTTTTTCTTTAATTATTCTTAATAAATACAAAACGAATTCAGTAACCATTTTCTGCTCTGGAATTTTTTTTTTTTTTTTTTTTTTTTTTGAGATGGAGTCTGGCTCTGTCGCCAGGCTCCAGGCTGAAGTGCAGTGGTGTGAGCTCTGCTCACTGCAACCTCTGCCTCCCGGGTTCAAGCGATTCTCCTGCCTCAGCCTGTAGCTGCGACTACAGGCATGCACCGCCATACTGAGCTAATTTTTGTATTTTAATAGAGATGAGGTTTCACCATGTTGGCCAGGCTGGTCTCGATCTCTTGACCTCGTGATCCACCCACCTCAGCCTCCCAAAGTGCTGGGATTACAGGCATGAGCCACTGCTCCCATCTGGAAATCTTTTTTTTTTTTAAGTGTCTCCATTTTTGAAATTCTCGTAACAATAAAAAGATAATTAATCAATCAAAGATTTCTGAAATTGCCAAATGCTTTAAATTTGTGTGATCTTACCAATTAATCAATCTACCATAATTTGGCTAACACAATGCATCTTTTCATTGTGCTTATTTTCATGGCATTATGCACTGTTTTGTTTCTATTTGAAATCTATGAAGATTTCAAATTCAGTACTGAAGTTAGTTGAAATTCAGAATGGTTCCTTACTGCACTTAGGGGCTATGTCTATGTGCTGTGGGTTTTCCCTTGCAAATGATTGGTTGTGCCTGTCAAACTGTTTAAATACTTTGAATTCTAAGGCAGTTTTTGGTAAGGCACCATTTGGTTCCTTTACAGCTGATGTCTGGGGCTATATATGCTTCAGCTGTGGTGCTGGTCCTGACAGGCTGACAGAATGCTTGCTAAGTGGATGTCTAAACACATATGTCTAAGCACATATGCTTTCTCTGCACGGGATCAGCAGAAGGCCTGCATTTTTTGGAATCCATTACAATGTTTATATTATGATGTAAGACGTGGAAGCCGTTTTAGTTTTTGTTTTAACACGGCTGAAAGAGATTCCACCTCAAACATTATTGAACTGGAAATAGCATTCAATTCCAGATACTATACCATGTAGCTTTTATTATAACACTTATTCCAGGGCATTGCTGTTGCCTGTGATCCTAATTGTACTCCCTCCACAGTCTCCTCCCTAAAGGCACAGGCCTACTTCCTTGGATGTTGGGTCGGGTAGCTGGACGAGGGCTTGACACGTAATAGGTGCTCGGTTAGTGTTGAATAAATTGATCGGTAAGTTTTTAATGTCAGATGTCAAAATATTTCTTCAGTGGAAACAGAAGTAACATATTTCTTATGTTCATTTCCAACTTCTACAACTATAAATACTTATATATAGAGAGAGACAGTAACAATATGATCTTTGATTCTGAATCCATTGCTTTTCCTATCATCACTTACTGGTCTTTTTACACTATTTTTATTTTTTTCTTAGAATTCCAAAACAGTTACTAAGCATCATTTATATATTAGGTTCCTTGAACTCTTTAAACTTAGTCTCCATTTATTCACTAGAATCAGATTTGGAGAGGAGAGTTCTTATGATCAGCTCTTTGCCAATACTGAACCACTTAAACATTTTCCCAGTGGTTGTCACTGGATACTACAAACTACTACTCTCAGCTTCTTCTTTTACAGAAATCACATTAAAATATCTGCAAAGAAAGGAATTCTAATGACAAAAAGAAGAAAGAAAAAATAAATAGTATAATTTAAATTCCACTTCAGGTTTGATTAAACACCAAAACATCTTGTAAACCCTTGGTCCTGTGTGTAACACGTAAATCTCTTGGTTCTCTTTGACTGGTTACAATCTTACATGTTCAAATCACTCATTCCTTCCTCCCTCATGCAAGAGCACATACTACAACATTTGACCTAAGGGACACTCTGGTAGAGAGGCAAAAAGAAGAGCATGTCTTTAGCCAGAAGGAAATAAGCTAGAAAATATTGGCATATATGGCTTTTACAGTTGTTCATGAACTGAAACTCACTACGTAGAAATTGAAACATTCCTAGTGCTAAAGAATCTTGGGACAAATCTTGTATAAGTCAAAAACAAACGCTAAGATACAAATACAAGTGTCCACAATGCATCTCTGTCAAAGGCAGACACCAGGCTGCTGATATGAAACCAAGTAACAGGCTCCTATACTCTCTTTTTGCCTTAAAATGGAACACCCACCTGACCTGGAAAGAACTAAAGGACAGCTCATATTCCATGGCCTTAAACCAGCAGTCCCCAACCATTTTGGTACCAGGAACTGGTTTCCTGGAACACAATTTTTCCATGGGTGGGGTGGGGGATGGTTTTGGGATAAAACTCTTTCATCTCGGATCATCAGACATTAGATTCTCATAAGGAGCGCACAGCCTAGATCTCTCACATTACGGTTCGCATTCCTATGAGAATCTAATGGTGCACTTATCTGACAGGAGGTGGAGCTCATGCAGTAATGCTGGCTCACCCACCTGCCTGCCTGCCTGCTGCTTACCTCCTGCTGTGTGGCCTGGTTCCTAACAGACCAGGACTGATACCAGTCCACGGCCCAGGGACTGGGGACACCTGCCCTAAACAATCCAATCATTGAAAAAACACTCACGGCAGTGGTACTTACATGTAGACACTATAACAAATCAACATGAGCTTAGTGAAAATCAGGTAGTTCTCCTGAAGGATATTTAATGAACTGTGGAAACTCAGACATTTTAACATATTTTCTCCAGAGATTTGTGTTTAAGTAGAAATTAGGAGTGTAATGCCTGCAATGTCTGGACCAACAGCTTGGGGTAGAAAAGGCACATGTGGATGTTTAGGTGGGTCTAAGCCTTTGATTCTATTCCCCTTCTACTTTTCAATGGAATGAGGTAATGTATTTTTAAAAGTAACTGATAGGGCCAGGTGCAGTGGCTCAAGTCTGTAATCTCAATGCTTTGGGAGGCTGAGGTGGGAGGATCACCTTGAGGTCAGGAGTTTGAGATAAGCTTGGGCAATAAACAGAGCCTGTCTCTACAAAAAAATTAAAGGTGTGGTGGTGTGCACCTGCAGTTCTAGCCATTTGGGAGGTTGAAGCAGGAGGATCATTTGAGCCCAGGAGTTTGAGGTTACAGTGAAGTATGATTGTCCCACTGCACGGGCTGCTGGGATGACAGAATGAGACCCTGTTTCCTGATAGAACAATTAGAATAAATTAAATAAGCTATTCATGTTCTCGGGCAGGAATAGCCAGTTTTTAATCCACAAGGCATATGGAAGTGCCTGGCATGGCTCTTTCCAGGAGGGTGTGTTCCACCTCAAACATTATTGAAGCTCCTTCATGAGGAGCTTCATGACGACAGTGTGCTGTCGTTCACGTGTACTGTCAGAAAAATTGGACATTCCTTGGAATAATAAAAGATAAGAGAGTTTATTCATGGTTGTTGATCCTGACTGTGCATTAAAATATCCAAGAAGTAAAACATCACCATTGTCCAGGTCCCAACATAAACTAGTTAAATCAGTATCAATAAGAATGGCTTCAGTATTCTTAAAAATACCTCCTATGTAGTTCTAATGTACAGCCAAGGTTTGGAATAATT